>CM070781.1:106843483-108185667 GCA_036346955.1 Dipus sagitta | reverse complement strand
TATCATCATATGACAGGTACTCAGTGTTTGAGGAATTAACAGGCAGTGACAGACACTTTCATTTTTTTCTTAAGAAAAAATTGATTTATGAAAAAAAGAAGAGACTGGCACTTCTGTTCAGTTTACCAATAGTAAAACAACCTCTATGAGAATGATCCTAATATCCCCTCTCACTGGATTTCTTTACATACAGAAATCAATAGCTCACTCTTAGGTTTGATTTATGTGAGAACTTTGTGGGGGAAGATACTGCAGAAAAGACAGAATATTGTGGGGGGAGTCTCCTGCTGGTTACAGGGAAACATGTTAGGCTCTTAAGAATAAGATAACCCATTTTGTCATCTAGTGATGCTTAAATTCCTTAGTGATTAATGCATCTGGCTGAATATGATGAGGGCTTCTGAGTACTAGAAACCTCATGGCTCTCAAGGAGTTCTCTGTTAATTTTACATTGCAACAAGGTGAACAGTAGAGAATTTGGGGTGACAGAGCTCTTCATATGTATCTTGTGAAATTTCTTTATTAAGATATAAGAGGACTGGGTATGTAGCTAAGTGGAAAAATAGGTACAAGGTTCTGGGTTTGATCCCTAGCACTGATACACTGATCTATCTATCTATCTATCTATCTATCTATCTATCTATCTATCTATCTATCTATCAGCCTGTCTGTCCGTCTATCTATCTATCCATCCATCCATCCATCCATCCATCCATCCATCCATCCATAATGATATGTCTGTAGCCATACATATCTTACATATCTATATATTAATATAGGATATGGATATATTTATTTGCATCATATAACAATGATAATATCTAATTTTTCACTGCATATGTCAACTAATTTAACCCTAATAACAACTCCATACACTAGGCATGATCCTTCATCTTGATGGAGTACATGAAAAAAAAAAAAGAGCACAGGGAAATCAATTGATCTGCTAATGGATATTCACTAAACATTAGCTAGTGGCTTTACCCACTTTTTTTAGATTAAAAAACTTTTTTGTTTGTTTGTTTATTTATTTATTTGAGAACAACAGACAGAGAGAGAAAGGGGGGGAGAGAGAGAGAGAGAGAGGGAGAGAATGAGCGCTCCAGGGCCTCCAGCCACTGCAAACAAACTCCAGACGTGTGCGTCCCCTTATGCATCTGGCTAACGTATTTACTCATTTTTTAAAACTATGAAAACAAGAAAGATTTTATGGCTGGAGAGATGGCTTACAGTTAAGGCACTTGCCAAAGGATCCTATTCTACTCTCCAGGACCCACCAAAGACAGATGCACAAGGAGGCACATATGTCTGGAGTTCATTTCTGCAGTGGCTGGAGGCCCTGCTGCACCCATTCTCTCTGTGTCTGTCTCTCTTCTCTCTATCTCTATCTGGTTGCAAATAAATAAATAAAATAAAAGTTTAAAATATTAAAAAAGAAAGACTGTATTTTGGCAGCAAACTCTACCTTTTTTAAAAACTTATCACACAAAGTAGTAGGTCTCATTGTGGCATTTTCACAGTGCTTTGTTTTGGTGATTCTTCTCCACTTATTTCCCTGTAACCCTCTTTGTACCATTCTACCCCCAGTAGTCCTTTCCACTCTCATGTCACATAGATTCTATGACTTGCTCCCTCCTCCTTCTTTAAATCCTCTTTTTTCCTCATGGTCCCCTTTCTGGCTTCATGACCTAAACCCACATTCTATTTCCTTGCTATTGCTAGCACAGCAACCATAAACATGGATATACAAATATCACTGTAGCAGAATTTGCAGTCCTTTTGGTATATGTACAAGAGTACTGTAGCCGCACCCTATGGCTGTTCTGCTTCTAGGTTTTGAGAAACCTCCATAGCGGAAGCTTCACCAGTTTATACTCCCACCAATAATCAATAAATGGGCTAGTGAAATGAGCAGACATTTCTCAAAAGAAGCACCACAAATATCCAATAAATATTTTTAAAGTGTTCAACATCCTTAGCAGTCAGAGAAACACAAATGAAAACTACATGAAGATTCTCTCTAATCCCAGTGAGAATGCCTATCATTAAGCAAACCCGTGACAACAAATGTTGGTGTGGTTGTGGGGAAATGAGAACTCTTGCTCACTGCTATTTCTACATGTTTAATCACCTTCATCCAGCATCATTTCTGGAGAACTGTTTTTCTCTGCTGCACAGCAGGGAAATCACTCTGGCCATGACAGGCACATGGTTTCTACAGCTGATGGTGCTACTGCTAACAGCGATGATAACCTCCACAGAACACATTGCACCTTGCAGGTGGTTGGGTGACTCCTTTTGTTTTCACTGGGTGTCTTGGGTTGGTGCATATTCTGGGACCTTGTGTGCCTCTACTTTCCTTGCCAAACTGTGTACACACACAGACACACAGACTGAAAGGAAACCCAGCAATCTCTTGGCACCAGGGTCCTGAGGGTGTCTGACCATCTATGCTACTCAGATGTTGATGCTAGCCATGGTACTCACATAGATATAGATGGTGTCAGCCATGATACTCACATAGATGCAGATTCTAGCCATGATACTCACATAGATGCAGATGATGTTAGCCATGGTACTCACATAGATGCAGGTGGTGCCAGCCATGACACTCACATATATGCAGATGGTGCCAGCCATGGTACTTATATAGATGCTGATGCCAGCAATGGCTGAGGCATGTAAGACAGCCTGGGAAAGTGATGGCTCTAGTCCAGCCACTAAACCCATTTAAAATCTGTGCTAGCTGAGATCCAAGAGTCAGAGCCTGAAACCCAAAGCAAACAAGTTCATGTTCATAAAGGTTAGCATGCACATACCTATAATACCAGACCTAGACTGGAATTGAATGTTGAAGGTTAGCCTTGGCTATAGAATGAGACCCTGTCTCAAAAACAAATAAAATAAGACAGAGTGAGAGAGAGAGAGAGAGAGAGAGAGAGAGAGAGAGAGAGAGAAAGAGAGAGAGGGAAACACTAGAGTATAAGTCCTCAACTCACTCTTTTCAAGGTGTATGCCAAGTGATTTGATAAGAATGAAGTTTATTTGCCAAGGCATTTTACAGACACGGGGACGTCCTATTCATTTTAATCCTATTCTTAAGTAGCACATTATGGGAAATAGGGGAAAATTAGAAATCAAAATACGGGCAAGTGTTTAATAAATAGCAATGCTTCTGTATAAAAATGTTGTCATAAGTGTGTCATCATAGGCCACAGTGTGGGGTCCATCCATGGATGATGGAAATCTCTCTCCCAATTCATACCTAACCACTTAAATGCTAGTGAGTGTGTAGATAACAATTTCAATCTAAGGTGTAAGTTACTAGAGAGGCTTAGAGAATGGGCATGATGGCCTACACTAGTGACCTGAGCCCTTAAAGGCTGAGGCCAGCCTGGGACTACACAGAGAAACCCTATCCTAAATGAGAAGACAACAGAGGAAAGAGGGAGAGAAGGAGAGAGGGAGAGAGGGAAAGAGAGAGAGAGGGAGAGGGAAAGGCATTAGAACAGTGAAGAAAGGGGACTTCAGAATAAGAACAAGGCTTAATTTGTGATTGTAAATTCTGACAAGCATTAATTTTTGTATCTATACAATGGTATCAATGTAAGCATCTTTTCTGAGTATGTTCATGTTCATATATGTGGTGCATGTGTATGGTTTTGATATGAGTGCATGTGTTTGTGTGTGTAGGTCAGAGGTATATCTTGAATGTCATTATTTAGGAACTATCCACCTTTGAGACAGGGGTTCTCACTGATGTGGAGCACATCAATTAGGCTAGACTGGCTGGCCAGTGAGCCCCAGGAATCTGCCTGTCTCTGACTTCCCAGTACTGGGATCACAGGAGTAGGCACCATGCCTGGTGTTTTTACATGGATGCTGAGCATGGAAATCAGATTCTCATATTTGCAAAGCAAGCACTTAACCCACTGAGCTATCGCTCTGACCCTACTGTGAGCATTCTTGAAGAATTGTTGGAATGGATATTATTTTATACTCCTATCAGAAGTAGACAGTTCCTGACTGGTAGCTACTAGTATTTTCAAAAGTTGGAGTATTAACATGAAAAAACATAATCAGCTCATAATTGACTTGCTCTCAAGGATCTTGTACTGTTTATTAGTTTTGTTCTATAATATGATTGCACAGACATAAATTCACACACACCAAATTCCTTTGCCAATGTGGGAATCCTTGAACCTTAGTCTTGGTCTATTGTGAGAACAATATGCCAACAAGAGGCTTGGGCTTCTCCCTCCCTTCATTGGCTCCCAGCCTAAGTGGAAACATGAGGGCCTGATGACACAAGAGCTTATGGTATGTCTTTCAAAAAAGGCATTTTGGGACTGGAATCATGACTCAGCAATTAAGTGCACTCTTTACTCAAGCATGACACCGGAAGGGGGCTGAGACTGCCTGAGTTCAAACATGCAGATACTATGTAAAAGAGTTGGGTATGGTCACAAGCACCTGTCACCATAGTCCCACAAGGAAGCAGAGACTTGAGAATCATTGGAGCTTGTGGGCTCTGGAATCAGAACAGAAAGAGAGAGAGAGAGAGAGAGAAATAGGGAGAGGGGGAGAGAGGGGGAGAGAGGGGGAGAGAGGGAGAGAGAGGATGAATAGCAACAAAATACACTATGTTCTACTCTGGCCACAACATTTGAGCACATGGGGCACCACAAGAACACATACATGTGCCTACGCCACATACACACCACACTACACATACCCACACCACTTACACATACACACATGTCTTTTTTTTATTTATTTATTTATTTATTAGTCAGTTCTGTATTCAGCAAATACAGTCAGTTTGGTACCATTATTAGGCTCATCCGTGACCTACCCCCTCCCCTTGGCCCCTCCTTGTTGAGGTATACGGGTCATGCATTGTGGAGTTAGCCCACAGCTATGGCTAAGCTAAATGTCTCTGCATATCATGACCCAACACACACATGTCTTTTTTAAAAAGGTTTTTGGCTACTCAGTAGCTGGAACCTTACAGACTAAGAAAAAGTGAGGAACTTGAAGGTAACATTACTCCTGAAGTAGAGAAACACTCATTGAACATTTGGGCACAAGAACTCAATCTTGAAGGGAGATCAGGACCATTAATTTGATGACCCATAAAAGAATGCAAGTTCACTCTTGATATATATACAGTAGACCTGTACGTTTGAGAATAAATGCTTCACGAGATGGGTTAAAATATTCAGTTTCAGTGTTTCCTCCAATGATAAAGTCTTGTGGTTCCTGATCACTGAAGCATCCTGCAGAAGAGGTTGGCAGCATGTCCCGTGATGCCCTGAGTTCATTTCATGTGCACTTTATTTTTTTTCTCAATTTTTATTAACATCTTCCATGTTTATAAAAAATATCCCATGATAATACCCTCCCCCCCACTTTCCCCTTTGAAATTCCATTCTCCATCATATCCCCTCCCCATCTCAGTCTCTCTTTTATTTTGATGTCATGATCTTTTCCTCCTCTTATGATGGTCTTGTGTAGGTAGTGTCAGGCACTGTGAGGTCATGGATATCCAGGCCATTTTACGTCTGGAGGGAGCACGTTGTAAGGAGTCCTACCCTTCCTTTGGTTCTTTTCTTTACACCACCTCTTCCGCATTAGACCCTGAGCCTTGGAAGTTGTGATCGAGATATTACTCAATACTCCAGTCACTTCTTTCCAGCACCATGATACCTTCTGAGTCATCCCAAGGTCACTGCCATCTGAAAAGAGAAGATTCTCTACCTAAAGTGAGAATAGCATTAATATAAGGGTATGGATATTAAGAGAAGTGCTTACTGGGCAGTTTGACAAGCATAGTATATACATTTATCCAGACATCAGCAAACGTTACACTCCTAGTATTCATGACTACCCCTCTCTTAAGTTTTCAGCATCAGGGATGTATTCCCTCCCATGGACTGGGCCTCCAGTCCAATTAGAGGGCAGTTGGTTTCCACCATGATAGACGTGCCACTATTGCACCCAGTGCCTCATTTGGCCTGGCTGGCCAATTATAAGGCTTGCAGTGTCCACTGTTGAGTATCTTCACTGGTGTTATCTCTTTCTCCCATTGACCTGCATGTAGAATGGCTTCTTCCAGCTTTCTGTCAGCTCATGTGCACTTTCAATAATAGCACTCATGATTGGATAACTTTCTGGACTCTTCTAAATGAAACAGTGTAGTCTATATCCTCTGTCCAACAGAGAAGAGCCAGAGGGAAGGGCTGCACAGTGGTAAGACCCATTTACTTGCCATAGCGGGAGGGGGGAGATTCCCCCACTTCTGGGGATTTCGTAGCTAATGAGACTGCATGGTTGACTGGAAATGGGCTGGGCTCTGGGAGTTCAGCCAGAAATACTGCAGGCAGCTGCCCAGGCACTTAAGAAACACTGCTTCTGAGGTCAGCCTGCCCCATTCCCTCCTCATCAAAAAGAATTTTTGGTTACTGTTGAAGGATTCTCAATAAGACAATCAATCATCTTAGGACACCTTCTGTCACAGGTAGAGCCAGCCAAATATACTTAACTCCCCCTCCTCCAAATTCAGCCTTCAGATGAGTTCTCTTTGTGGCTCCCACCCATTCCCAATAGGGTGCTGTTCTTGCTTGTGAGTAAGCCAGCGTGCTCTTTCTGTCCTTGCTGCAATTCTAATTCCCATATAATAAAACTTGTGTTTATTTTCCCCCACTGGCCTTGTGATTTCCTTGTGGCCCAAGACAGTTAATTCTTTACCACTGACTAAGAATCTGGTCCAGAATAGCTCACGAGGAGCAGAGCTCCTCCCTCTCACTTCAGTAAGATTCACTTTTCCTCCCATGATCTAGATTTTCCAAGTTTTAGCATAGGAGCAAACAACGAAAAGACACATCAGTGGAATGTGTGGATCTTGAGAGCAGTACTGTGACTGTGAAATCTACACAGAGCATGTTAAGCCTGCTTTTCCACGAAGACACAAGACATTGTCCAGTATCCAACAAGGCTCTGAAAACTACAGCTTACATGATGTTTTGTCTGCAGAGACCCACCATGTAGTCTTACATGAGATCCTGTCTACACAGACCCGCCATGCAGTCTTACATGTCCTGTCTCCACAGACCCACCATGCAGTTGGACATGAGGTCCTGTCTGCACAGACACACCACGTGGTCTCACATGAGGCCCCTTCTCCACTGACCCATCATGCATTTTACATTTGGTCTTTGCAGTCCTACCATGGAGTTTCTCATTAGGTCCTGTCCACACAGTCATACCTCTACAGCTAAAAGTATCTTGGGTTGAAAATATACCTCATTCCAAAGAGTAAGCAACACAGTGTATGGCCAGCCAAAGTAAAGGTTAATTTTCAAAGCACTTTACCAACGTGTCTCTTTGCTCGTGGTGGCCACAGATGTCAGTGCATCCCCATGGAAGGATAAGGTGTGATGGGAAAACTGTGGAGGTGGGACTAAGGGGCAGATGGGGTTTCCTAGTACTTAGTATGACCTTGTGCCAGAGAGCCACCATCCTGGTGTGGGGCCAGGAGCCTGTGGCCCAGCTCTGGTGGCCAGTGCCATCCTGTCCCTGCACCTGCTCTGGGACACCCAGCACCTTATGGCTTTCCTCTACTCTTCAGCTTGGCACCCTTGGACATGGCTACAGAGAGGTTGGTGTTCCGAGACTCTCTTGGAGTGGCGCGGTGACACACCTACGTGGGTGGCCAGCGCTGCTAGTGAGTAGCACAAGCTGGACAGGTCTGCCCCCTCCCCAGCACTTGAGCCTCGTCTGCCCCTCAGATGAGCTCCTGCCCTCTCCCCTGGAGCAACGCTGGGTGTCTGAGCTAGGCTGGACAGGTCGGGAGTAGTCTGTGTCTCTCCTTCTCTCTTGTAGAGGACAAGGACTTCTGCTGGCCATGTTAGAAAGTAGGTGTGGGAGCTGGGCATGGTGGCACACGCCTTTCATCCCAGCACTCGGGAGGCAGAGGTAGAAGGATCGCCGTTGAGTTTGAGGCCACTCTGAGACTACACAGTGAATTCCAGGTCAGCCTGAACTAGAGTGAGACCCTACTTCGAAAAACAAAACAAAAAAAAAAACAAAAAAAAAAAAAGTAGGTGTTGGGCTGGGCCAGTCAGTGGCTCGGGCTTGTGTGGGTCACTGAGCATGGCCAGTACCTGGCCTTGTATGGTGGGCTGCTGTGTGGTTGTGGTCGAGAACCATGGGTGGGCGAGCCTGAGGGTGGTGGGGGAGGGCTTAGGAAGCTGTGAGCCTGTGTGGTCAGTGAGTAGCCAGAGCCTAAATCTGAGGAGTATCTTGAGGCTAGCAACTCCTCTTCCCAATCACTGTCTTATTTTTACACTGATTAGCACTATTCTTTAGGCAAGCCCAATAGACTGACCCTTTTTTTATGAGCTAGCGAGAGCAAGATAGACAGAGGTGGTGGTGGTGGTGGTGGTGGTGAATTTGCACGCCAGAGGCTCCAGCCACTGTAACAGAACTCCAGACGTGTGCACCACCTTGTGTGCATTGTGCTTATGCGAGATCTGGGGAGTCAAACATGGGTCCTTAGGCTTTGTGGGCAAGTGACTTAACCACTAAGCAATCTCTCCATCCCATTCTTTTAATAATTTTTTAAATATTTTATTTTTCTATTATTTGAGAGAAATTGGCAGGGGGGGAGAGAGAATGGGCGTGCCAGGTCCTCCAGCCACTGCTAACAAATGCCTGATGCATGAGCCCCCTTGTGCATCTGGCTTACATGGCTCCTGTGGAATCAAACCTGGGTTCTTGGCTTTGTAGGCAAGTGCCTTAACCACTAAGCCATCTCTCCAGCCCATCATTCACTTTTTAAAAAAACAGAGTTTGAATAATACTCAGCAGAGATAATCTAACAGGTACCATTAGGGACCTTGTTATGAGGAGGGCAGGGGAAGAGGATACCGCCTTGGCAGAATGTCTACACACAGCACTATCCTGTTCATGCTTACTCTGAGTCAGTTTTTCCATCCATCCTCCCCCTCCCCCATGTTAAGGAAAGTGATCTAACACTGAACTATATTTCCAGGCCTTTTATTTATGGACAGGGTCTAAATTGCTTGGGCTGGCTTTGAGCTCACTGTGAAGCTTCATCAGACCTTGAACTTGTGTTCCTCCTACCTCAGTCTCTCCAGTAGCTGGGACAGGCCGGTACTTCCAGGCCAGGCTGGTACTTCCAGGCCAGGCTTGGGCTAAAGTTTCCTGCATCCACCTGATAATTGGTAGTTCATGTTTTGTGGTTAGACTGCCTGACCAGTGAGCTCCATTGATTCTCTTTGCTTGCATGCCATGCTCAACTTTCTTGTGTACGTTGTGGGGATTAAACTCAGTTCCTTATACTTGCATAGCAAGCTCTTACATGCTGAGCCATCTGTCCAGCATCTTCTATTCATTTCTCATGTGTCCACTCAGTGCAAGAGTGATGTGAGCACCTCCATTCTCCACATACAAAACTTTTATCACCTAGCCTGAAACATTGTACCCACTGCAAGTGACTGTGTAGGAATTGTTCTGACAATAAATTACAGCTTAGCAGAAGACTGAATCAATGGAACTGAAAATCATAAACCTTAAGTCCAAGGCAGTTTCAGACAGGATCCAGTAGTCAGCCTGTCTCTGCCTCTCTCCAGGCCGCCTGGCTCATGACCAGCTTAAGCTGCTTGTGCTTAGGGATGGTCTCCTTAGGGACATCTTGACATTTCCCCCTCTGGTGGGAGGATGTGTCAGTGTTTCAAGCCCTCCCTCTCACCTCTCTGCAGGGTCAGTAGACCTGGGTGTCTGTCTGCACAAGTCCTCCAGCAGTCTGAACCTGTCCCTGAAAGTGGTGGATATGTTCTGGTGCCGCTTGTCATGTGTGCTGTGAACTTCAAGTAGTACGAGTGGACACCAAACCCTCCTGGGCTCATGTTCTAGATCAGCTGCTGACTGCAGACCAGTGCTCAAGCTGTGTGAGATGCCCCAGCAGGTTATCAACGTCCCACATAGTCCAGGGTGGCAAGGGTAGGGACCCTTTGGTCCCTGGGGTTGGCCTGAGCCCCACCAAGTACAGTGGGCTTGGTGGATCCATGGTTTCCATATCCATGGATGGATCACAGATGTAAAATGTGCTGGGATGCCTAGTAGAGTGACACATGCTTGTAATCTGGAGGCAGGACTGAGTTCCAGGCTAGCCTAGGCTACATAGTCTTGTTATAAAAAAAAAGTGCCAGGTGTGGTGGTGCACACCTTTAAGCCTAGTACTCAGGAGGCTGAGGCAGGAGGATTACTGAGTTTCATGACAGCTTGAGGCTACATAGTGAATTCCAGGTCAGCCTGGGCTACAGGGAGATGCTACCTCAAAAAACACACATATATAAATAAATAAATGTAGTGAAGCATTCAATGCCCATGCTTGTTTAAACACGCAGAGTCTCTTCTTGTCACTACTCTCTGAGTAATTCTATGTGACAGTTATTTCCAAAGCATTATACTGCTCATGTGTTCTAAGTCTAGGGAGGATCCTAAGTACACAGGAAGAACCGTGCAGGTCACACGTGCATGTCTGAGACCTGAGCACACACCGACGGGTACCGGAGGGTGCCCCAGAATGAGTCCTGCACAGAACACGTGAGCGATACTAGGGCTGGCTTGTGCTCAGAGCTCACTTTGGATACAAATGTACACACCTTCAGTCCTCTTTTCTGAGGCTCATGCTGCTAGAAACTGCCTGTGTTACGTGGTTTGAAGTTTCTTCTCTCTCCCTGATGGCCTATTTCCCATGGAAATCAGCCACACCAGTGTCATTCTGAGACTTCATGTCCCTGGACAGGGTGGAAATGGGAAGACAGTGAAAGATGAGGTTCAGGAAGCTCTGCCCTGTCGCAGGTCAGGGACCACCCTGTGGATGAGAAGTTCATGGTGTGACACCTTCCTGTGAGTCGAGTGCAGGACATCAGGACTGAACATCCCAGTGACCCTGAAAAGCCAACCTAAATGTGCAGAATCAAACTGAGGGGGTTGCTGGGACCTTGGGCCTCAGGTGTGGAGGGAAGAAAACCAGGACTACTTCTTGGCACAAAATGGCCACCTCCCTGCCTTTCTCCCTGGCATTCTGACCTGTGTCCTTCCAGGCTTCTTAAGGTTCAATGCTCCATCTCAGAAGAGACTCTGAAATCAGCCAGTTCCTGATGGCTTCACCTGTGGGGGATAAATGGCGGCTCAGCTTTCTTTACAGTTTACATGAGCTTGTGAGACATGGACAGTGGCCTGGTGTTCACGGATGCTGAGGAGTTGGCAACTCAGCTGCAGGTAGAGGGTCTATCCTCAGGACAGGGCTTGGAGACTGCTTCGCACTGCAGGGTCACTGTGTTGGGACTCTGGGATGTAGAAGGCACAGGGAAGCAGCGCAGGCCTCCGAGGCAGCCTCCCATGCTGTCTGGCAGGAGTCACACCCGGTCTGCTTCTGGGTTTTGGAGCTCACACCTGTCAGGATGGACCCTGAGCTGTCCTGTAGGGAGCATGAGTGGTGTCACGGGAGCCTCTGCAGCACATGGTTTTTCCTTATGAATGTTCACACCCCCTTACTTAGTAAGCTCTGTCGAGCTTGGCAGGAAGCATTTCTGACTCTGTCCTTCAGGTCTTGTCAGAACATTTCAAGTGTGTCCTGATGTGAATGTGAGAGCAGCTGCAGATTGTGTAGACAGGGACTGGGTTCCAAGAAAACTTTATTTACAGACAGGTGGCAGGATTTGCCAACAAGCTGTCATTTGCTAAACCTGATACTAAGAACTGTCATTGCCTGTCCCTTTCCCTGCAAACAGTGGGACTTTGCCTGGAGGGGAGGGGAGACACCGGGGGAGGCTGAATGTGCTTCAGGACATGGGCAGTGAAAGCAGACCCCACCCTCCAGTATCCCGTGATGGTTGGGGGCTTGGACTTGTGAGGGTCACTTCTGGTGGGCGGTCTGATGTTGAAGCAGTCTCAAGTCAGCCGGGCTGAGGACCAAGCATGGAGTGGAGATGGCCAGAGCTAAAGTTCTGGCGTTTCTTTTCAGATATTTTCAGTTTTCTGACCCTGCTGGCAAGGTAAGTTTTGCATGAAACTCTGGGAGTCAGAGGAGGTGAGACGGGATGAGAGCTGGGAGAGGACAGTGCTCCCATTGGTAATGGACAGGTGACTTTGTGGCTTGAGGTAAGGATTCTGGAGCATGTTCACACACCCTCAAGACAGAGCCCTGGCTTGCCCTGTGCCCACTCACCTACCCACAAAGCCTGCTGCTGCTCCTCCACCCCTTGGTGGTCAGAAGCAGGAAGGACTTGCAGTGTGAGCTGCCTGGGGAAAAGATCTGCGAACCTCCATCCTGTGGGCATCCTCTGGAGAATGATCTGGAAAGTGCTCCATTTTGACTTCTTTGAGGCTCTGAGGTGCTCTTTTCTCTGGTGATGAGCACATTACTGTTACTTCCTGTGACTTGGTCAACTTCTCTTCCTCTTATTTTGTCTCCTGTGCCTCATATTCTGCTCACACCTGGAATCAGACCTGCTGCCCAGTGAACTCAGCAGGATGCCATGTATGCACTGGTCTCCGCAGAACACTAGCTGGGCCATCAGTTATGAGTGCACACTTCTCTGTACATGAAGGAAGCATTTGGCTCTGAGAGGTGTCCACCCCATGGTGATTTGCTGGGCCACAGATGCTCAGGCAGGGCATCTCAGAGTGTGTTGATTGGAACATGGTGTGCTTGTTATTTGGAATTTAAATAAAAAATAAGCTTCCCATGAAGAATACTTCCCAGGTAGTGACTTCATTTGCATTATAACCTTCAGGAACCGTAGTGACCTTGTAGTGTGAGCTTCAGAATTTCCACTGTGGAGCACTCTTGATAGGGGAACAGCTTTCTTGTGAGAGGGGGCACTTCTTCCCAGTAGATCCCAGCCTGGTCTAGAAAAAATACACAAAGAGTCACAAGAGGGGTATTCAGGACAGGTGTGTCCCAGTTGATATGCTCAGGCCACAGGTCTCCAGCCCTCCCCTCCCTCAAGATACCTTGCATCAGGCAGGGGCCCACAACAGTGTCATCTGAGGATTGTGCAGATGGATGACTCCTTAGCCCTTCTCTAACGTCCCCAGCTCCACTTACAATTTGTGACTGTGACTGAAACAGTGGCTGCCTACACTCATGCGCCCCCTGCTGGCCAGGCACTGCCCGCTGTTGAGCACTTAATGCAGGTTTAGGGCTGCTCTGCTGTCATCACAGACCAGAAAAGAGGAAATGATGTGAATGAAGTTCAAGGAGACCAGTAACCCCCATCTCCACATACAAGACCTGCCCTATGTGGATGGGGCGAGAACGTGGTGAAGCCCTAACACCAATTGGCATCACTTGCCACTTCCATATTACTGATCAAGAAACTGAGGCCCCAGGGCTCATGGAAGCTGCTTGGAAGCACACAGTAGGGGGCTGTGCCTGGATCTCTAGGGTCATGGTGCACAGGGCTGCCTCCTGCTCCTGGCTCAGCAACCCTGCCTAAAATCCCAGGCACTCATGTGGATTTAAGAGCTTTCTAGCTGTTCCAGCCCCAAACTGTTTTATTTTCCTGACTGTCTCACTTGAGTTCTCCAAAGGACAGTACAGTAGTTCATAGGCTGGGGACTGACCGAGCTCAGTGGAGAACAGCTGGTTCGTCTCTGGGTTGCGGACGGTGTAGGCCACGTAGACATCAGGAGTGCGCTTGCTCTGGCAGGCAGCGAGGATCTTCAGGACCCTGACCAGTGAGAGGGTCACTTCTGGGCAGTACAGCACATCTGCAATGGAAGTTCTTGGTTACTGAAAAGGCCTCCTGTCAAGAGTCACAATCAAAGCACAAGTTCTGGATTGAGCCAATTTTGATACATGAGACAGGCCTGAGGACCGCAGTTATGTTAGATTTATGCTATTTGACAGAAAACTCCCCAGGTGAGAGAAGGAAGCACCTCCCTCATGTGGGAAGAGCTAAAAGACGCTACAGTGGTGCAAATCCATGGGCCGCTGGCCCAGACGTCTGTTCTACCTCTCACCCACTTCAAAGACCCTTAATGAAGCCAATCCTGCCAAGCTCTGCTCTACTTCCGGGGCACTGTGGTGTCATTTCGTCTGAGGCTAGGCCTGCCGGGACATGCTGTTTTTGGTCACCACTATGGTGCCAGAGATGAGATATATTTGTTGACAAAGCCAAACATGGTCTTTTCTTAAAAACCCCATCCTGTTACCAGGAGTGGCAGTCTCCTTCCTGTTGTCTCTGAAAGACATGGGACTGGGGACCTAGGACAGAGAGGTGCTGGGGGCCACACACGGCATGGTGACAAGAGCAAAACCGTGCCCAGGTATGCAGAGCCAGCACCAAGGAGTACCTTGCTTTGGCTACTACCATCCCACCGTATTCCTGACACAGGACTGGGTACTGGTGACAGGCAAAAGAGTGGACAGAGCCTGGGAGAGTGGTGCTGTCCTCCACGGCCCCCTGTGGCCAGTCTGCCCCACTTAAAGAGGGGCTGGCTGTGGGCCGTCTCACAGTGGGGACCTGCGCAGAGTGGGCAGGGCTGGCCACCGCTTCCCTGATGGGCTGTTGCAGAACCCTGGCACCTGTCCCATGCTGGGACAGCCACTCGGTCATGAACCAGTACACGAGCCATTACATGATGTGCCATCTCCACGAAGGGCCTGAGGCTCTGATGACACTGGGAGACCCAGCGTCCCTCCCTGCTGCAGCACACTCCACGCACGTCACCTGCTGCGATGACAACGTCCGGCTGGAGAGCAGAAAGCTGAGAGGCGGTCACTTCGTCCCAGTCCAGCTCGACCACCATCACTTGTGTGCTGCCTGCTTCAGGGGCGGCCTCTGGCTCTGCCGAGAGCCCGTTGAGGAGCACGTTCCTGTGCAGCTGCTCGAGCACATGGCTGTGGTGGTCACTGAAGACATACGCTCTGGGCTGGCACGCCTTACAAATGGCCAGGCCCGTGAGACCAGCCCCACTGCCCAGCTCAAGAACAGCCCTGGAAGGGAGAAAGGGGGACCTAAGCCCACGACTGCATCAGGACCACCCTGCCTTGGTACTCTGCCCCAAGGTCACCTGTTAGTGAAGGTGGTTGGGTTCTCGATGGCCCACTCTGCCAGGTAGAGGGCAGCGTCCCACGTGACCAAGCCTGTGGTGCCACAGGACACGATGGCTGTGCTCTCAGAGAGTGTGACGGAGGCCCCTGAAGGCTGTACGGGAAACAGGGCAGGAAGGCAAAGCCGGCTGTCAGAGTGTGGTGGACGGTCGAGCAGACCGGCATGTCCACGCTGTGGAGCACTACTCACAATGCAAAGTAGCACGTGCACACTCGGCAATGTGGTATCCCAAGGGCCCTGTGCTGAGGAAAAGCAGCCCACCTCAGGTCTGACAGTGGGGTTCCTTCATGGAACGCCCTCCAGAGAACCCAGTTCTAGAGTCGGCTAGTGGGGGAAGGGCACGGCTCATCTCATACCAGCAAATAGCTCCGGTGGCACTGGGTAGACTCCTCGGCCATCAGTATCTCTGCCAGTGCCTCGTACAGTGCATCCAAAGGCTCTGTGTACACAGCCTCATGCTGGGGGTGGATAGAGCAAGCTCCAGTCAAGATGGCCATGCTGACCGCCAAAGTAACCCGAGATTCTGCCTGTTGCTTCTGATGTGTGAACAGGCTGGCTGGCCTTCACCTCACTCATGGTGCAGCGGATGGAACCCAGGACCTTACACGTGCTGCGTAAGTGGACTAGTGTTGAGCCCCAACCCAGCCTGATTTTCACTAGATTTAGGGGAGACTTGATGTCCAGTGGCAGAGTAGCTCCCATGTCCCCCTTTGAGCAATCAGCCATGGTGGTTTGAATCAGCTATCCCTCAAAACTTCTTGTGTTCTAAATGCTTGGTCCCCAGCTGGTGGCAATTTGGGAGGAGGCTTGCTGGAGGAGGTGTGTTGTTGGGGTCTGGCTTTGGGATGTTATAACCACCTTCCCCTTGTTAGAACTTGGCTCACTGTCTTTGCAGTTTTCCACCTGCCATGGCAGAGGTGATATCCTGCCTCTGCTTATGCCATGCCTCCCCCTACCATCATGGATCTTCCCCTTGAGACTCTAAGCCCAAATAACCTCCCACCATCTGTTTCTGGTTCGGTGTTCTGTCCCAGCAACAAAAAGGTAACTATGACAACAGTGCTCCCTGGTGCAGGGCGTGGGTTTCAAGCCACCTTTGTGGTGCTTCATGTGGCCGTACAGGGCCAGTCTGGAAACCAGCCCAGGTCCCTATGCTGCTGGGAGGTCAAAGAGGCTCCATGTTGATGAGACCTGGGGATGCCGTGACAGAAGCAAGGATAACACATACTAAGCCTTCTGAGGTGCGGTCCTTGTATTCAGTGCGGGAGAAGCTGGTCTGCTCTTTGAGAGGAATCCCCTCCAGTACCATTTGAAGTGGCACACAGGAGGTTTGGGCTCATCTGGTGCAGGCATCCTGCACCCCGTCTCAAAGCTCGCCCAGCAGCTCAATGGGGAGAATGACAGGTCAGCTCTCAGGGAAGGTACTAGCAGGAAAAAGCTCGACTTCAAGCAGGGGACAGAGGACAGGCCAGCCATGGAGCACAAAGAGGAGAGCAGGTCTGATGGAGCCACAGGGCAGGTACGATGAGGAAGGAAGGATGCTCCTCAGTGAGATGTGGGGACTGTTGGCATGAAGGAGAGAGCCTGTATGTCAGGAGGAAGCCCAGAGGAGAAGCAACTGTGGCTGAGAGCTCTGCCCTCCCGCAGTGGGCCAAAGCCCTGGCAGTGTACTGCTCAGGTAGGCTTCTTCCCTAGAGACTTGGACAGCCCCTAGCAGGGAGATCTCTGGAGAGCTGGCCAGGGTCCTGACGTGGTTTGGCTCTGGTAGACCTTGCCTGCCACTCACCTTTTTGATGAGCTCTGAGAGAAAGCGTTGCGAGTACTTCACCGAAGGGGGGTGCTTCTCACACAAAGAGTGTTTCACGGTCTACAACAAAGCACAAACAGTTGGCCTTGTGAGTATCTCAGGAACTTCACATGACTGGAGTGGGGACCAATGTTCCAGAAGAGATGTGTAGAGATGGTGGGTTATGGTTGAGGATAAACTGGGCAAGTGGAGCTCTAAGGATTCTTTTGTTGAGACAGTCTCACTATGTAGCCCAGGTTGGCAACACGTGTGTGATCCTCCTGTCTCAGGTTCCTGAGCGCTGTAATGATAGGCACATGTCATAATTCCTGGTGTAAGATTGAATTTTCAGATACGAGTTCTCTTCTAAGAAGCCTTCCACCAAGCAGTACAGCTCTGCAGTGCTTCTAGTGTCCACGCTGAACCTGAGTACGTGAACCAGCTCCTCCTTCTAGTGTCCATCTGAACCTGAGCAGGAAAACCAGATCCTCCTTCTACTGTCCACGCTGAATCGGAGGTGAACCAGCTCCTCCTCCTAGTGTCCACTCTGAACCTGAGCATGTGAACCAGCTCCTCCTTCTAGTGTCCACCTGAACCTGAGCACATAGACCAGCTTCCCCTTCTACTGTCCTCTGTGAACCTGAGCACATGGATTGGACCCCCTCCTCCCCACTTAGGTTGGTGATGGGAACAAAACCAGTGAACAGTGAGGACAAGAATGTAACAATCTGGCTCCATGGAGAGCAAGAGTCCATGGCAGGACCCTGGCCCACCACATATCCCCCACCAACACCCAGGCAGAGGAGGCTGGGAGATCGGGGGAACCAAGTAAAGTAGCACCAGGGTGGAGGTGTCAGGACTCTGGACGATGCCGTGGTGTAAGCCTCCAGAAGTCAAATGCAGGAGTGACTCCAGGCAGCAGGAGCAGCCCTGAGATGGCCCCAGCATGCACTGTGGAGGGGAGGAGCACGGAGCAAGAGGCAGGGGAACGGACCTGGAGGGAGAGGCAGCGCACTGGCCAGGGGGGACCACAGGACACCCATGCAGCCCTCGGGACTTCCTGGTGAGGGCTCGTTGACAAGTCAGCAGATTAGGTTAAAGAGGCTCTTGCCTTTCTGCTTTGCCACCTACATGGATCCTCTGAGTGAACACGAGTGAGCTGCAAGACAAGCTCTTCCTTCCTCCTTCTTTCATTCCCCTTTCCCTCCAGCCCCCTTCCTTCACTACTTCCTTTTCTCCCTGGACAAGGTCTCACTCATGGCCTCTGCTGGCCTCAAACTCTCAATCTGGTTCAGCACAGAATTCCTCACCTGGGTTACTTGAATGACCTCAGTGACTGGGGGAACATCTCCTGCTTTCCATCCATTTGTATGCTAACACTCTCCTGGTGTGACTCTTTCTGGGGAGAGAACTTCTTTGGCTTTACAGAGAGCTTATGACCACTGAGAAGGTCAAGGGGCAGGTCATGCCGTGATCTGCCCTCAATCCACAGCCAGGTCCACAGTGGGATGGGCGCCTAGGCCAGGTCAAGTAGTAGTCCTGCCTGTACCCCTCAGGCACATGCACTTCCCAGACCAAAGCCCACCTCCACCTAGGGCAGGAGTAGGCAAGATGGCCTCCTTATTTATTGACCTTAAATGACAAAAAAGGGTCTGAAATGGAGCCCAAATGCTAGAAGCCATTCCTACACCTGTCATCTCCGTGGTTTAGCACATCCCCTTGCTTCCCACCTCGCTCATGCAGATTTCTGTCTATTCAAGGAACCCAAGCGGCCATGGCTGTGTGAGCTGGGGACACCCACAGGGTGCTGACCTGAATGCAGTGTTTTGTTCTTTGGGCTTGGATGTTTGAGAAGGATACAGGCCACCTGCAGCTCAGCTGGGGGTTGTCCTGCATGTCAGGAGGTTGTAGGGGACCATCCCAGAGAAGTTGGGCTCTCTCACCTTCTGCAAGATATCCAGCAGCAGCTCAGAATCAGAAGACTCCCGTAATTTCTCTTCTAAGCTCTGTTCCAAGGAGAGAGATGTCTCAGTTCACAGGAACATGACACACGCAGAGGAACATACCCGCAAAGAGCTTGAGTGACCTCTGCCCAGCGACCAGGATCCGCTTTGCTGTGGCTGCCCAGACCTGGGTCACAGTGGCTTCCGGACTTAGATGGCCTGCCAGGTAGGCCTGCAGTGGCTGCTATGAAGGACTGAGGAGGTCTGATATACCTAAGCCTGCCAGGAAGCTATGATGCCACCACCTGTAGGCATCTGCTGAGGACCACCTAGACGTCCTGGCCCACACAAGAGCCAAGGGCCCATATGCAGCAGTAGAGGCGTCCCTGCCCGATGATGGGCTTCCCTGCAGACTCCACAGCCAGCAAAGCAAAGCTGCCCTCTGGGACCATCACCAGGTTTGCCTCCCGGGCCTTCTACCTGGGCAGGGCAAAGAACCCAGCCAGCTGTCTGGAACACAAGGTCGGTATCACGATGTCCTCCATCGTACTAAGTGTCCCAGGTCACTCAGTGCACAGTGGTTTGAGGAACATTCCAAGCAGGACGCCTGGGATCCTCGGCAGAGCTCTCAACTACAGCACTCTACTCCTGCTGGTCAAACTGAGTGACAGTGGTGCCCATGCCGGGAAACTGTGGACAAACCTAAGCCAGCTCTTAGCAGGGCATGCGACCAGTCACACTTGATATTTGGCTCAGTCTTAGATGTTAACCCAAACCTAACAAAAATGAACTGAGAATTAGGCACGTGGTTAACGTTGGTTAAATACACACATTCCCCCACCGGAAGTGTCCTGAGGGCTAAATGTCTCATGTGGATGAAATAACACAAACTAACTGCCACCCAGTAAGACGGGGCGGCCCCTCAAGGCTCCGTGTCCTGACTGGGTCGTCCCGGTGAGCTCAGGTGGGTTATCCAGGCATGCTCCATGAGCGGGTGGCAGAACGAGTGCGCAGCCGCAGGCCCCTCCCGCTTGGCTCTCTTCCCTGCCCTCCATAAGCCTGAGTCCTCAGCGACAGAGATGGCTCTGTCCGTCTTTCTGGGGGTGCTGGGGCATTGAACCCAGGCCTCCAGGAAGCCATCGCCCAGCCCGAGGGCTGCTACTGGGATGGGGACGTGAGAAGTGTGTGACCTGGTCACCCTTTCGGGAGTTTGGAGTTCTCACCATTCAGTGTGCTGTCCTCTCAACGGGAGGTTGGCTGGGTGGCCACCGGGAAAATGGCCAGGCCCTGTCCGCAACCTCACAGGTCGGGTCACCTCCCGGGGAGGGGTGTGCTGAAACCACAGCTCAGCACCAAGCCTCCCCAACACTGACAACGATGCCCGCCGGACACCAACTCGCCAGGGGAATGAGCCGCCCCGACCCCCGCCGGACACCTGCCTGGCAGGGGATTGAGCCGCCCCCACCCTGATGCCCACCGGGCACCTACCTTCCAGGGGAATGAGTGCAGCGTGCGCGCCGCCAGGAAACGGCGCTCGAAGGTCCGCAGAAGAGCCTCTGTGCCCGTGCTGTCCTCGCTCGCCATAAGGACCTGAGCGGACATTGCTGGGAAAGCGCCGGAAGTCGCCAGAGCCCAGGAGGCGGGGCCTAGAGGGCGGCGTCAAGATGGCGGCGTCAAGATGGCGGCGTGAGTGACGAGGAAGGGGCGGGTCTCGGGCCCTGCGGCGGTTGGGGGCGTGGCGGGCCACCTCTGAGTTCTGAGAGTCTAAGCTTAGGATGGGGCCAGACTTAGTTCTTGGTGCGGGTTCATGGGAGAACGTGGCGCTTAGGGGGTGGATCCTGGAGACCGGGTCGTGTTTTGGAGAGTCGGTAGCCAGGCTGGGGCGGGGCTCTCAGGGATCAGGGGCGGGGCCTGGGGCGGGGGCGAGGCCTAGCGAGCAGGTTGCCGGGTGGGGCGGGGCTCTCACGGAACAGGGGCGGGGCCTGGGGCGGGGGCGAGGCCTAGAGAGCAGGTTGCCGGGTGGGGCGGGGCTCTCACGGAACAGGGGCGGGGCCTGGGGCGGGGGCGAGGCCTAGAGAGCAGGTTGCCGGGTAGGGAGGGGCTCTCAGGGATCAGGGGCGGGGCATGTGGCGGGGGCGTGGCCTAGAGAGCAGGTTGCCTGGTGGGGCGGGGCCTGGCGCGGGGGCGGGGCCTAGAGAGCAGGTTCCCCGGTGGGGCGGGGCTCTCAGGGATCAGGGGCGGAACTGAGGACGCGGAGCTCCAGAAGTTCCTCTGGGAGGCGTCCTGAGGTGTTGCTGGGGGTCCAGGAGAAGGCCTTGAGGGGGACACTTGGGCGTTGCTCCCCGATCGGCGACCTGGGGAGCGGCCCAGGAGGACGGGTTGTGGCCTGATGCGGGTCTAGTCGAGCAGCGGGCGGCCAGGTCTTGAATGCTGCACTTGGGGTGGCCCGGGCCCCTCCGGGTTTCCCCTCAGGGACAGGCGGGCTCCCTGCAAAGGTCGGCAGTGGCCACAGGCCACTGTAACGATTCTTGATCCTGGTTCTGGGCGGTCTCGTTCTGCTCGCTCGTGTGTCGCTCTGGATGGCTTTTTCCTAGCATCCAACTCAACAGCGCTAGCAAGGGGGGGTTGTGTCTGTCACCCAACATCACCCAAGATTTATTGTACACCTACTGTATGCTTGGCACTGTCAGGCACCCAGGCTGCAAGAGTCGCCGGAGGCGGTGGAGAGAAGGCGAGAGCAGGAGGATGAGGAGGGGGCTGCACAAGGCCGTCTTCTGGACAGGCAAGTTCACGCACTGTGAACTCACAGCAGGTGGGGCTTCCTGTACAGAGCCTGTCAGTATCTCAACAGGGATGAGGGAGGGCCCACGAACCCGCACTTCCCACCTCCCAGAGTAAGTAGTGGGAACGAATGACCGCCTGCAGAGGGGAAGTCTCGTCCTTTAAGGGGGTGCGGGGAGTAGGTAGTGTTGCCCATTCTTCAGTAAATAAGCTCCCTGGCATGATTTGCAAGCCATCCTGATTTTTAAATGAGCGAGTAACCACAATAGCACGTACACGTGCATGCGCTCTACACACACGCACACACACACACACACACACACACACTCCACATAAATAAAAGCTTGTATGGGGATCTGGTGGGGAGGGAGGTTTGAGTGGGAGAGGAAAGGGGAAATGAGAAGTATGGGGGGATCAAAATGCATTGTATGAAATTGTCAAAAAATAGGTCATTAAAACAAAAAGTTTACAATTAAAAAAAAGTAGGGGGAAACAGATGCAGCCAGTCCCTGCCCTCTGGGGGTCCAGAGCATTGTAGTGGAACTGAGAATAGAGGTAATTTTCACCTCAGTAAATATAACAGTTGTAGTATCTGCCTGAGGGTGAGCACACAAGCTGAGAGGGTTTCCAGCAGTCTGTCTTTTTTTGTTTGTTTGTTTCTTTCTTTTTTACTTTCTTTCTTTTTAATGAGAGAGAGAGAGAAAGAGAGAGAGAGAGAGTTACACCAGGTCCTCTTGCCACTGCAAACTAACTCCAGACACATGCTCCATTTCGTGTGTCTAACTTTATGTGGGTATTGGGGACTTGAACCTTTGAAGCTTTGCAAGCAAGACCTTTCTGTCCCATGGAATTGCATGCAGCATAGCTTTTTTCCAGCTTTCTGTCAGCTGGTCTACACAGGAGGAGGTTTTCAGCTCAGCTCCAGCAGGATTTCTCAGTGATGGTGCAGCCCAAGTATATGGAGTCTTCCTTCAGCAATAGGGTCTTCCTATCTATTCCTACCTGGTGGGAAACCAAGCGCCTTGGCAATAGCCTCTAATGTTTTAGGGGGTATCAGGAACCTCCTTGGCCAACAACTCATTGGAAGTTATCCCATCCCTGGCACTGAATATTTTCTAGTAGCACTATATTGCTTCTGGGTGTGCCGTCGTCCAAGAAAGTAGGTTTCTGTGTGATTTATTCCTACACTGTTAGATTTTGATTAACCCTCCCCGACCTTTCCTTTACTCAGTTTCTTCCCCTGGCCTCACTTAAGCCTTTCCACCCCAGTAATCTGTTCTTCTACTTACATATAGAAAATACCATCCTCTTAAGTCTCCCGTCCCACCCTTTGTATTCCCTTTATATCCCCTTTCTGGCTTACTGGCCTGGATTGTTTTTTATATTTCAGTGAAGAATCCCTTGGGATTTTGATAGGGACTGCATTAAATCTGTAGATTGCTTTTGGTAAGAGAGACATTTTATAATATTGATTCTTTCAATCTATGAGCACGGGGCGTCTTTCTATTTCTTAGTGTCTTCAATTTCTATCTTGAGTGTTTTGATGTTTTCAATATAGATCCTTCATTTCCTTGGTTAGGTTTTAATGCAAGGAACTTTATTATTTTGTTTTTGAGGCAATTCTGAATAGGAGTGTTTCCCTGATTTCATCCTTGGCAATTTGTTATTGGTGTATAGGAAGGATACTGACTCCTGTATGTTAATTTTGCATCCTGCTACTTTGATGAAAACACTTATCAGTTCTAATAGTTTTCGGGTTAAGTCTTGGGGTCTCTTATGTATAAAATTATGTCATCTGCAAGTAATGATAATGTGATCTCTTTCTCTCCTAGTTGTATCCCTGATCTTTATTATTTCTTTCCATATACTGAGTTTTCTTTTTCTTTTTCTAAATGTAGGGTCTTTCTCTACCCCAGGCTGACCTTTGTAGTCTCACTCAGTCTGGTCTGGAACTTAATGATCCTTCTACCTTGGACTTCTGACTGCTGGGATTAAAGATGTGCACCACCATGCCTTACTCCATCTACTGATTTTTGATTTGGCTTGTTCTTTTTTTCCCCCCTAAGCTCTTGAAGTGTAGCATTAAGTTATTATTTTGTGATCACTCTATGTTTTTACTTCTTTCTTTCTTTTTTTCTTTTTTGAAGTAAGGTCTCACTTGACACAGGATGACTTGGAATTAGTGTTAGGCTGGTCTTGAACTTAAAATCCTCTCACTGAAGTCTCCGAGTGCTAAGATTAAAGGCATGCTTCACATGCCCAGCTCTACCTTTGTTTGTTTGTTTGTTTGAGGTAGGGTATCACTCTGGCCCCAGCTGACCTGGAATTCACTATGTAGTCTCAGGGTGGCTTTGAACTCATATATATATTTATTCCAGAGAGGGAGAGGGAGAGGGAGAGAGGAGAGAGGAGAGAGAAAAAGAGGAAAAGAATGGGCATGTCAGGGCCTCCAGCCACTGCAGACGAGTTCCAGATGCATGCAGTACCTTGTACATCTGGTTTACATGGATCCTGGGGAATCAAACCTGGGTTCTTAGGCTTCACAGGCAAGTGCCTTAACTGCTAAGCCATCTCTCCAGCCCTTAAAATTTATTTTTGTATGTGTATATCTTCATGTATGTATGTATCTACATGTATGTATGTGTGTATCTACATGTGTGTATAGGCATGTACTTGCCAAGGTGTGCATGTGGAGGTCAGAGGACAGGGAAGTGTCTGTGCTTTCCTACACCTTCTTTGGGATAGTGTCTCTTACTGCTGCAAAAGAATGCCAATCTAGCTGGCCCACGAGCTTCAGTTTCTCCTGACTCTGCCCCATTGTCATAGGCATGTAAGCATGACAGATACACGTACCACTTTACGTCTGGTTTTATGTCGGTGCTGGAGAATCAAACACACTGGCAGACTCTGAGACATCTTCTTAGTCTCTGTTATTATTTTCATCTTTGCAGGCCGCAACCTTCTCCTCCTTTAAGCCATTAATGAAGCCCAGTGGGCTGGGGGTGGACTTCTGTGGGCTGAACTGGGCCTGGCTTCAGTCTTCTGGGCCATCTAGCTGCCTGCCAGGCTGTGTTCTCCATGTGTCTGCATGGGCCAGAAGAGGCCAGCTGGAGAGCTGGAGTGCTGAGCAGTGATCCTGGTCACTCCCTGGGCTTCATGGTTCTGTGACTGCAGTGCCACTTTGGTGGCATTTTGTCACCACCCTGTATCTTTGCATCGTCTTGTCTTCCGTGTTACAAAGTGCTGGGGATGACCAGAGAGGTCAGGTAACTTACATTCATCACTCCAAGAGCAGCACTCCATTTTCTTTCGTGTGTGTGTATACGGACACTGTGTACACACATGGAGGTCAGAGAAGAATGTTGGGTGTCCTCCTTATCACTCTTCTGCCTGTCTCCTTGACATAGAATTTCACACTGAATCTGGAAGTGCTGCCCCCCCCCCATTAGGCTGACCAGTGAGTCTCCCCATACAACTAAGGTTACTGAAGTGCATAGCCATGCCCAGCTTTGTACATGGGTTCTGGGGTTCTACCTAGGTCCTCATGCTTGTGCAGCAAGCGTTCTTACCCTCCGAGCCCCCCTCATCCTCCAAAGTGGCATTCTGTGTTGGGGTGCAGCGTCTCCGCACAAGCTCATGGCCCTGTGGGGTTCCTCCAACTCAGATGCTGCCCAGAGCTGAACATTGCTGGGTGCAGGGCGGTGTGTAACCCCAGCGGGTCCCCTCATCAAGGCAGGAAGTCTCCCTGTGTTCTGGGCCATTCCAGCCACTGTGAGCACATCTGGTGGAGTCCAGCCTGACCCTTGACTCCCTGGTATAAGTCTCCAGGACCAGGGGATCGGGTTCACCTTAAAAATGTTAATAGAGTCATCCCAGAGATCAGAGACCCATTTGACCATGTGAGTCACTCCAGCCTCACCAGGTGACCTTACAGGAAGGGAGGAGCAGTTGAAATCCACAGTTAGGACAGCCTCAAGACCATGATGACACCTCCTGGTGGTCAGCTTTATGCTCAGTGCCCAGAATCAAGAGAAAAGCATTCCCATGTGAATGGAGATGTTGGGGGTCTTACTAGGGACCACTACTGTCAGACCCCAGCCACAATATGTGGGAAGGCAGGGAGCCTTGGGATGAAGGAACTATCTGGAGGTGCCAGTGGGTCAGGGACTTGGGGACTATTGGGCTCAAGAGATGACAACACTGTTCTGAGCATCACGGTGTCCCCGTCCTCACATGACATCACCCTCACAGTGCACTATCACAGTCACCGTGATGTCACTGCCCTATGTGACATCAGCATCCTCACGTAACATCATCTGCTTGCGATGCCATCACGGTTAACACCCACTGAGTACTTCCAGTGCTCCTACACATGCCCGTAGCCCATCGCATACGGGAGAGAAGACCACGGCGTCAGCATCCGGGTTCTGTGACTGAGGGACAAGCCTTGTTCTCTGAGCTGCCATGTGAGTGAGGAGAGGCATGGGACATGCAGCTGGGATGAAGACTGGAGATAAGGCAAGCATGGTGCATTTGAGGAAACTGAGGCACTGGCACAGAGAGTGGGGATTCCAAAACACTTATCACTTCTCTCCTATGCCAAAGCCCTCATCACTCCATGTCCATTCCACTGCTGGGCTCAGGACGATGGGTGGCATCTTTCTGCTTATCCTAGAAAAGGGCAAACAGCCTGCTCAGCAGCCCCTACAGGTCAGCAAACCCTGCTCAGGACTGCAAAGCCTGAAAACAGTTTTGCAGACAGAGCTTGCTGCTGGGAGGCTGGTCTTTGCTGCCATCTGCTGGTCACATTGTCAAATTGAACCAGAGGTATATTTGTTTCAGCCTAAGCACCTCTCCCTGGGAAGGGGCTCTCCACTGGGGCAAGTCGCTGGGCACCAGGACTCTGGGTTGTGTCAACTGGAGGTAGTGGTGACGTTACTGGTGTCTAGAGGAGGAGGCTGATGTGTGCTGCTTAATATCCTACCTGGAGGTGGTCATAGTGCCTTCCTGGTCTCATGGGCTGAGTCTGCTGGAGCTGGGAAATGGACTCTGGGAGGAGACATGTTGATAACAAAACAAAGCATGTGGGCAGCCAAGGAACTGACAGCTGAGAGAACAAATCCATCCATCCACTGGGTGATTACCAGGCACCTATTATGTGTCGAGAAAAGTGCTAGGCTTGGGGACACGTCAGTGGGGATCTCAGCCACCCCCCCCCACATTTACTGCTTTCAGGACATTGATGATAAGTGTGTGAGCTAAGAGTAGAAGAGTTTGATGGTGGTTAGCATCATGAAGAAAACGAAATGATGAAGAGAGACAAGTCAGAGGGGCCTCTTGGAACAGGAG
Source organism: Dipus sagitta (assembly GCA_036346955.1). Classification (NCBI taxonomy): domain Eukaryota; kingdom Metazoa; phylum Chordata; class Mammalia; order Rodentia; family Dipodidae; genus Dipus; species Dipus sagitta. The sequence continues at coordinate 108,158,653 of CM070781.1, read as the reverse complement.
ACATAGTGCCGAGACCTGGATAAGGTATCAGCATGCAGGCAAACAGCACACTTGGCTGGGGTCAGCCAGTGCAAAGGCTCTGAGGTGGGGACTGACTGATGCACTTGAGGGAAACAAGAAGAGGTAAGGGAGAGAGGAGGTTAGGGGTGGTGTTGGAGGGTCATGCCCAGACCATGATCAAAGGTACTGAATGATTAACTGGGGTCTGGACTGTGCTATTCTGTTCCATTCCATTCTGTTCGGTTCCGTTCTGTTCCATCCCATCCCATCCCATCCCATTTGGATTTGACAGCCATTGAGCTCATGGAAGTTCCCAGAAGCTACATCTGGGGGGTGAAGACTTTTAAGGCGGCAGTACTTTTCCATAAGTGTTATTTGAAACCAAGTGTTATTTGCTGGAGAGATGGCTCAGTGATTAAGTTTACTTCCTGTGCAAATATGAGGGCGCGAGACTGCATGAGTTCAATTCCCCATCACCCACATAAACAGCTGGGCATGGTCATGCATGTTTAATACTGCAGTCCTGTGGGAAACAGAGATCAAAGAATCACCGGGGCTCACAAAAAGGCAAGCTCCAGAATCGGTAAGAAAGTGTCCCAAGGAAGAATGAGGGTGGTGGTGGGGTGGTGTAGTAGACAGCTTCACCTTGCTGGGACAAACATTCAACCAGACAGTGTTTAGGGGAGGAAGGGATTTACTTCATGCTTACAGATCCAGGGGAAGTTCCATCAATGGTGGAAAAGCTGTCCTCATTTCATAGATCCAAGCAGAGAGAAACCTCCAAAAAAAAAAAAAAAAAAACCCAGCAAACACCAAAAAGCAGCAGAGACCCCATCAGATGTCACACCTCTGCATACCTTTGAGTGGGAATTCATATCCACCCCCAGTGACATGCCCCTTGTATCAGGGGTCTGCCCACTAGGGGCTGGATCTGTAAATTAAACAAAACACCAGAGTCTATGGGGCCATATGTTCAAACTGCCACAAGGGGGCGCCCTGCATTCTCTGGCCTTTGCAAATGTGTGCATAGGACACCTCATTGATACATAACACGCATAACCCCCCCCACACAAAAACCTACCAAAACACCTAAACTCATAACACTTGGTCCTCAATAGCACACAGTGGAATGAAAGCTTGGGTTTGTGGCCTGGTTGTTGGTGTGTGTGTGTTGTATGTATGTGTTGATATGTGTATGGGCACATGTGTTTGTGGAGGCAGAAATTGATGGTGTGTGTGTTCCTGAACTGTTCCCTGCCTCTTCTTGCTTGTGTAAGGTGTGTGTGTTCTGTATGCATGTGTATGTGTCCTTGTAGCGTCCCATGTGCTAGCCTGTGGTGGCCTAAGCAGACTACGGGGTGTCCTGCTCCATAACTCTTCTGTCCATTCTTATTTTGAGCCGGAGTCTTTTACTGGTACCCGAGTTTGCTGTTTTTCATGATCTTGGAGATTCTCTGGCCTCTGCTCCCCTTTGTGGGATTGGGGTTACAGGTGAAGGTAGCCAGATGTGCACATGAGTTCTGGAGATTCAGACTTGGGCCCTCATGCTTGTGCAGGAAGTGCGCTTAATCGCGGATCCATCTCTGCAGCCCTCTATCATATTTTTTAAAAATATTTTTTTATTTTTATTTATTTGAAAGAGGGAAAGGGACAGATAGCAAGAATGGGTGCTCCAGGGCCTCCAGCCATTGCAAATGAACTCCAGAGTGCCACCATGTGTATCTGGCTTATGTGGGTACTGGGGAATCAAACCAGGGTCCTCATACTTAAGCTTTACAAGCAGGTGTCTTAACCAATAAGCCATCCCAGCTCCTCCCCCTTATTTCGTGAGATAGGTTCTTTCACTGAACCTGGCTTACTAGCTAGTTAGCATCCCTAGGGATCCTTATATCACTGCCTCCCCAGTGCTGGGATTATGGGCACTTGCCACCATGCCTGGCTCTTATGTGGGTGATGGGATTCCAAATTTAGGTCCTTATGCTTGCTTGGCAAGCACTACCCAATGAACCATCTCTTACACCCCACATGCAGAGTGCCTCAGAGTCTCCAAAGCATGGACTATGCCCTTCTCTCACTGTCGCTCTTGACCCACAAGGAGGCGAAACCCAGCATCACGCCCCCTGGTGGAGACCATAGAAGTTCAGAGAGCTCAAGGATGAACTCAATGGCATAGACCACACGTGACAGCGTGGAGACAGACTTCCTGGACTCCTGGCTTCCTAGCTGAGCCATGTGTTCCTGCCTCCCTGTCAATCACCACACATTGTCCATTTTCCTACTGTTGGGGTCTAAACAGCCCCATGGGGTTCTTGGCCACTGTCGTGGTGGTGGTGGTGTAGGATCTACGTGTGGGATGCCTGGCTTTTTCATGAGCACCCAGTCAACAGAGCCATAAGTGTGCTGAGACATTTAACCTGTGAGCACCTTGTAGGGATTCTGTGGGAACATGGGCAATGTGTTTCATATTCATTTAAATTTCCTCCATTGCAAATGCAAATTCAAGATGAGAGCTATTGATGCCTCATGAATTGAGAAAACAGACTCCTTCCCCCCAGCACCCTCATTTCTTTATGGGGTGTTTCCTCTTGCACCTGCTGGGATGTTGGGGTCTAGCTTGGATGTAGCAGCCTTGCAGAGCTCAAGAGGCAAGAGAATGATTCACCTGTCATTCTGGGAGCAGCTGCTGGTTTCCCATAGTCCTGGGCCTTGGGTTCTGGTTCTACATCCTGTAAGGTCTCAGGTGACACTTGGGTGGGATTGTACTCACATCTGATCTTGTCGTTTTTGTCACTAAGGCCCTCGAAGTGGCAGAACGCTCAGGGAGGGGCTATAGTTGTGGGCTCAAGCATGCCACCCAAAGAGATGTTGAAGTTGCAACTTGAGCTCACAAATATGACTATATTTGGAAAAAGAATGCATTTTATATTTAGTTAAGAAATAGTAAAAAATCCTACTGGGTAGGAGTATGCCTGGTATCTGGCATCTTTATAAGAAGACACTGTAGGGAGATCATGGGAAGATCAGGGCCGAGGCAGTGGTGAGGCCACAAGCCAAGGAATTCCTGGAGCCACAGGAGCTAGGGAACCGTGACAGAGTCTCTGCTCAAGCCTTTGGAGGGGGCACAGCCCACCTGACTCTTTTATTTTAGACTTTTGATTTCTAGAATTGTGAGAAAATAGATTTTTGTTGCTATAAGCCATCCAATTTGTGGTATTTGGGTAGCCTAGGAAATTATTGTTCACTAACTGATCTTAACCAATAATGGTTAGCCTTACCAAGTGCTCACCACAGCCCAGTGCGTTCTATCTTCCTTGGTCTTCCCAAAATGTCTGCAGGGCAGTTGCTGTAGTTACCTTTCCATCCTTGAGGAAACTGAAGCTGAGAGAGGGGGCTAACCCATGGGGTTTGAGTAGGAAATGTCTCCCACCCACTTGTGTGTTTGAACCCTTGGTGCCCAGTAGGTGGTGCTGCTTGGGAAGGTTGTGGAGCTTTGCTTGAGGAAGTGTGTTACTGGGGGTGGGCCTTGGGGTCTGGCAGCCAGGCTCCATTTCCTGTTTTGCCCTCTGCTTCCTGGCTGTGGCTGTCACATGGTCAGCTGGCTTTTTGCTGCTCTGGCCATGCCTTTCCCCACCACGACGAACTGTATCTTCCTGAACTGTAAGCTGAAAGAAACCCTTTCCCTCCTTACTCTGCTTCTTCTTTGGGATTTGGTTCCCAACAGTGAGAAAGTAACTAATAGGTACTTGGCATTTTAATCATTAATAGGTATCTTGTTAGGCATTTGGTCACAACACCACAACAGTGAACAAGTAGTAAGTAACACATCACCCAAATGCACACCCCGGTAAAGTGGGTCTGGGAGAAGACCTAGGTCTCTCCAAGCACCTGTGGTGTCAAGATCCAAACCTGCCTGAATGTTGCACAAAATGTAGAGTCTAAAACCACCGTCAGTGGTCCCATCTCTCCTGTGATGGCTGGGCTCTGTCGTCTTTCGTGACCCGGACTCAGAAGTTGCATAGCATCATTTCTGCCACAATCACTGTTTTTCAGTAGGGGACATTGTATTCAGAATGCTGAATTGCCACTTTCAGGAGCCAAGTGCAAGGTTAGGAGCAGATCAGCAGTGTCCGTGGTGTTCTGCTCAGCACTCACAGGGAAGCATGGGCCAGGAGGAGACGACATCTTGGGTGTGGCGGGCATGGGACATGAGCCTTCAGACGTCTGGGAGCCTAAACGTGAAGAGGGAGCAGAGTTCACATTCCTCACAGTGGAAGGACAGCCTGTGGAGAGACAGGTCAGTACTCCAAGTTCTTTGAGATATATATGATTTTGGTGTTTCAAGGCAGGTTCTCACTCTAGCCCAGGCTGAGCTGGAATTATTAAGTCTCAGGCTGGGCTCAAACTCACAGTGATCCTCCTAACTCTGCCTCCCAAGTTCTGGGATTAAAGGAATGTGCCACCACTCCCAGCAGCATTCCAGGTTCTCTTATGCCAAGTAAGCCCACTGTTAAGCAACTCCTAAACACACACATGAATCTGCTTATAGATGGATGCTTACTGTCTTTCTTGCTATGACTATGTTGCCCATGTGTGGACAGAGGCACCATGGCACATATTCCCTTTCTGATTATCACAATTACATAGGCTATCTTGGGAACAAATGGTTGAACCTTATGAATACATACAGACCTTTCTCTTTCTCTGCATTTACTTAGCTTTGTTTTGAGGTCCTACATTTTTTAAAACATTATTTATTCATTTAAAAATAATTTGCTAGGTTTTCATATAGATTGTGCATTCTTTTTTGTGTGAGCATGTGTGTGTGTGTGTATGCACATTCATGTGTGTATGCATGAGTGTATGCTGGTGCATGTGCTTGTGCATGTGTGCATAGGTGAAGAGGACAATTCTGGGTGTTGTTCCTGAGGTATGATATCCACTCCTTTTTGAAACAGAGCCTCTCATTGGCCTACAGCTCACCCCACTAGGTTGATTGGATGGCCAGCGAGCCCCAGGGATTTGCCTATCTTTCCATCCTCAGCACTGGCATCACAAGGTTGTGCCACCCACCTGGCCTCTTACATGGGTTCTGGGAATTGAACTTGGCTCTTCATGCTTGCAAGGCAAGCTCTTCACTGACTGAGCCATTCTCCTCAGTTCATGCATGTGTACATTTATACACAGTGAACATTTATGTCTTTCTTTGTGGGCAGGAGAAAAAGATGCATGCAAGGTTTCATCTCTGCTTAGGTGTGAGCCCTTGAGGGGTGAAGGTGGTCTTGAACACAGTGGTTTGTGTCCCCTTGAAGAACTACAATACATAGATATATACACAGTCTTGTGCTATTAAAACTTCACAGGCAGGGAAAGGAATGACAATTAGGAAAAATAAGTGTCAAGGTTCTTGAGGGAGACATTAAGAGACCAAAGCACCGAGGACCCTCATGGACTTTGGGGCCCATTTGGGAACTGCCGACCCTGGCTTAGGGAGCAACAGAAGTGGTATGAGTTCCTCATACTGTTGCTTTGACAACATACCCGACAAAAGCAACTGCGAGAGGGAAGGAGGCTTTGTTTTGCCTCACAGTTTGAGGGGGTCCCATCACATTTCCTCTGCTGTCTGGAAGCAGAGAGATGCTCCATGCTCTCATGTTTAAAAATTTTTTTTTCACACTCTCATTTTTGTTCAGTTCCCCAAGCCCGTGGGATGATGTCACTAGGGTAGTTCTTTCTTCTTCATGTAACTCCCCACAGACATAGCCAGAGATGTGTCTCCATAGTGGTTCTAAATCTCATCCGGCTGGCAGTGGGGATGAGCCATCAGAGAGAGGCTGCTGGGTTCTCAGAAGCCTGCGTCATATTTCACAGAGTTTGCTGTGTATCAAGTTCATGGTCAAGCCCTCTAAATGTCCTTTTACGCCTGGAGAGTGGCAGGAGGCAGAGGTAGGAGGATCGTTATGAGCTCGAGGCCACCCTGAGACTACATAGTGAATTCCAGGTCAGCCTGAGCTAGAGTGAGACCCTACCTCGAAAACCCAAAAATAAATAAATAAATAAATAAATAAATAAGTCCTTTTACAACCCTGAGGAACAGCCATGCACACATCATGCCCTTTTCAGAAATGAGCCACTCTACAAGCAGAGTGGCTAAGACACTTGCTCAGTCTGGGACCCGCTGTTGCTATGGTGATTAAGTGCCACAGTTTGGATTCAAACTCAGGACCTCTGACTTCTTGCTTGGAGAGGATGTTTCTCTGGCTGTCTCCATTCCAGCAGTCCAGGAGGTGTAGTGTACACTTCCCCTCCTCATGAGATTCACACATTCTGGCCAGAGTCTTGTTCTGCGGATTTCTATCACCCAGACTGGGAATCACTTCCACAGCACCAACAAATCCAGGTGCTGGAGGATGAAAGAGCAAAGCTTAGATCCAAGGCATGATGGGCCACGGATTAAGAGAGGGTCCTTTGCCGTGAATTCACCCTCTGGCCATGTGATGAAAGTCTATCCTGCTAATTAAATAACCATAATTATGGCTCAATACTGCACTGCAACTTCACATAGAGGCCAGGACAGGGTGCTCCAGACGTGGGAAGACAATGACACCTTCCTTTGTGGTCACAAAGGAAAACATGACTCTCTGTGGACAGTAGGGATGTATTTCAGGACAAGGAAAAGCCAGTGTGGAAACAAGGGCTGGCTTCATCGTAAGGAGCCCTGGCTTAGCAATCATGTCTTTCCTTACTTTTCATCTTTAACACAGCTCCCTCATGTCATTATTATTCACTCATTCACTTATTTATTTATTTTTGAGACAGGGCTCACAGTCGAGCTGGTCTCAAGCTTGTGATCCTCTTGCCTCAGCCTGCTGAGCACTGGGGCTGTAGGCACATGTCAACATGGGCAGCTCCACTGGTGTGGTGCGTGTGCATGTAGGTGTGTGTGATCATGTTTGTGTCAGCACATGTGTGTGTGTGCTCCTGCATGGACATGTGTGTGAAGGACAGAGGTTGACATTGGTTGTCTTCCTCAATTGTGTTCCACTTTTATTTATTATAATTATTTGTTATTTATTTGTAAGGAGAGAGAGAGAAATGAATGGGTGCACCAATGCTCCTTGCCACTGCAAACAAATTCCAGATGCATGTGCCACTTTGTGCATCTGGCTTTACATGGGTACTGGAGAATCAAACCTGGGTCCTTAGGCTTTGCAGGTAAGTGCCCGAACTGCTAAGCCATCTCTCTAGCCCTCACTTTATTTTCTGACACAGGGTCTCTTGCTGAACCTAGACCTCACTGATTCAGCTAGACTAGCTAGCCAGCAAGTCCTAGGGACCCTCTTGCATCTTCCTTGCTGATGTTGGGATTGCAGGAGTGTACTAACACACCCTGCTTTTATGTGGGCTGTTGGTAATCTGAACTTAGGTCCCCATGCTCGTGGGGCAAGCACTTTATCCATTGAGCAGTCTCTCTGTTCCCCCTCCAGTGGTGTCTTTAACATACAAATCATGACACATTTCACCCCACAATTCCTTGAAGACCACAAGGTAACCTGCAGACTTACAAAAGAGTCTGAGAGCCCATACACACACCAGCCATTATCCACAGAACCAATAAGCATCTGAATGGGTCTCAATACCTATGATCCTTCATCAATGCCCAGAAGGTTCAGAAACATTGGCTGTCACTCATTTCTTCAAGCAACATTAGAAATAAAGACTAATTGAGAGCTTGCTGTGGTGTGAGAGTCAGCCAGTGTCACCTGTGTATGGCAGAGATTCAAAAGCACATGGAGGAGAGTGAGAGCGTCAAGGTGAAAAATGAGAAGGCATCAAGGATACACTGATTAGAGGCTGTTGGCCTAGGTAGTTAGAAGCAGGATATATGATGGGATTGGCATGGGTACACACATACTTAGCTTTCTCTACTTGGTCTGAATCCTGTACTCTCAGGACCAATTGTTACAGGGGTCACTGTTTTGATGGCCAGGTCACTGGACATGGTGGTCAAAGTTTCTCCAGCTCTGGCTTCTACACAGTAGACTGGCATCATACACCAAGTACCTTAGACAATTGTTTAATTTTCAGGGCTTGTTATTGCAGACAGTGGGCCAGAGTTCCACTGTATTTATGTTTGGTTTGTCTAGTATGTGTGCTGTGTGTATGTGTGGTGTATGTGTGTGTGTGCAGACATGTGTAACCTGTGCACATATGGTGCAGAGGCCAGAGGCCAGAGGAGGGTGTTAGGTACCCTCTTCTATTACTCTTCCATTGCATTTCCTTGAGATAAAGTTTCTCGCTGAAACTGGAGCTCCCAGTTTTGCAGATGGACTGGCTGTCAGGGAGACACAGACATCCTCCTGTCTCTGCCCCTCAGCACTGGGGTTACAGGCATTCATGGCCAGTCCTGGCATTTTATAGGGATGGTGGGATTAAAATCAGGTCTTCCTGCATTAGCATCAAGCACTCTTACTCAGCATTTCCCCAACTCCTCCACTATATTTTAATATTTTATTTATCTTTATACTTTTGCAGTGCTGGGCATAGAATCCAGAGCATTAAACATGCTGGGCAAGTACGCTACCCCTGAGTTATGGACCCAGCTCTAGAGGTCTACTTCACATAGAACTATGGCCATTTGTCTTATGTAAACATGTTCTTATGTAAATAGGTCACAGTGATCACAAAAGGGCTGGGAGGTGTATCTCAGAGTCAGAGCACTTGCCTAGCATGTATGCAGCTCTCAGCACTGCGGGAAAAAAAAAACAAAAAAACAGCACTGATTACATGAAAGCCTTGACTTTTTATTTATAGATGCTTACCTTTCCTGATAGGGGGTGATTTGAGGCAAAGCATGTGATCTGCATTGTTCACTTGCTAGACTGAAGTGAGCCCAGTGATCCCGTACCGTGTGTGCCATCCATTTTCAACACCAGGCAGTACATAAGTGTTGATTTTCTGCCTTTATGAACATGGATGTTCTTTGTGTAATTGCTTTATACATTTTCAACATTGTTTTTTTTTTAAGAAACCATGGGTTTGAAAATTCTAAGAAAGGTGAGTGGTTGTGGGGGAACACACCTATAATCCCAGAACTCAGGAGGTGGAGGCAAGAGGAACATCCTGCCTCTAAAAGAAGACCAAAGACAAAAGAAAAACAATTTGAAAAGGGTAAAAAACATGTAAACCTATGTACAAAGTGCTAACGGAACAGGGGGAGGAAGGAGGACGCAGGTCAGTGGCCCCAGGCCAGCAGCTTCAACGTGACTGGGGAGGTTGTCAGAAATGCAAGTTGTGGGGGCTGGAGAGATGGCCAAGCAGTTAGGGCACTTGAATGCAAAGCCTACTGATCCAGGTTCAATTCCTCAGGTCCCACATAAAGCTAGATGCACAGAGTGGTACATGCATCTGGAGTTTGTTTGTAGTGGCTAGAGGCCCTGGCATGCTTATTCTCTTTGTCTCTCTTCTCTCCATTTTTCTCTGCTTGCAAATAGTAAATGAATGAATGAATGAATGAATGAATGAATGAATGAATAAATAAATAATAAGTAATGCAAGTTGTGGGTGTATGGAGATGACTCACTGGGTAAGAAGAGTGTTTGCTGCACAATCATGAGGACTTGTTTTGGATCCCCAGTACTTACATAAAAAGCTAGGCATGGTCACATGCACTTGTAACCCCAGTGCAAAGGCAGGTGTGTACAGGAGGCTCGTGCACTGCTGGATCTCTTTTATCAGCCAGTCTCAAGGAAATTAGGCAGAAAAATGTTATAAGAGTACACCTGATGTCATTCTCTGGTCTCCATGTGTATGTGCAAGGGGCACGTTCATATGAACACACACACACACACACACACACACACACACACACACACAGCATGTCCTCAGGTTCCACATTAGAAGGACAGCTGAGTTAGACACTGTTGGAGTGGTGTCCAGTGATCTGTGTTTTAAAGACTACGTGAGAAATTCTGAGACTTGAAGACCAAGAGACTACCCAAGCATGTCGACTCAAAACTGGGCACCCATAGACTATCATGGAGAACACAGAAGAAAAAGGAGAATGTCGAGGAAGAGAAAAGACACACCGTGGAGTCCTGATGCAGAGAGAAGCCCCCATAGCAATAGTGGGCATGCTCACCATGGAGACCGCATTCCTGTGTCAAGACCACAAGAGAGGATGCTGAGGAGAGAGAAAAAATCAAGACGTTGGGGGTAAGAGTAACTGCATAAGAGAGACACACTCATATTTTATTCATATCTCGGAAGAGAACAGTGGATGTTTTGCAGGGGAAGCTATTTTTCAAATGTCTGTAGATTTGATTGGGTTGAAAAAAGTACAAATTAATTTAAATGCATCACTGAACTTTCCATGACTTTTGCTGTGATGTGTTTTCTTAGTCACTTGGCACTGAAACAGCTACCACGAAACTTCTGAGCACTGAAAACATGCAGGAGGATTTAGGCAGTGCCTATAGGGTGTCACCTGCCTGTGCATGTCTCAGGATCCGTCCTTCCCTGTCTCAACAGGTCAGTCATCCACAGACCCACAGTTCACACATGCTCTTTTGCAATACCAATCATTTGATCAATGTCGGCTAAGTTCAGCACTTTCTGCTTTCTTTGCTGTGAACACCGTACGCATATGGTGAAACCTTGTTCAGGTGTCACCCCTGCCTCAGTTACTATTCTCACACCGAAGGCAAGACAGCTGACAAAACTAACTTACGGGAGAAAGGTGTTTTTTTTTTTTTTCATAATTAAAACTTTGTTGAAAAACTGACACCAAAATAGGAAATCGATGTGGCATACCTTACAAAACCAAACATTACATTGCCTTGGTAGAGTAACTGAACTTAAGGCTTGCTGTGAGAAAACATACATTCAGCAAGTTGTATAGATCACTAATGTCTTCTTCTGAATGAAAGCCTTCTGTGGGTCTGGCCTTTCCTCCTGTAGGCTGGCACAGCACTGTTGAACACCCTGCACACAGAACCACTGTCTTAGCATGGCTGAAAACTGTGGTGATTTTGTAGCAACCTGGACATTTTACATCCATGAAGTAGGAATTTGGACTCTGAACCAGCCTCCTCTTATTCTGTTCTTCCTTTTCCTCTTCCAAGGAAGGACATAGTAGCTCCCTACCCAAAGGCATGGCGACCCTCCCGCAGCACTGGCGACCCAGATTCCCCAAGGCGAGCAGCGAGAAAGGTGTTTTTTATCTCATCATTTCATGATGGGAAAGGCACGGGCTAGGAGCTTGAGACAGCTTGCTCACACTGTGGCCAACCAGGAATCCTGGTGGAGACTTAGGCTAGAGGCAGGTTGGGTTATACCCCATAGGACTCACCTCCAGAGACCTACTTCCTCCATAGAGGCCTCATTTCCTAAACGTTCCATAAGAGCCTTAAGGTTTGACAGCCTGGCCCCACTTTCTGTTTACTCTGTTTCCTGATTGTGGATACACTGTGACCAGCCCCCATCATCCTCCCCTGCCATGCCTTCCCCACCCTGATGGACTGCAGCCCCTGAAACTGCAAGCCAAGAGAAACTGTTGTTTCCTTTAAGATGCTTCTTCTCTGGTATTTGTAATAATACCTAAGGCCAGCAAGCCAGTGAAGCCTGTGAAGAATTCCTAGTGACACCAGAGGGTCTTGCTCTGTGGGCTTCATAGGGCAGGCAACAGGGATCTATGGAGGAATTTTCCATGGAAAAAGTAACCCAGCCTAAATAATGTGCTTAAAGATTCAGAAATACCCATTATATTGTCTCTCCTTAGTTCTCCACCAGGGCACAGCTTTGCTCTTCAGACAGTTTGCATCAGCCCTAAATTTCTCTGTGACTAGGCCAAGCACCCGGGAAACACTGATGCTTGAACTGACATCAATTATGCTGGAAGGGGGAAAATTAATTAAAACTTTTCGATGGGCTCTGTTCAGCATTCTTCTCTCTTTTCATGTTATCAGCAGTGCCGCTTTTCCTCTTGGCTGGGAGTTATTACAGTATAACATTTTCATGTTGCTCGTAGGGTAATTATGTCAAACATATGAGTGATGATAAGCGGCAGTTTGTATTATTCTCTGATTAATCTCCATCCATTCTGGCATTCCAATCTGGCCTCAGAAGATGAGGTTTGCTACACTGTGGTGTGGAGGGAGGATTTAGGGAAGGGCTGGGAGCATTGAGGAGTTAGTTGAGTCTGGGGTGATTCTGGGTGGAAATTTCCCAGTGCCCTCAAAGTGCCTGCCAGGCTTCAGTCCCCATGTTCTTGCCATGGTCCCTTCATCCTGGTTATTTATTCTCCTCTTCATCATTGTTGTCCTCCCCCTTCGTGTGTGTGTGTGTGCGTGTGCATGTGCGTGTGCATGTGCGTGTCATGTACCACAATGTGTGTGTGCTCATGTGCATGTGCATGTGCGTGTCATGTACCACAATGCCTGTGGAGGTCAGAGGACAGCTCTGGATGCCCGTCCTCACCTTTCACCTCACTTGAGGCAGAGCCTCTCATTGTTCACCGCTGCCTTTTCCAGACTAGCTGGCCGGTGAGCTTCTGGCAGATCCTCCTGCTTCCATCCCCACCTAGCTGCAGGTGTGCTGGGATTACAGATGCTCACCCCAGGCATCTGGCTTTACGTGGGATCTCATGTTGTGTGACCAGTGCTTTACCCATGAGCATCTCCTCAACCCTGCACTTCACATTTCTGAATATCTTCTTAGTTGACAGGGAGAGGAGATGACCCTTTGTAAGCCCCAGAATGAAGATGAATGTTTTTCAGGAACAGATTTGGGATTGACAACAACCTTGGATGGTAATGTTATATAGCAGAAGAGTGACTGTAGTTCATGGCTTAGTATATATTTTATCAAAAACTACAAAAGAGCAATTTGAAAATTTCCAATGCAGAGAAATGTAAACACAAACAAGAGCAGTTACTCAAATATTTTTTTAAAAAGTATTTATTTTTTGGTCTGGAGAAATGGCTTAGTGGTTAAGGTGCTTGCTACAAATCCAGAGTATCCAGGTTTGATTCCCCAGGACCTATGTAAGCCAGATGCACGAGGTGGCACATGTGTCTAGAGTTAGTTTGTAGAGGCTGGAGACCCTGGAATGCCCATTCTCTCTCTGCTTCTTTCTTTCTCTAAAATAAATAAATAAAAATAAATAATAATACCTGACATGCTATGTTTAAAAATATTTATTGATTTGCAAAGGGCGAAGAGAGAATGGGGGGGGGGAGCAGAGAGAGAATGGGCATTCCAGGGCCTCCTGTTGCTGTCAACAACTCCATACTCTGCACCACTTTGTAATCTGGCTTGATGTGGGTACTGGAACCATGGCTCTCAGGATTAACAAGCAAGTGCTTTTAACTGTTGAACCATCTCTCTAGCCCTACTTACTCCAGTTTTATTATTGATACTGCATACATCAATCAAGTTCTCACTCTAGATGGCCAGTTTACACCACCACTGTTCCTATCAGATGTTTTTCTTTGAGACAGGATCTCTTGAAGCCAAAGATGTCAGGAGCATCTGATCTCTCTGTGTTTACTTTGTGAGCGCTGGGATTACAGGTGTGCACCACACACCCAGTATATGTGGTTCTGGGGCTCAAACCCAGGATTTTGCGCACGCTAGGCAAGCACTGTACCAGCCGAGCTACATTCCCAGTCCTTAGATTTTTTTTTTTTTTTGAGGCAGGATATTGCAATGCAGTCCAGGCTAGCTTCCCAATTACAATCCTTCTGCCTCAGCCTCCTGGATGCTGTTATTATATGTGTACATCAAAACATCTGTTTTCTTTTTAGATTTCTTTACAAATAGGAAATAGATATGACTAGGTTATTTCTAACCATGGTCAGGATAAGGCATCTGTTGTAAGCTGTCAAGAAAAAGAATATTTTGTGTCCTGCTACGTGGCTGTAGATGTTTATCAGCTCTAACAGTTTGCTGGTAGATTCTTTAGGGTCCTTTATATATAGAATTGTGTCATCTGCAAATAACGATAACTTGATCTCTTCCTTTCCAATTTGTACCCCTTTTATGTGCATCTCTTGACTTATTGCTATGGCTAAAACTTCCAGTACTATATTAAATAAAAGTGGGGACAGTGGACACCCTTGTCTTGTTCCTGATTTTAGTGGAAAAGCTTCCAGTTTTTCCCCATTTAGTAATATGTTGGCTGTAGGCTTGTCATAAATAGCCTTTATTATATTGAGATATGATCCTTCTATTCCTAGTCTCTGTAGAACTTTTATCATGAAGGGATGTTGGACTTTGTCAAATGCTTTTTCTGTGTCTAATGAGATGATCATATGATTTTTGTCCTTTAGTGCATTTATATAATGTATTACATTTATTGATTTGCATATGTTGAACCATCCCTGCATCTCTGGTATGAAGCCTACTTGGTCCGGGTGAATGATCTTTCTGACATATTCTTGTATTCAGTTTGCCAATATTTTGTTGAGAAATTTTGCATCTATGTTCATAAGGGAGATTGGTCTGTAATTTTCCTTCCAGCAAACTGTTAGAGCTGATAAACACCTACAGGCACGTAGCAGGATATAAAATAAATACAAAGAAATCAGTAGCATTCCTATATGCTAACAACAAACACAGAGAGGATGAAATCAGAGAATCACTCCCATTCACAATTGCATCAAAGAAAATAAAGTACCTTGGAATAAACCTAACCAAGGAAGTAAAGGATCTCTATAATGAAAACTATAAAACACTCAAGCAAGAAATTGCAGAGGACACTAGGAAGTGGAAAAACAACCCTTGTTCCTGGATTGGAAGAATCAATATTGTGAAAATGGCAATCTTACCAAAAGCAATCTATACATTTAATGCAATCCCCATCAAAATTCCAATGGCATTCTTCAAGAAAATAGAAAAAACAATCCAAAAATTCATTTGGAATCACAAAAAACCTTGAATATCTAAAATAATACTGAGCAACAAAAATGAGGCTGGTGGTATCAATATACCTGATTTTAACCTATACTACAGAGCCATAGTAACAAAAACAGCTTGGTACTGGCACAAAAGCAGACATGTAGATCAGTGGAACAGAACAGAGGACCCAGATGCAAGTCCAAGTAGCTACAGCCACCTGATATTCAATAAAAATGCCAAAAATACTCATTGGAGAAAAGACAGCCTCTTTAGCAAATGGTGCTGGGAAAACTGGATATTTATCTGTAGAAAGATGGAAATAGATTCTTCTCCCTCTCCATGCACAAGAATTAAGTCCAAATGGATTAAAGACCTTAACATCAGACCTGAAACTCTGAAACTGCTAGAGAAAAAAGTAGGGGAAACCCTTCAACATATTGGTCTTGGCAAAGACTTTCTGAATATAACCCCAATTGCTCAGGCAATAAAGCCACAGACTGACTGCTGGGACCTCATGAAATTGCAAAGATTTTGCACTGCAAAGGACACTGTGAATAAAGCAAAGAGGCAACCTACAGAATGGGAAAAAATCTTTTCCAGCTATACATCTGATAGAGGATTAATATCTAGGATATACAAAGAACTCAAAAAATTAAATAATAAGAAATCAAACAAGCCAATTAAAAAATGGGCTATGGAACTAAATAGAGTTCTCAAAAGAAGAAATACGAATGGCGTAGAAGCATCTGAAAAAATGTTCTACATCCCTAGTCATCAGGGAAATGCAGATTAAAACTACATTGAGATTCCATCTCACTCCTATCAGATTGGCTACCATCATGAAAACAAATGACCATAAATGCTGGTGGGGATGTGGAAAAAGAGGAACCCTTCTACACTGTTGGTGGGAATGCAATCTGGTACAGCCATTGTGGAAATTAGTGTGGAGGTTCCTAAGACAGCTAAAAATTGATCTACCATATGACCCAGCTATAGCACTCCTAGGCATATATCCTAAGGACTCATCTCATTTCCTTAGAAGTATATGCTCTACCATGTTTATTTATTTATTTTTAATTTTTTTTGTTATTTTATTTATTTGAGAGCGACAGATAGAGAGAGAAAGAGGCAGAGATAGAGAGAATGGGCGCGCCAGGGCCTCCTGCCACTGCAAACGAACTCCAGATGCGTGCGCCCCCTTGTGCATCTGGCTAACGTGGGTCCTGGGGAATCGAGCCTCGAACTGGGCTCCTTAGGCTTCACGGGAAAGCGCTTAATCGCTAAGCCATCTCTCCAGTCCTCTACCATGTTTATTGCTGCTCAATTCATAATAGCTGGGGAATGGAAGCAGCCTAGATGTCCCTCAACTGATGAATGGATAATGAAGATATGGCACATTTATACAATGGAGTTCTACTCAGCACTAAAGAAAAATGAAGTTATGAAATTTGCATGAAAATGGATGGATCTGGAAAGGATTATAGTAAGTGAGGTAACCCAGGCCTAGAAAGCCAAGCGTCACATGTTCTCTCTCATGTGTGGATCCTAGCTACAGATGACTGGGCTTCTGTGTGAGAAGGAAAAAACTCAGTAGCAGAGGCCAGTAAGCTTGAAAAGAGATAGAAAGGGAAGAGTAAGGAAGGGAGGGGGGTACGTAATAGGATGGTATTGTATATATGTAAGTAGAAGAATAGATTAATGGGGGTGAAGAAGCCCAAAATGAGGTCTGGGGAAGAGATTGAGTAAAGGAAAGGTGGAGGGACAGCTAATCAAAATCTAAGAGGATATAAATAAAACATATGTAATCCTACTTTTTTGGACAATGGGACACTCAGGAGCCGTAGATTGTTGCTAGAAAATTTTCAGTGCCAGGGATGGAATATCTTCCAGTGAGTTGTTGGCCAGGGAGATCCCTGATGTCCCCAAAACATTACAGGCCATTGCCAAGGCCCTTGGTTTCTCACCAGGAATAGATGGTAAGACCCTATTGCTGAAGACTCCATATACTTGGGCTGCAAGGCCACTGAGAAATCTTTCTGGAACTGAGCTGATAACCTCCTCCATGTAGACCAGCTGACAGAAAGCTGGAAGAAGCCATTCTGCGTGCAGTTCAATGGGAGAAAGAGAAATCACCAGTGAAGATACTCATCAGTGGACACTGCAAGCCTTACAATTGGCCAGCCAGGCCAAATGAGCCAACGGGTGCAATAGTGGCACGTCTATTATGGGGGAAACCAACTGCCCTCTAATTGGACTGGAGGCCTGCTCCATGGGAAGGGAATACATCCCTGATACTGAAAACTTAAAACAGGGGTAGTCATAAGCCCTAGGGGTGTAACGTCTGCTGTTGTCTGGACAAATGTATATACTATGCTTATCAAACTGCCCCGTAAGCACTTCTGTTAATGTTCACACACTTATATTAATACTACTCTCACTTTTGGTAGAGAATCTTCTCTTTTCAGATGGCAGTGTCCTTGGGACGACTCAGAAGGTATCATGGTGATGGAAAGAAATGACCTCAGTGCTCAGTACTGCAATATCTCTATCACACCTTCCAAGGCTCAGGGTCCAATGCGGAAGAGGTGGCAGAAAGAATGTAAGAGCCAAAGGAAGGGCAGGACTCCTTACAATGTGCTACCCCCAGACACAAAATGGTCTGGATATCCATGGCCTCACAGTGCCTGACACTACTTACATAAGACCATCATAAGAGGAGGAAAAGATCAAGACATCAAAAGTAAAAGAGAGACTGATTGAGATGGGGAGGGGGTATGATGAAGAGTGGAGTTTCAAAGGGGTAAGTGGGGGGAGGGAGGATATCACCATGGGGTATTTTTTATAATCATGGAAGTTGTTAATAAAAAAATTAAAAAATTAAAATAAAAGAAAATAAAAAAAAGAAAGTGGGCTGGAGAGATTGCTCAGTGGTTAAGGCACTTGCCTGTGCAGCTTAAAGAAACAGGTTTGATTCCCCAGTGCTCATGTAAAGCCAGTTGCACAAGGTAGTACATGCATCTGGAGCTTATTTGCAGTGGCTCAAGGCCCTGGCACACCCACCCTCTATCTAGCTGCCTCTTTCTCTCTCTCTCAAATAAATAAGTACATAAATAAGTAAAAAGTAGTTTAAACTGTTAAAAAAAGAAAAAGAATAGCAAATAAAATGTCATTAGAGGTCTAGATGTAGAGCTTGGGACTGAACCCTGAAGCTAGAGTGAGATTCTGAAATGGGAGCCATAGTGGCAGACGTGGGAGTTGCTGTGGGCTTCACTTCCTTGGGCAAGGGAGCCCTGGCCCGGTGTGTTCTCAACAACTATACCAGATGCCCCTCCCAGTAGGAAAAGTGACATTTGGCTTCAAACCAAGATCAAGGTGCTTTTTTCTAACCACCATGCTGTCCTGGGGAAATCCCACAGTGAGGCGGCCCCCAGCCCTAATTAGTGTCCATGTTTGGGCATCATGCCACCTCTTCTCTGGCCATCTCCTGGTGGCTGATGGCCTCCTGTCTGAGGCTGTCTTTGAGTCCTACAGATTTCCAGAATTTCCCGCATTCTCAAGTGGAGCCTCTGCCAGGCAACCTCCCACACAGGCTGCCGAGTAGGACTGAATGACCCATGTTGGGTTCTCGCTGCTCTTTCATTTACTGATGGTGGGAATGAAATTTTCATTACGACAGACTGCCATTTCTCAATCGTGTCACATTTCTGATTTATGTTTTAAAACATTACTAAAAGTGACACAATTAATTATTTTCTGAAGGGTCAAGTATATTTAAGACGTGGCACTGCTAGAAAATGACTTCCTGTTATAGCAGAGGGAAGAATTGGTTCAAAAATCCACTTTCCGCAGGGTGTGGTAGTGTATTATCTTTAATCCTATCACTCAGAAGACTGAGGTAGGAGGATCACTGTGACTTTGAGGTCAGCCTGGGCTACAGAGTGAGTTCCAGGTTAGCCTGGGCTAGAGTGAGACCCTGCTTCAAAAGCAAAGCAAAGCAAAGAAAACAAAGTAACAGCCATTTTCTAGGGCTGGTGAGATGGCTCAATGGATAAAGCCACATTGGCGTGAGTACCTGAGTTCAAATGCTCAGAGCCCGTGTAAAAGCAGGATGCTGCAGCTGATGTGTGTAATTCCAGTGTTCCAGCCAGCTGGGAGAAGGGAGGCAGAGACAGGAAGATTTTCCAGAAGCATGTGGGCCAGCCAGCCTGGTGAACACAGAGGTGAACAATGAAAGCCCCTAGGAGGACCGGTGCCTAAAGTTGTCCTCTGACCTCTGCCCCCACACGGCATGTGTGCATTTGCACCCACACACATAAACACATGCACAAACACACACACCATGCATCCCCCTCAAAAACCCCTGCTTGGTTGAGCCCTCTTTCCTACATGGAACTATTAGCTAAATTGTCTCTGAATTATTTCTTTTTCCTCTTTCTCCTACTCCTCTCCTTTTTTGAGATAGGATATCATGTAGCTCAGGTTGGCTTCAAACCTGCTATGTAGCTGAGGTTAGCCTTGAATTCCTGATCCCATGCAGCATCCCGAGTGCTAGACTTGTAGGTGTGCACCAACATATCTAGCTCATCTGAACATTTTTTCTTTCTTTCTCTCTCTCTCTCTCTTTTTTTTTTGAGGTAGGTTCTCACTGTAGCTCAGGCTGACCGGAAATTCACTATGTAGTCTCAGCGTGTCCTTGAACTCATGGTGATCCTCTTACCTCTACCTCCCAAGTTCTGGGATTAAAGGCATGAGCATCATGCCCAGCTGGCATCTGAACTTTTAATTGGTTGCAAAATAGTTCCATCTTCTTTTGCCTCAGATATGATTTGGTGTTTCCCAGGGTGGTTCTGTCTTTAGACTATAGTCTTATTCTTGTTAATGAAGTCCACATTCAGTGTTCTGAGGTTCTCTAGAGGAGCAGAACCAATGGAATGAATATATAGGACAGAAAGGAATTATTAGACTGGGTAGGTAGGCCAACAGTGGATGTGTGCATGATGGATAGGCTGAGAACCTGGGTTGGTTGGACCCCCACTGCAGTTGAGATGGAGCCTATGGGAACAGTCCTCTCCTTAGGGTACCTTGTATCCCAGCCTGGCAGCACTCAGTAGAGGGTCCCCCTCCTTCAAGGGGCTTGGGGTCCCTGGCTTCTCAACAGCCTCTCACCACCATCCCTTCCAATCTCACCACTTCCTAGTTCCTTCTCAGAGGACATGACTTTTTAATCTTGTGTATTCCAGATTCTGCCCTAAATTTTGGATCAGATCAGCTGGAAAGATCTTGAATGGAATCTTCCAAGGATAGTTCATCTTGACTGTCAACTATGGGATCTGGAATCAACTGAGAGAACTGTGTATGGGTTGGGCTATGAGAAAATTTCCAGGAAAGACTAGCTGAGGGGGGAAGACTTTCCCCTGGAATGAGGGGCACCTTCTGGTAGATATCCACATATGAAGAGATCTGATGGGACCACAGTGCTGTTTGCATGCCCGCTTGCCTTTGCTCCTGTTGCTAAGCGTATCTGTGTTGTTGCAGACATCCTTTGTTGCTGTTGGGACCCAGCCTCCTTGACCTTCCAGTGTAGACTGAAGACCAGCAGCTCTTTAGGGATGTTTCATGCTTTCAGCTCCCTACTGGGACTGCTGAGGCATCCAGCCTGGCAGATTGAGAAGCTACTGGGTTCTCTGCCTCTCCAGCCTCCAGACAGCTATTACTGGATCACCAGCCCATATCATGTAAGCCAGTTAATAATTCCCCTCTGGAACCTCATCACTGAAGCAGACATAAAATGAACCCAACATGGCTCAGGGAAATTTGCAGAAGAGGGGGCGGAAAGAATGTCAGAGCCACATGTTGGGTTATGATACACAGAGACATTTCCTCCTACCCATAACCTATGGTTATCCCCACAATGCATGACCCATATTCTCCAACTAGGATGATCCCTGCAGAGGGGAAGGACAGGGAGGAGGCTAACAATAGTACCAAATTGACTGTATTCACTGAGTACAAAACTAATAAAAAAAAAAAATAATTCCCCTCTGGGGTAGAGATATCACTTTGCAGTCAAGGCACTTGTCAGCAAAGTCAAAGGTCCCAGGTTCAATTCCCCAGAACCCTTGTAAGCCAGATGCACAAGATAGCACATGTATCTGGATGGCTAGAGGCCTTGATGTGTCCATTCTCTCTCTCTCCTTGCAAATAAATAAATAAATAAATAAATATTTAAAAAATAATTTTTGCCTATAATATACACTCATCCTTTTGGGCTCAGTTTTTCTAGAGAACCTTGATGACTATAGTTTTCAAGCAACTTCAAACATCTGCCACCATGCACAAGGAGGACTTTGTTCTTCTGTCTATGTTCTTGTGATACTCAGACTATAATAGAAAACCCAAATTTAAAAGCAGTGTAGGTAGCTATGGCAAAATAAAACTCACAGGTTTAATACCGTAACAACCAGACTTTATTTATTCAAGTTACTTGGTAAAAGTTAACTAAGCAATTCCATATATAGCAGGGGTTCAGCTGGGAACTGGGGACATAGTGATGAACTATATTTAAAGAAATAAAAATATACATTATAAATGGCATAATTTTAATTAAATATAACCACAACTTATACATTGTATTAAAACTATATGTGGATATATAATAAAGCATAATTTTTTTTTTTTTTTTGGTTTTCCGAGGTAGGGTCTCACTCTAGCTCAGACTGACCTGGAATTCACTATGGAGTCTCAGGGTGGCCTCGAACTCATAGTGATCCTCCTACCTCTGCATCCAAGTGCTGGGATTAAAGGTGCGTGCCACCATGCCCGGTTTAAGCATAAAAAATGTAAACACAGTACACTTTTCTTTTTGAGAGAGGGTCCCAAGGCTGGCCTCCAATGCCCTATGTAGTTGTAACAGTTACATTTTCACTCCTGCCTGGAACAAAATACTTGACCAGAAACAACTTATGGGAGGAAAGGTTTTCCTTCAGGCTTAGTTTCAAGGGAAAGTTTTAGCTTGATGGAGAAAGCATAGCAATGGCTCACAACGTCACACATCCACAGCAGGGAGAAAAATCTTCTTTCAAACTAGCTCTGGGCACATGATGGGTGAGACTAATCAACCCAGGATCCACCACCAGCACCACATCTCCTCCAGCAAGGCACTGCCTCTGAAAGGCTCCAGCAGCTGGGACTAAGTATGAGGCCTATTCACAAACACCTGAGGCTATGGGGGACACTGCATTCAAAACACCACAGTAGCCAAGGATAATCTTGAAATCCTGATCTCTCTACCTCTGTCTTTGCAGTGCTCGGGTTATGGGTGTTTATGGGTGTTCACTACCAAGCCTGGTTTATGGGGTGCTGGGGTTGGACTCAGGGCTTTAGGAATGCTAGGCAAACATTCTACTGATTGTATTGCACCCCCACTCCAGAGCACACACACACACACAGGCATGCATGCACGCACACTCTGAATTGATCTAATTGTATGGTTTAAGTTTGTTTCCTCTTTTTATTTTATTTTTAAAATATTTATTTATTTATTTGATAAAGAGAAATATGGGGAATGGGAGGCGAGGAGGGAGAGAGAGAGAGAGAGAGAGAGAGAGAGAGAGAGAGAGAATGAGAATTGGCACACCAGGGTCTCTAGCCACTTCAAACAAACTCCAGATACATGCACTACCTTGTGCATGTGTCTTATGTAGGTACTGGTAAATTGAACCTGGGCCCTTAGGCTTCACAGGCAAGTGCCTTAACTGCTAATCCATTTCTCCAGCTCTCTTTTTATTTGGAGAAAGAGAAGAGAGAGATGGGGGGAGGGGGAAGAGATGTCACACCAGGGCCTTCTTACCACTGCAAATGAACTCCAGATGCATGCTTCACTTTGTACGTCTGGCTTTACAGGAGTACTGAAAAATTGAACCCAGTGTCTTTAACCACTGAGCCCTCCCTGGCTCCACCAAATTTCCTCAGGGACAGTAGCTGCACAATGCGTCCTCTCAATGCCTCAGATCCCTGTGCCCTAGATTTTCTTCCAGAAGCAGATAGCATCATCAGTTCTTAGAGTTCTGTTAGGAGGAAATATGTATAAGCAATCTCCCCCTTTGCTTCCACATTTTTTAAGGAAGGAGGGTTTTATTTCCGCTTACTGTTCATCATGGTGGGAGAAGTCATGGTCACGGGATCTTGAAGCCCTCAGTCCACAGGCTGCGAGTAACAAACGCTGGTGCTCAGCCAGCTCTCTCCTTACCCAGCTCAGGACGCTCACCTATGTCATGGCGTCACCTAGAGTTAAGGTGGGTCTTCCCACCTCAGTTAATCTAATACAGAGACTCCTTCACAGGTATGCCCAGAAGCCAATTTCCAGGTGATTCTAGATCTTTCATGTTGGCTTTGAATACAAATCACTCTGGATGGCAGCGGGAAGTTCACTCTGCCCAGATTTGACAAGAAATGCCAAGAGGTGTCTGGCTGGCCTGCGCATATGGGCATTTAGGAGTAGGAAAGCATATAACCAAGGTCAGGGTTCTTTTCCTTGTAGTTTGCTTCCCCTTTTCCCTCCTTCCCTCCATTGAGTCCCTTAAATTTTTTCCACAAATGGGAGTGAAATAAATAGTGCTCTTCTCCAACCTTGCTGTTCACACTTAACCCACCTTAGAGATCATGCACTTCCGCCACCCGTGAAGCTTTCTTTTATTTTTCACAGCTTCTTTGGGATAGTGGTCCAGATGTCTATGGTGAATTACTAACAAGAAATCAACACAGTAGGAAGAGTTCACAAGGCTATGTTCTGCTGGAAGAACTTCCTATTGTAGAATAAAATGAGGAAGGAAACCAGATCGTAGCCTAGCAGAGTATGATGTCACCATGTGTATGTCAAATGGAATCTGCTTCTGTGTATTGGTGTCTAGTTGAGGAAAGATGTTCATGAACATATTAGCATTGGTTGTCCAGGTGGTACTTTATTAACAGTTTGACTTTATATTTAGAGAAAAATTAAAAATGTTCAACTCTCATAGCCAGAGCAAACGAAGCATTACCTTTGTTTAGAAATGTATATACTATGCTTATCAAACTGCCCAGTAAGTACTTCTCTTAATGTTCATACCCTTATATTAATGCTACTCTCACTTTTGGTAGAGAATCTTCTCTTTTCAGATGGTAGTGACCTTGGGATGAGTCGGAATGCATCATGGTGCTGGAAAGAAGTGACCGGAGTGCTCAGTACTGCAATATCTCTATCACACCTTCTAAGGCTCAGGGTCTATTGCGGAAGAGGTGGCGGAAAGAATGTTAAGAGTCAAAGGAAGGGTAGGTCTCCTTACAGCGTGCTCCCTGAGACACAAAATGGCCTGGATATCCATGACCTCACAGTGCCTGACACTACCTATGCAAGACCGTCCTAATAGGAGGAACAGATCATGATATCAAAATAAAAGAGAGACTGATTGAGATGGGGAGGGGATATGATGGAGAATGGAGTTTCAAAGGGGAAAATGGGGGGAGGGAGGGCATTACCATGGGATATTTTTTATAATTGTGGAAGTTAATAAAAATTTGAAAAAAATAAATAAAAAAATTAAAAAACAACAACAAAAAAAAAAAATGAAATGACTAGCCCATCACATCTACTCTGCTTTGGTAGCAGCTGGGGATGGGTAACCTGGCCATGAACGATGATGGTTCCCAGCACTCAGCTGAAGGTCCCCGTCTTCGGTGGTTCTCATTCCCTCAGCTCAGTGTCAAACACGTTGCAAATGCTTAAGATGTGGCCTCGGGTGAGAAAGGGCATGACCACAAGAAGAAAGTTTTATCAGCATAACCCTTGAGTCCATGCATGTGTGTGTGTGTTTGTCATGTGTGTATATAGCAGGTGTGGTGTGTGCATTTGTAGTACATGAACACGTGCTGTCGTCCCAATGTTGTGATACCAAGGTGGAAAACCTTCCTCCAGGTTAACGTTTTCATTGTATGGACAATGATGGCCAGTCCCTTCAAGTTCTCAGAGCACATGATAAGACAAAAAGACAGACAGAC
This sequence comes from Dipus sagitta, assembly GCA_036346955.1. Classification (NCBI taxonomy): domain Eukaryota; kingdom Metazoa; phylum Chordata; class Mammalia; order Rodentia; family Dipodidae; genus Dipus; species Dipus sagitta. The sequence goes on along the minus strand of CM070781.1, from coordinate 108,133,723 downwards.
AGACACACACACTTCTATGAAGAGCTTTCATAACATACAGTCACTGGGGGTGAGAAAAGATACAATGTGAGGGTTGGGGAGGCGGCTCAGTTGGTGATGTGTTTGCTAGACCGGGATGAGGCCCTGAGTTCAGTCAGATCCCCAGCACCCACGTTACAGCCAGGCATGGGAGCATGTGTCTGTAATCCCAGCACTGGGGAGTGGAGGGTCGATTTGCTGGCTGCCTAGTATGGCTGAGTCCTGCTAAAGCAAGAGACTTTTTTTTTTTTTTTTAACAAGGTTAAAGACTGATGCATATGTGTGCCCCACATATCCATGCATACCACATACACATTAAAAAGTAACAAAATGGGTTCTTTTCTTTTCTTTTTTTTTTTTTTTTGGTTTTTCGAGGTAGGATCTCACTCTGGTCCAGGCTGACCTGGAATTAACTATGTAGTCTCAGGGTGGCCTTGAACTCATGGTGATCCTCTTACCTTTGCCTCCCAAGTGCTGGGATTGAAGGCGCGTGCCACCACGCCCGGTTTAAAAAGGGTTCTTATAGATGAACGACTAGGGGCTTAGAACTCCACTCTGTTAGTCCCTTTTCATGTTCTTGCCATTTATTTATTTATTTTTAAATATTTTATTTATTTATTTGAGAGGGAGAAAGAGAGGGAGAGGATGAGAGAGGGGCAGACAAGAGAGACTGAGTATGGGTGCAACAGGGCTTCCTGCTGCTACAAATGAATTTCAGACAGATGATCCACTCAGTGCATCTGGCTTTATGTGGGTACTGCGAATTCTAATCTGAGTCATCAAGCTTTGCAAGCAAGTGCCTTTAACCACTGAGCAATCTCTCCAGCCCCACTGCCTTTTATTTTTATTTTAAAGTATTTTAGTTGAATTAATTAATATTTATTTATGAGAGAGAGAGAGAAAGAGAGAGAGAGAATGGGTGTACAAGGGCCTCTAGTCACCACCACCAAACTCCAGACGTATGTGCCACCATGTGCATCTGGCTTACATGGGTACTGGGGAAGTGAACCTCAGTCCTTAAGCTTTGCAGGCAGTGCCTTAACCACTAAGTCAGCTCTCTATCCCTGCCTTTTATTTTCATGATATTTCATTTATTTATTTTTATATTTATTTATTTATTTATTTTTGATTTTTCAAGATAGGGTCCCACTCCAGCCCAGGCTGACCTGGAATTTACTATGTAGTCTCCAGGTGGCCTTGAACTCATAGCAATCCTCCTACCTCTGCCTCCTGAGGGCTGGGATTAAAGGCGTGCACCACCAAGCCTGGCCTTCATTTATTTTTGGGACATCATCCTTTATGTTGTTCATTTGTCCTTGAACTTCTTATGTAGTCCAGAGAGGCCTCACACTCACCCTCCCCCTGCCTCAGCCTGCTCAGTGCTGGCATTACAGGTGTGCACCACCACCTTCTTCTTGTCTTTCATTTCATGCTGAAGACGAAGGAGACTCCAGAGCAGAAGGGCCTCGAGCAAAGAGTCAGCCTGACCCTGCTCTGAGCTTTCCTAGCTCTGGACCTTTCTCCCGCATTGTGCTCCACAGACCCCAGGAAGTGCATCCATGATGGTAGGGCTCTGTACTTGGTGAGTCTCCCATGCTTTCTTCTTTATTTGACCAGATGTGAATTATGCAGGAACCAAAACTTACAGGCGATGTTCCCATGATGAAGGGTTCTTTGCACTTTTGCATTCATCACTGAGCTCATAAGAGCAGTGCCTTCGCTTTGAAATCCTGTCTCTTGGACAAGTGATCCATTTCATTTATTCCCCATGATCTTCTTGCATTATTTCAATATTATTAATACTCAGCAAATATATTAAAAAAGTAATAAACTGGCAATTTGATTGTGCTATGGACCCTAAACTGCCGTTATTCATTATGTTTCAATTATTAACTTCATTTCAAATGTCTTTCAGCAAAGATTGTGAGAAGAAGAAAGAAAAGAGAATCCCAAGGAAGCTCTGCATTCTGGAGATCCATGTTTCACTCTTATTTGATGTTTTGCTGATTCATCTGCTATCTGACTTCTAGAAGAATCAAAATAATAGTGCAAAATTTTCCTCTACTTCATAAACAATATGGTCCCCATGTTATATAGCACATATATATCGTTCATTTACGTATGAGAGAGAAAAGGAAAGGAGAGAGAGAGAGAAAGAGAGAGAGAGAGAGAAAGAGAGAGAGAGAGAGAGAGAAAGAGAGAGAGAAAATGGGTACTTCAGGGCCTCCAGACACTGCAAACGAACTCCAGATGCATGTTCCATCTTTTGCATCTGCCTTTACACAGGTACTGGGGAATGAAACCTGGGCCCAAAGGCTTTGCAGTCAGGCACCTTAACCATATCCCCATCTTGGCAGCCCTTATATAGCGCTTTAAAAATTTTTTATTTGTATTTATTTATTTGACAGACAGAAAAAGGGAGAGGGAGAGAGAGAGAGAGAGAGAGAATGGGTACACCAGGGCTCCAGCCACTGCAAATGAACTCCAGATGCATGTGCCCCCTTGCCCCCTTGTGCACTTGGCTAATGTATTTCTTGGGTATCAAACCTGGGTCCTTTGGCTTTGCAGACACCTTAAGTGCTAAGCCATCCCTCCAGCCCTATATAGCACCTTTTAACCTTTCACATGACTTAGCATGTATGATTACATTTTATTTCAGTACAATGTGAATGAACTATGCAGCTGTAGACTAACCTCCAGTTTACTCATGGGGGATGCTGAGGCATAGAGGGGATCAGAAACTTGACAGATATCACTTCTTAGCCTTTTGGCTAAGATCAAGTGTAGGGACAAGGCAGAGCAGACACCCAGGTGACACTCTCATTACCTACACCCCCAACATTACTACTTCCCCAGAGCATCTTGGCAATAGCCTCAGTTCCTAGGCAATACTGACCTATAGATGAGCCCCTCATTGAGGATGATGAAGATGGTGACAGTGATGAGTAACCTCTGCTGACTTTGACCCTGGACCCAAGTGCTGAGCACACGTTACCTTGTCTAACCTCCTCAGGAACCCTACTGGGAAGGTACAACCATAATTCCATCATACAGGCCTCTTGGAGATTTGCCCAAATACCATGACCATTAGCATGTTGTACAGCTGTAACCATGGCAACAGTAATAAGGACGACGATGATGATGTAACTACATGAATCCAGTGTTGACTGTGGGCTGAGCAAATTTATAGAGTTGTAAATGAGGAGTCTGATGGCCATAGGATTTCCTCCAACCATAATCTTGCTCATCAGTGCTGCCTCCTCCACAACCCACCAAACATTGATGCATGCTGACCCCTTTTTTAAAAAAATATTTTTTAAAGATTTATTTATTTATTTATTAGAGACAGACAGAGAGACAGAGAGAGAATGGGTGTGCCAGGGCCTCCAGCTACTGCACACGAACTCCAGATGCATGCACCACCATGTGCATCTGGCTTACGTGGGACCTGGAGAATTGAACCTGGGTCCTTAGGCTTCACAGGAATGTGTCTTAGCTTCTAGCCATGTCTCCTGCCCTAAAAATATTTTTTTAATTATTTATTTGAGACAGATAGAGAGAAAAAGAGTCAGAGAGAGAGAGAGAGACAGACAGAATGTGTGTGTCAGGGTCTCTAGCCAATGCAAATGAACTCCAGATGCATGTGTCCCCCTGTCTCACCTTTGTGCATCTGGCTTATGTGGGATCTTCAGAGTTGAGCATGAGTCCTTAGGCTTTGAAGTCAAGCACCTTAATCGCTAAGCCCTCTCTCCAGTCCTCTCTTTATGTTCCTGAAAAAGAAAGAGCACTTCAAGGCACCTATATCCACAAAGTTTCTCTAACTGGTTCCTATCCCTGTTTCCTTTGATAGAGATGGAGTAGTCCATCAAAGGGGGCAGCATGGGGCTGGAGAGATGGCTTAATGGTTAAGGCAAAGGACCCAGGTTCAATTCCCCAGGATCCACATAAGCCAGATGCACAGGGGGCCATCTGGAGTTCTATTGCAGTGGCTGAGGCCCTGGTGCACCAATTCTCTAAGTTAAAAAAAAAGATTTGGCTCAATATTCACCATCAAAGCAATCTTACACCTTTCATTCCATGGCCTCTCCTGTTCTCCCTGTGGGAGCAGGGTCAAGGATAACTATGCGGGGCATGAAGAATTCTGCTTCTTTAAAATAAGCAAATTGTGTTAAATTTTAATGTGGTCATTAGGGGTGGCTTGTCTCTGGTGCTGAAGTGAGTCTTCCAGTCCTTTCTGAAGAGTCTCATTTGCACAGATTAATTGCCTGCGATTCTGTCTGACACATCCTCATCCTAGTCATCAGTACTGTGAAACCTTGTCCCCATTTGGGCAGAGCACGATGATGTAGCACTTTGGCCTTTAAAATATGCACAATAAATATTTTAGGTTTGCTGATGAATGACTCGCCCTCACGGCTGTGAGCCTGCTGAGTTTGCAGGGACAGAGGGAGAAAAAAGTCAAGCAAATATCGAAGTGAGAGTCGCATCAGGGTTCACAGAGGCTCTGAGTGTGAGGCAGGCATGGTGGCTTCTGCACCAGACCCTCTGTGGGCAGCGGCTGCCGCAGCGATGTCTGAACATGTCCTTCTTGTATGAGGACTTTGCCTTTTGGGGCTGACTCTCCTCCAAGGAGCACAATAGTAGGTGTTTTATGCCCAGTTCAACAACTCAAGTCCATTAGAGCTTAGTTGATGAGGTCACAACCCTCAGATGCTAGACACTTTGCTGCAGGATTTGGTGTTTCCCTGCTGCATTTTTTGGTCTTCCTTTGATCTGATCTTATTTTGCTATCCTCCCATTCCTCCTCTGTTCACAAATGATAGTTTATTTTGTGCCATTGGAGGTATGTAACTGCTCCTTTTTTTTTTTTAACTTTTACAGAGGCTCCAGTTAGTAGACATCCTTGAGTCTCATAAGAGACTGGACTTTTGAACCGTGGGGATGTTGAGAGTCAGACTGGATGTGTTTTGCATTATGAGATGACCATGAACCAGTGGGTGTCAGAAGCAAATGGCATGGTTTGGATAGGAAGTGCACTACAGAGGCTCATGTTTTGGAATACCTGGTCCTTAGCTGGTGGTATAGCTCTGGTAGGTTGTGGGACTCTTAGGGAGTGGGGACAATGGCTTCCTGATGGGAGAACTTTAAGGTTTATAACCCTCCTCTGACTCCTGATCTGGCTGACGTGAGCAAGCTCCCTCATGCTTCTGCTGTCACAGATTCAAGCTGCTCTCACCACGATGCCTTTCCCCACTACAGTGGATTCAGTCAACATGTGAACCCAAATAAAGCCTTCCTCCTTTCAAAAAATAGGTAGAGATGTTATGAACCCAACTTACTCCGTCATATATATGAAGCAGAATTCCTATCTTGTAACAGAGGCATCTGCGCACATCTCTAGTTCACAGGCCATCCCCACAGCTTTTGGCATAAAGTATCTGACTGACAGCATTTCTAGACGGTCCACAGTGCATTCCACTGAGTACCCCGTGGGCCATTCAACTGTTCCACCGATAGTTCACTGAGAACTCTACAGGTCGTGCAGCTTAGTGTCCTGCACACCATTCGATTGTATATTGCACGTGACATTGGCCATTTAACTTCATCTTCCACGATTTTCCTGGAAAAGGAGCATCACTTTAAGCAGGGCATCGTCTCAGATGGTGTTCCTGAGGTTGGGAAGGCTCGAGGGGCTCTGTTACTGCACCGCAGCAGGATCCTTTAGAAGCCACTCCAGAGATGAAGCGGTCTGGCTTCTCCCGGTGAGCGTCCTCAGCACGGTGCCATAGTGGCCATAAAAAGCGGTACTTGATTTCCCAGCTGCAGCACTCCTTTTCCAGTGTCCTGAGGAGGGATTTGGAATGGGATAAGTTATGTGTTGTGGTTTTAGGCATTAATGAATATGAGAAACTAAATTATTGAATTTTGCAATGCAAATTATATTTTGAACACAAATTCTTCATCTCTGAATGCTAAGGACTCATAAAGAATGTCAATGGTTTATGAATTAGGCCATTAGCATGCAATTTGTGATTCAAACAGCGCCCCAGCTCCATGTCATCAGTAACTATATAAAGAGAAGTGTTGTCGAAATTTTCAAAATATTTTGCTTGGTGCATTAGAAAGTTTTTAAAAGCTTCTAACAGTTCCTTCTCACCTTCTTCCTTTCCTCCCTCCCTTCCTCCCTTCCTCTTCTTTTCCAGTCTTCTTCCCCATCCCATTTTCTCCTTTCCTTTCTTCTACTGTCCCTCCTTCCTCCTGCCTCTCTGCCTTCTTTCTTTCCTCTCTCCTGACATTTTTCTTTCTTCTCCCCTTCTCTTTCCTCCTCACTCCCTTTCTCACTTCTTTCTTTCCCTCCTTCTCACATATTTCCTTCTTCCTTTCCTCCTTCTACTGGCAGATTACCTTAGCTAGTATTGTTTTACCCTTCCCAAGTATTTTCTAGATTAGACTGATAGAGCTGGGAGAGTTGTAAGGACTTGACTTGTGTCACTTATTTTAGGGATGCAAATACTGAGACCAAGAGAGTGAAGGGTCTTGTCTAAGGCCCTATAGGGATAGCGCCAAGGGGGGTTAGGCCTTTGGCATTCTTACCCCGCAGTTGGCTCATTCATGTCACTGTGTGATTAACTCAAATCAGACACCTTCCTCATATCTTTTCATGGAGAGAGGAGAGGCTAGGGACCTGGTTGCTAGGTGAGGTGAGAGGGTGGGAAAGACATAAGAAAATGAAAGACACAAAAAGATGTAGCAGGGTCAAGCTAAGGAAAGTCCCTTCAACATCATAGTTTGTGGACTGTGATGATTTGAGTGATCTCAAGGCTGCTGAAACCTCAAGTGTAATAGCAGGGAGTGAGATATCAGTGTAGTGTGTGGAACAAGGCTTTAGAGTCAGAATGAAGACCCTGAAGCGTCGATCCCTCAAGAACTCAGATCTGCAAGTTGAATGTGGATCCAAGTGCACAGATATCCAAGAGCTCCAAATTCCTGTGGCTTGGTGGCTGTCAAGTGTGTAGATCTGTGAATCACCTGGTGAAGATTTAAGACTCTCTACACTCAAGGTGCACTTCCCTCTGATTAAATCCGAATCTCCGGGAGTAGGACCCAGGCAGCAAATATTTTAAGGTTTCCCTTTACAAATTCCGCTGTTAGGAGGTGGTTAATGCAGAGACTCACAACTGGTCAAAGTGCTAAAAATAAGTGAGTATTGAATGCTCAGCCCTATATTTGAAATCTACGTCACTCTCTCTAAGGCTCAGGGTACATTGTGGAGGAAAGTGTGAAAAGAATGTAAGAGCTGGAGGAGTGTTGTGAAACGCTGCCACCAGGTCATGTCAAGGCCATTGCGCTTATGAACTCACAGCAGTTGTGGAGACCTGCACAAGACCTGTGCATGATGGGGCCCTCAACCACTCTGCCATGGAGAGGGGCGGGGCTCATGAGGCCATGCCCCTTCCCGAGGAGCTGTCGGCAGCTAAGGATTGCTGAGGTAGGAGGAGTCATTCTCTTCTTTGGTGTAGTCGCTGGTAAGTGGTAGGAAGAAGTGGCTCAGTTGCTGTGGAAAGGGGATAAGGGAGGGTAAAGTGAGGAGTGCATAAGAGCAAAATGCAATCCATAAATTATAGAATTATAAAGAACAAATTAAAAAATGTTTATTATTAATTTTCACCAGGCATTCAAGGAACATTTCTTGAATAATATCCAGATGAATAAATATGAGATGGTATGCTTTTTATTTTCAGATTTTCATCTATTAACAATTAATTTTTTTTATTTTGAGGCAAGTCCAACAGACTGGCCTTTTTTTATGAGGGAGAGAGACAGAGAGAGAGAGAGAGAGAGAGAGAGAGAGAGAGAGAGAGAAGGAGAGAGAGAGAGAAGGAGAGAGAGAGAGAGAGAGAAATCAGGGGTGGATAATTGGCATGCCAGGGTGTACAGCCACTGCAGCCAAACTCCACATGTGTGTGTCATCTTGTGTGTATATGTGAATTTGCACACTTGTGTCACCTTGTGTGTTTGCATTATGTGGGACCTGGAGAGTAGAGCATGGGCCCTTAGGCTTCGTAGACAAGTGCCTCAACTGCTAAGCCATTTCTTTAGCCCTTGATTTGTATTTGTTTATTTATTTGATAGAGAGAGAGAGAGAGAGAGAGAGAGAGAGAGAGAGAATGGCCTTCACACACTGCAGATGAATTCTAGATGCATGCGTCATTTTTTGCATCTGGCTTTACATGTATACTGGGGGATTGAACCCACATTGTTAGGCTTTGCAGGCAAACAGCTGTTGAGCCATCTCTCCAGCCCTTGACAATTTTTATACATGTATATAAAGTATTTTGTTCACAATCCCTTCCTATTAATCTCTCTTGTTTCCACTCCCATTTCTCTCTCACTGAATTCCTTTTTCTTCCCAAGTAGTTCCTCTTCTTCTTTGCTCTCTCTCTCTCTCTCTCTCTCGTTCTCTCTCTCTATGTTCCACTGAATTTAATTAGGGTTGCCTGCATGATCATGGGTGAGGGTTATTCATCAGAGCACACACAACTTTCCAGTGGCTATACCACTGAAGGAAATGCTCCCACTCTCCCAGCCACCACGAACTACCAGTAACTCTTCAGGGAAGGATGGATGTGGTACCTTTCCTCACCCATGTTGAAAAGATGATGGGCCCAATATAGTGCAGGCAACAACAGTCACTGTGGGATCGTCAATGCAGTGGACTTTTCATGTCTGGAAAACAGTATTTTACACACTCCTCCCTATGTTCTGTCTGTCCCCTCTCCTGAATTGTTGTTCCCTAAACATTGGAGGGAGTGGAGAGATAGTATTTTTAGAGTCTGAAAAGAAAAAATTCCACAGTTGACCTGGATTTTAAAACTAGAACTATGGTCCAGTGTTTCTAACGTTTCATGTGCATGAGATCCTCAAAAGAGTTAATCACCTAGGTATCTTCCCGGGCTCTTTTTCCCATTGAATGCTATTTACTTATTTATTTATTTATTTATTTATTTATGAGAGAGGGAAAGAGACAGAAAGAAAGAGAGAGAATGGATGTACAAGGGCCTCTAGCCGCTGCAAATGAACTTGTACATCTGGCATTGTATGGGTACTGGAAAATCAAACTCGGGTCCTTATGCTTTGTAGGCAAGTTCCTTAACCACTGAGAAATCTCTCCAGCCCCCTCCCCATCTATTCAGATTCAGTCCATTTAAAGGGGGGTCCGGTCATCCGTGTTTACATTAACTCTACAAAGGCCTAGGTGTTGCTATCTGAGGAGCACAGTTTTAAAAACACCTTCTTATCTTCTCAGTGTGATATTTGGCTCTATTCAGTCCATGCTTCTAGGTGTCCAGCTGCCACTAGACTTCTTACAGAGGCAGGATGAGCCAGCTCTACTGATGGGCTAAGTGACAGAACTGTCACTTCAAACCATAGGTCTGGATTGTATTGATTTGGGAGTCCTAGTCAAGGCAATTTTGCCACAATAGCACTCAGAGATGATCTCCTTTAGGGAAGTGCACAAATGATCATGTAACTTGGTGAATGGGGTTATGCCTTCAAGAGTACAAAGAAAAGAAATCACATTTGGGAAGAAGTATCTGTGGAGATGACTAATGTTGTGGATAATGTCATACCCAGAACCATAGATTGTTATCAGAAAAATTTCAGTGCCAGGGGTGGGATACCTTCCAGCAAGTTGCTGTCCAGGGAGGTCCCTGAATCCCCCAAACAGGACTTTTGATTGCTCACCATAACTAGATGGTTGGACTCTCTTGCTGAAGACTATACATTCTTAGGCTTCAGGTCAGTGAGAAACCAAGCTGGAGCTGAGTTAGAAACCTCCTCCCTGTTGACTAGCTGTCTGAATGTTGGAAAGACCTTTGCAGTCAGTTGTGGTTAAGAATCATCAAAGGTCTTAAGCTGCAAGCTTTATGTCTGACCAGTCAGGCCAAATGTACCAACTGGTGCAGTGGTGACATGTCTGTTATGGGGGAAACCAATTGCTCTCTGACTGGACTTGAGGCGTGCTCAACGGGAGGGAATTCCTGTTTGGTACTGAAAGCCTAATCGAAATCCTTTGGCTTGGGAGTTCTTAAGTCCTGAGTGGGAGGGGGAAGATACTACTGCTGTTTGGTTTAATATGATGCCCACCAAATTGCCCTCTAAATATTTATATATCTGCCCTTATACTAATGCTTCTCTCACTTTTGGTTAAAGAAGCTTTACTTTTCATGTGGCAGTGACCAGAGGCCTCAAAACTTCCAAAGTGCTGAGAAGCGACAGTGGAGTGTTTGGAACTAAGTGAGACAACTCTAACACCCTCCAAGACTCAGGGACCATGTGGAAGAGGAGGCATACAGAATCCAAGAGCCAAGGGAAGTGAAAGAGTGCTTGCAATGTTACTCATGACCTCTCTGTGGCTGACACTACCTACACAAGACCTGCACAATAGGAGGGAAAAAAATGCTGACATGAAAATAGAAGAGAGACTAGTCAGAATAAAGAAGGGATTCATGGAGGGTAAATGTGAGAGCAAAATGGGAGGGTTGTGAGAGGGGATTATGATCATGGTTTATTGTCTATATTTATGGAGGTTGTTAAAAAAAAAGGACAACCAGGAGGTAAAAGAAGGCAACTTTCTTCACCTGCAGCGTGCAAGGACAGCACATGGTCGTTTACAAAGGCATTTTCCCGAACTAAAGGAAGCCTGAGGGTTTCCCTGGGAAGGCTGTACACACTTATGCAGGAAAGTGTGCGTGTGGTAGGCACATTTCTGAGCACATTCAATTTAAGCTATACCTTTCTGAGCATGCTCAGCTCAAGATCATAGAGCACATGTTCAAAAAGGAAAGATGCCAGATCCTAGCACTGCTGGTCATGCCCAGTCCAGGGCTATAGTGAGCCAAGTTCATGCTGCCTCACCTAAAGGAATGAGTCAAAGTGGCTTGGCTTAGTGGTCCTGGGTGGTTCCTTTTAAGCTTCTCCAAAGAATTTTAGCAGAAACTAAAAGAATGACTTTGAAAGTGCATTAGCGGTCATTAAAAGGGGTGGCAGCTCTCTCCCAATAGCTGTGGGCATTTGACTCTGAACGTGCCAGCCTTGCTCAGTAGCTGACAATCCCATAGTGAGTAGGAAGCTAGCGATAAAGGCAAAGCAGCCTTCATCCAAGTTCAGTCTTTCTTCTTTCCCAGATCGACTCAGGATCTTTTCCAGCACGGCTTCTCCTGCTCAGCCGTCGTCTTTTCCAGACAGCAGGGACAGCAGGGCTGTGGAAGTGCTCTTCAGACTCCCCGCAAAGCTCTTTCCTGACTTTCCTCCCCTTTTTTGCATGAGGAACTATAACCTTCCCGGGATGCTTGCAGGAGTCATTTTCTACAAACATGGGGAACCAGGACATCAAGCCAATGACCACCACACTCCCTCCTCAAGAGCTCTCATGCATTTGATAAAGGAGGGTCTCAGAATCCCACAGAGAGAATGTGCTCTGTGAGTGATGGCCACGAGGCAAAGAGCTCACCTTGGGTGATAAACTATTTAGAATTTAACTTTGCACCCCTATGCTTCACACAGAAGAAGGTTCATGCATTTGTAAATTATTCTTGTATATCACACTGAATACTGACAATGCAGATTTACCTCTGCGGATATGATTTAAATACCAGTTTATCTGCTCGTTATGTTAACAGAGGGAAGAGCTATAGTGATCTTTCCTCTGATCTGTCAAGAGCCATGATGAAAGCATGGTAGCCTTGCTCTGGCTTCTATGAGCTGCTCCCCCCATGGTGCGAGGGTGGAAGGGGCCTGTGATCAGATGCTCTGGGAGGATGTGTAGTGTTTGAGGGAGCGGGGTGGAAGGAGGGGCGGGGTGATGATGCTGATTAACTAGAACAGTGTGGGGTAAGACCTTGGCATGGCCTCCCTGGTGGAGGGGCCAGCAGGTTGAAGTGGGATGTGTTTCTCTTCATTATTAGAACTTATGGATTCTTTCAGAAGAGAGGGGGAGAGAGAGAGAGAGAGACAGAGAGAGAGAGAGAGAGAGAGAGAGAGAGAAATTTTGGATGAACACATTCATCTCAGAAACTATCAGGAAATGAAGTTTCTGTTCTGGGTGATGGGAAAGGGGAGATAATGACTCAATGAAAACAATTCTCAAGCCCACTGCTGATCAGAGGGATAGGTTTGAATCTGGGGTATCTCTCAAAGAGTTATGAATCAGAATTTAAATCTGGGTCTGACTTCAAAGCACAGACTTTTGGAGTCTGCAGAGATGGCTCAGTGGGAAGAGCACTTGCTGTGCAAGCATGAAGACCTGACTTCGATCCTAGCACCCATGTAGAAATCTGGGTGTGGCTGTGCATTCCTGTAACTCCAGTGCTGAGGGAAGAGGAGACAGGAAGATCACTAAGACTCTCTGGTCAGTCTAACTGAAAAAAAAAAAAAAAAGGTAGCTCCAGTTTCTCTGAAAGCCCCTGTCTCAAGGGAAAAGAAATAACATAAAATAAAAATAAAAAAATAATAAAAAAGATAGAGAAGGACGCCTGACATGCCCCTCTGGCTTTTCCACACACACATACCCACGGTGCAAGCATCTGTTCTGCCATGTATATATAACACATACATGCATGCACACACACAGCACATTGTACACATCACACACACACACACACACACACACACACACACACACGAAAGTAAGAAAAACATACACTGTCCTTACTGGGCATATGCAAAGAATAGAGGCCCCTGGTCAATATGATTGTCTTTATGTTCTCTGAGTTCACTGTCTTAAGGATACTTGGCTGTGAGGATAGAGTGGCTGTGGTGAACTTAGGTAAATCATAAAGTAAAGAGAAATTTAAAAAATAGTGACACTTTAAAGGAAAGATACTGGGGTAGCAAAAGGAGTCTCCAGGAAGTATTGGATAATCAAAGTTCAGTAAAGGCAAGAACTGGCTATCCTCTGGGGACATGAGCTCCAGAATCCACGATGCTTGTCAGTAGAGCATTGTGACTCAGCCCCAGTGACATACAGCTTCTAATTGTACAGCTTCCAAATGTCACATCCCCAGTAGGGGAATCTGATTGCTCCTGAATCAGGCAGGTGCTTGTGGCTGGCAACACTCAGTCACAGCTGATGTGCAGACAGGAAGGAGCTGAAGCATGGCTGTGACTGTGAGCCCCAAAAACATCCCAGGGGATCTCTGGGTGCTAACTCTGTGAGATTTTTGTCCCGTCTCCATTGGTAACAAAGACAACTTGGAATATATGTTCCTTCTTTGAGACAAATCTGTACATAAACCCAGAATGCAGAGACTTGAATAGAGGGCTTTATCGAGAACACTGGTATTTTTTTTTTTTTTTCTGAAGCAGGGTCTCACTGTAGCCCAGGCTGACCTGGAACTCACTCTGTAGCCCAGGCTGTCCTCAAACTCATGGCTGATCCTCCTACATCAGCCTCCCAGATTCTGGGATCAAAGATGTGTACCACCATGCCTGGCTTGGGAAGACTGACCTCCAAGGGTACAATGATCCTGCCTCCTAGTGAACGTGTCTCCGATAGTGGAACTAGAGGATAAGCAGGAAAGGGAAGAAACAAGGAACAGGAGGTAAGGAGAGGGTGACAACAACAAAACCAGGCTGGGGAGGTGGCTTGGTGGATAAAGCCCTTACCACACACGTAATATCTGAGTTCAGGTCCTCAGACCTAACATAAAGCCCAAGGCTGTGATGGGCTTCTGTAAATGTTCAAGGTAAGGTGGGAGGTGGACAGAGAATTCCCCAGGGAATCTTGGACCAGCTAGCCCTGCTTCAAACTAGGTGGAAGGTGGGGACCGACACCTGATAGTTGTCCTCTGACCTCCGCATGTGCCCTGTGGCATGTGTGACCTTGTACACACACACATACACACATAATAAAATGAACAATAAAAGAGAAACAAAAACTTCTCCTGAAACCAAGAACCTAAGCAATCATCTATTCTGCCTGTGTGACTCCTGGTGTCCCGAGAGAAGCCATGGTGAGCTCATTCAGAGATCAAGCTCTCATCTCCATTGTGATACAAGATGGATACTGGATCTGTGAGAACAATTGTATTGTCCCATTCCTGTCCAGCCCTGCATGGATACCTCAGCCTCCATGTCAGTTTGTTGATGACAAAATCAGCAATAAGTGAGGCAAAACACTATTAGCGACAAGACAATTTCATCAAACTGAATCTCACAAATAATATATTGCTGTTTGTCATAGAGGCACTTAATACACCCGAGGCTGCTCCCAAAACTCCCATAATCAATTTTTGCTAATTTACCAATTTTGAGGCTCCGCAAGGGTGCTGGTAATTTCATATTTTACACACCCACAGAGGTTACGGTAATTGATTCAGTTCTGGAAAGTGTTGTAATGACTTTGAATGAACTTGAAAGCTTTTGCATTTGTTTTCAGAAGCTGTTAGAGAAAGTGATTCAAACTCTGCCACACGGGCACAATTTGTAAAGGTTGGACATGAAAACGATGGATTAGCTTCTCTTGCAGACAGCTATCTTCTTGTTATAACCTCCTGGCTCATGAGGCAGGCCGGGTCCAACACTGATAAACTTGACTTTTTATCTGTATCTCAATGGTGGCAGAAATCATCTCTGAACGTCTGAAGGAAAGAAAGGCAATAGTTGAAAAAAATTCCTCCCAGAATGACTTGGTTTTCTGAATTGTATTGTTTTTAAACACCCAAAAGGTAAGGATGAGAAATTGTGTGTGTGTATGTGTATGTATATATATATATTTTTTTTTCTCAAGAAATTGTAGCTTATACATTCAACTTCACTTTGCTCCTGAGATGCATGTCCTTCCATGCCTCATTTTCTTCTTACTATCATTTTAATATGTGTGTGTGTGTGTGTGTGTGTGTGTGTAGGGTATGATCACCATCCACCTCCCTTGAGACAGGGTCGCTCATTGGCTTGGTGTTCAGCAGTTAGACTAGACTGGCTGATCAGTGAGCTCCAGGCACCTGCCTGTCTCTGCCTCCCCAGTGCTGGGATTACAGTTGTGCACCATCATGTTCAGAATCATTTACATGGATTCTAGGAATCAAACTCAGGTCCTCATGCTGGAGAAGTACTACCCATTGAGCATTGCCCCAGTGCCCCTGCCCTGCCTCCTTAGAGCTGATCAAGCATGAGTTTGGAGGGGATTGCAGGGAGAGAACCCTTCAGACCTCTTACAATGGCACCTGAAACGTATTGTGTTTCTGGATATCAACAGTAGGCAGAGCATTTCATACCATGAGAGCATTCAATGCGAGTGAGTCCTTTGAAGGTTATTCAATCATGGTGCAGATAATAAAACCAAGGCTCAGCAAGGTTAGGTCACTTGTTGGGGTCTGTGGGTCTGCCTGGTTATAATGCTTGTGCCCTCACTCTCCTGCAGTTCAACCAGTGGTAGTCTGCAAAGTGCTCTACAGCCAGCTTTAAGTTTAAGGTGTTAAGAAGGTTTAACTTTTAATATTTTAGGTGAGTATAAATAATAGTAAATTACACTACATTTACATACATGTACATTTACATCTCATGTACTTTGCTCACATTCACCTCCATTGTCCTTTCCTGTTACCCCTCCCATGAGTCTCCTTCCTGTCTCTAAAAAGTCCCCTTTCTAGGGATGGCTTAGTGGTTAAGGCATTTGCCTGTAAAGCCAAAGGACCCAGGTTTGACTCTCCAGGATCCATGTTAGCCAGATGCACAAGGGTGCGCACGTGTCTGGAGTTCATTTGCAGTGGCTGGAGGCCTGGTGCGCCTATTCTCTCTATCTCCTTCTCTCCCTCTTTCTCTGTCAAATAAGTAAATAAATAAAAATGAATATTAACAAAACATTTAAAAATGTGCTTTCTACTTCCATAGCTCATTTATGTTTTTAAAATTTTGAGTCTGCACAGATAACATGCTATTTACCTTTCTTCCTCTCCATTGTTTTCCTGTCTTATTGGACCTCTTCTTCCCTGAACATCCATCTTCTATTGTCATGTCACACGTGTGTATGATAATCTAGGTTCTGTAATGCAAGAAAAGGTCATATTTGTCTTGTGAGTCCAGTTTATTCCATTTAACATGTTGAAAATTGGCTAGATTTCCACAGAACCATTTCAGAAACAACACAGCACCTCAGCCAGCCACAGAGACAGAGCCTGGAGGTGTTTGCTTATTGCTGTGTGGGGGTATTCTTAACACCTGTGAGCTTTGGGTGGTTTAGTGGTGGGCTGTAGCCCTCTCAGACATGGCCACATCAGAGCTTGTTGGGAGAACAGGAGAGAGAGGATGCTGCTGAAGGGGAGAAAACATTTGGAGTAGCTGCCTGACTTCTGGGATGGAGTGGGAGCCATAGGAGCGGGTGCTCTAGAAGAAAGTGAGGAGCAGCTATTTATCAGTGAGGAGTGAGGGGCGGACAGAGACACTTGACAAAGCTCCCTGAGGCGTCATTAGGCCATATTGAAAACATTCTAATCTTTGCCTTGGAGGGGCCTCTGAGGATGCTCTTGGGAGAGGTGGCAGAGTTAACCTCATAAAGTGGAAATGAACCAATGGGAAGATGGAAAGCTTGGTCTCCAGGGAGGATGAGGCTGGTAGGAGGTGGGAGGTGGCTGGGACTGGGGTGTGGGTGGTACTTGCCTGGGGATGATGGAGGAGGGAACCCATCAAAGAATAAACAGCTTTGGCTGTGGGGGTGGTGGCTCATCTGTCCCCACTGTGGAACACCAGGCAATCATGCTGTGGGTGGAGACAGCAATGCCCAAAGTGGATTGAATATCTTGTTGTAACCTGGGTACTTCGCTTGTGGCATTCCACTTTATTCCCATGTAAGTCCTTTCATGGCAGTGATGGGGCAATTGTCATTGGCCTCCTGGTGTGGTTAGGAATCAATGAGAGAACTTGCTGATCCCTCCGTATCACCTGTGCACCCTGAAGACAATATTTTTTCTTGTGTTTGCATGTGGTGTGTGCACATGCAAGCATTATGTATGTATGTATGTATATATGTATGTGGTCCGTGTGTGTGTGTGTGTGCATGTAGTGAGTATTCATGTATGCGTGTACATGTAGAGGCCAGATGTTCAATGTCAGGAGTCTTCTTCACACACTGTCTGCCTTATTCTGTTAGGGTATCTCACAGGACTTTAGAACTCAACAATTTGGCTAGCAAGCCCTAGGTACCTTTGTCTCTGACTCCCCAGCTCTGGGATTACAAGCATATGTCACAATACCAGGCATTTTTTGTTTGTCTGTTTTGAAGCAGGCTTTCACTGTAGCCCAGGCTGACCTGGAACTCATTCTGGCCCAGTCTGGCCTCTAACTCATGGGAATGCTCCTACTTCAGCCTCCTCAGTGTTAGGATTAAAGTTGTGTGCCACCACACCCGGCTGCATCCTCATTATTTTCATGTGGTGCTGGGAATGTGAGCTCAGGTCCTCATGCTTGCATGACAAGCATTGTATCCAACTGAGCCATCTCCCCAGCCCCTGAAGAAGACAACAGTTTTGTCCAAGTTTTCACATGTTTTAATTCCTGAGGTCTTTGTTTTTTAATTCTAATGGAGCATCCAGAGTTTTAAGATAGTATTTCTTGAGCTCTTAGTAAGCCTTAGCACCTGGTTAGCAGCCTTGTATCCAGTGTTTCATCAAATACTGATAACAGGGCAGAACAGGAGGGTTATTCCTATCACCATCTTTTCCAAATAAGAATGTGATTCTCATGCCGGGCGTGGTGGCGCACGCCTTTAATCCCAGCACTCAGGAGGCAGAGGTAGGAGGATCACTGTGAGTTCAAGGCCACCCTGAGACTCCATAGTGAATTCCAGGTCAGCTTGGGCTAGAGTGAGACCCTACCTTGAAAAACCAAAAAAAAAAAGAGAATGTGATTCTCAGAGGTGTAAAGTCACTTGTCCAAGGTCACACCATGACTTCAGCCAAGCTCTGAAGGACTGCGCTAAGAACAGACATGACATCTTGCCACTTGCTCTTCTGATGCATCTAAAACCAACACATCTTTGACCTGGGCTAGGCAAGAGCATTTATGCCAGAGATCTGAGTGGATTTTTGATTGACAGCCCAGAAAACTTTTTCCTTCCTGGATTTCCACTTGTGGTCTAGGGAAAATGCCTTCACTTCACCTTCAGGGAAACCATGACAAGTGTCAGGACAATAATGGACAGTTGTTAATTCTCCCACTCCATGTCCAAGGGTGAATGATTTAATTTCAGAGTTAGAAATGAGACTGTGACTTCAAGTTTACATCCAAGCTGCGAGGTCTAGGAGTCCTCTATGGGAGAGGTTATATTGATGGAAAGGGTTATCTTGCCTTGCCATGACTTGTCCCTCACCCCCACTCCCATTAGGTTGAAATCCATCAGTGACAGTAAGTTTATGTTTTACTTGCCATTCTGCAGCTCTTGGTATTGGGTAAGTTACTTTATCCTGTTGGGACTTGATATTTTCATGTGTGAAATGTAATAGAGAGAAGAAAATGTCTTCCTTTCTGGGTCATTATGAACCTTGAAGGAGAAAATAAGATACAAGGAAGTGAAGAGCACATGGCAGAGAGATGTTTTGATGCAAGCAAAATATGGTGGAGAGGTGTGCTTCAGTGAGGTCCGATGTGTGCAGCCCAGGCATCCTTGGGGAAGTGTTTTAATCTTTCGGAGCCCCAGTCTTCTTACATGTAAAATGAAGATGGTAACAGCACTTGCTGGGGCTAGGAAGGTGGCTCAGTCAGTAAAGTGTCCGCCTTGCAAGCATGAGGACCTGAGTTCAATCCCCAGAACCACATGAAAACGTCAGACATTGCGGTGTGTGCCTGTATTCCCAGCACTGGGGAGATAGAGACAGGAGGCTCCCTGAGGCTAGCCAGCCAACTAGTCTAGTTCTGTTGGTGAACTGCAGTGCAGTGAGACCTTGTCTCAAAGAAGGTAGATGGCATTCCTGAAGAGCGCACCCAGGACTATCCTCTGTCCTCCACTTGAACATGGCTGTGAAGTGAATTAGGAGAGCTTGAGCATGGAGAGCCCACCACCCTCTCTGTGGAAGGGAAGGGAAGGAGGCGCGGTGATGGAGATGGGAATGCTTCTTTCTAGGTAGCTGCCTACACTAAGGAGCTGGGAGTGAAACCACAGCACCAAGACCAGAAAGGTGGGTTTAAGAAAACATGTACATAGAACTCTGGACCACAGAGCAATTTCCTATGTATCCTTCAACATACTGGAGTCTGGGGTGAGCCTGTTTTCTCTCCTTGTTGTCCAGCTATGATCCTTCTCTCTGTTTTTTTTTTTTTTTAAAGTTGTCCTACCTATCTTCCCAAATTGATTATCATAGGCATTGAGCTGATCATGATGGTTCCTTGGTCCACTGCACCCAGAACCTAGCTCTGCTTTCTGTCTTTCCTTTCCTGTAACACATAAGTCCCATTCATTGGCAGGCTCTGTTGACTCTGTACCCAGCAACATATACACTGAATTTGATACACTCTCCAGCTTTGATGCTGCTACCAACCCTCCTCTACCTCTTGCACAGACCACTGCCACAGTTTCTTAATTCCAAAGCACTCCTGGCAAGGCAAATTAGGTCATTTGCCACTGTTCCATTTATTACAGAACACTGTCCTCTGGTCATGACATGGAAACTTACCATCTTGATCTCTGCCTGTCTGTCAAGGGAAAGAAATGGAGGTTGATCCCATTGCTTTAGCAGACTCTCAGTAAATGAATTTGCTTGCTAGTGTTTGAGTGGTCTTGTGGATTTCCCCCAAATGGAGGCCCCTTGGGTAACTGATAACATCTCAAGTTCACATAGTTAGGGAAGAGAAGAATCAATCAGGGCTTAGATCTTTCTTGTGTATTTGAATTTATGGCTATTTTTCTTCCATTGGACCATGCTTTATTTTGAGTGGGGTTCTCTTTTCTAATATAGGGTTCTGTAGAGGAACAGAACCAATAGAATACATGCATATTACAATGGGGGTTTATTAGTGCTTAAACGATGCAGGCTGGGCAGTCCAACAATGGCTGTCTGCAGGCTGGAGAGACAGAGAACTCAGCAAGCTGATCCACCCACAGAACTGGACATTTCAGCAGCCACAACCTGGTGCTGAAGTCTTGGAGGATCCCTGGAGAGCTTTTGGTCTTCATTCCATGTTGGAAGGCCAAAGAAGCTGGGTCCTGATGTCAGCATTGGGGAAGATGCACTCACCAGCAAGCAGGAAAGCCAGGCAGGAAAAAGCAGCATTGTTTTTTTCCCTAGACCTCCTTATGTCTGGACTGCTGCTAGCAGGGCTGCCCACCCTGGCAAGGGTCTTCTTTTAGTTAATCCTGCCTGGAAATGCCCTCACAGGCTGGCCCAGATCATGTCTCTTACTTGGTTCCTGATCCAATCAAGCTGATGATTCAGACTGACCATTGTAGCTCCTTGCTAAGGAATGAATCATATGGCCACAAGCGTGAGAGAATGGGATGAGAGAAGGTATCAGGATGGAGAAGAAGACTGGAGGAGCAAAGGATCCCAGAGTGGTGGCAGGAAGACTGAAAATGCAGTTTGAAACAAGTGCTAAATGTTGAGTGTCCATCATTTGTCTTCAGGTTGTTATTTATCTATAGACAAGCATGACTATGAAGAGGGAGAGGAGCAATTAGCATTCCCATCCATCTCAATGAAGCATAATGATGATATTAATTAATGGTCATTCCAGGATGTAGTGAAAAAAAAAATTAGAGTCTATATGCAGGAGACCTTGAGGGACCACATCTTTTCTTGAGGGCTTCTCTGACAGACACCCATCTGTGATGGCAACAAGCAGGGATACTCTGTCTTTTTTATTTTTTCTGATTGTTATTTATTTATTAGAGACAGAGAGAGGGAGAGAGAGAGTGAGTGAGAATGGGTGTCAGGGCCTCTAGCCAGTGCAAATGAACTCGAGTTGCATGTGCCACCATGTGCATCTGGCTTATGTGGAACATGGAGAATCAAACCTGGGTCCTTAGGCTTCGAAGGCAAATTCCTTAACAGCTAAGCCATCTCTCTAGCACTCTGTCTTTTCTTTTTTTTTTTGTTTTTTTTTGAGGTAGGGTCTCACTCTAGCCCAGGCTGACCTGGAATTCACTATGGAGTCTCAAGGTGGCCTCGAACTCATGGCGATCCTCCTACCTCTGCCTCCCTAGTGCTGGGATTAAAGGCAGTGCGCCACCACGCCTGGCTTTGTCATTTTTTTATAATCACTGGTAGCCAGTCCCCAGTTTATCTTGTCATCCTGGGTATGGGAACATATGAGCATGTGAGGGACAGGATGTGGAGCCCCAGGAAGATGGCCAAGAAGGATGAGGAATGGGAATGTGGGGAGTGAGGATGGTGGAGTCACAATCCTGTCAGCAGTAGGGTTACTCAGCTGGGTTAAGGATATTGAGTGATCTCTGCAATGTACATTCATTGGAATTCCACGACACTAACCTGAGTTTTCAGATGAGAACAAGGCATTTTCCTTTGCTGGTCTTCTTCTGCCTGTCTCCCAGTCTTTTTTTTTAAATTTTAATTTAATTGACTAGTTTTATTTGGTATGTACAGCATGTGTGGTGTGCGTGGTGTGGTGGTGGTATGTCTGAGTGAGTCAAGATGGTCAAGAGGAAGGCTTTCAGGCTGGACATGTAGCTAGCTCATCAACCACTGTTAGTCCAGCCTCGAAGATGATCCCCTTTGCTCACCTCCCTGTCAGATATTTTGTCTTTCACCTGGACTCTCAGGGCACATGGCATGATATGGGATGGCATGCAGTTAAGAGCGCAGTAGATATTGGTTGAATGAGTAGATGGGGCTCTGGATGCCTCCTCCTATGCATCTTGTCTGCAAATCAGGTTCTGGTGCTACTCACTGCACGTGCTAGGGCCTGATCACTGTTTATAACTGCAGTGGTTAAACTCGCCCAGGTGCGGCTAATTAAGCAGAGAGCAGCAACATCTGTGAAAATTTCATAATTATGCTATTTATAGGAAAACAAGCTACACAATGACAATATTTAAAAGTAATTACATGAGACTAAGTGAGAAGTAGACTGGCTGAGAAATAAAAGATGGAGCACAGTATAAAGAAATGTCCTACCTAGATACACACTGTAGCATTCCCCTCAATGCCAGTGGCTGCTTCTCTCAAACTCAGGCTGATAGTGTCATAGACTAGAGTTTAAAACCTACATTTTAGAACAGTATTTCTCAAAATGTGGTACGTGATTTACACTGAGCAAACTGAACCCAAATCTCTGAGTGGGTACAGAACTTGTATTCATTCATTCATTCATTCATTCAATAATTTATTCAGTTTTGCATGTGTATGCGTGCGATGTGTATATTTATGCACGCTTGTATGTGTGTTGGTACACATGTGTATGTAGGCATATGTGTGCACATGGAGGTCAGAGGTTGACCTTGGGCCTCTTCCTCAATTGCTTTCCAGCCTTATAGTTATTTATTTATTTTGTAAAATAACTTTTTATTGGCAACTTCCACTTATACATATTTTCTGAGACAGGGTCATTGAACTTGTAACTCACCTATCAGTTGATCAAGTGCTACCTGGCCAGCACACCCCAGGGCTCCTCTTGTCTCAGCCTCCTAATGCTGGGATATAGGTGTGCATCAAAACTGAACTCAGCTTTTATGTGGATACTGGGGATCCAAACCCCGGTCCTTAACTGGCTAAGCCATCTTGCAGCCACAGAACTCACAATTTCTACAAGTTGCCAGGTGAGCTGAGGAACATGAATGCCTTGGAGCTGATACCCTAGAGTCACGGGCATCATGGAGGCATGTTGCTCATGGACCGGGCGCATCTGTGTTTGAAGTGGCTCTGCGGTATCAAGGAGAAGGGGCAGAAGAGGCAGACAAGCACAGCACATCTTTGATAAGGTAGACAGAGATGGGCTCCTAAACCAAGGTGCTACAGGAAAGTTTGGGAAGTGAGAGAAAATTGAGGAACCCAGTCAGTATTAAAGAGGTTGGTGGCTCTCACCGTGAAGGTCATGTTGTGTAGCCAAGGATTCCCCAAAAGATGGAAAAGAACCAGGTGGTTACTTATAGGACCCGAGAACAAAGAAGGGTAGCTGCCACAATCTACTTCACAGGCTTCGAAATCTCTTGGGTAAGGGAAGGTAATAAAAACACATGAGGGGGCTGGGGAAATGGCTTAATGGTGAAGGCACTTGCCCTTGAAGCCTAGGGACCTAGGTTCAACTCCCCCAAACCCACACAGGCCAGATGCACATGGTGGTGCATGCATCTAGATCTTGTTTTCAGTGGCTAGAGGCCCTTGTGTGCTCATTCTCTCTTTCTAATAAATAAATAAAAATTTAAAAAAAACCATATTTTAAGAAAGTTACCTGTGGTAGAAACAATACAGATATGAAAGATAGTAGTAATTATGGAACAACAGTGAACATAGATATCATGCTGGTAATACAAAGGCATTTGGTGTTTTAAAATATGTCACAAAAAACTTACTGTGTTAGTCATATTTTCTTTTTCATATAATATTATCTTATTTAAAATATTTTATTTATTTATTTATTTGAGAGAGAGGCAGATAAGGAGAATGGGTATACCAGGGCCTCCAGAAATTACAAACAAACTCCAGATGTATGTGCCACCTTGTGCATATGGCTAACGTGTGTCCTGGGGAATGGAACCTAGGTACTTAGGCTTTGCAGGCAAGCGCCTTAATTGCTAAGCCATCTCTCCAGCCCTAGTATTTTATTTTTTAGAACATTTTATTGAAAACATACATATAGACAACATACCATGATCATAGTCTCTTCCCACTACCCTCCCTTTTCCCCTTCCCAACCCCATCTCCATTAAATCTCTCCTCCTACATTCATCAGGGAAGCTGGGTCCCTCTGGGCTTGGGAGAGTTTCACAGGCCCACTGGACTAGGAGCTGGCGCCTTTTGTCCTTTAACCATGTTGATGAAGAGGCTGGACAGTGTGTGAAAGATCATTTCCAGCTTCAGAATGTTCCTCTGGCTTGTTCAGTTTAGCCTTTGCCCTTGCAGTGTCATGAACATAAGGATCGATAGTGTTTTATTTTTTCTCTGTCCTCTACTGATGCATCAGTGGTGAGAAGAGGATAGCTCTGGAATTCTTGATCACAGAAATCCATGGGTTCTTATTCCAGAAGAGAAGCATCTGTTTGTGGAATTAAAACTTGTATCAAAGAAAATCTACATGGGGCCGAGGAGATGGCTCAGTCAGCAAAGTGCTTATTAACAAGCATGAGGATCTGGTCACATGGAGAAGCCAGGAGTGGTGGCACACGCCTGTAATTCAAGCACTTGGCGAGGTAGAGAAAGGAAGGTCTCCAAGGCTTGCTGGCTAGTCCCGAATTGGTGAGTTCTCAGGGAAAGCAGCAGTGGTACTGCAATAGGAAGGGAGAAAGTCCAATCTGGAGCCTCCCAGAGCTGGGATCACATCTAACTCTTCATTTGCTCTCTGGGCTAATTTAAGCAAATCACTTATCCCCTTCAGAGTACCACTTCTGCTTCTTTTCATGCAAAAGAGGAATGGCTGGCATAGGATGTTATATGCAAGTGACCCTCATGCCCACAGCCTTTCCCTATGGAGTCTGACCACTGGCCAGAAGCAGGGAGGGAGATCACCCATAACTCATGCAAGTCCTTCCCCTTGTTCTCTTTTGCCCTTCTTCTGAGCACTAAATACTTGCCGAACCCCAGCCTTGACCTAGAAGGAAGAGCAGATTAGACATTTTTCTTGTTTCATGGTGTAAGTTTACTGTGTGCATGAGGGTCCCTGAGAAAGAGGCCAGGAGTAGGGGCTTTGGTCAAAAAAGCATCACTTTGGTAAGCCTGCATGTTACATGGATGAGGAATGTACAATGAATATAGAACATAGAATATAGAATGAGTGGAAGCCATTTTGTTGGTCACTGGCTACACCAGGAATGTTATGAGCCAATATGGGCCTATTGGCTATAAATAGACTCCAGCAATTTTTTCTAGTAAATTTGTTGGTGTTGTATTTGAAAATTTTTCTTTGCAAAATGCTAACAATGCAAGAGTGCTTACATTTTATCTGTACCAGATTATGACTAGATGCATAAGATGGGAAGAAAACAAAAGTGCAAATGGCAAGAGTTGAGTACATAACTATTTCTTCTTTTCTCCTTCTCACCCCCAAGCTTATTTCCCAAACGATCCTGGGGTGGAAGAGCTTCCTTATGAAGAACGTTAAGAACAAAAGTGCCGACCATGTCACAGCACTCTTTTGGAGACATTGAGAAGTTCTTTCTCCCCTGTTCTGGAGAACAATCAAAGACTATCCCTGAGAACACTGCAGCCTGTTTAAAAACAGTTACAGTTCGCATCAAATGCATGAACTCACATTTTTAGATGTGGAAGGAGGCTGTGCTTTCCTTCTGTGTGGGGGCTGACTTGGCTGCTGGAGTTGTCCTGGTAGGATAATGTGTAGGCAGAGCCTGGGGTGTGAGGTCAGTGCTGGGGCAGAGGGAGAAGAGAAGAAAGACCTAAGCTTGCTCCTAACCTCTGACTCTGTCTCTCCTGCTCATTTTTCTTCCCTCTGGGTTAGTGGAGGAAAGAGAGAAGCATCAGAGAGAAATACAGGATGTGACAGGCTTAGGGAGAAGAAGTAAGAGGAGGGAGCAAGCCAAGGGAAAAACAAGATACAAAGTTAGAGTTGGGAGGACAATTGAGACAGACAATGGAGAGGTCTCGAAAAATATCAAATACATGTATGTATAGCTTAGAGAATAAGAAGACAGGAGATAAAAATGGAGAGACAGGGCTGGAGAGATGGCTTAGTGGTTAAGCCACTTGCCTGCAAAGCCTAATGATCCAGGTTTGAATCTCCAGAACCCACGTAAGCCAGATACACATGGTGGTGCACGTGTTTGAAGTACATTTGCAGTGGCTAGAGGCTCTGACACACCCATTCTCTCTCTCTCTAATAAATAACTAAAAGAAAATATTTAGAAAAGAAAAAAGATATGGAAAGACAAGGACATAAACAGAGAGAAAGAATGAGAGAGAGAGAGAGAGAGAGAGAGAGAGAGAGAGAGAGGAAAATGGGGATGCGAAGTACAGTGGAAGGCAAGAAGAAATGCATCACAGGAATAGACAGGAGCTTTTGTAGTGACTTGTGTTGTGATATTTAACCAGATTAAGAAGGAAAATTAAGTTCTACATTTTGGAGCCTTTTAAAACTCACATGTCTGGAACTTAGGCTGAGTGAGAGGACACTGAATAGTCATTAAGTGCTCACCCACAGCATGAGCATATGTAGCTCCCTAGACTATCGGGGTATGTGTATAGAGCCCTATCCATGGTCTGAGTACCTGAACCCAGTGTCCTGGCCAGTGGATTCTCGAGAGGCGTGGCCTTGGAACTCTGAATCTCCCAAAGAACGGACACCCTGGGGTTCCAACATGAGTCTGCACCAACTTGCTTGTGATCACTTGGTTGTGCAGTAGGTCCATGTGTCAAGGGCATACCACGTGTACAGCCACGCCTAGCATGACTATCCTGATCAACAGCCTGATGGTTTGTAATCTGTGTTGACTCAGACATCACAGCAATTCAGAAGACACCAACAATGACAGTAAGTATATGGCATTCCTTAGAAGAAAGTGTGGTGATTGCATGTGTATGTGAAGCCCTCATCATTGCTTGCTTATAAAGGATATATACATATATTCATATAAAATGACATCATTGAACATGCATGTAATCCCAGCATTCAGAAGGCTGAGGCAGGGGGATTGAGAGTTTAAGGCTAGCCTGGGCATGTGTGTATGTGTACGAGCACACGTGCATGCACACACATGAACATTAACATCATTACTACTAACTGGTGAAGCATTTTCCATAGATCTTGTGTTCCAACAGTGCATTCTCAAGCATCTTCATGTATATTTCTTCTCTTTAGATAATAAGAGACAGGTTTATTGCACTTACAAGAGGAGACATTGCCAAGTTAATTTCTGATTCATTTTGCTTGACTTCTTGCTGTCCTTGGGGAAAGCAGGGCAGGTGTGACTAGTGTTGTCTTAAGAATTTTGCTAGCTGGGCCTGGTGGCACATGCCTTTCATCCCCTTAGAGGCTGAGGCAGGAGAATCATGATTTAGAGGCCAGCCTGGGCTATACATAGAGAAACTATCTAGAAAAAGAACCCAAAAACCAAGAAGCACAAAGCAACCAAGCAAATCAAACAGACAAGAACAGAATTTGGCTAAAGCCTCTAGAGTAGACAGTATAACTATGGCCAGAAAAAAATGACATCCCTCCCTAGAGATGTCCACACCCCAAGTCCTGAAAGCACTGAAGATGTTAGGTTAGCTGACAAAGGGGCACTAAGGTAGCAGGTGAAATCAAGATGGCTAATTAGGTTTTAATTTTTACTTTTCCCTTTTATTGACAGCTTCGGTACTTACAAACAATAAACCATAATAATTCCCTACCCTTTCCCATTTTCCCCTTTACAAATCCACACTCCATCATATCCCCTCCCTCTCTCCATTAGTCTGTCTTTTATTTTGATTTCATTATATTTTACTTCTATTATGAGGGTCTTGTGAAGATAGTGTTAGGCCCTGCGAGGTCATGGATATCAAGGCCAATTTCTGTCTGCTCGATTTCACTGTGAGCAGTCCTACCCTCCCTTCAGCTCTTACATTTTTTCTGCCACCTCTTCTACAATGGACCCTGAGCCTTGGAAGATGTGCTAGAGATATTTCAGTGCTTAACACTCACTCCTCCATCACATCTTCTCAGCACTATGGTGCCTTTTGGGTCCCCACCATCTGAAAAGAGAAGCTTCTCTGACCAAAAGTGAGAGTAGCATTAATATAATGGGTATGAACATTAAGAGAAGTGCTTACTAGGGAGTTTGGTGAGGATAATATATGCATTTAAAGATGGCTAACTATTGATGCTGAGATGGGAGACTCTTCTGGAGAAGTGAGGGAAGTGTGTTTAACCACTGGGATCTTAGAAGTGGAGAAGGTAGACAGAAGAGAGAATGAAGCTGATGACAGAATGAGAAGAACTTAGCCTTAGTGAAAGTTGGTCACTAGCCAAGGACTGCAGGTGGCTTCTAGTCACTGGGGAGGCAATGGGATGGGTTCTTCTCTTGAATCTTCTGATATGACAGCAACCCTGCTGCCCTCTTCTTTTTAGCACAATGTGACCAGTTCCAGATTCCAGGGCTGTAAAATAGTAAATATATATGGTTTTAAGACTGTATTTGTGCTGGTTTGCTATAGTAATGATGGGAAACTAATATACCCCCATCTAAAAGCACATGTATGCTCAGCTGGCAGCAAGAGGAATCCGTTTCAGATGATGGTGCAGTGGAATTCGGGGTGGGAGGCTGGAGGAGAGTCACCCACATATCAAGGGTACTGGTGGTTCCAGATCAGTATACTGTGCTCATATTTGCTGCAGAGGGACTCATACTTGACCGTCAGACTTAAGTCATGCTAAAATCCCATGTTAGTTGTCATTGAAGTCACCTCTCCCTACCCCAAAGATGCCACTTGCAGACATGTCTGAATGGACAGCTTGTTCACATAGCCTACTCCTGAAAAAATGCTTTCAAGGGGAGATAGGAGCTCATCCCAGATGACCTCCTCTGCAGTGCCTGGAGCAGGAGGAATTTCTGGGTTCCTCAGAATGAAGGATTCTTGCTCACAAGGTCACTCTGGCTGAATCCCCATTTTCAAGAGCAATCTCAAATGCCTTGTCTTATCAGGAACCCAGCAGAGGAATAAACAATAATAGGGTTGGCTTTGCTCTTGTCTTTTGCTTTGCAAACCTTTCTTTCCTCTCGCCTTGCCCTTCTTTATCCTTGTCTTTCTGCCTTCTCCTCATTTCCACACAACCAGACTCTCTTGTTCTCGAAATTAAAAGGGACTATCAAGTGCTGAGGCAGCCTTGACATGATCTCTCAGCATAAAATGCTCTGGCCTGTCTGGGACTGCTTCTGCCAGGGGCAATCAGGCCTGGAAGTTCCGAACGGTTGAATAGCAGGAGGTTTCAGTCCTCAGCATCCATGGGCTGGGCACTGCTGATGAGAGTAACGTCAGGCAGGACAGATCGTCATGACTCAGCAGAGAAGGAGAACACAATAAAGATATTCCTACTTGTAGAAGTAAAAAGAGATCAGATCAGTGCTGTGTACTGTGGTGACAGTTGAGCAAATCTGAAGCCTGTGAATTTTTTTTTAATTTTTTAATTTTTTATTAACAACTTCCATGATTATAAAAAATGCCCCATGGTGATACCCATCCTACCCCCACTTTCCCCTTTGTTTTTTTTTTTTTTTTTTGGTTTTTCGAGGTAGGGTCTCACTCTAGCCCAGGCTGACCTGGAATTCACTATGGAGTCTCAGGGTGGCCTCGAACTCACGGCGATCCTCCTACCTCTGCCTCCCGAGTGCTGGGATTAAAGGCGTGCGCCACCACGCCCGGCTGACTTTCCCCTTTGAAACTCCACTCTCCATCATACCTCCTCCCCATCTCAATCAGTCTCTCTTTTTACTTTTGATGTCTTGATCTTTTCCTCCTCTTATGATGGTCTTACGCAGGTAGTATCAGGCACTGTGAGGCCATGGATATCAAGGCCATTTTGTGTCTGGAGGGAGCATATTGTATGGAGTCCTACCTTTCCTTTAAGCCTGTGAATTTTGAAGTTGGGTCTGAATCCAAGAGCTACCACAAGTGATTCTCTTCAACTCTTTTTAAAAACTTGTGTTTTCTATACCTGAAATGAGATATTCAGTGCCCACACCATATTTTGCAAGAAGGCATGGATAAAAGAGAACACCCTATATTTTTCAGTTGGAGAAGCTCTGATTTGTGACATTGAACAAATCCCTTTAATATTTATGTGCCTAGATTTCTTTAAATCTAAAATGTGTGTGTCATTGGTATCACCATCAGAAAGACCTATGGATTTTGCAACTTTAAACAGTGGAATACCTAGGGTAGTACCTATTGCCTGGCCTCCAGTGTGTTTCCAATAGGTATTAGCCATGGAGATGCAGTTTGTTTGCACATGATAGGAACTCAATATTATTTTTAGTATGCATGTGTGGTATGAATTCTTGTGTATGTGTTCATATGTAGGCACCTGTATGTGTTGAGTGCTTGTGCATATGCGTGAGCATGCATGTGGAGGCCAGAGCTTGATGATCCTGAATTACACTCCACCTTAGTTTTGAAACACGTTCTCTAAATCTAGAGCTCACAGATTCAGCCAGACTCATTAGCCAGCAAGCCCCAGGGATCCTTTTGTCTGCCTCCCCAGTGCTAGGGATTTGAATCCAGGTCTTTGTGCTTGGGTGGTAAGCACTTGACTGACTGAGTCATCTCCCCAGCCCACAGTAACCCCTCTTCACTGACTTCATAGCACTTGAAGACTGGTGGGTCATGAGCTCCAGCAATCCATCTCTGGAAATGATTGGGAGACTACCAGACAGAGTGTTCTCTGTCTCTTATGTCTCAGCTTTCTCCTCCAGGTCTGCCACACTATCCCAGTTTTTGTCTTTCTGGAAATGGCTGTCACCTGCCTCTATGGCCACCAACAGGCAAAAGGCTTTCCTAGTTTCTTGATTGAGGAAGGCAGAATTGTACTTCCAGCTCTAGTCAGAAAAATTCAGAAGAATTGTGACTGGCCCAGCTTCCATTATGCTCCTACCCTTGGACCAATCACCATGGCTGTAGTGGTGAGGCCTTATGATTGATTCAGTTTAAATCACATGACTGATGCCCTATATTGGGTTCAGCTTTAATCACATGGCCATTTGAGGTCCAATGACTGATGAGATTCTATTACATGACTATGGCCGTATGGTGGGTTCAGCTTTAATCAAGGTTTAGGTTCAATCAATTGGGTGAAGTCCCATGATTACTTCAGTTTCAATCACTGGACTGTTTGAACCCTGTGATTGGCTCAGTTTTAACTCCATGGCTAAAGGGATTGTAAGCTTGGGATGCAAGGTGATGGACAGATAAAAGGAATATATGTCTATTGCTATAAAAAAGGGGGCCTTGGGCTAGAGAGATGGCTTAGTAGTTAAGGCACTTGCCTGTAAAGCCAAAGGACCCATGTTCGATTCCTCAGGACCCATGTAAGGCAGATACACAAGGTGGTGTATGCATCTGGAGTTCATTTGCAGCATCTGGAGGCCCTGGAACACACACTTTCTCTTTCTCTCTCTCAAATAAATAAAAAAAAATTTTAAAAGGGAGTCTACTATATTTTCTTGCACACAAAA
This sequence comes from Dipus sagitta, assembly GCA_036346955.1. Taxonomy (NCBI): domain Eukaryota; kingdom Metazoa; phylum Chordata; class Mammalia; order Rodentia; family Dipodidae; genus Dipus; species Dipus sagitta. The sequence goes on along the minus strand of CM070781.1, from coordinate 108,102,381 downwards.
GGCACTCAAAAAATCAGCTTTCATTATTAGTCTTCATATCAATGACTGGCTCAGTTCGAATCACTTGACTGAGGTATTGTGATTGGTTTGGCTTCAATCACGTTATTGTTTGAGATTCTGTGATTGGTTTTTCTTCAATCACCATGACTCCCTCAGAGGGGACCTCATTACTGGCAGTGAGGATGAGACAGCATGTGTTAGTACCTAACCATGAAAGAACATGGCAGGTGCTTCATAAATACCTTCATCCTTCCCTTTCCATAGCCAGAGAAGCAGGAAGCTCACCATGTCAGTACCTCAAGACTTCCTAAGGAAATCCACTGAAAGTTGTTGCTTCCTTCCAGGACCTGGAAACTCTGAGGCAGATGTAAGTTGAGAAACACCGCTCTTACTACTTAGTAATTAGGCCATGATTGCTGTTGATTTGTGTGCGGTACTGTAACTCTCTTGGCCCGAGGCTAGTGCTAGAGCCCAGAAAATAGAGTTTCCTCTAAACTAACTTAGTTTTAAGAGGAAAATGAAAGTTTAAAGTAGCTTAGTGTTTTAGTGAAGTCATAATGGCTGTGGAAATTTGGGCGATATGAACCAATAAAATACCCTAATTCTGATAATAACTCAAAGCTTAACTCTTCCTCATGTCAGAGCAATCCTGGTGCTGACACTCAGCAGGACTAAGTGGAAAATTGGACAGTTACTGTTTTTCATTGACCTTGACTCATAAACAGTGTCACCTTTGAATTTAGCAGGGCTATGGGACAAGAATGTGTGCTAATGTCATTTATGTCACCCAACAGTTTCACCTCAGGACCTCTGAATTTCCATCTCCATAGTATCCTTAGAGCCAGATGACTCAGTACAAGAGCCTCACCTTTGGAAGAACAAAGAAGGTAGTTTCTGAGCTGAAACATTCGCTGACATTGTGAAAACCTCTGAGAGCCTCATTTTCTCTCTTACAAAATGGAAAGGATGAGAAAGGTATTGTAGGATTATTGGGAAAATTGCTTGAGGTAGTGAAGTGGGGCACCTGGCCAATGAGACTGAGTGCGATGGGCTGAAGGAGTAAGCAAGTGCTAAGAACAGAGCACTCTTTTGCTGGCACACTTGAGAGTGTCCACTGTGTACCACGTGACTATGGAGTCCAAGGAACCAGAGATCCTCCAAACATGGCCCCCACTCAGAGCATTTCCAGTCTCCCTGGGGAGACAAGCCCGCAGACTTATCAATTCTTCCTCGCTTCTAACATGGGAATAAAAATCCCAGATCCATCAAAAAATAAGGTGGAAGTGAGATGTTGGTCAGGGAGACCCCTGAGGGCCCCAAAACAATGTAGGCCATTGCCAAAACAATTGCTTATCTGCCAGAACTTTAAAAGGTAAGACCCTGTTGCTGAAGACACCAGAGACTGTGGCTGGAATACCATGCTGGAACCGGAAGGGAAACCTAGCTCCCTCCTGTCTCGCCCTCATAGTGTTGGAAAGCTCTGTGGAAGAAAATGGTCACCAACAGCATGAATAACCAGGGGACCCTGCAGACTACAGAACTAACCAGACAAGAAACATACACTTGTGCAATAGTGGCACACATCCTTTACAGAAAACCAACTGTTCTCTGGACATGAGGCCCACTCAGTGGGAGAAAACTCATATCTGGCACTAAAAACCAAGTCAGAATCCCATGGCTAGAAAAGTCAGGTATCAGAGAGAAGCTCCCACTGCTCTCTGGAGAAGAAGAGTGGGCTTGAACACCAAAAAAAAAAAAAAAAAAAAAAAGAAAGAAAGAAAAGAATCTCTCAAATAACTTTGCATGCCTCCTTTAGATCAAGCTGCTGTAGCTCTTGGTTGGAGAATCATTTCTATTTTACAGATGACAGAGAAAACAGAGGAGAGCCAAGAGCTGTTGATAAGACAAGAAGATAGTCAACTGCCCACTACAAGACTCTTTCCACCTCTTTCTTCCATCTGCTGGGGCCCAGGAGACATTCCAGAGGAAGCAGTGACATGAATAATGCTCTTACTGATAGCCTGACAACCAGCTCCAGGCTGATGGTGACGGACACAGTGATCAATACAACTCTGTCAATGCAGAAGCTACAGAGGCTGCAGAGAACTCAACACTACATCAGACTGAAACAGGCCTGCCATAGCTCAGGGAGCATTGCAGAAGAGGGGGGTGGAAAGATTGTAAGAGCCACAGAGAGGGTAAGAACACATAGTCTCTGTCTCTCTACCCTACAGGGACTGACTGAGGTCTTCATGCCCCTCAGTGAATACCATAACACCATTGAGGAGGGGCTTCAGGGTAATGGGAGTGGGGACAAGGGGATAAAAGAGTATAACCTTTTACATATAAAACAGAATTAAAAATAACTTGGAGAGTGACTGAAGAAGTTGCCTGTGGCATCTCCGCACACATGTACATGTGCACACCCACACATGTGTACCCAAACATATGCACATACAACATACACATACAAAATCATAATGAAAGTGTTCCAGTGTTTGTCTAGGGAATCACCCAGGCATGCTAACTCTTAAATCCCATATGTGGCTCCTTTCTTACCACTTCCTTAGGACTCCTTGCTTCTTGGAGGCTTCTTTCACTAGACTTCTCTACTGAAGTTCTTTCTTGGGGCACCCTGTATTGACTTTTACCAATACTCCTACAGAGAACCAGTAAGGAAACCAGAACAGCTTGCCTGTGCTAACAGCCTTACAAGAGAAAGAAATCTCCAAGTCTGGATTGGGTTCTTTTTTTTTTTTTTGGTAATGGCCCTCCTTTGTGACCAGGTAATTGGGTTAAGGGCACCAATTAAACACACTTGCCTCCAGGTGGTGGAAAGGTTACTGCACCTTTGTAAACAAAGTGCTCCCAGGAGAGCGTGAAGCATGCTTGCTTGCAGAGCTGATGTGTGGCAGTGGAGCTGCTGCAGTCTTGGGCAGCTCTGGAGTTTGAAACTACCCTGGACAAAGACGGAGGTCCAATTAATGAGCTGGTTTTCTTCCAAAGTTATTATTGCAATGGGAAAGGAATAGGTTGAAGACGTTACTGCATAATCTCTCAATCACATTTGAGTCACACTATGGCAATGTGATAATGAAGCTAATAACATCTCCTAAGGTTTGTTCGTGAAGGGTCTGTACTTGAATTTGTTTCTGGTCAGGATCCTGGTGACTATATGAAGGGTGAGGTCTTAGCTCCTGCCTCATGTTTATTATTATTATTATTTTTTTTTTTGGTTTTTCGAGGTAGGGTCTCACTCTAGCCTAGGCTGACCTGGAATTCACTCTGTATTCTCAGGGTGGCCTTGAACTCCCGGTGATCCTCCTACCTCTGCCTCCCAAGTGCTGGAATTAAAGGTGTGTGCTACCACTCCCAGCTTCATGTTTTTGAAAAATATTTTATTTGGGCTGGAGAGATAGCTTAGCTGTTGAGGCATTTACTTGTGAAGCCTAAGGACCCATGTTTGACTTTCCAGATCCCACATAAGCCAGATGTACAAGGTGGCACAAGTATGCAAGGTTGCACATGGACACAAGATGGCGCAAGCTCTGGAGTTTGTTTGCAGTGGCTGGAGGCCCTGGACCGTCAGTTCTCTCTCTCTCTTTCTCTCTCTCTCTCATAAAAATAAAAAACTAAAATAAATATTTTATTTATTTATTAGAGAAGGAGGGAGGGAGGGAGAGACAGAGAGGTAGAGAGAGAGAGAGAGAGAGAATGGGCATGCCAGGGCCTCCAGCCAGTGCAAATGAACTCCAGACTCAATGTGCCACCTTGCGCATCTGGCTTATGTGGGTACAGGGGAATCAAACCTGGGCCATTAGGCCTTGCAGGCAAGTGCTTTAACCACTAAGCCATCTCTCCAGCCCCTGCCTCAATTTTTAAATAAAGAAACGTTTTTGTTGACAATTTTCATACATTCATATAATGTATTTTGATCACGAACCCCTCCTGTTACCTTTTTTATAGTTTATTTTTGTTTATTTATTTATTTGACAGAGAAAGAGGGAGAGAGAAAATGGGAGCACCAGGGCTTCCAGCCACTGCAAACTGTGCACCCCCTTGTGCATCTGGCTAACGTGGGTCCTGGGGAATTGAACTTGGGTCCTTTGGCTTTGCAGGCAATTGCCTTGACCACTAAGCCATCCCTCCAGCCCTCCTGTTACCTTTTAATGTTTCCCCTCCCCTTCCACTGAACCCCTTCTTTCCAACTGGCCTCTTCTCCACTGATGTGTTTTTGTCATTTGCCATCCATGAGAGATTGTTGATGGGCCCAATATTTTGCAGGCCTTGGTCAGGTAATAGCAGTTATTGTGGTGTCGTGATGTAATGGCCACTTCATGTTGGGAACATAGAGTTCCAAAGCCTCCTATTCATCTTCTGGCTTTAATGTTATTTCTGTTCCTTCTTCCCCACTGGTCCCTATACCTTGGAGGGTGTGACAAACATGTCTCATTTAGTGTTGAGTACTCAATAGTCACTTATTTGCAGCGCTTTGATGGGTTTTGACTCTCCCCAGTAGTCACCACCAACTGCAAAAAGAAGCTTCTTTGGTGAATGAAAGACAAGAGCAGCACTAGTTTATGGGCATAAACATAAACATAAATATGCATATGGTAATTTTATGGACTCCACATAGCAATTTAGCTCAACAACAGTAGTAATTTCCCTCCTAGGGCCTGTGACCTAGGTTTTCAGTATTAGGCATGAATTCTCTCCCATGGACCAGGCTTCAAATCTAATCAGAGAGCAGTTGATTACCCTCATAACAGTCATGCCAAACATCAATACTTACATCTCACCTGTGCCTCACATCTTTTTATGAGTTGGGGCGGGAAGAGAGAGAGAGAGAGAGAGAGAGAGAGAGAGAATTGGCCCACCAGGTCCTCTAGCCACTACAATCAAATTCCAGATGCATGTGCCATCTTGTGTTCATGTGTTACCTTGACACTTGTATCACCTTGTGCATCTGGTTTATGTGGGACCTGGAGAGTCAAACATGGGTCCTTAGGCTTCACAGGCAAGCACCTTGACTGCTAAGCCATCTTTCCAGCCCTGCCTCACATTAAAAAAAAATACTTTTATTGACAACCTCCATACATATATACAATATACTATGATCATAATCTTCTCCCATCACTCTCCTATGTCTTCCCTACCTACCCTCTCCATTAAATCCTTTCCTCTTCTCATCTAGTCTTGTATTTTTAATTTTTTTTTGAGATAGGGTCTCACTCAAGCCCAGGCTGGCTGGAATTCACTATGTAGTCTCAGGCTGGCCTCGAACTCATGGTGATCCTGTACCTCAGCATCCTGAGTGCTGGATTAAAGGTGTGCACCACCACGTCCAGCTTAAAATACTTTATACTTTTAAAATAATATTTATTTGAGAGAGAAAAAGAAGAGGAGGAGGAGGAGGAGAAGGAGGAGGAGGACGAGGAGGAGAATGTGTGCACCAGGGCCTTCTGCCACTGTAAATGAATTCCAGACACAGGTGCCTCTTTGTGCATTTGGTTTTACATGGGTATTGGGGAATTGAACATAGGTCATCATGGTTTGCAAGCAAGTAACCACTAATCCATCTCTCCAGACTCCCCTGCTGTATTTTGGCATATCATTTTTCCCACTTCTATTATGCAGGTCTTGTGTGGGTAGCATCAGCAACTGTGAGGTCATAAATACCACGACCATTTTGTGTCTGGAAGATAGTATTGTGACACACTCCTCCCCTTCCTTTGGCTCATATTCTTTCTGCCCACCTCTTCTGCAGTGGTCCCTGAGCTTTGGAGGGGTTGACAGAAATGTCTCACTTAGTTCTGAATACTCCACTGTCACTTTTCAGTACTTTAATGAATTTTGAGTCTCCCCCATGGTCACTGTCATCTGAAAAGAGAAGCTTCTCTAACTGAAGTAACAGCAGCATTAATATATTGGCATAAACCTAAATATTTGGAGAGCAGTTTGGTGGACAGAGTATATCCATTTAGCCAGACAACAGTAGTAGTTTCCCCACCTAAGGTTTATGACTTCCACAGCCACAGGCTTTTGATTAGGTCTTCAGTACCAGGTATGAATTCCCTCCTGTGGCCTCAAATCCAGGCAGACAGCAGTTGTTTTCCCTCATAACAGACATGCCACCATTGTACTAGGTAGCACATTTTCTGCCCCACTTTTTGTAGCTTTGTTTCCTGCATAAAATCTATATGCTGAACTATAGTGACCATCACACGTCTCTGTCAGGAAAGAGGTGGTGTCAAAATGAACAGGGCCATTGGACAGAGACTGGATGACAAAGAGGCAGTCTTGTAAGGATGCAGGGGGCACAGTTCCTATGCATGTATATCCACCTTCCTACTTTGAGAAAAAGATAGAATGTCCACAGAGTTGGCACATAGCAATGAGGGAGAAGTGTAGGGAACACACTCTCCCTCTGTCTCTCTCTCTCACACACACATACGCACAGAGATTTGTGTATATAATAATCAAAAGAGAAACATCTTTCTCTCACATTTGTTTCAAGCACACAAAACCATTTCTGTTTTAGATTAGTGGTTTTCTTCTTTCACCTGGAAAATCCTATTCATTCTCCAAGATCAGGCTCAAATGTCTTATTTTCAGGCATATTATATTCCTTTCCTCATTGCCCTGTTGAGCACCTGTCATATCTCCAAGTTAACCCTCACTTTTAGGTTTAGAATGCATTTCCTCACATATTTTACCACAGTGTGAGATGGGTAGGTCTCAATCTTCCCAGGTCTGGCTGCTGTGCACATGTGTGCCCAATGAATGCTTGCAGGTGGGATGGGAAACCATGATGTGACACAGCTCTCTATTCTCTCCTCATGGTAGACATCGCCAGTTGATAGCAATAGTCCCAGGTCGGGATGCTCTGCATGTGTGCGTCCCATGAACATTGGCAGGAGGGATGGGAAATATTGACGCAGCTCTCTGTTCTCTGCTCATGGCAGGCATCACTAGTTTCGGATTAGAATTTGTCGTAATCTAAACCTCCAGAAGAGCCAGGTTTGGTGGCACATGCCTTTAATCCCAGGACTTGGGAGGCATGGGTAGGAGGATCACCGTGAGTTCGAGGCCGCCCTGAGACTACATACTTAATTCCAGGTCAGAATGGGCCAGAGCGAGACCCTACCTCGAAAAACCAATAAATAATAAATAAAGTAAAACTCCAGAAGACGTTCTCAGTTGCTTAGAGTTAGTGTGTGACTGGAGAACTATTTGCCATGACCGGATCAGATGTTTTTCATTCCTCAAATCACTTGCTTCGGGGACTTTGTGAAACTCCAGAGCTGGTGCCCAAGAGCCTGATTTTCAAAATAAGAACTGGAGGTGATTTGGGGACATGCTAAATATTGAGACAAACTAATCTCGCTGCCACTGTCTTGAGTTACTCAAATGAGTATAGGCTGTATCATTTAGTGTTGTGTGCACTTTCAAAAATATTATAAAAAGGGACGAGGAAGACTATTCTGGTAATGTCTCCTCTCCTTTCCCCACAAGTTTTGTGGCTTCAAATAGAATATTGCAGACTTCCGAGGAAGCTCATCCCACGCCCCAGAACTCTTTCCTGAGATCTTGTTTAAAATACATGGAATGCTTCACCAATTTGCATATCATTCTGTGCAGGGGTCATGCCGACACTCTCTGTGAATATAAGGATTGCTTCATTTTTGTCTGCTCTTCAGTCAGCTATGGCAATCTATTTTTAATAATAATAATTACAGGAAGTTAAAATATCAACATTTCTTTAATATTCCCAGATCTAGGCAATGAAGACGTTTATTATAATGAAGCAAAACGTTGGCTTTGGATGGCAGCCAAACATGGAGAGATTCTGTGGCAAGCCTGTACCTATTTTCTGGAAGAGTGAATTCAAAAGGGATTATGCCTACTTCCTTTTCTGTCCTTTTATATGGAATTTGTACACTAAACTGAAGTTTAGTCCCTAGATTCCTAACGCTGATATATCTCTCATCTCTTACCCCAGGATGCACCCCTTCTTGGTTCAGTCCAGCCTTGTCTTCATCTCCAATTTCCAGCTTTCTCTTAGCCCAATTATCTTGAACAGGTGAGTGGATGATTTATTGGCATATTTTTGTTATAAATAGGCAGTGTGCAGTGATTGAATAAATGAAAATAGGAGAGGGAGGAAATAGAATCCATTGTTCATTTTGTCTTTTGAGCATACCTAGCCCGAGTGGTCTACTGGACTGGATACCTTAGTGACAGAAAAGTAAGAAAAGAATTGACATTTGTTAAGTATTGATTAGATTATTTTGAGCCTTTCACTATATATAATGTTGCCATTTTTTTTATCCCTTATAATCATCACACCATAATATTAGTTATTCTCTGTTCTATTGTTGAGTAAATTCAGGGTTATAAAATTGTATTCTTTATTTGTCATTTCTTTAAAAACAATATTTATTGAGTGTCAGGGTTCCAGTAATATATTTTGTTAGAGAGAGAACAGAGATGAAACCATAGTGTCTTTTCATACCCAACTGTGAAAGCCATGAATCATCACAACCAATGGAAGTAGTCAACAAGATTTTTCCTGGTTCTAGAACAGGGGATATACATACCATCTACTGATGAGGGAGAGTCATAGCTTTTGAAAAGCACATGAGACTCCCCAAATTATTTTCTTCTTAAGCCATTATAGTTTGGAGAACACTTTTGAAAGTATAATATTCCTTAGCAATTAAAAGATATTTAGCTCTTATTTTAAGATCAGACAAATATCACAGTAAAATATTAACATAATTAGGCATTGATTTCAGAAAGACCATGATGATTACAGGAGAAAGAATTGGAGAAATCTGGAGGAGGAAGGGGAGTTTGACTTAAAAAAAAAAAAAAAGAATTGGAGAAAAGACAAGAAATAAAGCAGAGTTACCATCAAGAAATATTCAACTCCTAGGGGTATGTCCAAGAGAATTAAGAACATGTCCACACAGAAACCTGTACGTGTGGGCTGGTGAGATGACTCAGTGGTTAATTACACTTCCTGTGTGGCATGAGAGCCTGAGCAGGGCTGAGAAGACTGCTTGAGTTTGATCCCCAGGACCCATATGAACAGCTGAGTATGGTCACGTGCTCTATAACTGCAGTCCTGTAGGGGAGCCTAGACCCAAGAATCACTGGAACTTGAGGACAAAACAACTACCTACCTCCAGGATCAGCAAGAAACACTGGCTGAAATAAGAACAGACTGAAGAGCGGTGGAGTGGGTGGGATACTTGATGCTCCGCTCTGGCCACACGAGTGAGTGCACCCTACTGCAGGCATGTGCATGAGGTGCGGCAGGGGCATGAACACGTGCATGAACCTTACACAGCGCACACACTACACCATATCACACACACACTACACCATATCACACACACAGCACACGCACACACAATGAAAACAACAATAAGCACCCTGCACTCCAGTGTTCTTACCTGCATTATTCACAGTAGTCAAATGATTGAAGCAATCCAATGTCCACTAAGCAGTGAATCAAATGGTAGCTTATCCATGCAATGGACTATTCTTCCTCCAGAAAAGAACAAAGCACCGGTCCATGCCACAGAATAGAGGACTAGAGTGCATGGTGAGAAGCATGAGAAGCCAGATGCAAAAGAACCCATGCATGATTCTACCTTTTTTTTTTTTTTGGTTTTTCGAGGTAGGGTCTCACTCTATCCCAGGCTGACCTGAAATTCACTCTGGAGTCTCAGGGTGGCCTCAAACTCACAGCAATCCTCCTACCTCTGCCTCCCAAGAGCTGGGATTAAAGGCGTGTGCTACCACGCCTGGCTTTGATTCTACTTCTTAGAAAATCAAATCCACAAAGACGGAAAGCATTATTGAAAGCATATTAGCATCGCTAGGGATTTTAAGCACAGAAAGTTTGGAGAATTCATGATGTTATGAGGGATACAGAATTTCTTCTGGGGATGATGAAAGTGTTCTGGAATTAAATAGTGATGATAGTTGCAAAACCCACTGAGCTAAACTTTGGAGAGTTGAATTTTATGTCATGTGATGTATGTATCTCAAAAATAACTTTAAAAAGTAAATATGATCCCATTTGTGGTCCAAGTGACTAAGGCGTCAGCTATTGCACTTACACTTTAAAGTAGTATTATCTTTGTGTGTGTGTGTGTGTGCTGGTATGCACATGCCATGGCATGTGTGTGGAGGTCAGAGAACAACTTTGAGTGCTGCTTCTCATCTTCCACCTTGCTTAAGGCCAGCTTTTTTGTTAGCTGCTGTATAGGACAGGCCAGGTGGCCTGATAGCCTCTGGGGATTCTTCTGTCATTACCCCCCACCTTTCCATAGGAGGGATGGGTTGACAGATGTGTGGTGCTGTGTCTGGATTTATATGGGCTCTGGGACCAAAACTTTGGCCCATTGAGCCATCACCTCACACCTTACAAGAAAATTCTTGATTGTTCTCATGAGAATGAAAACCTTCACAAAAGTTCATGCTTGCGGGTTGGGCCCTGACTCCCACTTCTCTTTCCTTGTGGAAGCATTTCCTCTTGGTACATTGCTTGCTGCGCAAGCCCTATGAACCCAAGCAAACTGTCTCCTGGGGGAGGCTTTAATATTCCTTCTGCCTTTTCCTGAAAAACAAATATGCTTGTGCATTTATTTACTTAACTTGTGTAATATTTTGTATCATCAACAAGTTACCTTGCTGGGTTGTGACTTTCTCAAGAGTAGATTCTCCATGGAGATATTTTCTGTTGAAAGTGATATAAAACCAGTCTCTCTCTCAATCGAGGAAAAACAAAAATTCTATAGTGTAGGGTATTTTGGGTGAGGTTTCTGTGGGCTCAGTTCTCCTTCCCTAGCTTGGCTTTGCTTTTCAGTCTTTCTTGCAGACTTATCCTCCACCATTGCAGGTTCTGCTCCAGCGTTAAGTATGGAACCATTGTCCCCTTAGATGTAGCTCAGCTCCAAGATTCAGTGTAGATTGGTCCCTTCACTGGGGCTGTCTTCATGCTTTGAATAGTTGGTCTCACATTAGCTTTTGGGATGGAGGGGGATTCAGCTGGACCCTAGAGACACCTATGGCTCAGGAGTAGGAAAGCGAGTGATTTTTTAAAGAGGGGAATTAGAGTGGTGTTGCTAAACAGCACAGGCATCCATTCTGGTTCTCTTCCATGGCACTTAATATGGCATAGGTATTTAATAGACACATACTAAATGAAATTGAACCTGAAATGTAAATAACAGCTTCCAAATCACCACCTGTAAGAAGGAATGAAATACCCTGAAAGGTAGGCAGGGTAGGTTAGACAAATGCTATTAAGCCCTCACAGGATTTGGACTGTATGCATAAAAGTGTATGCTCTGGGCTGGGGGATGTAGCTCAGTGGGAAGTGCTCACCTAGCCTGCGCAGGATTTTCTGCTCAGTCTCTAGTGTTGTAAAAACAAATGAACAACAGAAAGCAGAGCAGACTTTGATGCTTATTTTGGCCATTTCTCTTACAGATGTAAGGAAGCCCTAAATATTCCAAAATAGTGGGTCTCACACAATCTTTACTAGTGAGATTATTGTTATTCTTTTAAAAAATTCTATTATTATTATCATTATTATCAGCATATTTTGTGTGGATACATCATGTGTTGGTACCTTTTTTCTTCTCATCCCTGCCCCCATTCGTCTGGGGACCCTCCTCAGTGGGGATGCAGATATTCCCCATGGGGTTGTGGATTATGCATTGTGGGAGTAGCAGACAGTTTTTTTGAAGGGAGGAGTGGGATGGATGTTATTATTTTTTAAATATTTATTTAGTTAATTTATTTGCAAGCAACCCGAGGGTAGACAGGGAGAGGGAGAAGAGAGAGAGAGAGAGAGAGAGAGAGCGAGTAAGAGAGCGAGCATGCCAGGGCCTCTATCCACTGTAATCGTATTCCATGCTCCAATATGTGGGTACTGGGAAATCTATCCTGGCTCCTTAGGCTTTGCAGGCAAGCACCTTAACCATTGCACCATCTCTCTGGCCTCTTTTTAATCTTAACAGTCAAGGAAAAACATAGACTCTCTTCAGAATTTATGTTATGCCAGTTATTTTGTGTTATGCCAAGAGTGGCATGGAATTTTGGGAGGTTCCAGATCCCAGGAATCCCAAGTTGAACAGCTTTGTTTTGAGTAATTAGATCCAGCATTGGGTTTTGTGTAGCTCATGATTCTTCATTGCCTTTTTTTTTTTTTTTTTAATTCCTCTTGGAACTTCCCTGGCTCAGGGCTAGAGGGCATTGTGTAACCACTGCTGAAGCCTCATCAGACAGAGAGCTCCTTGGATTTCCACACAGAAAGGCTTTCTCACTGCTCAGCTAACAAGTGAATTCTTCCCACTCCCAGGAGGGAATGAAGTCAGCCCCCTGTGAAGAAAAGGATAGAGACAGGGGGAGAGGAGCCACATGCATAAATGTTTCCCCCATTTGTATGTTGATGAAATGTGGGCACTCTCCCTGGGGTTCAAGTACTTCCTTTGGATTGATTTCCCAGCGAGGATCCTAGTGTGTTGGGATACTTAGCAGATGAGGTACAAAGTCCCAGTGCTGCCTCTGGCTTCTTGTGGTGTTTTGGGGAGGCCCCTTCCCTTGGTCGACTCAATGTTCATATCTGTAAACATGAGGGACTGAGTTAGCTGCTCCCATGCTAATCACTGTGAGGGACGCTCCTTTGGTTTGAATACTTCAGGAGCGGTGAGGATGTGAGGAGGAAAAACAATTGCAAGCGAGTAAGACCATGGCTACATTCAGAAATGAATGTATCAGAAGATTTATCTCATGAGGGTGTGGGTAAAAATTTCTAGAAAACAGATTTGGAGAGTTGGAAAAGAAGACCCCTCCACAAGGCCCAATGGTTTGTATGAGATAGAAGTCTGCTTATCCAAAAAGGAAAGTAGGGCTGGAGAGATGGCTTAGTGGTGAAGGCCCTTGCCTGCAAAGCGTAAGGACCCAGGCTTGATTCCCCAGTACCCAAGTAAGACAGATGCACAAGGTGGCGCATGTGTCTGGAGCTCGTTTGTAGTGGCTGGAGGCCCTGGTGTGCCCATTCTTTCTCTCTCTCTGGCTCTCTCTGGCTCTTTCTTTCTCCCTCTCTCTCCCCCTCTTTCTCATAAATAAATAAATAAATAAACAAACAAACAAACAAATAAATAAATAAAAGGAAAGTAACCAGTAGGCAGGAAGCCTTTAAAAAATAGTCTCAGGGATGGGGTGAAGGCTCAGCAGTCAAAAGGTACTTGTTTACAAGCCTGCTGGCTGAGTTCACCTCCTCAGCACAAGCAGAAAGCCTGACGCAACTGGCTGAAGCCTCTGTGATCTCCATGTGCAGACAAATAAAATAACAAGGGAGAGCCGGTCTCACACAGGGTGCCGGGAGAGAACAAACACCCTCTGGTTGTCCTCAGACCTCCACACATGTCTTCTGGCATACACTCATATCATACAGAACCACACATGCTTACACACACACACACACACACACACGCACACACACACACGAGCACATGCACACAACACTGATAAAATAGTCTCATGAATTCTTGACTCCACGAAATCTCCTTGTCTTTCAGTGTGGACTCAATTGAGTGACTCAGTTCTGGACAAGAGACGACAACAGAGGTGACAGATACCACTTTTCAGAGTCTGTTACACTGAGATGGTAAATGCTATCTTGCCCAATCCCCCGCCCCCAACTTGCTAGTTTTACTAAGTCAGCTGCTGTGCTGTGGGCTGCCTCATGGAGAGGTCTCTGTGACCAGGGAGTCAGGGAGACCTCTGGCCAATGGTCAGTGAGCAACAGAGATCCTTAGTCTCATAGTCCATGGAGCAATGAATCCTGCCAACAGCCCTGCTGAGTGAGCTTAGAAATGGATTTTTGCCTAGTTTAGCCTTCAGATCAGACTCTAGCTCTCTTTGACAGCCTGATTATAGACTCTGAGGTGATCTGAGGCAAATGCAGCCACCAAGCCGTACCTGGATTCCTGCCCTACTGAAGCTATGAGGTAATAAGGCAGTGTGCCACGTAGCAACAGGTAACTGAGGAAAGTAGTAAAGCAGTGATTTTCAAACTGTTTTCTTTCTTAGTGGTGTGCTTTGACATTAGGTATATTTAAAAAAATGTAATGATGACCTTCAAACATGTACACAGTGTGCCTTGATTATAACTCCACCACCTTCCCTTGTCCCCACCTGTCCCCCTCCACTGAACCCAATCTTCTTTACAACTAGCCCTTTTCTGTTTTGATATCATTTTTCCACCTCTATCATCCATGACCACGTGTTGAGGGGCCCAATATGACACAGGTCTTGTGCAGGTCCCAACAGCTGCTGTGAAGTCATGAATGCACTGGCCTCTTTGTGTCTGGAAGACAGCCCTCCTCCCTATCCTTTGTCCCTTGACTTCTTTCCACCGTCTTGTACACAATGGTCCCTGAGCCTTGGAGGGTGTGATGGCGAAGTCTCCTTTAGTGCTGAGCGCTCCACTGTCACTTCTTAGTCACTTCCATCTGAAAAGAGAAATTCTCTGATCAAAAGTGAGGCAGCACTAATACGTGGGCATAGACACAAACGTTTAGGGGCCAATTTGGTGGGTATAATATAACCAGTTAGCCAAACAACAGTAGTAGCTTCCCGCTTAGGGCCTGTGACTTTACCAGCCATAGACTTTGAAGAACGTTTTCAGTGTCTGGCACGAATTCCCTCTCAGGGAGTGGGCCTCAGAACCAATCAGAGAGCATTGGTTATCCCCATAATAGACATGCCACTATTGTACTATCAGACACCTTTTGCCTGGCTGGCCAGTTGTATAGCTTTCAGGGTCCGTTGCTGGTTAGGACTGTTGATGAGTTTTGTGGAGATCAGGTGACATAGTGTTTTTCAGCACTGTGGCCGTCAACACGGAGGAGGCGTCCAGTGCAGTACTCGCTTGATTTCCCAATGTCCTGCAACCAAAGACATGGTGTCTTCAACAACAGAGTCTTATGAGGTGCATGTTTTACCTTCTCTCAGTCTTGGGTCTTTTTTTTTTTTTTTAAAGAAATCTGTAATGGGTTGTTGCGTTTCAAGATGGGGTCATGAATGAAAATTATGTAACATGATGCTTAAGACATGAGCAGTAAGCAACAACTGTCACCATCTTCATGATTGCTACTGTCTTCTCCACTTCCTCCTCTCCTTTCTTTTTCATATCCAATAGCTGAGGTAGAAAAGAGTAGTTGTTTTCCTAAAAAAAAAATCTGTCCTGAACATGCCAAACTGTCTTCTAAATATTTACATTGATTTTTTTTTTTTTTTTTGCAATGGGAAGGAGTTAAGGCAGAAACACATAGCTGGTGAAAGTGCTGAGAATAAGTGACTCTCGTGTGCTCAGCCCTAAGCAGGACATCTATATCACCTCCTCCAAGGCTCAGGGAACACTGCGAAGGAGAGGGTAGAAAGAATGCTGGATGACGGGGAGTGCTGAGGAGCGCTGTCTTCAGGACATGACATGTTCATTCCGCTCATGAACTCAAGACTGAGCCTGGCAACATTCTGTCATGAATGGGGAAGGGTGGTCATGAGGCTCCACCCCTCCCCAAGAAAGTTAAAGTCTCTCAGGGAGGGGGAGTCATGATCTTTGCTAGTGTAGCCACTGGTAAGTTACCCATGCTCCTGTAAATAATCCTCCACTCATATGCTTGTGCAAGCAACCCATATTTAACTCAGTGGGTCACAAAAAATAGGAAGGGGCTTATTTGGGAAGAAGAAGGTGTTCAGTGGAAGTGGGAAGGTGATAAAAGAGTGCAATAGGTGATGAATATGATCAAAATACACTACATACATGTATGAAATTGTCAAAGAATAAAAATTAAAAAATAATCTGTCCTGAGAGCTTTCCTTTGTCCTTTGTCCTTCAAAGTCATGACAATCATGTGCATGCCAGATACTCGCTTCCTCTGGTGACACCAACTGATCCAAGTGATAAATGTTGGCCCCAAATTACCAATTTGAGCCATTTCTTGAGCTTTGCACTGTTGTGTTCAGAAAGAGGTAGGAGAAGGCTCCCTCAATGGCAACTTGCCAGCAGCTCCAGCCATAAAGAGAAATCTTTCAATCTTTTCTCTAGGACGTAGGCCAGCAGTCAATTTCAGCAAAGCTCTTTGATATTTGTTTTATTTCCAGTACAGTTAAATTCCAGCAATTAGTAAAGGCTAAGAAAGGCCCCAAGAAGCAAACAATAGAAAAGAAACTTAAAATCCCCCCTTTAAAGTCATCTACAAATAATTTCTCATGGCTGAATTGGCCCTTCTAGGTAAAATATTACTATTTCAATATACACTGGTCATTTTGACTTGGGAGATTACTCAAAGCGGGTTACCTCTGAGCACTAGGACCTGCGGCTGCCCTCATACTAGACTATTTGTCTTTCCTTATTTTTAAAAGTATTTATTTATTTATGTGTGGAGGAGAGGAGGAGGTACTTGACAGGCAAGTGGAGAGACAGAACATGTGGGGTGTGAGGGTGTGGGTATTTGGGACAGAAGAATAAGGGGAGTGGGGAGATATACAAAATGAATGATGGCATGAATAAGTACCATAGAAATATTCCTCTTTGGGGACTGGAGAGATGGCTTAGCAGTCATGGTGCTTGCCCTATGAAGCCTAAGGACTCAGGTTCAATTCCCCAGTACACACATAAGCCAGATGCACAAGGTGCCACATGCACCTGGAGTTCATTTGTAGTGGCTGGCAGCCCTGGTGTGCCCATTCACTCTCCCTCTATCTCTCTGTTCCTCTTTCTCTCTCCCCTCCCCCCTCTCTCTCTCAAATAATTAAATAAAATATAAAAAAAGAAATATTCCTTTTGGTAGCAAATGAAAAGATAATGAGAGGGAGAGAGAGAGAGAGAGAGAGAGAGAGAGAGAGAAAGAAACTGATTGGGTAGAAGCGTCCCGCAGAGGTGGGAAAAGCTTTGTCTACAAACCATAGGCTGTTGCTGATAAATTACAATGCCAGGATTTGGTTACCCGCCCAATGAGCTCTTGGCCAGGAAGGCTTATTGAGGCCTCCAAAATAATGCAGGCCATTGCCAAAGCACTTGGTTACCAACCAGATCTAAATGGCAAGAACCGATTGCTGAAGACATCGCAGGTTGTAGTTTCAGGACATGAAGAGATCTTGTTGGAACTGAGAAGGAAGCCAGCGAGCTCCCTGCTGGCTATGTCTCACAGTGCTGGAAAGTGCTACACAAACTGCCGGGGGATAATGGTCACCAACTGCATGGGCAGGCAGGAGATCCCGCAAGCTACAAAAGCAACCAGCCAGGCAAGATGTCCCCACCAGTGTAACAGTGGCACCTAAGTTAAAGGGACAATCAACTGCCTCTGATTGGATATGAGGCCTGCCCAGTGGGAGGAAATTAATACCAGGGACTGAGAGCCAAGTCAGAAGCCTATGGCTTGTAAGGTCATTGACCCTAGAGGGACGCTTCACTGTTCTTTGGCCGCAAGGAGAGGTCATGCTGGTCAAAAGCCTTTTAAATGTCTATGTTTATCCCCTTTGATCCGTGCTGCTTTCACTCTTTGATAGAGAATTTGATTTTGTTTTTTGTCTCTGACTCTGCAGGCCAGAGTGTCTCCACAGAAGCTGGGTGAGGAGACGAGGAAGGTGCATCAGAGGAATGCTTGGAGATAAAGGGTGTTACCTGAGAATGCCCAACTCATGTGTGCCTCTACCACCTGTCTCCACATTGTAGCACCTGTGGTGCTCTTCTGTCTGTCCTTTTCTCTGTCATCTGGAAGATAAATTTCCAGATTTTTTTTTTCTGCTTGGAGTCATTGGAGATTTTGCTTTATCACTGATGTCTTTGCTTAGAACCTCTCCCAGATTCACATAGGACGTTCTCTGATTGGTCTATTTGTGTCACATGTACAACCTGTGGGTCAATCACTTTACCCGTTGGTGGGTGCTAGCTGAAGTCTTTGTCTTATTCTGTCATTTTTCCATCTTTCTGAACTTATCAATATTCCTTCTGTCTCTTTGTGCTCCATGTCTGATGTTCTCTTTAGGTTTTAGTTTCTACCTGTACCTTTTTATGAGTGACTACTCTGCTTCTATGTTTCTCTTCTTCTTCCTCCTCATCTTCTTCTATCTCTGTCTCTCTCCTTTTCACTCTCCTGTCTCTACAGAACTCAAGTTTGCATTGCTCACTTCATACCCCCTTCTGTCTGCTAAATGGTGAATGTTCAATAAATATTGAGTCAATGAGTGGATGAGAAGCTCAACCTTGACTTAGACTTCAGGCAGAGGAAAGCCAGTTCCTTCAGAAAAACCATTATGAAACACCTTGTGTCAGGCTCTGTCAGGAAGAGAAAGAATTCCCTGGATTCGTCTTCTTGGTGAAACTTACCTGCTGTGGAGATTGAGAACTTGCCTCAGGACCTTAGCATCTCTCTCAAGTACAGACTCTAAAAGTCATTGGGCCATTGCTTGCTTCTAATATATATGTACACACACACACACACACACACATACACACACTTGTGCACAGATTCTGTGCAATCAGTGTCCGTCCTTTTTCATGTCTTGCTTGAATATCTCTGACTATACCTGTAGCCCAACCCCAACCTCGAAGAAAGATATAGTCATCACCAACTTGTGACATGGGGACTTTGCCATCATTTCCTTTCATTTTTCCAAAAAGACAATGTGAATTTGATTAGTCATGTAGGAAATGTCTGTTCTAGAAGGTAAGACTCCTAGTTAGCAATCCCTGAACCTCCTTGGTGTGCGAGATGGGATGAGTCTATCTGCTTCTCTGGACCCCAGTCTTCCACTCACACAATGACAAAGCAGGCCAGGTGGTTCGCATAGGCCCCTCTCTATGGTATATTCTTCCTTTTAAACCAGGAGGCTAAAAATGAGCCCAGTGTAGTATGGCCTTAACATCCATGGGTGAGTCCTCAAAAATGATAGCAAACAACATCTGACTAATTTTTTTTTTTTTTGGTTTTTTGAGGTAGGGTGTCACTCTAGCCCAGGCTGACCTGGAATTCACTATTGAGTCTCAGGGTGGCCTTGAACTCACGGCAATCCTCCTACCTCTGCCTCCCAAGTGCTGGGGTTAAAGGCGTGCACCACCATGCCCTGACTGACTAATCTTAATTGAGTTTAAGGAGGCTTCTAGGAGAATCTCCCTGTCATAGCTCTGCATCCAGAAGGCAAAGGTGGCTTTGAATCCTGTCATCCCATATCACTCCTTCCTTTTTCTGGGCTATTAGAATGCATTTATTATGAATGATAGAGAAAGAGAAAGATGATGTTCAGATATTAAATAAACCTGCAACATAAATTCCACTGTAGTGCTTGGTGTCAGATACTGTAATGCCCCTGAAGGCCTTTAGGAAGGGGTTGCTGCTATCAGGCAGATCTCAGAGATGAGAAGCCATCTTCTATTTAGCTATTCTGGGTCTCAGAAGGAAAGATGGTTTACTCATCATGCTCCCATGCTCAAAGATATAACAAGC
Source organism: Dipus sagitta (assembly GCA_036346955.1). NCBI lineage: Eukaryota > Metazoa > Chordata > Mammalia > Rodentia > Dipodidae > Dipus > Dipus sagitta. The sequence continues at coordinate 108,082,843 of CM070781.1, read as the reverse complement.
ACTTACTATGTCCTGAGCAATGCCTTCATGATGTCCAGTTTCTCAGGGGGAAAAAAAAAAAAAAAACTTCTAGGAGGATAGATGAAATCCCCAGATCCAACATTGCCTCTTGGTTACTAGATGTATGTGGGAAACACTTCCTGAACTTTCTGAGCCTGTTTGCAGATCAACAAGGTGGGTTGTGATGAGCTTTAGGAAAGACGGTGAGCAAAGTGAACAGCACAGCTCCCAGGGCATAGAAGGGTCTGTCATGTTGCAGGCTGCTATGGACCTCTGTCCTTCTGTCAGGACATGACCATTGCCAACTTTACATCACAGAAGCTGTGATTAGTTGTGGGAGACTCTCAAGATTGGGCTCACTAACATTTCCTTGTGGCAGGGGAAAGGCTCATGAGGCATCCTAGGCTCCTCCCTTCCCTCAGGATATATATTCCTCATGGGTGGTGTAGCTCTCTATAAGTTGCTCAGGAGCCTGTAAGTAGCCCTTCACAAGTGCACTAGGCTAGACTTGGGTGGAATAATTTCTTTGGTCTGTCATTGAACTCTTCATCTGGGGTGAAAAGAAAGGCAGTCCCAAGGAAGAGTCACACAACACAGGCAGAATGTTTGACACTGCTTATAGATGAAGCGTGCTAGGGTTGTGTTCACTTATACCAACTATCAACCATCTGACCCATCACTGCTTGATAGATACAAAAATATTCCTTAAAATTTTTTTATTTATGAGAGAGAGAGAGACAGAGAGAGAGAGAGAGGCTCTCTAGAGGCTCATGCCACTGCAATCAAATTTTAGACGTATGTGTCACTTTGTGCATCTAGCTTTATGTGGGTACTGAGGAATCAAACCCAGACACTCAGGCTTTGCAAGCAAGCAACTTTAACCACTGTGCACTCTCTCCAGCTCAAAGAAAATATTCTTGTCTAATGTCATATTTCTCTTGATATTTGGGCACAAAAGTTAATGGGTACCAAATTCCTTTATATTTTCTTTAATACAGATTACTTCACTTATTTGTCATGGCACACTTTAGTGGCAAAACCCACTGTCATCTCCATAATACAGATGAGGGAAAAAAAGTATTCAAAACTCCTGTGGTCTCATCTTCCTCACCTTCATCTCCATCATGTCGCATCTTTGCAATAACCCTGCCAAGGTGGCACTTTTACTTTTCAGTTAAGACTTGGAGAAATTAAGTCAATTATTTCAGACTTCAAAGCAAATACAAGATGGAGCTTATATCTGATGTCCAAACCCAAGTTCTGTCTAGTACATAATGTTCCAGGATAATTTTCAAAATTCCTGTTATTGAAACAGACATCCTATGTTTTCATCTATTAAAATGGCACCTAACTAAAACTGTAGTTTTCTTCCCCTCTTTCCTGTGGGCCTTTCCTGATTGATTTTCTTTATGTGTAGTGTTGTGTGTGTGTTTTGTTTTGACACACATGAATTAGTGTGAGTGTGCACGTGGATGGAGGCTAGACATCAATATCAGCTGTCTTTCTTAGCCGCTCTCCACCTTAGTTTTTGAGACAAGGTCCTTTGCTGAGCGTATAATTCAGCAGTTTTGTAAGACTGGCTAGCCAGCAAGCTTTGAGGGTTACAGGCATGTGCCATCGTGCCAAGCTTTTTCACGGGTACTGAGGACCCACACTCAGGTGTTCGTGCCTGCACAGCAAGCACTTTACCCACTAAGTCATTTTCCTAGTCCTGATTAACTTTTTAAAATTCCAAAACTTATTAACTTTTCCCAGGTTGCATATTGCAGTTATGCTTTTGTCCCTCTCTATTCCCTCAATAGAAATGGAAGCTCTGGGCTGGAGAGATGGCTTAGCGGTTAAGGCATTTGCCTGCAAAGCCAAATGATCCTGGTTCAACTCTCCAGGACCCATGTAAGCCAGATGCACAAAGAGGCGCATGCATCTGGAGTTTGTTTGCAGTGGTTGGAGGCCCTGGCACACCCATTTTCTCTCTCTCTCTCTCTCTCTCTCTCTCTCTGCCACTTTCTCTCTGTCAAATAAATAAAATATATTGTAAGAGAAGAAATGGAAGCTTTGTGAGTACAGTGACCTCCCCACCCCCATTGTGTCCACTGCACTATCCCCAGCTCCTAGGATGTTCTTGGCTCAAGGCAGGTTCACAATTATTTGGTTCATCAGTATTGTCAGCTCCACCATTGTAGCACTTCCACGATGACTTTGCTTTAGTAAATTACTTACTTCCCTGGCATATTACCAGCAATATTTCTCAACAGCAAAATGGAAAAGGGGGCAATGCCTAATTCATAGAATGGATGCAAGGGTTGACTGGGTTGATGCATTTAAAGATCTTAAAACGAGGTCAAGGAGCTGGGGAGGTGTCTCAGCGGGTGGGAGCACATGCTTCACAAGCATGGGGCCATGGGCTCGATCCCCAACACCCATGTGGAAAACCAGGCATGGCTGGACATGTCCGTAGCTCCAGCACTGCGTAGGCGTGGAGGCAGGAATATTGTTGGGGTTCCCTGATCAACCAGTATGACCACAGAACAGGGAGAGCTCCACTCAGTGGGAGAATTTGTTTCAGAGAAATAGGGCAGAAGAGTGACAAAAGAGGCTGCCTGATGTCTTCCTGTGGCCTCTGTTCACACGTGTGTGGAGCATGTGCATCTTCATACACAAACGTATAATGCACACATATCACAACCCCCCTCCCCCATTTAAGCAACCAAACAAAAAGAGCTAAACCAGGGTCAGACACCCTGAAAGCTCAATATTATTAACTGCTATTACATAAAGCACTGCATGTCAGTACTTTGAGGACACCAACTATCCCTTTAATGACTGCCCACTGTGCCAGTATTTATTTTACATATATTAGCTAATTGACTTCTTTAAACACCCATTATCCTCAACTTTGCAGATGAGGCAGTAGAGGGATTAAAAGGCCATGCATTTTGTCATCATGCCCTTAATCAGCATCTGGGGAAGCAGTCTTTCTCATGGTCCCCCACAAAGTCATCTTCCACCACTGTTGTTCTGTGGACGCTAGTCCAGCACCCCGCCAGCATTTCACACCTCCATTCATTAGTCAGGAGCATTGCAGAACCAGTGTTGGTCTGCAAAATGCCTCGTTGACATACTCCCTTAATTAATGCCAGTCTTAATGTAAAGCCACATTAATAGGACCATTGTATCTGGAGGCCCTAGGCAATGCAATGCCCAGGACAATCTATTTATATCCAGAGCATTTAAAACAATTCCCCATCCTCCACTCTCCCACACACAAGAAATCAATTTATACTAAATGTTGTTGCAAAGTCAGATTTATCACTCAGGGGAGTAGGAAAAACGAAGGGCCAATTTGATGACAGGATATAGTTCATTATTTCTGGCATGTAAATTATAGATTGTCATAAATATTTTATTTTTTTGGATGACCACTACCTAATTCTAGAAAAATAGGGCATAATCTTGCACTGCAAAGAGTGTCACATCTCCAGGCATAAGAGCCACCTCTTTTACCTTCGGATGACTGTGCTACATTAAAAAGGAGAGAGCTAGCTGAGCGCCAGCACTTATGGCTGTGTACTTCCTGACTGCAGATCCAATGTGACAAGCTGCTTCATCCTCCTGTCACCATGCCTTCCCCACCATGTGGGACTGTATCCCCTAAAACTGTAAGCAGAAACACACCCTCCCATCCTTAAGTTGCTTTTGTCAGGCATTTGTTGAGCACTGATCAAAGTAACTAATACACTTCTTCTTAAAGTTGAAAAGACAAGGCTGGAGGGATCGCTTAGTGGTTAAGGCATTTGCCTGCAAAGCCAAAGGACCCAGGTTTGATTCCCCAGCACCCAAGTTAGCCAGAAGCACTAGGAGGACCCACGTGTCTGAAGTTTGTCTGCAGTGGCTGCAGGCCCTGGCAGCCATCTCGTGGTCCCAGCATTTCCACTGGTTCTTCACTGCAATCCACGGTTCATCCTCATGGCCCCATTGGGTCTCCATGCAGGCATCCAGAAAACCTGTTCACACTGCCCAAGGCCATTTCCAAAACACAAGATCATGTTGCAAACACACTGACCCTCTCTTTCCTGCATTTCTTATACTCCACAATACCAGTTAAGGTGCCAATTTGTTAACCCAGGGGGGAATAAAGCAGACTTTGAAGAACAGGACACTCCTTGAGCATTCAGGCCCCTTCAAAAGAGTCTACATTCTTCCTGTTGTTCCACTGCAGGTCAGCTGGCCCAATCTCAAAGGTTGTAGTCTCTCAAACAATTTGCAGGTGAATGGGCAGCAGTTGAGGTCCAAAGCTTTCATTTTGTCTGTGCCATATCCCTCTGCTCACACCAGTTCATTTCTATGTAAAGTAACCATGCACAACTTCTCAGGACATGGGCATAACAGCAAGCCTCACACAAACTGCTGGCCCAGTCCAAGCAAAACTTTTTCTTGCCCTCATAAGTCAAACCTCATAGTCCATAGTTCTTACTGCATTCAGGTCTTTCAACTCTGACCAGAATAGTCCATCAAGCTGTACTAACAGCACTGCAAGGCATCTCTTAGGTCAAATTTTCAAATCCTTCCACATTACTCTTGAAAATCAGCTCCAAAAGGCAAAGCTACACAGTCAGGTGTCTAGCAGCAAACCCACTCTTGGTAACACTTTACTGTTGCAGTCAGGTTTGCATTGCTGGTAGAAATCACCCAACCAAGAGCAGCTTGTGGGCAAAAGGGAAGTTTTGGCTTAAAGGCTTGAGAGGAAGCTCCATGATGGCAGGGAAAAAGATAGCAATAGCAGAGGGTAGACATCACCCCCTGGCCAACATCAGTTGGATAATAGCAACAGGAGAGTGTGCCAAACACTGCCATGGGGAAACTGGCTACAACACTCATAAGCCCACTCCCCACAATACACTGTCTCCAGGAGGTGTTATTTCCCAAATCTCCATCAGCTGGGAACCTAGCATTCAGAACAACTAAGTTTATGGGGAACACCTGAATCAAACCACCACACTCAGATTGACCTGAAACTCACTCTGTAGTTCCAGGCTGGCCTTGAACTCACAGTGATTCTCCTACCTCAGCTTCCCAAGTGCTGGGACTACAGGCATGTGCCATTATTCAAAGTTATTTTCTTGAAGTCAGAAAGTTTAAGTCCTCATCCCTCCCATTCGTTGATGTTCCTGTCTTGGTACTACATCCAGCTTGTACCTGCTGTCTTGTCTATTTTAGCATTTTATTTTTTATTCTTTTTATGAGAGAGAGAGAGAGAGAGAGAGAGTTGGTATGCCAGGGCCTCAGCCACTGCAACGGAACTCCAGATGCTTGTGCCACCTAGTGGGCATGTGCAAACTTGAGCTTGCCTCATCTTTGTGTATCTGGCTTACATGGGATCTGGAGAGTCAAACATGGGTCCTTAGGCTTCACAGGCAAGCACCTTAACCGCTAAGCCATCTCTCTAGCTCTGTCTTGACAATTTTTGTATCATTGTGACTAAATGCCTGACAAAAGCAACTTAAAGGAAGAAGGGTTTATTTTATCTGATGGTTTTCTACTGATAAGAACAGATACTAGATTTGCTCTTAGTTAAGAGACTGAGAATCAACTGGCTTATGGTTTTCTAGAACTTCACTCCATAATGATGGGAAAGGTGTAGCAGTGGGAGTGTCTCAGCCCATGGCAGCAAGACTGTGAAGTATGGGCTTACTCACATGGCATGCACCAGGGAGCAGAGAGAGGAGGCTGGTATCAGAAGCTAAGGCCCAACCCTTGGGTCACATCCACTAGTCAGGCCCCATGTTTGTTAAACAATATTTGTATTTATTAATTTTTCATTTTTGCTTGTGTGAGCATGTGTAATGTGTTTGGGGGGTGTGTCTTTGCACATGTAATGTGGTGTGTGTGTGGGGTGTGTCTTTGTATGTGTAATGTGGTGTCTGTGTGGGGTGTGCCTTCATGTGTAATGTGGTGTGTATGTGGGGGTGTCTTTGCATGTGTAATGAGGTGTGTGTGTGTGGTGTGTCTTTGCACGCATCCTTAGGGTGCTTCATAAAAAGTGCCTGTAGTGGGTCCCTCAGCTGCAGAGATCTGAGAGAAACGTTGAGTGTCTGGCTTCATTGCTCTTCCATCTGGACCTGTTTTGAGCTGGAGTCTCTTTTCATTTTTCTAGGACATGTTTTCTTTGTTGTCCCCCCCACCCTTTTCCCATCTTATGATCCACTATCTCAGTTCATAGCCCTCACACCTCCTTATTTATAGACATTCAAACATTAAAAGTTAGTTTCCACATTAGAGAGAACATGCACTTTTTGTCTTTCTTAGGACCTACCTCTTCAAGCTTTCAATGTAGCATCACAGTGTGGGCTGAGCATTCCAAGCACAAGTCTTTGGGGGGGGGGGATTTCAGACTCAAATTACAACAGCTGTCTTCTGTTTGAGTATGTTCCCTCTTTCTCAATTTTGACCTCTGTGGTGTATTCTCACCCCAGGTATGTTTGAAATATATTCAGATTCCTGTAAGGATTTGGGCTTTCTTCCTAAATTGGTCCTCTACCTGATAGATAGGACTATATACTTCTGACCACTAGAAGCAATCTTCAGCCCAGCTTCTCCCCAGCCAAGGACCCTCCAAATGCCTGAGGGTAAATACTTAGAGGTGGATTTCTTCTCCATGCTGAGCTTGCAACTCCCCTTGTGAGACTATCTGCCCTGTCCCACCTGTGAGCAACCTGTGGTCAGGTACTTCCTTGTAGAAAAGGAGATAAGCAAGGACAGCCTAAGGTTGCATATGGTGCAGGTACAGTGAAAGTCAGACTGTCCTTGAAGTGATCTGTCAGAGGAACCCCCCTCCCTTTACAATCTCATGTTTATGCATGGTGGGCATTTATACTCAAACTTATGAGGTGTTATACCCCAGCATGCACATGTGCACATCGTCCAAAGTTATATCATGGTCTCAGTCACGCTAAGAATTCACCCATTTCCCTGGGACTAGATCCTCTTCCTTGCCTAACTGTGTAAGAAATAGCCCCCAATGAACCAGGGGTTCTAGAGCCATCTTGCATGATCCCACTGCCCATACGCAACATATCCATCCTTTTCTGTTTCTTTCTCTTCTAAATAAAGTCTTTCAGTATCAGCTGCTCTTGCATGCTTTTTCAACTCTGGTATCCCAACTGATTGCAGTGATAGAAACTTGCTTCTATTATGACCTTGAGGGCTGAGGACATCAGGAAGCCAAGTTCACTCAGCATCCTTCCTCAGATCATGCTACCTCACCAGTGACTTTCCTCCCTCACTTTAATAAAACAGCATCAAAATCAGATTGCTTTGACTTCCTAACAAATTGTCATTGCATAGTGTCAGCTGCTTTTTGTTGCTCTGATATTCTGGGGGAATTAATGATGTTGTTGAGTGGCTTCTAAGAATTAATGATGTTGTTGAGTGGGTACTACGAAGATTTATGTGTGATACAAAGAAGGTTCCCCCATTAAAGGAATAATAAAGACTACAAAAGAGATACAAGCAAGCAAAGTTAATTTGAAATGGATCTTTAATCATGTTTTGTCTGCTTGGAAACAAACGTCTCCTCTGTTTGAGCAGGGCCATGGTGGTGGAGCCTGGAGATGTTCTGTAGATGAATCCTCAGTGTCAAAGCCGTTCTGACAGGACTCAAAAAGGAAATATTTTCTCTCTGAAGACATTCTGTTTTAGCTGAATGATGGCTGGAGAGTTCCTGTTGAGATGGCACAACCCAGCTTCTTAAACTACAATTCATACCGTCCAGTGTCATGGCATGACTTCTACTCATTTATTTTTTTCCCTGAGCTAACTTGTTGAGTGTGTTTTCCAAATGTAGAGTTTACCCCAAGGTGTAGAAATAAATTAATTTCCACAGATGTGTGTCCAAATTTCCCCCTTATGGGAGAGGAGAAGGGACCTGAGTTGGCCAATAAGCGACTCAATAGAATCGAAACAGAGTTGGAAGTTTATACCCGAAGACCACCATGAATCTGACACACAATAAATAATACGCTGGGATGTATAAGGTCAAAATTGAGGTGTGACTCTGGAATGCTCATAAGGATGATGGTTTAGATTGGCTCATTCATCAAACAGAGCACAGGCTTCTGGGATGTCATGGGAAGGCCACCATGTTGGGTTTGTGCTCTAACTCTATCCAATGTCAGGATCCCTAACTGTGTACCTCAGTGGCTCTGCAGCCTCAGGTGGAGACTTAAGTCAAGGGAGAAACATATCACAGCAACAAAGGCATGTAGTGTTGCAGTCAGGTTCGCATTGCTGGCAGAAATCTCCCAACCAAGAGCAGCTTATGGGAAAAAAGGGTTTATTTTGGCTTACAGATTCTAGGGGAAGCTCTGTGATGGCAGGAAAAAACAATGGCATGAGAAGAGGGTTGACATAACCCCATGGCCAACATAAGGTGGACAATAGCAACAGGAGAGTGTGCCAAGCACTGGCAAGGGGAAACTGGCTACAATACCCATAAGCCTGTCCCCAACAATACACTGCCTATAAGAGGCATTAATTTCTAAATCTTGTTCAGCTGGGAACCTAGCATTCAGAACACCTAAGCTTATGGGGGACATCTGAAGCAAACTACCACATGTAGACAATGAGTTGCAGTCCTATCTTGCTACTTGTTAGATTTGTTTCAGCATCTCGGAGTGTCCGTGGTACAGTGAAGAATAACATATTGCAGAGATCATTCCCAGCATTCTCATATGATATTAGAATGAGCAGGAAAAACACAGAGGCCTGAATGCAAGTTGTTCAAATCCAGCTCTATTTTCTATTTTCTATTCTCTGCTAGGTTGCTGCTGGCTCTATCTTAGGACTTTTTGAGTTTGAATGACTAGGCATCTATATAATGATTTTCCTTTGTTTCTTTGCCACCCAATTAACTGAGTTACAGTACTCTTATTAACTAATGGGCCTCTAAGGCCTCAGACCAGAGATCTGTGTACAGCAATTCTCTAGCAAGGCTGAAGGTGAGAATAGTGGGATGTTTAGCTTTTCCAACTTGCTACATAGAATGCAGAATCGAGACCATTTCTAGCTTAGGTGTTTAAGAAACTAGAACACAAAAGAAAATAAAAGGAGGGACCAGATGTCTGTTTTTTCTTCTTCCAAGTCTTCTTCCATCACCCCACTGTGCAATTCAGGATGGATGTAGGTAGTTGGTTCCTGGGAGGATGGGAAAGGATGCTGAATTAGTATAGGAGATTACTGTGACTTTGGAGTTTGCAAAAGCTTTGTATGAACCTCCCTTTCTGAATCGAGCTTCTCTGAAAGCAATATCTGGTTCCAGTGTCATTTCCCATCTCCATCTTAGTTTGTGGGACTATTCCTCAGCCTCAGCGGGGTTAGGACAATTGATATTACCTATTACCCAGAGTGTTTGCAGAGACGCAACAGAGTCGTGTACAGAAATCTGATCTTGTACAGTTTCTAGTATGTGGTTGATTCTACATATTCCTGATGTGTGTCTCTCTTCTCTGGCCACCTGAAGGCCTTGCCTTGATTTTGATCAGTATCATAGATTCTCACTTAAATACATGTCAAAGGAAAGAAAAATCTATGACAAGAAAACACAAATCTGTGCAGCAAATAGTCAATAAATAGTTATTGAACAAGGGATGACTTTCTGTCACTTTGTATGACTCAATTCCTCTTCATGAACTTTATTTATAAGACTGCATTCCTTTCACTTCATGAATTAATAATACATCAATTAGAGTTCATAATTTTCCTTTTTATGACTTAGTCATATTCACCTTAAATCTTTTCTGGAATAAGGCTGGAAATGTAAGAAAGGAAAAGAAGGGAGGAAAAAGCAAGCACGGAAGTTTAATTCCCTTGCACACCCTCTGCTGGTCCCTGAGGAGAAGGGGCATATTGGGACTATGCTGACCATTCACTGTATGAAAGCGGCAGCAGTGGTGGGGACCTTGGGCTGCATGGTGTTGAGTAAGTACATCATGCCCTTGGGGTTCGAGCATTTGATGTTTTTATCTTTCATCTTGCAGGAAGGGACTTTTGTCTCTTTTGCAAGAACTTGACACTTGGAGCTGGTTCACCAACCAGGAATTTATATCTGTGATCTGGACTGAAACGATTCTTCCAGAATTCTTCACAGTGACTCTCAGGTTTCCTCCAAGCACTCCCTGACCTGGTGTTAGTCACACATTTTAGAGTCATTGAAATAAAACCTCTCATTTACATGGTAACAATAATATCACCTTTCTTCATCACAGATATTATCACTTTCCTATCTTTTCCTATTTCTCTCTCTCTCTGTCTGTCTCTCTCTCCCCGTGTACATGTGCATAGGTAGCTGCATGGTGTGTGTGGTCAGAGAGCAAACTTGGGGTTAGTCCTCACCTTCTAGCTTGTTTGAGGCAGAGTCTGTCATTGTTTACTGTTGTGTACACCAGGAGAGGCAGCCCATGTGCCTCCAGGTGATTCTCCTGTTTCTACCTTCCTTCTGCCACAGGTTTCCTGGGATTACAGGTGTTCATGCTATAGCATCTGGCTTCACATGGGTTTTGGAGATTTGAACTCAGGTATCCAGACTTGCACAGAAAGCATTTTATCCACTGAGCCATCTTCTCAGCCCTCCTAATTACACTTTTTCTTTTGCTTGTCAAAGTTTATTCTTTAATGAGTCCAAGCCAGCCAGGCTTGGGAATGACTTTCCAAATGTGCTCCATCAGCACACTAATTCACTATAATCATATGAGTTGCAGCCAAAATCTGTAGATGTTCCATCCTTTACACAATTCCGCGTGTGTCAATGAAAACCACAAGTGGTCTTTCCTTTGTCTCTGTGACAGGAAGAGAAAGCTTAGTTTACAACTGGTGCTCCACCATGCTGGTAGGGGCTTCAGGTACCTAGTTATCCCATCTCATTTATTTAATAGTTTCTCGTGGGCTGGAGAGATGACTTAGTTTTTAAGTCACTTGCCTGAAAAGCCTAAGGACCCATGTTTGATTCCCAGATCCCACGTAAGCCAGACACACAAGGCGACACAAGCACACAAGTTTGCACATGTGCACAAGGTGGCACACTGGTCTGGAGTTTGATTATAGTGGCTGGAGGTCCTGGCTCACCAATTCTCTCTCTCTCTCTCTTTCTCTCTCTCTCTCTCTCATAAAAAGGCCATTCTGTTGGCCTTGCCTCAAAAAATAAAAAATAAAAGTTTCCCTTAGTCCCACAGTCATTACCCTAATGGGTCTTGTCCTTTTGTAGTATAGGTGTCTATAAACCTGCAGTAAGAAGTAATGCACAATCCCATTCATTCGTTCATTCTTTATCCCTGTTCTGTGGCTGTGTGACACTCAGTTGATGTCACCAAGTCCTAATTTCATCATGTGTAAAATGGAGATCAGGATCCTTAAATTTTCCACCTCACTGGGTTTCTGGGAGAATTATATAAGCTAGTGGAAGTCAATTAAAAATTTTACACTTCTGTAACTGTATGAGAGATCGTTGAGTAGAGTCAAAAGACAATTGATGACTCCCAATTAATAAAGTTATCCCTCAAAAGCACCAGAGTCTTCCCCGTCCACACTACTCAAAATATGTATGTTCATGATAATTTAACCCTTGCCTTTTTGTTCCACCATGCCAAGTCTCTTTGAGGACTGGGTCAGTGGGCACTGTGGCTTTACCCATCATGATGGAATCACCAGATATAGGTGTGTTTTATTGGATCCCTTGTGGTGGCACCTTGCACTTGGATTCTGGTTGTCTGGAAGGTGGGATCCAGGGGCTGTCCTGGGTAGTTTGATACAGGTTTAAAGATGGAGGACATCAATGAGGGAAATTCACAGTTTTTATCCTGAGAAACCTGACATACTGGCAACTGAGCTGGGAAATTTTATGCAGAGAGAAAGTTCTGAAAGGAAGATTAAGAGTTTAGTTTTGAACTTATGCTAAGAGTGTGATTTTAGAATAATAGATTCAGGACTGGACAGATGGTTCAATGATTAAGGTGCTTGCCCACAGAGCCCAATGACCTGGGGTTGATTCCCCAGTACCCACATGAAGCCGGATGTACAAAGTGGTGCATGTGTCTGAAGTTCGTTTGTAGTGGCTAGAGGCCATGGTGTTCCCTTTCTCTCTCTCTTTCCTTATAAATAAATAAAAATACACAACAGAAAAAAAGAATAATTGTTTCTAAGAGTCATATGGGTCCATAGAAACTAATAGGCATTCATTAAGTGGGCATCCAGCTTTTGACTATTTATCTCCAGTGGGTAGAAGGTCAGTACTTATGAAGTCCTTTTCATTGGTTGCTCTAAGAGATGTGACCTGGAATCCTACTTTTCTCTGATAGGAGCTGAAACTATCTTCTCACAAATATCCATGAGTACATTTGAAGTCATTAACAGTTTATGACTGGCTTTCTCTTTTCCAAGAAAACACTTCCAGTAATCCAAGTCTTCCTTCTCATGGTCTGCATATCCAGTCATTAACATTTTAGAGTGAAATCTATCTCTCTAGGAACAATTGTACTGAGGATACAGTCTGGTATGGCACATACAACTCACTCAGAAATAGCTGGAACACCATAGATGTCAACCAAGCCTGACAGATGAGAAGATAGAAGACTTCCCATAGTGCCCTGGCCACAGCAGTTGGGCAGACTGGAAACTGGGGCTCAGATATGGCAAGAGTGTAAGTCTATTATGATGGTGTGTGTGTGTGTGTGTGTGTGTGTGCATGTATGTGTGGGTACATGCATATATGTCATATGCATGTGGAGGCTAGAGAACAACTTTGGGTATTGTTGCTCAGGCACTGCCCATCTTTTTTGGAGGCAAGGTCCCTTATTGGTCTGGAGCTCACCAAGTAGGCTAGACAAGATAGCTAGTGAGTCAGAGGGATCCACCTGTCTCCACCTCCCCAGTGCTGGGATTACAAGTGTGTACCACTACACTTACCTTTTTTAAGGTGGGTTCTGTGTAGTGAACGCAGGTCCTCATGCTTGCATGGCAAATGATTTGCTGATGGAGCTATTACCCAAGCCCATGGTGGGATACTTTTCCCTGTATTGCTCAGTGCAATATCTTTTATGCCTTGAGTAGGGTGTTGTATGCAGTAAGTGATCAATTAGTGCTTGTTGCATGACTGACTGTATACATGAATAAATGTGGGAACAGGAAAAAGATTTTTCAGTGCCCTCTCAGATCTAAGGACAAGAGACCAAACAGCCAGCCAGCCAGAGAGTGGAGCTGCAGAACCCTGTGCATCACAGGCCAGGTCTTCGTTGAAGTCAGCCAGGAAGCAGCAGCTATGGACTGATCTTGGGGTGGGAACACTTAGAAGAGACACAACTCAAGACTGGACACCTCTGGAGAGATTGCCTGAGCCAGAGGTTAGACAGGAAGACACACTCACTGAGCTGTCCTGTGAATGGGCCACTCACTGATGGCAGCTTACTTATTTCCAGGGGAAACACCTACTCTAGATGAGGACTTGAAATCTATGGAGGGAAAGATACCAGACCATGTTCCTGAGCTGATGTAACAAACAGAAGTGACAATTTAAGAGGCTTGAAGAATAAAGTTTTTATCATTATTTTTCATTAGCATACAAAGTAATGGGTTTCATGATGACCTCTTCATCTGTAAATGTCATGTTACTTTCTTCTTATTCATGCCTCTCCTCCAGTCTCCCTCACCCTGGCTCATTCTGAGTTCCTACCTACCTCAAATAGCTCTCCCTTCTGCTTTCAAGCTGGAGGTATTCCACTACCCTCGCTCTGTTTCCTCCCTTTATTAAGATATTTCCCTCCCCTCTCTCAGTCCCCTTTCTAGTTTCCTCTCTCTTTCTCTCTCTCTCTCTCACACACACTTAAATCTTGAGGCTGCTTATGGGAGAAAACATGTATTTATAGTTTTGACTCTGGCTTGTTTCACTTAACCCAATAATTTCCAGTTGCATTCATTTTCCTGAAAATGTCATGGCTTCATTTTTCTTTATGGCTGAATAAAATTCCATTATGTGTGTAGCACATTTTCTTTACCCATTCACCTGTTGATAGACATCTAGGCTGGTTTCATTTCCTAGCTATTGTGAATAGTACAAAAATAGCACGGCTGTGCAAGTATCTCTGTGGCATGTTAATTTAGAGCCCTTCAGGTATGTACCAGGAGTGGTGCAGCAGGACCTATGGTAGTTCTACTTTTAGTTTTCTGAGAAACTTCCACATTTATTTCCATAGTGGCTGTACTAGTATATTCCCACAGCAGTATATAAAGTCCCTCTTTCCCCACATCCTTGATGGCAATAGTTTTTCTTTTTCTTTATTCATTTGAGAGAGAAAAGAAGGAGAGAGAGAGAGAGAGAGAGAGAGAGAGAGAGAGAGAGAGAATTAATACACTAGGGCCTCCAGCCACTGTACTTGAACTCCAGACACATGCACTATCTAATGTGCATGTGCAACCTTGTGCACTTGTGTCACCTTGTGCATATGGCTTATGTGGGACCTGGAGAGTTGAACATGGGTCCTTTGGCTTTGCAGACAAATGCCTTAACCGCTAAGCCATCTCTCCAGCCCCCTGTTTTATTTTTTAAATATTGTTTATTTATTTATTTATTTGAGAGAGAAAGAAAGAGAGAGAGAGAGAGAGACAGATAGAGAAAGAATGAGTGTGCAGACATATGCACCATGTGTGCATCTGGTTTATATGGGTCCTGGGGAATCGAACTTGGGTTCCTTGGCTTTGTCGGCAAGTGCCTTAATCACTAAGCCATCTCTTCAGTCCCCGCCCCCCCCCCCCCCGCCTGTTTTATTTTGTTGTCATTATTTTCTCTTCTCCAATTATGCACTGTGAGGTCATAAGTGCCATGGCCATTTTGTATCTGGAAGATAGTATTTTAAGTAGTCCTTGCCTGCCTTTGGCTCTTACATTCTTTTTGCCACCTCTCCCACAAGGGTCCCTGAGCCTTGGAGGAATGTGATAGAGATGTCTCACTTAGTGCTAAACATACCACTGTTATTTTTTTCTCAGTACTGTGGTGTGTTTTGAGTCACCCCACTGGTCACTACTGTCTGTAAAGAGAAGGTTTTCTAGCCAAAAGTGATCAGCATTAATCTATGGGCTAAACATAAGTAGTTAGAAGGAAGTTTTCTGGGCATAGTATAGCTACTTAGCCAGATTGATGCTAGCTGTTCTGACTGGGGAAAGATGGGGTAAGAAGCAATTTTAATTTGCATTTCCTTGATGGCTAAGGACATTGAACATTTTTCAATGTTTTGTCACTTGTGTTTATTCTTTTGAGAAATGTCTTCATTAGTCAATTTATTGATAATTTGGTCTCTGGTATTTAATTTTTAAATTTTATTTATTTTGGAGAGAGAGAGAGAGGAAGAAAGAGAGAGAGGACGTGCAGACCTTTCAGCCACTGCAAATGAACTCCAGACACATGTGTATCATGTTCATCTGGCTTACATGGGTCCTGGGGAATTGAACCTGGGTCTTTTGGCTTTGCAGGCAAGTGCCTTAACCGCTAAGCCACCTCTCCAGCCCCATGGTATTTAGTTTTTAAAATTATTCATCTACCCTAGATGTTAATACCTTGTCTGATATACAATTGAAAAACATTTTTCTCAATCTGTAGCTACCTGTTCACACTAGTGATTACTTCTTTGTTTTCATCAGCTTTTTAATTTCATACAATGTTGGGATTTGCCAATTCTTGGGATTATTTCCTATACTATAGGAGTAAGTCCCTGCCTAAGCCTATATCTTAAAGTGTAAATCCCATGTTTTCCCCCAGCAGTTTAAAATTTCATGTCTTACATTAAAGTCTTTGCTCCATTTTGAATTGATTTTTTTTGGAGAGAGAGAAAGAGACAGAGAGAGAGAGAGAGTGATATTTCATCCTCCTACTAGTGGATATCTAGTTTTCTTAGTCATCTTTTATTTGGTGTATTTGAACTTCTGTCAAAATTGGTGGCTGTGGCTGCCCGGGTTTATTTCTGGTTCCTTTGTTTTATGCCATTGGTCTGCATGTCTGTTTCCATCCCAGTGCTGTACTGTTTTAGGTACTGTGGCTCTGTAGTATAGCTTGACATCAACCATTGTGATGCTTCCAGGATTACTCTTTCTGCTTAGGGCTGCTTTGTCTATTCTAGGTCTTTTGTGCTTCCATACCAATTTTAGGATTTTTTTTCCTATTTCTGTGAAGAATGTAATTGAAATTTTGATGAGAATTGTGTTGAATCTGTAGATTGCTTTTTGGTAGTGTAGCCATTTCTACAATATTGATTATGCCAATTTATGAGTCTTTCTAGTGTCTTTTCAAATTTATTTCTTCAGTTTCTTTAAGTTGCACTGTAGAGATCTTGCCCCTCCTTGGTTAGGTTTATTCGAAGATAGTTTTGAAGAGACTGTGGATTGTTTTTTTTTCCTCTACAATTTCTTTATCACAAAGTTCATTAGTGGTATATGGAAAGAGTACTGGTTTATGCAGGTTGATACTGTATTCTGCTATATTCCTGTAAGTGTTGATACTAACTCTAAGAGTGGAGTTATTCAGAGCTTTTAAGTAGAGATGTATCATCTGCAAATAGGAATACTTTGACTTCTTCTTTCTTATTTGTATCCTATTTTATATTTTATCTATTTGTATGTTATTTTTTCTCTCATCTTATTGCTATGCTAACACCTTAAGTATTACCTCAAATAAGAACAGCAAGAGTGGCACCTTTGCCTTATTCTTGATTTTAGAGGAAATGCATTCAATATTTTCCCATTTATTAAAATGTTGGTTATAAGATTATTGTATATAGCTTTTATAGCTTTTATTGTGTTGATATATTTTTCTTATATCCCTAATTTCACCAGGTTTTTTATCAGGAAAGGATGCTGAACTTTGTTTTGAAAAATTTTTTAAAATATATTTTATTTATTTATGAGAGAGAGAGAATGAATTGGCATACCTGGGCCTCTAGACACTGAAAACGAACTCCAGATGCATGTGCCACCTTGTGCATCTGGCTCACATGGGTCCTGGACAGTCGGACCAGAATCCTTTGGCTTTGCAGGCAAATGTCTTAACCACTAAATTTTCATACTTACAGTGAACCATGATAATTCCCTCCCCTCCACCACTTTCACCCTCACAACTACATTTTCCATCACATCCCTTCCCTCTCTCCATTAGTCTTTCTTTTATTTTGGTGTTATCATCTTTTCCTCCTATTACGAGGGTCTTGTGAAGGTATTGCTAGGCACTGTGAGGTTGTGGCTATTGAGGCCAATTTATGTGTGGACAGTTGCATTGTAAGCAGCCCTACCATTCCTTTGGCTCTTACATTCTTTCTGCTACCTCTTTTGCAATGAACCCTGGGCCTTGGAGGGTGTGATAGAGATGTTTCAGTGCTGAGCACTCCTCCATCACTTCTTTTCAGCACTATGGTGCCTTTTGGGTCATCCTAGTTTCCATTACCATCTGAAAAGAGAAGCTTCTCTAACCAAAAGTGAGAGTAGCATTAATATATGGATATGAACATTAAGTGAATTGCTTACAGGGCAGTTTGGTGAGCATAATATATGCATTTAGCCAGACAAGAACAGGCATTATACTTCTAAGGTTCATAGGCTTTTGATTAGGTTTTCAGTACCAGGCACATATTCCCTCCTATAGAGCAGGCCTCCAGTGCAATTAGAGAGCAGTTGGTTTACCCCAGAATAGATTTGCCACTATTGCACCCATTTAGTCTTTTGGCCTGGCTGGCCAAACTTGAGGCTTCCAGTGTCCACTGTTTTCATCACTGATGACTTCTGTCTCCCAAAGGGCTGCATGCAGTGCAGATTTTTCCCGCTTTCAGTCAGCTGGTCTATAGGGAGGAGGTTCTCAGCTCAGCTCCAGCTTGATTTATCAGTGACCTTGCCACCTAGGCATGCGGAATCTTCGGCAGTAGGGTCTCACCATCTCTGTCTGGTGGGAAACCTGGCCAACAACCCATAGGAAGGTATCCCAAAGGATGTTGAACTTTGTCAAAGACCTTTTCTGGATCCATTGAATGATCATGTGCTTTCTGTCTTAAAATCTATCTATGCATTGTATTACATTTATTTATTTGCATATGTTGAACCAATATTACAACTATGAGATGAAATCAACTTGGTCATGGTGTGTGATCTTAATGTTTTTTTTTAAGATGATTTGCAAGAATCTTATTGAGAATTTTGAGTCTGTCTG
Source organism: Dipus sagitta (assembly GCA_036346955.1). Taxonomy (NCBI): domain Eukaryota; kingdom Metazoa; phylum Chordata; class Mammalia; order Rodentia; family Dipodidae; genus Dipus; species Dipus sagitta. The sequence continues at coordinate 108,064,617 of CM070781.1, read as the reverse complement.
TATTCATCAGCGGGGTTGATCTGCAGCTTTTTTGTTGTTATTGTTGTTGAAATCTTATCTGGTTTTGTTGCCATGGCAATGTTGGTTCTATAGAACAAGTTTGGTAGTGTTCCTTCCCTTTCTATATTGTGGAGCAGGTTGAAGAACATTTATGGTACAACTTTCTTAAGAACTGGAAAAAATTGGGCCGTGACTCTCTCTACTTTCAGGCTTTTCTTTATGGGGAGATTTTTTTAAACTACTGGATCAATCTCTTTGCTTACTATGGGTGTGTTTATGTTGTTTATATCTTCTTGATTTGATTTTGGCATGTTATATGTGTCTAGGAATTTATCCATTAATTTTGTGAGTAAATATTTTTAGAGTATTCCATCATTATCCTTTGAAATTGGTTGTAATTTTCCTCTTACCACTATTAAGTTTATTAATTTGGGTCTTTTGGTTAGTTCTGCTGGGGTTTGTTGATCTTACTTTTCTTTTTTCTTTTGTGGGTGTCCATGTTTTGGTGTGATGTATGCATAGCATATGCACATGTATGTATCCATGTGGTACCCATGCACTCACCTGTGGCTGGTCAGAACAGAACATTGGGTGTCCTGCTCCATGTCTCTTCTGCCCCTTCTTATGTCATTTGGAATCTTCCTGATCCCAGAGTTTACTGTTTTTTGTTTGTTTGTTTGTTTTTTTCTATATGAGTTCCAGTAACTCTCAGGGCTCTGCTCCTCTATAGGATGAGGACTAGAGATGCCTTGCTGTTTATATGGGTCCTGGTGACTGAACTCAAGCAGACTTTCACAGTTGCAAGGAATTGCTCTTAACTGCTAAGCGATCTCTCGCCCTCAATTCAATTAATTTTTGCCAGATCTTTATTCCTCCTTGCTATGTACTGATTTTGGGTTTGGATTGTTCTTATTTTTTTCCAGGATTTTGAGTTGTAGCACTTGGTTATTTACTTGAGATTTTTCTGATTTTTTTAAACTATAAGGACTCATAGCTATAAACTTCCTCTTAGAAATGCCTTTGTTGTATCCCAAAGGTTCTGGTAGATTATGTTTTCATTTTCATTGGATTCCAGGAATTTTGTATTTCCTCCTTGATTTCTTCCATGATTCACTGGTCATTCGAGAGTGTATTGTTCAGTCTTCAAGTATTTGTGTAGCTTCTGTAGTTTATCTCACTAGTGATTTCTGGTTTTCTTCTAGTATGATCTGAGAAAATACAAGACATGATCTCAATCCTTTTATATTTAAGACTAGCTTTGTGACCTAGAATGTAGCTGGTTTTAGAAAAGACTCAATGAACTGCTGAGAAGAATATGTATTCTGTTTTGTTCTGTTTCTGCTCAATGAAATGTTCTGCAGATTTCTGTTAGAGATATTTTATCTATGGTATAGTATAGCTCTTAAGATCCTTTATTAATTTTTAGTCCTAAAATTAAAGTGAAGCACTAAAGTTACTTTCTACTTTTGTATCAGGACCTAGAGAGCTTTTATGCCTTTAGTGTTTGTTTTATGAAATTGAGACGCCCCAGCATTTGGTGCATATATAGTTACAGTTGTTATGTCTTCTAGATGGATTAAGGAATAAAGAAATGTGATTCTCTGGTGATAGAGCCCAAGGTGAATATTCTAGGCAGGTAGGTAGCTCATTTCCATATGGTCATTCTTAGTTTGTTTACTTTTCCGTAGCTTGTTCATCCTGAAGCAGGACCTTTGGTTATCCCCAGCAAGCAGTGAATACCACACATAGGAAGACAACACAAGCAGGGCTTTGTGGTTTGGGCTTGGGAATCGTGGCTGTGCATATGTATGTACATACTTGTGCACACACATGTTCATTCATGTCCTTTTTGGTAAGATTTCCCATGTGTTTTCAAGAAATATAGGAAATATGGCAAGTCTTTGGCTGGTCATCGTCATCTCAGCTAGAGCATTCTGCTACTGCAGAGAAGATGATGGGTCCCGGCGGATGCCAGGTAGCAAACTATGACCATATTAATGCCGGTACACTTAGGGTGTGGGGAACAGGGGGTCCTGCTCGGACTTTCAGTGCAGAGCCCTGATGCACTCTTCTCTCTGCTCTCCTTTAGCTGATGTCTTCCAGAGTTCCTTCCTCTACTCAGGCTTGCAGCAGCCATCAGACAGGTCTTTTACACACCTGCTTCCCGGTCACTGAGATCAGAGATAGGCCCCTTCTAGACGTGGAGTTCACATGAAGTGTTTTTTTTTTTTTCTTTGTGAGAGAGTCTTACATAGTCCAGGCTGGCTTCAAACTTGTATTACAGCCAGGGATGACCTCCTGGCTCTGCCTCCGGAGTGCTGGGATATAGGCATGTGTCATCACACTCAACAGCTTTCCTAGCTTCTACGCTGATCCATGTAAGATTCATTGGACTGATCCAGGAAACTTTCTGGGATAGTTATCTGATTTGGTTTTTTATCTGAGCGTGGGCTGGCCAGAGAGAGAGAGAGAGAAACCATGCAACTAACTCTTGCAAATATTTATAAGAAGAGAAAGAAAAGCAAGAGGTTGCTGGCTGGGAGCAGCGCTCCGACCATCGATTAGGTAATTGGAAGCCCTCGGGTGTGAGTCTCATTAAGGCACAGGGGTATGAATCATTTTTCTAATGACACCACTTCGATCCTAGCAGCTCAGCATGCCACCTGCCTCCACGGCTGGGCTGGGAGTCAGGAGAGCCAGCGGGGTCTGCAGCCAGGATGCCTGCCATATGCTGTTTCTCACAATTAACAGGTGCTGGGGGTGTGGGATGGACACCCAGAGGGCAAGGCAGCTGCCTCTGCCAGGAGTGTTCTCATGGGCCATTTCTGGAACTTAAGAAGGGAAAGAAGTTGGCTTCAGGTGACATTCAACTCCCAGGGGGGCTGTGGTGAGCTGGGCAGGAAGACTCCTGCCTGAGGACTTATTCCAATAATTACTGATAAATTCTGGTGGGTCTATGACAGAGAGAGAGAGACTTCTTTTTTTTTTTTTTGGTTTTTCGTGGTAGGTTCTCACTCTGGTCGAGGATGACCTGGAATTAACTACGTAGTCTCAGGGTGAACTTGAACTCACAGTGATCCTCCTACCTCTGCCTCCCTAGTGCTGGGATTAAAGGCGTGTGCCACCACGTCTGGCTTGAGAGAGACATTTTAAATCATTGTTGTGATGTCTACTGTCACACCATGAAAGGCAGAAAAGCTAGTCCTTCCCTGTATAATCAGCATTATTTATTATATTATTTTCTCCAATTTCTTTTTGGCATGTGTACATGTATGTGTTGTGCATGTATGTGTGTATGTGTACTTGTATTGTGTGTGTGCACATGTGTACACAGGTTTGTAGAGGCCAGAAGTTGGCATCAAGTGTCTTCTATTGTTCTCAACCTTGTTTATTTCACTTGAGCCAAAGCTTGCTGACTCAGCTAGTCTAGCTAGCCAGTTTGCCTTGGGGTCCCCTTTCTCCACCTGCCTAGTGCTGGGATTTCAGATGAGCTGCTTTGCCCACCTGGCATTTACATAGGTGATGTAGATTTGAACTCAGGTCCTTGTGCTCGCATGGCAAGCCCAGTGAGCGATCTTCAAGCCTCTTCCCTAACTTTTGTGTATGTATGTGTATATGTGTGAATGTATTTGATGTGTATGTGGGGGGTGCCTTCTTGCCACAGTCCATGTGTAGAGATCAGAGGACAATCTCAAGGTATTTCTCCTTTCCTTTCACCTTTTTTGTGACAAGCTGTCTCTTGTGGGCTTCTGGATTCTCCTGACTTTGCGTCCCAATGCCATTGGTGCATTGATATTACCGACGTGTGTACCACTTGACTCCTGGCTTTTCCCCCCACCCTGGGCTTGAGGAAGATCACACTGAGGTTGTTAGGCTTGTAAGCAATTGCTTTAAACCACCAAGCCATCTCCACAGGCTCCCACCCAATTTTATTTTTACATTCATCTCTTTGGATGCAGAGTTGACAAGCAGTGAAATCTTCAATGTACATTATCTACAATTCAGTAAGTACATCTACTTGTTGACAACCCAAATCCTTATCATGGCATAGAACATGGTCATTACTCCACAGGTGTCTCTGATACCCTTTCTCAATATGTCCCTTGTCACCATCTCCAGGAAAAAGCTAGTCCGTTTCCATCATGGAAACCTCATTCTGGCATTTCACATGAATGAAATCACACAGTGTTTTATTCAATGCTCCTTTCACTCAGCATGCTTGTTGCATGCATTAGTAGTTGCTTCCTCTACAGTTGTTCAGTAGTATTCTGCTGCATGGATATTGTTTTCTTATCCACAATTTGCTTATCTGTTCTCCTAGTTATGGATATCTTGATTATTAGCAGCTATCTGCTATTTATGAAGAAAGCAACCTGATGTTGTAAAGTTCCCTTTGTGCAGTGTATTTCTTTATGAATGCAATCGCTGAGTAATAGGAGAGTACAAGTTTAGTTTGATAAGAACTTGCTAGTCTTTAATCAACAAAGTTATTACGGAAATGTATGTCTGTCTTTCTTTTTTTGAGTCAGTGTCTCATTCTAGCCCAGGCTGACCTGAAACTCATTCTGTAGCTCTAGGTTGGCCCTGAACTCATGATGATCCTCCTGCCTCAATCTCCTGAAGTGTTGAGATCAAAGGCATGCACCACCATGCCTGTCTGCAGCAAAGCATTTCTAAAGCAACATGTAAAAGTTCAAGTCATTCCACTAACATTTGGCCTCCCTCCCTCCTTCTCCTCTACCAACTTAGTCTCTCTCCCTCCTTTCTTCTCCTCCTCCCTGGAGTCCTCCTTTTTTTTTTGCATGAGTCATTCTGGTTGGCATGAAGATCTTTCATTGACTTTCAATTTTATTTTCCCTGATAAGTAATAATGTTGACAGCCTTTTCTTCTTCTTTTCTGGAAGGTCTCTTAAAATCATTTGGCCTATTTTTAAAAAATGCCGGGCATGGTGGCACATCCCTTAAATCCCAGCAATCGGGATGCAGAGGTAGGAAGTATTCACTGCCATCTGTATAAAGCAGATTCTGTAACCAAGAGTGAGAGCAATATAGACCAAATCTCTAGTCCACCTAATTTTTTTTGTTTTTGTTTTTTGTTTTTCAAGGTAGGGTCTCACTCTGGTCCAGGCTGACCTGGAATTAACTCTGTAGTCTCAGGGTGGCCTTGAACTCATGGCGATCCTCCTACCTTTGCCTCCCGAGTGCTGGGATTAAGGGCGTGCGCCACCATGCCCGGCCCACCTAATTTTTTTTAATTTATAACATATGAACATATTTAGAAGATTTTTTTTTTTTTTGATGAGCATGACCTCTCCTTTTAGTCAAAGAACAGTGGGAGCTTCCCTCTAGGGCCTATGACTTTCCAAGCTATGGGATTCTGACTTGGTTTTCAGCAGGAGGTACAAATTTCTTTCCACTGAACTGGCCTCATATCCAATCAGAAAGCAGTTGATTACCCCCATAGACTTTATACCACTATTACTGCACTGGTTTGTATGTCTTGCCTGGCTGTTTGCTTTTGTAACTTGCAGGAGCCCCTGCATTTCCAGGCTGTTGGTGACCTTATCCCTAGTATCCTGCATAATGCTTTCCAATACTATGAAAACAAGTTGCAGAAAAATCTCATGATGTCCTGCAACCACAGCCTGTGGTGTCTTCAGCAACAGGGTCTTACCATTTAGACCTGGTTGTTAACTAAGTGCTTTGGCAATGGCCTGCATTGTTCATGGGGTCTCATGGGCCTCCCTGACCAACAACTCACTGTGAGGGTAACCTAGTTATGACACTGAGATTTACCGAAACAGCTGATGGTTTTAGGGTAAAGCTTTCTCTGCCTGCTTACAGGATGCTTCTGCCTAAACTATTCCACTGTTCTTATTAAAAGAGTTATATCTTTTAATTAGCTAACCAAGAAGAAGGCTTCCATGGTATTGATTCATGTGTCATTAGTTTTGTTTATCTCCCTTTCCTAACCTCTCTTACCCCAGTCCTCCAAGATTCCTCTACCCCTGAAATCTGTCCCTCCATTTGCTTGCCAAGTCTTCCCTCCTCTAATCCCTTCTTGTTTCCTTTGTCTCCAAGCTTCATTCTAGCTTTCTTTCCAGTACTGCTGATACATACTACAACTTATAGGCAAGTCAAATGTTACATGTTAGGATCTGCATGTAGGAGAGAACATTGGCATTTGTCTCTCTGAGCCTGTGTAAACTTGATTAGTCTGAGTTTTCCCAAGTCCATCCATTTTCCTGCCAATTTCATAATTTCCTTATTTCTTATCACCTAGTAGAATTCCAATGTGAATATGTGCCATAATTTCATTATCCATTCATCACTGATGGGCATCTGGCCTGATTCCCTTTCCTAGCTCTTACGAGTAGAGCTGCAACAGACATGGCCGAGTATCTCTGCAGCACAGAGCAGAATCTTTAGGGTGTATGTCCAGGAGTGCATGGTTCACCATCTTTGCCTTATTTGGTCTGAATCAAGCCTCAGTGTACCTATCTGTCCTGTGGTGAATCCGGAAGTCCTCGCTCTATGGATTCTGTATCCAGAAGAGAATGAGTTTTGCCATGTGGGGTCCTCACTAGAGTAGTGCTTTCATTCAAGGCACGAGCAATCTCCCCCCAATTGTGATAGGCCTAAGACCAGTGTTTATATTCCTTTTGGTTGGAAACAGTTGGGTTTGCCATCGGTCCAGTGGACAAAGCCTGTTAAGTTATTCATTCATTCACTTATTCATTTTCCACACACCACTATGTCTTAAGCATGTGTACTAGTCAGTCTTTTACTTTCTCTTTTTGTGTATATGTGTATATTGTGTGTATACATGTTCATATACATGAGGGAATATGTGTGCAGGTATATGTACATGTGCACATGCATGTGGAGTCCACAGGTCGATGCTGGGTATCTTCTTCAATTTTTCTCCACACTTTTTTTCTTCCAAATTTTTATTAACAACGTCCATGATTATAAAAAATACCCCATGATACCCTCCCTCCCCTCACTTTCCCCTTTGAAACTCCATTCTCTATCATACCCGCTCCCCATCTCAATCAGTCTCTCTTTTAAGTTTGATGTCATGATCTTTTCCTCCTCTTATGATGGTCTTATGTAAGTAGTGTCAGGCACTGCAAGGCCATGGATATCCAGGCCATTTTGTGTCTGGAGGGAGCATGTTGTATGGAGTCCTACCCTTCCTTTGGCTCTTACATTCTTTCCGCCACCTCTTCCTCATTAGACCCTGAGCCTTGGAAGGTGTGATAGAGATATTGCAGTACTGAGCACTGCGGTCATTTCTTTCCATCACCATGATAACTTCTGAGTCGTCCCAAGGTCACTGCCATCTGAAAAGAGAAGATTCTCTACCAAAAGTGAGAGTAGCATTAATATAAGGGTATGAACATTAAGAGAAGTGTTTACTGGGCAGTTTGATAAGCATAGTATATACATTTGTCCAGATAACAGCAGACGTTACACCCCTAGGGCTTATGACTACCCCTGTTTTAAGTTTTCAGTATCAGGGATGTATTCCCTCCCATGGCACGGGCCTCCAGTCCAATTAGAGGGCAGTTGGTTTCCCCCATAACAGATGTGCCACTATTGCACCCGTTGGCTCATTTGGCCTGGCTGGCCAAATATAAGGCTTGCAGTGTCCACTGTTGAGTATCTTCACTGGTGATTTCTCTTTCTCCCATTGAACTGCATACAGAATGGCTTCTTCCAGCTTTCTGTCAGCTGGTCTACATGGAGGAGGTTATCTTCTCAGCAGGATTTCTCAGTGGCTTTGCAGCCCAAGAATGTGAAGTCTTCAGCAATAGGGCCTTATCATCTATTCCTGGCAGGAAACCAAGGGCCTTGGCAATGGCGTATAATGTTTTGGGGGCATCAGGGACCTCCCTGGCCAACAACTCACTGGAAGGTATCCAATCCCGGGCACTGAAAATATTCTAGCAACAATCTACGGCTCCTGAGTGTTCCATTGTCCAAAAAAGTAGGATTCTATATGATTTATTTATATCCTCTTAGATTTTGATTAGCCCTCCTTCCACCTTTCCTTTAACCAGTCTCTTTTCCTGATCTCAATTTGGGCCTTTTCACCCCCATTAATCTATTCTTCTACTTACATATATACAATACCATCCTATTACGTACCCCCCTCCCTTCCTTCTTCTTCCCTTTCTATCTCTTTTCTAGCTTACTGGCCTCTGCTACTGAGATTTTTCCTTCTCACACCGAAGCCCAGTCATCTGTAGCTAGGATCCACATATGACAGAGAACATGTGATGCTTGGCTTTCTGGGCCTGGGTTACCTCTCTCCACATTTTTAAGAACAGAGACATGGTCTCTCAGTGGACACAGAACTTGCTACTCAGGCTAGTCGAGATAGCCAGCTTGCAACTGGGGATCTGCTGCCTCTGCCTTGCCAGTGCTGGGATCACAGGTGAGTCACTACCTGTTCTACATTCACATGTTTCCTGGGGATTCAAACTCAAGTGCTCACACCTGCAGGGCAAGTGCTTTACAAATGGAGTCAGCTCCCCAGCCCCTAGACAGCCTTCCAAATAGAGGGGGAATGATTGGTTTTGGCCATGTGGTAAGCATGGATGAGTAAACTTATTCACCTAGTGGCTGTCAGGGGAGAGAGAGAGAGAGAGAGAGAGAGAGACAGAGAGAGAGCGAGCTTATTGTCAGATATTACCTTTAGAGGCATACCTGCTTCGAACAGCCTGGTGCCAGCCAGTGGAGGTTATGACAATGAACAAGAATTGTAAAAAGCCTACGCTCTTGGGGTTTCTCTCCTAGTGTCAAATAACAGGTGAGAGGGTAAGAGGAAACTTTCCATAGGACTCGGGACCATTTGAGCCTCCTAAAGAAAGACAGTTGATGGAGAAGTAGGAAGGAGGGATGCCTTTCCTAAGCTGAGGCTCTGAGGGTGAGGAGGCCCTGGGTGATGTCTGTGTGGCATCTGAGTTGCACCTGATCAGGCGTAAGTATATCATTTGCCTCAATTCTTTATGTGTGCATGACTTTCTTCAAGACACCATTTGTTCTCCCTCCATTTCCCATGTGCCAGGCGTTCAGAGCCCACCATAAACAGGAAGTGTGTGGTCCTGCCCTCCTCAAGGTTGTGATCTGCAGAAGAGACAAGCAACCCCATGATGATACCATGCATGTGCGGTGACAACCATGACAAGAGCTGCGAGGAGGCAAGGTTGGAAAGCCAGGAGAAGCCTTGCAGAGGCCTCACCTGAGAGCTGAGCTCAGAGAGAATGACCTTTCCTGGTGGATCACCAGAGTGAGAGAGGAAAGAACATCTAAGGTGAGGTGACATATTGTGTGTCTGTGGCTGAGGGGTTTGTGGCATATTTCTAGAGTGAGGGATATTCCCGGTTGTCCATCACATTTGACACTCAGTACATGCTTACAGAATTGAACAAGCTGGGACAAATGAAAGCACTGGGTGACATTATCTTGGGAGGGGACATAGCTTTATCTTGGGCTATGGTCCATTGCATCTTCTGTTATTTGATTTATACTAACTAAAAATCTGATAGGTGCCATGCATTGGCACCAACTCTGTATCACACATGGTGACAAACATTTTTCCAGTCACTTTAAGTCCAGTAACAGTCTTCCAAAGAGATCATATACCCATTTCTGCAGACGGGGGAACTGAGGCACCAGGAATACATTGAAGCATTCAGGACACTACATCCAGGTGTTGACGTCACCACAACCCAAGCCCATGACTTCTCCACCTGCCCCTGCTTCTTGTCTAGAGGGGGGAAATGGGTTCCAGCTACTCTGTTCCAATCTCCAAACTAACTTTGGCACAAATTGCTTCTTAATGAAAGCTGTCCAGCCATGATCTTGGTGAGATCCGTTATGAAGTAGCTTGACAGACACAGATTGCCAATACAGAGTCATTAATATAGAGTAATGATGAGTGATAAGAGAGGAAAATCTAAAGTGAACTATTAAACGACAATATCATTTTCTTGTCTTCTTCCCTCATGCACCCTGACAAGAAAAGAGTTGACATGATAATTTTATAAAACTCTTTGACACTTCCTGTTAACTCCCCTCCATTAGCTGAGCATGATAATTGGCAAGAACAGACACATGGGGACAGGAAACACACTCTTTAAAGATGGAACAGAGCTGAAAAATGTGACCCGGTATCCTTGTGTATGTAGGGTCTTGAATTCCAAACCCAACTGTGGTGGTTTCATTCAGGTGTCCCCAATAAACTTAGGTGTTCTGAATGCGAGGTACACAGCTGATGGAGATTTGGGAATTAATGCCTCCTGGAGGGAGTGTATTGTTGGGGGAGGGCTTATGGGTGTTATAGCCAGTTTCCCCATGTCAGTGTTTGGCACACTCTCCTGTTGCTATGGTCCACCTTATGTGGGCCAGGGGGTGATATCCACCCTCTACTCATGCTGTCGTTTTTCTCTGCCATTGTGGAGCTTCCCCTCGAGCCTGTAAGCCAAAATAAACCTCTTTTTCCCACAAGCAGCTCTTGGTTGGGTGATTTCTACCAGCAACGTGAACCTGACTGCAATGGTAAAGTGGTACTGAGGAGTGGGATTGCTGCTAGACACCTGACTGTGTAGCTTTGGCCTTTTGGAGTTGATTTTCAAGAGGAATGTGGAAGGCTTTGAAATCTTGGCCTAAGAGATGCCTTGCAGTGCTATAAGTACAGCTTGATGGACTATTCTTGTCAGAGTTGAAAGACCTGAATGCAGTAAGAACTATGGACTGTGAAGTTTGGCTTATGAGGGTGAGAAAGAGCTTTGTTTGGACTGGGCTGGCAGTGTGAGGCTTGCTGTTATGCCCATGTACTGAGAAGTTGTGCAGGGTTGCTTCGCATAGAAGTGGACTGGTGTGAGCAGAGGGATATGGTACAGAAAGAAAAATCTTTGGATGAACTGTTGCCCATTCAGCTGCAATTGAGAGATTACAACCTTTGAACTGGGCTAGCTGACATTTATCAGGGCAACAGGAAGAATGTAGACTCTTTTGGAGGGGCTTGAGTGCTCAAAAAGTGTCCTGTTGTTCAAAGTCTGATTTATTACCCCTTGGATTAACAAATTGGCACCCTACCTGGTATTGTGGAGTATAAGAGATGTAGGAAAGAGGGGGTCATTGAGTTTGCAACATGGTCTTGTGTTTTGGACATGTCCATGGGCAGTGTGAAGCAGGTTTGCTGGATTCCTGCATGGAGACCCTGATGGAGCCATGAGGATGAACCATGGATTGCAGTGGAGACCCAGTGGAGATGCCAGGACAATGGGACGGCTGCTAAGGAAAGCTGCCAGCCCCAGATGAAGTTTTCCAGGACCGTGAGTAGCCTAGCTGGAGGGGCTGAATTGGAATGCCACAGACTTATTGCTTATTGGTTAGAATTATTGGACTTGGAGATTTGTCACTGGCTAGAGTTGTTGGACTTAAAGTTACATAGTTTGATGTTTGCCTGGTTGTTTCAAATCTTGTATTGGTTGAATGTTTCTTTGCTAAGCCCAATGCCATCTTTTGCAGTGTGAAAGTTTATTCTGTGCCATTATGGATTTTTTGGTATTATGGCTCAGTTAAAAGATCTTGAATTATGGGGATGTTTGAACATCATTAGGATTGATTAAAAACTATGGGGACTTTTAAAGATGGACTGAATGTATTGTATTTTTCATTATGTATGGATATCAGTTTATGGGGGCCAGGGGTAGAATGTGGTGGTTTGATTCAAATATCCCCCATAGACTTAGGTGTTCTTAATGCTGGGTACCCAGCTGATGGAGATTTGGGAATTAACATCTCCTGGAGGTAGTGTATTGTTGGGGGTGGGCTTATGGGTGCTATAGCCAGTTTTCCCATGCCAGTGTTCGGCAAACCCTCCTGTTGCCATGGTCCACCTTATGTGGGCCAGGGGGTGATATCCACCCTCTGCTCATGCTGTCGTTTCCCCTGCCATCGTGGAGCTTCCCTTCGAGCCTGTAAGCGACACAAGCTGTTCTTGGTTCGGAGATTTCTACCAGCAATGAGAACCTGACTGCAAAACTAAGTCTGCATGGCACACAGAGAACTCCCTTTGGAAAATCTAGGAGCATGGGGTCCATCTGCGAAACTGTCAGGACCCAAGGGAGAGGGGCTGGAAGATGGTTCAGCCAGTGAAGTGCTTGCCTGGCAAGCGTAAGTACCTGAGTCCCAGTCCCAGCACCAGAATCTATGTAAAAAACCTAGGCAGGTGACATACTTTTACCATCTGGGGACGCGGAGACAAGACGATCTCTGGGGTTTGCTGGCCAGCCAGTCTGGTCTAATTGGTGAGCTTCAGTCCAATTAGAGATCTTGCTCCATAGAAAGTAGATGGCACCTGATTAACAATACCTGAGATCATCCTCTGGCCTTCACATGCACATATACACATATGTACACACACACACACACACACACACACACAGCCGAGGAAAAAAATGGACTTTCTATGTCTGGTCCTTTATATTCTAGCCTCTGTTGACAACCTTCCTTCTCACCCTCACTCATCTAGATTCTATATTTCACCCATCCTCCACAGCCCAGATAATTTGCATACAGCCAAAGCTAATTTGCATATGCTCAAGATTCCTCCTTCTCCTGACTTTGAACTTGGGAGTAGAGATTAGTGTTAGCTCAGGACTATTAGTATAATTTCTACTGTCCTGAGAAATCCAGTGTCCAAAACTCAGGTACACGGCTTGAATGACTTTAGCTTAAGCTGGTTGGCTGATGGACTTGTTTCTTAAAACTTGTCTTAGAGACCATATGTCTCCATACTGCGAGTGGAATGACTGTAATGGGGTAAACTGTATCTTCTCCGAATATACATGTTGACATCGTAATGCAATGGGCTTCAGAATATGATCCTATTTGGAGACAGGGTCTGTTGCAGTTAGGTTCTCATTGCTGGCAGAATTCACACAAGCAAGAGCAGCTTGTGGGGAAAAAGGTTTATTTTGGCTTACAGACTGGAGCGGAAGCTGCATCATGGCAGGGGAAAATGATGACATAAGCAGAGGGTGGACATCACCCCCCTGGCCAACATTAGGTGGGCAACAGTAACAGGAGAGTGTGCCAAATACTGGCAAGGGAAACTGGCTGTAATATCCATAAAGCCCACTCCACAACAATACATGACTTCCAGGAGGCATTAATTCTCAAATCTCCATCAGCTGGGAACCTAGCATGCAGAACACCTCAGTTTATGGGGGATACCTGAATCAAACCACCACAGGATCTTTAAAAAGGTAATGTAGAATGAGACCTTTTGGGTGGTCTATAATTTGGTCTGGTGAGTAGTTCAGTTTGGAGAGGGAATTTGGATCCAAGCATGAATGAGACATGTGTGGTCCTGACCTCCTCAAGGTTGCTATCTGCAGAAGAGACAAACAACCCATGGTGACATCGTGTGTGAGCAGCAACAGCCACGACAAGAGCTGTGAGGATGGAGGCTGGTGTTTTCACCATGTACAGAGGGAAGACACAGGAAGGAGATTATGCATAAGTCTAGGTGAGAGGCCAAGAACAGGTCCCGCATGGAGCTATCCATGGAGATAATACTTTGATCTTGAGCTTCTAGTCTCCCAAATTGTCAGGAAATAAGTTCATGTGGTGCATATCCACAGGTCTGTGGTTCTTGGTTATAGCTGCCCTAGCCAACAAGTCCCATCAACCAAATACATCATATGACAATGTTGTTCACATGAATTCCGATGGACTACTATTTGTAGTCACTGTCTTTGCCCTGGAGCGATGGCTCAGCACTTGCATGCTTCCTGCACAAGCATGAGGGCCTGAGACCACCTGAGTTTGAATCTCCAAAGCCCATGTAAATAGCTGGGTCTGGCCATGCATATCTGTAACCCCGGTCCTGTTGGGGGAAAGAGGAGACTGGAGAATCACTGGCGCTTGTACATAGCAGCTCTGGAATCAGTAAAAGACTCAGTCACAAGAAAACCCAGGTAGGTGAGGGATGGAGGAGACACTCCATGTTTTTCTCTGGCAGCCACAGGTGAGCATATGGGGCACGGCAGGCAAGCACACAGGGCCCTGAATCAGCACATACAGGTACATACACCACACACATCATGCACACCTCACACACCCTACACTACGCACATGCAATGAGAAAATGGTACCTTTTATTGAGGGCTCACACTGTGAGGCACGTGGTGGCCCGCCTGTGGTTCACATTAGCTTATCCGTTAATCATTTCCTCCCTTGATTGCTGAGGTCTTTCTGTTTCTAGAAGTCAACTCTCTCTATGGGCCAGACACAATGCACACATGAATGACAAGAGGCCATTTAGGGAGAGCCATGAGAAAGGAGTAAGACCAAGAGACTGTTTAATCAGGTGGTTTGACATTTAGAGGGAGTGGACTATAGCTGGGGTCACTACCATTGCCTTTCTGCCAATCCTGGTACAAATGGGTGAGACCATCTTTCTATGTTATTCCAGATTTCTGAATACCTCTAGAAGTATCAGAAGCCACTTCATGTGTGAATGGATCATTTCTTCACTTATTCATTCATGTTCAGGAAGTCATTCACTGAAATTAACATTCAGAAAAGTTTATAGGGTAACAGCAAAAACTGATACTGGTCAGTGTAACCTTTAGGCAAGTGGCCTAAACTCTTTGAGCCTCACTTGGAGTGAATGGAGTGACCTGTATCCTTTCCTGTGGTCTGTCTCCCAGTGACACTGACCAGGAGTCTTAAGGTTGTGAGTGCTGCATTGACCCATTGGACTAGCCAAACTGAGGGCATTTTATTAACCTAATGATTGATTTGATGAAAACAGATGTCATCAAAAAGTTCAAAAGCTCACACAAAACTTCATGTTAAGCTTTCCTCTTCATTGCAGCATCTCTGTTTCCTTTCTTTTCCATTCCTTCCCTTTCCTTTCCTTTCCTTTCTCTTCCCTTTGCATCCCCTCCCCTTCCTGTCCCTTCCTTCTCCCTTTCACCTCACCATAGCAATCTATTTCCTGTTGAGGGTTGACTCATGTCCTCCCCAAACAGATGTTGAAGTCTTAACTCCTGATTCCTATGAATGTGACCTTATTTAGAAAAAGAGTCTCTGCAGATGTAATTAAAGTATAAATTAAACTGAGGTCAGACCAGAGCAAAACACGCCCTTAATGCAACATGAATGCTGTCACAAAAGGAGGAGTGATACAAAACACACACATAGACACACACACACACACACACACCCCACAGAGGAGTATGCCACATGAGGACAACCATACCGAGGACAGAAGAATAGGTGATTGGGGTGATGCATCTGCAAGCCCCAGGGTGCTACCAGCCAGAAGCAAGCAGAGAGACCACGGCCTGCTTTATGTCTGCATTTCAGACATCTGACCTGTACAGCTGTGGTGCATAGATGTCTGTTCTCATGTCGCTTAGTGTGTGATAACTTGCTATGGCAACCCTAGAAAACAAATCCGTTTCCCTGGGGCAGGGTTTCACTGGTAGTTCCCCTGTTGCTGATAGCATCTTGTGCAACATATCTTGCTTCAGGATTACTCTCTAATCTACCTACTTATCCACCTCAGATTTTTTTTTTTTTTTTGAGAGAAAGAGAATTGGCACGCTAGGGCCTAAGCCACTATAACAGAACTCCAGATGCTTGCACCACCTAGTAGGCATGTGCGACCTTGCACTTGCCTCACATTTGTGCATCTGGCTAATGTGGGATCTGGACAGAGAATCAAACATGGGCCCTTAGGCTTCACGTGCAAATGTCTTAGCCACTAAGCCATCTCTGCAGCCCAGAAATTTTTTTTCACCATGAGAATATCTCCAAACCATCCAGAGGAGACCCTTCCAATGGGCCACTGTGCTCATGCCTTACCTCATGGTTGGACAATACTTTGAATAAATCAGGAAAGGCCCTCTGAGTGCCATTTTCTGATGGGACACTTGGCACCTGGGACTGACAATCCATCCAAAAAAAAAAAAAAAAGAAAACTACCATAAGGAAATGTAGGCTCAGGGTTTCCATATATTTTTTTTCCTGGTGGAATCGTTTTGTCCTTGTAGTGGAAGAAATTTAATTGCAAGCATTGTCTCAAACACTCACGAAAACCATCATCGTTCAGTTTTGAAACACTTTCTGAGTTGCAGCTCTTCCTGTCCAGAGCCTGCCTGCCTCCCTCCAGCAGTCACGACTCCAAATCATTTGTGGGACAAGACAAGGTTGTGCCTTCTCTCTTCTTATTTATTAGCACATTAAGACCACTAATCACAATTAAAAATAACGATGCCATCAAGATTATTCAAATCAGGGACAACCAATTTCAACTACCATTACTTGTCGATGGAATTATGGGTCCTGCTCTCTCTTCAGCACTTTTAGAGGACTCTTTTTCTTTCTATTATTCTTCCATCCCCCATCAGACTTCCTGAATTATACCAGGAATTAACACGTAAAGTCACTTCTAAATGAACTCCATTCTGCCGCCTCTGAGTTGCCTGTTCTGTCGTTCTCTCTTGGAAGCCTGCAGACATCAGGTGGGCCATTCCTGGTCTAGCATCTGGCACTGTTCTCATCAACAACATTCCCCCCTAGGTCCATGCTTCTTGAGGTGAGTCAGTGCTGTGTTTGTCTGCTGGATTACATGGAAGTGACATCCTGCATGTGGTACTTCAATACAGGTACCAAGCACCTGCAATGTTCATTCTTCAGGTTTTTTCCATGTCAGATACTGAAATAAAACCAACCTGCCTGCCTGTTTGTCTCTCTTTCTCTTTGCAGGTCTCTGAGATGGTTGAAGGAAAGGATTCAAGGTAAACTTCCTATTGCAGTCAGGTTCCTTGCTGGTAGAAATCACCCAACCAAGAGCAGCTTGTGGGAAAAAATGGGTTTATTTTGGCTTATGGGTTCGAGGGGGAAGCTCCATCATGGCAGGGGAAAATGATGGCATGAGCAGAGGGTGGACATCATCCCCTGACCAACATCAGGTGGACAACAGGAACAGGAAAGTATGCCAAACACTGGCAAGGGGACAATGGCTATAATACCCACAAGGCTGCCCCCAGCAATATACTGCCTTCAGGAAGCATTACTTTCCAATTGCCAACAGCTGAGGAGACTAGCATTCAGAATACCTAAGTTTATGGGGGACACCTGAATCAAACCACCACACTTCCCTGCTAGAGGTAAAATTCTAGCTGAGACTTGAATGGTGTCAAGAAAAAATTTTGTTTTGTTTTGTTTTGTTTTTCGAGGTAGGGTCTCACTCTAGCCCAGGCTGACTTGAAATTCCCTATGTAGTCTCAGGGTGGCCTTGAACTCACAGTGATCCTCCTACCTCTGCCTCCCGAGTGCTGGGATCAAAGGCGTGCGCCACCATGCCCGGCAAGAAAAATTTTAAAGGACCCTGGAAGTTGGGTTTAGGCAGAAGAAAGACTAAGGGAATAAAGGCTAAGGTCTTCAATAGGACCAAAGGTGCTGCATTTGAGTAGCAGCAGGAGGTTTGGTGAGGCTGGGCAGAATAACATAGGAATGTGGGAGAGGGAGTAGGGGAGGTGAACATCACAGATCATCTGGGGCTTGGCTTGTATCAGTTACTTTCTTATTGCTGGGATGAAATACCTGACCAGAAGGAGTTTATGTAAGGAAAAGGGCTGAATACAGCTGACAGTTCCAGAGGGCAGCGTCATGAGGGCAGGGAAAGCATGCCAGGACCAGGAGTGGGCATCACATAATCACGTCAGCAGGGAGGAAGTAGAGCGAACAGCAAGCAGGGCCATATAGTGACACGTCGAAGCCCTCCCTAAGTGACGGAGTTCCTCCTGAAGGGTCTTTGACCTTCCCAGACAGCTGGGGACCAAATGTTCAAACACATAGCTTGTGGGACACATTTTGCATTCAAACCACATCATTGCTCAAGCATGCACTGTCCCCTGGAATACAAACAACAGCAATAACAACAGCAACAACAACACCTGGAGAAGCCATTGTCTGACACAGACATTCACACAAATGTCACCTTTTCTGTTCAGTACGGGGCATGTGGTAGCATTTCAACTCCCTGCTGTTCTTAGGAGAGTGGAAATGTATGATAGGAGGTCATGGTGACAGCCCCCTGCCCATGTCCTCATCAGGCCCTTATGTCTTTCACTGGTGGCTATTGTCAGTGACCTCTTCTCCAAATCCTTCTCCTCATGTCCCACCACTGCCCGAGATCAGGCCCTCAAGCTGGAGTCGTTGTCAGGGCTTTGTGCTCTTCCCCTGTCTCATCTAGCTTTAAGTACAATGCATTGTCCTAGGAAGTGGAAACTCAAGGGCTAAGGAGACAGTCAGTTAGTAAAGTGCTTGCTTTGTGAGCATGTGAACTTGAGTGTGATCCCTAGAACCCATGTGAAAATGATGGATGTTGGGCCTGTAATCCCGGAGCTGGGAACACAGAGACAGGAGAATCCTGGGGCTCACTGGTCAGTCAATTTAGCCTAATCAGTGAACTTCAGGCCAAAAAAAAAAAAAAAAAACCATGAAAGAAAGAAAGGAAGGAAGAAAGCAAAGGTGGGCGGCATTTCTGAGGTTGTTCTCTGGTCTCCACATGCACACTACCCCCATACACACACATGCACCCCCTCCCACGGCATAAGCCTGTACACACACACACACACACACTCACTCATAAAATAGGAGTGGAAGTTCAGATATTAAGGGATTCTACTGCTCTTCCATCCTTCCTGGATAGGCACTCTCAGTCATTAGACCACTGAGAGCTTGTTTCCTCATTCTTGAAGTGGACTCAATAGAGATGCCAGACTGCTGTGAGAGGCTGCATCAAGAGGTAATTCATACCACAAAGCAAGCCTCCCAGGGGCTCCTGCATGCTAATGACTACTTAAAGCTTTAACCCAATTTACTTGTTCACGGTTACATTTGGAGGCCCTCAGCAGCGGCGTGGTGCACACATCTCTGATTTGCCGGGACTTGGTGAGCCTCTGGTCAGATCACCTGACCTGTGCTTGGCCTTGCTGGACTTTGAGAGGTGCAGTGCAGGAGGGGAGGAGAGGAACATCTGAGCGAGAGGGGAGTCCCACAGCGTGGCTGTGACTGCACATTCTCTCACAGCAACTTCGCTTGCTACTCGGAGCCTTCTTTTCTTGCAGTCTGCCTTTTCTAAACCCAGGCATTTCTGGCCTTCATGGTGCCTCTGAGTGCAAAGATGAGATGAGTTTGCCACTCAGCTGTGACACATGAGGGCTGACACTGCACTTTCTCTCAGTTATTTCTTTCCTTCATCGCTCCACTAGTTGATTTTTAAATGCTTGTTTCAATGTGATCAACATTGTTCAATATTGGACATTTAAAAAAATAGGAATTTGGGGTCTGGGGAACTCTCGCTACACAAGCAGGAGAGCCTGAGAGGGTCTGAGATGCTGGTTCCCCAGCACTCATGTGAACAGGTGGGTGTGATGGCACATGCCTATACCCCGAGTCCTGTCGGAAACACTTGGGGTTGAGAAACTGCACTTCTGGGTGTAGAGAGACTCCGTCTCAAGGAACTACATGGATAAGCAATAAAGAAGACATCTGGCATTCTCTTCTGGCTGCCACATGCCCATACAGAGCACACATATATGCATGCCTCATGCACCCCACATAGCACACATCACCCCACATCCTACACATGCACACACACACACAAGATTGGAATTTACTTTAAAAAGATGACAAATGACAAAGCATCAAGAAAAGAAGGCCGTTTTCAAGGGTTCCTGAGGCAGTTGAGCTGCAAGTCTGACCATGGAGGTCCCTGCCTCCTGGGGGCATACGAGGCAGGAAACAAGGGTTTGAGCATACTTTTCAGACACAGGGAAGGAACAGTTGTGATGCAACTGTATCTTTCTTCTTCCTTCCTTCCTGTTTTTCATTTCTGTTTCATCCTTTTCTTTCTTTTTGTGTGTGGTATGTATAGTGTACGCACGTGTGCCTGCCCCTGCGGACACGCGCAGAGGCTAAAGGGAGAACATCGGGTGACCTCCTCTATCGCTCACCTGCATGCTTCCTTGAGACAGTGTTTGCTAAACTGGGAACTGCCAATTTTGGCCAGACTGGATGACCAGTGAGACCCTGAAATTCTATTTCTGTTCCCAGAGGACTGGGATTACATGCATGTATGGTGTTGGAGTCAGGCTCACATTGCTGGTAGAAAAAGGGTTTACTTTGGCTTACAGACTGGAGAGGAAGCTCCATGATGGCAGGGAAAACGATGGCATGAGCAGAGGGTGGGCATCATCTGCTGGCCAACAGCAGGTGGACAATAGCCATAGGAGACTATGCCAAACAATGGCATGGGGAAACTGGCTATAACACCCATAAGCCCACCCCTAAGAATACACTGCCTCCAGGAGGCATTAATTCCCAAATCTCCATCAGCTGGGAACCTAGCATTTAGAACACCTGTTTATGGGGGACACCTGAATCCATCCACCACATTCTGCCCCTGACCCCATAAACTGATATCCATACATGATGTTAAATATAATGCATTCAGTCCAACTTTCAAAGTCCCCATAGTTTTTATCAATCCCAGTGATGTTCAAACATCCCCATAGTCCAAGATCTTTTAACTGAGCTATAATGCCAAAAAATCCCCCCCCAACCCATAATGGCACAGAATAAACTTTCACACTGCAAAAGATGGCATTGGGCATAGCAAAGAAATATTCAACCAATACAAGATTTAAAACAACCAGGGCAAACACCAAACTCTGTAGCTTCAAGTCCAACAACTCTAGTCAGTGACAAATCTCTAGTCTGATAATTCTAACCAGCAACAAGTCTCTGGTATTCCAATTCCACCCCTCCAGCTAGGCTACTCAAAGTCCTGGAAAACTTCATCTGGGGCCGGCAGCTTTCCTTAGCAGTTGTCCTATGGTCCTGGCATCTCCAGTAGGTCTCCACTGCAATCCACAGGTTCATTCTCATGGCCCCATGGGGTCTCCATGCAGGCATCCAGCAAACCTGTTCACACTGCCCATGGCCATTTCCAAAACACAAGACCATGTTGCAAACTCAATGACCCTCTCTTTCCTGCATTTCTTATACTCCACAATACTAGTTAAGGTGCCAATTTGTTAACCCAGGGGGAAATAAAGCAGACTTTGAAGAACAAGACACTCCTTGAGCACTCAGGCCCCTCCAAAAGAGTCTACATTCTTCCTGTTGCCCCAGTGCAGGTCAGCTGGCCCAATCTCAAAGGTTGTAATGTCTCAATTGCAGCTGAATGGGCAGCAGTTCACCCAAAGATTTTTCTATCTGTGCCATATCCCTCTGCTCTCACCGGTTCATTTGTATGCAAAGCAACCCTGCACAAGTTCTTAGGACACGGGCATAACAGCAAGCTTTTCACAAAACTGCCTCTAGCTCAGTCCAAACAAAGCTCTTTCTCACCCTCATAAGCCAAACCTCACAGTCCGTAGTTCTTACTGCATTCAGCTCTTTCATCTCTGACCAGAATAGTCCATCAAGCTGTACTTACAGCACTGCCAGGAGTCTCTTAGGCCGGTGTTTCAAATCCTTCCACATTCCTCTTGAAAATCAGCTCCAAAGGCCAAAGCCACACAGTCAGGTGTCTAGCAGCAATCCCTCTCCTTGGTACTACTTTACTCTTGCAGTCAGGTTCACACTGCTGGTAGAAATCACCCAACCAAGAGAAGCTTGTGGGAAAAAGAGGTATATTTTGGCTTACATGGCTCGAGGGGAAGCTCCACGATGGCAGGGAAAAACGATAGCATGAGCTGAGGGTGGACATCACCCCTGGCCCACATCAGGTGGACAACAGCAACAGGAGAGTGTGCCAAACACTGGCAAAGGAAAGCTGGCTGTATCACCCATAAGCCCTCCCCCAACAATACACCACCTCCAGGAGGCTTTAATTTCCAGTTGCCATCAGCTGTGGAGACTAGCATCTAGAACACCTAAGTTTACTAGGAATTAGACTAGATGGTCCAAAGCCCTCTTGGGCCCTCATGCTTGCTCAGAAAATACTCCCACCCACTAGGCCACCTCCCCAGCCTGTTCCCATGTTTCTATCACAGTTTTTAAACTCCTTTTCACCTGTTTCTTTTTTTTTAAATCTTATTTAGTTAGTTATTTGAGAAAGAGGTATGTATGTATGTATAGATAGATAGATAGATAGATAGATAGATAGAGATAGATAGATAGAGAGAGAAGAGAGAGTGAGAGACAGAGAGAGAGAGAGACACACACAGAGAATGGGTGCACCCTCAGGGCCTCCAGCCACTGCAAATGAACTCCAGATGCATATGTCACCTTGTGCATCAGGCTTATGTGGGTACTGGGGAATCGAACCTGGGTCCTTAGGCTTTGCAGGTAAGCACCTTAACTGCTGAGCCATCTCTCCAGTCCCCTGTCTTTATTTCTGACTGCTATTATGTGGCGTAACCCTCATGTGCCCGGCACCCTGGGAATCTCATTCTTCCTTCAGAGTGAGGAACTTAGGCCCATGAAGAATTTCTTTCTTTTCCTCTCTGCCTCTTTGCCTTCCTGCCAGCACCACGAGAATGAGATCAATAATCCCTCTGGATCAAATCCAAGCCCTGCAACAGGACATAGAAGGAATTCTGTCTCAGCTTTTGTCTCTGCTAATCGTGTATGCTGAGCACACGCATGAACGGTAATGTACATTTTCTGTTCTTCTCCCCTCTGCCTCCTGCATATGTTGTCACTTCTACCTACAGCACCTTTCTCAGTACCTTCCCTAGGTACACACACACACACACACACACACACACACAGCTATCTCACCTCAACTTTCAAGTCTCTGCTCAGACGTCACTTTCTCTAGGAAACCTCCTATGATGCCTTGCATAAGGTTAGGAGCTGCACCCCTATACTCTTTACCCCTAGCAAGCAACCCCTGCGCTCTCTTTGCCCCCGTTATCAAATTTAGGACACATCACCAAAACTGCCTTTTGCCCTTCTGCTGGCTGCTTCCCGCAAGGGCAAAAGCTGTGTGTGTCCTTCATTACATCTCCAGCACTTAGTGAGTGCATTCTGCTTCTGAGACCACAGCAGGTGTTTGCCGAGCTGCCCCTATCTGGTGTCACCTGCTGGAGCTGATGCAGGAAGATTGCAAGCTCAAGCCCTTCTTTGGCTGTCGAGTGAGCTCAAGACCAGCTGCGTAACTTAGTAAGATCCTATCTCAAAAGTAAAACGTGAAAAGGGAGGGCTGAAGATGGAGCTCAGCGGTAGAATGCTTAAGTAGCATGAACCAAGTCCCAGGGTTAGTCACCAGAATTGAGTGACAAAAGAATGGGGGCTGGAGAGATGGCTCAGAAGTAAAGGCGCTTGTTTGTAAAGCCTCATGGCTTAGGTTAGATTCCCTGGTACCTATGTAAAGCCAGATTTACAAAGTGGCACATGTGTCTGGAGCTCATTTGCAGTGGTGAGAGGCCCATTCTCTTTCTCCCTGCCAGGCATAGCGGCACACACTTTTAATCCCAGCACTTGGGAGACAGAAGTAGGAGGATCACTGTGAGTGAGTTCCAGACCACACTGAGACTACATAGTGAATTCCAGGTCAATGTGGGCTATAGTGAGATCCTACCTCAAACCCCTGCACCCCCCCCCAAAAAAAAGTCAGGTGTCCTTTCTCTATCACTCATCTGTATAGTTCATTGAGCAGACATCTCTCTCTGAATCCAGAGTTGCTATTTCCATGAAACCCAGTGATTCTTGGGTCTTGCATCCTACCATACTTTGATTACAGGCATGCATGGCCAAGTCTAACTGTTTATGTGTATAGTGGAGAATGGAAGTCAGATGGTCTCAGGCCACAGTGTTTGAACAGTATGCTCTCTTATACACTGAGCCATCTCCCTTGCTGTTTAACTTATTTTCTTAAAAAAATGTATTTTATTTATTTATTTGAGAGAGAGAAAGAGGGAGGGAGGGAGAGAGAGAAAGAGGAGAGAATGGGCACAGCAGGGCCTCCGCCTCTACAAATGAACTCCAGATGCATGTGCCCCCTTGTGCATCTGACTTACTGTGGGTCTTGGAGAGTCGAACCGGGATCCGTTGGCTTTGAAGGCAAAGGCCTTAACCGCTAAGCCATCTCTCCAGCTTGTTTAACTTACTTTTTAAAGTAGCTTTATGATCCGTTTTCTGCAACTGAAAAGTAGGGGTACCAGAATTAACTTCATCCAGTTGTCCTGAGAATTCAATGAATTAATCAACAGAAAGCTCCCAGGCTAGATGAAGCCACATACTAATTATTATTATAGTAATTACAAGTTGAGTCTTAAAATGATAAACCATGCCTGACAATAGCAGATGTGTGTATGTGTACATGCACATGATGGTATTAGAGGGTGAGGCTGGAAAGGGGTGTAAGTCGTGATAGGGTTTTTATTATTTATTTGTGTGTGCACATACTACAGCACCCGTGTGGAGGTCAGGGGACACCTTTCGGGCTGGTCTTCACCTGTTTGCTTCATTTGGGGCAGAGTTTCTTGCTCTGGGTTTTCACTCCTTGTTCTTAGTTGTGCTCCCTATGAGCTTCCTGGAAATGCTCCTGTCTCCACCCCCTGTCTTGCTGACAGCACTCTGGGATTACAGAAACAGCTTTGGGCTTTTTACATGGGGCCTGGGGATTGAACTTGGGTACTCTAGCTTGAGTGGTGAGTGGTGTGTGTGTGTTCTGTGTGGGGACTTGGTTAGCTACAGTGGGAAGCCACTCTGGGTTACCTGTGTTCGAGTGACATGGTTATATCTGCATCCACCAGGGAGGAGGAGTGCCTTCCCTTGTCTGGTAGCAACAGAAGTTCTCAGAGATGGAAAAGAGACCCGGAAGGAGGCAACAGAACAGAAAGAACAGGGAAGGAAGCTGGGGGTGGGGCAGGAGGAAGAGCAGAGGGGAGGTGGGAAAAATGGCTGCAGCGTGTCAGGCTCAAAGGCTTGAGTTTCGATTGAGAGGAATCTGAGGATGAGCTCAGGGCTCGAGCATAAGAGACTTGTCAAGGTGATTTACAGATTTCCAGCTCATGGTCTGCCAGAATGGTGAGGAATGAGCTCGGAGGCCCGTCCTGCCGCCTGTCAGCACTCATGGTCACTCAGTGCCGCACGCTGCAGGTGTCGCTTACCTGGGGTCAATCAAGAGCAGCCTGCCCTGGGGTACACTTTGCAGCCTGTGGACATTCGGCTGATCTTGCAAGACCACGTCCCTGCAGTGTTTCAGCTGGACTGATCAGCCCTGCTCCCATCCCCCTTCCCTTCTGGCAGCAAATCCAAGGATATTTTTCTAGCTTTAATTTATTTTTTAAAGTAGCTTTATGAGCCTGTTAATAAAAGGGAGACTTGCTCCTTGCCTGACTGTCACTCAGCCTCTGCTCCTCTCCTCTTGGAAACAATGCTGGCTCCTTTCTCCCGCACATAAAAAGGTTTATAGATCTCCAGCTCCCTACAACTCAGCCCAAAGTGGCTCTTATTTGACAGTCTTCAGAAATCTCTGTTGCTCCCTCTTCCACCAGGCTTTGTCTGTACAAAGACAGGCTCCACTCCGGGAAGCAGGGCTCTTTGATTCACACTGGCCAGGGTCCCCTGGATGCCTCACTTCAGATAGAGCAGCCTCCATGTTGGTGAGGGAGCCTGAAGGTTTAACAATGCTGACAGAAGCTTTCACTTGTCAAATGGACTCAGGTCCTGCTGAGCTACAGGCTGGGGGCTCAGATGTGAGAAAGAGGTCTAAGCTGTTTGTAACATCCTCCTCCTTCAGTTTATTACAGTGAAGGACTATGGGAAGGGAAGCCACCTTACATCCTGGTACCTGGTGGCCATCCTTCGATGATATGATCCCAGGGCATATGTCAAGTGGCCAAAGATGCATATGTCCTTTGCACAATTTCCATGTTTACAATGGAGGTTTGTGATTGGTGGGCTTGTTTGTTTTAATGTAACAGAAATGAGGGATGAATTAGCTTGAAGAAGCATTTCTTAACTTCATCACTATTAACATTTTACATCGTATAATTAGTTGTGGTGGGCTGCTTTGTGAATTGTGAGATATGTAGCAGCATCTCAGTGTGACCCACCTGCTTGATGTCAGCAGCCAGCCTTTGTCCACTGTGTCCTCAGATGAGGCCAAATGTTCCCACAAGGCCAAAGCATCTTGTGCTGAGAGTGTATTTGTGA
The DNA here is from genome assembly GCA_036346955.1 of Dipus sagitta. Taxonomy (NCBI): domain Eukaryota; kingdom Metazoa; phylum Chordata; class Mammalia; order Rodentia; family Dipodidae; genus Dipus; species Dipus sagitta. The sequence goes on along the minus strand of CM070781.1, from coordinate 108,038,400 downwards.
TGGGGTGTGGTGTCACGCTCAACTGGTCCTTGGATGGCTAAAAATGACTTTTTATGCATAAAGTACATAATATACATGTAGAATATGAACAGATTTATCATATATTTAAATATTTTATTTTTATTTATTTACATATTTGACAGAGAAAGAGGGGGAAGAGAGAGAGAGAGAGAGAGAGAGAGAGAGAGAATATTAATGTGCACTCTAGGGCCTCCAGCCACTGCAAGAGAACTCCAGACGCATGTGCCCCCCCCTTTGTGCATCTGGCTAACGTGGGTCCTGGGGAATCGAGCCTGGGTCCTTTGGCTTTGCAGGCAAATGCCTTAACTGTTCATCTGTCCCTCCAGCCTGATTTATCTTATTTTTCAGGGGTTAAAATTTCACAGAGGATGGCGATCAGGAAAAAATATCTAAAACGTATCTTTTTGAAGGGAGAACATTAAAAAGCAGTTGGGAAAGACTGGTCTAAAAAGAAACAAATTAATGTAAATGAAGTTTTGTTTTTACCTTTCTAGGGGACTGCCTTCACCATGGGAATTCTCCGTTTAGTTTTGAACTCATGAAAGCCATGTTGATTTTTACTTCAAATGTCATGATCAGAAATTGCACAAATAGTGCTGAAGGGATGGCTTAGCAGTTAAGGCACTTGCCTCCAAAGCCTAAGGACCCAGGTCTGATTCACCAGAACCCACATAAGCCAGATGCACATGGTGGTGCATGAGTCTGAGCTCGTTTGCAGTGGCTGGAGCCCCTGGTGCACCCGTTCTTTCTCTTTCCCTCTAGCTCATAAATCAGTAAATAAAAATAAAAAAGAAATATATATATAAACTATGGACTATTTCCACCCTATGTCTTCTGATATCACTACTGTCTTTCAGTGGTCAGATTTTTACCTTCTTGCTAGTCAAATTTGCTGATCCCTGCCGTTCTCTTTGGTGTTGAGAGAGGGAGGGAGAGTTTACAGTCTGCTATGGACAGGTTCTTGGGGTGGGACTTTAAATTCAGTTCTCAATCCATACCCTGAGGAAAAGATGTTTACCATCTTTACTCTCCAGAGGCAAGTTTTCTTCTGGTAAGGGGTGGGGTATGGTTTGGGCCCCATTTTGATTTCACATTATATTTACATGGAGAACGTAGACGCTGTGGTGAGAGTATGGGCTCCGGTGCATAGAACTTGTCTCTTTGGAAAATTACAGAATAGATTTTCTACTACGGATAAAAAGAATTATTGATTATGGTCCCAATAAATTTGAGACAATGAACTGAATTCTTGATTTATCTAGGCCCTGTCGAGTAATCTGTCCTGTTGAGGTCATTAGGGCCAATATAAAGGGATCCAGGAAAGTAGATGATGTAGCCCCATCCACCCTTACTGCTGGAAACACACCTCACTGTACATCATGTCACCTGGATGTAAAAACATATTCAGAGGTGTGGTAGTCAAAATAATAGCTTCAAAAGTGGCCCATGTCCTAACCCCTAGAATGTGTAGTTATCACATCTTGCATAGACCAAGAGCCTTTGCAGGTGTGATGAAGGATATAGATCTCGTTGTAGTGAGATTATCTTGGTTATCCACGTGCGCCTAATTTAAAGGTTCGAGTCATTGAAAGTAGAGGAACTCCCTGACTGGGTTGGAGCACTGAGGTGCAAGAAAAAGAACCCTTTCTACATATGCCAGGGAGCCAGGATTTTGTTACTGGCTCTGAAGATGAGAGAAAGGGACCCAGGGAAAGAAGGTGGCTTTTAGAAGTTGGAAATGATCCTCGGTGAACAGCTGTCAAAACAAGGAGGACTTCAGAAATTAAGACAACAGCCCTGAACTCAAGCTAGTCATTTAATAATGTTCAGAGTGCCGCCTGAAGTCATGTTGTTGGTTTCACCATCTACCTGTGCCTGGCAACCCTGAGGTCAAAGCTGCTTTCTTCAGCCTATGGTCTGTGAGAAACTGAGAAAATCTCTTAAATCTCTCTTAAATCTATCTTATAAAGCTGAATGGATTTGTTTGAAGTTCTTTTTTTTTATAATGCATGGAATAAAAAGCACATCATAAACTATCTTCTTCACATCATTATTTAATCATTGTCACCATCACCAGGTTCCATGGCCACCACCAATATCATTGCCACTGTAACAATTATCATCATAGCCATCATTAACTAATTAACTTGTTTATTTTAGAGAGAGAGAGAGAGAGAGAGAGAGAGAGGGAGTATCAGTGCACCAGGGCCTCTAGCCACTGCAAGTGAACTCTAGCCACATGTGCCACCTTGTACTTTTAGCTTATGTGGGTCCTGAGAATTGAGCCTGGGTCCTTAGGTTTTGCAGGCAAGTGCCTTGACTACTAAGCCATCTCTCCAGCCTTAGCCATCATCATCATTATCATCCTTATCATCACAACCTCATCCCCATCATTACCACCACCACCGGAATCAGTATTACCACCAACACCATCATAATGATTATCACCACCCCCATCATCCCCACCACCACCATCATCCACACCATCTTTGTTCACATCACAGCTACATCACCACCGCCATCATGACCACCATTGTCACCACCCTCATCACCACCAGCATCACAACCACCACCACTGCCATCACCAACATCACCATTAGTGTCATTAGTGCCACCCCCACCAGCACTACTACTGTCGTCATTCTATCACCGTCATCATCAGCCACTTACACTCTGTACAAGTTGTCCATCTATGTGACATGCCTTCCCATGTATTACTCTCTAGGGAATACATGTAAAGTTTGGTCAAGTTCTTTCTTCCTTTGGGAAGCTTTCTGTGATTACTGGAAGACTGAGTAAATGCTTTTAAAATATTTTGTTTATTTATTTATTGAGAGTGAGAAAGATACAGAGAGCTAGAGAAAGAATGGGCATGCCAGGGCCTCTAGCCACTGCAAATGAGTTCCAGATGCACGTGCCACCTTGTGCATGTCACTTATGTGGGTACTGGAGACTCGAACCTGAGTCCTTAGGTTTCATAGTCAAGTGTCTTAACCACTAATCCATCTCTCCAACCCCAAGAAGTGCATTTTTTTCTCCCTGGGCTCAGTCTGCATGCTCTTCAAGGACAGAGCCTCTTCTATAGTCATGCTATTGACTTCCTGTCTCTTTGTGCCTGGCAACTTGTGAATACCTAATAAATACTCCATGAATCAATGACAACCTGTATTAGTGATAGCTTTTAATTGGAGGTTGACATTGCGGTTTAACAATGCCTCTGATTTCACTTGTGGCATGAGCTTTGCAGTCACAGGGGCCTTAGTTCAAATCCTAGATCTTCCACTTATTAACTATGTGGCAGACAGTAAGTGACTTTATATCTCAAATTGGACTTCCCCATATGTAAAGGATAGATGAGATCACCTCTATTGCATATCTTCTTATGTGGACTTGTGCAAACTACTTCTCTCAGCCTTTGTCTCCACATCTGAACAAATATGAACCATGATACCATGAACCACATGGAATTCTCCAAATAGACTAGACTGGCTGGCCGGGTAGCCTCGGGGCTGGGGATCTATCTTCCTTTGCATCATCAGTGCTGGGATTACCAGCCTACCATCCCACCCAGCTTTTCTTTTCACATGGGTTCTTGGGATCAAAGGCAAGTCCTTATTTTTGCAAAGCAAGAATCTTACCTACTGAGCTATCTTCCCAGTCTGAGTTAGTATTTATACATGAAATAAATAAACACTATGTAAATATATCTTAGATTTTTAAAAAAGTCGAGTTCTCCTTGTCCACCACAGTCCACCCCAATGCTATCCAACATTAAGTGAGTGTAATGTAGCATTCCATGCCTTTCTCTTGGCTCCTGTGATCATATAGGACTGTTGGTTTGAATGAAATTACTCCATAGGGTCATTTGTGTTTTGAATGCTTGAACCCCTTCTGGTAGACATTGTGCGGTGAAGCCTGGCTAGAGGAGATGTGTTTCTGGGGGTGGGCTTGGGATTCACTGATCCTGCCCCACTGGGTATTCATAACTTGGTACCTCTTTCTCCATCTTCCTGCCAATGTGACGAGATATGACACACAGCTGTTTGCTCTGCTCTGCTTTCCCTGTCATGATGACACTTCCACTTGAAACTGTAAGCTGAAGTAAACCCTTTCCTCCCATGAACTGCTTTCTGCTCGGGTGTTTTGTCCAAGCACAGACAGTAACTGCAACAGTTGGTCATTGCTTGCTCATAAAATTGTGCTTCTCTTATATACAGCTCCTTGGCATGACTTTTTTTTGGTTTTTCAAGGTAGGGTCTCGCTCTAGCCCAGGCTGACCTGGAATTCACTATGGAGTCTCAGGGTGGCCTCGAACTCATGGCGATCCTCCTACCTCTGCCTCCCGAGTGCTGGGATTAAAGGCGTGCGCCACCACGCCCGGCTTGACTTTTTGTTTTATAAATTATGATGGGGGCTGGAGAGATGGCAAGGACCTCGGTTTGATTCTCCAGGACCCACGTAAACCAGATCCTCAAGGTGGTGCATGCGTCTGGAGTTTTTTGGCAGTGCCTGGAGGCCTTGGCATGCCCATTCTCTCTCTCCCTCCCTCCCTCTCTCTCTCTCTCTGCCTCTTTCTCTCTTGCTCTCTCAAATAAAAAAAGTTATGATGCATCTACTGTGGAATCTTCCTCTGCCACACTAATTATTGTCAACAAGTGACTAGATAATCACTCTCTGATAGAGATGTGTACCCTTTAATGCAACTATTCCCATGGAAATGGCCATCTTCTTTGTTTGATGGGAAATTTAGGGCCTTAAAACATTACATCAGAAAGATAAAGGAGGGGCCAGCCAGACTGGTTACACTTCTAAACTTGAGTCTGCTTTGGGGGCTGAGCTTTGGGTTTGAGGAGGACAGCAAGAAGTTCATTTTGCATTAAGTAACTGTCTGAAATCACCCAACAGTTAGATAATTGACCCAATTTAATTTTCCTATGGAAGGGCGACTGCTGGTTTGCTGTCTGATGTATAGGTATGTCACTGCATGTGTTGCAAGCCAGTCAGCTAAGTATGAAGCTATTACTGCTAATTAAAATCACTTCCCTGCAGAGCCCTCATCTCCCCCACCCCCCAAGTCCACCTGCTCACATCACCTAGGATTCACCCCTTTGGGAACAGTTAATGTGAGCCAGAAATCAATAGCTCAATTAACAATCAGGATTGGGCTTCCAGGCAACAAAGATCAGGATCAATAACTTATGTTCAGTGAAATTAAAGGGAGTTGTTAAGCCAACTGTTTAAAAGCTGCAGACGGTTGACTATGGGGATATCCATCAAAAGCCACTGGGCTCATCTGGAGAGGAGAAGTACATCTTTCTTTGGTCCATCTTCCACATCAATAGACACCTAATGAACCAAAAACAACCTGACCATTTTTTTTTCTGAAATAAATTCCATGGCCTGTGGATGGACATAGGCATCTGAGCTGCCTTCATGGAAACTCTTTCATCAAGCTCAGTAAGCCAAGTAGGGATTCCAGAACCATCGCTCAGTGTCTTCCTCAGTCTTTTTGGGAGACTAAATGAGCCAAGTTTCCTTGTGTCTTATATTCATTGGTGCTTCCCAGAATTGTAGCTCCTTCATCATTCTAACAACATTCCGTGAGCACCTACTCTGGTTGCCTAAGCTTCACTTTTGAGCTTTCATAGGTTTAACTCTATACAGTGTTCTAGAATTATTACTTGCAAAAGGGGCAAGTCAGCATGGAGGAGGTGACTCACCGTTTCTTCAAGTCTGGGCTCAGAAGAGAATTCAATTTTTCTGCTTCCATTTCATGCAAGTTATCACCCTAGCTGGGGGAGAAGTTGGCATATGTACTTTAACTATTATGCCCATGAAATGTGAAAGGAGAGGATAGATTTTGGAGATAAGCTGTTTCTGCCTTATTGTTATTTCCCTTGTGCTTGTCTATGATTTTACCTGTCTGATCTATCTTTTTTTTTTTTTTTTTTTTGTATCCAGAAAAGGAAGTTCATTCTGTTAGATGGAAAGGTCCATGTCTCTAGGCACAAAGATGGACATGTAACTCAAGACAAATCACACATGGTTTCTCATTGGTACTTTAGTTGGGTATACAAAAAGCTCTTATCTTTCCACTAAGGAAGAATGTTATGTCTTTGGAGTACTTTCTTGCAACCTACCTGTAGTTTATGTAGCCTTATATAAGTGATAGAGTATTGTGTAGTTATGCCCTCTGGCATCTGGTAGAGAGATACTCATAGACACCAACAATGACAATAAGAACAGTGACAGTCATAGCAATTAGGATTTATTTAATGTTTGCAATATTCCAAGCATTATTAAAAGTGTTACATTTATTCACAATAACATGCATTATATATCATCCATATTTCACAAGTGATGAGATACAAAGAAGGGATGAAACTTGCCCAAGGTCACGTTGATAGCTGGAGATACCTGAGACTTGAACTCAGAAGTCTGGCTCTAGTGTTCTGGTTTTTTTTTGCCCTGCCAATGGTGACTTGAGTCCAGGATCAAGGTCTTATTTTCACAGTTGCCCTCACACACTACTGCAGAGCTCCTAGTACATAAACAACCTCACGCTACCCATGGTTCATTTTCTGGAAATTCTACAGTCTTTGATAGAAACAAGACATTACACTTGGTAGATATAAAAATTAGAAAAACTGAGTGACTTTCCTTACTATGATGAGCTCAACCACCGTGAAGCCTTTAGATCCAAGAAAAGGATGGTGGGTATCAAAATGGCCCCACTTGCTTCTGAAGGTGCCTGTGGTTGGGTACCTACTGACATCCTTGCCAAGGCTTCACTGGAGAGGTGCATCCTTTTCACACATGTACCGTTTTGGGAATGATAGGAATGGTCAACAGTCACATGACTAAACACAATGAGCTGATGTGTATCAATAGACAAGCCTGTTACATGCATTCTATTACCTTTTCTTCTCATGATAGGTGCTGCTATCCTTTTATTACTTCATGGTTGGTGCTTGGAGAAGTGGTGTGGCTGTGGCTTCTCATTGTTGGGACAAAGCACTTAACCAGAAGCAGCCTATGGGAGGAAAGGGTTTATTTCAAGCTTATAGTTTGTTGTTGTTGTCATTGGGAAACTTTACCATGGTGAGGGAAGCATGGCAGAACAGACAACTGAGCATCAATTCTTGTCACATCAGTTGGAAGGAATCAGCAAGAGTGAGCTAACTAGACCCCCAGAAGGCTGGACTAAGGAATCTCAAGGTGTGCCCCCAGTGACACCCCACCCTCACAGCAAGGGTCCACCTCCCAAAGGCTCCACCTGCTGGGAATCAAGTACAAGGATGAATCACAGACACATGAGGCTATTGTGGGCATTTTACAAACCACCACAAGTGGTTAGCAGGCTATGGACACCTCTGTCATCCATTATCACACTGTGCTGCAGAACAGACACAAACCCTTGTTGGTATACCAAAGCAAAGATTTAATTCTGGTGCATCTGTGGTCAGCGTGGAGTTGGTTATCTGGATCCACTGGTCTTTGTGGGGATCCCTTCCTTGTGTGAGTAACAGCTTGTGATCGGCTGAGGTTGACTGGCCTTGGCTGTGGCTACTGGAATGACTTACCTCTGTTCCATGTGCCACTCAGTCTCCATCAGGCTATCCTGAGCATGTTCTTAGGGTGATAACAAAGGTACAAGCCCATTCCAAGACTCTTCTTTCCATCACATTTATAAACATTCAAATGGACAAAGCAATTGCATGGTTGAAGCCATGGTCAAGGAGCAAAGTGGTAGGATCTTATTCTTTCATTTATTTATTTATTTATTTATTTATTTATTTTTGAGGTAGGGTCCCAGTCTAGCCCAGGCTGACCTGGAATTCACTATGTAGTCTCAGGGTGGCCTTGAACTCATGGTGATCCTCCTACCTCTGCCTCCCAAGTGCTGGGATTAAAGGTGTGCACCACCACACCTGGCTGGATCTTATTCTTGTGGGAAGAGATAAGGACTTGAGACCATCATCACAATTAATCACAGTGCCCCATAAATGTGTGTTGTGCACATAAACAAGTGAGTTAAGAAGGGCCTAGGTGGTTGAGGGAAGATATGAGGATAGCCCAGTGGGTACAACACGGAACTGGGCTTTGAACCAAAGTTTCCTGAGTGGGTCATTTTGAAGACTGGTGGGAGTTTCCCAGCATTCTACTACCAAAGACTTTCTCCTGCCTTTGACCAGAGGCCTGAACCTGAAATTTTCATCAAGAGACCAGGGCTAATCACATCACCAACTAAAACCAGAGTGATGAAACCTTTGACCCCAGGAGATGGTACACTGACTCTCACCAAGGGAACCACGACTGGTTTGTGTCAGGGTTTTCATCTCCAGCTGGAGATCCTGGGACTTTAGTGGGTGGGACCTAGGGGACAGATCCTTGGGGATATCTGGCCTATGGCCCCTTCCTATCTCTCTTTCTCTCTCTCTCTGTTTCTTGTTCATTAGGGGAACAGCCTCCTCCTCTATATGGTACTGCCCCCATGCACATCACAGGCTCAGAATCAATGGACTTAAGGACCATTAATAGAACCCTCTAAAATCACAAGCTAAAATAAATAATTTTTCATCTCAAGTACACATTTTGGTCACAGGCATAGAATGCTAAGCAATACAGCCTGAAAGCCCCATTTGAGTCTTATATTTTAATTCTCACATTAAAAAAATAAGCTACATGTATTCCTTATTGTAAGACAGCAAGAGATAAATATATGTACAACAATTAAAATGAAAATTGCTTTAAAACTATAAATAAGTAGTGGTAATTCTTATGTATATTTTCATCTAAATATTTTCCTTATGAGTATTATTAGATGAAATATGGGGGCTGGGAAGATGGCTCAGCAGTTAAAGGTGTTTGCTTGCAAAGTCTGCTGTCTAGGTTGGCCCAGGTTTGATTCCATAGTACCCATGTAAAGGCAGATGTATAAGGTGGCACATGCATTTGGAATTCATTTGCAGTGGAAAGAGGTCCTATGATACCCATTTACTACCTTCCCTTCTCTGCTCACAATAAATAAAAGTATATTTTTAAAAATTGGCAATATCCTTAATAAAAAATTTGGCTTAAATATATATCATGAACATTCCTTTTCATCATTAAACCCTATTGCAGATGTTATTTCCAGTGGCTGTACAATGTTCCTCTTTTGCAGTAAGACCATGACTCATTTGACCAATCTTCAATGAATATTTATGTTGTTTTCAACTTTTCAGTCTTATAAATAATGCTGGGATTACTGACTTTTAATTTTATCTAGTTTTCATTGCAGAAATGAGAAACTGCCATACATAAAATCTTTCCCCACCACTTCACCATTATCATAACCGTGGCTGATGTTTTTCAATATTTTCTCCTAGCCTTTTCTCCCACACATAATTTTATGCTCACTTTTCCCTGACTCTAAAAGTGATATAGGATGAGTTTCTAAGAACTTGAAAGTACAGCAACAAGGAAGTAATAGTAAAACTCATTCTTAATTCTACCACCTGCAAGTAACCTCTTATGAACTTATTTTCTCAAATAATTATATTCAATAATCATATTATTATTTCTTATTTTACAAAGCAGCGATCACATTAAATTTGCAATCCCTTTCTTTCTTTGTTCAATCCTACATCTGAGCTTTCCTTCTTGTACTTTAAAATCATTGACTACTACACCAAAATATTTTAATGACTACACAAAAATCTCTTGGAACGGATCTATCACAATTAATTCAACAGACATACAACAATTAATTCAATAGTCTATCACAATTAATACCTCACAGGGGAAGGAACTTGAGCTGTAAGATGCCTTGCTGAGAGAAGCATCTTTTCACATACATTCTCATCACATTTATGCTTAGTTTTTAGGGTAGTCTGCTAGGAGTGCAGTGGCTTGTCATGCCTTGGGAGCACATATAAACTTTAAAGATTTCCATATACAGCTGCTAACACACATGGTGTGTCAAGCTCTCTCTCTCTCTCTCTCGTTTCTGTTCCGGAATCAGGTCCAGGTGGTTGCATGAAAGGAGACAATGAAAGCACTTCTCTCTTGTCTGCTGGTGGTGTTGCACCAGGAAATGATGGTGTGGATAGGGCGGAAGGCTGGAGAGACGGCCATGGCATTTGCCCAGCTGCCTCTGCCAACAGGTTCATTTGTGTACATTCCATGTTTACAGGGAGAGTTTGGGGATGCTCTTTGTCCCTGACTAACTGCTGCTACTAGGTGTGTGTGTGTGTGTGTGTGTGTGTGTGTGTAGCTAGAGTTACATGTAACCATACCCAGTTTTCTGTATGGGGGCTATAGATAGACTTTAGGCCATCTCAGACCATCTCAAGTCCTCATGCTTGTGTGGTAAACATTCTTATCACTGCACCATTTTTCTAGCCCTTAGATTTTTTTTTCATTTTTATTTTATTTTATTTTTTACAGTCAGTTTGGTACCATTATTAGGCTCATCCATGACCTACCCCTCCCCTTAGCCCCTCCTTGTTGAGGTATATGGGTCATGCATTGTGGAGTTAGCCCACAGTTATGGGTAAGCTAAATGTCTCTGCATATCATGACCCAACATGTTAGCCCTTAGATTTTTAAAATTAAATTTTTTCCTTTTCTCTCCTTTCCTTTCCTTTCTTCCTCTCTCTTTTTGTTCCATTTATCTAGAATGATTTTTTTCTCTTGACAAGGTTTTTCCCAATTATTATAGAATAAAATATCAGCTCTTTTTAAAAGAACATTTTACTTTTATTGATTTGTTTGAAAGAAAGAGAGAGAGAGAGAGAGAGAGAGAGAGAGAGAGAGAGAGAGAGAGGGAGAGAGAATGGCCTCCAGCCACTGCAAATAGACTCCAGATGCATGCGCCACCTTGTGCATTTGGCTTAGTTGGGTCCTGGGGAATCAAACCAAGGTCCTTTGGCTTTGCAGGCAAGTGCCTTAACCAGCAAGCCATCTCAACAGCCCAAAATGTCAGCTCTTTAAAAAGATCTTTCCTGCCGGGCGTGGTGGCGCACGCCTTTAATCCCAGCACTCGGGAGGCAGAGGTAGGAGGATCGCCGTGAGTTCGAGGCCACCCTGAGACTCCATAGTGAATTCCAGGTCAGCCTGGGCTAGAGTGAGACCCTACCTCAAAAAAAAAAAAAATAAAAAATAAAAAGATCTTTCCTGAACATTTTTCCTACATTAGGTCTTTACCTCCTCAAATCATTCTCTTTCCTGTTTACCTTATTCACACTTATTTTTATTTTAATTAATTAATTAATTAATTAATTTTTTATTAGCAACTTCCATGATTGCAAACAATATCCAATGGTAATGCCCTCCCTCCTCCCACTTTCCCCTATGAAACTCCACTCTCCATCATATCCTCTCCCCCTCTCAATCAGCCTCTCCTTTATTTTGATGTCATTATCTTTTCTTCCTATTATGATGGTCTTGTGTAGGTAGTGTCAGGCACTGTGAGGTCATGGATATCCAGGCCATTTTGTGTCTGGGGGAACATGTTGTAAGTAGTCCTACCCTTCCTTTGGTGCTTATATTCTTTCTGCCACCTCTTCCGCATTAGACCCTGAGCCTTGGAAGGTGTGATAGAGATATTGCAGTGCTGAGCACTCTTCTGTCACTTCTTCCCAGCACCATGATGCCCTGAGTCATCCCAAGGTCACTTCCATCTGAAAAGAGGAGGTTCTCTACCAAAAGTGGGAGTAGCATTAATATAAGGGCATGAACATTAACAGAAGTGCTTACTGGGCAGTTTGATGAGCATAGTATATACATTTATCCAGACAGCAGCAGATGTTACACCCCTAGGGCTCATGAGTACCCCTGTTTCAGGTTTCAGTATCAGGGATGTATTCCCTCCCATGGAGCAGGCCTCCAGTCCAATTAGAGGGCAGTTGGTCTCCACCATGACAGACGTGCCACTATTGTACCCGTTGGCTCATTTGGCCTGGCTGGCCAATTGTAAGGCTTGCAGTGTCCACTGTTGAGTATCTTCACTGGTGATTTCTCTTTCTCCCATTGAACTGCATGCAGAATGGCTTCTTCCAGCGTTCAGTCAGCTGGTCTACATGGAGGAGGTTATCAGCTCAGTTCCAGCAGGATTTCTCAGTGGCCTTGCAGCCCAAGTATGTGGAGTCTTCAGCAATAGGGTCTTACCATCTATTCCTGGTGGGAAACCAAGGGCCTTGGCAATGGCCTGTAATGTTTTTGGGGCATCAGAGACCTCCCTGGCCAACAATTCACTGGAAGGTATCCCATCCCTGGCACTGAAAATTTTCTAGCAACAATCTACGGCTCCTGAGTGTTCCATTGTCCAAAAAGGTAGGTTTCCTCCACCTTTCCTTTACTTAATCTCTTCCCCTGACCTCACTTGGGGCTTCTCACCCCCATTAATCTACTCTTCTACTTACATATATACAATACCATCCTATTAAGTACTCTCCTCCCTTGCTTTTTCTTCCCTTTATATCTCTTTTCTAACTGACTGGCCTTTGCTACTGAGTTTTCTTCCTACTCACACAGAAGTCCAATCATCTGTAGGTAGGATCCACATATGAGAGAGAACATGTGACATTTGGTTTTCTGGGCCTGGGTTACCTCACTTAGTATAATCCTTTCCAGATTCATCCATTTTCCTGCAAATTTCATAACTTCATTTTTCTTTACTGCTGAGCAGAACTCCATTGCATAAATGTGCCATATCTTTATTATCCACTCATCAGTTGAGGGACATCTAGGAAGGTTATATTTCCCAGCTTTTGTGAACTGAGTGGCAATAAACATGGTTAAGCAAGTATCTCTAAGGTATTCACACTTCTACAATTCAAATTACTGACTGAATGTACAAAGTTGATGAATGTTACCCCTCCATCCAATCTTGGCTTCGTGGTACAGAACTTGTGTCTTCTCTACTCCATCAGGCATAATTGTCCTCTACTGTGCCAGTGGTCAAGAAATTTTTGTTCATTATGTAAGTCACTCTCCACAGTTGACATGTGGGATTCACATACAATTTTTTGCAAGTGTTGCTGTTCAAAGTGTGGGAAACAGATCAGAGACAGTAAATGATGTTACCAAGAAGAAATTAATGTTACAGTTTTCTTATTTTATATTTTATTAATTATGTTTTTGAAAAAATTAGTACCCATTCACAGTCCAAATTGCAAAATAAAATTCAAAAGTAAGACCTTATCACTGAAGCAGACCTAAAATGAACCCAACATGGCTCAGGGAAATTTTGCGGAAGAGGGGGTGGAAAGAATGTCAGAGCCACACCTTGGGTCATGATACACAGAGACATTGCCTCCTACCCATAACTGATGGCTAACCCACAATGCATGACCCATATAACTCAACAAGGAGGGTCCAAGTCCAAGAGGAGCGGGGAGGACAGGGAGGAGGCTAACAATGGTAACAACTTGGCTGTATTCACTGAGTACAAAACTAAGAAAAAATTATGAATTTTTTTAAGTAGTATTCGCTGTCTACCTTTTCTTACTTTGCAAATGTGCTCTCCAAAGTTCCTTTCATATCGATCTTAAGTCTTTTGCTTTTCTCTGTGAACTGAGCCCCAGCCTCCTGTTGGCTTCCAGTGTGACTATAGTGATTTTGATTGGGCTTCTATTAACTCCATAGATCAGTGGTGAGAGAACTACACTGGACTTGCTTCAAGCCAGTGACAAGGCTTTCCCTCTTCATCCACTGTTCTGTTCTTTAATTTCTCTAAGCAAGGATTTGTAGATTTTCAGTGAAATTTTACTTTCTAGATTTAACACTAGTGTTTCATATTTTTGATGCTAATTATAAATAGCATTTATTTTAAAACTCTGACCCCCACTGCTTGCTTCTGTATGGAAACACAACTGACTTTTACATGTTGATTTTTTAAATTGCATATTTATTTTTATTTGAGTTGTTGACTTTATTAACATAAAGTTCAATAAAGTATCCATAATATTACCTCATTATTCTTTTGATATCTCTCTTGATATTGACTTTCTTATTCCTGTTATTAGCAATTTATGCCTTTTATTGCTTTTTCCTTATAATAGAGATTTGTCAATGTTATTGATTTTTGCCCAAGAAGTTTCATTGATGTTCACTTGAATGGTCTTCACTTTGATCTTTATTATTTATTGTTGTGGTGTAGATCATTCCCCTTCAAATACTCATGTATTGAAGGCTTGGTCCTCAGCAGGTGGAGCTATTTGGAGAAGAGGTGTAAACTTTAGGAGGTGGGGTTTAGCTAAAGGAAATAGGTCATGAGGGATGGTGTGTTTGAAGCTATCTTGTTCCTGGATCCTTCGGGATCCTTTTCTGCTTCTTGCTTATAAGGAGCTGAGCAGCCTCTGCTGCACACTCCCAGCACCATGATGCCCTTCGCAAGTGCACGGCACCGAGCATTCACAGATGGAGACATCTGAAGCCATGAGCGGAAGGAAATAATTCCTCCCTAGAAGATGTTCCTATCAGGTATTTTGACGGAGCAACAGCAAAGTGGAATAACGTGTTTATTTTCCTTTTCTGCTTATTTTGAGTTAGGTTTTTCTCTTCTTTTTCTATTTTTGTTGCATCTGATAAATTTTGTGATATGGATTTTCTACTTCACTTACAGTAAAAAGGTTTCCAGCTCTCTTCTTAGTGGCTAATTTGACCTTCAGGCTATTTAGAAGTGTATTAGTTTTTAAACATTTGGCTATTTTCAGGTATCTTTCTAGATATGTTTCTTTTATTGGTTTGTAATTTAATCTACTTTGACTAGAGAGTATCCTTTGGAGGACGTGAACCTTTCAAAACGTGGAATCATGTTTTATGATTTATAAAGTGGTTCATCTAGGTGAATGCTCTGGACATATTCCATTGCTATTGAGGAAATTGTTCAAAATGTCAATTAGGTCAAACATGCTTTTAGTGTTATTTCAAATCTCATATATACTTGCTAATTCCTATCTTCTTGTAATATTAATTCTTGAGAAAGATATTTAGCATTTATGAATATATTTGTAGATTTATCTATTTTCCCTTAAAGTTTTGTCACTTTTGCTTTATGTGTTTTGAAGCTCTGTTATTAGATGTATACATATTTAAGATATTGTCATGCCTTATAGATTATGCAATTCTTTTGTCAATATGAAGTGACTTTCTATTTGGTAATATTGGCTGGTGGGTATGGCTCATAGAGCACTTACCTACTACAAATAGGGCCGTAGGTTCAAACCCCAACAGCACCAAAAGCAAAAACAAAAACAAAAAATCTTGTGTTTTTCTCTTCGGTGATACTGTTTATTTATTTTTTACTTTTTTGCTCTAAAATGTAGCTTGTCTGAGAATACTGTAGCCAGTTAGGTTTCTGTTGGCTAGTGTTACTGTGGCAAATCTTTTCTGAGTGAGCCAGTTTTTATTGACTGACTTCTCTTCATGTACTATATTTTCTTTCTCTTTTGCCTGGTTTTGACAGGATGCTGGTCATTGTGGGTTGTTGGATATTATTTTTTTCCTACAAGCTTAATTTAAATTTCATTCTGGAATGCAGTTGTTTTTGGAAACAATTTGAATCTCTTAGTTGTTCTTCTTTATACTGGTTCTATAAGACCAGAATGTGTATAGGGCTAATTGTTCCCCACTAGTGAATCAACACATTTATGTGTGTTGTAAATGATAGTGTTCTACTCTGGCTTATAGAAACATGCATTATTTCCAGTCATATCTTTGGACATTTCTCATGCCTCTGTGCTACACACTACTTCACTGAGTTCGAAGGAGGGTCTTTGTCAATGTCCTCTCCAGCTGTCCCTTACACCCCAGCTATCACAGTGCCCAGAGTCCACTGGGCTCCTCCTGGGTTCTTGCTCCTGGCTTATAGCTGGGGGCATCTCACAAAGCTAAGGTTTAGGAGTTCCAGGACTTCCTGATGTATTTCCAGTCTTCGAGGATTATTGTCTCTTGATGCCTGATACTCAGTGTTTTCATATCTACATCCCCTATGACTTCTGTGTCTGTTTCTATATTTATGCCATTTGTGCCTCTCTATAGATCTATACCTTCCAGTGTCTGTAACTGTATCTATGGCATCATCTGTCTCCATTATGGTCATCTACCAATATCCATAACAGTACTGGGATCGACGTAATCTTTCTATATCATCGATCTCTATCACTATCATTTATATTTATTAATATTGATATATCTTTATATGGATTTCTGTCTTGTGATGACTTCTATTCATTGTCAATGTGACTGGGCCTGGAATCAACTGTGAGGGATTATGTAGCTTGGGTTAACCTCTGGGCATGTATCTTGATTATGTTAATTGCAGTGGAAAGACAGATACTAACCATGAGCAGTACCACTCTGTGGGCTGGGGTCCTGGACTGTACAGAAAAAGGAGAGATCTGAGCATCAGCCAGCATTCATCACTCTCTGCTTCCTCACTGAGCTGAATGTGACCAGCTACTTCAAGCTGCTGCTGCCCTGCCTTCTTCACCATAGCACACTGCAACCTGAAAGTGGAAACTGAAACAAACCCTCCTCCTTTAAACTGGTTTTGTCAGGTATTTTGTTCCAGCAATGAGAAGGTAATCAAGGCATCTCTCTACCTCTGTTTCTCCATATATGGATGCATCTATACACACATACACACATGCAACACACACATACATGTATGCACACACAATTTCATTTGGCTCTTTGAAAATATCCCCCACTTTTCTGATGGTCCTGGGAATTGAACTTAGGGCCTTGCATATGCTAGGCAAACTCTTTACTATTGAGTTATACCCTTAGTCCTCTTTTTTGTTTATTATTTTGTGACAGGGTCTTACTAAGTTGCCAAGGCTGGCCTTGAACTCACTCTGTAACCCAGGCAGGCCTTTAATTTTCAATCTTTCTGCCTAAACTTCCAGAGTAGCTGGGACTACAGCAGGCCCTATACCACCAGACCTGGTTCTTTGGTATTTCTAAACTTGGACCTTTAGAGAATATGACCTATTTATCCATACAAGAATTTTGAAATGAGGATGTATCCCATTCTCTTTTGTAAGTAGGAGACACTGCAGATCACAATGGCTGAGCAAGATATCAGTGTGGTAATTGTTTTCAATCTCAGGGACTCGACGAGAGCTTTCTAAAACACTTTAGAAAAGATGCCTGCGCTGTTAGCAGTCATTTCGTGTTCTACATTGCATCATTCTTCTCATAATTGGATTCTTAAAATCTATGCCTGATGGATAATCAGCTCCATCTCCTACTTTCAATTATATTTACTGTATAGCATTTCCCAGGGGAACTATTAAAAACACACACTCATTAACTCCATTAAGTATTTCCACAAAGTAAAATTGATACCTTTTTTCCCTAGATTTTTTTTTTTTTAATTTCGGCATAAGTGTCCTACTGAAAGCATGGCAGAGGTGATAAAAGCTTTTTGGAACAATCTTCAAAGGACAGAAACTTCTTTTAGTGGAGCGGATTTCCTCCTTAAACAGGGACTGACTTCACTGAGTTGTAGTTCAACCACTGTCAGCCGAAGGGTTAATCACTCACTTCCCAGTGTGACATCTCAGGCTACTTCTACCGGAGACTGGATAGCTTTAATGGTTCTTTATTTTTTTCTTAAATAGTGCCTTGGGCTCCTCTCTTGTAAGGTGCCCCTTTACTCAGGGTAGTGCTCCTCAACTGTATCTTCTTATTCGAGTCACCTGGGAGGATTTGAAAGGCATCAGTGCCAAGAACAGATACTTAGGCTGATTAAACCAGCATCTCTGGGCACAGAGCCTGGACATCTGGAAATCTTAACACTCTTCTGATTTTACTTTGCTGCCAGAACTGAAACCCACTGAGGAAGTGGGAAGGCTCTCATTTTGTAGATGGGAAAAATGGAAGCTCAGAAGGGTTGGATAATTCCCTAATGTTATATCAAGAAAGAGATATTCTAAGAAAACAGCACCTGAAGGAGATCGACACAGAGAACAATCAACTCCTACCAAATCAGATATCCAGAGACACAGAGGCTCCCAACTCCTCATCACTGAAGCAGACCTAAAATGAACCCAACATGGCTCAGGGAAATTTTGCAGAAGAGGGGGTGGAAAGAATGTCAGAGCCTCATGTTGGGTCATGATACGCAGAGACATTTCCTCCTACCCATAACTGTGGGCTAACTCCACAATGCATGACCCATATACCTCAACAAGGAGGGGTCAGGGGGAAAGGGTAGGACATGGAGGAGGCTACCAATGGTACCAACTTGACTG
This sequence comes from Dipus sagitta, assembly GCA_036346955.1. Classification (NCBI taxonomy): domain Eukaryota; kingdom Metazoa; phylum Chordata; class Mammalia; order Rodentia; family Dipodidae; genus Dipus; species Dipus sagitta. The sequence continues at coordinate 108,020,131 of CM070781.1, read as the reverse complement.
TATTCACTAAGTACAAAAGTAATTAATAAAAAAAAAAAAGAAAAAAGAAAGATATTCTATATGGTAAGCTCACAAACTCGCAGAAAAAACTTACCTAAGGTCATATTTATTGCTATATTTATACACAACTCTCTCTTCTGATCTGAGCAGAGCTTTTTTAAAATTTTTATTTATTATTATTTTTCTTCATTAAGCTGTCATGTGCGTTGTTCCTGGAATTGCTCTTTTGTTTGCTTTGAGGTAGGGTTTTCTTCTATCTCAAGCTATTCTGGAACCCACTCTATAGACCAGGTTGGCCTTGAATTCATGGTGATTCTCCTACCTCAGCTTCACAAATGCTGGGAATAAAGGTGTGTGCCACTATGTCTGGCTGGAATTTCTTTGTAACTCTTTTCACAAAGACACATCTTGGAATTTTGCCCTTGGAACTTCTTACCATGCCTTCTTGTAGTAGATGCTTAACATCTGTTAATTAAACAAGTAAGAACAGGTGACCCTCATCAAAGGTCTTGATTTTTTTTTGTTATGGGGCTTCATGTAGCCCAGGCTAGCCTTGAACTCTTCTTGATCCTCTTGCCTCTACCTCCCAAATGTTAGGATTAAAGGTGTGTGCCACCATGGCTTGTAGAATTGCTAACTTTTGAAAATGATTTTCATTGGGAAGTTTAATATATGGACATACTGTAACTTGGTGCTATTCCCATCCATTTATCGTCTTTCATTCCCTCTTCCTCTGCTCCCATTCTACTGGAGGGTGCAGAAATTTTATTTTAAGTAAATAAAGCCTAAGACCAGTGATTTAAAGCCAAAAGGAATTGGTAGCTTGCATCATTTTACATTCTCAGCATGCTGAATCTAGAGTTCAGATCCTGTGGTACAGTATTGAGTTCGTGCCATGGACTGAGGACGAGGAGAGATTCCACCCAAGAAACTGGGGCTGGGGATGCCGTCGATGGCAGCAAATGTATCTTTGAGAGGCCAGTTGGTAGGTGCCATGACTCTGGACCAGCTCTGGTGAAGATCTGGTAGCTCATGAGAGGGCTGAACATCAGGGAACAACCAAGATAAAATAATAAGTCCCCATCTTCTCCCAGCTTATGTGCCCAGCTTTGGCCACGGGCCTTCCCAGAGTGCAGATACATACTGCATCAGGCCTGGAATGCCATCCATATTAATTCAGAGGGGATTCCAGACTGCAGGATGTGATAGGAAATGGGACTCAAGCCTGTCTGATGTTCTGATAGTGTCGGAATCCTTGGGTTTCCTCTGGGCACAAGTGGGTTCTGAAGATAAAGCACATCATCAAAACTAAGCAAAAATCTCTCCGTGTCTCTTTATTCTATCTCTCTCTGCTTGCAAATAAATTAATAAAACATTTTTTGAGGCAAGCCTAATGATTGGTCTTTTTAAGAAATTTTTTATTAGAGATAGAGAGAAAGGCAGAGAGAAACAGTGAGAGAATGGGCCCTCCAGGGCCTTCATCCACTGTGAATGAACTCCAGATGCATGTGCCACTTTGTGCATCTGGCTTATGTGGGTCCTGGGGAATCAAACGTGGGTCCTTTGGCTTCACAGGCAGGTACCTTAACTGGTGAGCTATCTCTCCAGCCCTGGTCTTTATTTTCATCAGAGAGAGAAAGAGAGAGAGGGAAGGAGGGGGGAGGGAGGGAGGGAGAGTATTGGCTTGTCAGAGCCTGAAAGAAAAAAAAAAACAACAGTAAGCAAAGAAATCCTGTTGAGCATGGTCTTAAAACCACAGCCCAGCTTGTCATGACTTAGGAAGCTTCGTGTGTTTCTGTAAGGGAACTCACTGTGTGTATGTGTGTGTATGTGTGTGTGTGGCGTGCATGCTTGTTCTTGAGTGTAAAACCAGAATTGCTTAAAGTCCCATCAAATAAATGGAACTCAGGGAATCTTCTTTCTCCTACATGACCTGCTGGGAGTATTGCTGATTCAAGTATACCTCTGAAAAGAGGAGAGAGGGAAAAGAGAGTGAGAGAGAGGGGAAATAGGTGTCAAAATTTAGATAATCCTAAATGAAGGATGTATGCTAATTGGGTGATAATGAGGGAGAGAGAGAGGGAGGATTATTTCTGGGGACTTGGGAGCACTCAGTGACATTATTACTTTGAACACGTGATGAATCACAGCAGCAGCATCATTTATTGTCCCAGCGATGAGCCTGTGTACACGGCTGGAAGTGTTTTTACAACGCTGTGTTGTAAGAGAAATGTGGCATGTGGTGACAGTGCTGTTCTGAGCCACCACTCCACTAGGCCAGGCCTTATCAATGCTGGAGCTCAACTGGCATTCTAGTTCAGAAACCAACACAGTAAACTGGGTATACAGTGATGGAAAACAGATTGATAAGCAAGATGCTTGAGGATATTGAGCTCATGCTTATGGAGTGTTCTAGAAGGCAAGAGAAGAAAGAGAACAAGTTCTAGAGATAATCAGATGACCAGGCATATAAAAGTGTTCAGCGAGGTGGGTGAGATTTGTGTATAAAAATGTTCAGCACAGTTGCTGATAATAGTATGGAAAATGGAAATAGCTCAATTATTTTCTAATTATATAACAACAGAGGATTAAAACAATTATGATTCATTCATTTCTATGCTGTTAGGCAGGCATCACTAATGATACCATGAAGAATTTGCAATAAAATGGGGAATACCCTTGATCCATGAAAAATGAGCAGGAAATACAAACTGATCAGGGTCTTAGTCATATACTTGGTTCCATTTTATAGTTTATAGTTTTTCTCTTCCTTTCTCATGTGCATAATAAAAGTTGTTTTAATGATCATGAGGTCAATATACATGTGCATTGTGGAAAAGCTGAGAATCATAGAAAAGTATTTGATGAAGATAAGAATGAGCCATGCTTCCATTAGCTGGTGATAACTACTGCCAACAATTTGGTATTTTTTATGTTATTTTTTTCTCTGCCTGGGTTACTCAACTCCTCCAAGCTTCTGGAAGCACCCTACTTTGGTAATTCATATAGCCTAAGCCACCATTGCTTAATTTGTAGTCAGTCCTGTGTCCCACAAAGATATCTGTGGATTTTGTGAATTTGCTCTGTCTACTTACTCTCTGAAGTCCGTCACTGCAAACAGGACATAGTACCACTTCTCCTCTCATCCTCCACGAAGATTGTGCCTGGAGAAAAGTAAAAGATAAACTCAGGTTAGCTATAAAATGCTGAGCAACACTCAATTTCCTTGTCTGCCATCACTGAGAATTCCTTATGTTAATTTATCTCTAGGTTCTAGCTTCCTACTATTCCTGCTATCTTTTTTGTTTTCTTTTAATACAGGGTCTCTCTATGTAGCCCAGGTTGGATTCAAACTCATTTCTACCCTTGTGCTGGGATTATAGGTATGTGCCACCAGGCTTAGCTAAAACTTTTACCTTGATAAACTAGGATATAATTAAATAGTTCCTGTTGGTATGTTAAATGGTTTCTTTCATTTTATTTTATTTATACTTACATAAAGAGCCTTGGCTGAAAACTTCGAAACTCAGGGCTACAGAGATGGCTCAGTGGGTAAAGAGTGCATGTTGCACAAACATGGGGACCTGAGTTCAAGTCCCAGCACTTACACAAAAAGCTAAGTGTGTCCACACATGCCTGTAATCCTAGCACTGAGGGAGGTGGAAATGGATTGCTGGGACTAGCTCATTCCTAATGAAAAATGGCCAAGTTCCACGTGAAGGGTGATGTCCTGTTATGCCCTTTGCATGCAGGCACACACCCCATATGCATACACCACACACACACACACTATATACTGCTACATATATATACAAAAATAGATTAGAAAATATATAATCTAGTTCTTCTTAACATTTATTTTCATGTCCTTTGATATAACCAAATTTCACCATTTGAAGTATATACACATATATACACATACCATGTAATAGCCCGATAGAGCTAGGAAATTTGAGCTGCTGTTTGTATGATAACGTGTTAATGTCCAATAGCCAAAGAAGCTTACATAGGCAATCCTAAAGTCAGAGTTCAGGGGAAGTTGAAGTCCCACCCATTATATCACACGTGTAGATGTATTGCACACCACAGCAAAGCACGGAAGTGACAAGTCCAATATTTCAATTGATAAGGTATTTCAAACATATACCTTGTGCTATATGCCATTTTGGAAGATACCTTGCTACACTTCTTAAAACAAAGTGTATCATCACACACACAACAGTGCAAGGGGAAAATAAAGAAGGAAACATAGAAGTGTTAACAATGGTTGTCTCAGAGAGGTGGATGACAGATGGTTTTTATTTTCTTCTTTTCCTTTTATTTCTCTACATTTTCTAAGATGAGTATGTTTTAAAGTCAGACAAGAAACCCACACCCACATAAGTCATTATTTCTTCTAAAAAGTCTGTGCAGGAAAGCAGGTGGGGAGGTAAATAAGCCATTATTTCAGAGAAAATTTGGAGGAAGCATTGGTTTTGGAGTATGTGAGATCCATATTCATGATTAGGTAGGTTTCCTCTATTGTCACTGGACATATGGGACACATGGTTCAGATAAGAAATTCTGATGCAGAGGAATGACATAGCAGCACAGGTCCCAGAACTGGTGAGCCTAGGTAGAGCTGAGTTTGTGAATGCACACATCCCGTGGTGTCAAAGGGGCATAGCTCAGTGACAGGGCCATTGACAATAGAAACGGGTGTCCAGGGTTAGAACAAGTCTTACAGGAAGATGCATTTTCACAGTCAGCTTTCACATTGGAGACTAATCCTTCTTGTCTACTTGACTGGATTTGAAATCGCCCAGGAGACATGTCTGGGTGTGTCTGTGCTAGCAGAGAAGACTCGCTGAGGAAGAAAGGACCACCCTGGACACAGGCAGCGCTGTCCTGTGGGCTTACTACCTCACTGAATGAAAGCGGCAAGCCAAGCAAGCGCCAGTCTTCCCCACTCAGTGTCCTGACCTGTTGAGATTGGAGGAAAGCTCATCCACCTCCTAGCCTCACGCTTCTGCTCCCACGAGCTCTTTCATGCCCTCCCTACCATGATGGATGGACTGCACCCTTTCAAATGAGAGGCCCAGATAAACCCTTCTTTATGTTGCTTCTGTCCACTGTTTTGTCACAGCAATCAGAAAGGTCACTGACTGACACATACATCCTGACATCCTTCTATGTCGGTTTAGGGTTGGAGGTGGGGGCTCAGCTTAGAGGTGAAGCAAACAGATTAGCTATAAGCGTAATCAGTGAGAAAGTGAGCAACACTTGCTAAGTTTTCTGAGTATAGTCCAACCTCTGAGGACCCCCAGAACACATGCTCTTAAACTTTTCTGTAAAGTGTCACCCAAAGAGTGTACGAAATACAGATTTTTGTGCCCTTCCTCCAGAAATTCTCATCAAGAGATTTGGAATGGAGCCCAAGAATCCACATTCCCAGTGACCACCCAGGCCATTTTGTTACTGCTGGTCCAGGGACCACACCTTGAAAACCACCACACCTACACAATGTTGTTTTACTCACTGCCATTTATATAACCTCAGAGCTTTAAAATATTCTGGTATCTACACTGCACCCCAGGCCAATTAAACCATAATCTTGGGGTGGGACTCAGTCATCAGTATTTTTTTTTAAAGCTCCCAAGGTGAACACAATGTGCAGCCAACGTTAGAAACTGCTGCTCTAAGGAGAATTAATTTAATCTGTTTAAATACGGAGTGCATTGGCAGTAGGTACTAAATCACCAAGCACCACCCTCTGTGGACCAAGGAGTTGAAATGGTGCCTGTGAGAGTCTCCTGGCCGAGTGATGCTTAAAGTTTGAAAGTTGGCTTTGGAGAGATGGCTGAGTGGTGAAAGGTGCTTGCCTCCAAAGCCTGCCAACCTGAGCTCAGTTCCTCAGCACCCTGACAAAGCCAGGCACAAAGTGGTACATGAATCTGTAATCCCAATAGGCTTGTTGAAAATGGGAGGTAGAGGGCTGGAGAGATTGCTCAGTGGCTAAAGCACTTGCCTGCAAAACCTAACAACCCTTGTTTGATTCCCCAATACCCATGAAAAGCCAGATGCACAAAGTGGCACATGCATCTGAAGTTTGTTTGCAGTGGCTAGAAGGCCTGGTGTGCCCATTCTCTCCTCTCCCTCTTTCTCTTTGCCTTTCTTCTCTCTATCACTCTCTACTAGCAAATAAGTAAACAATTTTTTTTAAATGGGAGGTGGAGCCAGGAGAATTGAGAAGCAAGGGGCCAGTTAGACTGGCTTACACACAGTGGCAAAAATGACAAAAAAATACTCTGTTTCAAGCAAAGTGGAAAGAGAGAATTACCCCGAGGTTATCCTCAGAACTCCACACATGGGTGGTGGCAGATGCATGGCCATACACACATACATACACACATATCATACACATCCATGTATACATACATAAACACATGTATACACACATTTAAAAGACTTGAAATTTGACTGTGTTTCTGGGCCCCAATGACATTAGGTGCAACTTTTCACACATTATTGACAGAGGAAAAGCATGTAGAATCCTAACCTTGGCATGACCCCATTGGAGAAGGACAAAGGTCATGGTCAGATGGAAGATGCTTTTGATGCATACTGAGAAATGTGGTCTTGAGCTGGAAGTGGCATGTAATTCAGGGTGACAAAACATGGTCAGCCCGAAAGCCGTCTCCATATATAGATGACTGGAGTTGTCATGGAAGGAGGCAACGCTATACCCACGTACAATGCTTCAAAGCTATACAGCTTAGATGAGGTGGTATTTTTCTCAGGACTTGTATGCTCTATAGCTGTCTTCCTCTCTTCCTACGAGGAAATTTTCTTGCTTCCAGTCCAACAATCATATTCTCTGGCATTGATAAGTCAGTTCTTTCAAGAAAGATAGTTTAAAACATATGTTTGCCATGGAGGAAATCTTATACCCTTATATCTTATAAAGAATATTCTAAAAATCCAAAATACTTTTAGTATAAGAAGTGAGTCAAGGCTGGAGAGATGGCTTGGCGGTTATGGCACTTGCCTGCAAAGCCAAAGAATCCCGGTTCGACTCTCCAGGACCCACGTTAGCCAGATGCACAAGGGGGCGCATGCGTCTGGAGTTCATTTGCAGTGGCTGGAAGCCCTGGCACGCCCATTCTCTCTCTCTCTCTCTCTGCCTCTTTCTCTCTCTCAAATAAAAAAAAGTGAGTCAAATAGTAAGATTTCAGCCTTGGAGGCAGAAAAGGGACTGTCTTTAATGATTTTGTTAAGGGTTTAAAATGCACATGTTGAAGTCCTACCTCCCAATAATTCAGAATGTGAGTGTATTTGGAGATGACATCTGTGTTAGTCAGCTTTCTGTCACTGTGACAAAATACTTGAGAAAAGTAATGGCTCATTTTGGTTCATGGTTTCAGTGATTTCAGTTCATACTCACTTTTAGGCTAGTGGTAAAGTAGAACTATACATCCTGTGTGTGTGTGTGTGTGAGAGAGAGAGAGAGAGAGAGAGAGAGAGAGAGGGAGCGAGAGAGAAGAAGAAGAAGGAGGAGGAGGAGGAGAGGAAGAGGAGGAGAAAGAGGAGGAGAAAAGAGAACAGAACAAAGAGAAGAGGAGGTTCCTTATGCATCCTGAAATGGCGTACTCCAAATAACCTCCCTCCCAAACTAGGCCCCAGTTCCTGAAGGTTCCACCACCTCCAAATACTGCCACTAGCTTGGAGACCAAATCTTCAATATGTGACCCTGTGAGAGTCATTTGAAATCCAAAGCAAAGTAAGATCTTACCAAGGTAGTTGTGCTAAAATTAAGTGATCATGGGGCCGGGGAGATAGCTCCGTAGATAAAGCACTTGCTGTGCAAATGTGAGGACTCGAGTTCCCCGGAACCTCATAAAGCTGGATATGAGGGTGTGAGCGTCTGTAGTCTCAGCACACGTATGGCAAGATGGGAGGCAGAGATTGGAGAATTCCCTTGGAAGCTGGCAGGCCAGCCGGCCTGGTGAATGCAGTGTTGAACAATGAGAAACCCGGTCTCAATCTGTGTAGAAGGCAAGCACCAACACTGGAGCTTGTCCTCTGACCTTCACACACACACACACACCCGTCCATCCACCCCCCAACACACACCATGACATGCATGCTTCCTGTATGCCCCCCAGCGCATACCAAAAAGTCAAGTGGTACTGGTGGGCCTGAGCCCAGTATAGTTGGTATGCTTGTAAGAAAGTTAGGGCACAGACACACACACAGAGAAAATTACTTTCAAGCTAATCCTGTCAATGCTTTGCTCTCAGACCTCCAGAACTGCGGAACAATTCCTTTTTCTATTATTTTAGTCTGTGGTATTTTGTTATTGTGTCTATGGTGAAATGTAACTTAAGGTTCAGAGGACTGGACCAGATGAGTGGAAATTACAGGAAGGCTCCATTGATCCTCCTGTCTCTGCCTACTCAATGCTTGCCTTTTTATGTGAATGTTGGGGACCTAACCCAGGTACTCATAGTTGCATAGTAAACCTGCTGAGCCATCTCCCCTGAACCCCTCCTGCTTCTTCTTTTTTTTTTTTTTGTAAACAGTCTTACTACCTGGCCCACGATTGCCTCAAATTCACATTCCTTTTGCTTTAGCCTCCAGAGTGCTAGGATTTTAGGCTTTATTCTTCATTTAAATGGCTCATTTGTATTGAATCCTATCTCCTTTAAAAGACTAAATAGAGCAGTTACTTCTTTGCTGGCATAGACATTTTGATAATGACCCTAGTAGTACATTCCCTAAAGTTCTTTTAGGAGGATATACTGAGCCTGTGAGTTCTAGGGTTTCTCTGATAGCCAGAGATAAAACACCTTGATCAAGCTTCCATAAAAACACACATCACATCAATTAACAGATATCGCCAGGGGCAGGCTCCTTGTTCAACATCTGCTCTTTTATTACTCAGAGCTCCATCAGAATATATTATGCAGCACCTGTCCATGGATTTCTGCCGGCCTCCGAGAAGCACAATTTCGGCGAGGCCCCTCACTTTCCTAAAGCATCATGCTAAGAGTCCATGTTGCCTGTGGGCTGGCGGGTTTTGTTTCACGGCTCTGGCAGAACTACACCAGATAAGATTGCCTAGCATGGGAGTGTGACCTCTCATGTTACAAGTGTGTTTTCCCCTGAGGCATCAGAACAGGAAGTGACAGTAACAAGCGGAAGGAGCTACATTTCCTGAGTATTCACTATCTTGGGCACTACACACACACCATCTCACTTATGCTACCTGAAGCCCATTAGGAGACACTGCCATTCACACTTTGAAGGTAAGGGAACAGAGGAATAGGTTCCAAGTGTGTTACTCATGACCGCAGAATAGGAATTGGTCAGTGTGGACAGAGTTCTTTGTTCCCACTTCCCTTCTTTTGGGAGTGACCTTGACCTTCTGACCTAAGGGCTAGACAGGCACGAAATGCAGGCTAAGCCCATCACAGGTCTTATCTTCTAGACAATAATGATTGATGCTAGGTGAACTACTGGCATCTCTAGCTGTAATTCTGAGGATCAGATGAACAGATGCTAGGATGAAGATGAAGAGAATGAATTCCTCTTTTCTATAGAAGCTTCCAGAAATTTCTCCATTTCTTTCCACTTGGGATATGATATGAAGGTGTGAATGTGGGTGCTCTGCAGCCATTTTGTTGTATAAAGTAATGTTGGGCATAGAGTACCCTAAAGGTGTTTGGGGAAAAGGAAGAAGAGAGAAGAATAGTTATCAGGTTTTTGGTGATAATGTTAATCCACTAGCAAAGTCCCACCCAAAGCTCTCTGTGGGTTCCTGGATTCTTGCTCTGGGCTGGCCGCTGTTCCCCGCAAAGGCATCCAGGCAACCTCCGGTTGGTGAGTGCATGACAAGAGAAAAACACTCCTGGGAGAAAGTTGAACAGCTCTCTCTGTTTATTGTCAGTGAAATGGGTTTATAAGCATCGGAGGATGGGGGGAAGGGTCCTAAGGGGATTGGACGTACCAAGTTCATTTCTGATACCTAATTAGCATATGGGGACATTCATTCTAGCATGCTGGCAATGGCAGGGGTGTCAGGTGACCTAGGGTCTCAGGGGGATGGGCTGTGTGAGGACTGATAAGGAGTTTCCTAGGCAACTGGCCAAAGGTCACAGGGCTATGGGCAGAGCCTATGTTCAGGTGTGCTGGGCTTGGAGAGGGAGTGGCCTCCTGTAGCCTGGGGGTCCTTAGCCCTGCCTGGAAGCTCAGGCCCTTCTCCCGAAGGCTCCAGCCTGTGCCTGGCAGTGCCCAACAACTCTCTGGCAGCGTTTTATTTTTATTTTTACAATCAGGATACAGACTACTAGGTTTTATAATGACATGTTCAAACGTGGTTTGTTCTTGCTGATCCTCTTCTTCTCCCCCCTATCCTTCTCCCCCTCTTTGCAACCTAATGCCACCAGTAGCCTCCTTTCAGCTTTCGCGTACATGTGTTTTATTTTCCCATGCCCTTTCTTAACGCCTCCTTTCCCTTTCCTGTGGTCTCTTTTCTAGTTTCACACCCTGCATGCATATCCAAACCCACATGTATGAACACAAAAAGCTAGGATCCACATATTAGAGAGAACATGAGGCATTTGTCTTTGAGAGTCTGGATTACCTGTCTTGTACTTTCAGTCATGTGAAAATATGAATTTTTTGTTGCTTAAGCCATTTTAGTGTAAGTTTTCTGTTCTCTGATACAAGCTGTGAATTAGCTGATACACAAGGCTCACAGTCTCCTGAAGTACCAACCAATGAGAAAATGAAGAATTAAACAAAACCAATAGACTCCTGATTAAAATGATACTGGGCACTCTTAGTATTATCTTTACCTGGTATTAAAAGATCCCAAGAAGACATAGAAAACACGGATTTTCATATAATCAGGGAAAACTGAACACCTAGCTGGAGCCATTGTTAGAATTTGCAAGGAAATCCTATGAGTCATAAGACTGATAGAGTGGAGTTGAGAACTCTGGCATTATTTTGATGTCTAGGACAGGTAAGCCAGGTATTTGTAAGCAGCTGAAAAGAACCTTTTCTTCTTACTTCTCCAGCTCAGTGACAGTATGCCATGGAAGGACCTGTGTTTTCTGAGTGCTGATGTTTGCTGTGATAGATCATTACAGAAAAAGGTTGTGTGTGCTTGTGTGTGTGTGTGTGTGTTATGTATGTTCATATGTGTGCATGTGCACAACCTTGGACATGGAATCCACCATTTTTGATATAGGGGCTCTCATTATGAGCCAGGATTTACTCAATTAGGCTAGACTGGATGGCCAGCAATCCCCAGGGATCCACCTGTCTCTACCTCCCCAGCACTGAGACTACAAGCACGCACCACCACAGCTGACATTTTAATGTGGATTCTGAGGATTCAACTTGGGTACTCATGCTTGCACAACACACATTTTACCAAATTGACATATGCTTCCAGTCCCTTCAAAAACCTTTTCTCCAAAGAATCTTTTTCATTTTTATTCTCAAGTAATTGCTTATTCTAGGATATTCAATGACTCAGGGAGAAAAATCAGTGTATTTCTCTAAAAACACTATAATGATAATATTTTGTTCCAGTATGTTCCCTCCATCCCTAGTTTAGCCAGTGTTTTTAACATGAAGGACTGCTGAATTTTGATGAAGGCCAATTCTGCATTTGTTGAGATGATCATGTGGTTTCTGTCCTTGAATCTGTTTATGTGATGTATTCTATTTATTGACATACATGTTGGATAATCCTTGCATCTGTGGGTAAAGCCAACTTGACCAAGGCAAGTGATTTTTATTTTATTTTACTTTATTTTATTTTTGAAAGAGAAAGAGAGAGAGCGAGAGCGAGAGATCATACCAGGGCCTTTCAGCTGCTGTGGACATATTCCAGATGTGTGCGCCTCCTTGTGTGCATTTGCAACACTGCACACCTGCATCATTTTAGCATCTGGCTACTTGGGACCTGGAGATTGAACAAGCATTCTTAGGCTTTGCAAGGCAAGAGCTTTAGCCAATAAGCAATCTCTCCAGCCTGAATGATCTTTTTGATATATTCTTGAATTTGGTTTGCAAGTATTTTATTGAGGACTGTTGCATCAGTGTTCATCAGGGACATTGGCATATAGTTTTCTCAATTTGCTCTGTCATTATATAGCTTAAATATTAATGTAATGCTGGCTTCATAGAAGAAGTTAGGAAGCATTACTTCCTTCTGCATTTTATGTAATAATTTGAGCATTTTTCACCTCTTACTAGCTGTCACTACCTGCCCCAGACCTTCACAATATCAACATTTCAACACAGATGATGGATCAGGGACAAAAGTAAAAACAACATTGAAATAGAAGAAGGATTAATCAGAAAGAAGAAGGGGTTCATTGGAGGAGGAGGAATAGGGTTGGGGAGACAACAGAAGGTAATGGGAGGGGAATATGATCAAAATTTATTATGTGCATATTTGAAAATTGTTAATGAAAATACTGGAATCAAAGCATATTTTGGCATAAAAGATTGACAATAAAATTTACTATGAATGTTGGCACACTTTTTGAAAAATAATATGTGTACTGTGACAAACAAAAAGAGGTGTCACAGAAGGAAAATCATGTTAATTTCTTTTTCTTCAAGTGTCAGCAAACACCATTCAATTCCAGTTCTTGATATTGTCACTGATTGACATTAATGACAATAATGATAACTTCAAAATTAAACAATGACTAAGTCTATTACATTCTATCACAAGGATAAATAACTCAAAAGAAAAATCTTATTCTGGTGTCTGGGGAAATGGCTCAGTGGTTAAAGACACTTGCTTGCAAATCCTGCTGGCTTGGATCCAATTCCCAGTACCCATGTAAAACCAGATGCATCTGGGGTTCTCTTGCAAGACAAAGAGGACCTAGCTGGCAAATTCTTTCTCTCTCGATATATCTTTCTGCCAATTCTCTCTTTCTCTCCCTCTCTTGTAAACAAATAAATTTAAGAGCTCTAGAATATTATAAAAAAGAGAAAAACTCTTATTCTGAAAGTCCAATAAATACTATGGTAAGCTAAATATCCAAATAGCCCCACTAGCTCACTAGATGCAATTCAACACCAGCCACTCACAGAGTTAAAGTGAAGAATACTTGGATACGCTCTCTCTTTCTCTCTGCCTCCATCTCGCCTTTGTCTCTGACAGGGTTTCAATATGTATTCCAGGCCGTCCTCAAACTCAGAATCATCCTTGGATTAGGTGGGATTACAGATGTTGAGTGCTGTATTCAAGGTCAGATCATTTTTTTTTATTTAACAGAATAAACTGCTAACATAAAAGAATCAGTCCTCACCTTTGATAAGAGAGTAATGCATGAGGCTTTCTCAGTAAAATGATTAAAAAAATCCAAGATTTTTTTGTTTAGGATAATGAAAATAGCATACGAGACAGAAATAAATGAAAGTATGAAAAACAGGGAGACCCAAGGTCCATTGGAAAGCTGAGTTCCTAGCACTAGATGAGTCATCTCACACTTGTCAGGGTCCAGAGAACATTACAGAGGAAGGGGTGGATTAAATATTAATGCTAATCTCGGCGCTAGCTAGAGAACTTCCTCCATGGAGATGGCAGTAGACATTGAGGAGACACAAAACTCATCAAAACAGAAAATAAAAGACTGCCAAGAGCTGAGGCATCTTTATCATATACTCTTCAAGACTCGGAACGGTGCGGAAAGAATGTAAGAGCCATAGGGCAGGAAGTGTACTGTAAGGTATCGATCCCTCCCATGCGAGACTGACTGATGCATTCATGACCCCACAGAGAATGCTGATAACTCCACTGAGAAGGAACCTCAGTGGAGTAGATACAGGAGAGAGGGCATGCAACAGTATAACCCATTGGGAATATGAGAAATTTATAGTATGTTAATGTGCTAAAATTCCCAAGAAAAAGTTTTCAAAAGGAACAGAAACAAATAAACTCTGACACCTAACAACTGAAGATAATCAATTAAAGCTTTATTTAAGTATCACTAAGTATTCAATAAAGTAAGTAGTCAAATATACAAAACAAATGCTTTAGAGCATCACTAATAATTAATGATAAATCAAATCAGAAACAATGATTTATCTTAACTGCAAGATAGGCACTTAGAATCCACAGTAAGAAATGTGTCATGTATATGAATAAGTAGATAAACCTTGACCAAGGGACACATTTGAAAGAATAATCCTATTTTAAATGAGAAGAAGTAATGTCAAAGTGTCAGTTATTAAAAAGATATTAAAATTTACAATATTCTCAATCAAAAACTCAGGGATCTTGAAAGCAAATTGTACTAATCTCTATGTGGAAGAGATAATGGGTGATCAGGCTGGAAGGATGGCTTAGTGGTTAAGGTGCTTGCCTGAAAAGCCAAAGGACCCAGGTTCAATTCCCCAGGACCCACATTAGTCAGATGCACAAGGTGGCACATACATCTGGAGTTCGTTTGCAGTGCCCGGAAACCCTAGTGTGCCCATTCTCATTCTTGCTCTCTCTCCCTCTAATAAATTAAAAAAAAATTAAAAAATAGAGTTAATGGGTGATATTATCTAAGGACATCCTGACAGAAGAAACATGATAAGCTGATGACATTTTGAAAACAAAAGATGCTTTACCTATCGAGTCACAAAATGTTCTAGAAGAATAAATCAAGGTGGTATTGATACAAGAAATAATCAGCAGCACAGAAGAAACACTCTGGGCCAAAACCTGCACATAAATATCCCAGAAGGCTAAGATAAGAGGTACCACAAAGCAATGAAAATTAGGTGTTGTGGTCCATGCCTGTAATCCCAGACTCAGGAGGCCGAGGCAGCAACATTATGAGTCCAAGGCCAGCCTGGGTTACATCACCAGACCCTGCCTCAAAAACCAATGGGCTGGAGGTATGGCTCAGTTGAAGAAGGTTTGTCAAGTATGCAGAATACACCGAGTTCCAGCCCAGCACTCCAAAGGAAAAACACTATTGGGAAACATAACTTTAAGAAGTTCTTTTCAGAAAAATTGGTTGTTTATGGGAAAAGAGCAACCAATTTAGATCTTCACTCATATATCCACAAATACATTCCAAATGAATTAAACAGATTAATAAAAACATGTAGAACCTAAAATATAATTAGAACAAAATGAAAATAAATATTTATCTCAGACTGAGATAGGATTTTTCCAAGCATAAAACTCATAAGAAATCAACAAGAAAAATACTAATGGATTCAATTTTAAAAATCGGGAAAGTTGCACAACATAGCATATTGAACAAAATTAAAGGGCAAGAGGCTACTGGGGAAGAGGGGGGATTCACAAGAAGTTGACAGAGATGAATAGTTTTATTATGTAAAGGAATTTTTAAAGACACAAAATAAAAATGCACAAAGGGAATAAAAAGTTAATTTCCAAAGTGAGAACTATGAGCAGTGTCTAAGTGCATGAGTAACATGCTCATCTTTTGTAGACATCAGAGCTCTGAAAACTGCAAAGACAGTAAGGTGTCTGCAACAAGGTCCAATGATGGCATGTTTATGTGTGATACTGACCTGCTTTACTGGTTTTTGTATCCGTTGGGGTATGGCATGGCTTTGGGATCTCCGGTTATTCCTACCTAAAAGAAGGGTGATTTGATTGGATCATATGAGATAAGCAGTGTTCAAGATCCCAAGTCGTGTACTGTTGACATTGGTGAGGTTAACTGTGGTGGTGATTTCAGCAAATGGAAGGGTAAGCTAAGTAGCTTGGGGTTGTACCACCTGCAGTGTTGGGAAGGCAGTATGGGAGAACCCCTGGGGTTTGTTGGTTAGCTCTACTAGCTAAATTGGTGAGCTCTAGGTTCAGTGAGAGACCTTGCCTCAAAAAACAAGGTGGAGAATGACGGAGGAAGACAACTGACATCAATCTCTGGCCTCAACACATGCACATGTGTTAACATGTTCATGCACACCTCCAGACACAGGTACACACTCTCTGTCACACACACATTACTTACATGCACACAAAAAGAAAACAATGACCAGCACAAGGGGGAAGGAGATCAGCATAGAGAAAAATCAACTCCTACCAAATCAGAGAGCCAGAGCCTCAGAGGCCCTCAACACCTCATCACTGAAGCAGACCAAAAATGAACCCAACATGGCTCAGGGAAATTTTGCGGAAGAGGGGGCGGAAAGAATGTCAGAGTCACATGTTGGGTCATGATATGCAGAGACATTTAGCTTACCCATAAATGTGGGCTAACTCCACAATGCATGACCCGTATACCTCAACAAGGAGGGGCCAAGGGGAGGGGGTAGGTCACGGATGAGCCTAATAATGGTACCAAACTGACTGTATTTGCTGAATACAGAACTGACTAATAAATAAAAAAAAAAATAGTTAATAGAAAAAAAAAAAAAAAGAAAACAATGCAGGGCAATGCTGTCTAGATTCTGCCTAGTTATTTGGAAATGTACTGTAATTTATGACCAATTATAGCCACTCAGTTTTGGGGCTATAGAACACTAGAACTTGTATTTTCTGACCTAATTGTAACTTTGTACCATTAACCAACCTGCCCCAACTCCCTTCTCTTCGTTATCCTTCCCATCCTGTTTTGTAGCTGTTGTTTTGATTGGCAACATATAAAATACATCCTAATCAACTATGAGTGCCAATATTTTGCCAATACAAGATAGACTTAAATATTATCCAATGCTTTGAACTTCAAAATAGGCTGGAACTTGGTATCCAGTTGAAGTTAGTGTTTGTCATCTCATGAGTCATGATGTCTGAAGTGATCAGAGACAAATACATCAAGAAATCAACCATAAACCTGAGACTGCTGGTTCAGAGATGGAGAAAGCTGCTCCTCAGAGCAAGAATGTTTTCCAGACACGGAAAAATTAAAAGAAAAAATAAACCCCACTCATCTGCAAAGCTGCTCAGGAAAACAGGGCTGTCTGCTTGCTTGCTGCCTCTTCTCATTAGCATACTGGCACCTTACTCTAGAGTAACAGGATGTCAGGGGAAGATTGTGGTTCAGGTTTTGGAATTTGGGAAGAGTTGCCAGTTTGGGGATGGAAATCAGCTTTTACTTTTTGAAAAGAGGGGCTTGGATCTCGTTTGATGGACGTCACTAGTATTTCTTTTGGAAGGGCCGTTTTGGAGGGTCTGACGGGCTGTGCAAGCGTCAGGCAAATGCTTCCCCACGTCTCAGGAAATCCCCAAAGACAGCAAAGAAACTGACGCAGATGTCGCAGACCATGATACTGAGTTTACTTTTAGCAATGGAAGATGGATGTTGTGGCAGAATTGAGTAATCACAAAGTTAGATTTTATTTTTTTCAAATAAGAATATAGAGTTTTGTGTCCCTGGAAATTGTCTCAGAAGTGCATGCAAGTGTGTGATTTTGTTCCGACTCTTGTACCTGGTCTGTGATGGGGAGATAGTCACTGGTGACAAAGGAAGAATAGAGCTTGACCCAGAACACCCCAAGTTTCACTACTGGTGTCTTGATGGGGTTTGTGTGTTTTAACTGCAAACTAATTAGCAAGGTAAGTGCTCCCTCAGTGGCTTTCACATCACTATGACCTGGCAAAAAGCAATTTAAGGGAGGCAAGATTTATTTTGGCTCATTGTTTCAGTGGATTCTGGTCCATCATGGTGGGGAAGGAATGGTGGAGCAGCTCACGTGGTGGTGATGGAACCACGTGTGAGAGGCTCTTAACATCATTGTAGACCAGGAAGCAGTGAGGGCAGGAAATAGGGTCCAGATGTAAACCTTCTGAGTCCCACCCCTAGTGACTTATATCCACTAGCTAGATCCCACCTCCTGGAAGTTCTGCAGTCTTCCCAAACAGCACTAAAAACTGAAAGTTTGAAAGTTTACAAAATCCCCTCCCATCTTTCTGCTTTGTTTCCCATCTCTCACTCCCCTTCTAGTTAACACCCTTTTCCTTCCAACTAGCTGACTGTTTTGAAAGTAGGGGGTCTGAATGCTAAAGGAGTGTCCTGCTCTTCAAAGCAAGCTTTATTTCCCCATGGATTAACAAATTTGGTAGCCTACTTGGTACTGTGGGAGTACAAAAAATGCAGGAAAGAGAGGGTAATTGGATTTGCAATGTAGTTTGATTTTTGGAAATGGCCACTGGGCAGTGTGAGGCAGGATTGCCGGAATGTCTGCATGGCAGCCTGATTAGGCCATGAGGATGAGCTGTGGGTTGCAGTGGAGACCTCAGGATTTTATTAAAATGACAAGACTGTGGGATAGTTGCCGAGAACTGTTAGCTCCAGATAGAGTATTTCCCAGGCTGTGATCAGCCCACTGGAGGGGCAGAATTGGGACTCCAGAGACATCACTGGTTATAGACGTTGGATTTGGAGCTACTGGATTTGATGTTTGCCCTGTTTGTGTTAGACCTTGCATTAGTTCAATTGTTTCTTGCAATGCTATCTTTTGCAGTATGGATTTTTTTTCTGTACCATTATGTTTCATTGGTTTTACAACTCATAGTTGACTTTCGGCTGAGTATGTTTGAACAGTGTTGGCATTGATAAAAACTATGAGGGATTTTAAGACTGAATAGACTGTATTACATTTTACAACATGGATGGTCATTAATTTCTGGGGACCAGGGATGATTGTAGTGGTTTGAATTGGGTGTCACCCACAAACTCAAATGTCCTGAATACTTGGTTACCAGCTGATGACAGTTTGGGAGGTGGAGCCTTGTGGGAGGAGGTGTGTTCCTGGGGATCCAGCATAGGGCTGTTATGGCTTGGCTCACTCTCCTGCTGCAGTTTTCCACCTGCTGTGGCAGAGGTGTTGTCTAGTCTCTGATCATGCCATCTCTTCACCTGCCATCATGGAGCCTCCCCTCAAGACTATAAATGAAAATAAATCCTTTTCTCCCATCAACTTCTTTTGATCAGGTGCTTTGTCCCAGCAATGAGAAGGTAACTCCACCAGGGGAGATTTCACTTTCAAACTATAATAAAAGAGGAGGAGGGGGAGTGAAATTTGCTTGCTTCACTTTCCGGGAAAAAAAATTCCATTGCACAGGAGGATAAAAGCACAAACTGATATAACAATGGCATATAATAAGGGAATGGATAATGGAGAGCAAGGGGTTTCTGGCTCCATTAGAAAGGGAATTTTGTTTTTGAGGTAGGGTCTCACTCTAGTGCAGGCTGACCTGGAATTCACTATGTAGTCTTGGGATGGCTTTGAACTCACAGTGATCCTCCTATCTCTGCCTCCCAAATACTGAGATTAAAGGCAGGTGCCACCATGCCTGGCTTTTTGGGAATTATTTTTTAAAATATATTTTACTTTTATTTATTTGACAGAGAGAAAGAGGGAGGGGGAGAGAGAGAAAAAAAATGAGAATGAGTGTGCCAGGGCCTCCAGACACATGTGCCACCTTGTGCATCTGGCCTATGTGGGTTCTGGGGAATTGAACTTAGGTCCTTTGGCTTTTCAAGCAAGCACCTTAACTTCTAAGCCATACCTCTAGCCAAGAAAGGGATTTTTTTTTAAAACTTAAAAGAGCACTGTGGAAGATGAGAGGAGAAAGCATACATTTCACTGCCCTCTGGATTGTGAATGTGGTTGGGATAGCCTTGGGGTCAGACCAGGCTCTTTTGGTTTACTTCTGCCCACATCTTTTTTTTTTTTTTTTTACCATGGTATAGGTTCAGCATGGAGTCATAATATGCATGTAGTTTTGCAAAAGGAAATCAATAAATTGTCCCACCAATAATAATCCCTATTCCCCTTACCTGACAAGGTTGCTATTGAGTCCACATGAGATAATACCCATGCGAGCATTTAGTACCGTGTGCATGGAAACCAACCCTCACCAAGGCAATCCCGGATGGATCTACGTTGCATTTCAATCAAGCAGCCTACCCCGGGTGGCAGTGTGTCTCTGGACTTAGCAGAGCTGTCTGTGTCCCTCGTTAGTGTTTCCGGGTGTCAAAGGGGCTGCACTTACTCTTGGCTCCTGACCTGTGGGTCAGTCCTATGTCACTCTGACTACTGCTGCCTTGGAGACATCAAAACTCACTTGGTGGAAAATCTTGGTAAAATCTTCCTGAGTTATACACACCCTGCCTGCCAGGAGGCTGAGCAATGAGCTGGGGTGGGTATGGGGCTGTCTGGTGACCATATGAACTATAGGTAGGAACAAAATCAAATGTCTGATTAAGAGAACTTTTGATGAATTAGCAGGGTCAGGCCCTGTCCAAGGACATTCTTAGAAACAGGTCTTTATTCCATCTCTGGATGTTTCCTCTATAGCCTTGAGATATGATTATAGTTCATCTGAATTTAGTATGCTGCAAGTTTTCCCCCTCCTAATAGCCATATGAAAGAGTGGATTGACCTTTAATTTATAATCCTTATGTCGTGGAGTATAGCAGAGCTTAACCCATGTCTGCTGTGGTTCAAAACTGTCTGCTTTGCTCTGGAAAAGTCAGGTCATGTTTTCACTGTCAGCCTGGAAATAAAATAAATAATAAAGGAACCAAGTGTCATGATGGAATTCATTTATAAAAGGCAGAAGAGATCCAGATGGATAAGGGAGAGAAATGACCAAACAGAATAAGGAAGTCAGAGATGTTGATTAAATTCTGAAAAGGGAGAGAGAAGCTTGTCAGGTAAAGAAAAGTGTAGTGCTCTGGCATGGTACTGAATATCTGTTAATCCCAGCACTTGGGAGGCTGAGGCAGGAGGACTAGGAGTTCAAGGCCAGTCTGGACTGCATGGTGACCTTGTTTCAATTAAGAACAAAAACCTGAACCCCAAACAAACCACTTTCACATTGCTGTGAACAAATATCCATCCAGAAGCAGTGTATAGAAAGAACAGGATTTAATTTGGCTTACAGTTTCAAGAAGTTTCATGGTGAGGAAGGCATGGTAGCAGAAGCGGGAGCAGAGCTGGTTTCTTTGAGCCTGGTCTGGAAGTAGAGGAGGAACAAGAAGAAGGGTCCGCCCTGCTTCCTCCAGCAAGGCTCCACCTCCTGAAGGTTCCACAACCTTCCCAAACAGCGCCACCAGCTGGGGATCAAGCGTTCAACCACATAAGCCTGTTGGGGACATTTTTTCATTCAAGCCACAACACAAATCAAAACGCAACATGAAGAACAAAAAACAAAATAATAAAGCAAGTGTCTGTGGCTCTTGGCAACACAAAGGCAGAGTAGCTGAGCCAAATGGGAGTAGAAACGCAGGTATAAAACCTGCTGAGAGAGGTTTAAGGGTTTTGTGTGTGTGTGTGTGTGTGTGTGTGTGTGTATGTGTGTGTGTGTGTGTGTGGTTATTGTGAATTACGCTGTTTCCCTTATATCTTTCTCTTTCCGAGTATATTTTATCATTTGGATATAAGAAGGCTACTGATTTTTATTTTATTTTAATTTTACTTCCTGTCACTTTGCTAAAAGTGTTTATCAGCTCTAGTTTTCTGGTCAAAGCTTTAGGATTTCTAATGTATAGAATCATAATATTATTGTAAATAAAGATAGTTTGACTTTTATGAGATAGGCTCTCTCAGTGAACCTGAAACTCATTTACTCTGGACTAGCTATACAGTTAGTCCTAGAGTTCTGTCTCCCCCTTTCCAGACCTGGTGTTACGGAGGCGCTCTGCCATGCCCAGCTTTTGCGTGGGTGGTGGAGATCTCAACTCAAGCTCACATGGCAAATACTTGCCGACTAAGCCCCACATTTTCATAGCTAGGTGATGTGATAGAATAACCATCCTCTGAAGATGCCCATATCCAAATCCCCCAAACTGTGAATGCATTACCTCATATTGAGAACAAAACATATGCATATATACATATGTACCAGCAAGGTCAGAAAGATGCTGAAGACTTTGAACATGGAAGGAGAGCCCACTAGACAAGAAATATAGAAGGACTCCAGATGCTAAAACAGCAGGGATACATGTTTTCCTTAGTGTTTCCAGGAGGCATGCTGCCCTGTCAATACCTTGACGTTAGCCCATGAAGACCCGTGTTAGATTTCCAAGCTACAGGAACTTAAGAATGTATTTCTGTTGCTTTCAGTCATCCCTAGAGCATTAGAAAACTAATATAAGTGGTGTGCTATGGCTTGGATGGGAAGTGGTCTTCCCAAAGGCCCACGTTTTGAAGACTTGAGCTGGTGGTGTCAGTTATTGAGTGGTGATTGGACCACAGGTGCTCTGGCTTTATCAATGGATGAATCTATTGATCGAATCAAGACGTGATGGCGTTATTGGGAGGTAGGGCCTGGTTGAGAAGCAGGTCACTGTGAACATGCCATGGAGACATATGCCTTATCCCTGACCTCTTCCTGCTACTTGCTCTGCTTTCTGTCCACCATGAAGTGGCACTTCCTCTACCGTAGGTTCCCACAGCTGTGATACTCTGCTCTGCCACAGGCTCCAACGATGGATCTCGCTGAATCCTCTGAAACTGTGTGGCATGACAAATCTTTCTTATGTGAACATGTTCCTCTAGGAATTTCTTACAGAAAAGTCCAACATGTACTGTCACCACTTTTTGACAAGTTGTAGGAAATGGGCGTCAACATTTAAAAATATTTCTAACCTTTTATCACCTGCGGTGGTTTGATTCAGGTGTCCCCCATAAACTTAGGTGTTCTGAATGCTAGTCTCCCCAGCTGATCGCATTTTGGAAATTAACGCTTCTTGGAGGGAGTGTATTGTTGGGGATGGGCTTATGGGTATTGTAGCCAGTGTCCCCTTGCCAGTGTCTGGCACACTCTCCTGTTGCTATTGTCTACCTTATGTTGGCCAGGGGGTGATGTGCAGCCTCTTCTCATATCATCGTTTTCCCCTGCCATCATGGAACTTCCCCTTGAGCCTGTAAGCCAAAATAAACCCTTTTTCCCCCCCACAAGCTGCTTTTGGTCAGGTGATTTCTGCCAGCAATGTGAGCCTGACTGCAACACCACCCAAACAAGTACCTAAGTCAGAGGGACCACTAACATTCACTGCAAGGAAATCACTGAAGATAAACCATGTGCTTGATATTGATGATCACATTATATTAATTTTTCCTTTAGCATATTCTGTAGGCAGTTTCCATCAATGGTGAAAGCCATGCTGAATACAATGTTTCCAATTATTTTGGAAGCAATAGGGCAGAATGGATCAAATGGCTGAGGTTGAGAGCAAACTCAGGGCTCCGGAGAGTAAACCAGGAAGACCCCTAACTGCACATAGAGGCAGGTCCTGGAAGATATCAAACTTGTCTAGCAGGTAATCTTTTTTTTTTTTTTTTTTTTTCATTCAAGGACTTTCAGCACCCTCTGGCTTGTGCTGAGAAGTTTTCATCCATTTTGTCTTGTGGTTCCCTTCACTAGGTTTGACTACTCCTGAAACAGACCTCATATTATAAAATGTGTGGCATCTCTTGGCCATACAGCCATATGAATAATATTGCAATGATATATAATTACATTATATAACCATATCAACCTGTTATGTTAATTGCTTAAGTACTTCATAGCCAAGTTTTTACTCATATACAGGTATGTGTTTATATATATTTGAGATGTGTGCATACAGTTGTCCATTGCTATATGTGAGGGAATTAGTTTCAGGACAACCTTACCCAACATATGCCAAAATTCAAGGTTCAATATTTGTGTATAATCTTCTTGCATTATTCCTTATACCTTATATTATCTCTAGGCCACATAATACCTAATACAATGCAAATTCTATGTAAGTAATTGTTCTACTGTACTGTTCAGGGAATATGACCATGAAATAGTT
The DNA here is from genome assembly GCA_036346955.1 of Dipus sagitta. Classification (NCBI taxonomy): domain Eukaryota; kingdom Metazoa; phylum Chordata; class Mammalia; order Rodentia; family Dipodidae; genus Dipus; species Dipus sagitta. Next base: position 107,996,354 of record CM070781.1, on the reverse strand, counting down.
TTATGTGTTGAGTATAGATGCAACCTTTTTTTTTTTTTTTGGTTTTTCGAGGTACGGTCTCACTCTAGCCCAGGCTGACCTGGAATTCACTGTGGAGTCTCAGGGTGGCCTCAAACTCACGGCAATCCTCCTACCTCTGCCTCCCAAGTGCTGGGATTAAAGGCATATGCCACCATGCCCAGCTAGATGCAACATTTTTGAAATTAAAAAACTTTATTAAAATTTGCACAATCCCCTCTCAGTACCTCCTTTGTATTTCCTCTCTTATCCATTTCCACTGAACCCCCTCTTCTTTTATACTATTTCCTCTTGTTCTTTTTTTTTTTTTTTTTTTGGTTTTTCGAGGTAGGGTCTCACTCTAGCCCAGGCTGACCTGGAATTCACTATGGAGTCTCAGGGTAGCCTCGAACTCACGGCGATCCTCCTACCTCTGCCTCCCAAGTGCTGGGATTAAAGGCGTGCGCCACCACGCCTGGCTTCCTCTTGTTCTTGAATGTCTCTTTTGGCATCCTTCATCATCCATGACAGTCTGTCAATGGGCGCCGTAGTATGCAGGTCTTGTGCAGGTAAGGACAGCCACTTTAAGGTCATGAGTACAATGAACATATTGTGTCTGGGAGACAGCATTACAAAGCACTCCTCCCCATCCTTCAGCTTTTATATTCTTACCATCAGCTCTTCCACTGTAGGCCCTGAGCCTCTGGAGGGTGGAATAGAGATGTCTTATTTAGTGCCTAACACTCCACTGTCACTTCTTTTCAGCACCTTGATGAGTTTTGAGTCTCGCCAGCGGTTACTGCCATCTTGAAAGAGAAGCCTCTCTAACAGGCAGTGAAAGCAGCACTCATATGCAGGCATACACATAAATATTTAGTGTGTAGTAAATATTTAAATGCAACACTTTTGCAAATATTTTTCATATTGAGTTCATGGATACAGATATGGAAGCAAGCTCTCTCCACACACACACACACACACACACACACACACACACACACACACCATCCAAGCCATTGAATCTTTTCCCTCAGTTGTATGATCCAACTTCTGAGAAGGCCATATACATATTCACAAAGGAAATACTTTCTTTCACAATTTTCCCTCCAGTAGTATAGAGCTTGGGGTATGCGCATAATGAGGACAGGGGAGAAGTCAGGATAAATTAAATGAAGAGGCTATTCCTGTGGAAGTAAAAAAAAAAAAAGTCCTTATGTTGGCTGTAGTGCTGAAATTCAAGTGTCTGATAGGATAGCAAGTATTTCCTTTTATTCCTATCCAGTAAATATCTATTCTGAGACTCTGCAACCTCAGCATCTCAACTGATTGTACTAAACCTGAGAACCGTCACCTGAATGTTAACATGATGGACCCACGTTGATTGGACTCAGATGACCTGAGGTTTAGTGTAGGAATCTGAATTTTTATCAGGCTTTCCAGGAGATACTGGTGTAGGTGATACGTATGGGGCCACATTTTATGAAATTCTGTCTTGCTGGAAGTTCAGTGTTCCTTTGTGGAAACAACTGACCAGTTGACCTTTACCAGAAATACAGAGTTTGAGACTTCCCCTCTAGAGTTCATTTCATGAACAAATTCTCAGTTGCAAGTCAAATACTTATTTCCTGTGTGAGATAGTAGAGAGCCCATTTTCTATCCCATCTCTTCATGATGTCCAGTGTAATGATGCCCATGAAAAGCGACTGCCCTTGGGGAGATGTCTATGATGCCATTTTGACTATCAAAGGGAAAGGAAAATTCAACTAAAGGAGAATGACAGAGGGTCTTCAAAATGGGACTGTGTTGTTCCAGTCAGGATCCTATACTGAAACAGAGACCCTGGTAGAGCTAATGCTTCTGCATATAGCAGGTGTTGATAGAGAGTGTTCTTAAGAAGCAAATAAGCAAGGAAGGGAGGTTGGGGAAATGCCACCCATTTTCTAGAATGCCCAAGATTCAGAAATTCATTTAACAACTATATTAATGTTAATCCAAACTATAAATACTCTGCACTTTTCAGAGACATTGGGCTTTATCTGATAAGGAGTCTTGGCAAAGCAAGAATGAGTTTCTGATGTTTGTGCTTGAGATATATATCTATCTATATATATATATATATTGGTCTGTGAAGATCAGAAAGTTGGTCATGGTAAGAGCAGCACTGGTAAATTATAGAACAACAACACTGAGTGAGGCCTTGGCTAAGCATCTTTACAGAGATGAATCTCTATGAGTCTCTAAGGACTCTTAGACATTCCTCGGGTTTTTCTTGTGAGAGAATTGAGGCACAGAGGACCTCAGTAAAAGCCTTTAATATTTTTTTTCTTGTATCAAAGATTTTATTGTAATGGGAGGAGGGAGAGACAGACCCATGATCATTTTGATAGATAGTACAAACAGAATTTGAGTGCTGGAATCCTGACTTTCAAGTCTTTGCTTTCATATCCTCTTTTAAAAATATTTTATTTTTATTTGTGTGTGTGTGTGTGTGTGTGTGTGTGTGTGTGAGAGAGAGAGAGAGAGAGAGAGAGAGACAGAGACAGAGACAGAGAGAGAGAGAGGGAGAGAATGGAGGCACCAGGTTTTTTTTTTTTTCTGCTGCAAATGAACTTTAGATGCATGCATCACTTTGTGTATCTGGCTTTATATAGGAACTGGAGAAGTGAACCTAGGCCAGCAGGCCTTGCAAGCAAGCCCTTTTCATCATTGAGTCATCTCCCAAACCCAGTTTTTAAAAATAAATCATTTTTGATGATTCATCTTCATTGGCCACTTGAATTTGAAATTACCTAGGAGGCACACCTTTGGGCATGTCTGTGAGGGTGTTTCAGAGAGGTTTAACTGAGGATGGAAGGCCCACTGTGAAGGTAGGCAACACTATCTCATAGACTGGGGCCTGAGACTGCATAAAAAAGGGAAAAGCGACTGCCAGATGAGTACCAGCATTCCTCTCTCTCTCTCTCTCTCTCTGCTCTGCTTCCTGATTATGAATACGATGTGACTGGTCACTGCATGTTCCCCTTACCATACTTCTGCTGTCATGATGAACCATACTATCCAACTGTGAAGTAAAATAGACCCCCAGGTATTTTGTTGCAACGATGTTAAAAGTACCTTATGCATTTCTGAGAGGTCAGCCGATGAAGCCATGATCATATGTGGTCAGCAGATGGAGGAGCATGCTCTAGAAGCAAAGTCTTCCCAGACTCCAAATCCTGGGTTCTTTCCAACATGTTATCTCATGGCCCAAGCTCTGGGCCATTTCCTTTGGGCCAGAAAAAAACTTTGGAAGGCTCCAAGGAAATTAAAGAATAAGGTTCAAGCTGCTCGTTCCTCCCTTGTGCACTTAAGTAAGCCACAGAAAGGCCAGGCCATTTATTTTCAGGAACAGCCTAATGATTACCCAGCAGGTCTAGTTACGGATGTGGCTCGTCAGGCCACCTGGATATAGTAGTGTGAAAAGCCCACAGTCCGTCTCAGGCTGATGGATTGCCCACGTTATTAATACGGAAAAGGAGGGAGATTTACTTTCGGTAGTGGAATTAAGGTGCTCCAGCACACCCTGGACTAGTTGTTTTAAAATAACAGGGGACTGAGTTTCTCTTGGAAAAGAACTTAATTTTTATTGAAAACCTACCACCTTCAAATGGCTGGGAAGTTGAAGAACTATAAAACTGTCAACCAGCCCCATTATTAAAAGCTTTATTTGACAAATCTTCCACTGCTGGGGTAACTCGTGCATTCCCCTCCTTTCTCGCAAGAAATAAAACCACTCACTTATGCAAACTGCTGGCAAAGAATGGAAACAGATGGACTTCTAAACACGGGCAGAGACACCCTGGCCCTTCCCCACAGCCTAATGGAAGAAAGGGCCCTTCATAAATCTCAGGCTGCTCGGACACAGTGGTGGCTCTACAGTTTCTCATCTCTCTGGTTTCAGATAGGGCTGAGGGATATGTCCTTATTTCTGGAAGGTTCTCTGGTAGTGGGAGGCATTTAAAAGCATGGAAGAGTGTTTCGCTAGCACAGACCTCCTGTGTTGGTCTCCTCTTCTCCCTCCCTCTCTCCCTCCCTCCCTTCCTCCTCTCTCTCTCTCTCTCTCTGTAAGCATCTGCATGCTAGTGTATATGTGGATTTCAGAGGACAACTTTAAGGTGTCAGTTCTCAACTTATACCCTATTTGAGACAGTCTCTCTCTCTCTCTCTCTCTCTCTCTCTCTCTCTCTCTCTCCTGCTAGGAAAACCAGACTAGCTGGCCCATGAGCTTGAGGAGTCTTCTGATTCTGCCTCCCATTGCTACATCCATGTTGGGATTACAGAGTTGACATGAGATCTGGGGATACAAACTCTGGTTGTCAGGCTTGCCCAGCAAGTGTTTTTAACCCCTGAGTCATTGTTCCAGCCCCTGTGTTGGTTTTCTATTACTACCTTAAAAACTGGCCCATGACTGTAGAGATTTAGCTCACATTTATTATCTCATGGTTTTGAGGGGTTAAAGGCATAGCACAATTTCATTGTTTCATCTAGGATCTTGAAGGGTGGAAGAAAGCCAGATATTAGTTATGGTTGGGTTCTTTTCTGGAAGCTTAGCCAAGATAAGTTCTGGTTTGCATTTGCATGGTGGTGGGCAGCACCCACTCCCCTGTGATTGTAGTTGAGATTCGCAGATGCCACTGGCTGTAGGTCAGAATCTGATCTTGCCTTCTAGCCCTTCCATTTCTTGACACACAAATGTCTCTAACAGGTCTCCTTACTTCATCCACCCAGGAAGGAGTCCCCATGTGTAAACAAGATGCATCTTACTTGCTGAACGTTGGCATGAAGGACACAGCTCACCTACTTGCTGAACATTGGCATGAAGGACACAGCTCACCTACTTGCTGAATGTTGGCATGAAGGACACAGCTCACCACCTGTGCTGGATCCTCCTGGGTAGAAGCAAGTGATGAGCTCTGTCCACGCTTAAGAGAGGGGTAATAAGAAGGGTGAGGACCAGAAAGAGTGACGATTGAGGTCATGGTGCCTCCCTGGACATCTGTCCACGCTTAAGAGAGGGGTAATAAGAAGGGTGAGGACCAGAAAGAGTGACGATTGAGGGTCATGGTGCCTCCCTGGACATCTGTCCATGCTTAAGAGAGGGGTAATAAGAAGGGTGAGGACCAGAAAGAGTGATGATTGAGGGTCATGGTGCCTCCCGAGACATCTGTCAATGTTCAAGAGAGGGGTAATAAAAAGGGTGAGGACCAGAAATTGTGATATTGAAGGTCATGGTGCCTCCCTAGACATCCTCCCAAGGCTAATCAAGTTAGATTTGTTTAACCTGAACTGCTGGTAAAGATGGAAGAAAAGATGGAAAAAGTTCTATTTATTGGGGTGCTTTGGACCAAAAGGAAACTCATAGTTCTCTTTTAGAATATTACCAAAAGGAGAAATGAAAGTGAAGGATGATATTGCATTCCTGTAATCCTAGCACAGAGGAGGTTGAGACAGGAGGATCCTGAATTTGAAGCCATTTGGGGCTACATAAGAAGATCTTGTCTAAAAGAAAACAGGAGAAAGAGAAGGAAAAGGAAGGAAATGAGGATGGGCATGGGTGTAGATATGTGTTGACGTCCTTTCCTTTCTTTGGATCTATACCCATAAGTGGGATTGCTGGGCCTCTGTGTTTAATATTTTGTAGAGCCTCCACATAGTACCTATAGTGGCTATACCCTTTTACATTCTCATCAATATATACAAGGGCTCCAATATTTCTCCATCCTTACCAATACTTGTTCCTCTTTTTCTTTCTTTTGGCCATATAGGTAGATGTGAAGTGGTACCCCACTGACTCTGACTTACATTTTCATAATGATAGTGATGTTGAGAATCCCTTCATGCAGATATTAAGAATTTTGGGTTGCTCTAAAGCCTTCCTAGTGAGTGAGTTGCATTTAACAGTGGACCAGTCTACAGCTCTAAGGAGGAGATGACTTTAGGCAGTGGGATCTCTCCAGTTCCCAATACCCCAGTGTCCAGAAGTGTGTGGAATTGCCTGCTTAATGCCTGCAGGAAGCCTATCCCAGATGTCGTAGGGTCTGAGAACTCCCTGGTCTAAACTCTGCTCATTCATCTTGGTTACCAAGTAATATCCCGCCTACAAAGTCTGCTGGGGAAAGTACGGCCAGATGCCATCTCTTTAATATTTAGAAATCTGCCTTAATAAATCCTAGCCCTTCCCATACATTGCTATCTGTATCCATGGTCTCCAGTTTTCTGGGAATTCAGTGGGATGGTTTCTTATCTGTTAGCTTGTCAGAAACAGACGCGAGGACAATCAAATGTTCATCTATTCACATCTGGTGTTCTGCGGGAAACAGCGTTTAGACCCCTACAGTGTTTAACTGTATAAATGGTCTCTATCTATCATCTAAATCAGAACTGGGTATGTGTGGAGCAGGCCAGATCAGATAGAGACTCATGTAGATTGTGTGTGAGGAGGGGGCAGTCTATATGACCGTATGCCACTGAGAACACTGAGAACTGGCAGAATTCTCATCATAGTCCTGCTTACTTTATCCATGTTTATGTCTAATCTAGTGGAAATTTTCCCTTTAAATAAGGCAGTGTGTGATGTGTGCGTGTGCACATGTGTGCACATCTAAGTATGCCTGAACCTTGTGCTTCTTACCTGTGCATTGCTACTTGTGTTAACCATCAGGTACCTCATGAGTGCGCTTGCATAGTGCTCTGTGGATGAGCCTCTGTGTGGTCTTCTGAAGATCTATCTGTGCTTACGTGTGACATCTGTCTGTATGTCCATCTATGTCCAAGTACAGTTCTGCATATGTGTTGACATGATCTTCTGTGCTGTCTGTGTGGGTATGTTTAGTGTGTGTGTTCATGTGTCTTCTGAGGGCTTCCCCATTTCCCACTTCCTCCTCTTTCTCCTGTGGATGGATGCAAGCTATCTATTTTATTGCTAAAGGGGTAGAATGGGCCTGCTGCGAAAGGCAACTAGCCTTGTGGTAAGTCCGAGGTGTGGCTTGCAGTGCCTCTGGAGACTGCCTCTCCCTCAGCTGTGTGCACTGAAAACACGCGAATGGGGGAAGCATCATCTGTGTTGAAGGCAATGCCTTCTTGCTTTTCAGCAACTGGGAAGGCCTGCATATAGCCCTCCTCCCCATCCACTGAAGGAAGGTGCTGGTATGTGGTGGGACTAACACCATCCATTCTCCTAACCAGCTCCTGGCAGCTCCCTGCTCTGCAATCTCCTTGTTCCAGGATACATAGCAACACTTCTGTTGAGCCAGTCCCTGGTTTTCCTTTAGCTGATTTCTTCTCTGCCGTGTTGTTTTCTCTCCACATCCTGTTTTCTTCCTCTGAGCTCTCACACAGGGCTTGACGCCTCTGCCTTATCATGGCGCCAGCAGACAAGAGGAGGGTGACAGCCTAATCAGGACCATCGCCACCACCATCAATACCAACCTAGGCTAACGTGTAAACTACAAAGGCTTTGGGCTTGCCACACCTGACCTTCTTCAATCCAAGAGTTAAACCAACAGCCTAAGTGAAATACTGTGCAGGCCTTCGCGACCCCTGGTGTTGACTGGACAATCACAGTGTGTCAGACACGATGTGGAGCCCTTCACATCAATGAAACCACTTAATTAATATCCAGTGCCACGTCCAGGAAGAAGATGCTGTTATCTCCACTTAACAGACAGAGAAACTGATATGGAGAGAGGTTAAATAACTTGCCTGAGGTCACACAGCCAGTCAGTGGTAAGTGCTAGGCAAAGAACACAGGCATTTGAGGTGAAGAGCTCATGTTCTGTGTTACTATGTAGTGGAGAAATTGGATCTAGCCAAGTTCCTGAGTTCTACGATGTTCATTTCTTTGATTTTTTTCCAGCACCAGTGACATTGGAGAAGGTCATAGTTTTGGGTAGTGGTGGCACTGTTGTCCCAACAACACACTATTCCCAGATGCCTCCCTGTTAGTTTAGACTGACTCTTGCTTCACATAGAAATGCATGCACCCACACACATATGTACACACACTCTTCCTCCTGGAGTGTCAGAGAACATTACTGTTCAGCTACACAGGGTGCCGAGGGAGAGTTGGTCAAAGGTCACAAAAGTTCAGTTGCATCAGAGGAATAAGTTTGAGAGGTCTACCGAGCAGAGCAACGTGGTGACCAATGAACAACAGTGCAACGTGGTCTTGAAAGTTACTGAAAGGCCTTTTTTCTCTTTTCTTTCTTTCTTTTTTTTTAATGTAGGGTGTCTCTCTAGACAGGCTGATCTGGAATGGAATTCAGTATGTAGTCTCAGGCTGGCCTCTAACTCACAGCAATCTTCTTATCTCTGCCTCCCAAGTGTTGTAATTAAAGGCATGTGCCAACACATCTGAGGGACAGAGAATGAATGAATGGGTGCACCAGGACCTCTAACTGCTGTAAACAAACTCCAGATGCATGCGCCCTTTGTGCATCTGACTTTATGTGGGTACTAGGGAATCGACCTGAAGTCATCAGGCTTTGCAAGCAAAATCCTTAGCTGCTAAGCCGTCTCTCCAACCCAAGGATTGATTTTTAATGCTTATATCACAGAAAAATGAGCATGATGTGACACATATGTCACATGGCTATGCGGGGCATTCTATAGTGTGTATGTATTTCAAAACATCATGTTGTACACCACAGACTTTTGTCCATTGAAATCATTTAAAGGGCTGGGAAGATGGCTCAGCGGTTAAAGGAAGCTGCTTGCAAAGCCTAATGGCCCAGTTTCAGTTCCCCAGCCACCCACATAAAGTGCATGGGTGTTCATTTGCAGCAGTAAGGAACCCTGGCACTTCCCTACACACACATAAATAAATAAAAAAGATCATAACTTAAAAATGAATGTTGATGTCACCATTGATACCTCCCTTTGTTTGCTGCCTCCTACCAAACGCCTTACTGTCTCCCCACAACCCTATCTTCCGAACTGAGCTCAGCAGTCTCTCCCCACCCACTGCACTTCTTTGCCGCAGTCCGCCGTGGCCTATCTTCAGACCTTGCAGTAGCCTCCTCACTGGCTGTACTGGTTCTGCATAACCATGAGCATCCCTTCTCCAGCTCTCTTCCCTTCTTCCAACCCTCAACAGCTCCCGTGCCCCTCATGGTAAAAGTCAAATTCCTACCTGTTCCCAGGTGATAGGACTCACTGTTGCCTCACTACTCTCTCCCACACTGGCTATACTGATCTCACTCATCCTCATAGTGCCTGGACACATGCACAAGCCCTGGTGCCAGTTCTTCCTGGGTGTGGCACGTTCCCATCTTCACACCTGGCAGCTTCCTGCTCAGTTGCCTTGGCTGGTCATTCTCTCAGGGAAGCATCTCTGCATCCCAAAAATTTTTCAACCATGTCAATGCATTGCCTCTTACCTGTATTTCTCTCCTTAACACTTATGAGCATCTAGTGTTTTATCTATCTATCTATCTATCTATCTATCTATCTATCTATCTATCTCTCTATCCATCCATCCATCCATCCATCCATCTGTCATCTTATTTGCTTATTTTCTACCTCACTGCCAGTAAGGTCACAGGCATTGTCTTGTGTTGATTCCTGTTATATACTTGGTATACAGTAGGCATGCAATCTATACCTGCTCAATGACATATCTATAACAACATATATATGAGATACAAAATTTAAAAGGTACAAGGGGGAAATGGTCTTTCCTAGTACTATTCTTTAGCCATATAACTTATTATCATTATTTTTAGTTCACATACAAAATAATGGCTTATATTATCCCATTTTTACACACATATATCCTTGACTTTGCTCATTCTCACTTCCATTACCATCTAATTCTCCTCTTACCCCTCATTAAGTCCCTTTCCTGTTCCCAAATAGTCCCCCTTCTGCTTTCATGTCGTATGTGTGTGACTATATGCAGACATTACATATATTTAAGTACTGATTGTGCATATGTGAGAAAATATGCACTACTTGCCTTTCTTCCACACACTCCAGTCCTTCTCTTGTTCCCTCCCTTCTCCTTTATTGCCCTTTCTCTCCCAGATGCATCTGTTTTCCCAGGAAGCAACTGCTTACCCATTATTCAACCTCCTCCCAGAGGCATTCTATACAATCAAACATGCATGTGTATTCATCTGTGAGCATGCACTTACACACCAGAGCTCTGTGTGTCCAGACATGTGTGAAGATGAGTCAGGTAGTGTGGCCAGACTGGATGAGCAGTGTCAGAGTGACTGTGGATCCCACTGTTCACGAGCAGGGAGGAGTTTGGCTTTTACCGTGAGGTGGACAGAGATCATGGCTGCCATGGCAGTACCAGGAATGGGCTGGCTTTTCTCTTCCCCCTTTCTTTACTGTCCTGGGAATCCTTTCACATCACAGCATGAGGAACACCTTCCATATTTAAAATGTGTGCCCGTTACACGATTGTATAAACATGCATTTTTTATCATAACAGTCCCTATTGATAGACTTTTGGGCAGTTCCCTATACCGTGCTCTCACAGACGTGACTGTAATTAATAACATGGCACTTGCATCATTTCTCACGAATGCAAGTCTATCTGTGGGATGGATTCCTAGAACTGGAATTGTGTTGGCTTACTTTTTTAAAAAAAAATCAATGCTTGGCTCGTTCAGCTTTCTCAAGAGGGGAGTTCACAGTGATGCTGATCCAAAGGGTAGCTGTACTGCTGTGTATCATTATGTCAGAATTAAAAATCGACTCATTACCCAGTTAATGGGGACTTGCAATGAGTGCTCACTTGGAAGCTTGGCCCCACACCCCTCCCCACTGCCTTAAGGAAGCACACCAATCTCAGGCTAAAAATGGCTCCAAGATAACAATGGCAGAAGACCCCATTTTCCTTAAAAGCCCCATGGAGATCAGGCCTCCCTTAACTGCTTCAGTCTGAGTGGCTAACTTTTATTTTGCTTGCTGTCTCACTGGAGGTTATTTTCTATCTTCTTGTGCAGCTGGATCTGAAGGTTTGGGTGGGGTGTGGTCACTGGGCTGTTCCATGCAGCAGCAGTCAGAGATGGAGGAAACTGAAGACGGTAGCACTGCTTCAGCCTCTTACGAAGTTCAGGATATTGAAGTTTGTTATGTAATATGGGGATAATAACACTTACCCCAGCTGGGCATAATGATACAGGCTTGTAATCTAAGTATCTTGGAAAGACTGAGGCAGGAGGATTGCAAGCTCTAAGCCTGTATAGGCTACAGAGTGTGTTCAAGATGAATTGGGGCAACTTAGAGAGAACCTCTTTCAGAAGTACAAAGTGTAAGAAGGAAGCTGGAAATAAAGCTCAGTGGTGGAGCACTTGGCTGGCACACGCAAGGTCCCGAATTCCACCCCAGCACTACAAAACAACAACAGCATCAGCCATCTGCCTCTCATAGAACTGTTTTGGGGATTTAACTAGCTTATGTTAAATTCGTATTAACTAATTAAAAAGAAGATTATTCACAAACCCCACCCATGTGTGAGGCTGCTCTGGAGTCGAGGAATGCAGACCTGAACCAACTCGCAATGGTCTTTGACCACATGGACACCGCAGTATGTGAAGAGCTGCCCGTGGTGCTTGCTATAGGGTGTGGGTTTCCGGCATTCACCCGTCCTTAGAGGGTGTGAAGGGGCATGCTTTGTTTGAGAGTTGGGACAGAGGACAAGTTATTTGTGTTTGCCTTGAAGGATGAGGACATTGGTTTTCCAGAAGGGAAAAGGCTGAGCATGGGGAGTTTTCTGTGTTTTGTTGTGGGAAAGGTGTGGATGAGAGAAAACACAATACATTGGAAAATTGAAGAGTATGACCCAAATCCACAGTAGGACTCTCCCTACCTTGATGTCATGCTGGTATGAAATTCTGTCACTCTTGGGCTGCAGAGATGGCTTAGTGGTTAAGTTCTTGCCTGTAAAGCCTAAGGACCCCGGTTCGAGGCTCAATTCCCCAGGATCCACATTAGCCAGATGCACAAAGGGGAGCACGCATCTGGAGTTCGTTTGCAATGGCTGGAGGCCCTGGTGCACCCACTCTCTCTCTCTCTCTCTCTCTGCCTCTTTCTCTCTCTGTCTGTCACTTTCAAATAAATAAACAAAATAAAAATAAACAAAAAAATTTAAATTCTGTCACTCTTTCACCAGGTGAAAGGGACAGACTACCAGCCTATGGCCCGTCTTTTCACCTTCTATGCTTGGTCCTGCCTGGTCTCTGAGCTTAGCTTGGAGCCTGTCTGACCCATGGTAGCCTATAACCCACTAAGCTTCATTTTACACAGACCCCATATGTTCCCTCCATCCCTCCATACTCTATGACCTGAGTATGTCACATAGACTTCATGTGTTCCCTCATCCCTCCATACGCTATGAACTTAGTATTTTACACAGACCCCATGCATTTCCTCTACCCCTCCACATCCTATGACCTGGGAGTTTTAGCAAAATACCAATGTTTGCTCATATATGTTCTTTGTCATCTCCCTTTTGGTTTTTAATCATTCTCTTTTGACTTGATAAATGAGTCTTGGCTTCTCACAACTTTCCTGAAGACCCAGGGTGGGGAAAAAAAAAGCCCTTTCCAGTAGCTCTAACAGTTGTGAGGGAAAAATGAGCCTCCTCTATACTCAATAAATCACTTTGTCACCTTAATCTTTTATTGATCTCAATAAAAGTTGTATTTTGTTTCTTAACAAAAATCCACTGGGGAAGACATCCTATACATGTGGGGGCACGATGAGAATAGTGGTCAAGCCATCACCTCATATAGTTATTTATGGGAGAGCAATGGATTTGAGAGGGACTGGGGGTGGTAACAGACTAAAAAACCCTTCTCACAAGTGATGCATTATATTTTAAAAGACACACTTGACTCCAGGTAGCCCACTCCCAGACAAGACTCTGCAGCTATATTTTATGCAGACTTTTATAAACAGGTCATAAACATCCTGTGTCTCCAAGCCAGGAAAGCGAAGGCTCATAGCTGCTTCCACATAATGTATCTATGCGGTCAGTTAAATTTAGAATGTGGCAATCATTGTGCTCCGGGCTGACTTGATCTCCAGGGGAGGATTATCAAAGCCGTTTACTCATGGAGGAATGAGGAGAATTTCATCAGGGGTAGGGATAAAGCTTTTGTTAAAGGCTGGAATAAATATATTCCCCCTTGCTGCAGAAGCAAAGAAACACTAATAAAAAATGGCCTTCAATGTTAATATGTGTGTGTCTTCTCATCTCTCCCCAGGGCATGAGTAAACAGAGAGCTTGGTGATTTGATCTTTAAAAACAAAATAGTAAAACTGAGCAGACAGTGTGCACAGGCAATAGTGTTCTTTTGCTGACTTTCCCTGTAAGCCTTAACTCAGTTATCATTTCCATAAAGACTTCATCCATGGGACTGTGAGCTTCCATTCTCACTAAGATCTTATGCTGATGTCGTAATATACGAATCATGTAAGATCCTTGATTTCCTGGAGCTTATGTTCTGGGTGACATGGACCCCTTTATCTGTGGTAAAATAGTAAATGGAAAATTCTAGTAGTAGAGGCTGGGAAGATCGCTCAGCAGGTAGTCTTTCTGTGCAAGCATATGGAAGTGAGTTTGATCCCAGCACGTATGTAAAGTCAGGCATGGCCATGCATGCCTATAACTCCAGGGCTGAAGCGGGTGGAGACAAGACGATCACTGGTGCTTCCTGGATAGCCAGTTTAACAAAAATAAAAAACAAAACAAAACAGGGAAGTTCCAGGTTCAGCTAGAAACTCTGTCTCAGGGAAATGAGATGGAAGAGTGACAGAGGACACCTGATGTCTGTCCATGGATGTGCACAGGGTGTGTGCATCTGGACACACATATGCATACACATACATATGCATACTTACACTACACATATACCACATACTACACACACATACCAAAAAATTCTGGATATATACAACTGAACCTTCAGTTGTATACACAGTTGTCCCTCTTACTTATCATGGCCCCCAGAGGACACTTGAAACTGTAGGTAGTATCACACCCTATGTATGCTACATTTTTCTTTGCATACATATCTATAAGTTTTAATTTATGCATTAATCACAGGAAGAGATTAACAGTAATTAGTAATAAATAGAACAACCATTAGTATATGCTGTACTTAACACTACTGAAAAACGATCCCCTATGCTGGTAAGGACAGAGTTGGGTTTGGAGATCAAGTTCTACAGTTCAAGGTCTTCACCATGCCACTTTTCTCTGTTCTTGTAAAATCTAATGGTTTGAATTTTCCTGTTCTAGTTACTATCAGTTCACACATTCACTGGCTGTATTTAATATTCAGATCAGCAAGGGGACATGTTTTGGCATCAGTTAGGCCCATGGAGGATCATGTCTTCACACTGAAGTTGGGTTTCTTTTGCTTTAGTGGGGCCCAGATGCCATGTAACACTGGATATGTCTTTGTGACTATATTTTGATGTGGATGTCACTCAAGCATCACTAATTATGATGAGGAGGAAGGTTCAATTCTCCACCAGGATCTACACAAACACCAAAAGAGGGTAGACACACAGGACCCCAATACAATGTCCTTGCTGGAGAGTGTTATCTCCTGTCTGCCCTGCTACATTGGGAGTGACATGACTGTATCATCTCATTAGGGGCACACATTCATCAGGATGGGCCACTGAATGGAGCAATGATTCTGGGAGATTTTGATGGTCTTTCACCCTTCACCCATATGCAGTGATTTATCCGCTTGCAGACTATAGGAATCTTAGGTTATGGCACTCCTGAACTCACAATGGCTGATGCTACTTACACAAAGCATCCATAATAAAGAGAAAGATCATTAAATCAAAGTAGAAGAGAGCCTAGTTTAAAAGAAGAAGAGAGTCAGTGGAGGGAGTGTTGGGAGAAAGGAAAAGAGAGGCTGGTGGGAGGTAATTATGATCATTGCTTATTGTTTATATGTATCGAGGTTGCCAATAAAGAGCTGAAAAATATCTGGTCTGTGCACATTTAGGGAAGCAGAAAGTGCTATAGGAAGTACAAGGGGTCGTGAGTAATAACACAGAGGCAGCGTTAATTGCAGTTGTGAGCACAGCATAAATAAAACAACACGCACACTAGAAAACTCTCTACAAAACCAGCTTCTCTGCAAAGGTAAAGGGGAAAAAATAAAGCCACAATTACCAGCACTAGATCGTTATAAACACTGTTTGGGTAGAAGCTAATGGGACCAATATGTTTCAATGTCTCGGTTCTGGTTTTTTTTTTTTTTTTTTTTGGTACTTTGTTTTATTTTTTATTTATGAGAGAGACAGAGAGGAAGAGAGAAGCAGATAGAAAGGAAGAGAATGGACACACCAAGTCCTTCAGCCACTGAAATGAACTTCGGATGCATGCACCACCTTGTACACCTAGCTTACATGGATCCTGGGGAATTGAACCTGAGTCCTTTGGACTTAATCGGTAAGAGTCTTAACTGCTAAGCCATATCTCAGGCCTGGTCTTTAAAAAATATTATTTATTTATTTACTTGAGAGAGAGAAGCAGAGAGAAGGGGAGAGAGGAAGAGAGAGAGAATGGGTGTGCCAAGGCATCTAGCCACTGCAAGCAAACTCCAGATGCATGTGTCACCTTGTGCATCTGGCTTTTGTGGGTCCCGAGGAATTGAACCTGAGTCCTTTGACCTTGCAGGCAAGGATCTTAACCACTAAGCCATCTCTCCAGCCTGGTCATTTTTACTTTATTCAACAAATATTTTCTGGAGGTCTGCTATATGGCAGACCAGTGCTTATGTACCAAAGGAATGCCTGTTCCTTGCTTTCAAGGGGCTCCAAGTTTAAATGGCTTATTCAATATTTAGAAAAGTGGTTCTCATTTAGCACGAGAGCAAAAAAAGATGTTGGCACTGTCTGGAGACATTTTTGTTTGTCACAATGCGGAAGACTGTTACTGTCATAGTAGATAGAGCCCAGCGATACTACTAATTATCTTACATAGCAAAGAGTAGTCCCCTCCCAGTAAAGAATTATTTGTGTCCCAAAGGCTAATAGTATTAAGGTGAGAAACTATTTTAGAGTGTCAAATCATGGGCTTTATCTCAAAGGCTCATGTAAGTTCTCCAGGAACTCAGAAGGAGGAAGTTAGTCAGACAGTGGAATACTTTCCATGAAGAATGTGATGTCTTGAGGGGGGTCTGGATAGATTAACAAAGCTTGTTTGGTGCAGAAGTAGAAGAAAGGCATTCATAGGAGAAGAATTAGGATTGTGTGATGGTTAATCGCTGCTTTCCAATTTAATAGGATTTAGGATCACCATAGACACAAATTGTTTGGCATGTCTGTTAGGGATTTTTCCAGATTTGACTAATTGAGGTGAAAGAACCCATCCTAACTATGTGCCATTCCATCCCATGAGTGGGAGTCTTGGAGTGTATGAAGGGAGAAAGCTATCAGAGAACCAGCCTTCATCACTGTGCTTCTTGCTGCTGATGTCACACTGTCTTCCTGCCCCTGCCATATGTCTCTTACCATGATGAACTAAACTATTCCTTCTACAAATTGTTTCTGGTTATATGCTCATCCCAGCAGCAAGAAGATAACTGACACTGTACAAAGGCCTGGTGGCATATAAGATCATGGTGAGTTTAGTGTTCAGGACATACCTGCCATGGAGGGAGGAACAGGGAGAAAGGTTGAGGTATCTCCATGAGGTCAAAGCCTTTCAATGCTGTGCTAAGGACTCTGGAGCCTTCTGTTAGTTCAGTGGTCAGCAAACTGGAGCCCAAGCACTGAATCTGTTCATGCATCTTTTTGAGTAGCCGTTTTGCCAAGAGTGGTTTTCATGTATTTAAGTGGTTGGGGAAAAAGCCTAAAAAAGTAATAGTTTGTAATGTATGAAAATGATATTCAATTAAAATTTCAGTGTCCATAAATGAAACTTACTGGAAACAGCCTCTAATTTGTTTCTTCATTGTCTGTCCATTCTTTCTCTCTCACTATAGCAGCAAGAGTACAGTGTCATGAAACCATCTGTACTGTAAAGCCCAAAATATTTGTTATCTGGTCCTTTATAGTTTACTGATGCCTGGGCTATAGAGAATAATGTCAATCCTACCAGTTCAGAAGCTCCTCTGAAAGCTGGGAAATGTGATTGGAAAGCTGTTGCTAATCCAAGCAGGATGTTTATTAAGGCCACATATCAGTCAGGATATGCTAGGTTCGCCTGCAGTAACAGGTATACCTACAGATCTCAATGACTTCCAAGTCTGGTTTCTTACAATGTATGTATGTATTTTGGCAATATGAATCAGATTTATGCTGGGTTGTGCTGTGGTAACAATTGATCCCACCAATTTCAATGGCTTGTAAGTCTGTTTTTTTACTCACAATACACGTGTTAGTCAGATTTACGCTAGGTTGAGCTGCCATAACAAGTAAGCCCACAGATCTCACTGGATTTCAAGGGTTGTTTCTTACAACTCATCTTCATTGTAGGCAAGCTGGGATTCTGTTCCTTGCCATCCTCATTTTAGGACCCAAGCCAACAAGGAAGCCTTTATCTTGAATACTTCAATTCTGTGGCAGAGGGAAATGCATGCAGGGAGTCACATACTGGCTGTTATATTATACCAGCAAGGGATGCACAATGCTTTGACTCATATCCAATTGGACAAAATGAGTCTTGTTGTTATTCCAGAGCTCAGCAAGGTAGAGAACTATAATCCTCCCAAAAGGATGGCACCATAGACAGCAACAGAATGGGCAATGACGAGAAGAGAAAACCTCTTGTCATTACAGAGCATGAGTGGGAAGGAGGACAGAGTGAGTAGGGTCTAAGGAGACATTTAATACCCTGCTTCCTGCCTTTGATGCATTGATGTATATGGTGGTACATTCACTGAAATGGGAAACCAAAGTGTATAGGTTGGGAAATAAGATGATGATTTAGGGTGTGAGATGGAGATGGAGGTGTCAGCTTAGGTAGATGGGGAAATAGGCTGAATCTTGAGACAGGTGTAAGAAACTGGAGGTTAACATTAATTTGATTTCCATTGTGATTCTCTTCCTAGAGTAAATGACAAGATGGTGAAGTGCTAACCACAAGGCCTGGCACAGAAGAAAGTATCAAATATTTAAACAATGATCCTTTTGTGTTTGTGTGTGTGTGTGTGTGTGTGTGTGTGTGTGTGAGAGAGAGAGAGAGAGAGAGAGAGAAAGAGAAAGACAGAGAGAAAGAAAGAGGAGAGATATTAAGTTCTACAGTTAACATGATAAGATTAGGGTCTGCGACAATGTTTCTAGAAAGGACTAACTGAGTGAGGAAGTCCTTCCAGAGTGGGCAGCCCTTCTGGTGGTCCATTATGATAAAGAGGCTCTGCGAGAACTCATTACCCTTTCAAATGGCTGCTCATGCTCCTTGCTGGTGTGTGCATCAACCTTGCTTCAGGCTATCCTTCGTGGACACTGGAACTGAGTTTCATTAACCTTCCAGTGGACTGAAGACCAACTCTCTACAGGAACCCTCTGGGCCTTCAGTGCCAGATTGGGTCTGCTGATTGGACAGCTTTGTGGACTGTGCAGCTGCCAGGTTCTCTGACTCTCCATTCTGCACACAGTTTTGTGGACTGAGCAGCTACTGGGTTCCTCAAATCTCAAGCCTACCCACATCTATGTTACTCTGCCCATTCCTATGCTGTGAGCTATTCCAATAAGTAAGTATTTCTTATGATACATAGTCTGCATAGTAAATATTTATAATATTCTTAAAGTATTCTTTATAATAAATATTCATTTTCTTTGTTCTGTTCCTTTAGAGAACCCTGACTAATACAGTGTACATGTGTGTGTGTTTGCATATGTGTATAGGCACATGTGTGTTCAGGTACACATATACATGTGTATGCACATCTATGTAAAGGAAAGAGGTGACACATCAAGTGTCTCCCCAGATTGCTGACAACCTTATTTAATGAGACAGTGTATTGCACTTGAGCCCAGAACTCTAATTCAGCTAATCTAGCTTGCCAGGTTGCCCTGGGGATCTCCACCCTCTGCCTCCAGAGTGTGGGGATTACAGACAGGCCAGCACCCCACCTGGCACTTAACTTAGTAAGTGTAGTGGATCCAAACTCACTCAGGTCCTCACACTTTCACAGCAAGTGCTTTACCCACTGAGCCATACCCACAGCTCCCAAAGGATCCCTTTTCTTATGAACCAACTGGAACAAGTAGAAACTCCATTAATGATTTACCTCACTTAAATTTGGGCACATTACCATCCCAGGGGGAAAAAAACCTGTTGACAGCACACACACACACACACACACACACACACACCCACACACCCACACCCACCCACCCACACACACACACATACTTTCTTCTTGATCTACAGATAGTGTTTTGAAGCACATGTCTTGGTAACTTCGATATCCACAGCCAATCCACAGTCACCCATGTACCAGTGGGGCCCCGATGCTGTCAACCTAGAGTAGATTTCTGAATATTTGGAATTCTGCCAGGACTCCTATGTTTCCAGTAAAGTAAACAACAAGCCAACCATTTCCATAGTGTCTGAGAACTCTGATGCCTAGGGGCATGTCAATGCTCAGCACCAGGTTGCAAGAACTGTTTCTACTTGCGTTCTCCTGCAGGGTGGGGAGAGAGATACACAAGCGGTCAAACTAACCCTGTTGTTTACCCTGGGAAGGGCAGATAGAAATATTAGACTTTATAGAATCTAAGTTAAACTAAGGAAAATTCAAATTAGGATTTAGAAACACACACAGTCAGGGGCTGGGGAAATTGCTCCATTGGTTAAAGGCACCTATTTGCAAAGCTTGCTCATGAAATTTAATCCCCCCCAACACCTATATGATGCTGGATGCAAAGCGCTGCATGTGTCCATGACTCAAACATGCCTGCAATTGGTGGGGCAGCATGGAGAATCTGAAGCTTGAGACCAGTTACACATGCATTTGTTTGCTGTGGCCAGAGACCCACGAGAGCAAGCCACAGAAAGGGACTGTGGTGTTACACAGCTGAACAGAAGCGACTGGAACCTTGGAGCAGGGGAGCAACATGGCTTGACCTTCTTTTCAGAAGGACAGCCTGCCATAGTTTCTCTGCGGGGAGGCTATTGCTGGATGGAAAAGGTGGAAATGGGTTAATGTGAATGACCAACCACAAGGGTTATTGTGAGGAATCAAGAAGCATACTACTTAGGGCTATATTTTGAAGTTAAAGTACTATTTGCTGAGGGATTACATGCAAAGTCTGCAGCAGTTTGAATATAAAATGCCCCTCATAGCCTCATGCATTTGTGATTAAGCCTCATACTTGGTCCTTTGCTAGTGTAGCCCTTGGGAGGTGGAGCCTTGCTTGAAGAAGTGAGATGCTTGGGGTGGACTCGGCTTTGATTGGTCCAGCCCGTGGTGTGTTCAGCACCAGCTTGCTCAGACTGCTTTCACCCAGCTGATGTGGCAAGATGTGATGCCCTGCTGTCTTGCTTATGCCATGCTTTCCCTGCCACAGCGAAGCTTCCCTTCAGAACTATGGGCTGACAGGGCACGGACCACTTCTTGGTAGAGGAGAAGAGTGTGGCCTACGAGCATCTACTCAAGACGTAAAACCAACGTGGCGGCCAGGTGCTCTTCCGAGATGTGCAGAAACCTCCCCAAGATGAGTGGCTAAAAACATTGATGGGTCACGGTCACAGTCACGGAAACTGCAGCTGCTTCAGCCCTGAATAAGAACTGGAACCAGGTACTTCCTGATCTTCATGCCCAGGTTCTCCCCATACAGATCCCCATCTCAATGTCTTCCTGAAGAGCTACTTCTTGGACGAGGAGGTGAAGCTCATCAAGGATGGGTGACCACCTGACCCATCTATGCAGACCAGCGAGCCCTCAGCCATCTCTGGGTGAGTAGCTATTTGAGCAACTCACCCTGAAGCACAACTGTCTACCACACAGCCTTCCAGGGGCTCCCCTGATCCCTGTTAGCCATCCTCTGGACCTCCATCCTAGTCTTTCCAGACACTAGACAGCTTTGAAATCATCCTGGAGCCCCTCCCAAGCCTTGGACCAAATGAAGTAGAGCTTTGTATAGCAGCCGGTGAAAAATCTGCAAGCTGAAATGAGCCCTTTCCCCCATTAGCTGTTTCCAGCCAGCCGTTTTGTCTTCACACTACAAAAGTAACTGCAACAGAATCCGAGAGAGTGAGCCACTGGTTTCATGATTTTCAAGCAAGTGCTATACATCACTGGGCCATCTTCCCAGCCCTAGGATTCCATGATTTTCAAACAGAGCAGCTGGATTCTGTTATGTGTTTCAACAAGAATGACCAGTGAGAGAAGAGTAGGTGAGGCTGCACCAAGGGCCTTCTAAGACCCAGACATAACCAGGGCTATGCCCCCCGCCCCAAATGACGCATATCCTGGTAACACTTGACATTTTGCAAGAAACAACTGCATGTCCAATTTAGGAGCTGGGCAAGATGAGTGCTATTTGTCTCCACTTGGAGAATGAAAATAATGGAGGCCTCAGTTAGTGAAAGCCAGGTACAGTGCAATAGACAGAACAATTTTGAAACATGAGACAGACACCAAATCCAAGTAACACAACAACCGAAGAAAACGTATTGGCTCTTGTGAGTGGGGAATCTGAGAAACGTGGCTGAGATGATGGCCAGTGCTGCCCATCTGCCTGCTACCTAGCAAGTTCAGATGCATGGCAGAAGGGATCTCAGAAGACTGTGCATATTCCTTGTGGTGTGTGCGTGCATGTGTGTGCGAGTGTGTGTGTGGCATACATGTGTGCATGTGTGTCCACATGTTTTTCTGTGTGTATGTGGGCCTCAGATATTCTATTCATCTCCTTTTTTTTTTGTTTCTGTTTTTGTTTTATTCGAGGTAGGGTCTCACTCTGGTCCAAGCTGGCCCGGAATTCACTATGTAGTCTCAGGGTGGCCTGAACTCATGGTGATCCTCCTACCTCTGCCTCCCGAGTGCTGGGATTAAAGGTGTGCACCACCACGCCTGGCTTTCATCTCCTTTTTTGGAGACAGGGTCTCCCATTGGCCTAGAGTTTACCAACTAGGCTAGATTGGCTGGTCAGTAAGCCCTCGGGAACTGTCTGTCTCCACCTCCCCAGAATGGGGGATACAGGTGTATGCCACCACACCTGCCATGTTAGCTGGTAATGGGGGATTGAATTCAGGCCATCTTGCTTATAGGGCAACTATTTTGCCAACTGAGCCATCTCCCTACCCCCAGCATATATTCTTACAGGTGACCTCTTCCTTCCTTTTCAGAGAGATTCTTGCAATAACATCATGGCCAGACCTGAGAAGAAGGAAGATGGAGAGAGGTGGCTGACAGGCTCTAGTTTAATTTTAATCTGGGAGAGGGGAGTCCATTGGAATCTTGTCACTTCACTGCCAAAAGAGATTGTCTTTTTCAAGCTTGGGAAAGATAGAGAACTCACCACTTCCCAAAGAAGCAGTTTCCCTGAAACCGGTCTCTGCAGGCCTTCTGGGGCAGAAATTCTCCCAGACTCGTCTCCAGCTGGAGCTGATGCATAGTGTCTGTGGCTTCCAAGCTGGGGTTGGAAGGGTTCTCAGGAAGGAGAGCCTGTGCTCTCAGAGTTCTGTCAGTCAGAAGTCATTCCTTAGGGCACCTGCTGTCATTGCTCCTTAGTCTGACCCTCTTAGAACATGACCATCACCTAAACTCTCTTATTTGATGTTGCTTATGGACTCTTTCTGTCAGAACACAGATGCTGTCACTTTAAGAGTCCCCTTGGAGCCTGAGACCAAGGGCAAGTGGGCAAGCTCAGCCTCCCTGCTGCCCCAGCCAAGGAGGCAATCTTTAGTTGTGAGTTTAAGATCTTATCTATGCGACTTCCTGACCCCCTTCCCCCCACCACTGCTGCGGAGAAGACCTGCCCCTCGCCCTCAGAGGTCTTGAAGGACCAGAGGCCTTCTTTATTTCCCACACTCTCCTCCACTATTTTCCGTGATTTCTGTCATGCAGTGTGTGCTCAGACCTGCCCCTTTCTCTTAAAAGCCTATAAAAGGGACCACCTTGCTTGGCTTTTTGGATTTCCAGAGCCTCCTAACATCTGTAGCATCACTCTCCCTCTGGAGTCTGTCATTCTGTCTTGGCATGGTACTTCCTACAATCCTAATGGCACCTTGATTCTAAAGGGGCATGCTGTCCTAGATGACTCTCCTCAAATCAGCCTGCCCTCCCTCTGCACTCCCTCTCTTCTTGTAATCTGTCACTTGCCAATGGCCTTGCCTGTATCTCTTCTTCATGTTTCCGCCTCTCCGTGTCTCTACGACAGCAGGACCCATTTGCCTTCTTTCTGTCTCCCTGCATACACCCTCTCACTATTGTTTGTTTCGAAGCAAGGTCTCACTGTGTATCACTGGACGACCTAGAACTAGATATGCAGACTAGGCTGGCCTTGAACTTGAGACAACCCTCCTGCCTTTACCACCTGTGTGCTGGGATTACAGGCATCCCCATGCCTTTCCCTTTCAGGCTTCTTGGCTAATACCTCATTCTCCCCATCCCTCAACATCAAAAGTGATGTGCCTTCAGACCTCAGCCCAGGTCCTGTTTTCTACTTTATCTAAACTCTCACTTGATATGCTTTCATCCTTCCCTGTGGTACAGACAATTGGCTGTCCACCCAGTAGTCAGGTGTCTTTCTCCATTCACAAAATTCCATGTGCTAGAAGGGTCTCTAGGCAGAGAGGTGCTCAGTAAAGGTGGGCGATGGATACCTCCACCTGTAGTGGATGGTCCATGAGGAGAACCATAGTGACCACAGTCATCTCATGATTGCCTTTGGGACAAGCATGTGACCCAGTTCTAGCCAGTGGGATCTAAAGGGAAGCTGGGGAATGATTCTGGGAGAAGTGCCTTGTCACACTCAGGTACCTCAAACAACCTGAACCTTTTTGCATCTATGGATAGTTTAAAGCAGCCTTCCTAGGGTCGAATGTCTTCCCTATTCTTTAGCGGGTGACACTTTGCTACACAGGTAGGGTCCCACACAAAGGTCACCTCTGTGACTCTCTTTTCCTCCATGCCTCAGTCTTCGCAGTCTCCCATACCCACTGATGCCATGGAACCAGCCAGGTGGCATTGAGACTGTGTGAATTTCCTCTTTAACCTCCAGCTTTTCCAGTGTGGATATGCTGGGTTATCCAGTTTCAAACTACGCCAATAGCCAGCGATCTTTAGGACATGAAGAAAATGTCCAATCATATTGATCAATGAAAAGAGAGACCTGGTGCAGTGAGTAAGGGTTAGAGACATCAGGTAGAATAAGGACAGAAGGACATGTGAGGGATCTGGGGGAATCACACGGCCTCAAGTTTCTATGGCTTGGAGGATACTCAAATTTCTTAACATGACATTCACAGCCTGCTGCTCTCGTTCCTGATAATCCCTCAGCCTATAGTTTCTTCTACTTTTTGGTATATAGTTGTTAGATGTAATAATGGGCCTCATAATGACATTTTCATATGTCATAATGTGTTTTGATCATACCCACATTACACTCTTTCAAATCCCACTCCCATTACCTCTGTGTTCAGCTTCTTGCATGAAATCGCATAGCACTGGAAGCTTTAAGTATTAGATCCACACCCATCATATTCTATTTTTTAAATTATTTTTGTTTATTTATTTATTTTTATTTGAGAGTGACAGACAGAGAGAGAAAGAGGCAGATAGATATAGAGAGAATGCACGCACCAGGGCCTCTAGCCATTGCAAAGGAACTCCAGAGGTATGCATCTCCTTGTGCATCTGGCTTACGTGGGTCTTGGGGAATCGAACCTTGAACCAGGGTCCTTAGGCTTCACAGGCAAGTGCTTAACCACTAAGCAATCTCTCCAGCCCCCATAATATTCTTTTATTTATTTAATTTTGGTGTGTGTGTGTGTGCATGCGTGTGCGCATGTGTGCATGCCTATGTGCCCTGTGTTCAAGCATGCAGAGGCCAGTGGAAAAGTGTCCTTCACTACTGTTGTGCCTTGTTTCTCTGAGACTCTTGCTGAACCAAGATCTCCCATGTTTTTATCTTTCCTTTTCTTTTTCTTTCTTTTTATTTTTGTTGGATTGGCTGACCAGCTAGTTCAAGCAATCCTCCTGTCCCTGTCCTTCAGGGTTACAGACCAATGTAACTATGCCCAGCTTTTTATGTGGGTCCTGGAGGTCAACCGCAGTTCCTCATGCTAACATAGTGAGAGGACTTATTCACAGAGTCACCTCCCCAGCAGCATATACAGGGTACATTCTTTCATGTAGCTGTGTCTTCTCGGTCTGCCTTGCCCAACCTGGAGTTTCTCCCCAACTGGCTCATTTCATCAAGCTCATTTTTCATTTTCCAAAGCCCCATTGCAACCTCACCCTTCAAAGTTGCTTTTATAGGCCAGTGAAGCAGAAGTCTGTCTTCTGTGTTCCTTCTCTTCTGTGAGCATCACTATTTTGGTGGTGCTGAGGGTTGGACACAGGGCCTTGCACATGCTGGATGAGCGCCCTGCCGCTGAGCTACATCTCCACTCTCCCTTCTGTGACGGAACATAATTTTAAGAATGGAAGTTGAGTGCCTAGATCATTTCTTGTACACCTATCTACTGTTCAGGACTGTAGATTTCTCTCATGCAGAGTCACACCTTTCTTCCCAGGTGTTCCTCTAGTTCTTGGGCTAGAGTACGGCATATCCTGGGATTATTAGTAAAAATTGCCTGGTTCAATGAATCTCTTTTGTCCCAATCCCACTTTTGACAAGTCCATTTAGAATCACCTGGGGCTGGAGGGATGGCTTAGTGGTTAATTCATTTGCCTGCAAAGCCTAAGGACCGAGGTTTGATTCCCCAGGACCCACATAAGCCAGATGCATAAGGGGGTGCACACGTCTGGAGTGTACTTGCAGTGACTGGAGGCCCTGGCACTTCCATTCTCTCTCTCTCTCCCTCTTTCTCTGTCAAATAAATAAATAAATAAAATAAAAATAGAACCACCTGACAGTAGACATTTCAGGAACAAACCAGATTGAGTGGCTTTTCTAATGGGAAATTATAACACAAATAGCCCAACATTCTGAGTATTTATAGCATCATCTCCAAGTGTTGGTAGGTATTATCTAACTTTACCTGTACAAGTATTTTCTGCAACACACAGAAAGATTAAATGATTTTTCCAAGGTCAAAGAGTCAATAAGGGACAAAACCAGTATCCAAATTCCGATATCTGACTCTGAGCCAGGTACACTTGGAATTTATAACTTGTGCCAACCTCTCGTCGGTGCGGTCTGCCATATTTCCTGTGGCCTTGTCCCAGGTCTTTGCTGCAGAGCTTTTAAATTCAGAAGGCTGCTAGAATTACTTCTCCCTCCTCCAGCCGCAGAAAGCACCCTGACGCACATCACAGAAAGCCTGTGGCATGGTCTTCAATCTTCTCCACACTTAGCCACTTCCAACCTTGACCTTAGAGTTGTGAAGATGATCCTTCTGGGTGTTACTCAGAGGAAAATTGAAATGGTCCCTGTGGGGAGACTGCAGGATTTTGGTTCCAGCCTTCTAATTTCAGATCAGCCCAGAGAAAAGAACCATGCTTAGCAGCCCGATCCACAAAATTAGGTGAGCTCCGTTCTTTGCCTCCCTTAAGAAATATGGGCACCGCTCTAAAAATCTTTTTTTAATCTCCTCTCTGGTCCATGTAACAGGAAATTGGTCTCTGCCATCGGCCAATAAATCTCCAACTTTTTATTGAATATTAAGGAAAGACTTCAAGTCAAGTTCAAATCTCTGTGCTTGGAGTGTCTTACATAATGCTGCAGCTCTGATACCTCGGGTCACAAAAGCTTTAAAAGAAAAGGAAAAATGGAAAAAGCTCTCTGGGTCAGTGGCCCCCAGGGATGATTTCTTCTCCTTAGAAATAATAGCCTATTACTTTGGAAATTTTAAACAAGACCTTCCCTTGCTGGCTTGCACATTATAGTTGAGACAAGGGGGATTGACAACTCTTAGGCTATGGAGATAGCTACGATGACCTGGAATTGAGTTCTCCCGGATGACCAGTTAGGCAGACCTTGGCCTTGAAATAACTAGGCTCATGATGGGTAACGGGTGGCATTTCCATGATGCCCCTTCACGGTTTAGGGTCTTCCTTCTGCTAACAGTGTTGGTGGCTGTCACCGTCCGGCCAACTTGTTCTCCCAGAGATGTCGCTGGCCTGAGGACACCACACGGCTTAAGGTCTGCCATGGTTTGAATGTAAAAGTCCCCTCAGCCCCCATCCCTAGGCTCACGTGTTGGAGCTCTTCGTGTCCTATGGTGGAGCTGTTCTGGATGGTTGCGGAACCCTTAGGAGGCATAGAATTGTTGAAGTTGCTAGGGGCTGGGGCCTTGAAATTATTCACTGGCCCTGCCTCTTCTCTCTTTCTAGCTCCAGTTCTGCACAGATGTGAGGAGGTGAGCAGCTCCTGTGGGGCAACCCACTGCCCTGCTTCCCCACCATGATGGATGGACTGTCACCCCTCAAATCATGAGCCCAAATAAATCCTCCCTCCCTTAAGTTGCTTCTTGTCAGGTATTCCTTCACTGCACACAATAAAAGGTCTCGTCCTGTCCCTGAGTACGGACCAAATGCATTAACTAGACAAGGTAGGTAGTAAAGGTGTGACTTATTTGCTTCTATCGAAGCAACTCCGAAGGCCATGCCAGCTGCAGAGCTCCTCAGGGTCAGAGAAGGTCCTGATGCAATTCCTTCTCCTCTGGTGTTGACTCTGCTAAAACCAACTTCCTCCTGCATGGGCACCCCAGTGTCATCCATCCTGTGATGCCTGGTTGCACCAGCAACTTAGAGGAGAGTAGCAAAGTTTAGATGGAATGATGTAGAAGGAAACATATAGAGTGTGGTGGTTGAATTAGGTGTCCTCTATAAACTGTATGCTGAGTGCTTGGTCCCCAGCTGATGGAAATTTGGGAGGCAGAACCTTACTGGAGTAGGTGGGCTGTTGGGGGCAGGCTTAGGTGTGTCATGCCTAGCTTCCTATTGCCGGAGCTCAGCTCACTCTCCTGCTGCTGTGTTCCATCTGCTGTGGCAGAGGTGATGTCCCGCCTCTGCTCATGCCATGCTTTCCCCTGCCATCATGAACCCTCTCCTCGACACTTTAAGCCAAAATAGAAACTTTCCTCCTATCAGCTGCTTTTTTGTTTGGTTTTGTTTTGTTTTTCGAGGTAGGGTCTCACTGTAGCTCAGGCTGACCTGGAATTCACTATGTAGTCTCAGGGTGGCCTTGAACTCACAGCGATCCTCCTGCCTCTGCCTCTCGAGTTCTGAGATTAAAGGCATGTACCACCATGCCTGGACTATCAGCTGCTTTTTGATCGGGTGTTTGGTTCCAGCCACATAAGGATAACTACAATAGTGATCCCATTTTATAATATTAAAAAATAAAATATACATACTTTCTCAATGTATGAATACAGGAAAAGGAATGATAAATACCCAATTTCAGGTGACTGTTGAATATTTGGATGGGGCAGCAGAAAGGAGGAAAAGTGGAGTTTAGAGGAGCATGGAATCTTTAGGTCTATTGGTAAAATTTATTTTATATTCTTGAGTCAGGTGTGCATGCATATTTATTTCATTATTGGTTATGGTTTTTGGTGGTCAACATATTGCATAGAAAATGCAAAGGAGGGTGTGTGTGTGTGTGTTCATGCATGTGTGGCTGTACATGTGTGGGTGTACACATGTGCAAGTGCATGTGGAAACTAGAGAATAACCTCAGGTGTCATCTGTCAAGCACTGTCCCTTGACACCCTTTTTTTGAGACAGGGTGTCTCGCTGGCCTGAAACTCACCAAGTAGGCTAGACTTGCTGGCCAATAAGCACCAGGAATCTGCCTCCCCAGCTCAGGGATTGCCACAGCACATCACCATGCCTGGCTTCTGCTAAATGGGTTCTGAGAATCCAACTCAGGGCCTCATGCTCACAAGTTAAGCACTTTGCTGACTGAGCTATTTTCCTGGCTCTCAAGGAGACATTTTTAGGGTTACAGATTTGAAATCTGGCTTTCCTACTGAAGAGCTTTGTGACCACAGGCAAGTGACTTGACTTCTCTGAGACTGAAACTTTATAAGGAACTGAAACCCATTCAACTGGATTATAATGACAAGAATTTAAATATCAACAGTAACAATAAAGACCCACTGAGGGCTGGAGAGATGGCTTAGCAGTTAAGGCACTTGTCTGTGAAGCCTAAGGACCTAAGTTTGATTCTCTATTACCTATGTAAATCATATCCACATGGTGGTACATGCATCTGGAGCTCGTTTACAGTGGCTAGAGACCCTGGTAAGCAACTCTCTCTCTCTTGCTCTCTCTCTCCCATAAATAAATACTATTTTTAAAAGAACTCACTGACAAGAAGTCTCTTCTTTCTCACAGAAATTCATTGTCTTTCCCTCTTATATTCCTCTCCATGTTATTATTCACCTTGACCTACAAAGTGTACCCCTCTGTTTCCTGTCACCTCTCTGTGTCAGACCTTTCTGCTTCAAGTTCTTGATCCTTACACCAGATTCCAAGAAGAGTACATTTGGACTCAGCTGTGGATTTCCCAGCGGGTTGTGGATGGCAGCTCTTATGGTTGGAGGTATGCATGTACTTAATTATCCTGGACAGTCCCAGGCCAATGAGAGAATAGAAGCTTGCTCTCTCTCTCTCTCTCTGTCTCCACACACTCACACATATATGGGTGTGTGTGTGTGTGTGTGTGTGTGTGTGTGTGTTCTGAGAAGTGCATAAATGCATTGTTAGTCTCTGCATGGTGGACCATGACTACAGTTCCCAGCACTTGAAAGCAATCTTGAGTTCAAGGTCAGCTGGAACTATGTAGTAAGATCCTGCCTCCAAACAAAATCAAAAGTAAATAATATCAAACAATCAAAGAAACACACTGTTAGATGACTTTGCTAGTGAATAGACATCACGGAGTAACACACTGTGAGATGATTTTTTCTAATGTATAATCATCACGGAGTATACTTACATAAATTAAGTTGGCTATAACAATAGTAGGAAACAAAATAACATTGGACCACCATCATCTGTGTGGTCCATGGTTGACCAAAGTGCCATGATATGGTGCCTGACTGTCTATATCTCACATACACATCCACATATCTATATGTATGACCCATATATCCATGTAGGTCCTATATACAAGATATATATCCATACACATGTACAAGGTGTTCATCAATGTCAGAGGTAACAATTTGGGCCAAGTTACAAGTAAGAGGACAGGAGAGAACAGTATCTCCTATATCTCCAGACAGAAATTTAACCTTTCCTTGTAGAGACTTCATGGGTTGAATGAAATCATAAATATCATTTTAAACAAAGCTTGGTGTCAAAGGTACTCTGCAAGCGCTCTTACCCTTTCTCACTATGCAGTGTCCCACCCTGAAACTTCCCGCTCAAGGCCATGTAGACCAATAGTTAAACGGCTGACAATCAGGGCTGGAGAGATGGCTCCACTGGTAAAGGGCTTCCCATGCAAGCTTGAGGCCCTGAGCTGAATTCCCAGCACACACGTAAAAGCTGGGCCTGGTCACACGTGTCTGTAATCCTAGCACTGGGGAGTTGGAAACAGGAAGATTCCTGGAGTTTGATGGCTAGCCTAGTCTAGCTAAATCACTGAGGTCCAAAATCAAAAGTAAGGCGGAAAGCAATTGAGGAAGATAGCTGACACTGATCTCTGGCCTCCACATGTGTGTGCACACACCTGTACACACAGACATGTAGAAATATATGAAGGCTGACAGTGTAACTTCTAGGACACACATTCTGTCCCCAACCTTCATTCTCTGGTTCAGGAGTTGAATCTGTGTCCCATGTGTTTGTTATTGGTCAGCCACGAGAAGGCTTTGCTCCAGTAAGGTTCACAAGAGGAATAATTAAGGATTTATGTAAGATACTTTGTTGGTAATTCTACCATTCAACCATTATTTTAAAAAAAGTATTTTCTTTATTTATTTGAGAGAGAGAGAAAGAGAGAGAGAGAGAGAGAGAGAGAGAGAGAGAGAATGGGTTTGCCAGGGCCCCCAGCCACTGCAAACGAACTCCAGACACATGTGCCACCTTGTGTTTCTGGCTTACATGGGTACTGGGGAATTGAACCTGAGTCCTTAGGCTTTGCAGGCAAGCACCTTAACTACTAAACCATCTCTCCAGCCCAGAACCATCATTTTTATCTCCATCAATAAACTTGGGAATCAGGGGAAAGTTCTTGGATGATGGACTGGTATACAGATGAAATTTGGCTTCATCAGCATAGTCTCCAAACCAACCAGAGGTATTTTACCTGGGGATATCTCAGGCCAGCTGCAAACCCTTCAGCTCTGTCCAGCACTTGTTTAATTTCTGACTTTTACATGCCAGAGACTGGGTGTGGCTCTGTTCCCAATGCCCAATTTCAGGGCTTATCAAGAAATGGGCAGTGAATGCAAAATAGCCCCCCCTTCCTGTCATGAAGCCAGACTAGCGACTCGGCTATCATTCCCACTGGCGTGTGTATGAGGTTGAGCTTCCAGGGCTGGCTGGCGTAGATTGAACATGCAGTCTATGATGTGTTCGTCAGGCGAGCCGCACATGGTAACTGCTCTGTAAGCAGTTTTGCTATTATCTCTGTTTTATTACTTAAGCTCGTCTTCTCCTGAGCTGGGCATAGTGTGGCACATTCTTTTAATCCTTGAATGTGGGACGCTGAGGTAGGAGGATCTCTGTGAGTTCAAGGCCAGACTGAGCTACAAGGTGAGTTTCAAGTCAGCCTGGGCTAAGGTGAGACCCTACTTCAAAGTGCCCCCTAAAGTTATCTTCTCTCAGTGGCCTTCTGGGCCGATTCCTTCTCCTCCATCGCTCTTACTGTTTCGAAGACACTTCATCTCCCAGGTGCTTGCGGCTGCCTCAGATGCCCAAGAGTCGTCGCTCACTGTCGTGCTGGCATGCCCAGACCCCTTCCTGTGGCGTGGTTCCAGCTGTGGCTTTTTCACTGTCTTCCTCTAAGTTGCTGCTCTCATCCTGGTCAAAACCACCTCCTACCTCCTGAACCAGCTCTGGAACCCCCAGAGGTGAGGGACGTATGGATGTGGACACAGAGCAGTGAGAAGTTCAGATTCCTACATGCTCATTTCCATGGAAACCAAGCAGTGTTCTACAACCAATGCCCACCCAAAGCAGGTGCTCAAAGAGATGCATTTCTAGGAAGGTTTACAAAGATATGACTAGCTATCTCCTCTCCAACAGGCAGCATAGAGGAGACCTTTTTGCAAGAATTAGTGACCAGACTTTCCTTACCATCCAGCAGATGCCTGTTGGGCTATAAAACTCACCCCACAGGTTGCTTTATATGATGCCTTCCCTGTTAAAAAAAAAAAAAAAGCCAGGGCTAGGAAACAGGTAAAAGCATTTGCCATGCAGGTGTGAGGACCCGAGTCCCCATTCCCAGAGCCCATGTGAAGCCAGCTGTGGTATGCATCTGTAATCCCAGCCTCCAAGTGTGAGGACCCGAGTCCCCATTCCCAGAGCCCATGTGAAGCCAGCTGTGGTATGCATCTGTAATCCCAGCCTCCTTGGGTGAAATGGGAAGTGGAGACAGGAGCATCCTCAGAAGATCATGGGCCAGCTGACTTAAATAACGCGGCACTGGACAAAGAGGTACCCTGCCTCAAAAATAAAATAAAATAAAATAAAATAAAATAAAATAAAGGCAGAAGGCAAGAACCAACACTTGAGGTTGTCCTCTGACGTCACATACATGAGTGAGCACACACACACACACATGAGCACCCATAAACACATACACAAATATTTTTTAAAAAGCCATCAATGACGTATTTGATACTTCCCAGCCTCCGAAGTAATATTCAGCTTGCAACCCCTCCCTTCACCCAAAAGCAAGTTATTTGCAGGTTCCCAAATGGTCCGAGGTTGATGGATGGTGGGTGATTTCTACATCAGCACACCTTGGAGCCCCAGAGCTAACCCTCTGACAGCGTTAGCATAAAAGATTTACATTTATGTTACGAGGCCCACACAAGAATAATAATTTTAAGATACATTGCCTTGGCTGCTGGTGCGGCTGCTAGTGCACCCTGGGAAATCTAGCAGCGGCAGGAGCTGAGCCACACTGTAATTACAAAATGGCAGTGCAGGAGAGAGTTTTAAAGACAAGCGGCTAGAGACCAAAGCCATCTGCATGCCTTGGTGGATTGAAATTGCAGTAATATATGAAGACATTACCTGAAAAACCCAGCACCATTTAAATGATTTACTCTTCAGCCCCAGCAAGCTTTAATTTAAGGATAAAGTCATTCAGAAAGCTAATCTGATAGGAGAGGCATTATTTCACACAGTTAAGTTAATTTACAGTAGCTGAGTGTTGTGGTTGCTTTTGGTATTATTATCTTCCAACAAACAGCTGATCTGCCAGACAGAAGCAATATACTGCTTAACGCAGTGTCTTAATTCAGCAGGCGAGCTATCCGTGATAAAGGTTTGTTTATAAGCAGTAATAGGAAAGTCATTTTGAGGCCACACTGATAACACTGATGAGAGATATTTTAAGGGGGGAGGAAACACGCAATTAAACAAACAAACGAGTCAGTAAGGCTTGCGCTCACACTCACGTGTTTGTCTGGAATCGCTGTCCTGAGTGGTCGATTTCCCTTGGCTCCACTCTCCTTCCTCCTTCATGACTTGCCTGCCCGTTGCTTCTCTCATAGCCCTTGGCATGGTCACTATAAGTTGTCTTTGTGCCTAGCAATGACTTATCTTCCTATTATCCTACTGACTTCTCTGCCTAGCCCTTAAGAACATCACATTTTGGGGCTCCATAAATTTAGCAGCTCACTTAGCTATCTGCTCTGCAAGGGTGGGGGAAGAGCTTTGAGGATTGCCTTTAATAAATTTGTTTTGTTTGTTTCAAGACAGGGTCTCATGTAGCCCTGGCTAGCCTTGAACTCCCGATGATCTTCCTGTCTCAACCTCTCAAAGTCTGGGATTACAGGTGTGTGCCTGAAATATTGGGACTGCACCGGGGAACAAACATCTCATACGAAGGGCCAGGAGAAACCATTCATTTCATAAAAGTGAAAAGGGCTCAGCCTATCCACTCATGGGTACCACTGCTTCTTGAGAGCTCATGGACTGGGCACAATAGTCGGTGGGCATCACTCATTTCCTCCTTAGTCTGTAGAGAATGACCCAGATTCAAGAGTGCCCATGACTGTGATGCAGAGAAACCAGGAGAAGTCCTTTCCTATGTGAGCCCTATGATGCAGCTTCCAAAGATAGCCCCCAGGATGTCCACTTCCCCAGTTCCATGCCCACGAATAATCCTTCATTAAGCTGTAAGTTAAGTGGGGTGAAAACTCAAATCAAACAAGCAAGTCAAAACCCAGCAACTTGGCTTGTTCGAGAACATGATCCAACGCAGCACACCTGTTCTTGTACCCAACAGTCAGGAAGCACCCTGTGAACCAAGGACTTAGGGAAGAGATAGGAGGACGGGTTTTCTTGGCTGTTAGCTGAAAGTAAAATACCCTATGGGGTTACTGGGAAGGGCTAATGAGCAACGTGGGCTAGTGCAGTGGAACTCCGAGGAAGCTGTTCGACCCCACTCTATGACCTTTCAAGAAGGGCTGACTCCTTTGCTTTGCCATGTCTTCTCCCAGTGAGTCCGCAGAATGCATTTCTTAGGACACCTTCTTACAGCTGAGCTACTTGTTGTGTTAGGATTGCGCATATCACACGATTTATTCAGCATTTGCTATTTCTTTTCATCTTCAATTTTCATCCCAGATAGGCCTTCTTCAGCTCTTCCCTTCCCTATGTTGTGACCAGTTCTGGCCGCTGCTTCCCACCTGCTCCCGAATTAGCCCACCGTTCTGTCATTCCAAGCGTTGTCTCTCTTTCTTAGACCTGGCACCAGGGCGCAGCTTCTCACCTATGACAGCATCATCAGTAATGTAAATGGGAGCCATTCTTCACGTACAAAGAATCTTCTTTCTTTCTGTGAAAGAGGAATTCACGTGTTGGGGAGAGATGGGGAGCTGGCTCAGTGAGGAAAGTGTTGATCATACCAGCAGGAGGGCTTGAGTTTGGTCGCCAGCACCTCCATAAAAATGCTGAGTGTGGTGGTGTGTGTCCGTAATCTCAGCACTGGGGAGATGGAGACAGGAGAATTTTGGGGCTTGTTGGCTAGCTGGTGTAGCTGAATTGGTGATATCTTGGTTCAGTGAGAAGCACTGTATCAAAAAAGACAGTGGAAAGTGACTAAGAGGGGCTCTTGATATTGACCTCTGGCCCACCCCCCCAATACACACGCCCACACACATATGAACACACATACATACAGACATGCATGCATACACACACACTTCCCCACACAAAAAGACTTCATAGAGTTACCCAACTCACCAAACATAGGGGCTGACAACGTAAAATATGCATAAGTACTAATTCTTTCATGCCATATCAGAAAGCATGCATAGGCTAGAAAGACAAAATAAGGTAAAAAATAGAGACAAAGGACAAAATATTAGAAAAATGTGTCAGAAGACAGTGGGGACCTCCTCCCCAGTGAGGGAATAGTAAACAGCTTATTTTGTACATGAAGGCTTGTCACACATCCCTGTAGGATTTCCGTCAGTGGGAGCTGCAGGCTTTAGAATAAGATTGGGCTCCATATTAAGCACCTCGCTTCGGCCTTCCGAGGAGGAAATGGATTTTGGGAGGAAAGGCCAAAGGAAACCGTTGGCACTGGGGGCAGACACCCCTGCCACATCAACCCTGAGACTGGCTAATCCCCTTGGCTCAGGCCGGATGCTCTTATTTGTGGCCTGATTACCTCAGAGAGCGAAGATAACACTTGAGGACTCAGAGAATTTAGGACAGCCAAGACCTTCCTGGAGAAAGTATGTTTTTCTCTTTGGGCACAGACACAGGTGGCTGGCCTAATCCAGCTTTTTTCCCCAACCTTCCCTTCATCCATACAGGTGTCAATCAGCGTATACTACCTACCAGGAAATATGTGTTTTAGAAACCAAGTTTGTTGTTGTTTTGATTTGATTTTGATTTTTTGGACAAAGGGGTCTAGGCAGGGTCTTGCTCTAGCCCAGGCTGACCTGGAATTTATGAGGTAATCTCAGGGTGGCCTCAAACTCACAGCAATCTTCCTACCTCTGCCTCTGGAGTGCTTGGATTAAAGGTGTGCACCACCACATCCCAGGAAATGTTTTGATTTTAAAAAATGAATCCTCTGTATTAGACTGTGAGGATACCATCATAAGGTCTGTGGTCTTCCTAGGGTCTAGTCCCATTCGTGGCTATACTGACAACTTGGTTGTTACCACTCTTAACCACTTTTTTATAGAGATGAGCCCAAAATTCTTTTGTGTGTGCATAAGTGTGTGTTTGACATGCATGTGTGTATGTACAAATGTGTGTATGCACACATGTGGGTGTGGATGAATGTTAGTGTGTGTATGGAGGCCAGAGGTTGACATCTGGTATCTTGGTATCTTCCCCAGTTATTGTCTACCTTATTTTTTGTATTTTTAAATTTTTATGTATTTACAAGAGAGAGAGAAAGAGAGAGAAGGAGAGAGAGAGAGAGAGAGAGAGAGAGAGAATGGGCATGCCAATGCCTCCAGCCACTGCAAAAAACTCCAGATGCATGTTCCACCCTGTGCATCTGGCTTACATGGGTCCTGAATCAAATCGTGCTCCTTTGGCTTTGCAGGAAAGCACCTTAACCATTAAGCTGTTTCTCCAGCCTTCTACCTTATATTTTTGATACAAGATCTCTCACTGAACTTGAAGCTCACCTATTTAGCTACAGTAGCCAGCCAGCAAGTCCTTGGGATCCACCTATCTGCCTCCCCAGCTATGAGGTTACAGGTTCGTACCATCACACCCAGTAATTTTGTGTGCTTTCTGGGATTCAAACTGGAGTTTTCGTGCTTGTGTGGCAAACACTTTACCCACTGAGCCATCTTCCTAGCCCCAGATCCATTCCAAAAGAAGGAATGGGGCTGGAGGGATGGCTCAGTGGTTAAGGTGTTCGCCTGCAAAGCCAAAGGACCTAGGTTTGATTCGCCAGGACCCACGTTAGCCAGATGCATAAGGGAGCGCATGTGTCTGGAGTTCGTTTGCAGTGGCTGGAGGCCCTGGCATGCCCATTCTCTCTCATTCCCTTTTTCTCTGTCAAATAAATAAAAATAAAATATCAAAACAAAGAAGGAATGCATCAGGCTATCCCTGACTTCCTATTTCCCCATTGGACCTCTGTGAAGCTTCTCTAAGCCACATGCCCCTGCATCGTACATCCTGCATCTGAAAGGCTGTGATTGCTCCCATCTAATGCATTCTATTCAACATGGGGCCCTAGTACATTCAGAAGCACCAACCTCTGTTCCAAACACCATGCCCATTTGACAAGACTGAAGTGGGTTAATTAACGTGGTGGGTCTATCTTCCACCCAGCTGTCTTGTGCTGCAATGGAGACCAAGGAAAATCCATTAGATTATACCGGGAGATAGCTGAAAGAAAGTTTAGATTAAGTTTATCTCTCGAGGCAATTTTATTAGATAGATTAAGTTTCTGTTCATCTCTCCAAAGACCGTAGTAAT
This sequence comes from Dipus sagitta, assembly GCA_036346955.1. Classification (NCBI taxonomy): domain Eukaryota; kingdom Metazoa; phylum Chordata; class Mammalia; order Rodentia; family Dipodidae; genus Dipus; species Dipus sagitta. The sequence continues at coordinate 107,958,621 of CM070781.1, read as the reverse complement.
AACTAGTGTCATGACTTTCAAATCCTTTGGACGGCAGAGTGTAATCAAACACGGTTGCCTTTTTATCCCTCTCTTTTACTTCTTAGTATTCTACAATCCTGCCTCGCTCACCTGTCAGAGGATAGTATTAAGGGGATCAGTGTTGACAAGTGATAGCACAAATTATGTAATGCTGATGACATTGCACCGTCTCCTTTTGATCTGCAATTCCCACTCTCAATCACTCCTGATTCTATAAAAAGCATTGCAAAGGAAGGCATCTGTGGACACCACTGGCTGCCGTCCTGCGCCCCAGGGGCAAAGCAGGGTAAGTTTGAAGTGTATAGGAGGCTTCTGAATTAGATGTGGGGCTTGGGAAGATGGCCTGATTGACAGGAAGGGAAATTGAGGTCATCTTCCTACAACAGGGCCTTTGACAGCCATCACTTGGGACCACACTGCTGCAGTCCCATGAAATATTTGACATGTTAGACCTGTGCTGGCAATGGGCTTTCTATTTCAGGCATGTACCCTTCAATTTCTCCAGCATAGGGGATTTTACCCTTCATTTGGAGAATGGATGGAGGGTAATTTAAAAGAAAGAACTGGGTAGGTTTTTGAGTGGAGTGGAAGTCTGCAACGATAGTTATAGGAGACCAGCTTTCCTGGAGGGGCAACTACTAAATTTTGGGCCAGACAACAAGAGATCAATTAGGAGGAAGTATGTTCGATGTATAGCAGAAGAAACTTTTGGCAGGAAAGAGAACATATTTTCTTTCCTGGCTATGTTTCCTCTCCTGTAGAGGAATCTCTTATTGGGGCACCCTTGGATTTCTGCTTGGCTCTTTCCTTTCCATCTACAGCCCTGACAGGCAGATAAAAAGGAGAGTTGATGTTTCTAAAGATGGGCTTCGATTTGAGAGTTATGTGGCTTTGTAACTATGACCTCAGATTGTTGCTTTAGTTCAGAAAATTATGTATTTTTAACAATTGCCAAATGGGGAAAAAAAACAACACTAATCTTACAGGGGCACTATAATTCATAAAATGGTGAGCACCAGCTTCTTTTTTAGTACTAAGAACTCATGAAGTCTTGTTTGTGGGGTCAGATTTGTTCTGGGGCTCAACCTAATCACCATGAGCTGGCATATGTCATGTAATCCACAAAATCCTTTATGACCTTGTGGGCTTTTACCTTCATGCCCAGTCCTAAGATGAAGTGAAGTGGGTAGGAGGAATGGATAGGATTTGATAGCTACAGCACAGTTACTAGCCTAACTCCTGTGGATTCATTTATTCCATGTTCATTTGTTAACTGCACAGTGTATATTAGATACCTGAGGATGGAGCGGCAAACAACCTTGGGTGCCCCAGACTCGATGGAGTCATATGTACTTCTTCCATTTTGGTATTTCTCTGACCTGTTGTGCATTTGAAATGCACTGGGTATTCAAATCATGGTTTGTGAATAGCTAAACAGATAAATGTATATAAACCACTCCTGTCCTCTCTAGCCACTAACACCAACTTGCTGAGAAGCAAAGTAATTATTGGAAAAGTTTCCCAAGACATAAGAAACAACAACAACAACTATCATTCAAGACCAGCAGTCAAGCCTAGGAGAGAGAAATAGGATTCTGGACAGCATTTTACCATGAGGTGTTCTTTAGAATGTAAAATAAAAACAAATAGAATTTTATTAATCTATTTTTGCCTACAGCCTTGAAAAATCCTTATGTCAAAAACTCCCCTCCTCTAAATTATGCTTTGTCTTCCCATTATGAATTTTATTAACCATTCTTTTATTAGCAATGTTATTACAGTTGATCTGCACAAGAATGGAAACAATTTACAAATGATCAGGGTCGGATTAGAGAAGCCATAAACTCAATGCAAATTGTTACAAATTATTTACTGGTGTAGTACAAATCTGCATATAGATTGAGGGAGTCAATCAGAAAGGTACCTTCAGGTATTCTTCACAGGATGTGATTGTGAAGATAGTTGCAGATGGGTATGTGTCGTGCAGAATAGAAATGAAAAATAAATAGATTCATTTGTCATACACACTTAGGTATGGGTCTTCTCATTTAATAAGCCCTTTGGAGCACAGGATATCTGGATAAATTGAAAAAGGGTAAGGAAGTGGGCTTACTCTAAATATAAGTGATATGACATCCAAGACATATAAAGCGATTTTGGAAAAACAAAAGGTGGAAACATTGCCCCAGCACTTGCGAGGATGACAAAGGTCTCGCCTCATTCGTCCTTCAGCAGCTCTGTGATGGATGGAGGACGATCGTTCTGTCCTGAGATTGAGGAGACTGAGGTTCTGCAGCTTGGCCAAGGTCACTCAGAAATCAGACTTGGATGCAGAAGCTCTACGTCCATGCCTGAGGCCCCGTCAATGGAAGCATTGGCAGTGTCCTTGCTGCTGCTTCTCGGTGGGGTTGGCAGTTCTTGGAAATAACTCTCAAGTCCCAACTCTCTGCCAGATACACAAGATTTGAAATCATCCTGCTTCTCTTTTTACCTTTTCTTAGTTGAGGAAGTGATGTGGTTTAATGCAAAGAACCCAGAACTGGATGTGTAAATGAGTGAGCTTTCTTCCCTGTATCTTGCTTGCCACGTGTCCTCAGACAGGTCTTTTCCCTTCTCTGAAATTTGCTTTACTAAGGTGAAGGGGACTAAGTTTCTCCAAACTCTGTAAATGTGCAGCATTTTAGCCCAGGACTGAGTGATATGATCCCCGTACATAGCCTCAGTAGACGTGGATTAACCTCTGGCAAAGGGAGAACTGGGCACAGGTGAAATTTTGCATCCCCTCCCTCAACTTGGTGATGCAGAATTGACCTTCTTCAACGCCTCTGTTCAGGGGCTGGAGAGATGGCCTAGGGGTTAAGGCACTTGCCTGGGAAGCCTAAGGACCTAGGTTTGACTTCCCAGTACCCATGTAAGCCAGATGCACAAAGTGGGGCATGCATCTGGAGTTCGTTTACTGTGGCTAGAGGCCCTGGTGTTCCCATTCTCTCTCTCTCTATCTGCCTCTCTCTTTCTAATACATGAATAAAATGAAAAAGAAACTGTTCAGAGATGATGATGATGATGATGATGATGATGATGATGATTATTTTGAGGTAGAGTCTCACTGTAGCTCAGGCTGATCTGGAATTCTCTACGTAGTCTCAGGGTGGCCTCGAACTCATGGCTATCCTCCTACATCTGCCTTCCAAGTGCTGGGATTAAAGGCGTGTGCCACCACACCCAACTCAAAGATTATTTTTAATTCCTTGTAACTCATTCCTTCTACCATGGATTCTTGGCTTTTCATGGAGATGAATATTAAATGGAGGCACAATTTATATTTCGGATCTTTTGGTGCAGTCAGAACAACTTTTGGCAAACTCAGGGTATTCTCAGAACCCTGAAAATTCAGATACATATCATTCATTTTTTAAAGGTTTCACTGACAATTCTTATGCATCCTCTCCCATTACCCCATTACCTTATCTTGTCTCCCCATCTCCCTTCTGCTGAACTCCCTTCTTCCCAAGTAATCCATCCTTTACTTTAATGTCTTTATTTTCATTGTGTGTGTGTGTGTGTGTAACTCACTGAGATTAATTACTGCTGCCTACATGAGCTTGGGTAGAGGATTATTTACCAGCTCACATGCAACTTCCCAGTGTCTACACCACTGCAGAAAATGTTTCCTGTTCCACCAGCAACAATTAAATGCAAATAATTCCTCAGGGAGGGATGAGGGCCACATACCCTTCTCTACCACCCATGCCAGGACTGCTCATGACCCAATGTTGTGAAGTTAACAACAGTCACTGAGGGGTCATGAATCAATGCCCACTTCACATCTGGAATGTTGCATTCCACAGCATGCTTCTCATTTTTTAGCTCTTATATTCTTTCTTCCATTTCCCCTGCAATGTTCCTTGAGCTTTGGAGGGGGTGGTAGAGACGTCTCCTTTATTACTGTCCCTTATCCTCAGTGCTCTGGTGAGTTTTGACCACCCCCCCACCTCCATTATCACCACCATGCAGTCACTTGCTCTTTTTCATTCCATGGTAAACACAGTGGAGCCTCAGGGGTGGGGCTGGATCCTCCAGAGGGCTAGCATTAAAGCATCACCATGTCTGGAAAAACACAAAATTTTCAATTTTTTTTTGGTGTGTGTGAGAGAGATATACGAGGTGATACCATCTCACCTTGCCTATGGGTGATGAGATTTTTCTCTATCTTCCTATTGCTTTGTACTGTGTTAACAATGAGAGTGGGACACCCTTGGGTGAAAGACATTCCCTGCCTTCTACTTTCTTTGAAACTGTGGGACCCATACACCTCTGGTACAAATGACTCCACTCACAAGGGCTGCATCTTTGGGATGCCTACATAGGCCCGGCATCAGCCCAAAGATCTCTATACTGTGTTTTAGTACATCCTCACCACAGACAGTAGACCTGGAATTCCTTTGTCATTCCATTTCCATTTTACAGACAAAGAAAAGGAGATTTGCTGGGGAGGTGATCTACCCAATTTTATATCACTATGAATTGGAAGATGTGAGTCTATCTCTGCATCTGACCCCAAGTCTACATCTTTAACTAGCAAACCATATAAATATTATGAGTTCGAAAGATAGGGGACTAGACCAGTTAGCCTGTCTAGATCTCTTTCATCTCCAAGATATTACTAACAGTTCTACAAAGAACATCTGGTCATGGAAACAGGGTTTGTTGTTGTTGTTGTTTTTTTGAGGCAGGGTCTCACTCTAGCCCAGGCTAGCCTGTAATTCACTATGTAGTCTCAGGGTGGCCTTGAGCTCACAGTGATCCTCCTACCTCTGCATCTGGAATGCTGGGATTAAAGGAGTGCACCACCATGCCCTGAAAAACAGGAATTTAAAAATTTTTGGTTTTCGATGTGGCTGTGTGTGTGTGTGTGTGTATGTATGTGTGTGTGTAGTAAATGTGGTATGTGCACATGTGGGTGCAGGTGTGTATACCCATGTGCATGTGTGTGGAGGCCGCAGAGAACAGAGGGTGTCCTCTACCACTCTTTGTTACTGCCTTGAGACAGAGTCTCTCACTGAGCCTGAGGCTGCTGTTTTCAATCAGAGTGGCTGATTAGCAAGCCCTAGCACATCCGTCTCTGCTCCCCTCAGTGTTGGGGTTACATGCATGAGTGGCCATGCCTGGCTTTTTCTGTGGGTGCTGGGGATCAAAGTTAGGCTCTCATGCGTGCATAGCAAATGCTCTCACACTGAGCCATCTCTCCAGCTCAGAGGCAGGTACTTTGCGAGCACACATGCAGATGGCGGGTGTTGTGAAAAAGACTGGGAGCAACTGAATGTCCACATCAGAAATTTTTGTTCTTTTCCTACACAGGCTTTCCCATTTAGAAATCAATTGTGTACACTTCACAACTCTGAGGGGACTATTTAATTATTTATCCATTGATGTATTCATTTATTTGCAAGGAGAGAGAGAGAGAAGTATATGTGTGCACCAGGGCCTCCTGCCTCTGCAAATGAACTCCAGATGCACAAGTCACTTTGTGCATCTGGCTTTACATGGGTACTGGGGAATCAATGCCAGGCTGTTGGGCTTTGCATGCATGCTATTTTTATTGACCACAAGGTCACAGGAGGTCCTGTTTTCTTATCTCCCTGTGATTGTGTTTCCCTACTTCAAATGCATAGCAGAGCATTCCTTGTTCTTTCCCATTTCCTAAACGAGAAGCAGGGAACTTGCCTATAGGTTGCTGGCATCAATGACTTTGACGGACACTGGTGAATCAGTCAGAAGTTGCACGGTGAATGCTTGGCATGGATTGTCCCTGCTTTCTTTTCATTCTTCGTGAGGGGTGTATGTGTGTGTACGTGTGTGTACATGTACACATGCTCATGCAGCTTTGGTGCTTTTTCATGAGCGAAGGACTCAAGCTCAGGATGTCTTTAAGCAGTGTGGTGTGGCAGTCAGCCAGCCTTGAACTTGGGCCTTTGCTGTCCTCCACTATGAAGCAGCCAGATAGTTCTGCACATTCATTGAACATCTGGTCACCTGGAGTGTTCAGAGCCTGCTGACATGGACTCCCTAGAATGCGATCAGGTATGGAGCCTATGAGGGAATTCCATACTGCTGTTAGGGACTATCGGGGCTACTCTGAGGTTGTACAGAATGAACTCAGCCGTCACTAGGACCTCTGCAGGAACTCTGCTGGGACATCGGTGGCTGGGACTTGAAAGTCTGCAGGAGTTGAATTCAGATAAAATTGAAAGGTAAACTAATTATTGTAGGGCCATTTGTGCTTTTGTGGTTAGGCTTTTGTCAGCATTTCCCAACTAAACTGGGTTCTTTGGGGATTTCAGAATCTGCTTTAAATGTCTTTTTCACCCTTATTATTATTCTCCCCAGTCCTGAATCTACTTCCATTACAGGTTCTGCTATTCAGACAAATGGGCTTTGTTACTATTCATCATGTGTGGCCAAGGTACAAGCTTATTTGTTGTACACACACACACACACACACACACACACACACACACACACACGTATGGATTCTGTATTTCTTCAAGACAGTTTCAGTTGCAATTGTCACTCAAATTGAACTGGTCAAAAGGAAAGTCAATGCCTGCAAGTGAGACCTGTCAGGTGACTGTGATTTCAACCTGGGCCTGGGACACAAATGTATGGGTGGGACTTTGTCTCTCTAACTCTCCTTCTCTCATGTATTCTTTCTTGCTTTCCTTTTTCTTTTTCCTCTTTCTTTCTTTTTTCCCTCTCTATCTCTCCTATCCTCTCCTATCCCTCCCTCCCTCCCTCCCTCCCTCCCTCCCTTCCTTCTTTCTTTCCTCATTTCCTCTCTCCCTTCCTTTCTTTTCCTCCTCATCCTTCATCATCTTCTTGTTTTTAGTTTTCTGAGACAGGTTCTCAGGTAGCCCAGGGTGGCTTCAAATTTGCTATGTAGTTGAGGATGACTTTGAACTCCTGACCAACCCCTCAGCTCTGCCTCTCAAGTGATGAATGTTTTAAGCATGCACTACCATGCCTGGCTCCTCTGCCATTTTCTTTATGAGGGAAATCATTCCATAGCAGGCAAGAAGTTGTCATGACATAGAAATTGTCTTCTCATGACATTAATCTCTGGGGATAATGATTGTGTTCACTTGGGATCACATGTCCAACCCTGAGTCAATGCAACAGCTGTGGGATTGACTAGTGATTGGCTTAGTCAATGTCACAGGCTGTCCAGGCTGCCTACAGGAAGCCAAGAACCAGAGCTTTGTTCCTTTGGGGCTGTGGGACAGAGAGATATTATGGTGGTTTGATTCAGGTGTCCTCCATAAACTTAGGTGTTCTGAATGCTAGGTTCCCAACTGATGAAGATTTGGGAATGAATGCTCTTGGTTGGATGGTTTCTACCAGCAATGTGAACCTGACTGCAACACATGCCCTTGGTCTCTCTGCTTCTCTTCCATTGTGGAAGGGGTGGTACATTGTTTATCTCACAGGGATGATTAAAATCACCTATGGGGGGGCTATAAGGATAGATAGTAGATATCTAATAGGCATTTTCCTATTGTGCTGTCCATTCCAGAGTATGTGGAATTTAAGTTAAACACATCAAGTACTCTTACATTTGTGCAAAAGAAACAGTTTGCCTATTGGAGGACTATTTTAGCATAAATATCCCCAAGCCAATAGCAACACCAATTTTATCCTGGGCTCTTTTTATCCAAGGACACTTAGAATATCTGTTGGTTCAAACAATCAGCCTGTAGATGCTTGCTCTCTATTGTCTATGTGGTGGTATGTTTAAGGTGTCCCCCATAAATGTAGGTGGTCTGAGTGCTAGGTTCCCAGCTGATGGAGATTTGGGAATTAATGCCTCCTGGAGGCGGTGTATTGTTGGGGGGCAGGCTTATGGGTGTTATAGCCAGTTTTCCATGGCAGTGTTTGGCACATTCTCCTGTTGCTAATGTCCACCTGATGTTGGCCAGGGGGTGATGTCCACCCTCTGCTCATGCCATTGTTTTCCCTGTCATCTTGGAGCTTCCCCTTGAGTGTATAAGCCACAATAAACCTTTTTTTTTGTTCCCCAAAAGTTGCTCTTGGTCTGATGATTTCTACCAGCAATATGAACCTGACTGCAATGGTCTATAATTCACATTTTAAGTGAAATGGGGTGTTAGGGGTTCAGGAAAAGTCTCGAACCCTAAACCCTAGGCTCACAATTGCATTTAACCAAAGAAATCAAACTGAGAAGGATATTTATTAAACTATTATATTTACTGAGGAAAGTACAGAACCAAGGGAAGGAAAATGATTACACCCATGTGGTCTGAGAGCCCACATGGTGGGCCTGGCAAAACCATGCAAAGAGAGTTATAGAGGATAGAAAAGAGAGAGGCTTGTCCCCTCACACACATCTATTTATAACTTTATTGGAGTGGGTTTCACTTTCTGGTTCAGGTAAGCCAGAGATACAGCTGTTTGGTCTGGGATAGAGGCTGGCTTAGGAAAAACTAACCAAGACACCATTTTCTGGGGTGTAAGCTTGATGGGCCTCAGTATCAGGATTAGCATTGAATTCTAGAAAGACCTCCCTCCCAGGGAGGAGTTCAGGTGTGGAAAAACAGGTCTAGGGAACTAGTCAAGAGATAAAGTCAGATCATCCTTTGATCTCTAGCAAGTGCAGATTTTGAGGTAGAACTTCCTGCCTTTTCACTCTCAGGGGCCCAGTCACCCCTAACTGCCTAGCAAAGCTATGCGACTGATTCCCACAGGCAGTCCAGGAACCTGTGTGCCTGGCTTAACTTTGTTTGGGCTCCTTCTAACACTGTACTGGACTTTTCTTTGACAAATGTTATTGTGAGAGGATTACAAAACTAGGTTGATTCTAGAATTAAAGACAGGTAAGATTTATAATGGGATAGGATTTATAGTGGGATAGGGTTGAGATTCTTAAACGCTGTTTCCATCAGGACAAACTGTCCTCCAGTTTCAGTGCCAGAGAAATGTTCGCTTTATCCAAGCAGGTGGCCAGTTTTTAATTGATTCGGAGCAGGGCCTGTTCTGGCTTTGGCTGTCAGGAAGCTCAAAGCCAGCTCCTGGCCTTACTTCTGGCACGTGTGTGGCATTCCCCTGTATGTGTAACCCGGTCCCTGACTGTACCTTTGTGTCCACTTCTGCTAGCCCTTACTGCAGTTTTGAAAGTTACCTATATTCACTTTGTTTTCCTTCTGCGAGTGACCTGAGACTTTTTGGGGTTGAGGTGTAGTTTCCTAAATAAATAAATGGGGGGAAAAAGATCAAAGCAGATGGGGGTCTCCGGGGCTTTTTGTTTTCTGTGAAGACAGACAGTGCTGGCTCTGCTAATGCCCTTTCTCCTTCACTGCTGACGTCTCGGCTCTGCTTGGAGCCACTTGTTCCATCACAGTGCCAGGCTCCCGTTTTACAAGCTTCCTCTGAGCACATCTAATCAGGGGCAGATCCTCACTGCAGTCTCTCTGTTCACTGACTGGAACCTTGAATGCCTTCCTTTGCCTAATAAATAACCCAGGGGCTCAAACTTGGCCTTAGCCTTTATTTAGGAAACGGACTGGTGCAGCTCTGTAGCGCGCTCGGAGCCAAAGCCCTTGGCAGGTCAGGCGCCTGCCGGGCAGTTCAGCAAGGCTGTATTCTGCTTCACTTCTTCCACATTTACTGGACTGTTCTTCTCCTTTTTTATTTTTGCATAAAGTCCTCTGCGTTTGTTCCCATCTTGGCATGGGCAACAGTGGGTAAATCCTAGGGTGCAGGGAACGCCGGGTGACTCATTCCTCCTGAGTGTGGGCTAAGAAATGAAAACTGGCAATGTGCAGGTTCGGGTTAAGTCTAATGACCATCTGTGAAGTCCTGGTTACTTTTAGCCCCTTGGGCTTTCTACTTTGAGCATGATATTGTGACTACCAAAGGAGGGAAGAAAGAGTGAGCAACAGCTGTCAGAAGTAGGCTTCAGTGTGAAGCCAGCCCCAGGCTGGCTAAAGCCCTGGGTTCAAATCCCAGCTGCAGTGCTGTGAGCTGTGTGACCTTGAGCAAGTTCCACTGGCTCTCCAAGTTTCAATTTCTTCACTCATAACGTAACAACACCTACCTTCATGCTGCTGTTACGTGAACTTGGAGTGCGCTTGCTCTAGGCTGAGTGCTTCTGTTACCCCCAAGACCATATGTAGAAATTGAATTCCCCACCTCATGGCATCTGGAAGTCACAAGGGTGGAATATTCAAAGGTAGGGTCGAAACCGTTCCCTGGAGAATCTCCATACCCCTTGTCCCGTGTGGGGACAACCTGAGACCTCAGGCATGTATGGATTAAAATATAGACCCTCACAGGTTGCTGTGTCTGGATTAAAATGTAGACCCTCACAGGTTGCTGTGTCTGGATTAAAATGTAGACCCTCAGAGGTTGCTGAATCTGCTAACAGACTTCGTCTTGGACTCCACAACCTTCTACAGTGAGCAACGCACTTGTGTTATTTTGTTACAGCAGCCGGAAGAGACCAAGGCATGCTTTTCCTCTTCACCCGTGTTGGTTTACCTAGTTAACACCTTCCTGTGCCCTCTTTAACTCTTGGCTTAATTATGCTGTACTTCCAAGCTGATATGCAGCTCCTGACTGTAAGTTCTCACCACATTCTGCGTCCTTCTCTCAACACCGCTCACAGCTGCATTTTACATTTGCTGACATGACTGCTTCATGTAGACCTTCCCACACTACCCCACTTCCTGTGACTGATGGTAGGCACTGGGTACTAAGTTCACCTCCAGTCACCAGTGCTTCTCAGTGAGTTCCTCTCAGATGGGATCCTGGAGGAGCTCAGTAAAGACTGAATTTGAGCAGGTGGTGATGAATGAGGGTGGCAGACAGTTGTGTTGATGAAAACCTGCCGGAGGAGAGAGGAAGGTGCTACGCAGGGCACCTCTGGCATTGACTACATAATCCAACACAACTGCAGCATGGCAGGAGAAGACGGACCTGGAGAGGGTGACACTGAGAACAACTAGAAGACTGAAAACCTTCCCAGGGCTGGCTGCATGTAACGATGGAGCATGCATGAGACGCTGGTGCTCTGTAAGTGTCCTGAAAACTCATGGCCCTGGTTTTTTTTTTTTTTTTTTTGCTGCTCACTAGCCCAGCCTCATTCTCAGGGGCGCTTTTCTCTTTCTTAATAAATTGTCTCAATCTCTATTACCTTACTGTTGTCTTTGGTATATATTTTTGTTGTTGCTGTTCTGGGAGACAAGAACCTGGAAATACCCAAGGGCACTGGGTACCCTCCAAGCATGGTCCCTGTGTCTAATACAGCAGAACTGACACCGTGCTCACCTCTAATCCCTAAAGCCACATTGAGCACAAGCATAAGGCCCAACCAATGCCACTTGAGCTGCAATTTGAAACAAAGGAACAAGCACATCTCCAATCCATGCATGGAGCTAGAGAGTCTCTCCCAAATGAGTGTCAACCTTGCTAGGCTAGAGGTCTGAGTCCTCCTCATCCCTCCTTTCCTGGAGGTAACAGCCTAAAAACCAATTGCTTCTTGTAAGAAATGCTTGCCTAACCCTGACTCGTGCAAGATGGTGTGTGCTCTTTATTTATTATACATGTCTGCATATTGAGATAATTGGGTTGTATAATATTGCACACAGACTAATCTGAGAATGATTTCTGCTGAATAGAAATTACTTATTTTGATTCCTCAGGGGTTTGTTTTGTCAAAACTCATGTAGTATTTAGCAAAGTAATCATTGTTCAATTGCCGAGCACAGGAAGTGTAAAATTATCCTAATAAGAATGAAAAGAACGAAGAGAACGGGTGTCACTGACCTCGTCAGCTTGATTGGCAATGGTGTTTCATCACGTTCTCCAGGGCCTTCACCTTAGACGCGTCCCATGCAGACCCCCGTGCACCTCTTCATCTCACTGGCCTTAAATAGATATGCAATTTGTCACAGGGTTGTTGAGAAAGAGTAGAAATACACCTAGGAAAAAAATGTATAGAAGAAGGAAGATGCTGCTGAAATTCTCAAGAAAATGGCTCAATGGAAAATCCATACCTAAATTTGCAAGGGTAGGTTTTAAAGTAAAGGAGCCTGAGTCATTCTCTGTGACCTGTGCCAAGACACATCACCTCCAATGACCCAGATTTCTCACGTGTTGGAGGGTGTTTGGAAGAATACCTTAGGCAGGAGGATCTTAAATCCAAAGCCAGGCCGGGCTAGAGAGTGGGTTCAAAGCCAACCTGGACAACTTAGTGAGATAATGTCTCAAAATAAAAAGTAAAGAAAGAACCAAAAACAGGGGTGGGAATGTAGGTCAATGACAGATCACTTTCCTACCATGTGTAAGACCCTAGGGTTCAATCCTTAGTACCAGACAGGAAAAATAGTCTGTTGTATTCATTTGCTTTATTTAAGGAGGTATTTGGCTCTTGGCAGTTTTGAAGGAAAACATATCTTTGTGGAAACACGGAGGGTGCCCAGACAGAAAAGAACTCTTGTAGGAAAAAGAAATGCTTCCTTAAGCGTCTTTGCATGTAAACAATAATGGAATCATAGTTCACACAAGTGTTTCAGATGAATTCGTTCACTTCCCACAGGTCAAAGCATTCTGAGGTGGGTTGCAGGGACATGCTCAAGGTCACATAAGAAGAAAGTGGGATTTGAGCTCATACCTCAGATCTATTTATTTCTGTTCCTCTGGCACTGATAATATGGGGTTTTTATGATGGCCCACCCAAAAGAAGGAACTCACTTCTCGCATCTAAGGAACTGAGGTGAGATCAATGTAAGGTGTGGCATCATGAATAAATTATGTGCTGGCATAGCAGAAAAAGTCAAGAGACCAAGCTCTGCCAGGCCTGTGGGTAAATTTGGCTCTGACATTTCTGAGGGGTCTAATACTAGGCAAGAACTTAACCTGTCTGCAGAGGGTTGAAATAAAAACTTCAGGGGCTGGAGAAATAGCTCATGGTTAAAGGCGTTTTGCTTACAAAGCCTGCTAGCCCAGGTTTAATTCCCCAGTTCCCACGTAAAGCCAGGTGCTCAAAGTGCTACATGTGTTTGGAGTTCATTTGTGGTGACAAGAGGTTCTATAGTACCCATTCTCTCTCTCTCTCCCTCTCTTCTCTCTCCCTCTCATAAGTAAAAATATTCAAAAAAAATTTCAAGAACTTCAAATCCTTTAATGCTTTTCCCATTGAGGTATGAGCTCTGTATTCCTTTTCTTCGAATCTTGGTAGACTTAACACAATAAAGTTCAAGGTGTGGTCATGAAAGGTCCAGAAACTTGTGGCCATGTTGTGAAGAAGTCTGGACCACTCAATCAGTTCTTACATTCTAGGTGCACTAAGCTTTCAAATTGCCCCACCCACCTGTACAGATGGTTCTAGTTATTTCCAGAGATGAGATATTTGTGTCTGACCAGCTGATCAGTCTTTTTCTCTTTTTTGCACATGTGTATATAGCGTGGGTGGTGTGGTGTATCATGCGTGGAGATGCAAGTGCCCCATGCGTGCCTGTGCAGCCAGCAGAAAACATCGGGCATCCTTCCTCTGCCATTGGTGCCTTGTTTCCTGACACAGAGTCTCTCACTAAACCTGGACCAGCTGTGTTCATTTGGGTCAGACTGGCTGACCAACAAACCCAGTGAGTCTCTAGTCTTGGCACCCACAGGACTGAAGTTATAAGCACGTTTAGCTACACCCAGCTGTTTATGTGGGAGCTGAACCCAGGGTGGACAGTCCCTTTCAGGCCCTCATGCTCACGTGTCAATTTCTCTTACCTGCTGAGCCATCTCCCCAACCTCACTCAAATCTTTCTAACTGGGCTGTCATTATAATAGAGAAAATGAATTATTCATGCTCTACTCCACTTAAATTCCTGATTTGTGGCCAACTGGTTGGTATACAGCAAGTTTTAGGGCTTCTGTGATGTAGTTGCAGTTACTAGGACCCTACTGAGGTTTCAGCATCCTTATTTGCATGGTATAAATACAAATATTTTTCTTTTTCTTGCATTTTTATTATTATTATTGTTGTTGTTGTTGTTGTTGTTTTTGTGAGGTAGGGTCTTGCTCTAGCTCAGGCTCACCTGGAATTCAGTATGCAGTCTCAGGGTGGCCTTGAACTCACTGTGATCATCCTACCTCTGCCTCCCAAGTGCTGGGATTAAAGGCATGTGCCACTTGGCTATTTTATTATTTTTTACGAGAGAGAGATTGAGAGAGAGAGAGAGAGAGAGAGAGAGAGAGAGAGAGAGAATTGGCCCAAAAGGGCCTCCAGCCACTGCAGTTGAACTCCAGATGCTTGCACCAGTTTGTGCGCATGTGTGACCTTGCACTTGTGTCACCTTGTGCATCTGGCTTACATGGGTCCTAGGGAGTCAAACATGGGTCATTAGGCTTTGCAGGCAAGCACCTTAACCACTGAACCATCTCTCCAACCCCTAATGCCTTTCCTATAGGATTGTCAAGTATTGCAATTAAAAAGCTCACCATCCTATCTAGTGCATAGCAAGTACTCATTACTTACTATGATAATGATAAATAATGTTAACATTAACATTTGCCTGTCTTGTGGGCCACTGACTAGGGGATTAGGAAAATTGGGATTAGAAAACCTGGTATTCTGCCACTGAGACATGATCTATAGCCAGTGGGAAAAGAAATAATACCAGCTATCAGGCTTTGCTGTCTTGCTTGTACCTTCTGGGAGATAATGTGGCCTCCACAAATGTCAATGTAAGCTCAGCTAACAAATGTGGTGTGTGTGTGTGTGTGTGTGTGTGTGTGTGTGATGTGCAGTTATAGTATATGTACGTATGTGTAGGCATATGCCCCCTTCCCACCCTGTGCACTGTAATGTAGAGGCTAGAAAAGAATGCCAGGTGTCCTTCTCTTTCACTCAGAACATGGTTTCCCTGAGACAGAATCTCTGAACCTGGAGCTGCCATTTTTGTTTTCTGTAGAGTGGCTGATCAGTGAGCCCCAGTGAGTCTCCTGTTTCTGCCTTTCATGGACACTGAACTACAGGCATGTATGGCCATACCTGATTTACTTTTGAAAAGTTTGGCAGATTATTATAAAATTAAGCATACCCTTACACGGCAGCAATCCCATTCCAAGGGAAATAAAGAGATGTTCAACATACAAATGCATGCTTAAAATCAGGCATAGTGGCACATGCCTTTAGTTTCATACCTTGGAGGTTGAGGTAAGAGGATAACCATGAGCTTGAGCCCAGACTGGGGCTACAGAGTGAGTTCCAGGTCAGCCTGGGATAGAGTGAAAGCCTGTCTCAAAAAAAAAATTCATGCACAAATAAATGTTTATGGGAGCTTTGTTCAAAATTCAAAAACTACAAACATATGTTTTTAGAATGTTTTATCTATTTATTTGTAAGGAGAGAGGAGACAGAGACAGTGACACAAGCACACACACACACACACACACACACAGAGAGAGAGAGAGAAGGGAGAATGGACATGACATGCCAGGGCCTCTTGCTACTGCAAATAAACTCCAGGTGCATGTGCTACTATGTGCTTCTGGCTTTACGTGGGTACTTGGGTATTGAACCCTCAGCCACCAGGCTTTGTAAACAAGAACTTGAAACTGCTGAGTCATTTTTCTAGCCCCCTGTTTTGCTTTTAATATAGGTGCTGAGGATTGAACTCAGTCCCCACTCCCTGGCCCCCTCGCTTATGTGGCAAGCACTCTTACCTGCTGAGCCATCCCCTCAGCCCCTCAACTAGAAAAGTTACATTACTTCAAACGTTCTTCAAGAGGTGACTTCTTTCATTTACCCACCATGCAGTCATGAATCATCATCAATAATACTGGTATTAAATAAAGCAATTTCCTGTCTCTAGCCCCAGTTTCTGTGTTGGACTGTTTATGCCTGGTGGTGAAAGTCTGTTGAAGGCATTAATTGACCTGTGTGTTTTCTTTCTCTCTCCACCACCCCCAGTGGTTTCTCAGCCTCAACAATGGCATACTGGATCTTTTGCCCATCCTGGCCAGCTGTCTGTTGGGGCATCCAGCAGAGCTGCGAGGTCTCATTATAGAGCCCAGCACCTTCTGAGCTTGTATCAGGCTGTGTTTCTCTGAATCTGTTTGAAGTGTAGAGTCTACAACTCTCTGAAACTCACAGTTCCTCACTAGGTTACATGGCCTGGTTTTGACCTAATACATTCATGCTTTGATTATTGCCTGGCTCTGGCTGGCCCAATAGTTCCCCAAAGTGGAATTCAGCCCTGAGAATGAAACTCAGCATGAGACTCTTCGACTTGAGCTCTGGAAGCTTTCTCTTGTTACCCGCTTTCAGTCCTGTGATCCACTACACTCTTTCCCATGCACTTCTGCTTGGAGTACTTGGGGTTATCATTCTCAATTTTCTTCCTGTGGTGACAGTGTCTGAGATGTGATAAACGCTGGTCACACAAAAAAGCCAGTCCTGCTATTTATCTGTTACAAGGGGACCAAGACACCTTTATTTTAAGAGATAGAACCAAAGAGCTTAAAGGTAATTTTTTTTTTCGAGCTAACAGTCCCTAAACATTTACTGTGTGACAAATACTAGTTGAAGCGCATTTGATGGAGTCTCTCACCTAATCTTGGCAATGACCCATTCATTTCAAACTCATTTTAGAGTCAAAGAAGCCAAGGTTCAGAAAGGACAGGTAACTTGCCAAAGGTAGGAAGTCGTAGAGTCAGGAATTCCATTTGTGTATCCTAGCTCCAGAGGCTGGTCTCTTCTATGCATGCTACCTCTTAATGTGAGGTATTTAAACCTTCTCTCACATCATGTCTCCCAAGAGTGTGACGTATGGTCTCAGAGGGAAAGGTAACTATCTCTTCATTCCTTGAATGAAGAGGGCCAGGCTAATGAAAGTTTTGGATGTAAGTTTGGGTTTGAGGACTAGAGGACTCAAAGATAACTATTTCCTGGGCTGGAGAGATTGCTTAGTGTTTAAGGTGCTTGCCTGTGAAGGCTAATGATCCATGTTTGACTCTCTGGATCCCACGTAAGCAGATGCACAAAGGTGAGGTAAGTGCAAGGCTGCACATGTCCACTAGGTGGTGGGGGGCATGGGGGCATCCAGATACCCAAATCAAAATGAAAGCAGCTTCAGAACACCCAGTAAGTGGTGATTTTAAGGCTTCTCGGTTTGTGAGGAATGGGCTTGCATGGCATGTATAGGATGTGATATGATTGGGTGTAGAACACCTGTGTCCCAAGTCTATGAGATCTGGAGCACCTGCTAAACTATTTGGGGGAGATGAGGTCTGAAATATCACTTTTCCACCCAGGGCCAGAGAACTATGTTTCTGTGACCAGGAAGAGGTAGCATTCCTTACCTCAAACCCCAGGGTGGGACTTAACACTAAAGATTACAAAATTGTAGACCTGGGGACTTTGAGAGTGCCATCTGCCACAGCTGTGTACAAGAGGAAAGACAGGCAGCTTTCCTAAGACCTAAAGCTGGACATCGTGTTTGTTAATGAACGGGCGCAGCAGAGGACCGCCACAATGACATACTAGGACAAGGACTTTAGCTGAATGCACACACCATTGTTAAAAGTCCAGGGTCTGGGAGGAGTCACCATAGCGGTTAGCAAAATCCTGATGGAACTGCAATAAGGGTACACAAGGTGAGGGACAGGGGCTCTGGAAGGTGACTGAGCTTCTCATGGAAGTCCTGAGCATCATACCTCAGCAAGCCCAGGACTGGGACATGGAGACCAAGTGTGACTTTTGATAACTTATCTATGATCTGTCTATATCTCTCGTTAGCATTGCTTCCTCTAGAGAGAAGCTGTCCTCACTGTTCTTTGCCAAGAAAGGGTTTCTTTCCATTGCTGATGCCACAGACATGAGACACCCTCCAGAGGTTTCATCTCTTAGTTAATGTCATAATTACAAATTACAAATTCCTGGGAACAAAAAAAAATCCAATTCTTCATATTTGTTGAGATGTCTAGCTCTGGAGATCTGAGGTAGTAAGGGGTGGGATGTAGAGTGAAGATATCATTTCCAAAAACCCCACCCCTCAGGTTAAGGAGGAGAACATCCAGTTATGAATACCCAGTGCTGATCTGTCAATTTAAAAGTAGATCTCCCCTAACGATATCTGATTTTGGGGCAAAGAAATTGTTCTGCCAAGTCAGGTCTTTTTGCAGTAGAAATTTGCCAGTACACCATAGGATGCATGGTAGCCAAGGAAGGAGGCCTTTCTAAAGCAGCCAAAACCAGCTGAGAACTTAAGAGATTTGAAGAACATATGTTTGAAGTTAGTTCCTGACCCCTTGGGATGTATGGGGGGTGATATGTGAATGGTTTCCAGAAATTATTCCTGAGGAATCCTTTTGGGAGAAGAAGTCCTTGATGGCAGGGACTGTTTCCACTGCTCCAGTCTCAGTCTTTTGTCCCTGCCTGGTATATATCAGGTGTGGATATTAGATAAATAGGAATTTATTCATGGGGTTCTAGTGAGAAGTATATTTACAATTTACCCTTCATGAAAAGGCCCGATGTGTCTCTTATTATTTCCCTTCTCCTTACAGATAAGGCATTTTGGAAGCTCAGAGAGGTTAAATAAATAACTCAACCTAGATCAGAGTTAGTCAATGTAAATCTAGGTTTATCCAACTGTGTATCTATCCCAGTCTCTTTTCGTTACTCTACAAAATCCCCCTGATCCAAAGCGACTGTCTCACAAAGGGTAAAAGAAAACAAAACAAAGCATACACAAAGTGATTTGTCTGCCATGAGAATTGCTGGAAGAGGTGAGGGGCCTCCAGGAACCTGAGCAGGAGAGAATGTTGATAGAGGCTGGGTCTTAATTAAGCTTGGTCTAATCTGTGACACTTGGCCCTCCCAGGGTGAGGAGCTGTGCATACCTAAGAACTCTGGGTGAAAAGAGTGGATGACATGGCCACCTCCTGTGTCAGCAGGAAGTCTCAGAAGGCCAGTTTAATTCTGATGAAGGCAACACTCCCAGAGGGGAGAGGAATGCTGTTCTGCCAAAGATCAGAACTCTATCAGAGAGAGCAAGGATGCTGAGAAAGGATGCCAGGATGCCAGGGACTGGATGGGAAGACAGTGTATTCGTATTCAATCTTAGAGTCTAGGGGAAGCTGAACCTTAGCAGATGTGATAAGAATGAAAAGTGCAGCCTTGTGTCTTTGGAAGCCTTTCCAATGCAGTGGCTTTGCCATTCCTGCATGACATTGCTCTTCCTGAAAGCTTTTTCCCCCCATTAAAAAATATATATATATAATTCTAAGAAACTGGAGTTGCCCTGGGCTGATTCCTTAAGAAAGGTCTGATTCCTCAATGGGCCACAGAAGGGCTTTCTAGAAGTTATCATCAAACCCATTAGTCATCCAGCTCTGGGATTACAGACATGTGCCACTATGCCTAATATTTTATGTGAGTGATGGGGATCCAAACTCAGGTGAGTGTTTGTACAGCAAGCCCTTTACCCATTGATCTATCTCCCCATCCTCCATGTGTTTTTTGAGATTCAGTCTCCACGTATGTAAAATGGCAACTGTTAAACCTTCGTTCAAGGCGTCGTTATAAGGACTGTATGGGGTAATGTCCTAATGAATGATTTGGGATGGTTCACAAACTTTCTGGGCTTCTTTCCAAATGCAGTGATTTTTTGTTTTTGAAACAAGGGCTGGAGAGATGGCTTAGTGGTTAAGCACTTGCCTGTGAAGCCTAAGGACCCCGGTTCAAGGCTCGATTCCCCAGGACCCACGTTAGCCAGATGCACAAGGGGGCGCATGCATCTGGAGTTCGTTTGCAGTGGCTGGAGGCCCTGGCACGCCCATTCTCTCTCTCTCTCTCTCTCTCTCTCTCTGCCTCTTTCTCTCTCAACTAAATAAATAAAAATGAACAAAAAAATTTAAAAGAAAGAAACAAGAGTTCATGTAGGAGGTGCAGGACCTCTAGGTATCTCTGTCCCAGGTGATACAAAAATGCTTGCTAGATGTTATGCACAGTGTAGACATTAACTATGCAGCAATCATAGTATTGGAAGTAGATTTTAGTTTACAAACAAGGAAAATTGGGGAACAAAGACATTATGTAAAGTTTTCCCAGTTTGTAAGTAGCAGAGCTGAGACACTATGGTTCTAAAGTTCATGGCCCTCGATGAGTTCGACAGGATGACGTTCACAGTCCCCTGGAGAGGGCCTTTTCAGTGCTGGGAAGAGCACAAGAGGAAGCCAGATGGGGTAATGTTGAGGCCCGGCTTCATGGAAGCTCCAGTTTCCAAGCATGTTCTGGTGGTGTGAGGGCGACATTGTGGCATCCTCTGTATCATCCTGTCTTGATGTCCTCCACATGACTTTGAGCTGCTTATCTGAACCGCCTCTTTTTGACATTTTCTGGGAAGCCATTCTGACCACATGCAAGGCAGGCTGGACATGACCAGGAGTCAGAAGCCCCGGGGACAGCTCTCATCCCAGCATGTGATGGTATCGCCCAGCTCCCCAGTGGCAAGGCATGTGCTCATAGCTTTCTCCAAAGTCTTCTTGCAGAATCTACCTTCAATGTACCCTGGAGAAATTGTGTTATTGTGTGAGTGTGTGTGTGTCCTTGTGTGGTTATGTGAAGGCCAAAGGACAATCTCTGGTGTTGTTTTACAGACACTATTCACCTAGCTTTTTTATTGCCCTAGAGTTTATCCATTAGGCTGGATTGACTGTCCAGCAAGTCCCAGAGATTCTTCTATCTACCTACCTCCCCAGTGACTTTTTTTTTTTAACTTGGACACTGGGGGCCACACTGAGGTCCTCTTGCTGGCAAGGCAAGCACCTTACTGACTGAGCTGTTTCGACCTCAAACTGGCTTCATAATGTACACTTTGCCTGCTGTCTTCCTTTTTCTGTGTAGTTTCTATTTCCTCCCCATGATCTATGAACTTTTAGAAAAAAAAAAACAGCTTGTGCAGTGATTATCATCTCGGGGGTCTGCTTCGGGGGGGGGGGGACCCAGACAAAGATGTGCTCCAGTTCTGTTTTAACACCCAGACTTTCTCTCCCAAGGGTTCCTGAGGGAGGAGAGCACAGTGTGTGGGAAAAGCAACAGCTGAATGGGAAACAAAGTACTGCTTTTTAACGAGCCGAGTGAGCACCCAGTGCTCCCCAGTGCGCGGCGGTGAAGAGCTAGGTGGGGAAGAGGATTCAGCCTGGAGGGGGTGAGTGACGTCCCCGCTGCTGTTCCTGTCTGGATGTGCTGACAGCATGGGGTGGAAAGCCACGGGGAGTGGCACTCGGGACACAGACCACTGAGGCACAGTAACATATCCAGCAGTGAATATGGCTCAGTAGATGGTACAGGGCTGAGACAATCAGAGGAGCGTGTTTTCTCTTAGGGGAGCCAGCCAGAGGATGATGAGGGAGGCAGGAAGATGAGTGTCTGCATCCCCTACAGGGGTGGAGGATCTGAGGCAGATGCTCAGACTTGCTTCGGTTTTGTTTGCTTCTTCTGGTTCCCCTTTCATGCCTCGGAGGTCTTTGATTTGTCGTTCAATGAGAAACTAAGTTCATTTTCTCAAATTTTGCTTGGGTGTGATTGAGAAGGTGTTAAACAGTATACTTAGGATTGATCCAATTACTTTTTATTCCCTATGGCACATTAGTGAGAAGACTGGGGCTTTTGTGGGTAATATTCTTGTTTTTTTCTTTGCTGCATGTATGTGTGTGTGTGTGTGTGTGTGATATGTGTGGTGTGTGCATGTGCAGATGTGTGTGCCCCATGCATATATACGGAGAGACCAGAGACAGATGTCAGGGGTCCTCTATTGCTCTTCCGCCTTACTTCCCTGAGACACAGCCTCTGACTGGAGCTGGAGTTCCCCGTTTTGCAGGTAGACTGGCTGAGCAGGGAGCCCCAGAGATCCTCCTGTCTCCGCGTTGCTCAGTGCTGGGTTTACAGACGTGAGTGGCCATGCCTGGCTTTTTCCATGGGCAGTGAGGATTGAATATGAACCCTTATGCTTGTGCAGGAAGCATTTTTACCCACTGAGCCATCTCCTCAGCCCACAATAATGTTCTTGTTCATGAGATATGCAGGGACCAGAGGACAAAGCAGGGGAGGTGTTGGGAAAGATGGTATAGCATCCGGGGTTGGGGCAGACCTACCTGAACTTTTGTGAAAATTTACCATTGCAATGGATTTCATCACACACTCCTGTGGTAAGATAATTTTTGAAGAACTGTCACTCTTCTGTTAGCCTCTCCACCTCCAAGTCCAAGACCACTGGTGTGATCATCAGAAGACTAGAGACAGTGTCACTTCATAGAATGAGCAAAGGGATTCCATAGCCACTACTTTCTTATTTCATAAAAATATGCCTAACTTTGCACCTCCACAGGAACAATAATATGGTTTGAATGTGAAAAGCATCCCCATAGATTCATGATTTGAATGTTTGATTCCTTAGATGGTGGCACACTATTTGGGAAGGCTGTGGAAACTGAAGTAGGTGGAGTCTTGCTGGAAGAAATGAGTCATTGTGGGGGGGGGCTCCTTGGGGGGACTTTCTATCCCTGGCTGACTCCCCGCTCCCTCTCTGCTTCCTGGCCCACTTCCATATAAACTGAACTTCTTTACCACGCCTGCCTTCTTCTTGTCACGACGGATGGACTCTCCTGAAACCTTCAGCTCAAATAAGTAGATTCTTCCTTTGCATTGCTTCTGTCAGATATTCGGTCAGAGTGATTTAAAAAAAAAAGTAACCAGGCTGGAGAGATGGCTTAGTGGTTAATGCACTTGACTGCAAAGCCAAAGGATCCAGGACAAGGTGGCACATGCTCTGGCACATCCATTCTCTATCTCTCTCTCTCTGCTTGCCCCCTCTCTCTCAAATAAATATTTTTTTTTAAAAGTAACCTATACGGCATAAAATCCCAGGGCAGGTCTCCTTCTCAATGTCTTTGAATGTCAAGGAACTACATACAGTCCTGATGTTTTTATTTTCAAAACCTCTCCAGGGAATGAAGCCCCAGGTGGCAGGTGGTGGAATTGCAGGCTTGGGTCTGTGCTTGTTTTAGGGACAAAGGGTAGTTTGTAAAGCCTCTGCTGCATTGGCATAACTTCTCCCTGGGGTCTTCACCCAGAATAGCATTGCCACCCAGAGCCCTGGGATGTGAAGGAGATTAGGGGCTGGTGACTAGGCAAGGAAGGACCCATGCTGGAGCTGGGGCCTCCCCTCCATCACAGTCTTCACCAGAAACCTGCCTCACCCCTGTGAGCTCCAGGGTCTTCCTCTTGGGATGGAAAATCCCCAGAACCAGGATAATCTAGTTTTTTTTCTCTATACTGAAACTTTCCACCCACACTTCCTTCTTCCTAATGGGATGGGTGTCAGCCACTTCCATGTCCTCTAATGGGATTGGCCAGCTGCCCAACTCTCTACTCTGACACATCATTTTTTTCCTCTTAAGAGCCCTATAACTGCCCCAGTCTGTGAGCAGAACAGGGGCTGTGGGTCCTCTGGTAGAATCCGATCCTTATTCTGAATAAACTGTGTGCTGTTGTTGAGCTTCTCTTCCTCGACATTCTTTAATGTGTCAAACTTATACCTTACAACCCCACATACCTCCATCACCCAAACACCCCGACAAGCATTTTAGTCCCCTACTACAGTGGTTTGCTGAGCTCTGGTGACTGATTAAAAAACCCAGTGAATAATGGGCAACAATATAGGCCTTTTCCTTTAGAAAATCTAAGCAAGTTAATAACCTTCAAAGCAAAGGCAAGTCAAGTCCTATTTTAAACACTTTATTGACAAGCACAAAAGGCTACTGTCTTGAGGCCCAGGTAAATTTATCACTTGGTTTTGTTACCTGTTTCTGACTCATGGCACAGACAAGAGCATTTAAATCATGGGAAGTCTTCCATTGTTCCAAGATGGGAGGAAGCATTATAGCATCAATAACTGGGATGAGGAGATGGGATGTGTGTTTCTCAAGTTCCTACAATGTGCCCAGGTGTCTCTGAGTATCTTCCTCACCTTGGCATATGTACTCTTCAGCCTCCCTTCTGGTATTGTTTAGGTTCTATTCTCTAGTAGGAGAGATTGAGGTATATGGGAATGAAATGCCTGCCCTGAATTGCATGATGATGATGGTTTTGGAGCCAGGACTCTAAGCTTGGCGTTCCCAGGAGATTTAATTAAGGATTTACACAAGTGGGAGTGAGGTTTGGAGAACTACCATGGTTGTGAATGCTCTCAAGTGAATGACAGGAGAAAGGAACCAGAACAATGGAAAGAGATTGGCCAAGAATACTTTGGGTGTGTCTCTGTGTATGTCTGTGTGTGTACATGTGTGTTTAGTATGTATGTGTTCCTGCATGTGTGCATGTATGTGTGCATACATGTGGAAGTCAGAGGTCACTGCTGGGTTCTTTCTCCATCACTCTCTTCATTTTATGAGATAGGCCTCCTCACTTAACCTGACACTTGCCCATTCTGCTGATCTAGCTAGCAAGCCCTAGGATCATTTGTCTCTGCTAGCCCAGCTTAGTGTTTCCATGGCCAGATTGCATGTGGGTGCTGGGGATCTGAACTCGGGTCCTCAGGTGTGTACAGTAAGCACTTTACCAACGGAGCCATCCCCCAGTCTATTGACATTGTTTTCAGTGGAACAGGGAACTCTGGTTCAGGACTGGGTTCCAGGTTTTCTCTGAGCAGAGTCTGAGAGGGCACCCACTGGCTGGCCCTACTGCAATCAGGACCTGCGTTGGGTAGCTATTACTCCGAATGCAAACATTCTCTCTTGGAGGGACGCCCAAAACACTCAGGAAGTAAATGAAAGGTAGGAGGCTCAGGAATCTCTTGAAACTTCCAAGATTTCCAAGGCCACTTCTCAAAGGTTATGAAAGCATCCACAATGGCTCAGGAGACAAGACTCTGCCTGGAAATTCCATCTAGGGATACAGCTTTCGTGAGTGGTTGTTCAGCGATGTGGCTACTTAAAAATTTTTTTTGTTTACTTTTATTTATTTGTTTGAGAGTGACAGACAGACAGACAGAGAGAAAGAGGTAGATAGATAGAGAGAGAATGGGTGTGCCAGGGCCTCCAGATGTGGCTACCTTTGAGTCACTCATATTTCTCCAAATTATCACTCACTCATGCTCCTCTAGATTAAATGGTTCACCAAGGTAGACATGGGTGGCATCATTTCTTTGGTCTGCCATCAGAACCCCATCTGGGGTGAATGGATGGTTGTTCACATCTCCCAGGGAAAAGTCACAGAGTAATTGCTTCATACTAAGTACCCTTCCAGTGTGGACAGTAGGCCCAGAAAGTTGTCCTACTTTGCGGTTCACTTGTCCTTCAGAACCTCCTCCTCCCCTCCCTCTCTTCCTCCCTCCCTCCCTTCCTTCATCCTCCCCTCCGTCTCTTCCTCCCTCCCTCCCTTCCTTCATCCTTCCCTCCCTTCTTTCTCCTTTTCTTTCTCTCTCTCTTTCTTTCTCTCTTTCCCTTCCTTCCTCCCTCCCCTTCTTCCTCTTTCTCTTTCTCCCTTCCTTCCTTTCCCCCTTTTCCTTCCTTTCTTTCCTTCCCCCAGTGGGCAATAGATATCAAACTGAACAAGTGAAAATCACACCACTAAGGAAATCTGGTCCATATCAAAGCATTTATCCTAGATTGTAATTGAAATAATCTCAAACCACATTACTTAGATTTTGGCTGTGACCTTCAGTCCTATAAAGAGTAGATCTTAAGTAGCACTTTATATCCACAAAGATCTCCACCCAGCAGAAGGGAGGACAAGCACAGCGTGACAGCTGAGCAGGTCATTAAAACTCACCTCCTTCATTATTTAATATATCTTTACAACCTCCTGGGGCAGGCAAGGGAGAGCTTTGCTATAAAACGTGTCTACTTTACAAGGAGGTCTTCAAAGGAGAAAATAAATGCCTCTTTCTCCTCAAAGGAGAATCATTCTTATAGCCTCATATGAGAGGGGAAGATGAGGTCTAAAGGGAGGGGGAGCAAGAGAAGGCAATGGGATATATGTGACATGAAAGCAGAAAGGACTATTTGGGGAGGAGAGGGACTAAAAAGTATAAGAGGGGGATGGAGTAGGGCAGAAGAGGCAAATAAGAACAAAAAGTAATGATTGAGTTATATGTAAATATCACCATGAAATCCATTACTTTGTTTGTTAATTAAGTAACAGATAGATAGATAGGTAGATAGATAGATAGATAGACAGATAGATAGATAGGAGTGTGCCTGTAGTAGAGTGTAGAGTCTGCAGGGTACAGGGCCGGAGTGGTATAGCTGGCTCATATGGCAGTTCTATTTTTAATTTTTTGAGACACCTACATCATCATGTCTATAGTTTGCACCCATACTTGTACATTCATGTTTACCGCTGCTCTATTCACAATAGCTAGGGAACAGAACCAGCTTAGATGGCCATAAATTTATGATTTTATAAAGAACACGTGATACACTGGAATTTTGTTCAGTAGTAAAAGAAAATGGAGGTTATGAAATGTGCATGAAAATAGATAGATCTGTAAAGAATTATGTTAAGGGAGATGACCCCAGCCTAGAAGGACTCAAAAATTGCATGTTCTATCTCATATGAAGATCCTCGTTTGTGATGTATGTATGGGGGTATGTATGTATGTATAAGAGGGAACAAACATGAGTAAAATCTAAAAAGCTAGAGTGGTAACCAAGAGCAGGTGACAATATATGACAAGATGGGGGTGTTGGGGGAAAGAATACATGTGACACGTGAAAAGAAAGAGTGGTGCTGGGCGTGGTGGCACATGGCTTTAATCCCTGCACTCAGGAGGCTGAGGATTGCTGTGAGTTTGAGGCTACCCTGAGACTACATAGTGAATTCCAGGTCAGCCTGGGCTAAAGCAAGACCCTATCTCAAAAGACAAACAAAAAGGAAAAGAAAAGAAAGAATGATAATAGAAGGGGAAGGCGAGGATCAGGGAGATGACGATGGAGGAGAATCAACTAAAACAAATTATATTTGCAAATGCCATGATGATACCTAAGACTCTGCATGCTATTCTAACCAAGAGAACAAGTAACTAAATGTCTAAGAAAATAAATAATATAAAGAGGAAAGTCACTGTGCTGTGCTGGGTCTTTGTGTGGTCAGTTGGTTTAGGGAAGCTCTTTGACCCCAGTGCCTAGTAATCGGAAATGATGAGCCCCATCCAGCATTTCTGTGTTGCTCTGTTCCAAGGCCTATCCACTTCCCATTATGAGAGTGTGTCGGATACCTCAGAAAGATGACCTGAGTATCATCAATGAGAAGCTAGGATTCAAAGTACCATGGAGAGTAATGTTTACATCTGTAACTAGCTTTTTTTTTTTTTTTTTTTAACTTAGTAAGGTCTCACTCTAGCCCAGGCTGACCTGGAATTCACTATGTAGTCTCAGGGTAGCCTTGAGCCCACGGTGATCCTCCTGCCTCTGCCTCCCTAGCACTGGTATTAAAGGCGTGCACCACCATGCCCGGCTTGTAACTAGCATTTTGAGTACCTCATTTTCAGATTAAAAAATGAATAAAACACAGTTTATGTACTTCAGGCAATCATGGGCTAATGCAGAATACAGACTGCATTTTTTTTCTCCTTTTTTGCAATCTTTTATGAGAGAGAGAGAGAGTGAATTGGCACACCAGGGCCTCCAGCCACTGCACTTCAACTCCAGACGTGCGCCCCCTTCTGTGCATACGTGACCCTGCACGTTTGCATCACCTCGTGTGTGTCTGGTTTTCATGAGACCTGGAGAGTCCAACAAGGGTCCTTAGGCTTTGTGGGCAAGTGCCTTGACTGCCAAGTCTTCTCTCCAGCCCAGAGTTAGTTGTTTTTTTTTTTTTTTTTTTTAACCAGCATCTTGCTATATAGCCTGGGATGGCTTCAAACTTGCAATCCTTCGACCTCAGCCTCCCTGAGATGATTCCTGTGAAACACCATGTCACGTGCCAGACTTGTATAAATTACAAATCAACATACATAGGAAGATACAAATGGGGAAACCATGGCATGCAATGAGTGATTGAGTGTACAGAAGGAGGGAAAGTTCATTTGTCCTGGATTGTGAGGAGAACTTCATGGCTCAGGTGATAGTGTGTTCTGAGAGAAGTCCTGGAGATACAAAGGTGGAGGCCAAGGCTTGGAATTAAGGATATGAAAAGGAACAAGTCCAAGTTGTGTCTACAGCAGAGGGTGTGTGGAGGAGTGGGGAATAGGAGACATGTGTACCTCAGTGGTTTATTAAATTTGAACTCTGAGCGGCCCAGAGGCTGGGCCAATGCTGGCACCCACAGGGGAGTTAGGGAAAGCATGTGATGGATGTTCAGCAAGCCCAAGTTTCTGTATCAACTGAACAGAGTTCTCACTTGCAGGAAGCAACCTGAAGAGGGCAGACTGACTCATTTGCAGTGCTCCAAATCCCCCGAAAGATGAAAGGACGGAGGGAGGAATGACGCCTGCATTTACAGAGCTTCTTTGGAAAGTGAGAAAGAAATCACAGTCCCTGGCAGGACAGAAAGTCTTAAGCTGCACTTTTAAGTCCTAATCAAATGCAAGCAAAAACATTTTTAAAAGAAGCGGTAATTGGTGGTTGAGCAAAGCCTTCTTTTAAGCCACAAATGTTTTTCCCCCACACCGGAGGACTGATAACAGGTTTTCCTCCCTGCGTTGCCTTCTAGGTGGCGACAGAAGACAGCACATTAACTCCTCGTTGGAATGTAGTGAAGGCATGAAACTTTCCACTGTGAATGTGTGTGGGTTGCAGATTGGTGATATCACAAGGTTGGATGTGGGCTTTTGCCCATGAATTATAGACACACACACGTGCGCGCTTACACACACACACACGCGCATGCACGCTCACCCTTCATAGAACTGTGGATGCTCATAGGATGTCTGTCATCACCTCCTCACACACACCATCAGCGTTGACCTCACATGCTCCTCGTGGACCTGTCTCCCTCCGCTTGCTTCCTCATAAACTCCTACACCTCTCTCATACTTATGACATACTTGACTCTGTTTACAGCTCCATG
Source organism: Dipus sagitta (assembly GCA_036346955.1). Lineage (NCBI taxonomy): Eukaryota > Metazoa > Chordata > Mammalia > Rodentia > Dipodidae > Dipus > Dipus sagitta. Next base: position 107,929,517 of record CM070781.1, on the reverse strand, counting down.
CACATCCCACAGAAAACACACGGTCCCTCTTCTTCCCTCACCAGACACCAACCACATTGTTCATCACTCAAGGCACCAAGGTTTCCCTATCTGCCTATTCTGTACCTACACACTTCTGCTCGCCCTTCCTCACACCTCCGTACCTTTCCATTCACTCACTCTCACCTCCCACACACCCACACACTTCATCCACATTCCTCATTCTGTAACCACTCCCAGGACACACTCACACTCACACTCACAACTGTTCCCAGAAGGAGCATTGGATACCGTGGCAACCTGAGTGAATGCTCCCAGTGACATGGCTGTCTTCCAGCTCCCTGGTGTCTTCTCTTGAATGGATAGTGTCTGCATTACATGTGCTCCTGATAATCATTTGGGGGTGCTTCTACTCTGTCTTTTTGGGTACCTGAACCATAGAATTGTTTGAAACCACCAGCTTTAGCTAGCTGGGGTGGCCAGTCTTCAAGAGTGCCTCACCTTGGGTCATATCATTTACTCATTTTTCTTCAAACCTCAGTTTGCTAGTCTGTAAAATGGAGATACCAAGAATATTTCCCACTAAAATTAGAATTATCATATGATCTTGCCGTACCATTCCTAGGAATGGAATCAAAGTAAACGTACATCAGAAATACTTGCACACCCATTTATCTTTTGCTGCACTATTCATAATAGCCAGTATATGGAACCAGCCTAGATGCCCACTAACAGATGAATGTGTATAAGTAAAACATCAGCACCAAGTGTAGTGGCACACACCTTTAATCCAGCACTTGGGTGGCAGAGGTGTGAGTTCAAGGCCAGCCTGAGACTACCTTCAAAAATAATTCCCATATGTGCACACACGCACACACAAAATGGAGCTTCATTCAATCATAAAGAAGAACAGAATCATGTCACTGGCAGGAACATGAATGGAGCTGGAGATCAATCATGTTAAGTGAAATAAGACAGACCCAGAAAGACAAGCAACCCGTGTTTCCTCCCATATACAGAATTCAGATTAACAAGAAGGTGCAGGGGAACTGTGTGGGAAGAGGGAAGGGTACAGCAAGAGTGGATAGAAGAAACAGGATAGGGCTATAGGGGTGAATATGAGTAAAGTATATGTATGAAACTGCCACAGAGAAACCCATTATTTTGTAAAATGAATACACACTAATAAAAATGTAAAACCAAAACAGTATTTTCTTTTAGGATTGAAGATTACATGAGTAAGATAATGAAAATCCATTAACTTAGCTTCTGGTACATAATAAAAAAACTGGTCAAAATTAGTTCCTGGCAGCTTGAATGGAAGCAAGTTTTTGTGAAAGCTATAAACCCTGTAAGCTTGGGTATGTGGATCCTACCAGGTGAAGACCATGTTCCCTATCCAAGCCTATTTCTCTACACCAGGGCCCTGCAGATCAAACACTAAGGTCTCCCAGTGGCTCTTACATAGCCTCTGATTGCAGTGAGCAATTCTGACATCTGTAAACTCTCATTCTTTTAGCAAGGGATCCAACAGAGTAAAATGGTACCAGCTGATATGAATAGGAGGACCAGCCCAGCAGGGGGTTTCTGGTCAATACATCAATGTAGTTTTGCATGACATTGAGTTGGGGATTTTGGGGAAAAGTGTTGAGGGAGAGGTTCCCTAATCCCAATTCCTCTGTACTCTTTGCTATCAATCCTTCATAATACCCAATATATGGAACCAGCCTAGATGCCCACTAACATCCAGGGAGAAATAGATCACATTGCAACTCTTTCTTTGAGAGTCAGTCTCCTTGGTTTCCTGTGCAGGAAAATAAGAGCTACCCCCTCCTGGTTACCTTGCCCCTCTGTGCTACCCCCTCCATTTACTCGGGGCTGATGATGCTCCAGTGTTTGTGCTGAGTAAATGCCCTGTGTATCTTACCACTTCTGCCAGCGTTTAACATTCCCATTGTGTAAATAAGGACACTAAGGCTCAGACTTGAGAGGGAGGTGAATACATCTCAACAAGATAGCAACTAGTACTTCTGGGTTGTCTAGAGTCACACACCCTGGTGCACTTTGAGTTGAAGGGATCTGTGGAGAAGGGCCAGAAGGACGTGCACACGCAAAGGCGTGTGAGGCAGCTCTCTCTAACCTGGCTCCTCTCATCTCATAGCTACAGCCTCCTTCATCCATGGATGAGTTTCTTGGCGATTTGTTCTGTTAGAAATCTTGTCGTTATGCTGCCATTTTGCCTCTGGAAGAATGACAAAGAACAGGCTACTTCCTGCCAGCTCTGTCAGGCTTAGTGTCTGACTGATCCCGTTTTTATTTCAGAACTCAAGGCAGACGTTGTCAACGATGTCAACTAGTTGACATAGGGTTGGACACTTGGAGGACTTGTGACGTCTGCCTTCAAGTTCTGGCCTTTCAAACACCTGCCCTTGCAGTCTCACCATCATTCACAGGGAATTGTTCAAAGCTACCTCTGCTCAGAACAAGATTCATACCCTGGTCTTTCAGACTCCTGACACTCTGACTTTGTCTATCTGACCATGTTCCCTATGAAAAGAGAAACTTTTCTAACCAAAAGTGAGAGCAGCATTAATATATAGGCATAAACATAAATATCTGGAGGGAAATGTGGTGGATACAATACATCCATTTAGCTAGACAACAGCAGTATCTTTCCCCAGGGTTTATGACATTCCGAACCACAGGCTTTTGATTAGATTTTCAGTACCAGGCAGGAATTCCCTCCCATGGAGTGGGCCTCAAATCCACTCAGAGAGCAGTTCGTTTCTCCTATAGCAGACATGCCACCATTGTACCAGTTTGCACGTTTTGTCTGGATGGTCAGCCATGTAACTTGCAGGGTCCACTGGTGGTAAAGACTGCTGATGACTTTTATCTCTCAACAGGCTCCACAGCTCTTTCTAGCAGTATAACCACTAGTCAGTAGGGAGGAGACATCCAACTCAGCTCCACCTTTGTTTCTCAGTATCCTGCAACCCAGCATGTGGAGTCTTTAGCAACAGGGTCTTACCATCTAGGTATGGTGGGCAACCAACAGCCTTGGCAATAGCCTGTCATGTTTTGGGGTGCGGTCTCAGGGACCTCTCTGGCCATCAACTCTCTCAATTCTCCTTCCTTTTCATTACTTCTCATATGATTTGGATATTGAATTCCCCTAAAGACTACACATTGAAGGCTTGGGCCCAGCTAGTAATACTGTTGTTGTTTTAAACTTTATTGTCTCATGCATTGTGTTGCAGCAATTAAAAAAAAACAATATGACCATGTCCTTGTCTTTCTTTTCTCTTTTTTTGGCATGTGATATGTGTCTATAAGGCTATGGACACACATGTATGTGGGTACAGATTTGTGTATGTGCATGTGGAGGCCAGATGTTGACATTATGTGTCTTCCTTGATCCATGTATTGTTTTGTTTATTTAACTGAAGCAAGGTTTCTTAGGAGCCCAGAACCTACCAGTTCAGCTAATAGAACTAGCCAGCTTGCCCACAGGATTCCAAGTTTCCAAGTATCCTAAAATTTTGATAAAACAATTAATAATTAATAATTATTTTACATCTATATTGTACATTGTTTCTCCATCTTGCTTTCATACCCTTCTCTTATTCTATGTGATGTATTCTGTCCTGTTGACCTACTTAACTTTATGTCAGTTCCATGCTGTTTGTGTCTGTGGTTTGTAAGATGTCATAATATCTGGTTGGATGAGGTGCCCTTTCTGCTCTTTTTCCTGTCCTCTACTCCTCTTCCTTACAAAATTGTTATTGTTTAAATTTTCTCTTTACACATTTTAAACCAGTTTGTCAAGTTTCGTATAAAGGCTACCACCACAGCACCACTGACAGGAGGAAAATAATGGGTGAGAAGGGATCACAAGTGGTTAAAAAGTCCAGGAAAGCTTGTGCAGTGTTGAGATAAGACCAGGGCTTTGGGGCCAGCCACAATTGCTTCAAGTCCCTCGAAACTTGTGTCAATCATCTATTTCTTCTGGGACTTAGTGTCTTTGTATGAGTGACATGATATTAACCAGATCCCAGGTTTGCGGGAGGCTAGAGTCACTATGATGGGTACCAATTGCATGGGTATATTGCAGGGCTGGATGTCTGGGGATGTGAGCATCACTGGGAATGGGGCAGGACTGAGAAGGAATGAGAATGCTGAGCCAGGCTTCATGCTAGGGACCGGGCTGTTGTTGACATGGTACAGGCTACCAGGTTAATGAGATCATTCATCAACATTACGTTCAGGGCCATGATGGATTTGACCAGCTCCCCTGCTTGAATCTTCTGGGGAAAGGACATTAATGGTGACATCTGTGAGCACAGGGATGTGTCAGGCTCCTGGAGTGGCAGCGGGGAGAACAGTTGCCTCTCTCCTTCAAACTCTTTCTGCGTCAGCACCTTAAGCTCAGCAGTGCCTGGTGGGGCCTGCTGGGTTATTACTTATCTGCCCTGGAATCAACCAGCTTTGGGAGAATTGTCTGCTGTTAAATGCTCAAACAATGCTGGGAGGCAGAAAAGGTAAAGAGAGAAAGGGACCCGGCGTGGCGGTGGATGAGTACTCATGTGAACAATTCCACTTAGCAGCTATGTGACCTTGGGCAAGTCATTTTGTCTAATAATTACACCTTCTATGCAGGATGCTTGGGAGGGCCATGCAAGATGCCTAATGCCAAAGGAAGAAGATAAATGATAACATGTCATAGAGACATAAAGTATTGTAATAATTTCCAAAGTAATCATGGACTGCCTCTTAGGCAGTAGTTTCTTGGTCATTATCACTCCAGCCTTGCTGCTCACTGACTGGCCTAATACATGCCCGAGATTTACTGTGGGCTCTGGGAATGACCTTGAACAATACAATGTCCATGATGTTCATGCATGTATCTGCATGTTTGTGTGTGTGAATGCATAAAGCAGGGGAGGCCTTGCAAGATAAGAGGTTAAAGACAAGAAAAATTACAGCCAAATCCCAGGGCCCAGGGATAATTAAACTTAGTTGGATTTTACACTCAAGGAAAATGCCTGATGGTTGAATCTAGATGGACACAGAGGTAACAATAATGATGAACAATGAGTGAAATAATAGTTTGACATGTTCTAAGCTTTGCAATGGTCAGGAAAATCCTACCGTGCTGATAAGGAAACAGGCATCTAGAGGTCATGAATGATCCTGATGGTAGAGTTCAGGATTCAGACCCATGTCCATCTGGTTCTAACACCCAGGTTCTTGATAACTTGGATAGTCCTGCTAGCTGTCTTGTGAGGTGCACTTGGGGTTCTTTTCTCTGTCGAAGGCACAAGGCAACAACCATGTCACTTCTGAAAACAGCAATTTCTGGAGCTGAAACTTCAATTTTCAGATTGGAAGGCTGGCTTGGAGGGGAGGCAGCATCACACTAGGTTGCGCCATTCTCCATCACTGCTGCGGAGGGACCGTTACAAAGCACGTGGTGAGTGAGGCAGCCAGCCAGAAAGTCAGAAAAGAAAAACGGGGCTGCCCTTGGCAGAAATCACATAATTTCCTACAGCTTGCCAAGGCCTCAATCCCTTTCCTGGAAACTTCTCACTCAGTTTCCACTGAAAAACCAGCCTCCTTCTTTGGTTATTTTACCTTGTGAGGCCCTCCCCCCACCCCCCAAAAAAGACTTTGGCCAAAGAATAAGGCAGGCTGTTCAGTACTCTCATGGTGTTAATTTTGATATTAGTAAAAATATTTAATGTCATCTGGGAAGATAGCTTGCTGCACAAGCATGAAGACCTGGGTTTGCATCCCTAGAAGCCCTGCCAAAGCCAGGTGTGACATGCACCTGAAACCTCAGCACTTGGAAGACAAAGACAGGTGGGTCTCTAGGGCTTGCTGACTAGCTGGCTAGGTGAACCGATGAGTTCTGAGTTCAGTGACCGACACTGTATCAAAAACTATGGTAGAAAGTGAGGAAAACATCCAACATTGACCTCTGGCCTCGACCCACATGCACACACACAAACATATAGGTGCCTGCCCACACACACATGAACATGCATACACATGCATCACTACACAAAGAACACAGCCATGAAAAAGTAAATGAGGTACAAGAGATTGAAAATAATCCACAAACTTAACTCCCAGAACCCTTTCTTGTGTCATGAAGGCAAGAACTTTGGGATAAATCAGATAGTCAAATTAACACCCTGATATTTCATAGGCCTTAGGGAAAAATTTCAAATATTCACTGATAGCAGGATTTATTATTTATTGATTGATTGATGATTGAAACAGGGTCTCATGTATCCCAGGCTGGCATCAAACTCCATGTAGCCAAGGATGACCTTGAACTTCTGATCCTCCTGCCTCAACCCCATGAGTGTTAAAATTACAGACCTGCCTGCCCATGCCCATATTATAGAGTGCTGGGAATCAAACCCAGGGCTTTGTGCATGTTTGCCAAGCAGTGCAAAATTAAGCTACAACTCCAGTCCCATGAAAGGATTTCTCTTGACTCGTAGTTCCAGAGGGCTTTATCCATGGCTGCTAACTTTGTGTTCTTGGGCAGAATACATGGCAGAAGAGGGTTTTGACTTTATTCAGAGACATTTCTTTGTCCATTAAGGGTCCCATTCACTCTGACTTCCTGAGAAAGGTCTTTACACAAAGAATATTCCATCTGTGGCTCCTCCTAGTTAGGTGGGGCAATGGTCCCATCACAGCCCCCAGAATGGTAGGGATACAAATAACAACCTTCATAAGGATTGTTTTCGCAGGTGCAATAGCAAGGCACTGGGTACGTGGTAAGGACACCACAGTCTTCCTCATCTTACCTTGCTTTTCAGTAAGTGGAGCAAATGGAGACAAATAAGATACCACACAATCCGGTGCTTGAGCAAGCGGACATGCAGGTAACTGACGATATCCATGTCTGTGAGACGATACAACACGGGGGGCTGCAAGGTGGCACTCGTCTAAGCATAGGTAAGTGGTGTAGAGGATAAGCGTGGTGACTTCTCATGATGGAGGTTGTCTTGGGTGAGATTCCCAGAAGCAGATTCTGAGATGAGAATTCGCTTGCAGACAACGAAATAAATCCTTCCTGGAGAAACTGATAGGGGAACAGAGGAGGCCAGGCATGGCTGGGAAGAAGCCAATGGAGGCCTTCCTGCAGGGAGTTTCAAGCCTTTGCCTATTCCTAGAGGGAAGCTCGGGATGTAAGTTATACCTCTGAGCTTGTCTCTGCAGGGAGCAGAGGCTTTTCTTCTGCTGCACTCAGACATGGGCAAGAGCTCCCCTAGAGGGATATCTCCTGGGCATTTTCTGAGTCTCTTTGCAGTGTCCCAGAGTGCATTGGTCACTTTTGCATTGCTATGACAAAATCTCTGACAGAAACAACTTATGGGAGGAGGCATTTATTTTGGCTTATGGTTGCAGAAGGTTTCAATCCATCATAGTGGATAAAGCATGGTGGGCCTGCTCTCTCTATGGTGGGAAGAAGTGTGAGGTGCAGGCTGCTCATATGGCTGTGGACCAGGAAGTAGAAAACGGATCGAAAACAGGGTCTGGGCTATCTCCTTCAAAGTCTGACCCCTAGTAATCTACTACCACCGGCCAGAATTCACTTCCCAATGGCTCCACAGTCTCTCAAAATAGTGCTTCCAACTGGGGAACAAGTGCTCAAAATATGAGCCTATGTGGGAGATTTAAGGCTTGAATCTTAAAGTCACAAATATAAGCTACCAAGACAGGATCACAGAAGCTGGTGGAGAGATGTGTGTTCCAAAATGACATTTGCTCAATAGGGCTGGAGCTGTATTTCCCAATTGTATGTCTTTTAAGGACCTTGACACGACCCCCTGATGTGAGATGCTAGTCTACTGGCTTGAGCTTTACATGACTTGCTTGATGAATAAACAACAGGAGGGATGGCTGAGTTCCAAGGCTAGGTCATGGAGGGTGAAGGTTCTCTGCCTCGGAACACTTGTCCTTGGAACAGACACAATTCTTTAAAGAACCTCACCTTAGGGGCTGGGGAGGTGGCTCAGAGTGTAAGACTGCTTGCTGCATAAGCATAAAAATGTAAAATCTATCAAAAGCACACACACAAATATCTACGCGTAGCTGAAGGCCCAGCGCTAAGAGGGGGCACGGACAGGAGGATAGCAGGGGGCTCCCTGGTCAGCCATACTAACTGAGGAGAAGCTCCAGGTTCAGTTCAAGACTGTATCAGAGCTGGGAGTGGTGGCGCATGCTTTTAATTGCAGCACTTGGAAGAAGTAGGTGGATCACCATGAGTTCGAGTCCACCCTGAGACTACATAGTGAATTCCAGGTCAGCCTGAGCTAGACTGAGACCCTACCTTGAAAAACAAAACAAAACAAAACAAAACAAAACAAAACAAAACAAAACAAAACAAAACAAAACAAAAAAAAAGGCTGAAGAGTGATAGAGGAGGACATGTGACATCTTCACCTGGCTTCTTTGTGGGTGTACGTGGGTGTACGTATGCTCTCATGGACCTGCAGCAAACACTCACAGAGTCAGACCAAGCTGAGGTATAATTCCATGACTGAGTGCTTGCCCAGCACGCGTTGGGCCTGTGTTCAATTCCCAGCACCACAAAAGAAGAACAAAGACTACCTTGAGAGTCCCAGGGAGGAGGGAGGAACTGAGGAGCCCAGCCCGCAGCCCTGGAAAAAGCTCTCACTGACAGACAGAACTCCTTTCCAGCTGAGTTAACAAGACTTCTTGGGGGGGGGGGGGGAAAGCTCTCCAGCTGAGTCACCTTCTGAGGATGCATGGAGCTGTAAGCCTTCCTTGCTGAGCCTCTCCTAAGATGTAGAGTCGTGAGCAAAACAGCTGATTTTTCTTGTTTCATTAATTAATTCATTTAAATGTGTGTGTGTGTGTGTGTGTGTGTGTGTGTTTGTGTATGCATTTAGGCCAGAGGACAAACTGAGGTGTCATTCTATTTAGGGCAAGGTCTCTCATTGGCACAGAGCTTGTCAATCAACTAGACTGGCTGTCCACTGACCCCTAGGGACCCTCGTGCCTTGCCTCTCCAGCGCTGGGATTGCATACATGTGCCCCCATGACTGGCTTTTATAGGATTCTTGGGGGTGAGCTCAGGTCCTCATGCCGACATGACAAGTGCTTGGCCCACTGAGCCCCCTCCACAGCTCACATCTTGTTTAAAACAATGAAGTTTCAGAGCAGCAACGATTGGAACAGGCCATCAGTTGAAGAAAAAAATCTGGCACCCCAGGTAAAGCCCCAGCAGTGTAGTGCCCACTGCAGAAGTCTTGTTCAGAGTCTCTTCACCACGCTGGCCCATCGAATCTCAGTGCTTGTGGTTTCTGGCTGTAAACAGCGCTCCTTGTCCCTCTGTGGAGAACCTCACTGGACCTGATAGAAGCTACCTCAACTGGAAGTCAACCCTTTCCATGGAAGTCAACAATCAATGGCTGACTCACGCAGGGATACTAAAAGGTCCATCACATGTTGGAATCAACATTATGATGCAATTTGTGCTCCTAATTTCCCTCCATGGCATCAGGTATGCATGCATGTGTGTATGTATGTATGAATGTACGATGTATGTATAATGTATGTATGTGCATGTATGTATGAATGGTGTATATATGTGTGTATGTACTTATTCTTATTGTTTTGCTGCTAGTTACTGAACCCAGGCCTTCATGAATGCTGGGCAAGTATTCTTGTTTAGGGTTTTATCTTCCAATTGCACCAGTTTTGCTCTCTCTCCTTTTGAAAGAACTCAGAGTAAGTTATTCTTCACAAAAATTCCCCAGCCCAAGATCTGCTTCTATGAAACATTACCTAGTATGGATAATGTTTGTATAGAGATATCACTATAGGACTAGTATATATTAAACTGTTTATCTTGCAAAGCACCTGCTCCTGTCTGGGGCATTATAGGTGTGTTCAAAGATGATAGAGTTGATGAGATTATGTCACTTGCATATGATAAAATGTCGCAGTAGCAACACTGCCAGTGTGTATTCCAAATGCCCATAGAGTATAAAATAAGGAAGTTTTTATACCTGTGAATGGACAATGTTTGCTAAGACTAAACTGAGGAATCCTGGATTTAAAGAGCTCTGGTTCAGCACCCAGTCATGGACAGCACCTCATGGCTGGTGAACACAAAATTAAACACATCCAATTCAGTATCACAATAGGCGGAAAGCAGATGCCTCAATGAAAGGGCAATTCTTCCTAGTGAGGCCTGGTTTAAGGTCTTATGCCATTTTTCACATCTCAAGGCCTTCTCCCTTGATACCATCAGGTTATTAGAAAAATCCCAGGTCATGCCAAGGGAGTGCTCTGTTTATTAAATTTAGCCTCACAAACAAAGATGCTGTGCACTTTGTATCACCCTGGAGAACTTGAGCATTAAGGCATTCTATTGGCTTGAAACCCAGCAATTTCACAAGACAATAAACCGATGTATGTTCTTTTCAATTTTTTTCTATGTACTTTATTGGCTAGGGGAAGTAAAACGTAGTGCAATGATACACCATTATGTAATATGGAAGCTCTCTGCTGAAATTAAATTCTACCATTACCAGGGTGAATATCCAAATCTGTCGTGTTAGCATTTTTACTTTGTGTATGGAAGTGGCTGTGAGTGGATGGGATCATTCCCGAGTGTTTCGGTGTGCTTTATTCTAGTCTGGAGGTTTGTGAGTGTGGGGAGTATGTGATTGGATGGTTGATGAGCCACAGAGTGCAGAAGTGCAGCAAGACTCAGAAATATCCAGCTCAGACATTTCCTCTTCAAGTATTATGACTCCAGTGCTCTGAGAAGCACAAAGTGTTTTGCCCACAACTCCAGAACTGTCAATGAGTCAGGCATCATAACTCCAAGATCTATGACATGTCCACAGATCACGGGCTGTTTTCTACATCTCCTACCTTTTATGGAGAAGTAATCATAGTCTAGAGGTTATTATAATTTATTATTTTACTTTGTTATGTGTTTGCAGTATGTATGTTGTGTGTACGCACATGCTTGTGCAGATCCCCTGTGTGCACGCACATACAAATAACATGACAGAAGAGAATGTCTGGTATGTCTATCACTCTTCCAAATTGCTTCCTTGTGATGGAGTCTGTTTCTGAACCTGAACTCCCATTTTCAGTCAGACTGGATGGCCAAAGTACCCCAAGGACCCTCTTGTCTCTGACCCACGTAGAACTGGGGTTACAGGACTGTGTGGCCACACCCACTTTTGTGTAGGTACTGGGGGTTGGATTGGAACTTAGGCTCTCTCGGGCATTCATGCTTGCTTAGCCAGTGCTCTACACACTGAGCCAAATCCCCAGCCCCTCATTTAATTATTTTTCTCTGGATGTCATTGAATGCGGAGAAAATGGCATCTTGTTCCATATATGAGCAAGCAAGATTGGATGCATGTCTAAAAGGAAGGGGGATTTGAACATCATAAGAAAGATTTCCCCCCAACTACTATAATGTACTCTGCCTTTAAAGGCTGAGTATTCAATACCAGGCATGAAAATGATGGCATACTGCTGAAGATGGCATTCTAAAACATTGTATTAATGCCATTGTAGCACAGTGACACATTGGGCCCTTGGATTTGCAGAGCAAAACCTTCAAGAAAATTATAGCTTATGAGTATGTCTACCTACTCAACATTGAGGCATAGTATAATGGACTTGGTTCCTCAAAAGTAAGTATCGAAGCTGCACCTGAAAACCAGTATTTGGGTCTTGTGTTAAAGGTGCATAATAATAGAGTGGTTAAACTACGGGCTTGCATTTCAGTCCTAGCATGCCACACGCTTAGTCTTGTGTGAGATATTTGGTCTCTCTGAGCTGCAGTTGTTTGTATATTGGGAGTGAATTTGGTAATGCATACATCATGTGATGATTTCATGGATGAAACAAAACCATTGATACAAAAAGAATAGCAACTCACATTTCACAAGTACTCAACAAATATTGGTCTCTTATTATCAATAATGATACAATATTCCATAAACATAAGTTACTTTCAGAACAGGCAGAGGGCAATTTATAGCAGCCTTTCATGCAGTTTTCCAAGCCAGCCTGCATTGGAGATTCTCTCCTTTGCATAATATGTGCACATGCAATGGAACTCAAACCCTGAACAGCCTGCTTAAACTTATCAGGTTCATCCCCATTCATCTCCACTGGTCCAGGTATGAATCACCGCATGCTAGTCCCAAAGGCTGTGTTCATGTTATCACCTATCTTGAAGTGGAAGCAATCTTGCAGGTCCTTGAATTCATAGGTAGCCCCCCAAAAGGAGCAAACATGTATTGCATAAAAATAAGCATTGCATGATCAGGTACGTTTGAGAAAGACTTACTTTATATCTATCACAGAGACAACATTAATAGTGTTGCTTCAGTTCAAATAAACCAATGCAAAGATGCTACACTTAGAATTTGCACAGTATCTCATAGGAGGAGATTATATGGGATACCTTTGTGATATATTTATCAAGACTAACACATTCAGCTTGTCAATGAGAGAAGGACAGTAGTAGGGTCCCATAGGGGTCATGAGATGAGCTGTGACCAGACGCCAGGGCTCCAGCTAATGAGCCACACCCCCTGACATCTGTCCTTACTCATCTTTGCATCTATGACCCAGGAAGAGTTGGACACCTTGGATTTCACCATTAAGATCTCCTACTACACAAGAAGATGTAGATGTCTCTTCATGTACGCCCTCTTCTCCTTCCCTTTTATGACAATCCTATCTGTTGATGAAACTGTCACAGGGTGACAGATCATACAATATATTATCAAAGTGCCAGTCCTGATCGACCTGTGATGGATGAGACTGGAATTTGTCAGTGCTTTGTGATTCAAACAGACCCATCCATCACAACAGTATTCTCTTTATGGGACACTTCCTGGAGAGGCTTTCCTGGAAATGAGCTATGGGGACTCAAGCACCCAGGTGAGGGTAACCCAAGAGAAGCATCTGGAAAAACAGGCTCTGGGCACAATATAATCATTAGATAAGACAGCTATCTTGGTTAAAACTGGCCTTCATTTGAGAATGCCAAGCCAGGGCTGGAGAGATATCTCAGTGGTTAAGGAACTTGCCTACAAAGCCTAAGGACCTGAGTTTGATTCTCCAGAGCCCACTGAAAACCAGATGCACTAAGTGGCGCATATATCTGGAATTCTTGTAGTGGCAGGAAGCCCTGGTGGGTCCATACTCACTCTATATCTGCCTCTGTTTTTTTTCTCTCATAAATAAATAAATAAATAAATAAATAAATAAATAAATAAATAAGTAAATAAATAAATTAAAAAAAACTCTAGGGGGATGGAGAGGTGGTTCAGCATATCAGGCATTTGTCTGCAAAGCCTAGTGACTTCAGTTCACCCAGTATTCATGTAAAGCCAGATACACAAGGTGGCACATGTGTCTGGAGTTCATTTACAGCTGCTAGAGACCCTTGCATGTCCATTCTCTCTCTCTCTCTCCTCTCTGCTTGCAAATAAATAAATAAATTCTAAGGAAAGAATGTCAAGCCACTATTCCATGTGTTGGGAATTCTGCTATCAACACAGATAATGATCAGTATCACATAAGCTCTCCCTACGCTCTAGACACTGTGCTCACTGCTGGTCACTCCTGTGGCACTATTCCATGATTCCACTTACAGGATGAATCCATTTCTGAAAGAGATCTGAAGTGCAGAGATGTTAAGCATCTCTGGTACATCCAGCATTTCAACCTTAAACATTGACCTCAGAGTCTAGCTCTTAACCACTAGGCATGCACTGCCCAACAGGGAACATCGGTCCTCATGTAAGGACACCGTATATTTTCTAATGCTAGTCACAATTTATAAAAATATTTTTATATATTTTATTAATTAACTAATGTGAGAGAGAGTGGGAGGGAGAGAGATGAAGAGGAAGGTAGAGTGAGTGAGAAAGAATGTGTGCACCAGGGCCTGTAGCCACTGCATATGAACTCCAGACACATGCGCCATCTTGTGCATCTGGCTTGCATGGGTACTGGCGAATTGAACCAGGGTTCTTAGGCTTTGTGGGCAAGTGCCTTAGCCACTAAGCAATCCCTCCAGCCCTAAAAAATTTTTTAATGATGTTTTAAGGATGAGAAAACTCAGAGAGCTCACAATACTAGGGAAGGGCAGAACTGAGCTTCATTTAACTTCAAATCTACTCAATTTATATTCCAAAACAGGAGGCATGGTTATGAATGAGTGAGCTACAGAAATCCAGCTTTGGAACTGGGTGGCTCAAATCCAATTCTGCAACTAATCATCTGAGTGGCACAGGAAAACATAATAAATTTCTTTGTTCCTTTCTGGATAACATGTGGATAAACTCAGGGATCTACAGATTAGGATTGCTGATTGGACAGGTCAATGCACATGTTTACATAAAAAGATTAATGCCAGACCAGATTTGGAATTGTGTTTTAGGCAATAATGATGGGTAATTTCATTGGAAGAGGGAAATATATAGTGGATTGTTATCAGAAATGGCACTTACAATACAGTTAGCACCAAGATCTTCAATTGAGTCATGGGTAACCTTCATTTTCAGCTGGACAGGGTTTGTAATTACCTAGGAGACACATTTCTGTGCATGTTTCTGATGGTGTCCTGAATCGGGGCAGCCTCTGAATTGAATAAAATGGAGAAGAGGATGAAGTCAGCTGAGCACTTGCATTCATCCCTCTCTCTGCTTCCTGACTGAGGATGCCACGTGACCAGTTGCTTCACATTCCTGCCACCATGATGGACTGTGCCCTCAAACAGTGAGCCAAAAAATCCCCTTTCTTTCCTTGAGTTGCTTTTTCCAGGCATTTTTTTCACAAGAAAGAAAGTAACTAGTAACTAGTATGCATTCTAAATGTCATTCTCCAGTGAAAAGAATCTTTTCTGTCAACTTAACAGTATCTCAAAGGAAAATGGCTTAAAACATAATTAAGGTATTTAAAGATTATCTCTTAAATACTTTGTACAGGAGCTCTAATAGAAAGATAGTAAGAATTTGTTGTATCATGTAGATTGATAATTAATTACTAAATGTAAAATGTCTGGGGAGGGAAATTTGCCCTCAACAATAAACACAGAGACTAGAGACTTCTCTTGTTGTCCAGGAATTGCTGTCTTAGTGTCAGTCATAAACAGTGGGGATAAGACTCAGTGAATATGATTCCCCTTTTATTTAATGATACTAAAATGAGAAATGTATAGACAGATGAATTAAAAAATAATCAGGGAAGGCACAAGATATGGTGAGTAAACTAAGATGGGGAAACCCAAGCATTTTGTGAGAAGTCTATTAAAAAGGGTAAGACCAGCAGGTGGTTAGGACTGGGAACTGACATGACACTCAACATTTGTGGTCCTTGAGCCTCCAATGGCTTTACTTGAAGTTTTGTCCAGTTTATAGGTGACAAACTCAGTGCTTCTGAATCTTTGCTGCCTCCTCACTTGTTCTGAATGGCCAGCGAACACACTGTGACCTCAGAGGGGAACAACTGCAGAGCTCAGTGGCTGGTGTGGGGCTAGAGTGGGTGGGCAGCACTTCCTTCTCTTCCTTCTTCCTTTGCTCCTCTTCTTCATTTCCTTCCTCCTCTTCTTCCTCATTTCTTTCCTCTACTTTTTCTTCTTCCTCCTCTTTTTCCTTATCATCTTCTTTCTTCCCCTCTTCTTTCTCCTCCTTTTCTAATGGCTCCTCTTCTTTATTCTCTTCTTCCTTTTCTCCTCTTTTCATTTTCTCCCTATTCTTCTTTCTCCTTCCCCTATTTCTTCTCCCCCTCCTCCTTTATGTATCTCAGGATGAGAAGAAACTCACTTTGAAGCCCAGACTGGCCTGGAAGTTGTGGCAAGCCTCCTGCTTTGGTCTCGTAAGTGCTAAGATTAAAGGCATGAGCCACTATGCATAGCTACAACTTTCAAAATTACCAAATGAGAAGTAGAGACTCCTTTCCATTGGTAAGAAGTGCTGGCAGACAGAATATTTTCTTACTTGGGTACTTCAAGTAAGATACCTTTGATATTACGTACAAAAATCCCTTTTATTCAATAATGAAATCTCTACTAACCTCATCATATGTTGCAGTTACTTTTCATTGTTGGGACAAAATACCCAACCGGAAGCAGCTTATGGGATGACTTGGCTTACAGCGTCAAGGGGAAGTTTCATCATGGTATGCCAGAGCAGAGGCTGGGCATCACATCAAGTCATAGCAGCTGCAAAATAGCAGCAAGAGTGAGCTAGTACTGGCAAGGAGGGCTTAGGCTAAATACCCATGGCCTGCCCCAAGTGACACCTCCTTCAACAAGTTTCTATCTCCCAATTTCAATCCTTCTCAGGTGGGGATTCAATATGAAGCTTAATCATAAACACATGAGGCTATGGAGAACATTTCACATCTAAATCATATGACAGCCAAATCTATTGTAGGTCCTTTGTTTTGAGATGTAATTTAAAGCTGTTTCTTATGATATACTTAAAGACTTGTGGATATGTAAAATTTTACCACATATACATACCACTGGAAATTAAGGTTGCATACCTCCTTTAAAATGTGAATGTTTCCTTAAAGAGACTTCCCACAATGAGGGCTGGAGAGATGGCTTAGTGGTTGAGACTTCCCACAATGAGATGCTTAATTTTCAAACTATATTCATTTCCCTTAACTTATTTGATCTTCACAATAACCCCATTTTGCAGGTGTGGAGACTCTTGCAGAAAAGTTGAGTGATTTTTTAACTAGGAAGAACTTAAACTCCCATGTCTTCATGACATAGCCTTTCACATTTTTCCACAGCACATTTAGAGGAAGAAACTTCTGAAAAGGGCTGGAAAGTCTTACTTGTTGAGAGTTTGTGGTGATAAAGGGCATAGGAATAAAAATCAGATGGATTTAGAACTTAAGATTCAGTCCTTGCCTGACATGTGGCCTTGGTAAGACATTTTTAACTCTTGAAACTATATTTTTCCCTTGTAAAATAGAGACAATAATAATTGTGTGTGGGATTACTGTAGAGATTAAGTGGTTTATTGTGTGCTTACGTTGTTTCTATGACATAACCCATAGGAGGAGCCACTATCAGTTTCTTCCAATTTTTCTTTTCTTTCTGTTTTTTTGAGAAAGATATATATACATACATATATATATATATATATATATATATATATATATATATATAGAGAGAGAGAGAGAGAGAGAGAGAGAGAGAGAGCTCCAGGGGCTCTAGCCACTGCAAATGAGCTCCAGACGCATGTGCCATCTGGTATACCCCTGAGGATGGTCAGCCCTGGAGAGTCTTAGGAAGTTGTCCCCAGCATTGAGGTAGATGGAATTGACCTGTCATTGCTTATTTCACCTTTAGCTAATGCCCCCTGAATTTGCCTATCTTTGAAGTTGTTGTAGGTGAGAACCATCCACTACCTTCAAGAGATTAGCGTCCATGTAAGTCCCAAAGGTCAAGGAGGCACAGCTGAGGAATGCCACTTATTTAAGTGGGGAGGAATGATTTATCCTTGTCTGTCAGAGGTGGCCCAGCGACCGCAGATGAACTGAAAGGAAATAGTTGATCCAGCTGCAGTAACACCCCAGAGAGGCCACCCAGCCTCCCCATTCTACACTGATGGCCTATGTGCTTGGGGCAGAGTATCCTGGGGTGCACACAGCACTGGGGCTGGTGGGGCATATTTTGAGGTGGTGGGAGCTTGGGAGGATTGTATTGTATTCATCTGTCCCTGTCAATACTGAGCAATCATATGCTTGATCCCATGGTCCTGTATTGTAGTCAGGTTCGCATTGCTGGCAGAAAACATCCGACCAAGAACAGCTTGTGGGAAAAAAGGTTTATTTTGGCTTACAGACTCGAGAGGAAGCTTAATGATAGCAGGGGAAAACGATGGCATGAGCAGAGGGTGGACATCGCCTCCTGGGCAACATCAGATGGACAACAACAGCGACAGGATCGTGTGCCAAACACTGGCAAGGGTAAGCTGACTATAACACCCATAGGCCACCCCAACAACACGCTTGCCTCCAGGAGGCGTTAATTCCCAAATTCCTATCAGCTGGGGACATGACATTCAGAACACCTAAGTTTATGGGGAACAGCCTGAATCCAACCACCACATCCAGTGTGGTATTGTACACCACAGTCTGTGGAATCTTGGAAGATAGGTGGTTAGTACTACCCCTATTCCACTCCCTCCAAAATTAACACAGAAGTAGGTATGGCTTCCAGTCATTGACTCTGTTCACCTGGGTACCTAGGTTCTGGTCCCAACCAACCTCAATTTCTTAAAAATGCATTGCTCTAAAGAATTCATACAAAAATCAAGCAAAAAGATGTCAATGTCATTGGTTGTTAGGCACTTGAAAACAAAAACTACAACAAGATGCTACTACACCCTTCTTGAGATAGTCATAATGGTGATGATGATGATGATACAATAAGCCTGGAAGAACATGTTTGTGACAAGAATGTGGGAAAATAGAAGTTCTTACATATTGCTGGTGGGACTGTACAATGGTGCAGAAACTGAGGAAAATAGTTTGACGTTTGCTAAAAAAGTTAAAGACAGAATTCCCAGCAAATATAACCCTAGATCATTACCCAAGAGATTTGAAAATCTATGTCCACATAAAAACTTGTAAATGAAGATTTTTATAAAGGCATTCCTCACAATAGCAAAGAGACAAAAACAGCTCGACTGTCCATCAACATGTGACTGCATAAACAAACTGTGGTATGTCCATTCAGTAGAATATTTTCAGCTATCAAGAGGAATGAAGTCTACTTTACCTTTGGCTAAGGCCCTGTTAGTCTGCCTGCTGACTCATGCTTCAACGTGGTAAACTTTGAAACCTGTAGCAGTCTCTCTGTACAGGTAGTTAGAATTATGTGCACTGACTAATCACATAAATGTACAGGACCAAACACAAATGAAAGGATGTGCAAAAAAATTGGGGGATTTTGGGCTTGAAGAAAGAAGAGGTAATGATGTTGGGATTAGCAATTAAAGGGACAAAGAAAAGAGTGCAGCCCTAGGCTAATGTGGATGTGGGCCATGATCTGGGAAGGATAAAGGCCACCCCCCCCCACCCAACAACAACTTCATCTGAAGCTCAGCTCCATAGAAAGCACATATCCACAAGAGTGCATTTATAGCATGGGGATGGGTTCAGAGTTCCTCCCTGGCCCACCAATTACATTCTTCAGGTTATTTTCCCAGACCAGTGAAGTCAAGACTCTTTGGAGGTTGGTCAGGTCCTGCTGTCTTGAGGAGTTTCCAGATGGGCAATATACACACGACAGAGGATGGAGAAAAGTGTCCATGGTCAAGGTCAGCAGAGAGCTTCCAGGAAGGAGTGGGAGGAAAAGTCATGGGAAATGGAGATGGAGGGAAGGGTAGGGAGAAAGAGAAGGAGAGAAAGGTAGAGGGTATAGGGTTCAGCCTCTGTTTGTGATGCAGGGTTTGAGAGTCTGAGCTCCTCAGCCAGAAAGGGGCCATGACCTTTGTGGATGTAGCATTTTTTACTGAGCAAGGGGATCACCACAGCATGCTTAGTTCATGGAAAGCCTGCTCTTCACTCTCAGCTTTCTCATCCAGAGCTCAACAGTTCTTTTTTAAAAAATATTTAATTTATTTTTTAAAATAGTTTATTTATTTTTTGAAAAAATATTTTATTTAGTTTTTGAAAAAAATACTTTATTTAGTTTTTTCAAGGTGAGAGAGAGAGAGAGAGCGAGAGCGAGAGAGCGAGCGCGAGTGAGCAAGCATGAATTAGAAGGAACTGGCCTGCCAGAGCTTCTAGCCACTGCAAATGAACTCCAGACACACGTGCCACTTTATGCAACTAGCTTTATGCGCGCACTAGGGAATAAAACCTGGGTCCTTAGGCTTTGTGGGCAAGCACCTTAAGTGCTCAGCCATCTCTCTAGCCTCTCAACAGATATTTCATATCATTTGTAACAAAGGAGTCATTTGTTTACATAATATGTCCTCTGCTGATTCACTTACAGCTGGACATCCAGCTGAGGCCATCTTGGCTAGTACCTTTTGTTTGTAAGTAAGCTCTCCTAAGCACTGAGCCATGTCCCCAGCCTGTTCCCACCACAACCTGTTTACATCTGTAGCATATTGTCTCACTTACTTCAGATCTTTTTGTTTTCCAGAGGGGAAAGAGGAAGGAGAGATGAAGTGAGAAGCAGGCAGGGTCCTAAGGAGGTTGGGTAAAGCCCTTGGATTCTGGAGAAGGAGAGGGTGTGCAGAGGCAGAGGCAGTGAGAGAAAGAATAGGGAGAGGTAAGGTTGAAAGGTAGTCAGATATCTGTGAAGTAGGATAAGGCCTTTGGAGTCGTCAGAAGTTCATGGGGAAATAATGGGAAAGCTTTCTCTGGAGAATGGCATGCTCAGATTTATCCTTCAGCATATTCTGGAATACAAGTTTTCTGCAGGGTCACTTGATAGGGGACAACAGAACCTTGGCTAGATTCTGTGGTAGCCCAGGAATGGGGTGGGGTCATTAGTGTAGGGATGATGGGGATGAAGTGAGTGGAGCAAGGTGTGTCTCTCTGGATCCCCACCATCCCAGCTCACATCTAAGCCTGTATTTGAGCATGGCTTCATGCAGATTCTTTGATGAAGGTTGGAGATAGAAGTTGGACAAGTTAATTACTGAGTCATGTTTGGAGGGGGATAGGGTCGTTGGACCTGGTCGAGTCAATGGGCTAACAGTAGCTGATGTGTACCGGGGTGGTACTGTGCATTACTGGGCAGTCTTTCCTCTAATTATTTTAACAGCCCAGTAGTGTAAGCAGATCTTCTCAACCCTCATGTCAGGGTGGCTTCCCAAATCAAGGCTGGGAAGCCTTTACTGTTTGCTCAAAGCTAAGGTCACATCCACTGACACTCCATAAAGCTGCCCATGAACATGACCAGGTAGCACCAGTTGCTTTAATGTGATGCTCCACGCAAAGCTTCTAACCCAGGACAAAGGATAAATCTCATCTTCTTCAGAGTCTCCAGATTGTTTTGTTTCCAGTGGATGCTCTGAATGCTTCTGTGGACTGTCAGCCAGCTTTGCAGGCTGGCAAACCTGGGTAATGTGTTGTTTGGTCTTTTCCAGAAAGGGGGCAGATGAAGGTGCTTGGGGATAATTTAAGAGTTTCCAGAACAGAGAGAGAGAGAGAGAGAGAAGAGTTCCCAGCAGAATGCAGGGCTCTGGCTGTCACAACGGGGCTGCCCGAAAGACCCCGCATTGCCATGGAAACGGCGCAGTTCTTTCTCTATAGAACAGGCACATAAAACTCCTGGAATGTGTCACGAAATAAGTTACTACTGTCCCGAGGCTGCCAAAGATGTACGTCCTCATTAGAGGAGCAGCGTGACGGTGTGCCGTCTATAATGAACGGTTTGCAGACTCGGCGCTGGGCTAGGCTTCCCCTGTTGGGATCACAGCCTTTTGGTTTGGAGGGGAGGACTTCAAGAGAGTGCCTTCCTCCACGTGTCCCCACACTGAGGACTCATCCTCACCTTCTGCACCAATGCAGGATGCAGGCTGGCCAGGCGCTGTGATGATGGCCTCATTTGCATGCAACTGGTGATCAAATGCTGGCATTTCCATAAAGGCATTCCCGCTGAAATGAAGCATTTTATAGCCTTCATTTTCACCTGCAGCCCTTAATTGGCTAGCTCTGCTCCCCTCAAAGTTTTATTTACCTGGAAATATGCAGATGCTAGTTGGCCAGATCAGAAATAGAGTTAATGCAAAGGAGAGGAAGGGAGGGACCACACACAGGTGTGTCTTCCCTGAACCTCCCAGTGCAGAAGCCTTTTATTTTACACCTCACCCTGTGTCCTAAAGTCTTTTCAAATGTCGTTAAATGTCAGCCATGTTTTCTGTTGACTGACAGTGCATCTGATAGTGCTTTTGAGAAAGATGAGCTGGTTTTGGAAAATTATGAGTTTACACAGTGAGGAAGCAGAAGAGGAAGGAGACAGAACAATATATTTTAGAGAGCACCTGGGTTATTGTCACCGAAGCTTGGATAACCATGCAGGACTCATCACCAGGTAGGAGATGGCCATCATTGCTCAACGCTGATGAGGACAGGCCTGGAGAAGTGCAAGGAAAGACTTCTGTGGCTGCAAAGAAAGAGCTGCTTTAATAAAACAAGGGCAGATACTCAGCATGTGACAAGATGTGTCTCTAATGAGAGATTTTCACAAAGCAGGGTCATGTGGCAGGTGGTGTGGGCGTGAGCTCTGCAGTTGAAACATTTGGGTTTATTTCTTTACCCTGATTTGTCTGCATGCAATTACCATTTTTTGAAACAAAAAATTATTTTTTTAATAATTTCATACATGTATCTATTGTACTTTGATCACATTCACTTTTCCATTACCTTTTCTTGTCCCCTTCTGACTCCCTCTGAACCCTGTCTTCTTCCCAACTAGTCACCCTCTGTGCTGATTTGAATGTCCCCCCCCAACGCCCCCACAGCCTCAGGGATTTTTGATTAAGGTTGAGCTTCCTACTTAAGTCTCCAGTGGGCAAGAGCCCTGCTGGAGGAGGGGTGTCACTGGGGGTGGATCTTGAGTCCAGCCCTAAGGTGTAAGAGAGCCAGTTTGAGCTCTGGCTGTTCATGCTTGCTGGCTGTTTCCTTTTTCTCTCTGCTGAGGATCTATGGAAGTGAGCCAGCTTCCACCATGATACAGCTTCTCCAGGAATCTGTATGCCTTTCCTCCCATAAGCGGCTTCTGATTGGATGTTTGTCCCAGCAAGAAGAAAAGAACTGCAACTCCCTCATATGCTCATTTTTTTTTTTTTTTTGTGACTTACTAAGTTTATTTAGGGCTGCTTGTGTGAGCGTGGGTAGGGGATTGGGCTGGGCAACTTACCAGTTTCTGCAGCACTGAAAAAGCTGATGCCTTTCCCATGGCAGCCCATTTACTGCCAGGAGCTCCTGGGGGTTGCAGGGGCCCCAAGGGCCCCTCTTGTATCTACAGTGGAATATTAAACAGCTAAATCTTGTGCAGGAGGCCAGGGGTTGTAGCTCATTCCTTTAATCCCAGCATTGCAGAGGCTGGGGTAGGAGAACCATCATGAGTTCAAGAAAAGCCTGGGCTAGATTTAAACCTTTCCTCAAAAGAAAGAAAGAAAAAAGAATGAAAGGAAGAAAGACAAAAACCATCTTGTGAAAAAAAAAAACCAAGACAAGAGCTGCTGTGAGTTCATGACTAAAAGCCATGTTGTGTCCAGAAGACAGAATTTCATAGCTCTGTTATTCATCTTCGGACTCTTACATTCTTTCCACAATTAAAATTTTAAAAATATTTTATTTATTTATTTATTTATTTGAGAGAGAGAGAGAGGCAAATAGAAAGAGAGAATGGGTGCATCAGGGCCTTTAGCCACTGCAAACAAACTCCAGATGCATGCGCCCCCTTGTGCATCTGGCTTACTTGGGTGCTGGGGTATGGAACCGGGGTCCTTAGGCTTCACAGCCAAATGCCTTAACTGCTAAGCCATTTCACCAGCCCCACAATTAACATTTTTGAGTGCGAGGCACTGTGCTTGCTGGCTTTATGGCCTCCCAAAGCTTTAGTTTCCACGTTTATAGTTAGGGTGAGTGCTTGCTGGGTTAGGGAGATGGTCATATGAATTATGTATGCAGAGTGTCAGGGTATGCTCACGACTGTGCTCCCAGCTGCTTGCTAGTGCAGCGATGGACTTGGGAAAGATGTAGGGGCACAATTATTCTTTTTAACTAAGAACAGCAATTCAATAATAAAGAAAAATAGGACTTCATAAAAATTGTCCTTAATATGGATGGTTAGAATGTTAAAAATAAAAAAAAAAAGCCCTACTAAAAACTCATAAAGCTGGGTGTGGTGGCGCATACCTGTAATCCCAGCACTTGGGAGGCAGAGGTAGGTGGACCGCTGTGAGTTTGAGATTACATAATTAATCGTAGTTAATTCCAGGTCAGCCTGGGCTAGAGGGAGATCCTACCTTAAATACCGCCTCCCCCCAAAAAAAGAAAACCAGAAATACCAAAGTGGAAGTAAATTTATAAAGGAACATAAATAACAGTAGTGATGAATCCAAAAGTAGAGCTTTTGAGATGTGGTTGAATGTTTGGTTATTAAGAGTGCCTTTAAAAATTCTTATCTGTTGAATGGACTCTCATGGGGCTGGAATGACGGTGGTGGGGGTGGTAGGTAAGGTAGTGAGAAGGGTGGTGGTTACTATGATCCTGATAATGACGGCGATGATATTAATGGTGATAATGATTATGGCAATAATAATGGTGGAGGTAAGATGATACTGCAGTGGCAATGACGACAGTGGTTATAATACTAATTATGATGATGATCACATTGATGCTAATGGCAGTGGTAGTGACAATAACATACAGTAATCATAGCTTCCATTTATTGTGTACTTACTATGTATTTTGTTAATCATTTACATTCTACCTCATTATTATTTTTGTTAAATTATATATTCCCATTTCACTTTTGATATGACTGGAGTTTAATAGAATGCTCAAGGTTGCAGTTACCTCCCATCATCCAGGTGCTTAAAGGATACTCTATGAGCTCAAGTTCTAGTTGGCTGGACATCTAGAATTTAGAAAGTCGAGGGAAAGGAAGAGAATCACTTCCACCACCATAACTGTGATGTACCTACTGAGGGAGTTTTAATTTCTGAAGTCTTCTATGTACTGTGGGTCTTGACATGTAGAAGAGCCATTTCTTCTTGGGAGGCCCCACCTACACACTCAGTAGTGATACAAGGTGCACTTGAATGTCCAGCCTTTTGGCATTGCAACATGACGTCATCTACAAATGTACTGGGCACATTCATAGCTATCCTGTGATACATGTAGTCTATTGGCCACAGGTTAGCATTCCTGATTGGTAGAGCAAACTCAGTACTTGCCCATACAGTCAGGAGAGACATCCTTTTCAGCATCCAGTGAGGATTTGCACTGAGCAGGAAAGACTCACTGGCTGTCTACAATAAAATCATGACTGCCTTTCAGTCGTTTGGGTTCCTTGGCCATTTTCTGCCATGAAGTGCCCAGGTATTAAAAGCTTGCTGAATACTTGGGAAACTAAACATCTTCATATACTGAATGTACTCAACAGTGACAAGGAGAAAGCTGATGGATCTAAGCCTCTGGGTCTTCAGTCATTTATATCCCCTGCCTTGCATGGGGAGATTCTCTATGTAGGAAAGCATTGTGGATCCCTTGCTCAGTTGAGTCCATTGATGATCTGAAGGGTTAAAATGCACAGAAGGCAGATTCTGATGCCACATCTCTGTCATGAAGACAGCTCCCATTTACTCTCTCATTGTGGCATGTTTGAAGAATGGGGACATGAGGAGACTTTTGGTTAAGATGGCAGCATAGGAACCATGCCAAAGCAGCCTAGGAGAGAAAAAGCCAAAAAAAAAAAAAAAAAAAAAAAAACCCTAGCAAAATACAGTCTTCTACTAAAAAGTAAGGGGTATAAGAAATTACCAACTGTAGCAGAGAAGTAGGAGTGACCCAGAGCCCACATGGGCAGGCAGAAGCAGCTCCAGCAGTGGCAGCAGCAGGTCCGCGGCGCAGCAGGTCCGCGGGGCCACAGCTGCAAGGCTCGGCTTGAGCCGCAGGAAAAGCCAGGTGAGGGGATTTTCCACTCACACTGGAGCGCCTCAAAAACTCAATAAACATGAAGGGAGGACCACAGCGACCAACAGAGGACCAGATCACAAGATAGAGGATCACGTGGACCAGCAGGAGAACTAGAGCCAGCATCCACAGCCTCCCCTCCCACACCACCAGTGCAAGCACCAGCAAGCACCAGAGGCCAGGGGAAGGGAGATCACAGCACCCAGAAGCAGCAAGCAGAGCAGCAATCCAACGACCCAGCCAGCCTACTTGAACCCACAGCGCACCAAAGAGTGACTCAAACAGGAGCGCAGCATAACTGAGACCAAAATCATCCCTAAAGGTAAGTGGGATTACACCAGATCAGTACCACCAAATAAGCCTGGTATATAGGCTTGAATTTGAAGTGCTAATTGCACCTTCCATATCAGGATAAATTATATGTTAAGTCTGATGGATGGTTGGATTTGACATTCTTAATTAAGCTATACTTTGGGCTTGTTATTTGTTGCTTCCTGATTTATAGTGGCTTTGTTTCCTCTTCTGTTGTTCCAGCCATTTTGGAAATCAGTGTGGAGGTTCCCAAGACAGCTAAAAATAGAGCTACCATATGACCCAGCTATAGCATTCCTAGGCATATGTCCTAAGGACTCATCTCATTACCTTAGAGATACTTGTTCAACCATGTTTATTGCCACTCAATTCACAATATCTGGGAAATGGAACCAGCCTAGATGTCCCTCAACTGATGAGTGGATAATGAAGATATGGCACATTTACACAATGGAGTTCTACTAAAGAAAAGTGAAGTTATGAAATTTGCACGAAAATGGATGGATCTGGAAAGAATTATACCAAGTGAGGTAAGCCAGGCCCGGAAAGCCAAGCGTCGTATGTTCTCTCACATATGTGGATCCTAGCTACAGATGATTGGACTTCTGTGTGAGTAGGAAGAAAACTCAGTACAAGGCCAGTAAGCTAGAAAAGAGATATAAAGTGAAGAGAAAGGAAGGGAGGGGGGCACTTAATAGGATGTATTGTATATATGTAAGTAGAAGAATAGATTAATGGGGGTGAAATGCCCAAGTGAGGTCAAGGGAAACAATTGAATAAAGGAAAGGTGGAGGGAGGGCTAATCAAAATCTAAGAGGATATAAATAAATCATATGGAAACCTACTTTTTTGGACAATGGAACACTCAGGAGCCGTAGATTTTTGCTAGAAAATTTTCAGTGCCAGGGATGGGATACTTTCCAGTGGGGTGTTGGCCAAGGAGGTCCCTGATGTCCCCAAAACATTACAGGCCATTGCTGAGGCCCTTGGTTTCCCACCAGGAATAGATGGTAAGACCCTATTGCTGAAGACTCCACATACTTGGGCTGCAAGGCCACTGAAAAATCCTGCTGGAACTGAGCTGATAACCTCCTCCATGTAGACCAGCTGACACAAAGCTGGAAGAAGCCATTTTGTATGCTGTTCAATGGGAAAGAGAGAAATCACCAGTAAAGATACTCAACAGTGGACACTGCAAGCCTTATATTTTTCCAGGCAGGCCAAATGAGCCAATGGGTGCAATAGTGGCGCATCTGTCATGGTGGAAACCAACTGCCCTCTAATTGGACTGGAGGCCTGCTCCATGGGAGGGAATACATCCCTGATACTGAAAACCTACAACAGGAGTAGTCATAAGCCCTAGGGGTGTAATGTCTGCTGCCGTCTGTCTAAATGTATGCTCATCAAACTGCCCAGTAAGCACTTCTGTTAATGTTCATACCCTTATATTAATGCTACTCTCACTTTTGGTAGAGCATCTTCTCTTTTCAGCTGGCAGTGACCTTGGTATGACTCAGAAGGCATCATGGTGCTGGAAAGAAGTGACAGGAGTGCTCAGTACTTCAATATCTCTATCACACCTTCCAAGGCTCAGGATCCATTGTGGATGAGGTGGTGGAAAGAATGTAAGAGCCAAAGGAAGGATAGGACTCCTTACAACGTGCTCCTCCAGACACAAAATAGCCTGGATATCCATGACCTCACAGTGCCTGATACTACCTACACAACACCATCATAATAGGAAGGAAAGATCATGACATCAAAATAGAAGAGGGACTGATTGAGAGGAGGAGGGGATATGATGGAGAGTGGAGTTTCAAAGGGGAAAGTGGGGGGAGGGAGGGCATTACCATGGGATATTGTTTATAATCATGGACGTTGTTAATAAAATAATAATAATTAAAAAAGATTGGGGACATGAGTGGGCTGTGGTGGCACACACTTATAATTCCAGCATCAAGAGGTGGAAGCGGGAGGATTGTGAATTCAAGGCCATCCTAGGCTACATAGCTAGACCCTGTTTCAAAAAACAAAACCAAATGAAATAGTGAGAAAATTATAATGAAGTCTTGTTTTTTCAAGCTTTATCAAAATATTTGCAAAGTGCAACAGATAATTTTAAAATGAGATGGAATCTTGTACTGGTTGTATTCAATTTCATGGTCCAATACTCTCACCCACTCAATCTAATTTTCTTTTTGGCATGTGTATGTGTGTAGTATGTATATGTATGTATGTTTGTATGCATATGGAAGCAGAGGTTGACTGACAATGGGTGTCTTACTCAATAACGTTCCACTTTACTTACCAAAGCACGGCCTCTCACTTGAACCCAGAGCTCACCAGTTTAGCTTGTCTAGTGATCCAGCTTGCCACAGGGATCCACTGTCTCCCATGCACTGCAGTTGCAGGAGGCCCTCCATGCCCACCCGATATTTATGTGGGTACCAACCATCATCTTACCTGACACTTGCTCCACAGGCACTTTATCCAGTAAAACAACTATTCTCTACACCCCCCCCCACATTCATTCCCTTTTTCTGATCACCTCTAAAACTGACTTCATTTACTTCCTCCCTTGCTTCAGATGCTAACTGGATCTGGCCAGTGGGAGAGGGCCCTGTGTATTCATGGGAGTGCGGATGAGGCATGTGCTTCCCTGGGTCTATGCCTGCAGAGCACCTTGGGTTAACTTTGTGCCCATAAGAGATTGAGGGCCCCTGTTCCTATCAGGAAGCCCTTCCCATACTGTCCCTACAATGTTCACTTAGGCTTTGGTCGGTAATAGTTCCTACTGTGATTGTCCTCAGCAACCTAGGCCCACCCTCACTGGTTCCTGTAGTGCCTGCCTTTCTTTTGTGGCTCTACATTTATTGAATATTACATGACTTGTCCAATTTGGATGTATGATATCTGCTAAGATCTGACCTGATCGTGGCTATCAGATATAGAGACAATGACTCACTCCTCAATTCATAGTTGATATTTCCAGTTTGCAACTGATACCTACAAAGAAGAAAAAGACTTGCCCAAAGTCACTCTGTCAATTGGTGGAGTAACCCCAACATTCACACAAGTCCCCACTCCAGTTTTATGCCCAGCACATCAATCTTCCTTCCCGTGGAAACTAGGACAATGAGGCTACGGAAATTTACAAGGAAGAGAATTAATTATCTGCCTTCACATATGTTCTCTCCCCCCACATGTGTTATGTGTGTGTGGCGTGTTTATATGTGTGCAAGCATGTTCACATGTGTGCGGGTCAGCAGGCGTGTGTGTGCACAGAGATAAGAAGTTGCCACTGGGTATCTTCCTTAGTCACTTTCCACCTTAGGTTGTTTTTTTTTCTTTTTGTTTTGGAAACAGGGTTTCTCACTGACCCTGAATGTCACTGTTATGGCTAGACTAGCCAGCCAACAAGACCCACAGATCGTTCTGTCTTTGCCTCCCCAGTACTGAATCACAGGTACATACTCCTGCACCTGGCTTTTACATGGATCCAGGGGTCTGAGCCCTGGTTCTTATGCCTGCACGACAAGCACTTCAGCTATCTCCTAGGACTCCACATACCTTCTGGTGCAATTCTGAATATGCAAAAGAATGATGACAATATCCTGTGTGACCTTAGCTTTGATACCCAACCTGCAGTGATGACCAACTGAGGAGGGTCAATCCTAATCTCTTGAGCTCAGACGATTCAGGAAGTCAAAACAACTTCTGTAGCAACGACTCTCGACTTGACCAATTATTGACGGTTTACGTAATTTCAGTTCTTGCTTCCAAATTGGGGACAACTGAAGTCAAATATGTTCTCCTAACCAACCATCTAGAATACACCACCTGTAGTGAGCCCCTTCAAAACCTCATCCAATCGTAGCACACCTACCTGGAGGTCAGCTCCCTCTAGTCAAACATCCCTGAAGGCCTCACCTTTTCCTACCATGAATCTCTCCCACTCTTTTTTCTACCTTTGAATCTCTGTCAAACACAAGTGATGATGGCCATCTGCTATGCCACAGCAAACTCTGACTACGTGCCCTTTTCTTCCACTCATCTGAATGTTGTCCGTCCATTTTCCCACTGGAATCCACCTCTTTAAAACTAAAGTTATCCTGTGATGGACTATTGGACAGTCATAGACAAACTTGGGTGACTCGGACAACTGGTCTACATACTGGATGGATCCTGTGCCAAGGGTCACCAGCTCCAGCATTACGCTTATTCCACGTGCTAACTGCTCAGGTAACATTAAGTATGCTGCGACCAGGCGGCAGGCAAGAGCCTCTTGTATGGTCCCAGAAACAAATGGAAGGGGGAAAGAAATGGATGTCAGGGTGACTCATTTATGGAGAACTCACTTAGGGAAACATTTTCCAATATGATCTTCTTGACGTGAGCAACACTACCGTCTATGGTTTTCATGTTGATTCCCATTTGAGATGGGGAAACTCAAGTCCAGAGAACTGGAGTGATTTGCTGAAGGTCACATAAATGCTCAGTCACCGGGTTAGGGTTCAAAGCAAGCTTCAATGCCCATATCATCTGTTTACCTGTCTAACTTGGGTAATTTGAAATATTCATAAACATCAGATAATTTGGGTCAAAATTAGAGGACTAATTAAATCAACTGAACTGGACAAACTATCAAATATCATCACTGTGGATCCAAAAACAGAGACAGCAGCTCTACGACCAGTGGTGGGTATAACCTTCAAAGGCCCACTCCTAGTGACCTCCTTCCTCCAGCCAGGCTCCACCTTCAGAAGCAGTGTGACCAGCTGGAGAAAAGTGTTCAAAGTATGAGACTGTGGGAGACGTTTTGCATTCAAAACATGGCAGTTATTATGGTGGTTTGAACAAAACACACACCACAGATGCATGTGTTTGAATCCTTGGTCTCCAGCTGGTATTTTGGGAAGGTGGTGGAGCCTTTGGGAGGCGAAGCGTTACTGGAGGAGGTGTGCCACTTGAGGTAGGCCTCCCTTACCCAAGCCCTCCCTGCCAGAGCAACTCGCACTTACTGTTTCCTCCCAGCTGATGCGACAAGATGTGGCATCTCGTCGTCTCTTCTTCACGTGCTTTCCCTGCCATAATAGAACTTCCTCTCAAAACTAAGCTGAAATAAAGCTCTTCCTTCCACAAGCTGCTTCTGGTTGTGCGTCCTGTCCCAGCAACATGAAGGTACTCAAGAAAATGGTGGGAAAAAATGATTGACATTCTGGCTTTATGTGGGTACTGGGAAATTAAACCTGGGCCATCAGTCTTTGCAAGAAAGTGCCTTTGTCCACTGAGCAATCTCTCCAGCCCCTGGATGGATGTTCTGGAGTGTCTGAATTTGTTTTCTTTAAGCTCGTGTTGACTTTGACATAAGCCCCATTTTTCTCCTTTAACCAGTGTTTCTCACCTAAGGATGACTTTATATCTTCCCCACCCAATCTGCTCCCACCAGAGAAGAGAATTTAGGAATAGTTTTGGTTGTCACAGCTGGACATGGGGTGTTTTTAACACCTGGAGAGCAGGTCAGGGATATATTGAATGTCCTATAAAGATAGGGCACTCCAAAGTTTCCCAATCTCAAGTTTCAATAGGGTCAGGAAAGTTCTTGGTCTATGCACCTCTGAGGCAAGCTTAATCTTAAGCATGGTCTCTCAGCTTCAGCATGTTGTTTTGCTTGTCATGGGAGGGATCTTTCTTTTATTTTAAAATTAAAACCAAAATGGTACTAAGTGGTGAATTCAGAATTTGGAGAAAACTTCTCACTCTGCATTTGCAAGCTGGATGTCCTTGGATAAGTTGCTTAGTCACTCTGAGCTTCAGTTTTCCTGCCTATAAAGTGAAGCATTTCAGTATTTATGTCCTTGAGATTGTGTGTAGACAGAACGAAAGTAGAGATACCTCGTACAAGGTACAGAATATAATGGGCAATCCATCATACCTGTGTCTTCCTTCTTTGCTCCTTTGGGGCAGATACTGTAACATCCTCCTCTGTTAATTAGAAATAAAAAGAACAATACTATGGAAGGCACTTGGTCAGTATTTGAGTCAAATAAAATTATAAACTTTGGTCCTAACCTGGTAATGGGAAATATGGTTTAAAACTCACAGGGTGAAATTATAACTGAAATCGAACTAGGTTCCAACTTGTCTCATTACCTGGTGCTAAACCCCAAGGTAGCCTGCTGGGAGTTAAGAGACGGAGTCAGTTATGATCATGGCCACCACACACCAGCAAATGAAGGGTGTGAAATCTTCAGCAGAGGACATGGAGGGCAAAGCTAAGTGGATTCTTAGAGCAAGCTAGAATCCAACAGGGGGAACAACAAAAAAATCTATCCATTCTGAAACCTAACAGAATTATTTTATTGTGAAAGTAAGTCTATATAATTTATGAATCTCCCGTTTTGTTTTCCCTGGTTAAACCACAAAAACAGACAATACTGAATCCATTTTAAACCCTAGCTGGGCTGAGAATGTGATCAAAGTGGGAAGATACCAGCAAAATAATAAAGAAGATGTTTATCATTGGGTCAAGGGCCCAGGCTGCTTGTGAAATGCTACCAATTTTGAAATCAATTTATAAACACTCTAAGAAATTTATTTTTTGCATTGTACACATGCAAGTCCATGTTTAAATGTTTGTATAATTCGGATAAGAGTGTTACTGGTGGCCCCTCTCTGGGAATTTCCAGCTTCATGACACTTTATTCAAATCATTGAAGTAGACATGTAGGAAAGCACAAGAAGTTTAATTAGAGAGCAAAGCAAAAATACAAGAGGAGGGGGAATACGCTGTGAGATAGCAGTGGGCTTCATGAGCTGGATTACCTGAGAGCAATGGGTTATCATTTGAGGCTTCTTTATTGCTTCCAATTTATTTATTTCTGAGGAATGAATACACACACACACACACACACACACACACACACACACACACACAATGAATGGGTGTGCCAGGACTTCTTGCTACTGCAAACAAACACCCAGACACATGTGCCACTTTGTGCATCTGGCTTTACATTGGTACTTGGGAACTGAACTAGCACAGGCTTTGCAAGCAAGAGCCTTTTAAGCACTGAACGAGCTCTCTAGCCTCTCTTTCACTTTGCTATTGAGAATTCTAATACATGAACATACTGTAATTGGTTATAGTCTCTACCCATTACTCTTGTCTCCCTCCTCCATTCTATTCCACTGAACCATCTCCTCTTTCCAAGTTGTACCTCTTCTATTTTAATGTCTCATTCTGTTTTTCTTTTTTTTCCCCTTCATCATCTATGGCAAGATGTCCATGGGCTCAAAAATGTGCAGGTTTTATGGAGGTAGCACATTTACGATGAAGTCATAAATGCAGCAGTCCCTTCATGTCCAGAAGATAATGTCTCAGAGTGTGCCTGCCCACCCTTTGGCTCTTACATTCTTTCTGACCCCTCGTCCTAGTGTACCCTGCACTTAGGAGAGTGCAGTATCTCATGTAGCACTGAACTCTCAACAGCCTCTTATTTTCAGTACTTTGATGAGTTTGAGTCTTCCAAATGCACACAGCCATCTCAAAAAGGGAATTTCTCCAGCGAGTGCTGAGAACAGCACTAATATGCTTTCTTCCAGCTCTTCCACAATGTTCCCCGAGCCCTGGAAGGTGTGATAGAGATGTCTTGTCTGTGATGAGCACCCAAGTGTCACTTCTCATCACCTTGACGGGTCTTGGGTCTCCCCATTTGTTACCACCACCTGCAAAAAGAAGCTTTTCTAATCAAAAATGAGAAGAGCACTAACCTATGGGCATAAACCTAAACATTTAGAGAGCAATTTGATGGGCACAATATATCTATGTAATGAAAGAACAGTGGTAGCTTCTCCTCTAGGGCCTATGACCTTCCAAGCCAGGCTTTATTTATTTATTTGAGAGCGACAGTCAGACAGAGAGAGAAAGAGGCAGAAAGAGAGAGAGAATGTGTGCACCAGGGCTTCCAGCCATTGCAAATGCACTCCAGATGCTTGCATCACCTTGTGCATCTGGCTTACGTGGGTACTGGGGAATTGAGCCTTGAACCAGGGTCCTTAGCCTTCACAGGCAAGTGCTTAACCACTAAGCCATCTCTTCAGCCTGCCAGAGGCTTTTGATTCAGTTTTCAGTACCAAGCATGAATTCCCTCCCATGGAGTGGACCTCAAATACAATTAGACAGCAGTTGATTACCCCAACAGCTTTTGTGCCACTGTTGCTCCCATGGGCACCTCTTGCCTGTGTGGCTGATCGTGTAGCTTGCAGGATCCACTGCTGGTTAAGACAGGTGATGACTTTTCTCTCCCAGGAGGCTGTGTAGAACTTTCCAGCTTTTTGGCAGCTAGCGAGCAGGAAAGCTGCTTTCAGCTCAGTTTCAACTTCATTTTAGTGTGTCGCTGCACAAGTCTTTCAAGGAGCATAGGAGATGGAGGTACTGGCTACCAGGAGGACGTAGTTTGGGTAGTTCCATGTTTTGATTGACAAGCATGGGTAAACTTTTCTCTACTGCACATGTCCTTTCTAATGACACATTTGATTTTAATCATATGTATGCTGATTCATGCATGGGCTTAAGACTGTTTGTATAAGTTCTCTTAGAGGACACGGTCTACCTTACTGTTCATACCCCCAAACCAGTACAGGCTGTTATCTATGCCTTGTGTCCTGATGCTAGATATATTCTGGAACATGTTTGAGTAGAAATGAGGCATTACCAAGGAGCTGCTAAGGAAGTAACTTATTCCATTCTTTAATGCAAGTATGTGTACAGCTTGTGCAGGTGTGTGTGTGTGTTGGGGGAGCAGGGGTCTCAGGTTGCCAGCAGGTTGATAGATGTGTTGTTAGGAAAGGGGTGTGTTTACTGCTCCAGCCAAGTAGGGTCTCAGGTTGTCAAGCTATTCTCTAAATTGCCTGAATCAAGTGTATATTCTCTTTTTTATAAAGTAATTTTTCTTTATTTATTTAAGACAGAGATAGACAGACAAAGAGCGAGGATAGGCATGTCAGGGCCTCCTGTTGCTTTGTGCATTTGGCTTTACAAGGGTACTAGAGACTAAGACCCGGGCCATCAGACTTTGCAAGGAAGCACCTTTAACAGGTGAGCCATCTCTCCAGCTCCTGAGTATATTCTCAATGTATTGCCTAGTTTTCACTGAATGCATAGTGTTTCATTACAATGGAAGGTCCATGTGTTTATTTTCTACTCTTCTCATTGAGAACACTTGTCATATTTCCAATCTGAGGCTGTTGTCAGTACCAAGAGATGAACATTCCCCTTTTTATGTTTTATTTGTTTTAGTTAAAGTCTTTCTATTTAGCTCTGGTTAAGGTGGAACTCACAGACTTCCTGCCTCAGTTTCACAAATGCTGGTGTTATATGTGTGAGCCACCTTGTCTTGTGGAGATAAAACTTCTTGTGCATAGTCTCTGACAAGCAGTTTGTAGGATGATGTTCAGTAGTCAGGCATGGTGGTCATGGCCTTCTGCCCCCTCCTTTGAGAAACTTGCTTCTAACCAATAGAATGTGACGATGTCCAAAGTGAAGAGAGGATGGAGTCTCTGATTCAGGAAGTCAAGTCTGGGGGACCCAGAACTCACCGGTCACTCAACTACTCCCCAAAGTCAAGTTAATTAAAAATTGAAGCACTCCTCTCTGGGAGGGTCAGGAAGTTCCAGAGACTCAGGAAGTCAACAATTTTGGGACAGGGTTGCAAGACCCAACTCTAAGGCTACAAAAAGGGGAAATAGGGCTGGGGAGATGTCTTAGTAGTTAAGGTGCTTGCCTGTTAAGCCTAAGGATCCATGTCCAACACTCCCGGTCCCATGTAAGCCGGATGCACAAGGTGATGCAAGCAATCAAGGTTGCACATGTGCACAAGGTGGCACACGTCTGGAGTTTGATTGCAGTGGCTGGATGCCCTGGGGCGTCAACTTTTTTCTCTTTCTCTTGCTCTCTGTCATTAGAAAGAAGGGGGTGGGGGCAGTTGCTTGGGGGTGACACTGTGATAGAGTGACCAGCAAATGCTGAGGTGGGCTGGAGACTCTCGACAGCCAAGCTTCCTGCAGGCTGTGCAGTGTGCAGATAGGCTGTCATCCAGGTTGGGGTGAGATTCCTATGACATGGCTGCCTTTGAGTCACCTATTGCTCCTTTAAGCAACCCTTCACCCTGATTGTAAGTAACCCCAATAAACTCATTGGTTCACCAAAGCTGGTATTGGTCAATTTTCCTTTGGTCTGTCTTCTGTGCCCTATCTGGGATAAAGACTTGTGTTCAGGTCATACTAGGGAAAGGTTTTCCTGAGAGATGATTTTGTAAGGACTTTTTTTTTCAGTGTTTCAAGGTAGGGTCTCACTCTAGCCCAGGCTGACGTGGGATTTCCTCTGTAGTCTCAGGGTGGCCTCGAACTCACAGTGATCCTCCTACCTCTGCTTCTCGAGTGCTGGGATTAAAGGCACGTGCCACCACGCCTGGCTTGATTTTGTCTTGTTTTTGAGATAGGGTCTCAAGTATCCCAGACTGGCCTCAAAATCAGTATGTAGCCCTTGAACTTCTAATCCTCCTGCCTTCATCTCCCAAGGGTGGGATGACAGGTGTGCTTAGTTATGCGCTGCTGGGAATCAAACTTGGGGTCTTGTGCATGCTCGGTAAGCACTGTGCCAACTGACCCATTTTGTCATTTTGGTTATTATGTTAGTTGTCTGCCTAGCGCACTCCTTCTTTTGCCCTCTCAGTTTGAATGCTACACAGTATGACAGTCATAGTTCATAAGGACTTGAACACTGACAACAACCAGCAGTTGTTAGAGGCATATCCTTTTGCAGCAGATGCTTTGTATGAGACCACGCGCGCTGAGCCCACTCTGCAGCCTCAGGAGACAGGGTGTAGCCAAGGACCAGAGAGGCTGCACCTAGGGTCCTGACCTACAGATAGCATGTGTGATAAACGCTATCATTTAAAGCTTCCACATTGTGACATAATTTGTTACAAAGCACCAGATAACTAATGCAAAGACCTAAAACCAGAGCAATTGAGTGACATACACATGAAGCAGAAGGATTTTAAGCAAGGGGCTGTGGGGCTGGGGCGATGCCTCAGAGGTTAGAATGCTTCTTGTACACGCATGAGGGCTTAAGAGGACCCGAGACCTCCCAAGCTGGCTTCCCCCAACACCTACATAAACAGCTGGGTGACAGCACACAGCTCTGTAACTCCAGTCCTGCAGGGCGTTCAGTGTGGAGACTGGAGAACCACTGGGGCTTGCTGACACCCATTCAAAAAGTAACAGCAAAAAATGGCAGCTCTGTTTTGAGTCAGAGATTCCCCGAGAAAACAGGTGGATGAACAAAAATCAGGATGATATCCAGTACTATCCTCTGGCCTCCGTGTGAGCACATAGTGCACACAGGTGCACCCATAGTACACACATCAAACATACATGCTACACACACACACACACACAAACACATACACTGAAAAGGGCTCTGGGGATTCTTAGGTGAATGCATGCCTATAGTTCTGAGCACTGGGCACTGGAAGAAGGTTCTCAGTCATGTATTTGTAAGTGTCTATTCATTTTTCCCCTTTGTACTAGGTAATGTACAAAACACAAAGGCCAAAATGATAAAGATGGCAAAACTCTTGAAAACAGAGTTACCAAGCAAATGAACAAGATAATTTCTCATAGATATAGGTTGGGGGAGGGGAGATGATAAGAAGCAGATTAAGAACAGTGATAACAGCTGGGCCTCTCACCTTAGGCCTCTATACTGAACGGGTGCCGTGGACATAGATCTAGAGGGACATGGCGTCCAGGCTGCTGTGCGCACTGTCCCCACACCCCCCAGGCCAAGGAGAGGATGGGAGGAGGCTCAGCCCAACAAAGGCAGCAGCATATCGGTTCAGGGTTCTGCAGCACCTAACCGAGGAATGATGGATGCCGAGGAGGAAAGGGGAACCCACTTTGATGTGCGCGGCCTGGTTTGATTAATGAGCAGCTCTGCCGGGAGGCTACGCTGGGAGTAAATTACTCTTTTCAGAAATGGCTGGATCGGCACTATTGTACTAATTATTTCACAAGCTTGGGGTCAGTTCCAAATTCCCTGACACACACAAGGGAACAAACACCCGGGCTAACAGAAACCGACAGAGCTCTAATTAAAGGAGAAATTGTTTGTGACTCTCTCCCTTTCCCCTCCATCCCCACCAGCCCCCTTCCCAGAGGAGGAATCTGTCATATGCTTCCATTCTGCCCCTAGTCTGGCCTGGTATGGACCCCAGAGTTCCAGGAAACAGCCCTGGAGTTCCCCAAGGGACATGCATACATAAAATCTTTGGCAGAGACAGGAACATGGTGGGCTTAGGCTTCCTATTTCTGCTGTTGTTTTATCCCAGTCTTATGCACAGGTGTAAGTGTAATATGCATTCATTCATTCATCCGTTTTATTCATTGACTTCTCGACTTATTGTGTGTATGTGTGTTTGCACGCATGTTCATATATGTGAGTGCCATGTGGAGGTCAGAAGACAACTTCAGCTGTGGGTCCTCTCCATCCACCTTGTTTGAGGAAGTCTTTTGGTCCCAGGCTAGCTGGACCATGAGATTCTTGCACATTCTCCTGACAGCCTTCTGGCTTGATGTAGATTGTGGGACTGCAGATACTAGCATTACAGCATCTGGCTTAATGTGGGTATTTGGTGATCCAAACTTATGTCCTCACACTTGTATGGCAAGTATTTTATCCACTGAGCCATCCCACCAGCCCCACTGAGTACATTTTATGATCTGAGCACAGAGCAGGGCACCAGCCTCCAGGAACTTACCTTACTGCTTGGTGAGGAAGACAGATGTCAGTCACACAGGTAAAATCACAACCACAAACAGTACTTTAAAGAGAGGATGGTAGATTTGAGGGTGTGTCATGGAGGATTTGACTTGGGGTATCTCATCCTTGGGAAAGTGCCAGAACTAAGGCCCCTTTCCTCCTCGGCATCCATCATTCCTCGGTTAGGTGCTGCAGAACCCTGGACCAATATGCTGCTGCCTTTGTTGGGCTGAGCCTGCCTCTCGTTAAAAGTGTGGGGGCTGGGGAGATGGGTCTATGGTTAAGATGTTTGCTTGCCAAGATTCATGACCTGAGTTTGATTCCTCAGTAGCCACATAAAGCCAGGTGCACAAAGTGGTGTATGCATCTGGAGTTTATTAGTAGTGGTAGGAGGTCCTGGCCTGCCCATTACTTCTCTCATCCTATTTCTATTTCTCTCTCCCCCCTTGCAAATAAATAAAATATTTTTTAATTGGGCAATAAGAAAGACTGTTCAAGGTGGGTCAAGATATCACGTGCCAAGGCTCCATGGTAGGAATGAAGCAGAGTTCTAAAAGAATGCAAAGAAAGGAAGTGTAACTTGTGCAATAGTGGCACACAGGTTATCTAGATAACAAGGTGCTCTCTAACTGGATATGAGGTCCACTCAGTGGGAGAGAACATATACCTGGTACTGAGAACCAAGTTAGAGTCCTATGGATAGGAAGGCCATGACTCCCGCTGTTCTCTGGTTAAGAAGAGAGGATATGTCAATCAAAAACATCTTTGAGAGACTCTGTTTTTCTTTTCTTTCTTTTTTTTTCTTGTTAACAGATGGCAGTGGATATTGGGGAGAACAAAGATCCATTGATACTACAAGAAAAGAAAGCTCACTACCTTGTACAAGATGAGTCACCTCTATCATATCTTCCAGGGCCCAGGAGACAAGACATAGGAAGTGATCCAGTGCTGCTCTCACTGTTAGTCTGACAACCTCCTCCAGAGAGATGGTGGTAGACACCAAGGAGACTCAATACTCACTAGAGCAGAAATTCAGAGTATGCAGAGATTAACATTAATGGGCACTTATAACATACTTGCCAAGACTCAGGGACCATTGGTGAAGATGGTCAGAAACACTGTAAGAGCCATAGGGTGGGAAGGTATATCCTGAGACATCACCTAAGATGTTATTGGGGATGGATGTGAACTCCAGCCTAAAGGAGTGCAGAGTGCTTGAGCTCTGCCTGGGGTTCCTGGTATGTGCTTGCTTTCGGTGGTGCTTGTGGTGGTTTCTTCTCTCTGTGTGGACCTGTGAAAGGGGGCCAGCTTGTTCTTCTGTTATGGAACTTCCTTGGACCTGTAAGACTGAAATACATTTCATTCCTCCCATGCACTTTGTCTCATCTGGATGTTCATCCCAGCAGAATGGAGCTGACTATGAAACCATGCCACCAAGAAGCCTCAGTGGTCTTATGTTGCTGGAGATTCAGATTCTATTAAGTGCTGACCGTGACCTTTTCTGCAAGTCTCTCTGCCCCCAGTCCCAGGCCATGGTGCCCCAGACATGGTACATGGCTGACTTTCCCAATCCCCTGTGTCTCCCAGTCCCAGAAAACCTTTAATTCACCTCTAGGGCGGTTAATCACAACAATGGATGCTTACTGAGTGCCAATACACATTTCTTAGTGTTCATATCGTTTATTGGGGGCTTCCTTTGTAAAATGACAAATGTGCGCCTGAGTGAAATCTATGGTTGCCATAGATGACTATTCCTTGTGGCTCTTTCTCAGTCACGAACCTTTTCATAAGTTGTTGTGTTTGGTCCTCCTGGCAATCTCGCTGGTGGTTATGGCCACTGCCATTATACCAAAGAATTATCCTACAGCCTGCAACGCTTGCTAACTAACACAGACCTGCTAAGTGTGCTGGGTTTGTGCCCTTTTTCAAGGACATTTTTTAACCAGATCACATGTTACTATATGTATTTATTATTTCTTTTCTATTACTGTGATAAAATGCCTGACATGTAGCAGCTTAAGGGAGACAGACTTTATTTAGGCTTACCATTCTAGGAAGTACAGCTGCTCATGGCAAGGAAGGCATGGTGACAGCTGGTCACATTGCATCTAGTCAGGAAGCAGAAAGAGTAAATAGGAAGTGGGGCTGGGGTAGACACCCTCAAAGCCCACCCCCCCAGTGACTCACTTCCTGCAGTGAAGCTCTACCTCCTATAGGTTCTAGGACCTTCCCAAACAGCACCACCATCTGGGGACCAAGTGTTCAAACACTTTAGCCTACGGGGGGACATTTCATATTTAAACCACAACACTGTATTTGCAAGCCAGTGCCTTTAACATCCGAGCCTTCTCTCCAGCACACACTATATTTGTTAACTTTAGAAATAATAAGCTAATATATACTGAGTGCTTAGTATATATGCATTGTGTTTAATGTGTTACTCTATACCCACCCTATAAGACACCATGACTCCCATTGTATAGACTTGAAGACCAAGGTCCAGATGGACTCAGTAACTGATGACATTACACAATGAGCTAGTGATGGTGACTGGCTTTATTGACTGGATTGCGCAGCTAGTTAATGATGGAGCCTGGCTTTGCATCTGGGCACAAGGAAGCATTTAATGAGTGTTCAGTGACACATAGTCACCTCTTGTCTTGTTGCTGTCTGGTGAAAGGAGCACCTTTCTTCAAATGGAGCCCAAAGCTCCCTTTTAAAGGTGTGCCACTGTGGCTGGCTATGGTGGGCCCAGAAAGCGCAGAGCAGCACAGCACTCACTTAGATTCCTCTACATGGGGAACTGGGGATTTTTCATCTGAAGATCAGTGCACCGTCTTGCAAAGGATGAGCTGCATGGCGAGATCCACGATGCACAGATGGCCCTGGCGATGCTTACACTACTGAGGAGGACAAAGTATTTAGAAGCACCTGGGATTCACTGTTTCCCATAGAAAAGAAGAATAGCAGGGGAATTACAGGTCATTTTTAATCTATTCACAGACGTCGACTCCCTAAGAGGCTATCCTTCAGAGTGTGTGCTGGTTGTTCTCCACCTCCTGGAGCATCAGTCAAGAAATTTTTACTGCACTGTGTAGGTTCAGAGAACAGTGCTCATCCAGCAGTGCTCGCTGAGTGAGCCCATGGTGTCAGATTCTATGCTGGGGGCTAGGATGAAGGAAAGTCATGCAGCAACAAGCAGGACAAACGCCAGTCAAGGACTTGTCCTAGGCCACGTTCCTGCTTAAGGAACTCATTTAACCTTTACATACCTCTGGGAGGTAAGACCCATTATTATATCCATTTCATAGACATGGAAACTTGGATCTAAGGTGATGTATTCATGCCATGAAAATAGTAGGCTTTCAGCCAGGGAGTCTGATTTTAAAAAATGCAGCTCTTAAGCTGAGGAGATGGTTCTCTGGCTGAGTTTGCTGCACAACTCTGAGTTCTGTTCCCCAGATCCCCTGTGAGAAGCCAGAAGCTACGGTGGGTTTGGTGGTCTTCTATCATCCTAGTATGCCTATAGCAAGAAGGGAGCTGGAGACAGGAGAACTTCCTGTAATTCATGAATGGAACAGTGAACAATGAAGAGATCCTGCCTCCAATGACTGTAGAAGACAAGAACCTGAAAGTTGTCTTCTGACTTCCACACATGCCATGATATGCATGGGCATGCACATACACACATAGACATACCAAATTAGTTAGTTAATTAGAAATGTTGTCCAATGTTCTGTGATTATTATCCTATTTTTGAGAAAGACAGACAACACATACACAGACAGACACACACACACCGGGCAACAAAAAACCAAAAACCCTATATGCAATACCCACACATACTAACAAGTCAGGCAAGTAGA
This sequence comes from Dipus sagitta, assembly GCA_036346955.1. Classification (NCBI taxonomy): domain Eukaryota; kingdom Metazoa; phylum Chordata; class Mammalia; order Rodentia; family Dipodidae; genus Dipus; species Dipus sagitta. The sequence continues at coordinate 107,886,806 of CM070781.1, read as the reverse complement.
AAACCCATATGCAAAACACACACCAACCTGCACTCACATGCACACAAAGTCCTCACTGAAAAATTCAAGCAAATTCTGAATTAACATGGAGAGATAAGCCAGGGATGGTGCAGGAAAGGAGAGTGGAGATGTCTCTTATCTGTGTCCTGGAAGACTTCTCAGAGAAGGAGTTTTGAGATCAAAGGTAAGAGAACGAGCTATGGGTGGGGGTATTGGTGAAGGCATTGTGGTGGTAGTGGTCTGAGAACCCCAGAGCGAGGAAGCTGAATGAGTTTTGGTGCATGTGGTGTAAAGACACACAGAGTGTGTAAGAAGCTGAAAGAAACAGACTCATATAGGATTTCACGATTAGGGGTAGAGGAAGTAATAGTGTAAGGGTCTTCACTCCCGTAGCTTGGAAAGATAAAATGAGATCATGTAACTTGTTGGTCTCAGTGCCTGGGACGTAGTAAGTGCTGAAGCTTCATTTCTAGGATCATCACAGGTATTCCAGATGTTTTCCCACTGGCATTGGCTTCCCTTAGGACATTCAAAGAAAACAATAAGGTTTTTCTTTTCAGTGTTTCCCTCTGTGCACAGACTTTGTGCTTCTATGATTCTGTAAGAAGTAACTGGTGGGACCTCCATTCCATTCCACATCTAACAACCCCTGCAGCCTGACACAAATACCACTGGTGTGTGTGTGTGTGTGTGTGTATGATCATGTGTTTATGGGTGCACATGGATGCTCATGCATGAATCTGTGGATGTCAGAGAACAACCTAGTGGTTAGCAATGTGCTTTTGGAGATAGCATCTTTTACTGGCTTGAGCGCTCCAAGTAAGACAGATTGGTCGGCCAGTGAGCCCCAGGTATCTCCCTGTCTCCCTCCTCAGCAGTGGGCTGACAGTTGCACAGTATCATGCCCAGCTTTTCTTTTTAAGAGTTCTGGAAACTGAACACAGGTCCTCATGCTTATTAAGGCAAGCGCTTTACTGACTGAGCCATCTCCCAGCCCCAGAGGACAGAGTTTTGACTCAGTACAAAGATACAGATGCTAATCTCTTCCAGAGACACTATCGCATACGGCCTCAAGTGTAAATATTGGCTAGTTTTGTGGGTACCCTTAACCTAATCAAGTGGGCACACGAGAGGGGAGGTGTGAACTAATGGCATAAGGTTGCAGTTGGACCTGCTAGTTCTAGAAATCTGCTGGAGAGCGCTGTGCAGGGCACGTGACAAACTCCTGTTGTGCACGTAAATGTGTGTTGAAGAGGTGGGTTTCACGTTAAGTGTTCTTACCACAATAAATCAAACTGAAAACCAGCAAAGCAAAAATGCCTTTCAAGTGTAAAACAGAGGGATAGAGGGGGAGAAGCTGGCTGCTTCCCATACTGAACTGTGTCCTTCCTCTGCCCGCTAAGCCTCTGGGCAGAGATGACAGGAAGCCGGTGTCCAGGGAAACCTAAGGGCTTTATTTTAAGACCTTCTGTCAGGAAAGGCTGTTGGAGTAAATTCAACCACTCCACTGCGTTCCTGAAGGTCAAACAATAGTGACATGATCTGCTGGATTTGGGGAAACCTTTAAAGACCAAGAAGAGTGAAGAAGAAAGCAAACCTTTTCTGAGAGATTTTTTTTTCTTTTCCTTTTTCTTTTTGTTGTTGTTGTTGCCTGACAGGGAGAGATCTGAGAAAGTTCTGGTAAGGAGGAATTAAGGGGGGGAGAAACCCTTCCCTCTCTTCAACGATTGTTGAAACTTATTAAATCAAGCTGAGGTTTTCAGACAGGGCCATAGAATTGATTATAAATGTTAGAATTTATTTCAATAAATGCTGTCATTTCTGAGCAGCTGTTTCACTTTATAGCAAACTAACAAACAGAGGTGCTGGATGGATACTGCCTTTTGTCATTCCCTTTAACAAGTTGGGATTGTTTTTCAGTGTGGGGCTTTCTGAAGGGGAGACGCTGGCAGAGGGAATGAGAATGGAGAAGGGACTCCCCCCAAGTCACAAGCTGGATATATCCCTCACTGTGTCTCCTTTTATTAAAGTAGGAGGAGGTGACTGTATCATATCATTCCCCCATAGTAATCAGTCCAGGAAGTCATCTGCATGCTGTGAAAGGGAAGCCCATCTTTAATTCTCAAATTTTATAGTTTGAATCTAATTGTTTCTATTTTATTTATTTATTTATGAGAGAGAGAGAGAGAGAGAGAGAGAGAGAGAGAGAGAGAGAGAGAGAGAGAAGCACACCAGGGCCTCCAGCTTCTGTAAACAAACTCTAGACACATGAGCCACCTTGTGTATCTGGCTTATGTGGGTCCTAGGGAATTGAACCTGGGTCCTTTGGCTTTGCAGGCAAGTGAATCTGAATGTTTCTCAAAGGCTTGTGTGTTGAAGGCTTGGATGCCAGCTAATGGGCTTTGGGGAAGTGTGAATAATGAGGACCCTGACCTTAATATTAGGTTAGTCCATGGATGGGGTTATAACTGGATGACATTACTGGAAAGTGGTGGAATTAGGAAGTGGGGTTTAATTGCAGGAAGAGGGATGCTGGAGACATGTTTCAGAAGGATATTTCTTGTCCCCTGGACTGACTTTCTCTCTCTCTCCTTCCCCCGTGTGTGTTGCACTTTCCTCCCTGGGCTTTAGCAGGTGAGCTGAGCATCTTTGCTTTGCCGCAATACTTGGCATCACCTCAGCTCAAGCATCGTAGGAGCAACACCTCTGAAGCTGTGGGCCAAATCAGTTCTTCTTTCCTCAAGGTGTTTTTCTCAGATACTTTGTCATGAAATAGGTTAAGATATCACAATGGCAGTTTGCATCTTTCCTGTGGGGCTGTGGTCTCCCATGGTTGGATCTAAAATTGTTGAGAAGGTTGATCTTCTGACCTAAAGATGCAAGCGTAACAACTCTTAATTTCAGGCGTATGCAGGTACTCAATACATGTGGAGTCAAATCTCAATTTACCAGCCACCGTCTATCTTCCCTGGCTTACATGTGTCTCCATCTGTCAAACCTGCACACTGGTGCTTCGTATCTCACTCAGTCAGCTCTTATCACTTAGCAGGGGTCAGTGAAGAGATCTGGGTTCAAAGGCTTGCTTTTGATGCATGCCTTTGGGCCACCTCCAATCCATTGCTTGCTGTCATATAGTGCTATACATTCTGCCCTTATACAGTGCTCCAAACTCTGGCCACATGCAGTTCTCCAACCTCTGCCTTCAAACAGTGCTCCATATTTTATTATTTTATTTTATTTTTACCACTATATGAAATTATGTACTGCCATTATTATATCTTTTATTTTGTTCTCATACCACAATGTCAACTCTGTGATATGAGGGACATCAGTTTCCTGAGAAACTCACTCTCATCTAGAACAGTTCCTGGGCTATATACTAGGAACCTAGCAAATGATTGCCTGGTTACCCTGTGTAAACAATCTCAGAATTGTCACAATCTCTAGGAAGCCTTCTATCATTATTCTAGCACATGCTAATTTCCCTTCCTACATGAGTTTAGAGTTAACAGTACCTCAAACTTTGGATCAGTTTTCGTTCTAAATAATTCATATTTTTTATTGTGTCAGCTAGTTTCTACGGCCCCTTTATAATCTGGAAGGTCCTCAGTAATGTCTGCTGTTTGACAAAAAAACCCTTTGCTCAACGTGAGTGGAAAATAGGAGACAGAGAGCTCTGGAGTTCCTGGAAGATAGAGGAGAGTGAAGTAGAGAGTGCATCTTCTGACATTCATGTCTTGATGATTTCATTTCTAGGCTGATAGTGAGTTAGGGGGTTAGTGTTCTTCTGACATCCATACTGTGAAATCTGGAATAGTACTCATCCACAGTACAACTTCATCATTTCTTGGATGAGAAAATAAGAAAAGATCTAGGGAAATAAAACATTTGAGAAACATACAGATGTTATTAAAGGGCAGGTGAGATAGGTTAGTCAGTGAAGTGCTGAGTTTGCTCCTCAGAACCCACACATAAAAAAGCTAGGCATGGTGGCATACACTTGTAATCCCAGCACTGGGGAGGTGGCAGCCAGGAGGATGCTCGGGGCTGTCGCTGGCCAGCTACTTGGCCTAGCCTACTTGGTGAACTCTAGGCCAGTGAGGAGAGACCCTGTCTCACAAAAGGTGGATAGTGCTCTGAGGAATGACAAACAAGACTGTCCTCTGGCCTCTGTATGCAGGTACACATTTACTTGTGCACCTGCACAAACATGCACATACACTCAGTTATTAGATCTTTGTTTATGGTTGTTTTCTTAGCCCATCATCCCATTTAATACAGAATATGTCTACAACATTGGTGTTATTTCCATTTCACAGAGGAGATAACTGAGCCACTACTAGGAATTACACCCCAATATTCCATGTCTCCTTTTCTTCTACCACATTTTGGGTTTCACAATGATATATTTCCCACCTCCTTTTTCAACAAGGACTGAATCTCTAATAAAACCCTCCTGCAATTCACAGGCAAGGCAGGCATCTCTTTTCACCTCTCCAGGCTGGGTGCTGAGATTCATGGATGGTCGTGCAAGGACCCCCAGAACTCCACTGACAAATCTGCCATTATGAGCTTAATTCAATTAACATTCTTGGAATGAGGGCTGTGGGGAGTAGAGTTTCTGTGAGGTTGGACTTTTATGTAGAGGGAAGTTACATATGCTTCCTCTCCTGAGGCTGTATGAAAAATGCATGACAGAAGTTGGGTGGCATGTCCTTGAAGTATCTTTGTGCAATTAAACCTTTTGAAGGTTTTTATTTTCTCCCCTGCCCTAGCTTTATGTGGGAAACAATACAAAGATGGGAGTTTGGGGGACTGGGGAGATGGCTCCGTGGATAAAGTGCCTGATGCACGAGCATGAGGACTTGAGTTCAGACCCCCAGCACCCACATACAAACGCCAGTCAGGTTGCACATGCCTTTTAACCCAGTGCTAGGAAGGCCAGTAGGAGGATTCCTAAGGCTTGGTGGCTACTTAGTCTAGCTGACTTGATTAGCTCTAGGTTCAGTACAAAAACCTGCCTGAGAAAAAGAAAATAAGAGAGAAACACACTTAATGTCAATCTCTGGCTTTCACCTGCACATGCATATACAAGCACACCCCCACGTATGAGCCCATACACCTTAACACACATATGAACGTATATACATGCATATCACCCACATATATACATGTGCTTATACACACAACACACATAGGAACATATACATACATACACCAACACATACTACATGCACATGCCAAAAAAGGGGAGTTTTAAAGTGAGACTCAACCTAACCTGGCTGGTGAAGTGTCTTAGATTATGTCACTCCTGTTTCTTTTAATCTTCCCCTCTTATGTACTCCTTACTACTCCCAGTGTCTGCAAGGCCTGACACAGCAGCCCTGCTTCAAGAGTCACCATTTGTAACATGGGACTGGTGGCACCCTAGTTCATGAGGTCATTATGGGGGTACATGAGAGTATGCATTGAAACATCCAGCGCTGGACTTGTACACACAAATATTCGATGAATACTTTTAATGATGCCCAGTGCTAGTGGTGGTTTAAAATATGACAGACAGTGTGTTACGCTCAATTAGCTAATCAAATCCTTCTATCAGCCCTCTAAGCTATATATAATTATCATAGTGCATCGGGTGGTAGTCCCCAAAGATATATCTGTCAAGTGCCTGAGCACATGACCTCCTTTGGGAAGCATGTCTTTGCAGATGAAATTAAGTTAAGGAGCTAAGGTGAGAGAATGCTGGGTGCTCTAAGTGGGTCCTTATCGCACAGATGGGTGTTCCTATAAGAGGTGAAGATAGAGAAAATACGGAGCGAGAAGCTTAAGTAGAGGTGAGGTGGAGATGGGGGCTGGGCAGCCTTGCATACTGTTGTGGTTTCAATGTGATACGACCCCATAGGCTCATTGTTTGAACACTTGGTATCCAGCAGGTGGTGCTGTTTGGAAAGGTTGGGGACCTTTAGGAGGTGGAGCCTTGCTGCAGGGCGTGGTCACTGCGGGTGGGCCTTGAGGCATTAAAGCCCAATCCTCTCTGCTGTTCATCCTCTGCTTCCTGCCTGTCACTGTGACGGGCCAGTTCCTACTCTAGCCACTATGTCTTCCCTTGCCTGATGGAAGGTATCGGCCATGAAACTGTAAGCTGAAGTCGCACCATTTCCTTCTTTATCTAGCTTCTGGTCTTCTTTCCCTCAGCAATGAACATGTAACTAATAACGAAGGCCAAGGAAGACGCAACACCAGAAGCAGGACCACATGGATGCTGCCCTCTGAGAGCTTTCGTGGGGAGCAGGGCTCTGTCAACACCTCGCGTTCAGATTCCCGGCCTCCAGAGCTATAAGAGAGGAAGTTTTTGTGATCATGGATTACTGCAGCCCTAGCCATTTTGCTGAACAATAATTTACATGATTCATGCATCTGATAATCAATGAAACCGATGATTGACTCCAAGCAGGTCACCTCTAACAGGGACAAGAGGATTATTAGGAACCAAGGCAGTATGCAGGTGGTGCATTTTTGTCCAGGTCACTTACCAGCTCTGGCACCTGATCATATCAAGTCTTCATACTCATTGATTCACTAGATGGAGGAATCAAAGGCATTGGTAAATAAGCGATGGACTATGGAGCCAAGAATGGTTTTCATGTATTTATTTCTTTATTTTTTTGGACATACGGTCTCATGTAGCCCAGTCTGGCCTTGAATTCCCTATGTAGCTGAGGATGACCTTGAACTTCTGATCCTCCTGCCTCTAACTCCTAAGTGCTGGGATTATAGGTGTCGGCTACCACGCTCTATTCATGTGCCACTTAGGGTTGAACCCAGGGCTTTGTGCGTGGTAGCCAAGTACTCACCAGCTGAGCTCCATTCCTAGTCCCTTTTTCTCCAGTTTTAAATGGTTCTGTTTCGTAGTGTGTAAGTGTGGCCGCACTGACGCTTGTCCATTCCGTGCTGACATGAGTTCAGGACACCATGAGGGCTCCACCGAGTGGGAGCTTTCAAGGAATCAACCTGAATTTTTTGGTACCATTTTAACATTAGTCCAAAGAGGACACAGATTTCCAGATAGGAGAGAGTTCCGTAAATTTTGGCTGAGTCAGCAAAGCATTGTATCACAGGACTGGGAGAATTTGCCTCTGAGTTTTGAACTGGACTTCAAGAATGAGAGGAGAAGTTAGAACACAGTGGTAAGAGGGTGCTTCTCACATGGAGAATGCCATTTTCAAAGGCTGGACTCCAAGATGTGTGAGGCTGTGAGTATTTGAGAACCTGTATGTAACTTGGTTTGGCCTACAGAATGCTAGTAGGAAGAGATGAAAAGATAACGTGATTTGAAGTCCTATCCTGATGGGCTTCCTAAACCATGTCACAGACTTTGAGCGGGGTCCTAGAGGCAATGGCCAGCTCCTGGCATTCAGACCCCATGCCCACCTTCTCTTTCCTTGTCCATTCTCCGTCTCATTCCCAGCTCTTTCTGATGTAGCATTAGGAGGCCATTCATGGATAATCCCTGCATACATTTTCATATGCTGTTCTCTAGCTGAAATTTTGTACTTCCTGTATTTTTAATATTTTAATTATTATATTTGAGAGAGAGAGATACATAAAGAGAGAGAAAGAGAATGGGCATGCTAGGGCATCTAGCCACTGCAAATGAACTCCAGATGCATGTGCCACCTTAAATGGGTACTGGGGAATCAAACCTGGGTCCTTAGGTTTCCCAGGCAAGCACCTTAACCACTAAGCAATTTCTCCAGCCCCTGTCCTTACTATATGTTTTAATAATTATTTATTTCAGAGAAATAAGGAAAGGGAGAAAGAGAAAGAAAGAAAGAGAGAAAAGGAGGGAGGGCAGAAGGAAGAGAGAGAGAAAGAATATGTGTGTACCAGGGCCTCTAGCCACTGCAAATGAACTCCATATGCATGCGCCACTTTGTGCATCTGACTTTAAGTGGGTCCTGACTGGGGAATTGAACCCCAGGCCAGCAGGCTTTGCAAGCAAGCCCTCCCCTCCCCCTTGTGCATGCTCTTTCTCATCAGGAGAGATTGGTTACTTGCTGAGCCATCTCTTGAGACTCTCAGCTTTAAAAGAGGTGGGCTAACTCCACAATGCATGACCCATATACCTCAACAAGGAGGGGCCAAGGGGAGGGGGTAGGTCACAGATGAGCCTAATGATGGTACCAAACTGACTGTATTTGCTGAATACAAAACTAACTAATAAAGAAAAAAAAATGGTATTTATTTGCATGTGTGTGTGTGCGTGTGTGTGTGTGCAGTTGTATCACAGCACACGTGTGGAGATCAGAGAACAACTTCAAGTGTTGATACTCACCTTTCACCTTGTTCAAGTGGGGTCTCTTATTCACCTCAGTGTGCTCTAGGCAAGCTGGCCTACCAGCTTCTGGGATTCTGTATCTGCTCCCTAGCTTAACGTAGGAGGACTGGGCTTATGGACTTTCATCAACATGTCCTGAGGATCTGAACTCGGGTTGTCGGGCGGGCACAGCAAATGCTTTTACCCACTCAGCAATTTCCCCATCCCTCTTAATGTCAGGCACGTTGCTTGGTGAGCATTTGAGGGAGGAAGTCAGGAGCTGTCACCAATAGCAGCTGGGGGAAGTAGCCGTGGGGTTAATGGTGTGGCCAGCTAGAAAGAGAAAAGACAGTGGGAAATAAATGAGTTTTGGGCAGGAGAGGAGATAATGGAGTAATTGGGGGCCTCATGACAGTAGGGATGGAAACAATGTAGGTTCTAGAGGGAATATGGGGCAGGATGAATCACACGTAGAGCTTGGATGCAGTAGGTGAGATAAATAGGGACACAGAATTGGTGAGTTTAGTTGTCACAGTGTGGAACCAACTTGAGTGCACTGCCTGCTCCTGGATGAGGAGCAAGACGTCTCCTCTGCCTGCCAGGTCTGAGCTCAGAAGCAGAGCTCAGCTTCCACTTCTTAGAATCCAACAAGGCAGGAGCCGCTCTCCCCGCATCACCTCTCCCCCTTCTTTCTCACCAGGAGAGACTATTACTTGCTGGTAGTTCATCTTCAGCCACCGAGGAGAAAGCTGCTGGGCTTCAGAGCGTTTTTATTCTGGGAGAGCAGGAGGATAAAAGATAAATGCCAAGAAACACGGGATTTAAGTAAGCAGTAACTAGACCCTAAAATGTAGACCTCAGAGCAGAGAAGCAGGGATCTGAACTGCGAGGCTGTCACAGTCAACCTCCTACGTTCAGGCATATCTTGTTAGGCCTAATCTGACTTGGCCTGATCACATTGGCGTGTCTGCACCCTGCCTCAGGAATGCAGGTGCTGTGAGCTGAAGATTAGGAGCAGCTCTGAATGGTCTACTCACCCCTCACAAGCTTAGCTCTTCCCGAAGCTTATAAAATAATTTTCACCTTTATCTAAAGGCAGAAGGGTTTCTCACCCTGCCCCACCTCCAGTTAGTGTTCTGGCTACATTTTTTTCCTCCTTCCTTCCTACCTAATAAAACCCTCAGTGCAGTGCGGGCTTGTGTAATCAGAGCTGTGCAGGCTGTGCTCCGAGCTGCTTCCCAGGATGCACTGCACACACACAGCAGAGCAAGGGCTGAAACTCCGGGAAGTAATGATGTCTTGAACACCAGCTGGCTCCCGCGGGTCATCCCCTGACTGAGTTCTTCCTGCCCTTCATGCATCCCACCCTCCCCCCACCAAAAAAGAAGTCTGGCTTATTTACCATTTTAGAAAGTTAGACCTTTTCAAAGAGATGCCCCAGGCAAAACAGCCTTCCTCTCCCATCTTTCTGAAACTAATGACTCTTCTCACAAAGTTTTGACAGTGAGAGTTTGTTCCAACAGCTGAGGGAGTTTGCTGGGAGCTGGGCTGGCACACAGCCTGTGGAAATAGCAGGGAAGTGTACTCCTGGCTCTGGGATGCTGAAGTCTAAAATGCAACAAGTTTGATTGCAGAAGGAATGTAGGAGAGGAGCTTCAAGCTGGGGAGGTCCCTGGGTGGGGTCATGTTCTTGTAGTCAGATGATGGTTGCAGGGTCTAATCTCCAGTTTTCTAAAATGCTTGAATGACTAAGATAATTTAATAAGGATGATAATAATGTCTGAGAAATAAAATAAAGTCGGCATATATTAATTGCACAAACGGCTTCATTATGTCATTTTCAGACTTGTATATAATATACTTTCGCCATATTTACTCCTACTATTATTCCCTTTTATGCACTTTCTGCTCCCCATTTCTCCTCCTGCAGTCCTCGTAGCTTCCCTCTAGTTTCATGTCTCTCCTCCCCCCCCCGCTTCCAGATGCAAGTAAACATGTGATGCTTACTTTTGTGGGATTGGCTTATTTCACTTAACATGATGGTCTCCAGTGTCTTGTACACACAGTGTCTTCAGATTCTTTTAAAAGGTACAATTTTCATATTTACTTTTTAATCTTTGAGGATCTAGGATGAAAATGTGAAGATTACAGTTTATATCCCCACCTGAGTATCAAATTCAGGTCTTTAAACTTCAGGCTACCTTCTGCTGACTGTCAGCCCCAGAGGGTACTCAGAGTGGGTTAGGGCGGGAGTGGTTTACAGGTGGGAGATGGAGAATGGGATGACCACAAAAACCTATGGCCATTTCCCATGGACAAGCATAAGGAGGACAATCAACAATGAAACTATTATTACAATATTACAAACCCAGTTCACAACAATTCTGAGGGTAAAACAGCAGGAGTTACAGTAACTTTCGCTTGTGGGGATGAAGAGTGTGAAGTTTTGAGAGGAGCAAGATACTAATACTGGTGAGCAGTGCAACTGTTGAGTGCTCACAAGCTCTTCTCTATAGAAAACTGGAGATGCAGCCTGGCGTGGTGGCGCACGCCTTTAATCCCAGTACTCAGGAGGCAGAGGTAGGAGGATCACTGTGAGTTCAAGGTCACCCTGAGGCTACATAGTGAATTCTAGGTCAGCCTGAGCTAGAGTGAGACCCTACCTTGAAAAACCAAAAAAAAAAAAAAAAAAAAAAAAAAAAAAAGAAAAAAAAAAAAAGAAAAGAAAACTTGCCATGTAAGAAGGCAAGCTTCCAGGCAGACTCCAAATTTAGGAAATCAGAATACTTAGATCTTAAAATAATCCCCCAGGGGATTCAGTGTGTGTGTGTGTGTGTGTGTGTGTGTGTGTGTGTTTTCATCTGTGTGAATGAGGGCACATGCATGTGTGTGTGGAGGTCAGAGGACAGCTTCAGAGGTCAGTCTTCACCTTCCCGCTTGTTCGAGGCCTCTCTCTCGTTGTTCACCACTGTGTTTTCCAGTCTAGCTGACCCGAGAACTTCCAGTGGATTCTCCTGCCTTCACCAGAGATGTAGCTGGGATTATAGATGTTACAGCCTCTGGCTTTTACATGGGTAATAGGGATCCAAACTCAGGTACCCATGCTTGTGTGGCAAGCAATTTACACACTAAGCCATCTATCTATACAGCCCAACATCTGGGGGGAGGGTGCGGTACTAGGCTTGAACCCAGAGCTTTGCATAAGCTAGGAATGCCCAAAGTGACTCACTTTATCCAGTGAAACCCTAACCTTCTGAGACTTCCACAGTCTCCCCAAACAGTACCATCACCAGGAGACCAAGTGTTTGAATACATGTGGCTATGGAGGTTATTTCACATTTATGGTAGTATGAACTCCCAAGAAATTCAGGAGTTTTATTAAAGCCTTTAACCTAAATTTTCAGTCACCTTGCTAGAGGAGGTGTCACTGTGGTCAGATCCTAGGGTCCAGCCCTAAGGTGTGTTTGGGGGCAGATCTAGAATTCCAGCCTCAGGTATACAGAGTGCTTGAGCTCTGCCTGGGGTTTCCAGAGTATGCTTGCTTGTGGTACTGGTGGTGGCTTTCCTCTGTGGGTGGATTTGGTAAAGGGACCAACTTCTTCCACCATTATGGAACTTCCCCGGATCTGTAAGTATGAAATAAATGCCATTCTTCCTATGAACTGTGTCTGGTTTGGAAGTTCATCCCAATAGTGTGGATCTGTCTACCACAATGTTCAAACCATAAACCCAAAGTTTCCTGTAAATCCTCCTCTCAACTTCCTTGGGGGTTCCTATGTGTGTCATGAAGTCAACCTTATTTGGCAATCAAGAGCCTTAGAACCAAGACAGCAGGCATGTCCTTAGCTCTGTGTGGCTGACACCTTCACACATCTCCTTATTGTGAAGCTGTGATCGCTGGCAAATGCAGGCACTTTGTGCATGGTTTCTGAATCAAGAAGCTAGAGTACTCTGTGGTCTCACAGTGTTTGGCATGACTGACTTTAATCTCAGCACTGAGGAGGCAAAGGTAGGAGGATCAGTATGAGTTTGAGGCCAGTCTGGGACTACAGAGTGAGTTCCAAGTCAGCCTGGTTAGAGTGAGACCCTACCTCAAAAAACAAATCATTTCCCCCTGGATTCAAATTACCCCCTCAACTCTCTCTCTGTTGCTTTCTCTCTCTCTTGAAATAGCATTTTCCATTAGCTCATTGAATCGCTCCTCTTTTCACTGGAGAAGATACGTATTGTGGTTTTGGCCTCAAGTGGGCTTCCAACAGTGATATAGAATAGCGCATGCAGGGGTTTGCCCACAGTCTCCGTGGTAGGGCTCAGAGGATCTCCACTCACAAGCTCTCCCGGCTGTAGTCAGGTGTCTGTTGGAATGCATGCTGCCCTGGAGGCTCCTACATGGAAGAATCTGCATCCACCCTAACTCAGATTTTGACAGGCTTATGACCAAACTTGCCTGTTGGCTGTTGACTGTGCACCACCTTCTAGTCCTGGAAGCTTACTACAGCTCCTGCTCTGGGACACTCTCCACAGGTACTTCCAAGCATGTTTCTCTGTATCTGCAATGCCAGCAGGATGCTGTCTCTGTTGGATATTACATTGGAGTTTTTAAAATTAGTTCATAAAGTTAGCCTATGAAGTGATGAGTTAGTGCTATGTGATTCACAATAGCTAGGAAATGGAACCAGCCTAGATGCCCATCAACCGAAGTATGGATAATGAAAATATGGTATATTCACAAAATGGAATTCTATTCAGTTTGTACATTTAGTCTTATATAATGAAATGTGTTCTCAGGATGACATCCCATTTCTTTAGCCTTATAAAGTAACTTGTCATGGCCAAACTTTATTGGCCAGAAGAAAATCACAAGCACACCTGTGCAAGGGGAGTGGGTTATACATGAGTCAGTAGGGACCATAAATGTGTCTGTCCAACTATTTGCTTCCTTAAATTTGTCCTCATAAAGTTATTCAAAATCTGCTAATTCTTTTATTTCCTGTCATTTGTTGATGCCAAACTAAGAGCCTAACATGGTGTGCACATTAGTTTTTAGCAACTTCATAGACATTGTTGCTCCCATTCCTGCCAGACAGATGGGATGTCTGAAATTTAGATTTGATGACTGCCAAACCAGTCCATTTGATTTTGGCATTTACACTTCTTTTTTTATTTGTGTTTTGACATTTTCATACATAGATATTATATCTTGACCATATATACCACACATCACCTTCCCTACCCCCAGTCCCACTATACTCCCCTCTTCTGTTTTTTGGGTTTTCTTTTGGTTTTGGTTTTTCAAGGTAGGGTCTCATTCTAGCCCAGGCTGACCTGGAATTCACTATGTAGTCTCACGGTGGCCTCGAACTCAAGGCGATCCTCCTACCTTTGCCTCCCGAGTGCTGGGATTAAAGGCGTGCGCCACCACGCCCGGCTTGTTTATTTGGTTTTTTGAAGTAGGGTTTTACTCTAGTTCAGGCTGACCTGCAATTCACTATATAGTCTTAGAGTGACCTTGAATTTACAGCAATTCTTCTACCACTGTCACCTGAGTGCTGGGATTAAAGGCATGTGCCACCACGCCAGGCTACACTCTCTCTTCTTAACTGACTGATGCATTCATTCATTTTGCAGTGCTGGCGGGTTGAAGCAAGGACCTTACACATGCTAGGCAAGCGCTCACCCAATTGAGCTACAGTTCTGGCCCAACTGTGCACTTTGCACCACTGCTCTGCATTGTTTCCAGTTAACATTTTTAAAAATACTTTTTAATAGTTATTTATTTATCTGCAAGCTGAGAGAGATAGACAAGAGAGACAGAGAGAATGGACACTCTAGGGCCTCTAGCTGCTGCAAACAGACTCCAACACATGCACCACTTTGTGCATCTGGCTTTATGTGGGTACTGGGGAATAAAACTTGGGTCATTAGGCTTTACAAGTAAGTGTCTTAACCATTAAGTCACCTTTACAGCCCCAACATTTTAAATATATAACTGTCCTCTGTGCCACATTTGACTCTAAACATAACACTTTTCCTTTTTAGGTTTATTTGTTTGTTTGTTTTTGTTTTTCGAGGTAGGGTCTCCCTCTAGCCCAGGCTGACCTGAAATTCACTATGGAGTCTCAGGGTGGCCTCGAACTCACGGCGATCCTCCTACCTCTGCCTCCCGAGGGCTGGGATTAAAGGCGTGCGCCACCACGCCCGGCTCTTTTTGGGTTTATATAGCCGCTTTTCCTCTCTCTTTTCTCCTCCTTACTTGGTGGCTTTTCCAAACCCTATATCTTTATCTACTTCCATATTTAATGTCATTTTCCAGAGGCCTCATCAGTAGCATTCCCCTGCCTCATTCTTTTGGAGTTAGATTCGCTTCCATTGCTATCATGTACCTGTGACATTATTTACAACTTCTTGCCCCAAGCTAATCCTGATTTCTAACTACTAGTTTGTCAACAAACTTCTCTCAAAGTAAAACTGAACAAAGTGGGACTTACCCCTTGGCTATAAGAGTTATAGCTTCTGACTTTGTCTGTGGCTCACTCCTCTCACCCAGCTTCTCTGGTCACTCAGTCCGTATCAAGGCAATGCTCTTTGGTCATTGACATGCATGAAGCACTGTGCTGAATTCTCCAGGGGATAAAGTGATGAACAAGATGTGATTCTTGCCCTGAGCCATGCACCAGGCAAGCAGGAGAGTGGAGTCTCTCAAGTGCAATAAGTGTTTAACCATCCCCATGTCTGCAGTGGCTACCACAATGCCTGGGCCAGGAAGGTGTTTGTTGATGAAGGACTGTGATGGTTCATCTTAATCATCTACTTAATATCCACTTCATGGGGTTTAGAAATGGGTGTGTCTCT
This sequence comes from Dipus sagitta, assembly GCA_036346955.1. Taxonomy (NCBI): domain Eukaryota; kingdom Metazoa; phylum Chordata; class Mammalia; order Rodentia; family Dipodidae; genus Dipus; species Dipus sagitta. The sequence goes on along the minus strand of CM070781.1, from coordinate 107,871,634 downwards.
GAGGGAGTTTCTAGATTAGCTTAATTGAGATGTGAAGAACCACTGTAAATGCAGGCAGCCCCATCTCATGGGGTAGAGGTCCTGGACCATACAGAAAGGAGAAAGGTGCTAGAGAGATTGCTTAGTGGTTAAGGCACTTGCCTGCAAAGCCCTAAGGACCCGTGTTTGACTCTCCAGATGAAAGCCAGGTGCACAAAGGCGAGGCAAGTACAAGGTTGCACATGTCCACCAGGTGGGGCACATGCATCTGGAGTTTGATTGCAGTGGCTGAGGCTCTGGAGTACCAATTCTCTCTGTCTCTGTCTCTCTGTCTCTCTCTCTCTCTCTCTCTTTCTTTAAAAAAATGGAGAAAGTAACTTTGCACCAGTACTCACTTCTCCCAACTTCCTGCTTGTGGATGCAATGTGGCCTGAAACCTTCTATGCCAAAATAGACTATTCTCTCAAACTGTGATACAAGAGAAGTCCTTCTTTCTTCTTCTTCTTCTTTTTTTTTTTCTTTTTTGAGGTAGGGTCTTGCTATAGCCCAGGCTGCAATGAGAAATGTAACTATTAAAAGGGCTATTATTTTTTTAAGTAATATCAGGGGCTAGGGCGATGACTGGGTAAAAATGCTTGCTGTTTAAGCATGAGCACCTGAGAGGGCCTGAGACTTGCCAAATTCTCTTCCTCAGCACCATCATCACAAAGCACATCTGTTGTGGCAGTTGTGTCGAGGGCAGAGACTGGAGGATCTCTGGAGTTTCACATTGAAGGAGAGACTGACTTCTCATAGAAATACATGGGCAAGCAAGAGGAGGGGATACCTGACATTCTCTTCTAGCTTCTGAAAAAGTATGTATACCACACAACTATCACATCCCACACTATACATACTCTATACACACTATACACTTGCATAAATCTATTAATAACACCACTCACATAGCATATATGGCTTAATTGTAAGAAAGTAAGTCTTGTGCCCCCCCACCACTAAAATTGGTGTCATCTTCAAAGTCTAAGATAGCTTTCTCTCATTTCTCTTCATAAGTACCATGGTAACTGATATCTGTCACAGTTGTTATACTTGAATCACTTGACTTTGATAATTGACAAAATGAACTCAAGTCTTCTGGTACTTCCAAGAAATGAGAGGATTCCACTGTTAATTAAGCAACTGTGAACAAGATCATATTGTTGCATCAAGAGGATTCATATCCTAAACAGAGTTCTCCCTGATCATCCCTGTCCCCCAAACCAGTCTGCTTCCCAGAGACAAGGACTATAACCCACTACCTAAGCTCCATCCCAGAACAGAATTTCATATTTTGTGTTCATGCTGGTAAGTACCTACATCAATATCTCTGTCTCTAATCACAAACATACTGTTTCAGTAACGTGAAAATTCCATTCCATTTAGCATTATGTCTGGGGTGTCATTTTTATATTTTTATTTACTTGAAAGCACACACACACAGAGAATGGATATGCCAGGCCCTCCAGATGCTACAAACAGACTCCAGATATATTTGACACTAAGCATCTGGCTTTATGTGGGTACTGGGGAATCAAAGCCTGGTAGTCAGGTTTTCTGAGTAAGTGCCCTAACCACTGAGCAACCTCTGCAGCCTGGTGGTATTTTTTCATGCCAGTCCATTACAACTTGTTATATTCTATGGCCTGGCATTAAAAACTCTGATGTTTACTGAACTATCCCCTCTTGATGAACATATATGTTGTCCCCATTTTGTTTTTCTTGAGCATGCTTATACTTATATGACATTCCCTCTAGGGTGGAATCTAGAAACTAATTGCTGGATCATGGAGATGCAAGCATTAAGGATTTTAGATATGCTCTGACATTTTCTCTACATGGTGCCACTGATCCCTCACCCTGCTTGTTCTAGACATGTTCGAGGATTTCCCACAGCCAACCCAGCACTCTTGGTAATATCAAACTTTTAAAGGCCTGAGATCTCTGACTAAAAAGGTCCCCTTGGGCAAGGGTTTTTCACTTGTTTACAGAGGGATTACTGGAAGCGGAGTGCACCATGAACATCTCCGTTGTGGCTCCCACAGCTTTATCACTTCTAGGCATCAGCTGGGCAGAGATGAACCATCTACACAGTTAGTTTTGTCTTCCTAGGTATTCGGTTTTCTGAGAAGAGACTCACCCATCTTATCTGATGCGAAAGTGCCAGGAAGGTTTCTTTTCCTCCCACCATCTTGAGGGCATGTAGGTGGCGCCACCTATGCCAAGATTTTCCTAACCTAGCTGGTCTTCTTCCTTTCCTAAGGAGCTGAAAAAAAAAAAAATACAAAACAAAACAAAACAAAAGAAAACAAACAAAAAAAAAAAAAAACAAAAAAAACAAAACAGAGAAATTGGCGTTAACATCACAGGACTGCATTCAGCCCAATAGAATCAGAGCCACAGAAATGAGTCAAAGGGAACTGTACACTTAAAAGTCTCTAAAATGATCTTAATGTTACTGCTGGTATGTGGAGAGCAAATGAGAGGGCCACAACATAAATGAATGTGTAAGTGCCATTTACAGTGCACTACATAAAATGCACAAAGAATGCAATCTTCATAGCCAGAAGCCCCTCAGTCTAATTCCTTAGATGACCTCTATCCATGTTGGAGGTACCAGGCACATCATTAACTCCTTAGACGACCTCTATCCATGGTGGAGGTACTAGGCACATCATTAATTCCTTTGACGACCTCTATCCATGGTGGAGGTACCAGGCACATCATTAACTCCTTAGACGACCTCTATCCATGTTGGTGGTACCAGGCACATCATTAACTCCTTAGACGACCTCTACCCATGGTGGAGGTACCAGGCACATCATTAACTCCTTAGACGACCTCTACCCATGGTGGAGGTACCAGGCACATCATTAACTCCTTAGACGACCTCTACCCATGGTGGAGGTACCAGGCACATCATTAACTCCTTAGACGACCTCTACCCATGGTGGAGGTACCAGGCACATCATTAACTCCTTAGACGACCTCTACCCATGGTGGAGGTACCAGGCACATCATTAACTCCTTAGACGACCTCTACCCATGGTGGAGGTACCAGGCACATCATTAACTCCTTAGACAACCTCTACCCATGGTGGAGGTACTAGGCACATCACTTGTAGTCTCTGAGCCTCCAGTGATTGTCCCACATAGTTGTGGTTGGTACCAACTGTTAAGCATTGATTTATATCCAGCCATTCAAATCAAAATAGAGTCAAAGCAAAACAAACCATGCAGGGTTCACCTGTTTCTACAGTATAGTTACCTGAGACTAAAACTCTGCTAAATTATCTGCAAAATCTGAACCAGAATGAAAAAGCACTTGGGGTCTCCAAGTAACAGATGCGGATTCAGCTCTGGTATGTTGAGAGGTGAGTAGCTGAAGGGGCCAGGAAGGTTCAGGTGAGGGTGAGATGCACCTTGGGAGTTCGTAGACAAGGCTCATGTGTTTGAAAACTTGGTCCCTGGCTGGTGGAGCTGTTTGGAGAAGGTGGTGGAACCTTTGGGAAGTGGAGCCTTGCTAGAGGGCGTGAGTCTCTTGAGGTTTTGTAGCCCAGTTCTACTTCCTGCTTGTCTCTGCTTCCTGACTGTGGGTACAATGTGTCCAGCTGTCTCTGTCACCTGCTGCTGTAGCTTCCAGGTTCTGACGGACTGCATCCACTCAAACTGCAAGCCCAAATAAACTCCAGCTTAAACTGGTTCTTGTTAGGTATGGTTACAGCAACAAGAGATGGAACTAATACAGAAGCTGACCCACATTGTCTTTCGTCTGTGAGATGGGATGGTTAGTGATGACGGCCCTGGGGTGCAGTAGTCAGGAGGTAAGTCTAGAATCTGTGCGCCCAGCACAGTATCTGTATACAATGAGTGGTAAACATTCTACCACTGGTAACATGGGGTCTTGATGAATCACTGGGAAATGTCCAAAGACACAAGGAAACCAACCTGTAAAGTGGGCTCGCTGATGGGGGAGGAATTCAGAGCTACACTTAGTGCAAGTTTGGAAACAACTGTATCTGTTCTCTATGGCTGCTGTAACAAATTTGCACAAACTTAGAACTTTTACATAAGCCAGAGTTTTCTCCCAGGCCTGAAAGTCAGGAGTCTTCAGTGGCTTTAATGGAATGAACTAAAGATGTTGGCCAGTCTTAGCTCCTTCAGGAGGCTTCAAGGAGAATCTGTTTTTTGTTTGTTTTTGTTTTTGCTTGTTTCAGCTCATGGATTCAGCCTCACTTATTGGTTTATGATCTGACCCTTCATCTTCCAAGCCAACGATGTAATTAGTATTGCCTCCAGAAGTTTAATCATACTGCATCCTCCCCAGTTTTATAAACCTAATTTTTACGATGGCTTCGTAAGTGCATGAATCATGTCCACGCTAGATAGTGGTATTTGGTCTATCAGTCATGCCTCAATAAAATAATAGCAGTAGAAGGCTGAAGGTCTGGGAATATAGCTCGGTAGCAGAATGTTTACCTCTCATGCACAATAGACTGAGTATACTCCCCACTGAGCATATCCCCAAAATAATATTAATATTTTAATTTCAGAAATATAGCATTTTCCCACTGCTTTACAACTCTAACTCTTCTGTCTCTTTCTATCACATATAAAAAGGTGTATGAAGGCAGGGGTAAGCCTAATTACCAGAATTCAGGTCCCCAGAAGGCATATAAAGCTGGACACAAGTAGCACATGTATCTGTAACACACAGTGAACCTATGCATTGGGATGCAGCATTCTGAAGCTGTCAGGCCATCTAATCTGTGATGCAGCGGCAAAAAACAAACAAAACAAAACAAAACAAACAAACAAACAAACAAACAAAAAAAAACAACAAGAGAGACCCTCACCCAAACCAGGTGGAACACAAGAACTCACACTCCAAGACTGTCCTTGTGCACCACACATGGGATGTGGCACTTGTGCACCCATACACACACAGATCATATGTGCTCATGCACATACACATATGCGCACACAGAAGAAATGCATATAAATACATTGGCTGCACATGGATAATCCAGGATAATTCCCCATTTTAGCAACCTTGATGCACTCACAGTTCTAACGTCCTCTGTGTTATATAAGGAAGCATACTTATGGGGTTCTAGAGACATGGTGTGGTAGATGTGTTACAAGGGGGCATTATTTCACCTACCACAAAGACTTAAGAATAAAAACTTGAGTTCTAGTAAAAGATGCCAAAGATAGGTAGAAGCAACCAAGGTCATGCAAAAAACTGTTCTTTATTTAAGGATTCATTCATTTATTGGAATCTTAAAGTAAGAATATGAGTTGAATAAAATTAGCTAGGCATGGTGGTGCATGCTTTTAATCTCAGCACTTGGAAGACAGGTAAGAAAATCACTGTGAGTTAGAGTTCAGCCTGGAGCTATAGAGTGAGTTCTAGGTCAGCATGGACTAGAGTGAAATCCAACCTTGAAAGAAAAAAAACAACAAAAAAATAGTTGAATAAAATTGAATAATTTCTTATGTGTTTTTGATATGTTTTCAACACATTTTTAGTAAGTTCCTTCTCTGTCCATGCACTGAGATACAAGGACCTCACAGCTCGGTGAAAACAAGGCTGGACCAGTGTTATGATGGAGAGGGGACCTTTATAAAGATGCTATAAACACTTAGAATATAATAAACACAGTATGACAGCAGGGATCATTTCTTTGGGAATGAGCCAGAGTTTGATCAGCATCATTCCAGAGAAGAAATAGCATAGTCTTGAAGGATGATAAGGAAATAATTCATCCAGGAGAACAAAAGAAGAAGATGATAGCCTCCTTCTCCTGGTAACTGCAGAGTCTACTCATGCCCACCAGGCAAACAAGATACACGTGGCTCAGAAGAAAGTAAAACCAGGCCTCTTCTCTCCCAGAAGTCTTTCTTCTGCCAGCGAACTTGAATCTGAGACTTAAAAATCTACCTGTGTTCAGGCTGCCTTTCTTCACAGATGGAAACATGTTCTCACAGTGACACTTTTCAAGGCTTTTCTGCTTCCAAGTTGAACAGCACCTCAAGGGCAGAGCAGTGTTTGGTTCTTCCATAAGGGCAGTCAAGAGATAGTTACAGGGCTGGGGTGATGGCTCAGTCAGAAAAGCACTTACCTTGCAAGTGTGAGGACCTGAGTTTGATCCCCATAACTCATGATTAAAAAAAAAAAAAAAAGCTGTGTGTGGCAGTTTGTGCTTGTAATCCCAGCACTGGGGAGGCAGAGATAGACAGAGCCCTGGGGCTCACTGGCCAGCCAGTGTAGCCTGCTGGGTAAATTCCAGGCCAGTGAGAGACCCTGTTTCACAAAAGAAAGAAAGAAAGAAAAAAAAAAAAAAGAATAGGTGAACAGGGCCAGAGGAGCAAGACCCAAGATTATCTCTTGGTTTATACATGCACACTCTCATCCACTCGTGCACAAATACACACAAGCTACTTTAATGCATTTATAAGGGTTTGTATTTATAAGGATTTATAATTGAAGTCATTTAAATAATCTTCATCTTTTTAAAAACATTTATTTATTGGAGAGAGGGAAAGAGAAAGAAAGAGGGAGAGAGAGAATGGGCACACCATGTCCTCCAGCCACTCCAAACGAACTCCAGATGCATGTGTCACCTTGTGCATCTGGCTTACATGGGTCCTAGGGAATTGGACCTAGGTACTTAGGCTTCATAGGCAAATGCCTTAACTGCTAAGCCATCTCTCCAGCCCTAAATGCATCATCTTAATAGTACCTTGATTAGATTCTCTGTATTTTTTTGTTTGTTTGTTCATTTGGTTTGGGCCCATGAAGTGGGGTGATAACATGTAGTTATCACCAGCTGGTGATGGGGATCCAATGAGCTCTGTCTTTTAGAACCACATTCATGAATGACAGGAAAACTCAACACTTGTCTATCATTGTTTTCCACAATTCTGCTACAGAACAAGTGTTCAGTGAATGTCTCCTGACTGTGGTTGTTCATGGTGTTTGATCAGAGAGAAGCCCCAAACAGTCCTGCAAGGGATTGTTCTTCGTCTTGATTTTAGAGACAGGAAAACAGGCTCGCAAGAGGTTTGGGGGCTGATTGAAGGCCATGGGATGGCTCAAAGTTGCTGATCAATAAATAGGGTCTTCATGTCTGGACTTTCAGGTCAGTACCATCTGGTCTAGAAGACAAGGGAGAGGACACTGGAGATGTATTTGAGAGTTGGTTGGTGGGTTGGGGCATGAACAAGTGCTCTTCTGGCCAAGTTCACACATGCACCATTGCATGCACCAGGACAGCATAGACCTCACTAATGAGGCCATGGGAGCCCTGGAATGCCAGCCTCCTCCGACCTTGAGAAACCAGAAGTGTTCTTGCCCAAGGCTCTCATCCTTGCCTTAAGGAAAAACACCTAGAAGTTGGTGAAACTCCCCGTCTGTGCCCCAAATGTCTACAAGAAAGAAAAAAAAGGGAAATTTATAAAAGTGACAAGCAGCCCTTGGAATGGGGCCACCTGGCAGGGAGGAGCATGAATCCTATTTCTCCACTTGGCAGAGAGAAGGAAAGCTCACAATTTACCCAGGATAAGACGTGGGTACAGGTGACACACTCGTCCTTCCCAGAACTTCACAGTCATTCGGTTTAAGACGCAGTTTCCTAACTTCTGGGATCTACAGAATGTGTCACTCTCCCCATTTAAAAAAAAAACAAAAAAACTAATAGCAGCTGAAAGCCTTCTGGTAGTTAGTGTTTCTAAGGTCAGAAAGACAAGTCCAAAAGCCCTTGAAAAGATAAAAGAAAATGGAAAGCACAGATTTTGCTTTCTATTCTGAGTTCAATGATTCTTCACCCCTCCTTAAACATCATGATTCAACCATATCTTGAGCGGTCAGATTTTCAAGGTTTTATCCAGCTACCAAATATTTGGAAAATTCCTGTATCTGATCAGGTAGCCCTGTGAGCATACCACTTGGACATGGTTGTTGAGAACATTTCTTCTCCAGGCTGAAGTCAGTAGTCAAATGAGAGGATATTAGTTAAGTCAAGTTAACCATAACCCTGCCCCGGAAAAGGTATATGAAGTTTTAAAACTCTCTCTCGTGTGTGTGTGTGTGTGTTCCTGCTTGGATGGACAGAGTATAGGATATGGGTTTAGAGATCCCAGAAGGCAATTAGCAAAGGTGACAAGCGAGATGGCTGGGGGTGCTGGGTATTGGGGAGAGAGCTCAGCCAAAGTGTTTGTCTTGCAAGCATGAGGACCTGAGTTTGATTTCCAGGATCCCTCCTCCCCACCCCCACTAAAATAACAGGCATAGTGCCCCTTGCTTATAATCCAAGCACTGGGGAGACAGAGCCAAGAGGATCTTTATGGCTTTCTGGCCATCTAGTCTAGCCTATTTAGTGAGAGACCCTGTCTCAAAACCAAAACAAAAAAAAAAAAAAAAAAATCGTGGGCTATAACTAGATAGCAACATATGTAGTTTCCTCTGGTCTCTACAAGCACACCCTTACACACACAGGGACACACACACACACACACACACACAATGGCTAAAGAGAAAGGGTTGCAAGGTTTTGGGTTCTTATTATTCCCATCTGTGAGACTCTGTTTCTACTAGTTCACAGCTATTAAATATTGCTCAAAGCTTAGTAAACAAATCACTTCCTTAAAAACAAAAACTTGGGCTGGAGAGATGGCTTAGTGGTTAAGGCATTTTCCTGCAAAGCCCCAGGATCCATGTTAGCTAGATGCACAAGGAAATGCCAACATCTGGAGTTCATTTGCAGCTGGAGGCTCTGGTGCACCCATTCTCTCTCTCTCTCTCTCTCTTTCTCTCTTTCTCTTCTCTCCCTCTCTCTCTGTCAAATAAATAAAAATAAAAATAAAACCGTAGTCAGAATTTAGTGTTTGCCACTTACAACCTAAATGCCCCTGGCCGGTGGTCCTGGTTTCCTAAGCCTGGCATAATTGGGTTTTGGCTGATGCACGAACTCTTGCATCCTCCTCAGCATGAGCCTTGGCCCCTTCTTTGATTTCTCAATGTCCAGCTTAGACTTCAGCTTTCATTTTGCTATTATCTTCTCTTCTCTGAGATGCTGCCCCTGAACTCCCAGTTTGAAAGTACTCATCTTCAGCACTAGGCACTGTAAAGTCCACGTAGACATTCGTGTACTTGGTTCTTAGTGGCATCCACAGTGCTCAGTGTCAGTCATGACGTTTGGTGGAGATCAATGAATGAGTACTGGGCACCTCCCATATGAAGGGTGAGTGAATGTATGAGAAGATGGAGGAGAAGGAACCTTGAAAAACATTTGGAATTACAGTAGATAACCCAGAAGTTACTGGTTTATTTTCTTTTCTCACACATGTCACTTCCTAAACATGATGGTAGTAGGGATTATTGCTTCCATTTTATAGATAAGAAAAGGAGACAAAGAAATTCATCTTCCTTGTCTATAATGCCTGGCTAGTGTGTTTGAACACAGATCTAAAGCCTCATATATGCGAAGTACCACAATCTATGTATTTTTTCTTTTTAAACTATTCTCTGGAGCAATAGATTGAGAAGACAATCCCTGTTCTCAAGGAGCCCAAAGTTCCTAGAGAAGAAAACAGGACTGCATGAACCAAGGACTATAATTATGAGGCAGCAAGAGGGACTAACCATGGAGATATAAGCCCAGTGGCATAGAGACTCTGCATTGAGAGGTATTGTACCTCATATTTTTTCTGTTGACCCAGAGAGAAATATATTTGAGAAGATAATCAAGAGTTTCTTAATATGGTCTGTGATGCTGCTCAGTGGTTATTGTACTTGCCTCGCATGCATAAGGCTCTGGGTTTGGTCCCCAGCACTGCATACACTAGGCATGGTAGCTCACATACCTCTTAACTCCAGCGCTCAAGAGGTGGATGCAGGAGGATAAGAAATTCAAGGTCATGCTTGCCACATAAGGAGTTCAAGGCCAGCCTGGGTTACATGAGACTCGGTCTCAAAGACAAAAATGAATTTTCTAATAGAAATCCCAGAAGATGAAATGGACTCTGAGTCTGAAGATATGTCTCTTCCAGAATAGATTGAACTACACGTTTGGGGAAGAAACTGTAGAAAGAATGTAACTCTTCCAGGCTGATGATAGACTGGCTTGTTTAAGCCACTTTCTGAATGCTAAGCTTAAAAGAGCAGACATTTGTGCTCAGGGTTTGGACAAAGAGATTCATGAACTCTTCCTGTGGTCACTATGGGGAGCTTAGATAGCCCTGGCTCCTGTTTCCTGGGATAACCAGCATGTGAGTGGGGCATGGCTGGAGCTGGCTTTTAAGGGTAGGTTTGTGGAAGATAGTCATGAAGCTCAGGACAGATGGCCTTCTAAGGCAGGATGTACTAGAACCTTGGGTGTGTGGCAGACGATTAATGCTCTCTGCAACTCTATGCAAGAAATCCCCTTTGCTGCTAAGGTCACGGTACTTACAATCCACCTAATGCTCTTGGAACTGGTCTAGCATACCTTGCTATTGTGTGTGCATGCATGTCTGTGTACCCCAAGGAGCATGGGATACAGGGGAAAATGGAGTGGCTAAAGATCCCCATGTGAGGGGAGGGGAAATATTGACTTAGGGGAAGCAGAACACATCTCCTGGGTACAAAGCACTTTCTCCAAAGTCCTGTAGCATAATGGGAAATTAACAGGGTACAACATCGTTGCTGTGTTTTATCCTAGTAAGTTTTCATCTGTTTTAGACAGCATTATCATTTTACAGGTGAGGAAACTATTAAGCTCAAGAGGTGAAAGTCTGTAATCAAGGAGTATTGAGGGAGAAGACTGGGTGATGTCAGAAATGAATATTAGGGCTAATGAAGGATTACATTGTGGGTGTGGGGGGTCATAGTTCAATGCCAGAGATCTTCCTCGGTTCACTCTCCCCTTATATTTTGAGACAAGGTCTCTTGCTGAACCCAGAGCTCACCAATTTGGCTAGACAAGCAAACCCTGGGGATTCTTCTGTCTCTACCTCCACAGCGCTGGGTTTACAAGCATGGAGCATGGTGTTTTTTCCATGGTTCTGGTATTTTTCATGGATTCTGGGTATGGAAAAATCAGGCCCTTGTATGGGTGCAGCAAGCACTTTGCCCACTGACCCATGCCCTCAGTCCCCCAAAGAAGGGTTCTGAATTTCATGTTAAAGCAAAAGGACACAGTGAGTCTTTAGCAGTGAGTGACAATATGGCTCTTGTTTTTGTGTTAGAACAGAATTTGAGAGACCAGTTGAGAGCTGCCCAGCTTTGTGCACATGACAAGAGTGTGGCTTGGATGGTCACAGGCTGAGTGAAGTAGAATTCTTACAGGACACACGTCCCAGTTGCAGCCCTGAGTTATTCACCGGGTGGGTCAAATGGTGGATGTGGTCATTGAGGAAGCTCAACCCTTGAAGACCAGGCACAAGCAGGCATGCACTGGGAGTCGTCCTGAGGCCAGAAGTTTCCATACCCATATACTGTGTCTTTCCTCCAGTGTCCTGAAGATCAGAAGCCCTTCTGGAAGCAGGAAAAATAATCTCAGAAAGGGCCATGAAGACTCTGGGAAGAGGAGGGGTAAAAGCTGAATATTGAGCTCTGTCGTGGTCGGAGTGTCCAATGTCCCCCACAGGCTCATGTGTTCGCATGCTTGGTCCCCAGTTAGTTTTTCTGCTTGGGAAGATTAGCAGGTGGACCCTTGCTGGGTCACTGGGGGTGGGCCTCCAGGTTTTATAGCCTTACCCCACGTCCTGCTTACCCTCTGATTCCTGATTGCAGATACAGTGTGACCAGATGACCTTTTCTTGCTGCCACGTGTTCCCCACCATCATGGAATGCATCCCCCAGAATTGTAAGTTGGAATAAAACCTTTCCTTCCTTCATCTGAGTCCTATTGGAAAATGGGTCATAGCAGCAAGTATAGGAAGGAATGCAAGTTCCTTCTGTGTGTTCCTATTGGTCTACACACTCCCACACAGCTTCTCATTGAATCCTCACCCTTTGGCTTTTGAACAAAGAAGGCTGAGGCTGAGACCATGTGTAAGTTTTTGGCAGGTGAGGGGCAGAGCACAGATTTAACTGTGTCCGTCTAAAGAACACATGCTTGTGGTCACTACATAATGAGACAGGCCAGAGGCAAGTGCTGGGACTTGGTCATGTGTAGGTACTGGCAGAGGGAGGTCTTTGGGGATCATTAGAGACATGACAGTCCCCACCCCTAGGACCCTCCATTTCTTTTGCACCTATCTCAGGTTTAGGTAAACATGCTGAGACCCAAGGGTAGATCAGAGCCAACACTCTTTTCATCAATGTTAATGTGCATAAAGGAACAGGGTAATTCTGGAGGCCTATTGTGGGTACGTATAAAGCAGAGGAGGAAATAATGATTTTTTCTAGTTTCAGAATTTCTTATCAATAATATTTGCTAATGCAAGAAGCTTTCATGGGCCAAGGGCAGCATGGGGCCTCACTGGGATCCTAAGTAGGTAAGAGAAGTACACACAGCAAGTGGTCACAGGAGGAGGGACCTGGCCTGGCCTAGAAACAGAGCTTTCACCATCTCCAATCAGACATCTGCCCTACGCGGCTTGCAGCCCCTCTCTCTGGAATTACAGGTAATAAGGTAGAGCTGATGTTAATGGTTTATGACACGAATTCATTTTGAGAACTATATGCTTCACCCATCGCTTTTATTTTTCAATTTGGATCTGCTGGGTATTAATAGCTTTGGGGCTGTGTTTTCCATTTTAATCTCGCCTTTTCTCGTTTCCAAGTAGATTCCTTCTTTCAATTTACACAAACATTAAACCTCCATTTCCTGCAGCCCCGCACCTCCCTCTCCCTGCTCTCTCATTCCCTCTGCTGACCTTGTGATAAAACTTTTCTTTAATGTGTACTCTTAACTCTCGCAACTAGCCTTACCTTCCTAGCATCACTGACTGATTGACTTGTGTTTTAACCACGTTTAGTCACTTGTAGTTCTTTATCAACTGTGTCAGCCTTTCCATTGCTGCAACAAAACTCCTGAAAGGAACAACTTAAAAGGAGAAAAGATTTATTTTGGTTCATGGTTTTAGAGGGCTTGGTCCGGGGTCACTTGCTTGTGGTAAGGCAAAGTGTCATGGTAGAGGAACATGGCAAAGGAAACTGTTCTCTTCCCCAGTATGGGCTCATCAACTGATGGATTATTCTACTGATGAGGTTAGCACCTGGTTGCAGTTCTTTTTCTTTGCTGGGACAGAGCACCCTACCAGAAGCAGCTGATGTGATGAGAGCATTTATTTCAGGCGTATAGTCCTGAAGGGAAGTTTCATCATGGCAGAGCAGATGCTGGACATCATGTATTGTCCCACTAGCTGGGAGATAGTAAGAAGAGTGAGGGGCAACTATGACAAGGAGGAACTGGGCCATGACACCCTAAAAGACTGCCCCCAGCAACATACCTCCTCCAGCAGGGCTCCACCAACCAAACTGCTACCACTGGGGCCCAAATATTTAAAACACATGAGGCTATGAAGGACATTTCATTCAAACCACCACACATCCTCATGATCCAGCCACCTCTGACCAAAGCACCATCTGGTGACCAAGCCATTTATATGACCAAACCTTTGGGGGATGCTGCCTATACAAACCATAACACACATGTCATGATGCTTTGGGACTCAAGAAAGAGGCAACTTAAAGTCACAGATGCTACAGTATAGCTGTCTTAAAAATTTTCTTTTTGAGAGAGGGAGGGAGAGGGAAACAATTGGTGTGCCAAGACCTCAGCCACTGAAATAGAACTCCAGACCCTTGTACCACCTAGTGGAGCATGTGCGACCTTGCGCTTGCCTCACCTTTCTGCATCTGGCTTATGTGGGATCTGGAGAGTGGAACATTTGTCTTTAGGCTTCATGGGCAAGTGCCTTAGCTGCTTAGCCATCTCTCCAGTTCCAATATACCTTTCTTTAGTGGATCGCATGATAACACAGCAGTTCCAGGGCTGGCTTGTTTGGAGCATGGTGGCCTAGTAAGGATGTACACTCTTTCCATCTTCTTGTTCTGTGCTCTTAGGGGTCAGGCCCTCTGCGTCCACAGAGTGTCTCTTCATTCAGCAGCAGGCATCCTGCCCTTCACAGCCATGACCACCAGAAGGGCATGGAAACTTCATTCCCTGTTTATTTCCTTTTGTGGTATTCTTCCATTCCTCCCCTCATGACCTTCCTCCCTTCTCTGACTGCAACTAGAATACATGTCTAAACCCATCACAGTGAGACCTGACCTTGATAAGCTTAGATAAATCCCAATTGACTTGCTAAGGTTGGAGCTGCCTTATTGGAGCACTGATTAGTGGATGCAAGAACAAAAGCTGTGTGACTTTTGTCATGCTGCGTGCTGTCCTGTTCCATCTTCTGCTGACCCTTGATGTTATGCATGGATGCACCTGGATGCCCTGGCCGGATGTGTCATAGGCACTATGCTCAGTTCTATCTCCTCTGTCTTCTCACTGTGTCTCGGGCATGTGTCAAGCTTGGCTTTCGGTTTGTTCTGTTGTTCATAACCTGTTCATCCTTCTCTCCTGTGAAATCTGTGGGTAACAGTTAGATCTGACTCATCACTGTCACTTCCAGAGCCTGGAACTGAGCAGGTTCTTAGTAAGATTGCTGAAGTTGCAATAGCCTCCAGAAAGGGGAAGTCAAGGGAAGCCTCAGCTTGTTCCTATCATTAAATGTATCTCCTCGCTTCTATGATGTACACTAAGATGTGCAATGAGAGAGGGGAGGGGAAGAAGGAAAGAAGTGATGGTTTATATTGATGGTCAACATGGCAGGATGTAGAACCACCAGCTTGTGGGCATGCCTGTAAGGCATTATCTTGATTAGGTTCACTGAGGTGAGAAGACTTACTCTAGCTGTGGGCAACACCAGTCCAGGTGCTCAGGCTATATTAAAAAGAGAAAGCTAGCTGAGCACCAGCATTTATTGGTATCTATGACCTGGCTGTAGATTCAATGTGATTAGCTGCTTCATGTCACAGCAGCTGAAAGGTAGCAGCCAGAATGAGCTAGCTCTAACAAGGGGGACCGGGGTTATAATGGCCCAGAACCCACTCTGACACAACCCAGCATATCCAGCAAGGCCGTGCCTTCAAAACTGCCACCAGCTACGGCTTGAGTATGAAGCTTCATTACAAACACATGAGGCTGTGGGGGACCTTTTAAATTCACAGCACCACGTCATTGGGGATTCAGCTCCATGACCTCATCCAAACCCAATTACTTTCAAAGGTCCCACCTCCAAATAACATAACAGTGGAGATTAGAGCTTCAACATGAATTTTGGGTGAAGGTCTCTACAGACTTTCAGTTCATAGCAAATAATAATGTTGCTGGCCTCTGGCTTGATGCATTCACAACTCCTAAAGTAGCACTTGTTTAAAAAAAAAAAGCATCTTTTACATATTAGTGGTGGGTATGGTATGTACAGTAGGTGTACCCTCTGATGACCATTCTTTCTTCCTCAAGGTGCTATAAGAACCATGTAGTAAAGGTTGTATTTTGCCCATCACTTACTCCCTAGCTTCCAGCTTGAGCTGTGGCATGAGGATGATAATTTGATAGCTTGTTGAGGTCTGACTGAGTGAACAGAAATGATATTTTTCCTGGAGGCCTGGTCCTAACTGCTCTCTATCCATGTTTTTCTAAAAAGGAAATGGAAAGGCAAGACTGTAGGAAAGGTGTGAAATTTGCCTCGTAGGTAGGAAGTGGTTCACAATCTTCCAGTCTTCTTCAAACCACGAAACTCAACACAAACTGTGATGTTTGATCTCTGGCTGCCAAGTTGACAAAGGATTTAGAACCACCATGGAAACAAATCCTGGGTGTGTCTGTGACGTATTGGATAGGTTATGTGAAGTGATGTGGGAGGGCCATAACTGTGGGCAGCACCATTCTATGGGCTGGGGTCAGGGGTGTAATGTGAACCCCTGCTATCCTGCATTCCCCACCGTGATGAAATGTGTGCTCTGGACATCATGCACCGGAACAAACCCTTCCTTATGTAAACTGTATTGGTCAGGTCTATTGTTACAGTGACAAGAAAATAACTGATACACAAGCCAATCTGTGTTTTGATAATGTTATCTCTGTATGTTTGGGATGGATGAAAAATTAGAAGAAACAGCTGTCAATCACAAATAAAGTTCTAGTGTGGTGTGTGCCATAAACTCTCGAGGCTTTGTGTGAGCTCCTGTTACAAGGAGCTAGTTCCCTCCCCAGTGCATAAAAGGCAAGGTGATGGATTGAGGGATATCACAGAATCAGCATCTCAGACCTAAAATAAATACATGATAGAGCATTAGAAGCTGGGTGAGGTGGTACACATCTGTTCTACTAGAAGAGCATGTGGTGGAGCAATGTGGACTGGGAACACTTGCCATGGCATGTGGGAGCCAAGAGCTCTTGAGCATATACTATTTAGGGCACGTTTCTAGTGACCTACTTACTTTTAGCAGGATCCAATAGCTAAAGTAATATTACCAAGGTATATGAATCTATCATTTTAAAATTCATTGATAAGTCAGAGTCGTCATGTCCCCAGTTACCTTCCAAAAACCCTGCCTCTGAACAGTGCTGCATGGAGGAGGGCCACAAAGGTTTTCAAAGTAGAAGAGGGGCAGTTGGAAAGAAGGGGTTCGAGGGTGGGGTGGGGGCATAAGAAGGTAATGAGAGAGGATTGTGATCAAATTTCAATAAGTATATATATGAAAATTCTTAATTAAGGAGCAAATTCAAGACCAACCTAAGCCTCATAGCAAGTTTGAGGACAGGTTGACTACATGAGATTTGTTTAAAAAATTGCTAAGACAAACAAAAATATTATTATATAGTTATTATAAAATATATAATTACAAAGTGTTCAGCAATATTTGAACACAAATGTCATGCTATAACAAATTCAAATTTATGTGTAGAATATGAGAAATACTTCTTAGAAGCACTAAAGTTTTAAAAAAAGTTATGAAGAAAATGACAAATGACAGAAGCTTTCTAGCTTCTTTGGTAAAGAGGTATCATTATGGGATTAATGCATTCAGGAATATGGCATTCAAGAAAGTCAAGAAGATGCTACATTTTATGCTGTGGTAATTATCAATTCTTGGGAATTGGAGTGTCACTGGAGGGTTAGACAAAATGATGCTTGATTACGATGCTCCTGGCCTGGCCATGCCAGCACAATGATCAAGAAAGAGAATTCAGTTGATACTAGGACACTTTCCTTCCCCACAATTCCTCCAGCTTTTCTAAATTCCGGGAATTCAGAGATCATCTGTACCTGTACCATTACCAAGCACCAAAATCCATGTCTCCAAATCCATTTTGTTGTACTAATAGCTAGAGATTTGTATGCAGGTAAGACATTTCTTTGCAGCTAAAAGATTATACAGTAGTATAATCAGGGAAGCATGGAAGCTAATTACCTATGGTCAAGTTTTGATTCACATTCAATGTTCTAATAAGAGCTTTTATAATTAGGTTTTGTTACACTATGAGGGATGGATTTCTTTCCCTGTATGCCTATGTGCTGTTATGTGCTCATAGAGATATGAAAGATGTTACATGTGGAAAGCTATCACAGAAACCGTGAAAGGTCTCCATCTAAACGCTGAAATAAGTGGAAACCTTCCAGTCAGTATGTGGATCCTGGGGCTGAAGGCAGACTCTCTAAGTTACATTCTGTCTTCCAATCACTCTGCCCTTTGGTGTATTACAATTTGAAGGGCCTCAGCTACCCCATCTGTAAAATGCTAGATGGCTGAGGCAGATTCATTGATGTTAAGCTGCCTGCTTCTTTTCTAGATAGTCCTCACTTCATCATGGAATTCCCTCCACCTCCACTTAGTTCAGGCAAACACAGTATGTTCATTTACAAGCACTGTGTTTCTCATGGCCATGCGAACCATACAGCATAAAAATCCAAAGGAGGAATGATTTATTTTGGCTCACAGTTCCAGAGTGCTCCACCTAGGGCTGTCTGTGAACAGTGTTTCTGGGTCTGTAGTTTGCCAAAGCATCATAACAGAATGGGGTGCTAGAAGCAGAGAAATGCAGCAGCTCATGGTGGCCAGAAAGGAGGGAGAGAAGCGACAGGGAGCCCGTGCTAACTCACTTCCTCCTTCTTCCCCTTCTCGTTCCATCCAGTCACCTAACTTACTGCATGGGTCCATCTATATTCACGGTGGATCCTCCACCCTCTGTTGCCGTCTCATCTCTGTTGATGGAAGTGCCCTCTCAGACACACCCAGAAATGTCCTTTCCTAGGCTACTAGGTGTCTTTTAGTATAATTAAGTCATCAAGTTTGGGGCTAGTGAGATGGCTCAGTTCTTAAAGGCTCTTTCTTGGAAACCTAGTGGTCTCAGTACTCACAAAAGGCCAGATGCACAGTGTCATATGTGCCTGGAGTTTGTTTGCAGTGGCAGGAGGCCCTCGCATGCCCCTGCTCAATCTTGTTTTCTCTCTCTCTCTCTCCTTGTGTCTGCATCTCTCTCAAATAAATAAAATGCATTTTTAAAAGTTTAAGCCTCACCAACAACTCCTATTTTGTCTCTTTCATCTCAACATATCACTCCCAGGTAACTTTACTTTTAATAAATCACTGGTTGCCATTATAGGACAATTTTTCAACAAAGGTAATTAAATGATCTTAAAGCCAGCCATGCGAGGAGGATCCATTGACGATACCTTCCCCTGCCCCACCGATCCTGTCACCTTTCTACTGCCCCAAAAGAGAAGAGGGAATTTGCCTTCCCTTTGGACTTTCAATTCATCATACTCAACATATCAGCTCCTGGAGAGCGGCCACCAAGCAGAGCATAGGAGGGGCCGAAGTACCACTGTGCCAGCAACTCCCCTTTGCTGCTTGCAGAGGGAGATGCCCACTGTCAACAAGACCTCCAAACAAGGACTTTCTGTGAGTGCCACCTGCAGTCTCTGCACAGGCATCAGCTCACAGCTTCCAGATAGCGCCATAACCCCACAGAGAACATCACCTGAAGGGGGGCTTGCAGCATCTCCTTGATGTCACCACAGGTGCCCAGGAAGAACTGCATACTATCTACTGAGACGTGGCTGCTGGATGCCATCCCAGAACAAATCTTACCCATTACAGAAAAGAGTGGTTACAGTGAAAGCATGGGCAGCAACATAAATCGAGAAACCACTGACAATCTAGAGTACACTGAGTGCATGGACCCTACCATCATGCTAAGAAAGGCAGGGCAGGATGCCCCATATACAGTCCCTTAAAGAGAGCTGAGGACCTTTGAAGCCCTGGCAAGAAAGGCAAGACACAAACTCCATAAACCATTAAGGAGAGCTGCGTGGAGCCTGCTATTATGGCAAGAAAGGCAAGACAGGATACTCTGTAGTTGCTTAAGGAGAGCTGCGTGGACCCCGTGGGCATGACAAGAAAGTCACACAGGATGCTCAGCACCCCACAAGGAGAGCCCAGCATTGACATTACGCTTTCAGAGAAGACTTATTTCCTCCAGAACTGTGAGAGAATAAATTTGTGTTACCATCAACCATCCAGTGTGGGTAAATTTTTTGACATTTGCTTTAACAAACTAATACTGATGTGTTCAAGATATTGTTTAATTAACTATGGAAAGCAGGACAATGACTCTTGACTAATTTGTAGGGTTGGTTTGGAGCTCAGAGCCTTGAACATGCTAGGCAAGTGTTCTGTTCTGCTACTAGGCTCTCCTTCAGACCTCTGCATTCTCTAGAAACCTAACTTTTGTTTGATATCCCTTCTTTGCCTCTCATTAGACACCCAGGCATGAGGGGTGTAAGAAAAAGGAGGCAGGGACTGAATGACCACCCTATGACATGGGAGGCCAGGAGTCACCAGTAGCAGATGAAGAATGAATCTGCCTAGGTATCCCAAATGACCTTCAGGAGAACTTGGTCTGTGATCAATGGCACAGATGTTGGTCAGTGAATCACAGAAGTATCAGAGAATAAATTTCTGTGGTGTCTAGTCCCAGAGTTGAGGGCCAATTTCTTATGAAAGGTCATGAGCATCAGGGGATCAGGAAGTACAAAATAGTTAGTTTGCAAACAAATATTTTCCAGAGATGTAGTTTGTGCCTTTTGGTTTCATGCTAGATATGATAGACATGGAAATTGGTGGCTGCACACACTACTCACCATGCAATGCACACGATTGTGACCACAGCATATGGATTGACCCCAACAGATCCTGTTCCATGACTTCAGTTGTGTTATGTCACTGTCTTAACTTCCCTTGTAGATCAGGGGTCAATCCCTCACTCTTAGTCTGGATGCCATTCTGATGATCAATTTAGAGCAGTGTCTACAATTTCCAACAAAAGGTGCTCAAGTTGGACCTCAGGTTCCACTATGTATGCGCTATACAATCAGTTGAGGAGGATGGTTGGTAAAAATAGGTGTCAGATTCTCTCAAACTGGAAAAAGACTAAATTCCATGGGGAACATTCACTCATTCATTCACTATACTGAGGAAGAAGGTAGGAAGTTAATACTATTTTGAAGGAAGAGGGAGTCACACAGAAAATCCTTCCTGTTGAGGAAACAGCATCTTTTGAACCAAGAATCAGGGAAAATCACTAGAAAGATGTACTGACCGGGAAGGAAGTTGTGGCTGCACTGTCCTAGGAAGTGTTAGAGGAGGGGTGAGGACTGGTGTCCTTATAGTCACACTAACCAGCACCTCATTGACCAAGCACTTTTGGACAGAAATTATGACATCAGAGTAGTTGTCCATGGCAACCACAGCTCCCTCATAGCCCTAGGTGGACTGGCGCTTGTCCAAGCTGAATCTGAGTCTAATTTGTTAATGTTAGCCTCTTCCTGGCCATTCAGTAGAAAACGTCCTCCCATATCCAGTCTTCTGTCACACGTGCACTGGCCAGAAACATTAACTGCTTCATTTCTCACACGTTCACTGGCGGGCCCTGGCATTCCTAAGCAGGTGTCAGGCTACGTTACTTGCCTTACATTCACTAGAGCCGTAAGACTTAGCTGTTCAAGGGACTTGAATATGTTCCCCTCCCTGACTGGTTTAGTCCTTTTCTCAACTTGGAACTTGCTTTCTCCCCACCATCCTGGTTCCTACCTGCTGTCAGTGAGGAGCACTCACATGCTTTCTGCTTCTGACACTTTCCTGGTACTTTCTCAACCCAAACAAATCTTCTCGAAAAGCTTTTGTCATTGTTTCTGAGGAAACTGTGTTCCACACTAACTGTAATATTATTTATCACTGTGATTAAAGTGGCTGACACAGGAAACGCAAAGGGAGGAAGTGCTTATTTAGCACAAGCTCTCAAAGGATTCATTCGATCATGGTGGGGACATGGTATAATGTTCATATCATGGAGGACAGAAATCACAGGTGACCGTGTGAGAGATCAGAGCCAGGCCCTTCACTTCCATAGCTTGGACAGACCAATACTGTCTCCCATGTCAGGATTAGTGCTCTGTGTGGAGTTAGCCCACGGTTGGAAGGCGCTTTTCCCACCATCAGTCCTAACACAGGTTATCGCAGTCATGTCTTGATGGCTTAAAAGAAGAAAACTTGTTTTGTCCAGTTCCACCACCAGAACCAGAAGAAAACAAAAGGTGATGAGAGCTTGTCTACCAGGTGTAAAGTAAAAAATATCCTCATTAGCTTTTCCACATACCACTTGCTCTGTAACAGTTGTCAAGACACTGTTTAGATCTCATAACACTTCTATTCAGTTGAAAAATTTGAAAAGCAGTTTGTGTGTGAGCTGTCGACAGCATGTTCTGCTGACATTACTGAAGACTCTGCCCTATAGGGCTAGAGATGCGTGCCAGGGTCACCTGGCAGGCCATGGTGGACACAGCTGGACCCCTTTATAGATACGCAAAGTGACACCATCAAGATAGTTCATTGAATGGGAAATATTCAGGGATTAAATAAAAATATCCTGAAAATCAACCAGGCTTGGAACAGCGTTTAATCCCTGCACTCAGGAGGCAGAAGTAGGAAGATCACTGTGAGTTTGAGGCCAGCCTGAGACTACACAGTGAATTCCAGGTCAGCCTGGATGAGAGTGAAACCCTCCCTCAAAAAAGAAAGAAAGAAAGAAAAAAAAATTCTGAGATTCAAAACCAGGAAAGAGATCTTCACATCAACTTAGATGTTAGTAGACACTGGGTTGGATTGTTTGAGCAGAACAAGACTTAAGGTATCAGTGAAGAGGCAGCACGTGTTTGAGACCATCACTGAAAATGAGAGGGAGGTAACATGGTAGTGGAGAAACCAAGAGTTCTCTGAGACAGAAGGGCTTACAGACTGTCAATGAGGAACCTAAAGGACACAAAGCATCCTCCAGTCCCTTCTGTGACTGTTGGTCATAGGCCAGCTGTAATTGATCTCATCCATGTTCGTTATGAGCTCAGATGGGTGGGGCCATTGTGAGGCAGTCCCCCCAGCAGATATAAGGGGGCCTGGAGGGCCCTGAATTTGTCCAGGCCAACAGAGAGGAGAGAAAGTGAGATAGAGAGGAGAGAGAGGCAGTGGACCCAGACTGAGGAGAGTTGATGGGGAGATTTTTGCACATTATTGAGAGGAGAGGAGAGGAGAGGAGAGGAGAGGAGAGGAGAGGAGAGGAGAGGAGAGGAGAGGAGAGGAGAGGAGAGGAGAGGAGAGGAGAGGAGGGGAGAGGAGAGGAGGGGAGAGGAGGGGAGAGGAGAAGAGTTTTTTTTGTTGTTGTTTTTGGTTTTTAACTTTATTTTTTTGGCTCTTTGGACTTTACTTTCTGGTTTGTTTTCTTTGGGTGTCTCTGGTGAGGGATTTCTGTTTTATTCTGGTTTGGTTTTTAGTTTTGATTTTTTATTTTATTTTCTTTTGTTAACTACATCACTCATTTCCTTTTCACTTTTAGCTTTATTTTTTGCTCTTTTGCTTTTTGCCTTTGAAGTTTATTTATTTGGCTTTTTGGAATTTACTTTCTGGTTTGTTTTCTTTGGGTAGTCTTTGGTGAGGGATTTCTGTTTTATTCTGGGTTTGTTTTTAGTTTTGATTTTGATTTTTTATTTTATTTTCTTTTGTTAACTGCATCACTCATTTCCTTTTTTACTTTTATCTTTAGTTTTTGTTCTTTTGCTTTTAGCTTTTGTGCCTTTGAACTTTATTTATTTATTTTTGGCTCTTTGGAATTTGCTTTCTGGTTCATTTTCTTTGGGTAGTCTTTGGTGAGGGATTTGTGTTTTTTCCAGGTTGGTTTTTTAACTTTTTATTTTTATTTTTTTATTTTACTTTCTTTTGTTAGCTACATATTTCATTTATATTTTACTTTAACATTCTATTTGGCATTCATAGCCATGCTACGATGTTTCAGAGTGATGAAAACCTCTGGTCTCAATATGAGGACCTTGGCCTCATAATCAAGTGCTACTATGTGGAGGTCCGGGGAGCTCGCCATTGTCTAACAGGTGTCCATGTTGCCATCAAAGTATTAAAACCAAGCAACTGGTGAGATTTCTCAGAATTGAAGAAGATGTGGAAATTTTGCCGATCACCACACACCTGAACATTGTGTTGCTATTTCATATATTTGAAACAGAAGAGAAAATCTTCTTGGTTCTGGAATTGTGTCAGCTACAGCTGCTGGAGCACATCTATAGCAAGGGCTGCTTGCAGGAGGACAAGGCCCAAGGGATTTTCAGGCAAGTTTTAGATGCCCTCTCTTACTGCCATGACCAAGGGATAGCACACCTCGACATCAAGCCAGATAACATCATGTTAGATGATAGGGAAAAGGTGACCATAATTGACTTCGGCACAGCCACTAGAGTTTGTCCAGGACAACTGTTGACGAGGCACTGTGGGGCTATCTTATTTAGCCCTCCAGGAGTGATGAGGCCCACATAGTTGAAGCCAGCCTGGGCTACATAACAAGAACCAGTCTCAAAATCAACCAACCAATCAAGCAAGCAAGCAAATAAGGAAACACAAAATAGTCATTAGACATTCTATGAGCCTAAAACCTTTATACTTTTTATACATGGAGGGTGGGTGGGCAACTAGATCCGAGAGAAACAGGAAACAGCAAGTCCTGGCTCCATGCATCCCTCTTGTGTAGGCTTCGCCCTGTCAAATGAGGACCTCAAAGCCCTTGGCAAGATACTGACACATCTGTGAGGGCTGGAAGAAAGAAATTACCCCACTGGGTGGTTATGAGCATCATGTATAGAGCTGGTACATGCTAGGCCTCCATTCACCAATATAATTATAAGTGGAGAGAAGAGTTTTTTGCTAATGACAGTTATCAGGAGGTGGTGTTTGCAACCTGGGTGTTGAACACTGATTAACAGAGAGGTGAGGGGTGGGCATATCTAAGCCTAGGAGATGACAGTCACCTGAAAATGAAGATATAATGGTGATAGTGGCTTGCTAAACACCACACGATCTCATTTTATTTTCAAAACAATTCTATCACACAGGTGCTATGATTCATTCCTTTCTACATATGAGATGTCAAGGTTCAGAGAGTTAAAAAACATGCTCAAAGCCACACAGCCAGTTATCTTGTCCAGAACCATGTTCTTAACTCCCATATTCTTCTATTTCCACAAGACTCTACAAAGGGAATCTCTTTCCAAAGTAGCATCCTTGAATAACTAGCTGGCATAACTTTGTGATTTTTTTAAAAGAATGCTTACGATTGTCCAAAACCAGGTCCATACCCTGGGCCCATCAGTGGGTTTGAAGGAAGGACAATTCTCCCCTAGCTCAAGCTTCCTTTCTCACTCTGAGAAGCCTTCACACTGCCCAGCTTGCCTCGTGGCTGAGTCATGGCTCTCATGATCCTGGCTGGCAAATTGGAGACACCCTTAATTGGATGTTGAAAAAACTCTGCTTTGCTGCACAATGGCTGGAGCTGAAGAGTTATAGCTGTTTACTGTAACACACAGACAGTCCCATTAACAAGAATGATGGGAGGCTGCTCTGTGGCATTACTCTTAGCAAAAGACTTGACAAATATGCTTTGTAAATGAAAGCGCTCCAACAGAGCAAACATATAGCACTTGCTCCCCACCCTTCCCGCCCCTCCCCTTCCTAGGGAGACTTGCACGTTGAATCCCTTATACATTATTCAAGGCTCCATATACTGACGACGTTCATCAGGAGTGGTGCCTATGGCAGGGAGAAGCTTGTATCAACTGACAAATGTAGACAAAGCAAGCTGCTTAACCCAAGAACAGTGGGTCAGAGAACAAACAGGGAAATTGATGGTGCTCACTGTATTTCTGCAGGAATGGAAGAGTAAATGAACATTGTACGTCACTGCTTATCACATCAGCTAGGAGGGAATTCTAAATGACTCAGTGGCCTACTTTAAGGAATGCTGATGGATTGTACACAGACAGCTTTTGTCCCAGTTTGGGGTTTGTCTTGTCTATAAAGAGCTAGAGACATATTCAGGTGTCAGCCATAAGAATCTTACTTTCCTCACATCCTGGAACCGGGGATGGATGCTACTGGAGAGTAGTAGAGCTGTTGAAGGTACCATGGCCAGTGGATCCAGGGTTAGGGACATCCTCTAGACATTCATCCATCTCTGAAGGGATATGGGCTTTGAAGTAATCTCAGAAAGGAAAGGTGTCTGGCTTTGACATCAGTTTTTTTTTGGCTGGCCTCTCAGTTACCAGCATGTGGACAATGCAATAACTCAAGTTTCACCTGGGATCAGGGATAGTAACACCTGCCTGTATTAGTCAGGCTTCTCTAGAAGAACAGAACTGATAGCATGGATATATTACAGAGGAAGGAGATTTATTAGAATGGGCTGCGTTGCTCTAACCCTCTCATTTCTGGGACTGTAAACACCAGACCAAAAGCAGCATATGGGTTGGTCTTGGCTTGTGGTATTGAGGGGAAGTTTCACGGCGGTAGGAAAAGCATTGCAAGGGGCATTCCGGGAATCACATCTTGTCAAATCAGCTGGGAGGTAGCAAGCAGTAAGAGTGAGTGAACTAGTGAATACCCAGTAGGGCTGGACTAATGAATCCAGTGTTGCCCCCAGTGACACATCTACTCCAGCAAGGCTCCACCTCTCAGAGGCCCCACCAGCTGGGGACCAAGCATTCCAAACAGATGAGTCAAAGGGGCTGTCATGTCATTCAAATCACCACAGGCTGGGGCCTTCAACAGTGGCTGTCTACAGGCTAGAAAGGCTGAGAAGTTGGCAGCTGCTCAGTCCAGGAGATTGGATGCCTCAGGAGTCCCAATCTGTTCCTAATGTGGATGTGTTCACATGTGCAAGTCCAGGTGTGTGTGTGCCACAGCACATGCATGGGGGTCAGAGAACATCTTTGCTTGGCGGTCCTTGCCTTCCACATTGTTTGAAACAAGATCTCTAGCTGTTAACTGCCACATTGGCTGGGCTAGATAGCCTGAACACTTATGGGAAGTTCTCCCATCTCTGCCTTGCTCTCATCCTCAGTCTGCTCTGATCACCAATGCAGTGCTCCAAAAGGATCAGGTTCTCATGCTTATGCAGCAAAAGCATTATCGACTGGGCCATATCTCCTGTCACAGAGGCTGGATTCTCATACCAGCCAAGTATGGCAGCAACAGAGTAGATGCACTCACCAGCAAAGGATGAAGCCAGGCAAGCAACCAGCACTGTTCTCCGCAGATCACTTGATATGTGGGGTGCTGTCTGGAGGGGCTGCTCATTCAGAGCAGTGGTTCCTGCCCTTCATTTAATCATCCCTGAAAATGCCCTGACAGACCATCCCAGTCAGGTCTCTTAGTTGACTCGTGCTTGAATGAAATTGACAATTGAGATTAACCTCCACACTACCTCACAAGACTGAACTCAGGATTGTTTATATGCAGCAAACACAGTGTGCAGGGCATTCAGCAGGCACTCAGTGGATGCTCATAAATGTCATGTGAGGAAACGAGTTTGCTATCACTGCAGAGAACGAAGCAGAAGCCAAAGTGGGACAGTTCTGAGAGGCAAGGATGCAATATTGACATTGGAGTTTTGGTTATATTAAAAATTCTTCTAGGGCTGGAGAGAGGGCTTAGTGTTTAAGGCACTTGCCTGAAAAGCATATGGATACAGGTTTGACTCCCCTGAACCCACATAAGCCAGATTCACAAGGTGGCACATGTGTCTGGAGTTCGTTTGCAGTGGCTGAAGGCCCTAACATGCCCATTTTCTCTCTCTCTCTTCCTCTTTCTTTCTCTCTCAAATAAATAAATAAATTTTGATAATTGTTTTAGGGTTAGTTTATATTTTGCACAAAATGGTGGGTTTCATTATAATATTTTCATACATGGATATAAGGTACTTTGATCATATTCACTCCCCTTGTTACCCTCTCTTGTTCCCTTACTGGTCTCCTTCCTTTTGTTCTGTCCATTTTCTCGCATGTGATGTAGTCATGTTCTTTGTGGGGGAAAAATGCTCCGTTGTTATCTATAGCACATTTCCTTGATCTGTTCATCTGTGGATGGGCACATAGGCTCGTCCTGTAATTTGGATATTGGATCATAGTGGTACACTTCTGTTATCTGGTTACTGGTGGATACTCTGCAAGTTACACAATGTCTGAGACTTAGTTTTTTGTTCTGTCAAATGCAGAAATTAATAGGTGATATATATAAAGCAAAAAATCCAGTAGAGAGCTTTGGTCTGTGATATTTTTTGAAGGAGGAGTGGGACTGTGGGAGTACTCTCCCAGCTGTCTTAAAATCCAAGACAATTGAGAGTCTATGATCCTGTGAGGAAGAATAATACTGATTCTCATAGGAAATGTACTAACTCTGGATGGGGCAAAGATGGCTCTAACCTCTGTGAGGGAAAATAAAGTAAAATAATTGTGTTAAGTGTCTGTTGTGTGTTCAGCACTTATAATCAGCTTTCTTAAAACCCACAGCAACCCCATCAATCTTTTTGTTGTCCCATTTTGCAGGCCACCACAATCATCACATGTTCCAAAGCAGAGGAAAGGGAGGGTCCTTAGGTAAGATGATAGGCCCCGTCACCAGACTGAGCTGATGGTCCTCATCCCCTCAGGGGTCCCAATGCTCACAGAACTACCCTTCTGTCCTCTGTCAGCGAGTTGGCAGGAGTCTTTCCCAAAGTGGGTTCAGCCAGACATCAGCATGCCAGCAAAACCACCCAAGTTTTTGTTAGAAAGTTGGCTGGTCTCCTTTCTGTGAGCTCATACTTAATAAGATCTACAGCAGCTGGAATAGGGGTGCGGCACTGGAGGCCTGGCCCAGGGACTCTGCACAGTTGTGCTGCTGACAGGAGGCTGTGCAGGGAAAGAGGGAGGGGTACATACATACGCACAACCTCACACATATAGGTGCATACAGAACGCACAGATACACAAACACACAATACCCACACACTCACACATAGGTTCTCAGGGCTGCTGGGCTGGAGCCTAAGAAGACAAGCAGAAGGTGTGCTTGTGTCTCTGTGCTGGGCGTTGGACCCTTGAAGTACTGAGCATGTGCTGTGCCCCTAACCTCTATGCCAGCCCTCAGCAAAGAACTCTAGACAAATCTCCCAACTTCCAAAAGGAGGGATGCATCAGGGCCTAGGTAGTTCGGGACATGCCCATGGCTTCATTATCACATAGCAGTTAGCGTTCTTAAAGCTCCTGTGTCATGAACTGATGAGTGAGAACTGTGTAGGTTTACAGCACATAAACAAGGGTGGGTAATGTTGAAGCAGCCCCACCAAGCTGCCTCAGACACTTGGAAATTTTAAATATGTGGTGTAATGATAGCACACGGCAGAACTCTTGAACTCATTCCTCCTTTCTCATTGACATTTTCTTTGACACAAGTCTCTGTCTCTCCAATTCCCCACCTCTGGCAGAAACCATTCAACTGTCTGTTTCTATGAATCTAGCATTTTCAGAATTTTACCTATCAGGAAGTCCATGTGACATTTATCTTTCTATGTCCAATTTATTTTAATGACTGATCAATGTTGTGGTGGTTTGATTCCAGTGTCCCCCATAAACTTAGTTATTCTGAATACTAGGTTCCCAGCTAATGAAGATTTGGGAATTAACAACTCCTGGACTTGGGGTATTGTTGGGAGTGGGCTTATGGGTGTTATAGCCAGTTTCTCCATGCAAGTGTTTGGCACAATCTCCTGTTACTATTGTCCACCTTATGTTGGCCAGGGGGTGATGTCCACCCTCTGCTCATGATGTCATTTTCCCTGCCATCATGGAGCATCCCCTCAAGCCTGTAAGCCAAAGTAAACCTCTTATTTCCCACAAGCTGCCTTGGTCAGGTGATTTCTACCAGCAATGTGAACCTCACTGCAACAAATATCTTCCTGGGCTATCCATATTGTCATAAATTATAGGAATCCTTCCTTTTTTGAAGGCTGAATACTATTCCATTTTGTATATAGAGAATTTTTGTTTATTTTTTTGACATGCTGTATAACCCAGCTTTGGAGTCACTATGTAGCCCAGGCTGCCCTGGGACATGCGACAGTCTTCCTGCTTCAGCCTTGTGAACTACAATTGTGCACCACCATGCTGTCATAGCTAGAGTTTTCTAGAGGAATAGAGTCAATATAATAAATCAAATCTATAATAAAAAGGGACTGTAATGGTATGAATAAGGTATCCCCCACAAACTCTTGTGTTTTGAATGTGTGTTCCTCAGCTGGTGGCAATCTGGGAGGTAGAGGCTTACTGGAGGAAATTTGTTGTTAGGGGTGGGCACACGCTGTTTCAGTCAAGCTCCTCCCCTTGCCAGAACTCAGCTCACTCTATTGCTGCTGTTTTCCACCTGCTGTGGTGAGGAAGTGATGGTCATCTTCTGCTGTAATAGCATGGAGTTTCCCCTCACATACATAAGTTGAAATAAATCCTTTCCTTCCTTCCTTCAGCTGCTTCTGGTTGGGAGTTTTGTCCCAGCAACATGGATTTCTTATATTAGCTTACACAACTTGGACTGGGTAGTCCAGCGATGGTGGACTTGCCATAGTCCAAGAAACAGTGAATTCAGTAGCTGCTCAGTCCACGAGGTTGAATACCTTAGCAGTCCTGAAGGTGTGGAGGACTCCTGGAGAGCCGCTGGTCTTCACTCCATGTTGGAAGGCTGAAGAAGCAAAGGGTGGAAGAAACAGGGTCAATGCACTTGCCAGCAAAGGCCAAAGGAGGGAAGCAAAGGGTGCTACTTTTCTCTGGAACCTCTGCTGCCAGATGGTCTGTCCATTATGAGGGAGGGTCTTCTGCCCTCCATTATCTCTCCTGGGTCATAGATCTGCCCAGAGGCATGTCTGTTAGCTGGTTCCCAATCCACTTAAGGCCATAGAGATGAATCCCCATGCATGTCCAGCTTATACCACAGTAAGAGAATCCATTCCTTGATTGATAGACAGGTGGGTTTCACATCCCAGCCACTGTGAACAGTGCTATGCTGTGCTGTGCTTTACCAAACTACTTCATAATGTTTTCAAATCTGTGTACTCAGAAGGAACATGGTGGAACCAAGTGATAGCTTTAATTTGATTTTTTTGAGCAAATTCCCAACTCTTTTCCATACCAACTTGCTAATTTCCATTCCCACCAACAGTGTGCAAGGAGCCCTTTGTCTACCTCCTCACTAACACTTGACATCTTCTATTTCTTTGATGACAGTCATTCTACAGGTGCCCCACACAGTCTTTCCTATCTACACGAGGAAAATGTGATAAACACTCTTTTTATCACTGAAGTATGCAATGAGTGAACCTCCCAATTTCACAAGGACCCGGGACCCCAGCAGTTCCTGCCCCTCTAAAACTTGAAACCTCTGTACCTGCTCATCTTTGTGCCTGGAGCCCTCAGGTAGAAATAGAATGATTCTTGCCAGTGTGTGCCACCTGGGTATCACCTTGCATTTTATAAGTGAATTTGTGCTCCTGTGTGAATGCTGCTATACTGTGGGTGTGGAGGTCAAAGGCAGCCTGGAATGTTCATTTTCCCCTTTTGGTTAGCAGGGCAGGGCAGGCTTCCTCTCCTTGTTTACTCTTGTGTTTGCCAGATTAGATGGATCATGAACTTCGGGATTCTCCTGTCTCTGCCTCCCTTCTTACTGTAGGTATGCTGGGATTAGAGACACTTGTGCTATGTGTCCGGCTTCAGGTGGGTTCCGGGAAATTTAACTCAGTTGTCAGGTTTGCACAGCAAGAGTTCACTCACTGAGCCATTTCCCCAGCTCATTAAAAGTGAGTTTTAACAGTACATTTTACTTAATCCAATTATCCAAAATATTGTCATATTAACACCAGACCAATATTAAAAGTTACTAACAAGAACTAGTGAAATGGCTCAGATATTAAGAGTGCTTGCTGCCTAAGCAAGAGGACCTCTCAAACTGGAGACTGCCAAGTTTGACTCCCCAGAACCTGCATAAAAAGCTGAGAGTGGCCATTCATATCTGTAAACCAGTCCATGGTGGATGGAGATTAGAGATTCGTGGTGGCTCACTGATGGACACCAGCTCCAACTTTTAGGAGTGCCTAACTTAAGGAAATACATGGATGTCAGACATTCTCCTGTGGCCTCTGCATACGTGAGTGCATACACCACACATTACACACACACATTCCACACATATGCAAAAATAAAAAAAAAACTAAGGAGAGAAAACCGATGTGGATTCTATACTGTTTTGACTGGTCATATTTCAAGTGCTCACTCTCTACATATGGCTAGTGAGACCCCTGTTGGATGGCACAGGTCTACTGGATGACCTTTCAGTTTTCAATGACCCCAGCTCTTCTTGCAGGGTGACCTTTCAGTTTAGAAGGACCCCAACACCTCCTGCTCTGCCCTTCAAGCCACAGCAGCACCCCATTGCCCCCTCATGTTGACTGTCACCCTCACTGGCTTCTGTGTCATGCCGCATTGACCATTGTGTAAATGCGTAACTCATGTGACCACCTTCTAGTCTTGTTACCATTGTTTGCAAACTTAAACTTTTATTGTCTTTCGCTTCCCACAGACTATAGTCTCTGAGAGACTTTCCACTGCTGTGTCCTCAGCCTATAAAACAGTGCTCAGGACTCAGGAGTCATTTGAGAAATAGCTTTGTGGTGGACAGGTTGATAAATAGGTACCTTAATAAAGATATCAGAATCTAAAGGCTTCTATTGAGGACAAGAGGGGCATAGGCAGTCTCTTATCCACCACCTCTTTGGGAACTTCTCTTCCTCCTCCAGGCAGCTTCTCCTCTACTGCAATTATTTGCAGACCTGGGGTCTCCCATTCCCACCACAGTTGCCTTCTCTGTATATTAGGAGTTCTATTTTAAATATTCCTTAAGCCAGGGCCTCTGTACAACTATTCTTCATCTATACTAATTTGCCTGTTCTTATGTAATTTGTAAGGTGGCAAAGCCTGACATAGTACCACAGTGTGGGAAATCCAGGCCATTTGTTAGCTGCTGTCTGCTGCGCCATTGAATAATTCTTGGCCATTTGTAAACAGCAATCCGCCACACTCATTAGGTCTGATGCAGCCACTGGCCATGCCATGCAGAGAGTCTTGATGGCTGCCCACATATCTGGAATTCCTGGCATGGCTCTTTGCTTCTTAGTCTGTGATGGAAATGTGGCAAACTTTCTCAGGGCCTGGTAACCTGCTGGTCTGAGCTTGAATACGGGGAGCACTGAGATCTATTCTGCTTTTGTGAGGATCCCAGTGTGTTAGTAACTATACAATGTGCCATACCCACCAGGGTTCCCTTTAGCTTAGGAACCTGTATTGAATTTGTCCAGTACTGGTCCTGGAACTCCATGGAGGATGGAAACATGTCTTGTTCAACTTTGTAGCTCCAATTCTTAGCCAAGAGCAGAACAAACAGTGTATTTTTTTTTTGAAAGAATTAACGAAGCAGGTGAGCTTGCAAGTCATTCATTTAAAGATGTTTGTATCTTGCCTTACATGTTTGATTTTATTCCCATTTCTTTTCTGAGGGGGGGTATTTATTTATCTGAGAGATGGGGGAGGAAAGAGAAAGACACACTCACAGAGAATATAGCCATGTCAGGGCCTCTTGCAGCAGCAAATAAACTCTAGATGCATGTGCCACTTTGTATATCTGACTTTATGTAGGTACTGGGTAGTCAAACTCAGGTCTTCAGGCTTGGAAAGCAAGTGCATTTAACCACTGAGAAAATTCTCCAGCTCTCCATTTCTTTTTAAAACTTTATTGACTATTTTAACACATGAGTATACTGCAATTTGTATTCCTGTACTATTTGTGCCTCCTCCCACACTCCTATTCCATGAACCACCCTCCTCTTTCCAAGTAGTCCTTCCTCTGTTTGATGTCTCATCATTTTTGTCCTCCCCAGTTTTCTCTGTCAAAATGTTGATGGGTTGGGATTGGGCAGGTCTTGAGGGGATAACAACAACCACTGTTGAGGTCATGCATGCACCAGTCTGTTCATGTCCAGAGGACAGTGCCCCAGAGTCCTCCTGCTTACCCTGTGGCTTTTACATTCCTTGCCTTCCCACATCTCCAATAGTCCCTGAGCCTTGGGGGTTGGGCTTTCAAACATTTCTTATTTTCTGCTTTGATGAGTTTTGAGTCTCCTCAGTGTCTACTGCCGTCTCCATAGAGAAGCTTCTGTGGCCGGCAGTAAGAGCAGCGCTTGTGTTCTTTCCACCTCCCTCTCTGCTGTGATCTCTGACCTTGGAGGGTGCCATGGAGATGTCTCATCAGGTCCTAAGCACCGGGATTTCTTTTCTGCTTGTTGTCTTGATGAGTATTGGGTCTCTCCAGTATTTGTTACCATCTGTAAAAAGAACCTTCTCTAACCAAAAGTGAGAACAGCACTGCATAAACACATACATATGAAAGTCAATTTGATAGACCCAATGTATGTATTCAGCTGAAGAAGAGAGGCAGTTCAACAAATACATGAGGAAAGTTGACTCTTTCCATTGGACAGATGAAAATATTCAGTTGTATAAAGTCCAGCAGGGAGACCAATTAGAGAAAAGAAAGGGTTCAGTAGGGGTATGAGGGGGACAAGATAATTGAGGTGAAGATAATCAGAATATATTACATACATGCATGAAATTATAAAAAATTAGACATTTACATGATTAACAGAAAGCAGTAGAGGGCTGAGGAGATAGCTCAGTGAGTCAAGTGTTTAGGACCTGTCTTGGGTTGCCTGTAATCATGTGAAAATTCTGGGTATAGTGGCATGTATCTGTAATTTCAACATTGGGAGGCAGAGACAGGAGGGCCCCTGGGGCTTACTGATCAGCTAGTCTGCCATAATCAGTGAGTTCCAGGTTCAGAGTGAGACCCTATCTCAAAAAAAAGTGGAGAGCCATTGCAAAAGACATTAGACATTGACTTCTGGCATACACACACACACACACACACACACACACAAAACACACTTGAATACCTTCACACACACACATGTGCTCACAGCATATGAACATGAAAACACTCATGATACCACACACAGACACACACACACACATACATACATGTGTACTCATGCATAAAGGCTTATTATGGTTCCTAACCTTCCCATGATAGTATTAAAGATATGGCTTTGGGACAAGGTCTCTCAGTTCCACCCTCACTCTGCCCATTGTCTTGTGACATGTTTCCCTGCCTGTGTAGGAAGAGAACAGCTTCCACACCTCCACAGGCAGAGTGGTGAGGAGGATTTAAGGAGGTCAAGTACAGTGACTAGCCAGTTGTCCTGAGCACGTGGTGAGTGTTCTTTTTTTTCTTTTTTCTCTCTTTTTTTCTTTTTTCTTGGCACTAGCATGTTACATGTTCCACAGGGAAGGAGCTGAAAAGTGATTTGAGGTTGAGCCAATGGAACCCTGAGCTGGCCCAGCCTGGATATCTCTGGAGACTGGAATCCACATGGGTTTTGGATAGCTATGGAAAGGGGCCAGGGAGGGTGAGAGGCACCATGGCAACAGCTGCAGGATTTCAGTGTTAGGCAGTTATAACTCGCATGTCACAGAGATGCAGGCTTGCCAAGATGTAGGCAGTAGGCACTTGTGTGTAGGAGCCACAAGGAGAGCAGCTATCCATGTTTCTAGGCATAGCTCCTAGAGATGTGCAGTGGAAGGAAAAAGGTGGGACACCCCCTACCATGGTATAACCATTTACTCCTTGATTTATGGAATTTTGGCGAGCATGGGGAGGGAGGGGTGCCAGGATGATAGGGAGTACATAGGCTCCCAACTAAGAAAGTAGCATGATTAGAACATTCTGGAATGATCTAGATATTTCAGAGACCATACAATGGAGGCTAATTTTTCAAGTTCAATTCTTGGCTTTTCACTTCCATTGCTTGACCTTAGGATGCCATTTGAGTGAGCCTCAGTTTTTCCAGCTGTAAAACAGAGATAATTTTAGTGTCCTTCTCATGGTACTTTGAGGAGTTAAAATGGGATGATTTGTGTCAAGCACTGAGGACAGTACAAGATATATAGAAACTTCTCAATAAATACTTTTTTCTCAAATATTTTTATTTATTCATTTATTTGTACACAGAGAAAGAGCGAGAGACAGAGAAAAGAGAAACAGGCAGACACACAGAGAGAAAATGGTCATGCCAGAGCCTCTAGCCACTGCAAATTAACTCCAGATGCATTCACCACTTTGTGTATCTGGCTTTATGTGGGTACTGGGGAATCGAGCCCAGGTCATTAGGCTTTGAAGGCAAGTGCCTTAACTGCTGAGCAATCTCTCTAGCCCCCAACAAATATTCTATATGAGTCTTTCCTCCTCTTTTCTATTCCCTCCATTCTTTTGCATTCCTTTCCCTTAGGGTTTCCAATTTATCCAGTTGTCACACCTTGAATTCATGCTGGTGGTCTTTTTGCTGTGGGGCTTTAAAGTTTCCTCAGGGAGGAGCAAATCCAAGACAAAATTTTATCTCCCAACACCGAGAAATGCTCATAGAATAATCTCCTACTTTCCCATCAGGGCAAAAGGGATCTGCAAAGGGGAGACCAAAAATAAGGTGGAGATAAAACTAAATTCCTGTCTTAAAAAATAACCCTGCAATTCTCTATTTTATGTACTTCTTAATTATTATTTAGTGCCACAAACCTGCCAACAGTGCCAATCATATTAGAATTGCAAGCAAAGTATGTGGGTATTCTTCTTGTTAAATTGTTTGAGACATTCTAAATAATCATATTTAAGAGAATAGAAGAAAGTGTATGAAGGGAAGGTTTCCAGGGAAAAATTTTGCAACCAACTGGAATGAATTGATTTTTTTTTTAATTAAGAGAGAACAGTAAAAAAATAAAAAATTAAAAAAATAGCCATCCTGGCATCTTAAAATAAAACAGGATGATAAACTCTGCTGGCAAAACAGCAATGCCTCTGTTGGGTTTTTGGATGTGGCTTTTATTATTAAGGCTTGTGCTGAAAGGTGGCATTTTGACAGCAACATGGTGCGTTTGTCACTGTCTGCAAGAGAGATAGATGTTGAATGACGTTCTGGGAACAAATGTGTACATTTTGGGCCCAAGTGCTTGTTCTCCTTCTCAGGAAAATTCCGCTCACAAATAACTGATTGGTTATCTTGAGTTACCAATTCTCATGGCTATTTAAATGAAATAGAATTAAAAGTTTCTCAGTTTTTTTTTTTTTTCTTCTTCTTCCCTTCACTTTTGGAGGAAATGGAAAGATACTATCGTCATGAGATCATCCTCACTAGGAAAGGGTTCCATTCTTGGCTGGACAAACCAGGGATGCCTTGGCTGTTCTCAGCAGTGAAGTAGCTGGGGGTGGGGTGTGGAGCACGGACGCATAGTCTACAGAGCTGGAGAAGTTCACTCTGTGGGAGAAGGATGGTTCTGCCTCCATCCTCCTCTTACTGACGCGGGTAACTCAAGAAGGGGACCAGGCAGGGATGCCAAAAGCCTCCCAGGAGCCTGAGGTTTCTCCACTCCCAGTTCTGTGACATGACACAAATTGTTTTCCATCCTTGGTTCCCTTAGTAAAAGTGGGCAGCATGGAATAAATAGCCATTCCTTCCTTTGTTGTGAGAGTCGATGGTGAACCCCTGTGTGCTCCCCATGGCTTTGTGGTCCTCTGGAGCTGCAGCCAGGTGGGGCAGGGCTAACCATGGGGTAAAGGGCACAGGGGCTGGGCTTGCTTGGTGTATTCAACACCTTGGGGTCTATCCCTATCAATGGAAAATAAAAAGAAAGAATGAAAAAGAAACAGTGAAAGAAATAATCAACCACCAACCAACCAAGAAAAAAAAAAAATCAACCAGGAGATGAAAGGTGACTGGGTTAAGCTGTGTTCTGGCACCAAGACAAGACTCTACAGGGGAAAGACTCAAGTGACAGGTTAAGCTCTTCCTAAAGGGGAATTTTGGCACAGGTCTGTATGGGTCATAGAAGCTGCTTCTCCTCAATGGGCATCGGTATTTTGAATACATTGATGTCAACATTTTTGGGATTGAACATTCATGAAAAAAAGGCCTTCAATTTTCTTTATAATCATTCCCCAGTTGTGGGGGTGTGTGATAATTTCTGTGTCATGCTTATGAGTAGGCTGACAATGCTGAGTTTTATGTGCACCCATTTTACACTATGAGAAAAAATAATAGTTCAAGAACCCCCTGTGCCCTTTTGCTTCCAGAGGAGTGGCTGACCACAAAGGAATCACCTCCTTGCATACTTTCTTCCAAAAAATCCCAGCTCTCTTCCCTTTATATCAAGACATTCTCATTTAAGAATGTTCTCTCTGCAGTAGCCTGAATAAATCCATTTCCTTAATTGTCTGGTGTATATTGTGTCTGACAATCCCAGTTTGGATTTTTTTTTTTTCCAGACCAGAGGGAAATTCAGGTCTCTGTTAAAGCCATAAAGGACAAAAATCAAGGAGGTTGTGGGGAATCAGCAGGAATGTCCTAAAAAAAATTAGCTAGAGGTAGACTAAAGAAGGAACAAAAGGAAAATTTATATGCAAATGAATGAGCATTGAAAGTATTCTGTTTCAAGACAAGCCTCATGCCTTCAGTAAAGAAAACAGAAAGGATTCAGGTTATACAAGATGTCCTTGTTGGTTCATAAGTTTTCTTTATTTTATTATTGTCTGAAGTCTTATAAATATATCCATATTCAGAGAGCCTTAGGCTTGAACAGGTTACAAGAGCATCAGGCTGTGAAGTTGGGGAGATCTCTGAACTCTTTTACTGTGAGAAGGATGTCCTGAAAGACTAGAGGTTTCAAATATTCCATTCTGGAAAGTGGAAGTGTCTGGAGCTTCTGCCTCACCCAGGCACCACTGTCCATGCTGGGTGTGAGAGGACTAGAGTCCAGTGTCCATGGTGGGTGAGAGAGGACTAGAGCCCAGTGTCCATGGTGGGTGAGAGAGGACTAGAGTCCAGTGTCCATGGTGGGTGAGAGAGGATTAGAGTCCAGTGTCCATGGTGGGTGAGAGAGGACTAGAGCCCAGTGTCCATGGTGGGTGAGAGAGGACTAGAGTCCAGTGTCCATGGTGGATGAGAGAGGACTAGAGTCCAGTTCCAGTGGTGAGAGAGGACTAGAGTCCATGTCCATGGTGGATGAGAGGACTAAGCCAGTGTCCATGGTGGTGAGAGAGGACTAAGTCCAGTGTCCATGGCTGGTGAGAGAGACTAGAGTCCAGTGTCCATGGTGGGTGAGAGAGGATTAGAGTCCAGTGTCCATGGTGGGTGAGAGAGGACTAGAGCCCAGTGTCCATGGTGGGTGAGAGAGGACTAGAGTCCAGTGTCCATGGTGGATGAGAGAGGACTAGAGTCCAGTGTCCATGCTGGGTGAGAGAGGACTAGAGTCCAGTGTCCATGCTGGGTGAGAGAGGACTAGAGTCCAGTGTCCATGCTGGGTGAGAGAGGACTAGAGTCCAGTGTCCATGCTGGGTGAGAGAGGACTAGAGTCCAGTGTCCATGGTGGGTGAGAGAGGACTAGAGTCCAGTGTCCATGGTGGATGGGAGAGGACTAGAGTCCAGTGTCCATGGTGGATGGGAGAGGACTAGAGTCCAGTGTCCATGGTGGGTGAGAGAGGACTAGAGGGCAACACTTTTGCCATGAGGCTGCTTTTGGAATGTTGAATTTTATTGTTCTTTGGCTAGGCCTTCTCTTCCTGTTCCAATTTCTATACTGAGTATGGGTTTCTCCCAGAACCTTCCCCAGGGAATCACTTCCACCTGAATCCTTTGTCCATGGTCTGCAATGAAGACATCAGACCCAAAATAGTACTGACTCACTCTGATGAAAGAGGAAGGAAGACAACAGAAAGGAAAGAAGAAAGCAGAAAGCAGATGGAGGGACAAAGGGAAGGAAGAAGGAAAAAGTCAGAGGAAGGGAGGGAGGAAGAGAGAGAGGAAGGAAGGATGAAAGAAAGGAAGGGAGACAGTGGTAGGTGTTTTCCTGTCAGCTGAGGGACAATGGACAGATGAAGGGCAGTGGACAGCACCTTCATTGCTGGCAACAACTCTGCATGTGAGCTCCGGCTCTGATCCCCTCCAGCTGTTTGACATTGGGTGTATGACTTACCTGTCTTGAGTTTCAACTCCCTCCTCATGCCTGAGTCAAGATTGTTTCCAAATTAAGTAACTCCTATTGAGAGGAGCCAGCACACTGGGGTCCTCTGCACACACTGTGTGGTCTTTCAGGTCAGTCCATAAGAAGACATGTGCTCTTTAGTGTGAACCTAATCAACATTCCCCCTAGTCCCTAGTTAAGGCTTTGCCTACATTCTTCTTCCTCACCTAGCATTTATTGATCTAAGTAACATACAGAAGAAGAGAAAAGCAGTGTGGCCTTAGTTCAATAGATTACAAACTCTCAGAAGCACCAAAATTTGGGATACATCATTTAAAATATGTTTCCAGATTCCACCA
The DNA here is from genome assembly GCA_036346955.1 of Dipus sagitta. Classification (NCBI taxonomy): domain Eukaryota; kingdom Metazoa; phylum Chordata; class Mammalia; order Rodentia; family Dipodidae; genus Dipus; species Dipus sagitta. The sequence goes on along the minus strand of CM070781.1, from coordinate 107,831,681 downwards.
AGGGATTTTAGTCAGTGGAATCCAAATGAATTCTTTTAATGAGCCCTCAGAGCCCAAGGCTGGTCTTCCGGAACTTCATTTGGGAAGCACACCACCCTTGGCCAGACCTGTTTCTGGAACCATAGGGGCCCCGCCTGCCTCCCTGCAGGGTAGTAGTCTCTTGCCAGCTGTTTCTAGTCCCGGCTGGACACTCATGCTCTCCCCCTGATGGTGTTGCTTAGCTGAGCTCTCAAATCCAATGGCCTCCTGGCCCAGTTTGCTCCATCGGGTGGACACTTTGCTCTGCACATCAATGAATTTATTCCTGGATGTCAATGGCACTTGTCCATTTAGTGCAAAAATAATGGGCTGATGTTGCTGAGAAATCCTGCTATGACACCAACAATCAATCAAGTGCTCCATGGGTCCACCTTGTCCTGGAAGGCAGCTGATCCATTGCAGCCAATTAAGACCGTGAGTGACAAGGAGCCAAGGCCTTGCTCTCCTCAGACCTAAGACAAAGCCGAGGCCAGCCTTGGCCGGGACGTTGCGTTTCTGTTTGAAGTCGCTTAGGCCTTGATGAATGCTTTGTCTTACACTTCTTCGTGCAGCCTCCTCCCCAGTGCCTCCCCAGGCCTCCCCAGCAGCTTCCCCTCAACCCCACAGGCCTCAGGTCCTCAGAGTTTCCCAAATCTCACCTCCTTTCACAACTGCACCACCGTGCTAGACACAGGGTGCGTCTAGAAGGAAATCCAGCTATGGTATTTACAGTGTCTCGTGAGACACCTAGACATCTAGTTCAAGGGTCAGCAGACTTTCTGCCCAGAGCCAGGGAGCGAGTATTTTAGACTTTCCTTTCCAGACAGTCTTCTGGCCATGACTCGGTGCTTCCATTGCAACGGGAACACAGCACAGACATCAGGAAAACAAAACAAGGACTGGTCATGTTCTAATGAAACTTTACTGAGGGGCTTTGGGTGGTGGTTCCATTAGTAAAAGCACTTGCTATGTAAGCATGACCTGAGTTCAGATTCCCCAGAACCCACATAAAGCTGAACAGAGTTGAGTGAACATCTACACTCCTATGATAAGATGAGAGACAGAGAGAGGAGGCTTTCTGGACAAATCTCTGGAGGTCAGCTAGCCTGGTGACTACAGCAGTGCACCATGAGAGAGCCTGCCTGAAACAAGGTGGGAGATATAAAAAGCCCCTGAGGCTGTTCTCTGATGCTCACACACGCACCATGGCATGCATGAACCTGCACTCACACATATGAACATGCACATACGCATCATATACACACATACAAAAGGTTCTGTAAAACTTGCATTGAGAAAGATGAGGTAGGCTGTATTTAGTCCGTGGGTGGTCATGCATAATATGTGGTCTAGCCCACTGTTATAAGCACATTTATTCAGCAAATAATTCATGGGCATCTCCACATGCCAGATACAGTACAGGGGGCAGAGTATGCAGCAGTGGGCAGAGAGAAGTGCAGCCTGTGTGCTCACGAAGCCTGTGGATTATTAGTGGGGAGCAGATGAATTATTAAGTGTGCAGATGAATATCTAAGTGCTCCCACTGCATGCCCTCAAAAGAGAAGGGCAAAGTGTGGCCGATGTGAACTGCATGGAAGATGAAGAGTCAGGACGAGAAGGGGAAGGGACGTGGGGCAGAAGGTGCAACATGGGGGCTGTTCTGAGTGAGAAAACCTTGGTAAATCAAGAGACTCGGGCTTGCTGTCATCCAGGGAAGGAGGGCGAGGGCGGTGTCAGCTCCAGTTTGGTGTTTCAAAGGGAAAGTATTTTATACATTCCCCCAGGAGCAATGAGAAGCCTCTATAGTGTTTTAATGCTGGATAGAGCCATAGAAGGAGATTTAAGATTCAGAGCAACTTATCTGGCTACAGTTGGGCAAGTAGATGGGATAATAAATCCAGCAAGACTGAACGGATAGTTCCAAATGCACCTTGTCTAGTTTGGCACAACACAGACTCTAACCTTGCTCCTATCTTGTGCTAGCCTAACCCGCAGTCAGGGGTCTGATTAGATGTGCATTCTGGAGGTCACCATATGGAAGCCCAAACTGCCCACTGACTGTGAAGCCCCATGGACGGTGATATTTCTCTAGGAAAAGTCTTTGGACAGGGTTGGAGTATGCATTCTGTGGGGAGGAAGAAGTTCTGAAGTTGAGGAACCACACTGGGGTCAGATTGTGTGGAGCCTGTCTATAGCAAAGGGTGACCTTCTGGAAACCACACTCTTCCCCTCTTGCCTCATGAGGCTCTGCATTTCAAAGGCCACCTGGACCTACTAGAGCTTTGCGGGCAGTCAATCCAAGTAATGATCATTTTTGCTGAGGCATTTTGAGGGTGCTGTAATGTTGCTGAGTTCTATGGCATTTAATAGCCCTGCTTGGAATGTACTGGCATGTAGATCATTAAGCAGAACAGGCTTCCTGGTGAAAGGAGCAGTAACTTCAGTCTTCAAGTGCCAGTTTCATCTGCTGTCTGGCAGGAAGGCCACAGTCACGGTGTCTTGTCTCTGTGAACTACAAGGGCTGGGACAAAGTCATCCTGCTTCCACTGTCAAGTCTTCATTTCAGAAACTCTGCATGTGGCTCTTTAGGCAATGAGGAGAGATGCATAGCTGGCCTCTGACAGGGTCCATAGTGATAGATCTTCCTAGTGTCCATATCCTTGTGGAGGCCCCCTTCCGGTTATTCCAGGGCTAATCTGTGTTGACAATAGCAAAAATGACTGGGTTTGGCTTAAATTATCAAAGGTATCTTGGCCATCCTCTCTCTGTTGGGTAATATACTCAGGAAGAACCTGGCTTCTATGCTATAAGAACTTCTATAGAGGTTCTTATGCAAGAAACTGGTGTCTCTGACCAACAGCTATATGAATGAACCTGAACATGGGTTCTGGCTCCAGTCAAGCTTTGATTGGATGGCTGTAGCCCCGGACAACACTTGACAGGCAGGTATATGAGAAATTCCAACCTGAAGCAGCTAGATAACTAAATAAGGGTGGGGGAGATCCCTGGATTCTGGCCCTCTGGGAAAGAGAGATAATAAGTGCTGTTGGCCTCTGTTCTAAGTTTAGGAAACCTTGCTGCAGAATAATAGGCAACAGACACAAGAGATGAAAGGACTGTGTCCTTCTAGCAGCTCGGCCCTGTGCGAACATCCACAAGTTTGACAAGAAGGACCACGTTGCCAGGATGGTGGAGGCAGACACAGAACCTAGCTTGGAGCTAGAAGTGCCTTTAATGTCCACCAACATTTCTGATATCTTGGACCTGTGGCTTTTTCTGTCTGCACCTTATATTCCCTTGCCACTCAAGCAAGAGGTTGTGCTAGACAAGCTGAGGGATGTAGAGTCCCTTCCTTGCTGCATGGGTGTTTGTGATGGGCCTAAAAAAACAAAAAAATTAGCTCTCCCACATGGGTGCAGTTGCCTCTGAGGGCACACACAGCCACACACATTTAAAATGCAAAGAGACCAGCGCCACCTAGACGCTTTGAGCTACAGGGCATAGAGCTATAGGTTAGGCAGTGTATTAAAGTTCTAATTCCCAAAACAAATACTTTGCAAAACAACTGAAAGGGGGAAGGATCTATCTTCCTCATGGTTTCAGATGTTTTGGTTTATCATGGCAGAAGGAGTGTGGTGAATAGCACTACGGCACACAGGAGAGAAAGCGAGAGAGCAGGAGAGAGGGGGAGAGAGAGGGGGAGAGAGGGAAGGCCTACAGGGCCTTCTATCTGTTGCTCTTTCATTCCACCCAAGCGCCCCAAACTATGGGATGATTCTGCTCACATTTAGGGCAAGTTTTTCTCCCTTTAGTTAATCCTCTCTTCAAAAGACCTCACAGACACGTCCAGGGGTGTGCTTTACTATTTGCAAGGCATTTCTCAGTCCAATCAAATTGAGGGTCAAGATTAACCACCCCAGACTCTGAATGATACAGGAGTTACCCATAAAATATCCCTACAACAGCAGCTGGTATAAATAGGTGCTTCTGCTATTTACCTGTCTGAGAAAATTCAGACTCAGAAAGCTTAATGTTGCTCAGAGTCCCTTTTAGATTTAGACTGTTATATTACAGCCATGAGGTAAGTTCCTTAACACAACACATATTTATTATCTCACCATTTCTTTGCTTCAAGAGTCTAGGGAAATCATAGCCAGGCATGGTGGTGCACAACTTTAATCACAGCACTCAGGAGATAGAAGTAGGAGGATCACCATGAGTTTGAGGCCAGCCTGGGACTACAGAATGAGTTTCAGGTCAGCCTGAACAAATAAACCGAAGCAAAAGGAGTCTATGAAAAACATCACCAGGTATTAATTGTGTGTATGTGTGAGAGAGAGAGAGAAAGAGAGTTAATGTGTGCTCAGGTGGACATGTGCATGCTTGTGGGTGAAGGTCAGAGGACAACTCTGAGTATCATTTCTCAGAAATACCATCTGCTTTTTTCTTTGAGACAGAGTCTGCCATTGGCTTGGAGCTCACCAATTAGGCTAGACTGGCTTGCTAGTGAGCCCAAGAAATCTGCCTGTCTCTGCCTCCTCAGCACCGGATCAGAAGCCTGTGTTACCACACCTGGCCTTTTGTAATAGGGCTTCTGAAAACTGAAGTCAGATCCTTGCAAGACAAGCCTTTTACTAATTTAATTATCTCCCAAGCCCTAGGCTTTTTTGGTACAGGACTTAACATTTTTTATTTGGAAAAAAACTTTTTATTTTTTTAAATTTGGGTGTGTGTGCATGTGGGCACACAGGTATCATATTGTGTGTGTAGAAGTTGAGGACAACTTTCAGGTAAGTCCTTGCCTTCCACCTCATTGGAGGCAGGGTCTTTTATTGCTCCTTACTGCTCTGTGATCTTCTGGGAACTCCGTCTCTACCGGCCTTCTTGCTATAGGCACACTGGCATTGCAGGAGTCTCTGTGGGGCCCAGGATCCAAGCTCAGGTTCTTGGGGATATGCAGCAAGCACTCTATCCACAGCCCAGCCCAGGATTTTATAATGTTGGCATCCAGATGTCTCGCAAGCTGTATTCTCTACTGCGACCGCAAGTTCTCGCTCAAGCTCTTTCTTGGCATTGTGGAGTAGTGCTTGAAGTCCTCAGTTCCCAGAAAAGTAGTTCTCAACATAGCTCTTCAATTACTGAAGAGCACCCCTCTCTGGACTGGGATCCATGCTGCTTTCTAGGACTTTCATCTGAGTAGACCGGAACCAAAGTAAGCCATAGGAGTTTTATTACACATTCAAATCCCTCTACCTGCGCCCACATAAAGTAAACTCATCATGGCTGTAATGTCCCATTGTCTTCACAGGTCCTCCCGCACTCAAGCTGTGGGGACACAGTATAGGCCACACACTCAGTAGTACATATATATGTGTGATGGTGTAGGGTGTGAGAGGAGAGTTGAGGTTATCTTAGAATCCTGCCAACCACATACAGACATGCAATAGAAATGATGGCTGGGCTCAAATTCAGGTCTCTTTTCTCCAGTGGTCTTCAGGTCTCTTTTCTCCAGTGGTCTTGCATTTCAACCTACTAGCCATTTGGGGCAAGGATCATGCCATTTGTCTTGGTACTTAGCAATCATACTTACTAATAATGCCCCCAATATTTGTTATGCTGAAGATGAGGGTACTTTATCAGGGGCATAAATCTAGCTCATACCAGGTTAAGAAAGCATGAGAATTTGGCAAGTCTGGGGTAGATACATGGCCTCTACCTATATTCGTGGACTCTGAATCATTTCAGTGCTTTGTGGCTTTATCCCAGCTTCTCCCTGTAGGACACTAAAAGTGGCCACTGTAAGCTATGGGCTTATCACTGCAGAGTTCAAAACCCAATAGGAAAAGGGACCCATCCTCCCAGTGTCCATATATAAAAACCTGAGGAAAATTCTGATTGGCTGAGCTATGTCCATTCTAGTCAAATTTCCATTGCAATGACAAAATCAATTGAAGGGCCAAAAAAGTCTTTATTTTGGCTCATGGTTCCAGAGGTTTCCATCCATGTTCACTTGGTCCAGTTGCTCTTGGGCCCATGGTGAGACAACTCATTGCATGGTAAGCATGCAGGAAGGAAAGCTGCCCATCTGAAACTGCATTCCAAGGTGTAAAGTGCAATTGTACCTTTATGATCAAGCCACTCCCTGGAAACCCATCATGCTACAAATATATCTACATATTAGTCCACTCATGAGGTCCGAGCCCTCCTGATCCAGTCACCTCCCAGAGGCCCGTTATCTAAACACTGCTGCACTGGGGAACCAAGCCTTCAACAAGTGAGTTTTTGGAGGCCATATCAGAGCCAAACCATAAAGTAGATCTAAACTCTATCTGGACTGGCTTGGTTCACCTGAGCCACATGGCCCCTCCCCTTTGGTCTGGGGTGAACAGAAGATGCCATGGTCAACAATGTCCCTGGGGCAATGCCCAGTGTAAAAAGTACTGTTCCCCAAAGAAAAGTTTGGTACCTGAGCCACATCCAGAAGTGACCACTGGGTTGATAAGAGACTTAGTGGTTCATATGCAAAGTCTAGAGATAAGCCTCTTTCATCCTCTGCCTTGGGCAAAATGCTGGCACAAAAACTTTCCCCACCACTACTCATTGCTGGGGGCGGGACAGAGACTTTCTTCAGTGGTGTAGCCACTGGTAAGTTGCACGTGATCTACTAAATAATAGCCTACGCATGCTCATACAGGCACCCCTAATTAAACTCAGTGGGACACACTCACATATGTGTGTGCATACACACATACACACTCTCGCACGTGTGTGAACAATAAAAGACATCAAAGTACAAGAGGGACTCGTTGGGAAAAAGAAGGGGTTTCACAGGAGGGGAGTGGGGAGAGGGATCAAAGAGGTAATGGGAAAGGATTATCATTAAAATATGTTATATACAAATATCATAGTTGTCAATAAAAATAAAATAAAACCTTTGCATGTATATGTAAACTGATCTTAAGACTGTGCAGGTCTGAGAACGCTCATGTGAATGCCTCATTCTTACTTCCATCCCCAAGCATATGAATGCCTCAGATGGGGACTGGCTGGAGTTAATGCAGTGAGTGAACAAATGATGTCCTTCCCCGGACTAATTATTTCTGAAACGTGGGAGGTGAGTTCAGTGCTGAGATTTAGATGCGTTAACCTTATCTTAGCCTGGGGAACTTTCTCCACAGTAATCCAGATTTTAAATGAGCTTACCTCCAGGCAAACCACATTAGCACACACCCTCCCTGTTATGGTGGCCTCACCCCAAGGAGCTAATACAAGTTAATAGCATGGTTTAGAAAAGGTGGAAGATATCCTTAGGATGAGACTAACCTTTACTTTATGAGCATTTCAATAAAGGAATGGAAGACTCCATTGGAGAGGGCTGAGAGCAGGGTCAGGATCCTCAACCCTCTCCTCACTGGGGGAGATTCCCTCTGGGAAGTATCTGCCACTAACGTCAGGAAAAGCATCTCATTGCAGTCACTTTGCTTGTGTGTCTGTGTCTTTATTCCCACCTTATACAAATCTCTTGATATTTTATCACTTTGCTCCCCAAAGCTTTTGACCTCATTTCTGCTTTTAAAACACTGAGTTTTGGGAACTCTCTAAGGAAGCGACTTGGGCTCCTATAAAAGAGTCTGAAAAGGATCAACAGTTATACCAAGATAGAACTCTTCCATTTCTTTTACTTCCATGGAAAGAGAGACATGGCATCATGGCCAGCTCGCTTGGAAACTTATTTTCCAAAGGTGTTGATGCTGTCTTTCCATGACACACTACAGAACAGTAACACGGAATGTTGAAATGTTAGGAGAATAACCCTGGGGTTTTCTGTCCCTTGTTCACCATACAAAGCTCATTACCTTCTCCTACTCCTTGCTACTGTGCACACTCTCTATCCAGTCTCCTCCACCCCACCCCACCCACCAAGGCCATAGGAAATGAGAACTGGTGGGCAATAAAAGCAAATATGCAATCACAGGTGAGAATGTAGAAGGATGGCCTGCCTCTTGTGAACAGTTGGCCCAGTAGGTTTTGTGGAACACATTTTATTTTTTTCTGTTCCCTGCTGTAGAGGTAGATAGTCATTAAGTTTGTCCCTGGTGATCCATACATCCCTTAGCAAATAAGATCTCCTGGCCTTCATTTGTCCTCAACCCTCACAAGAAAACTGGACCAGCTAGCCCCATGATCTATAATTTCTTAGCCTCCAGAATGGTAAAATGTGTGTCTGTTCTGCTTATACCACCCAGTCAGTGGTATTATGTTATAGCATGACAAATGGAATAAGGCTGAATGCCATTGATTAATCATTATCATCTACCAATCAGTGTCAGTCATCTACATCTACCATCTATCAATCTGTCAGTCATGTTTCTGCATATTATCTATCAATCATTCTGTCAGTCATCTGCCTGTCAATCATGTATCTGTCCATCTATTGCCTATCAATAATCTATCATTTATCAATCTAGTAATCATCTACCAATTATCTATCCATGAATTTGTCAATCATATATATAAAATCTTCCATATGTCTACCATCTACCTATCCATATCAACTCTATTTATCCAACCACCTGTTTACCTACCTACCCACCCATCGCCTGTCAATGTATATCTTTGTCAGGTAGTGTTTTAATTTGAATATGAAATCTTCCTGGCAGGCTCATATGTTGAATGTTTGGTCCCCTGCTGGTGGCAATACGTTGGTATGTTGTGGAACCTATAGGAGGTGAGGCCTAGCTGGAGGACGTATGTCACTGAGAGTGCCACTCTGAAAGCTGTATCTGGACTCCAGCCCCCTTTTCACTTTGCCTCCTCTTCCCCACGAGCTGAAGAAGTTTCTCCATGTGCCCCCAGCACCATGACTTTCTGCCCAAGCGCATGAACCTAATGACCATGGACTGAACGCTCTGAAGCTGTGAGCCCAAATCATTGTTTTCTTCCCTGATGTTGTTCTTTTTTGTTTGTTTGTTTGTTTGTTTTTGCTGTTTTCAAGGTAGAGTCTCACAGGCTGACCTGGAATTCACTTTGTAGTCTCAAGGTGGCCTTGAACTCAAGGCAATCCTCCTACCTCTGCCTCCCGAGTGCTGGGATTAAAGGCATGCACTACCATGCCCTACCCTTAAGTTGTTCTTATCGAGTATTTGTTCACAGAGACAAGAAGAGTTGGTTCATTCAGGTAGCAATGTTTCCCATCTCACAGAAAACAAGGCTCAGAGAAGCTGAGCAGTTGGTTCCGTATCACACATCAGGCACTGGCAGTTACTGGATGAGGCTACATCACTTGCCTGACACTGTTATCATTCTGTCCCTGTGGTGAACCTTCAATTCACCCTGAAAAGGCTACATCTTCAGGTGAGAGAGATAATAAAGGTTCAGGAGCTTTCCTAAGACCACACAGTTAGTCAAGAGAGTAGCTAGATTTCACTGTGAAGACAATGCTTCACTAAACATTTCTTTCTACTTCATGCTGCGAGTTGTGACTGACAAGCATGCTTTTCTCTTCTCAGAAGGTACCCCTGGAAGACTCGAGGTTATGCATCATAAATGGCATCTTCTCTTTGCTACAAGATGAAGCTGGTGTGTGAGACCTTGCTGCATGCCAGGTGCTGTCCTGACCCTGACTTAAAGAAAAGAAATCGACACTCAGAGGTCTGCTTGTCCCAGACCACAGCATCTACGTGAGAGTGTCAGAATTTAAGCAGCTCTAGGGTTACCATGTTGTACAGCTCTGCTTCCCAAGCATCCAGGCCCAGGTACAGCCCTTCCTCCTGAATGTTCCAGTCCAGGACAGCCTCTTCCTTCCTGATTCTTCCTGGTAAGGCAGTCTCCTTCCCCCAGAGCATCCTGGTCTAGATGCTCACAGGTGGCTGTGGCACTCGGGGGCATTACTTATAGAGACCCTCACTATGCACCCCAACCCCTCGGATGTAAATTGGAAGTCTGGCCAACATCTTGTCCAGGAAAGGATATTGAGGCATATCAATGGAAGCTCCTTTGAGGCCTCAAGCCCTGATGAAGACCTCTATTCTACAAAGAGCCATTTCCATCAGCATTCTGGGCTGACATCCCCTAAACAGAAACAGAAATAATGACTACCCTAAGTATGAGATCCCTGCAAACCAACCTGGACCCAATTAAGTTTAATTGATATTTATAAACATGGTACACCTACTGGATTTATTCCCACATCTTACTGCGTGCAGGGTGTCCACCATGTACCCATTACCAGGTGCACAAAGAGTAGAAAATGGACTCTGAGATCTAGCTTCTGGTCAAGGCCAGCCCACAGTGCACACGGGAGCAACTGAACACAATGAGGTGTCACTGTGTGATGGACACAGTGGTAGTAAGTGATTTTTATTCACTGGGTCAGCTGAGATGACTGCTGAAACAGACTCAGTAGGTTCAGAGTCTCTGTATGAAGTCAGCTTCATGTTACTCCATGTAAAATAATACTTTGAGGCAGTCAACTTAATTGCGGGAAAAGTCTATGTTGTCTTGTGAATTCAGAAGTTTCAGTCCCTGCTCACTAGCCCTGTTGCTTTGGGACAGGGCTATGAAAGAGGTCTGTAACCTTGTGGTGGCCAGAGACTCATTATCCCCTTCATGGGCATGTCTCCATGACTTAGCTCTCTATCATTTCTCTTAAAAGCCATACCTTCTCCCAGAAGTACTGTGGACTGGGACCAAGCCTCTATCCATGAGGCTTGGGTAGACACATTCAAACTATGGCTGCCAGTCTCCTGATAGAAGGAGACCTTGGGTCAGGGAAAGAAGGAAAGAAAATGCCAAAACTTCTAAAGTGAACCCATACTTCCAGGCCTTACTTTAAGTAATCAGATCCAGGAGGCTGTCATTGTCTTGGTAATAACTGCATCCAATTACTTCCCAACATATATGTAGTAAAACAAAAACAGAAACAAAAGGCTGGGCTATTACTAGGCACATGTTCACAGATGAGGATATCAAGTAATTAGTCCTAGATTAGTAAAAAGGGTAGTATGATGGCTTAAGAAAACTTGTCCCTTTTGGGCTCCATGTTTGAGTTATAAACCTTGCTTTTGCTGGGGCATGGCAGTGCATGCCTTTAATCCCAGCACTTGGAAGGCAGGGGTAAGAGGACCTTTGTGAATGTGAGGCTACCCTGAGACTACATAGTGAATTCCAGGTCAGCATGGACTAGAGAGAGACCCTACCTGGAAAACAAACAACAACAAACAAAACCTTGTTTTTTATTTCTCCTATAAGATCACATTGACATGTGGCTCCCACAGTGACCTCTTGAGTCTGGTTACTGGAAGCCTCGGCATCTTTGGGTGCCTTACGAGGTGGGTCTAGGTGACAGGCTGTTTTTCCATTGCCACCATCTCTGTCATTTCTTTTATCCTCTAGTAGAGCCATCCCAATAGGCCCACTTTGAAACCCTGAAGCTTGGGTTTCATCAACTTAAGGAAAGACTACTGTTGGAATCCACGAAAGACAGAGTCAGCAAGTAGCAGGGTCAGAGCAAAGGGGTGTTTCTTAGGTGGAATGCTGATCTATCCAGCAGACAGAGGAAGGCACAGGGCTCCAGTATGATTCTCAAGGGTACACTCCCTGTTGTAGTGACCTTCTCATTGCTGCGACAAAGCATCTGACCAAAGGCAACTGGTGGGAAGGTTTTTATTTTGGCTTAAAGTCTCAAAGGGAAGCTTCATGATGTCAGGGGAAAGCATGGCATGAACAGAGGCTGGACATCACCTCTGCCACAGCAGCTGCAAAACAGCAACAGCAGGAGGGTGAACTCTGAGTCTGTCTCCAACAACACACCTCCAGCAGGACTTCACCTCCAAGATTTCCACCACCTGAAGATCCTAGTATTCAAAACACATGAGTATGGGGTACACTTGATTCAAACCACCATCCTCCCAATGACCTAACTTCCTCCCACTAAGCCACACCTACTAAAGGACTCTGTCATCTCCCAATGGTGCTTTGAGATTTGGTCTTTGACACATTAGCCTTTGGTGGGAACTTATCTGGACTGTGGTGATTTTGCTCTGTCCAAGAAACATAGCGCAACGTCTAGAAGAAGAGACAATTTTGGTTGTCAAAAGAGGGACAGGGTCCAGGTGTGGTGGCACATGCCTGTAATTCCAGCATTCAGAAAGTAGAGGCAGGGGGATTGCCAGTTTAAGGCAAAGTAAGACCCGGTCTCAGAAACCAAAACAAAGCAAAGCAATATCATCTGAGGTGGGGTAGGCCTAATGGCATTCAGCTAAATATCCTACGATGCATAGCATGCATAGCACAGAACCACCCAAATGTCAACAGTGCTAAGGTTGAGATGTCTGTATCTGGACACACACACACACACACACACACACACGCACACACACACGAGAAAGAAGGTCGTATACTGCAGAAAACCTCCCATGGCTGGACAGGTGATTCTACTCCAACCCTCATTTCACTCACAGTGACTTTGGTTCAGTGAAATTCAGGGAACTCGGGACTCTCACCCTACCACCTAGAACAGTGGGGCAGGAAGATCTCCGTTCTAAAATGTTATGGATTGGTGACTTCCTCAAAGGTCTTCTCCTCACCTCTCAGAAATTTGTCTTAGTCTTGCTCATAGATTGTTTAGGAGAGAGATCTTGCCAAACCTTTCCATTACAGTATGTTTGACCCTTGGAATTATTTTGAAACATTTTCTATTCTGCAGAAGGAACACTGGGATCAGAGGTTCTAAGTTCTTGCCTGGGAGAAGGCATCATTTCATATAATTTTTTCTTTCACATTTAATAGTCTGAACTCAACCTTACCACCAGGAGACAAAGAGAAAACGAGAGAAACAACCAAAACTAAAGTCTGAGAATTAAGGTTTCAGCATCTAACAACTCTCTAATTTCTGTTTTTATGTAACATGAGGGATTTAGCCTTTGCTCTGCCAAATCATGTTGCTGGTAAGAATAAATGAGATGTCAATCAGATAGTCTCATGAAAATAGTATCAACAAACATTTAGTGACTGAGTGCTGTATTCCAGGCATGTTTGGGTACTAAAAACCTCTTAGGCATGGAAGCACTCTATAAACACAGGCATCACCTTAATAGTTCATGAAATAACATGGAAAGTGGGTAAGGAAATGCTGACCAATGGGCAAAGTAGTCAGAGTGCAATTTACAAAGTCCTCTTGTGTTCTCCTGGGGTAACATCACACTGGGATGCATGATCATTAAATATGACCCTCAAAGGCACTGTGTCGAGAGTAAGGGAAATTACGCAACTTTAAGACAAGATTTTAAACAAGGGCCAAACTGTTTTATCTACTTGAATTTGGGTCACTAATTATACCCACTGATCTTCAAGTAATGAGTCATGAATTGTGCAATGACAGCCAGTGCCCAACTTGTACTTTTTCATGATAAAATGAGGTTGATGCTCCTTCCAATTAGCGTTGGCAATTCTGCATCTATGAAAGAAGTGAGGAAAAGGGGAGGGGGAGCAGGGCCATACTCTCAGGAAGTTGCCGCAGAGCCTCTGCTGTATTGCTGCCCTGTGCCCCTACCCAGTTCATCTCCTTCTCTGCTTCCATGCTTGCATTTGCAAAGATTAACATGGCGCCTCATATGGCTGTTTCCAGATATTTCCAACCCTCAAATTGCAGGATTCTAGGAAATTTTGCTTGTCATATTGAAGCAAAGACATTTTAAATATTTTCATATGTTCCAAAATAAAGCATTCTCATTGTTGCAACAAAACACCCTTTGAGACCCGGCTGATGGGAGAAAAGGGTTTACTGCAGCTTACGGTCTCAAGGGGAAGCAACATAATGCCATGGGCGAGTAGTGGCTGTGCCTCCCATCTTGCCACAGCAGCTGAAATGTGGTATCAACACTAAACTAATACTTGCTAGGAGGAGCTGGAATATAAGAGCCCAATGCCTGCCCCAGTCAACACACCTTTTCCAGCAAGGTTCGACCTCATCTATTGCTTCAAGGCAATGCAATTATATTGGTTCAAATTTATGCTGATAATAAAACAACTTTATATAGAAGCATGAGGAATTTTGAGTAGAGAAGAAAGACCGTCTTCATTGTAGAGACTGAGCATCCTTCATCTGAAATGCCTCCAAATCTGAAATCCTTCTTTGGAGCACAGACAAGATGCCACACATAGGAAATCACACCCCTGCCCCATTTGATTGAGACAGTATGCTGGTTCATGACCAATGCTGTATACAGACCCTTTCAGGCTATGTGGATAATGGGCATATGATACCACCTATGTTCAGACTTGGATCTCATCTTCAACACATCTCTATACACTACATGTATGCAGATATTTAAAAAAATCTGAAATCCGAGAACTTGTGGTTCCAAGTGTTTTGAATAAGGACTAGTTAACTGTATAGTTTTGTCTTCTCCATTACATACATTCCCATTCCCTTCTTTCTCCTCTTTTCTCCTTATCTCCCTTATCCTTTATTTCCCTTCCCTTCCCTTCCTCTCCCTAACCCTGCCTCTATTCCTTCCTCTTCCCTATCCTTTCTCTCTCCTCTTTTCCTTCCATTTCCTTCCTGTACTATTTTCCTCTGACGCTGTGAGACACTGTGGGGGGGGGGGGGTAGCAGGCAGACCCATTAAGAACATGTCCTAGATATCCAGGCAGAAGCCTAGGGAAGCTTGGGCTGGGGTCGGCAGGAGGGGTTGTGATGGATTTGATGTTAACAGTAAATGGAACCAGAATTGATGAGAAAGGGGGAGGTCACAAGTGGGAGGGGATGGAGTAAGGAAGAGGGAAGGGAAGCACAAACAAATTTTGTTTGAGAAATGCCATTACATAAATCTAGTTCTTTGCATACTAATAGAAATAATAATTAAACGGGTAAACAAAGAACCCTTGGGTCGATGTGGAGAAGGGGAGACAGAAATAGAAAAGGTACTGTACACAATCCAGGAGCCTAAGCATGAACTCTCACTGCTTGGTGCCAGGCCCCTGTGCTCAAGGCGGCAGCCGTGCGGACTGTAGTGCCTGCTGAGAGGCACTCCAACCTAGGGCCACCATGAGAATGGCCTTCCATTCCTCTCCTCTGTGGAGAGTCTTACTTCTTCTCCACAGGTCATTTTCTCAAAGGAAAAGGGAGAGAAAAGAAGGGTAGAGAAGGGACACACACACACACACACACACACACACACACACACACACACACACGTTCTCATCTGGTGACTTCTATGGTTTCCCATAGCCAATAAGACCGGAAATTGGAAGCAGTTGGGTAACTTTTCCAGTAATTTGCCAAGACTATTTGGAGATAACACCTATGTATTTGCCACCTATTGTGCATCAGATATTGTGATCACACTAATGATCAGAACACAACATGCTCTCTAAAGGAGTTCATAATCCATTCGTATCAACTGATGTGCAAATGAGTTATACTTGGTATAGTACTTATTCCCCATATAGCACCAATAACAATAACAGAAGGATTTGGAGGAGCTGAGGTAGCTGCATGTTAACTCTGATCAAATCTGACCACAACGTAGTGGTAAAGAAGTCTAGGGAGACTGTGAAGGACATGAAACATGAGGGGGTCTTAGAGGTTGAACTCAAGGTTTATTTTTTAAATTTTAATTTATTTACGAGAGAGAGAGAGAGAGAGAGAATGGGCATGCCAGGGCTTCTAGCCACTGCAAACGAACTCCAGACGCATGAGCTCCCTTGTGCATCTGGCTAACATGAGTCTTCAGGAATTGCACCTCGGCCCTTTGGCTTTGCAGGCAAGCGCCTTAACTGCTGAGCCGTCTCTCCAACCCGAATCCAAGATTTTTATGTCAGTCAAGGCTGCTAGAGACCATTTATTTTAAGGAGACTTAAGAGGGAAAAGAAAACAGGAAGGCACCCAAGCAAAAAGAAATTCTTCCCCTTTCCAGTTAGGGAAGGGCAGGGGAGACCAAGAAGATTGCCCTCATCCAGGGAAGGAGGAAGAAGAGGCTACGGGGGTGAGTGGAGAACGGGTCAGGGGCTCAGGTCCAAATATATGAACCAGTCACTCAATTAGAACGAGCATTGTCACCAGGCTCAGGTGCATAATGGAGCAACCGGATTGGTTGGTGGGCTCGAGAAGCAGAGTCAGGAAGGTCCAGCCCTCAGGTGTTGCCAGTGAAAAGTGGAGGAGGAAGCAGGAAGCTGAGGCCGGAGTTGACGAGACTGAATCAGACGTGAGTTCTAGTTCTGCCAGAGCTACAGGTTTCTGTGGACTCGTCTCTGGCTAACTACCGATCAGGGGGAAAGCTACCTTGTACCCAAATTGCATCACTGCTTTCCCTGCCTCTGTCACAGCTGGGATTATAGCCATGTGTGGCTGTAGCTAGCTTGTTACTTGGGTACTGGAGATCAAACCCAGTTCCCCATGTTTGCACAACAAGCCGTTTACCTGCCGAGCCGTCTTTCCAGACCCATGCATGTCACGGTTAAGGCATTTCTTCATGTTTCACAACATCACAGAGATACCTGGAAAGGTGAAGGCTGCCAGTCATTGGTGTCCCAGCTTTCTAATGGTCCCAAATTCCTAAGGGCAGAGGGTAAATGCACACTGCATATTCAAGAAACTTCAGATGCAAAGGTGGCCAACAGGTTGCAAAAACTCTCCACTGAATTAGAAAGTGATTAGCTGCACTTGTTTACTTTTAAGACCTGGAGCTGTCCTCCGCTCCAGCTCGAGCACACAACCTTGTTTGGCTTGGCAATTCACCCTATGCGAAGTCTTTCCAAGTGGAAAATTTCGCTGTGATTTATTTTTTTTCCATATGTAAATATATAGCAATAATGCAGTTATAAAACCGACATTGTATTAAATCATAAATTATATTTGACATCCAATAATGTTGAATTACTATGGAAGTCCATCAACTTGCAGTGGCTTCGCCAACAAACAGGTTGCTGCAGCCTGTCGTCTGCTCTGCAGTAAGT
The DNA here is from genome assembly GCA_036346955.1 of Dipus sagitta. Lineage (NCBI taxonomy): Eukaryota > Metazoa > Chordata > Mammalia > Rodentia > Dipodidae > Dipus > Dipus sagitta. Next base: position 107,814,704 of record CM070781.1, on the reverse strand, counting down.
TGTGGGGATCTTGGCTGTCAGGGTCAAAATGGGTCTCAGATGAGAATATGTCAGAGTCAAGCTGGGATGGGGGGTTAGGAGCATAGCAATTTATTCCTTTTCTTTTTTAACCATTCACTAAACCTTTACTGGACACCTACTTTGTGCCAAGCTGGGTTTTGGTGGCAGATAAGAAAGACCTTACCATCCTTCAAGCAGAGAACACACAGACTTAAAAACTAAATGCACAACTTATTCTACAACAAATCACTTCATATGGGAACTCCTTGGAGAGGGCCAAAGGTAAAATTGGGGTTCAGAGGCCAGCCTACATGGAGTAGGGAAATATGGTTGCATGAATATGAAATGTCCCCCATAGTGTCATATGTTTGTGATTAAGCCTGCTACTTAGCCCCCAGCTGGTGGAGCCCTTGGAAAGTGGAGCCTGGCTGAAGGAGGTGTTTTTCTGGGGGCAGATCTTGGTGTTGATTCGACCAGCCCACTGGGTATCAGAGCCAGCTTGCTCAGATGACTCCCTTCCTGCTTTGTGTGGAGATGTGACATCCCCAACAGCCCACTCTGCCATGATTAAACTTCCCCTCATAACTGTAAGCTTGAAATAAACCCTGTCTTCCCACAACCTGCTTCTCATTGGGTGAGTTGTCCCAGAAATGAGAAAGTATCTGCTATAGGAAATTAACCAGAGCAGATGGAACTAGAGTCCATTGTTGGGACCTTTGCTTACAGAGCCATACATAGGGTCAGGTTAAGAAAGTTCAAATGGTCAATAGATTCAGGATGAAACAGAAATAATTCTAAGCCAAGAGCTTTATAACTACATCATCACTGCTTGAAGAGCCTATGAGTACACACACTTGTTCTTTGTTTTGCTTTACTTTTCTCAAGACAGGGTGTCATGGTGTGATGTTGCTTGTCATTTGTGCCCAGTCAATGTCAGAAGTAATGGTTTGAAGGGATTTTAGTTTCCTGAGGACAACCCATGTTTCTTCTGAGACATAAAAATGTGACCTAGAGGACCCAGGCTTTCTACTGGACAAAAATAGGTATTATCAGATTTTGAGAAATCTCTTCTTCCTAGCTATCCCTACAAAGGCAAAACACTGTAGTATTGGCTGAGGAATGTGATTCCTGACTCCCTAGGAGGTGAACTTCAGAGACATGAGGTGCATTCTGAGATCCTTTTAGGCACCTGGATTATATATGAGTGGCATTGCAGGTAATGGGGAGGTAAGCATGCATATAGTGTAGAGGTTGCTGCCCTTGAACCAAGTGTGGTACTGTGTCAGTGGGCTACACTTAGAGTCTTGCAAAATGTGAGGCCAAACAATGGCTGAGGGTGTGGATAGATGCCTGGGGAAGGTTCCAAAAGGAGGTCCTTGTAGCCATTATAAGGCTAATTGAAGAAGCAGACAGGTTATACTGATAAAGAGGAGCTAGTACTGGCAGTGCAAGCTAAACTTGGTACCAGGAAGTGGGGTTGTTACTGCTAGAAACGTGACTGTGTGGCTTTTGGCCTTTTCAGACTTATTTGAGGGAGGGATGTGGAAGGATTTGAAACTTTCCACTGAGAAACATCTTGCAGTGCTTTAAGTATATCTTTATGGTCCATTCTGGTCAGAGTTGAAAGACCTGAATGCAGTTAGAGCTATGGACTGTGAGGTTTGGCTTAAGAGTGTGTGAAAGATCTTATAGGGACTGCTCTAGAAGCAGTTTGTGTGAGAAGCTTGCTGTGGCTGCATTCTGCCTGCCAGTGTCCTGAGAACTTGTGCAGGGTTGCTTTGCATAGAAATGGAGTGGTGTGAGCAGAAGAATATGGAACAGAAAGAAATGAAATCTTTGGGCCATAATTGCTGCCCATTCAGCTGCAAGTGTTTGAGAGAACACAACCGTTGAGGTTGGGTCAGTTGACCTGCATTGGGACAGCAGTAAGAATGAGGGCTTTTTATAAAAGTCAGGGCCTGAGTGTGGAAGAAGTGCCCTTCTCTTCAAAGTCTTCGTTACTCCCCCTTGGACTAACAAGTTGGTAGCCCACGTGCTACTATGGAGTATAACAAATGCAAGAAGGAGAGGGCCGTTGAATTTGAAAAATGGTTTTGTTTTTTGGAAATGGCCATGGGCAGTGTGAAGCAGGCTTGTTGGATTACCTGTGTGGAGGCCCAGTGGAGCCATGTAGATGAATTGTGGGTTGTAGTGGAGACCCAGTGGGGATGTCAGAACCATGGGATGGCTGCCAAGGAGAGCTGCTAGCACTGCATGGAGTATACCTGGGGCTATGAGCAGCAAAGCTGGAGGGGCCAAATTGGAACTCCAGAGACTCATCGCTGGTTAAATTTATTGGACATGGAGACTTGTAACTGGTTAGTCATCAGACTTGGAGCTACAGAGCATAATGTTTGTCCTGTTTGTTTTAAATCTTATATTTCTTTGCTATACACAATGCCATCTTTTGCAGTATGAGTGTTTCTTCTGTCATCATGTTTATATATTTTTTATTATAGCTCAGTTAGGAGATCTTGGACTATGGGGATGTTTGAACAACAGTGGGATTGATGAAGACTATGGGCACTTTTAAAGTTGGATTGAATACATTGCATTTTACATCATGGATGGTTATCAGTTTATGGGGGCCAGGGGCAGAATGTGGTGGTTTGATTCAGGTGTCCCCATGAACTAATACGTTTTGAATGCTATGTCCCCATCCAGTGGCAATTTGGGGATTGGGGCTTCCTGGAAGTGATGTACTTCTGGTGATGGGCTTATGGGTGTGCAGCCAGCTTCCCCTTGCCAGTGTTTGCTTGACACTCCCTTGCTGCTGTTGTCCATCTGATGTTGGTCAGGAGGTGATGTCCACCCTCTGCTCATGCCATCATTTTCCCTGTCATCATGGAGCTTCCCCTTGAGTCTGTAAACCAAAATAAACCTGTTACTCTCACAAGCTGCTCTTGGTCAGGTGTTTCCTGCCAGCAACAAGAAGCAAACTGCAACAAGGCCTATGAACCCAGTTACACAGGAGACTGAGGAACAAGGATTGCTGGGCCAGCCTGGGCTATGGAGAGAGTTCCAGGATGGTCTGTCTGAGCAATTCAATGAGATCTTGTCTCAAAATAAAATGAAGGGAAGGGGACTGGGAATACAGCTCAATGATAGTTATGATGACCACACCTACGTGTATTTCCACACAACCAAAGGACTGGAAGAAATAAAAGGAGAGAGTGGGTGAGGATCAGTGTAGTTTGTGGGAAGAATGATGACAGTTGGTATTGCTGGAGATACCATGGAAAGTAGAGAAGAACAGATCCTAGATCTGTGGGTAGTGCATTGTTCCGGGAACTGGGATGCTGTGCGGTTTAGAGTACAAAAGGGGCTGTCTTCCATGGTAAGAGCTTGAGTTTTCTCATTGAGGCACCAGGGAGCCATCGGTGGTGTTAAAGCAAGCAGGCAATGATGTCATACTTGCATTGTATAGTCACTCCTTTGGCTGCTATATGGAGAATGAACTGGAGGGGAAAAGACAGGGGGTTGAAAGCAGTTGTAAGTAATCAACACCAGATATGAGGACGTCAGCCCGGAGGATCCTGGGGAGCAGAGCATCCAGGATGGCAGAGGGTGGGGGGAAGAAGTCCACCCTTCAGTTTTGCAGGGGCAGCAATCGGGTGCCACTGAGGTGGGCAAACATTTATCCGCTCCATCTCTTTCGTGGTGCCTTCGTGTAGTGAAAATTGTAAAGTCGATAAGTGGGAAGGTGTGATTGATTTCGTCTGGTACTCCCCAAACCAAGGGTGGTCAAGGCAGCTGTGCAGACCACAAGCTGATTCCAGGAGATGAGAAAACCAACCCCAATTTGGGAGGCAGGCCATTCCTAATTGAACTGTTGAGGGAATTTTGATAAATGGCCCCGCCAAAGTAGTGAAATTAATAAATCATGCTTGAGGCTGAAAGTCTGTTTCCTGAGGGACAGCGACAATGCTCAAATGCTCAAATCTTGTAGATCTGTGGAGGGTTGTGGGTGGCTGGGGCATGGAGCAGGGCTACATGGTCTTTCTGGGTTGTCTGAAAGGGTTGGACGAGTCATAACCCCATTTAGCATGGTCACTATTCAGTTGTTTTTGAAACAGAAGAAAGTTGTATTTGGTGAGCCAGGGCCATGCTGATACCTAAAATGAAAGGTTAAAGACATCCTTTTCACACTTAGCGATGGATGGATGGGTTCCGATAGAGAAGCAGCAGCCTGCATTGTGGTCAAATCACACGCTAGAGGGGAGAGGAGAGAAATAAGCATTTCTGTAGCTGCCATGATCTCCTTCTTCCAAGGGTTAGCTCTCTTACCATCTCATCTTTTCAAATATTTCCCCCGCAGATTCCTGGACTCTGAAGTGGTGCCCTCTGCCCCACCGAGTCAAAAGCATTAGCAAAGAAAAATCAGATCTAACTTGGCACATGACCTTGCAAAGCACTAGGGGGCCATTTATAAATTCACACTTTGAAAACGTGTTTTAGTTCAAAAAAGAGTAAGTTCTTGGGGGAAAATGCAGTGGGAAGTAACCCCTATACAGTTTGCATCCCCACTCCCATGCAACAAGTAAGGGAACCGGGGCTGAGAGTGCAGTTGACCATATCCCCCTGGCTTTGCAAGGCTGACCTGAGCAATGGGGTGATGAGTATAGACCGCTTTAACACTGAATTAAAGGTTGGAAGCCCAAGGACCTTTGATATGCCCCTCAGCAGTCACTCCAGGGAAACAGCTATCTCCTTCACAAACGTGTGGGGAGATCTCATCAATTTTTGGCAAAACCGCCATGGGAAGGCAATCTTTGAAGTTTATTAGTTACAAAAAAAAATCGTAAGTGACTTCCATGTGTGGCAGAAATAATAAGAGAGTTGGAAGAACTGTCTGTCCTGTTCCTGTTAAGATAGGGGGATGAAGAGGGTGATGGGAGAGTGACAAAGGGGTTTTAATTGTCATGAACAGAAATGATGACAAAAGACCTTGCTCTTGTAACACTAACTGTTGTGGGATGACTTTTTTTCCCCCTCTGGCCATAGTATGGCCCTCCATTAAATACCATGAATCAGAGAGCCTCTCAGGCTCATCTGAGATTCCAGTCACTCCTCCCTCTTGCTCACTCAGCTGCATGTGATCTTGGGAAGTGACAGAGTATAGATGAGGTGGAAGGCTAAAGTGAAGGCAGCTTTCATTAGATTGTCACTCACTGAAAGACAGGGTGAGACTCTTTGGTGATGCTCCTATGAATGAGCCCAGGAAGCTCACCGTTCTACCTTGGATGGACTTAGGTACTTGGTCTGCCATTGGTGCCTTTTTGGGAGAAACAGACACTTGCTAATGACTTCGCAGGAAACTTGATGTCACACCAAGTCTCCTATAACTCAGAGTATGTGCCGGTAGGGTCTAGAGAGGGGTCGCTTGCAGGTCTTCAAGTTAATGTGTTGGATAAACAGAGAGACATATGAATAAATGAGCTTTAGAAAGCTCAGAAATTATGGGGGAAATGTGTGGGCTAGCATAGGTGACATTATTGGAGGCTCACTCAAATTTAAATAAATCCGTAATGGGGAGGAAAAACCAGTTTACTGTATAAATTATTAAGTGCTTCATTATTTTGAAGCCAGGCAGAGGGCACTAGGGGTGCAGCTCTCATGAATCATCACCCATACACCTTTGAAGATGCTCCTGTAAGTAACCCCAATGAAGTCATTGGTGCACTTAGCTAGACTTAGGCCAGAGTGTTTCATTGGTCTACTATCAGTATCCTACCTGGGGTGAATCGACATTGGTTCATGTCTCCTCAAGAAAAGTTGAAGGGCTAACAACAACTCACCAGAAGTAACAGGACATGCTGACCTAAACAGGCAGGCCTGACCTCATGGGCCGCAGTCACAGGCCCGCCTGCAGAACAAGTCAGCAAAGGTTACGACCCGGTTTCCATCTTCAACTTCACCATTCTTCTCCCTGTTTGCTTCTTCCCGCCTCTGTTCCTTTAAAACCCAATCGAACTAAGTCTGGACACAGCTGTCTCCCATTCCCAGTGGGGAAGACTGTTGTCCTTCTTTGTCCATTACTCTAAGTGAATAAAAGGAAGTCTGCCATAGAGGTCTTCTTTCTCTTTCTTTCATGTGTACATTACCTCTGTTGGTCCTAGTCTTGGTTCTGATCTAACAAAAGTTATCACAGGGCTGGAGACATAGCTTAGCAGTTAAGGCACTTGCATGTGAAGCATAAGGACCGAAGTTTGATTCTACAGTACCCACATAAGCCAGATGGTGGCACATGGTGGCATGTGTGTCTGGAGTTCATTTGTAGTGGCTGGGGGCCCTGGTATGCCCCCCTTTCTCTCTCATTTTCTCTCTCTCTCTCTCTTTCTCTCTCTTGTTTCTCTCTGCTTAAAAATATATTTTTAAGTTTGATTTAAGGCCTGGAGAGATGGCTTAGCAGTTAAGGCACTTGCTTGCAAAGCCTAAGGACCCAGATTTGACACCACAGAACCCAGTAAAACAGACACAGGAGGTGATGCATGCACACAAGGTGGTATATGCTTCTGGATTTGGATTGCAGTGGCTAGAGGCCCTGGCACCCCAGTTCTCTCTCTCTTTCTCATAAAGCAAGTTTGACTTAAGAAAACTTATCATAACACACACGAAAACATAAAGCTTGTTTGAAGCCCATGCTCATCTTCTTGCATTATACAAGCCAGGCTATATGTAAGTACAAGTACACTTGTGCTTAAGACGTAGGAAGATGTCTGCCACCAGTTAGCTCCTTCATGCTTAGATATAACAGGTAGGCAATGTTGAATAATTGTGTGAGCTAATGCTGGGTACCTCTGGGAAGGTATGCATGTGTGTGTGTGTGTTATAATAAGTCTATGAATATAAGTACTCCTAAATTATGCTTTCAAATTTTCTGTAGCATTGGAAGGGAACGGATGTAGCAGATAATCACTATTTGTATTATTGTCTTTAAGAACACATGTTGATTTGGGCTCACAATGTTTTTTTTTTTTAGTTGGGAAGGAATATTCAATTCTCCAATGGTACCATGGAACAAATCATAGTTTGTTGATTCCGTCTGTGTAAAGTATTCTCAAAGTGTTTTCTTATAGACATTCTTGACAGTCCTTTGAGGAAGGGATTCATTCTCTTGGTTTTCAGCAAGTGTTATTTGAGTGCCTACCACATGTCAGGCGTATTGTTTGCTCCTGGGATTATAGAGATGGAGAGATGGCTCAGTGGTATATGACCCTGTATATGCCTTAAAAGATGCATTACATGAAGTGACCATGACGAATGTTGACATAATGAAAGAAGGGATAAATAATATGGTGCCTTAAAATCCTACAATGTCAAAATTAAGACAGACAGCATTGGAAAGATTGGTTAAGAAAAGATCCCTTGATTTAGAGTCAGGTGTTAGTGAAGAGTCCCAGGCATGTTATCACTGAATTGTGTCACCTTAGGGGAGTCATTCCATTTCTTTGAGATTTCCAATCTGATTTCACTTTCTGTGGAACACTCTGGTTGGAACAATCCATCTCTTTGTAGCCATTCATAGCTGGCACCACATCATCTTTCAAATATCAGCTAAAATGTTAAATAATGAAAGTGGCCAACTTCACCCTCCTCTCTGCAGTCACCACTTCTCCTGTCACACCATGCATCACATCACATCACACTCCTCCTGAAGTCACTGCTCCTCTCACAACATGCATCTCATCACCACCTCACTGTAGTCACTGCTCCTCTCACACCTCGCATTTCATCAGCCTCCTGCCTGCAGTGACTGCTCCTCTCACACCCTGCATCTCATTACCCTCCTCCTGCAGTCACCACTGCTCCTCTCACACTGTGCATCTCATCCTCCTCCTCTTGTAGTAACTCCTCCTCTCATACCATGAAGCTCATCACCCATATAGTTACCTCATTTAGCTTCTTTGTTTTCATTTCCTTGTCTTACACAAGAATTTTGTCGAGTTGTTTTCCACAAGTACCAGTACTTTTCCATCATATGCATCGTAGTCTCAGAGTTTATAAAATATTTTATATTTATTTAATAGAGAGACAGAGAGAGTGAGAGAGAGAGAGAGAGAGAATGAATTTTCATTTCAGGGCCTTTTGTTATGGTAAACCTGCATCAGATGCACGTGCCACTTTGTGCCATTGGTTTTCCTGGGGAATTAAGCCCAGGCTTGAAGGCTTTGCAAGCATGCCTCTTTAACTGCTTAACTATCTTCCCAGCTCAGGAGAATAGTTTCTGTGGCTTCTGAGCCATGCATGTGTAATGTGGCCTTCAGTAAAATTTTCCCCTCTCTGGTCCAGTTATCTCCCCTGGCAACATGGGAGGGAGCTCAGAACTGAATTCTTGTGATCACACATAACATTATATAATGTATACTTGAGATTTGCTTTGAGTGTGGGTCTTACTTCTTCTTATCACACACAGACAAATACACAAATGAAAATTATAAGTGTGTGAGCTGATGGCTATGTTTATTAGCCTGATTTTGTTACTTATTTTAAAATGCACATATGTGTGAAAATCATCAAATTGTCCACCTCAAATAAGTACAACTTTTTGTTGTTAATGATACATACATAAAATGCCAAATGAATTAATGAATAAAGCCCAGCTCTAGCTGTGATATCCTTCACTTCAAACTCAGAGCAGCAGGTCTTGGATGAGAGTTGTCATCACTGAAACATCTCCTTGCATCCCCCAGCCACCACTCATTATCGCTGCAGTGTTGGTTTAGTTCTGGAAAATGTACCATGTGGACGGGAGTATGTGCATCCTACTGTGATTAGCAAAATTTCAAAATCGCACAAATGTGTATAGTGATCTTCTGGGACTGCGCCCTTTCTTTTTCAACAGACATTAAATATACCTACTTCTGCATGATAGTTGGCTTAATGTTTAACATGAAAAATCAGCTCTCCTGTTCCTGATCCAAGTCTTATGGAGTGGACACTTCTCTAGGAACAAGGCATACCTAGCCTGGAATCCCAGCCTTGCCCAGCATCAGTGAAGAGATGTGTGGCTGGTTTGTCCACCCCATAGCTCAACAGTGAATGAGATATTGCTAACAGTTCCAGATTTATTTTGAGAATTCAATAAGCAAAGTAATTTCCGCAGTGTCTGATGTGTAGGAAACATGTATTAGTGTTCACTATTCATTTATTCGAAATATTGATGATTAATATTAATATGTATTATTGCAGCAGAGTGGAGTTCATAGTAATAAAAGCATTGAGAATAGTATTGTTGTTAGCAAGCTCCTTATAGCTGGTGGGTAGTTGAATGAGATCGTGATAACCTACGTCACTGATGATTTTCTCTTAAACACTTGAACTCTAGGGTGATGAGTCTTCTCTTACATTTCTTATATTACATTGGAATTTATAATTTTGGGGACAATTGAGTTTAATCTTATTTATGCAATACTATTTTACTAGAATAAAGCCACAGACATAATGACTTTTAAACTGTATATATATATGTATATATACATGCATCTATCTATCTATCTATCTATCTATCTATCTATCTATCTATCTATCTGAATATTGACATACAACCCAACGTAGAGGAGTGAAGAGGGGATCCACTTCCTGTGGCTGCAAAGAAAATCAGTCCTGAATGATGCTGAAATATGAGTAGCAAGTGGTTCAGGAAGATTTGCATGTGGATTCCCAGGGCAAGGGACCAGACTATGTATAAAGAAAGAGGAAGCCTGGAATGGAGTCTTCCCTCCTAGTTCCCTGAAGATGCCTGCCCTGTCCACAACTTCTTGTTTTGAGAGCTGTGAGGAATACATCTTTGTTTCAAATCCCCAGTCTGTTGTCAGCCTTTGTGTGGACAGCCATAGACAATAAAGGCAGTATCTCTCCAAACTTTCTTTTCGGGTAGCTATGGTTCTGATTTCTTTCCACAGTTCCATATATCCTTGTGTATATGTCTCTGACTCTTTTCTCACTTTCTTTCTATGTCCCTTTAGCTTTCTCTACATGTATCTGTTCATTGCATCCTTTTTTTAATTGGCATCTGTTAACTGTATATAATAATGTGTCTCACTATAAAAATTTCCTGCATGCACATAATATATTTTAACCATATTCACTCCATTACCCTCTCTTTTTCCACTTCTACCTCCCACTGACTCCCTCCTATTTACACTTGTCCCCTTCTGACTTAATGTCATTTCATACTTCTCTATTTCTTCCTCTTGCTTTCTCTGTCCTCTCTACTCTCTTTTCTTCTTTCTCCCCTCTGTGTCTTTTCTTTCTTTCTCTCCTCCCTTTTTCCTCGCTTGCTGTCCTTTCTCCTCTACACGTTTTGCTGTGTCTCTTATTGTCCTCTATCCTCAGTTTCCTCTCTCTGTCCTTCTCTGTCCCTCTCTCTGCTGTCATTCTGCTGTGAATAAAATACAAGAGCCCATGCAAAATGTTTAGAATAGTACCTGCCACATAGAATTTCCTCAAAAAGCGAATCCCTCTGTTTTCTATCTTTCTCTTCTCTTTCCTTCTTCATGATTTCTGTTCCATTCTATTTCATTCATTCCTTAGTTGGACATAAAATAAAACAAAAACTTAATTTTTAGGATGTATTGTCTTTGCTGGATAATGTCTCATGATCTCAACCCTAATTTTAAGGCACCTTACTTTGCTCTTTTACACTCCTCAGAGTGGGAGGGAAAGGAGACCAAAGTGGATGGCTTTTTAAAAGTAACCATTGTTAGATTTTGTTTGTTTCTTTGGGATAAAAAATCTTTAGATCAGCTGACCTTAAATTTTACCAGGTTTAGTATCACTCAAGGGGCTGATTTAAAATGCACATTTTCGGGCTGGAGAGATGGCTTAGCGGTTAAGCACTTGCCTGTGAAGCCTAAGGACCCCGGTTCGAGGCTTGATTCTCCAGGTCCCACGTTAGCCAGATGCACAAGGGGGCGCACGCGTCTGGAGTTCGTTTGCAGTGGCTGGAGGCCCTGGCGCGCCCATTCTCTCTCTCTCTGTCTCTTTCTCTCTCTGTCACTCTCAAATAAATAAATAAATAAAATAAAATATTTAAAATGCACATTTTCCTGCTCCTATCTGAATTGTAGATATCATGCTTGGTTCAGGAATTATATAATTTAAAAGAATTTTCTTGACATCTGATACAAAGGAAACTTTCTAATAAACTCTGAGAATCAGTGTTGGGAAAACTTAAAAGAACAGGGCTTCTCATCTGAGCTCTGCTAAACAAAAAAATAAAATCAAGCTTGGCTTCATTTCTACAAGAAGTACTAAACTATTTTAAGTGTCAGGTTGCAGGCCCTTTCACCATTTTGTTTCCTAGAATCCTTTAATGGGCTAAGCTGAAAACTGACATTCATTTCCAAACAATCTTGGTTGGTGCAGATCAGGGCTTGGAAAATTAATAGTCATAGACTTCCTTCTTTGGCACCTGTTTTGATGATTGGATTAAGAAAGTTCTGGCAGCTACAACTGGCTCTGCCAGATGTTGAAGAGTACATTTCAGGAAGGATGTAAAAGATGTCAGAAGATGTGAGCATCATTCATTTAAAGAATAAACTGTCGGGATCAAGCTCTGTTTAGGCTGTCAGGACTGATCGCTAGTGTAATGAAACATCAAGAACAAAGGGATGAGGAGACATTGATGAAGCCCAAACACATAGTGAAATGTAAAAATGTGCTGGAGTTTGAGTCAACACCCTTGAGTGTCAGCTCGGCAGCTGGTACAACCATCCCTACACAGAGAAGAGGCTATTTTTTTTCCCCTGCAGCTTGGTGCAGGCGTGTCCACTGGTTCCATTGGGGTGTGTAAAAAATGTTCTTGGGGGATGTATCTGTCAGTAACAGGCAGTAGCAAGAGAGCCATCTCCCCAGAGATCTCTGGGAGATGGATAGCGATGAAGAAAAGGCAGGCACCTCTTAGGGACGGTGTCATTTGTCATGCATCTTGAGTAACCGGGACGTGTGCTTCTGCAAAGCCCAAGTATCTGTCACGGATGCGCAGCATGCACATGCAGGAAATGGATCCATGTGAGCATTCATGTGTCTGTACACATGGGTGCACACCCCTTGCCCACACAGCCCTCCATCATACATGACACTCAAAAATCTTAGTTTTGCATCCATGACCATGTTCATGAGCCAAGCCAGGGCCAGACACAACATCAACATCCATCAAAGAACTTTCCCCTCTGCAACCTCAGCCTGCTCTAGAGATGTAGAAGATAGGAATGCCTACCCACAGTCATATATATATTTGCTGTTGGGATTGTGGGGTGGCGAGTATTGCGTTGAATAATTGGCTTGGTAGTATAAGTCCTGCTTTGGGATGCAATTCTTGGAATCGTCTTTCAGAGCAAATAGGGTGTCCTTTCACACTGTTAGCCAGGACCTGAGGATGTGGAATGATGAGTGTGAAGGACACTTCGTGGTATAGAGACAAGAAGGCTTGTTTGGGAACCTGTATAGACTGAGTAAGGGTTGAGGGTCTGTCTGTTCATCCTGATGCTCCCGACTGATTCTGTGTGTCCACAGAGGGTGGGAGCTGGCTTACCCAGGAGTGTGCAAGATTGCAGAAGAAGGACAAACCCTCTTGAAACACAAACGATTGTGTAGGAAACCAAGTGATTTAAAACATCATGGTATACCCAGTCTAATAAGTTAACTAATTATATTATGAAATGCAATGCAAAATGGATGTGTATTTTTAAGGGATAAAGATTAGTGACAGGATGATTAATGGTTGTTGGGGGAGAAGGAGACATTTTCTTTGGTGGTATAGCCACAGGTAAGTTGCCCATCCTCTGGCAAATAACCTCCACTCATGTTCATTCAAGCATCCCTGCTCAAATCTCAGAAGGACACAAAAAAGTTATCAAAGAAGAATTGGGACTAATTGAGAGGAAGAGGTTCAGTGAAAGGGGAGTGAAATATGAAGAGGTAACAGGAGTGTATATGGTCAAAATATGTATAAAAATTTGTCAAAAAAGATTAGTGACTCACATATAGACAGGGCCTGGTAATTTTTTTTCTAGGAGGGGATCTTTTATAGCTGTTTAAATTACATGTTTTTAGTTTCTCTATCTCTTCAAGAGAGAATTTTAGTCATTTACAACTTTAAAGCAAATATTTTTAGATATAATTCCAATTTTTTCATATACATATTCATAGTATTCTTTCAGAGTTTACATTTTCTAGGGTTTAGGGTTACGTAATTTTTCTTGATCCTAAATATCTGCTTTCCTGCTGTGGTTTTTGGTAAACTGGGGATCGAACCCAGGACCTCACATGTACTAGCAAGCACTCTGCCACTGAGATATATCATCCCCAGTCCTACTTTTAAATCAATTTCTCCATCTTTCTCTCAATTCCTGAGGCAGGGTCCAAAGACTGACTGACTTTCCCATTTTAAGGAGTCAACTTTTCACAATATTAACCAACAATTTTTGTTGTGTGATGTCTCATTTCTGAATTCGATTTTTATACTTTTCTAGATACTCATCCTTTTGGTTTTTCTAGGTTCTTAAGTTATAAATTAGTACATCTATTTATCAGTCTTCTTTGTCTTATAGATTCACTTAGGTTATATATTGTCTTGCTAGTGGCATCTTTGATTCTATTGCAGAGTTTTCTTTTTAATGTGGGGTGTGCAGTTTTTTAATCCAGTCATTATTTAATCGGCTATTTCTTTAAAAGAAATTAAGCAGGCGTGTTTCTCCTATTTTTTATTACTCTGGATTCCTGTTTTGAGTTTGTCATTTTGTTTCACTGTCACTTTTCCTAGTTACTGACAATTTGTGCTTTCTTTATTCTTCATTGATCTTGCTCCAGGCTTATCAATTTTTATTAATCTTTTTAAAAGATCAATTTCAGGCTGTGTTAAACTTTTTCTTACATAGTCTATTTGTTGATTGTGTTTAATTTTCTACATTATCTCATTTATTCCCTCTGTTTATATTTCACTTAACTTTCTCTTCTTTTCCTGGTTTGCTTCTGGTGAAGATCACTGACTCTCTGCCTTTCTTCTAAGTGTGCTGGCAGGAGTGTGCCAGGGCTTGACCCCGCGCTCCTCCAGCACGCGGCACGGCCCTTGCCCTCAGCTCTCATTCTCTGCTAACAGGGCTGAGGCTCGGTCTCTCTGCTGTGGGTGCCCTTACTTCCTTTTTTTCTCCTGGGCACGAAGGCTACCAAAGAATCTCTGTGCATGTAGTATACACGTTTGCTTCATTATCACATGTTAAATATTTTATCCCTCACTCTCTTGTTCACGTTGTCAAGGAACACTGAAACTAAATATTTTGTCTAAGACTCATGTGTAGCTCATATTCAGATTTAGTCCTGTTTGAAGTTCGATGTAAATTGCTAAGGCCTCTGCTTCCCATGTTCACGTGATGGTTTTCCTTTTATCAGCACAGGGGATTAAACTCAGGGCCTCATGCATGCAAGGTCTACCACTCTTCCTTGTCTTTGTACTTTTTTTTTTTTTTTTTTTTTTTTTGATGTAGGGTTTCACTCTAGTCCAGGCTGACCTGGAATTCACTATGTAGTCTCAGGGTGACCTTGAACTCATGGTGATCCTCCTACCTCTGCCTCCCAAGTGCTGGAATTAAAGGCATGCACCAGTCTTTGTACTTTTAATTTTGAGACAGAGTCTCACTAAGTTGCTCAGAAAGGCTTTGATCACATGATCCTTCTGCCTCAACCTCCTGAGTATCTGAGATTAAAGCCTGAACCACTAGGCCTGGTCTGATACGATTAGTTTTTTTTTTTTAATTGTTTTTGTTTATTTTTATTTATTTATTTGATATTGACAGAGAGAGAAAGAGGCAGATAGAGAGAGAGAATCGGTGCACCAGGGCCTCCAGCCACTGCAAACAAACTGCAGACGCGTGCGCCCCCTTGTGCATCTGGCTAATGTGGGTCCTGGGGAATCGAACCTCGAACCAGGGTCTTCAGGCTTCACACGCAAGTGCTTAACCACTAAACCATCTCCCAAGCCCATGATTAGTTTTTGACTCCCGGAAGTGGTACACCATGCCAGCTGATCATGGACAGTGAGTCATTTATCCTCACAGTATTCTGTCAGGCAAACACTACCTCAAATCACTTAATTAAGACAGTAGTAGTGTTGAGAAGTTGAGATATCTTGCTCCCATGGAATATGATATACCTACAAATTTCTATTTCAACTTCCAAACCCTGTTCATTCCCTCCATATTGCCATTTTACTGTCGCTACAAAAAAAATGTCCATGTGGTTCAGGTCTTTTGAACTCTTTGGCTGTCTCACTTCTTACATGTAATTTTACATCTTATAGAGAACTTATGCTCAACATATATTCCAACCAATTAATTTAAACTTGATCTCTGTAGCAGTTACTTTATTGTTGCTGGGACAAAGCATCCAACTAGAAGATCTTACAGAAGGAAAGGGTTCATTTATGCATATAGCTTGGGGGGAAGTTTTTAAAAGTATTTTTAAATATTTTATTTCTTTATTTGAGGGGGGGCATGCCAGCGCCTCTAGCCACTGAAAACAAACTCCAGACACGTGCACCACCTGGTGCCTCTGGATTGCATGGGTACTAGAGAATCAAACCTGGGTCCTAAGGCTTTGCAGGCAAGCACCTTAACCACTAAGCCATTTCTCCAGCCCTGGAGGGGAAGTTTTATTATGGTAGGGACAACATGGCAAAACAGACAGCCAGGGTGTCACATCTTGTCATGTCAGCAGGGAGGACTCAGCAAGAGTGAGCTAGCTGACACTGGCAAGCTGGGCTGGGCTATAAAATCCCAAGCCCACCCTAAGTGACACATACCATCCATCAAGCATCCAACTTCCAAAGGCTCCACTAGCAGGGGATTAAGTATGAGGCTTAATCACAAAAACATGAGGCAATGGGGGACAGCTAGCATCTAAAGTATCCAAGGTTTTCTGCTGAAAGAAGACAAAGGGACTGTCTGATGGAACTGTCCAGATGGAACACTTTTTGTTTTTTTTTTATGATTTGAGGTTTTGAGGTAGGGTCTTGCTCTAGCCCAGGCTGACCTGGAATTCACTATGCAGTTTCAAGGTGGCCCCCAACTCATGGCCATCCTTCTACCTCTGCTACCCAAGTGCTGAGATTAAAAGTTTGCACCACTATGCCTGGGAATTATATATATATATATATATATATATATATATATATATATATATTTAAATTTATACATACATATATATATACATATATACATATACATATATATATATATACATGTATATATATATACATGTGTCCCCTTGTGCATTTGGCTTACATGGGTCCTGGGGAAAAACCTGGGTCCTTTGGCTTTGCAGGCAAATACCTTAACCACTAAGCCATCCCTGCAGCCCCTAGATAGAATACTTTTGACATGGTGATCAACATATAACATCATAATGGCTGATCACAAATTCTTTTCATTTTACTTTGTTTTTTTTAAAATATTTTATTTTTATTTATTTGAGAGAGAGAAATGCAGAAATAGGCAGGAAGAAGCTGGCCGTGGTGGTGCACGCCTTTAATCCCAGCACTCGGGAGGCAGAGGTAGGAGGATTGCCATGAGTTCGAGGCCACCCTAAGACTACATAGATAATTCCAGGTCAACCTGGGCCAGAGTGAGACCCTACCTCAAAAAAAAAAAAAAAAAAAAAAAAAATAAATAAATAAATAAGAAATAGGCAGGAAAAGAGAGAGAGAAAGAGAATGAATGGGTGGGCCAGGGCCTCCAGCCACGGAAAACAAATTCCAGATGAATGTGCCCTCTTGTGCATTTGGCTTACGTGGGTCCTGGGGAATTGAACCTGGGTCCTTTGGCTTTTCAGGCAAGCACCTTAACCTCTAAGCCATCTCTCCAGCCTGATCACACATTCTTAGCATTGAGTAGAAATAAGAGCCATGGTGGAGACGCTCCATGAAAAAGGTTCCTTTCGAAATTTGCATCCACCGTCTCAGAACCAGAAGAAAAGTTTGCTCTTTTTCATGCATATTGTATGTGTGTGTGTGTGTGTATGCATGCATGTGTGTTACAGTTTTATGTACCACATGCATGTGGGTGGAAGCCCCAGGGTAACTTCAAGCATTATTCTTCTTAGGCACTGGTCCGACTTTTTTTTTTTTTTTTGAGACAGAGTCTCCCATTGGTCTGGAACTTGCTTACTATACTGATAGGCTGGAAAGCTCTGGGAATCCACCTGCTTCTACCACCACAGTGCTGGGATTACAAGCACATGCCACAACGTCTAGCTTTTTTTACATGGGTTCTGGGGATTGAACTTGGGTACTCATGCTTGTAAGTCAAGAACTTTACTGACTGACCCATTTCTCAGACCCTAAATTCTGCTCATTATGGGTTAGACAATGAGCTTCAGATGCACCCCCCCGCCCCCACCATGCTGTATATTTGATGCAGAGGCTAATATGAATTTTGGAGTCTCTCCTCAAAGCACATAGGCCATTTCATTCTGGTCTCCAGAAGAACCATGTGAGGTAAGTAAGGAAAACATGGTGTGAATACTTGTGACACTGAGAAATGAAATGCCAAGCTCATGTCTGCACTCATCTCAGGACATCGATGCCCACATCCAGAGAGTTTAGACTAGGACATGACTGTGCAGTGTAGGTAGGAAAAGGAGGCAATCTCAGAAGCACGTCTCTGGAAACTTGGTCATGAGCAGAGAAGGCCAGACCAACACTAACCTGCTTTTCCAAGCTTGATTTCCACTTGAGAAAACCAGGCAAGATACCGTGCACTTTCACAGCCGTTGACGTCTCCCAGTAAGGTTTGTTGTTTTCCAAGCTTCCTCCATCTGCTTTTGCAGTGGGTAAAAATCATTTTCTGCTTGTGATGGGTCTTCAATATCCCCTTTCCTACTCCTTGATCCTGTACTTCAAGATACTATACTAAATTACAGTGATTCATTATTCCTGTTAAAACAAACAATATCCTCAAATTACCCAGCAAACGAAACAATTGTGAACAGTAAATTCAAATAGTAAAACATGGGCACATATTGGGTAAATGTTATTTTCCTGAACAAGAAAAGCTTTCGGCAAAGTGCTTAACTTGAATACAACAAAAGGCAATTTAATTTAGTAATACAGCTGGGTGAAAAATGGAGACCTCGGGTTTAATAAGAAGGCGAAAAAGACACGCATATATCATCCAAAAGGATAATTATGAGAAACTATTTTGTATGATCTAGCTAAATCAAAGCTTCTAATGCTTTCTTACTCCTGTCAAAATAGGGAGATTTAAGGTCTTAAAAATGGGAATTTTGCAGACTTCACTGCCAAGAAAAAATGATTTGTCTCCTGATAAATTACTATTGGGCTTTATAGTTGGGGAAAAATACACTTACATTGAAATAAATGCCAGGGAATGGCTAGAGAATTTATATTATTCGTTCATATCTGTCACTGGATGGGTGGGAAGACAGCAGTCCCATCTGAAAAATACCCTAGCTGGATCACAGCATCCCCCAGATGGGAGAGGAAAACCCCCAGTGGGTGGGGGCAGGCCCAGACCCCCGTGAAGCTGAACTAATCAGGCAATGTGGTGCTCCGATTTTCATTTCCTAGAATGCAAACCGTTCCTTGCTTCTGGGTTCTAAAGTTCACAGAGTCCTGCAATACATGCACTTCTCTTTTATTGATTATGAAGATTTCTGTGAGTTCTTGCAAACATTCCAGACAAATCCGCCCCTAGCAAAGAAAGACAATAGGGAAAGGAGAGAAAAACTTTGGTGATCACAAAACTACCTGCCACGGTGTCAGTGGTAATGGACGTCACCATGACTGGTGTGGTGGTGGCGCTGTTTGGGGACTCCTTGAATGTACAGTTTTGCTGGTAGATACACATTTCTGGTGGTGGACTTTGAAGATGATTTCTGCTTCTGGTTCTAACCCAAGCCATCTGCTTTCTCATCCATCCAGATACAAGGAATGGTCACCTCATGTTTGTCTTCTGCCACTGGTTTTGGAGCTGTCCCCCGTAACATGTCTCTGCCATCATGCATTGCATCCCTTGGAGCCTTGGGCCAAGACACAAAGCTCACCTCATGAAGCTGGTCCCATAGGTGACTTGGTCAGAGCGATGGAGGCAAGTAACTAACAGAGCTGAGAGAGTGTAACTTTTCCATGCCTGCACCACGCCCAAGGGTTTACACAATAAGAAGATGGTGAGAGTGTGGGAGGGAAGGCAGGGCTTCAGGCTGAAGCTTAGCTTCTATAAAACAAGTATAATCTTCAGCAAAATGGGCAACAATTCCAGGCCTTACTTTTGTCATCTGTAAAATGGCCTGAGTGGACAAGCACATTTTTCTTTGCCCTTATTTCTACAAAATATTTTTTATATCAGCAAATTAAAAAATATATCTGTATGTGTGCCACTTGTGGTATCTGGCTTATGTGGGTGACTGGGAAATTGAGCGGGGGCCAAGAGTCTTTGTAAGTAAGCACCTTTGGTCTGTGAGCTGTCTCTCCAGCCCCGTTCCAGTCAGTTTTCATGCGTTCTATGGGATGAATAAAGGAGGCATTGTGTTGGTAGGAATAATGCTTCTTTCTCACATTTCCCTGACTTCTAACTCACTCTACAGAGAGATATGTTTTCAGGGAACATCATTTGATAAATTACGAATTTATGTATTATTAAATAATATCTGCTTTTAAAATAAAATGGTTGGTTACTTAGTTTTAAAGTGCTTTTTAAATTTTTATTAGTGTATTTTACTTATGCAAAATAATAGGTTTCATTATGACATTTTCACATAAGCATATAGTAGTATACTTTGATTATTTTTCCCCCTTATTACCCTCTCTTATTTCCTTTCTCCCCACCCACTCATCTTACACAAATAGTCCCTCTTCTGTTTTCATGCCCTTTTAAAATCTAGATACAACATAGGAGTAAAAAAAATATATATATGACACATTTATGACTTTGGCTAATTTTGGTCAACACTAAGATGTCTAGTTCCACCCATTTTCCTGAAAAGGATATAATTTAATTATTCTCTTATGGCTGCACAAATCTCCAGTGTGTGTGTGTGTGTGTGTGTGTGTGTGTGTGTAATCACATTTTCTTTATCCATTAATCTGTTGATGGGCATCTAGGCTGGTTCCATATCTTGGCTACTGTGAGTGGAGTCATACAAATCATAGATGTGCAGTTATCTCTGTGGTATTTGACCTAGTGTCATTTGGGTATATATGCAGGAGTGGACTAGCTGGGTTACATAGGCTAGTTCTGTTTTTAGTTTTTTGAGGATTCCGCATACTGATTTATGTAGTAGCTGTACTAATTTCCACTTCCACCAGTAACGTCTGAGAGTTCTTTTTTCCTACATCTTCACCAGCATTTGTTTCCTTGATGATCCTCATTCTGACCAGGATGAGGGGGCTTTCAGTGTAGTAACTGGACTCTTCCACTTTAAATATCCCGTGGTCTTATAGCTGCCCAGCTCCTGAGACAATAAGGTGAAGCTGTGAGGCATTCTTTTCTTCCATGTTGGTACTATTTTTGATGTTCCCTACATGGCACACTGCCCTCCCAGCGTAAGACAGAGCAAGCACCCTGGAAGCTGTTTCAAAAGTCCAAGCGAAAATCACAGTCCAAATACATAATTTCAGAACTTTGGAATGAAAAGGGTATGTGTTTATATTAAGCTCATGTTCCAGAAAATTCTAAGACAGGTAGTTTTTTGTTGTTGTTCCAAAACAAACAATGTAAGAACAACACTGACTCACTCAGTAGCTGGGTATGACTGATGGCACAGCTCTAACTAAATGAACCAGCTAGCTAATTACATGGCTAACCAAGTACTTTGAGGAAGACAGGCTCTGTCTAACTTAATTGTTTCTTTTTTCGGGGGAGGTGATCTATCTTGGTGCTAAGGAAAGGCTCACCTTCAGTTTTGAGTTAGTGTTTGCAGTTATTTTCTTGTTGCTGGGACAAAACACCCACCCATAAGCAGCATATAGGAGAAAATGATTTATTTCAGGTTACAGCCTTGAGTGGAGGATTCATCATGGTGGGGAAAGTAAACCACCAGCAGGAAGCTGTCACACATCTGGGTGGTGTAGTCTAAGTGAGCTGAGCTTGGAGTGGGGCCAATCAACTTCAAGGTCTTCCCCCAGCGACACACCTCCTCTAGCAAGTCTCCACCTCCCAAATTGCCACTAGTTGGGTATTGAGTATGAAGTTTAATCAAAAACATGTGAGGGCCTTGAGAGATGACTTAGCAGTTAAGGCACTTGCCTGCAAAGCCTAATAAGTCACGTTTGACAATCCCGAGCCTGCGTAAGCCAGATGCACAGTAATGCAAGTGTACATGGTCTTACATGAGCACAAGGAGGTGCATGTGTCTGGAGTTCTGTTGCAGTGGCTAGAGGCCCTAGCATGCCAATTCTCGTGCTCTGTCTCTCTCTTTCTCTCTCACATAAAAAAGGCAGTTTTTTGGGCTTGCCACAAACAAATAAACAAAACATGAGGCTCTGGGAGACATTTCAAAGAGATGAAATGATTGTGAGAAAGGAGTGTGTTAAGCAGAAAATTGCTTTGAAAACTATTAAAAAGCTCCAAGAGGCATAACAATGGATAAGTTGTGAAATCTATCATAAACTGTACTTATAAACTGTAGAGTGTGCTGTGAAATGGGAAGTGCATTGTAAATGTTAAAATGAGAAAAGAATTAGAACAAAAATATTTTTTAATCTGTGCTCCTTGGGTGGAAAGTTGATCTACACATTTTAGAGAACTTTCTATCTGTGGCAGTTTCATTGTAAAACTCTTAGTTGCCTACTAAGTGCCTGTCGGTTTGTAAACTGATTCCAAGCCCACAGCTGGGTTTAGTTTCATCAGTTGTGTGGCATAACTGCATCTTCCTGTGATGGTTATGAGGATCGTGTTGGGCAGACAAGTCACAATTGTGAAATTATCTTTACTGAGCACAGAATAAATGTCCTGTAGATACTTGCTACCTGGATGACTTAAGATTATTATGGGCCTAAAGGAATGTAAGTGATGAAGGACTTGCAGTTGGGTCTCGGACAGTGGTTTTGCACAGAGGGAAGTTTATCCCTTAGGGACATGTGGAGACATCTGGTTGCTGCTGCTGAGGGAGTGGATGCCACTGGGATGGAGTGAGTAGAGACCAAGGGTGTAGTTACACATCCAACCATACATAGTAGTTGTTGCAACAAAGAAATATCCAACCCATAATGTCAGTGTTGCTATGGCTCCATAACCTTTCCCTGATAAAGATCATACTGTCCTGGTAATTTTTGGTGTCTCTTACCTCTTGCATTAGAAAAATGTTTGGGGTGACCGCTAACAAGATGATCTCTCCCACTGGCTAAAACTTTATGTGCACAGATCATCTCATCTCATGTGAGTCAAGGGGAACACCTGACTACAGGACTGGTTGGTTTAGATGCTGAGGAGATGGCTTCGTGGGTAAAGTGCCTGCTGCTCAAGCATGAGGACCTGAGTTTGGATCTCCAGCACCCACTTAGAATGCCACGTGTGGTGGCACATGCCCATAATCACAGAACTGGGGAAACAGACACAGGGTAATCCCCAGGGCTTGCAGGATAGCTGGTCTAGCTGAATCAATGAGTTGTATTTTTTGTTTTTTGAGGCAAGCCCAAAAGACTGGCCTTTTTTTAAAAAAAAAAATGTGAGTGTGAGAGTGAGAGACAGAGAGAGAGAGAGAGAGAGAGAGAGAGAGAGAGAGAGAGAGAATTTGTGTGCCTGGGCAGCCAGCCACTGCAGTCGAACTCCAGACACATACACCTCCTTACATGTATGATCTTGAGCGCTTGCATCACTTTGTGTGTCTAGTTTATATGGCGCCTTTAGAGTTGAACATGAGTCCTTAGGCTTTGCAGGCCAGTGCCTTAACCGACTAAGCCATCCCTCTAGCCCCCATGTTGTATTTTTGAGACTCAAAGAATGAAGTGGGCAGTGACTGAGGGAGATCCCTGGTGTTTAACTCTAGCCTCCACATATATCCACACACATGTAACCTCACTCCCACTTGTGCACTTGCATGCACACCTCACATTCCCATGCATGTAAAAAAAAAAAAACAACAAAATAAAAAATCTTGCTTCTCTCTACCTCTGCCCACCTTCCATCCATTCTAGATCCTGTCTATGGCTGTGAGATGGCCACCAGCAGAGATTGAGGCAACTGCCCATGTTCACATCCAAAGACAGAATCCCAGAACAGGCCTTTGTGTGTGAATTAAGATTCACACAGTAAGATGGCTTGCTTAATTGAAAACATGTATGCAAAACACCAAGGACAGTGCTATTTAACTAGATGGTGCTCATTAAAGGTTTTCCCCTCCATATTTTCTTGGGCACTAACTTGTGGCTGATGATTAGAACAAAAACACAATAAAATCACCTATTGGTCTACAAGAAAAAAAAAAAAAAGGTCCTGTGAAACGGCTGAGTAGATTTATGCATAGAAATTCACACTGTTTCGCAGCCTGGAGTTCTGAATCATAAATCTTTCCCCAACACATTACACATACACGCAGTCTACCTCTTGCAAATTAAAAGTCATATATATCTTCCCAAAGCATTTCTGACGTGCGGCTCTAGCTTGCAGAGCCTTGGGCTAGCTCTGTGTCTACTATAGTGATGTATAACTGACCAGGGAGGTTAGCAAAGCCAAGTGTTCAATGACTAATCAAAAGACCACCAGATCTTCTGTCCAGAGATCATTTTCCCTTCTGTGAAGGACCTCGTTGGTGAGAAGCACCTCACCCAAAGGTGAATGACCAAGTTCAGTACCCAACATTGAAAGCAAAAACTAATTTTTACTGAAGAATTTTCAAGACCAAACCAGATACTATTATGTGCTTACTTGTTTTATGGCTGATTTGGGAATACTGTTGAATTCTGGGGCTGGTCACCAGGCCATCTTTGACTTTTGTGATATGGAGTGGGAGGTTTTGAATACCATACATATAATGGTTCACAGATACGTGAAGGATAAACCCATGCCCCCTAGCATGATCCTAAACATTGCTCTCCTTATCATCTCTCTGATGATGATTCCTCTACACTACTATTTGTAAGTCCTTTCAAACTCTGTCTCTCTCTCTCTCTCAATATATATATATATATATATATATATATATATGTTTTATTTCAAGCATGCTTTATATGAACACAAATTTCAGAAAATGGGATATATAAAAGTGTTGGGAAAAAAACCCCAAACAACAGATATAGGTCCTAACTATGATTAAACCATCTTTACCCCATACAGGATATATGACTGTGGGAGAAATGGTTATTTAGTGAGACTCAGTTTTCTTATTTGGAAAACATGTCACATATAGATCTGAGCACTAAATCAGATAATTTTTAATATGCTTAGCCCAGTATCTACCATGTACAGAGCATTTTGTGAACCTATTGTTTTACTTTACCTTGTAACCTGCCCATAGTGACTCTCCTTGCACATCTCTATTTCTGCATCATTTCAAAAGGAAGCACTTTATATTTTCTTTATGCTGTTCCACTCATCTCTCAAAGTTTGTAGCATATCTGATTCTATATCTTCCTTTGTTTTGATAATTTTCTTTCATCATTTCTTAGACTTCCAATGGTGCAGTAGTCATTCCCCTGGGTGGGCTTAAGAGCAGAGATCATGCCTGTCCTGCTTGTGTCTGTATTCCACACTACTGGGATAGTTTACTACTTACTTACTTACTTACTTAATTGATTGATTGAATTTTGGTGTGGGTTCAGTATGTGTTACATGCGTGTGTGTGTGTGTGTGTGTGTGTGTGTGTGTGTGTGTGTGTGCATTGCTGGCAAACACTCAACCAGAAGTAGCTTATAGGAGGAAAGGGCTTATTTTAGGCTTACAGGATCTAGGGAAAACATCATTAGTGTCAGAAGAAGCTGGTTCACGTCAGCATCCTCAGCAGAGAGAAACAGCTGCCAGCAAACAGCAACAGCCAGAGCTCAAACTGCTTTGAACACACCTTAAGGCTGGACTACAAGATCCACTTCCCCCACCCCCCGTGACACCTCCTCCAGCATGCTGCTAGAGACTGAAGTTGCAAGCTTAATCAAAAATACCTCAGGCTTGGGCTGGAGAGATGGTTTAACCATTGAGGCACTTGCCTACAAAGCCTAAGGACCAAGGTTTGATTCCCCAGGACCCATGTAAGGCAGAAGCAAAAGGTGGTGCATGTGTCTGGAGTTCGTTTGTAGTAGCTAGAGGCCCTGACTCTCACTGTCTCTCTCTCTCTTTCTCTCTCAAATAAAACATTTTAAAATATACCTCAGGCTATGGGGACATACATTCACATTTAACTACTGTAGTGTGTATGGGTGTGTGTAGTGTATGCATATGCACATGCCTGAGCACACACTGTGGAGGCCAGAGGAAGACATCAGGGTCCTCCTCTACTGCTTTTCTGTCTTCTCTCTCTGCAGTGTCTGTTACGGAACCTGGAAGCTTCCCATTTGCTCAGTTAGTTAGGCCTGCTGCCCAGGAAGCCCCACAGACCCCCTGTCTCTGCTCCCCTGAGTGCCGGGGTTACAGGCAAGCACAACCATGGCTTGTTTCATCTCTTTTTACCCCCAGGGTGCTAGGAATTGAAATCAGATCCTCATGCATGTACCATAAGCACTCCTACCCTGTGAGTCATGTTCCTGGTTCTGGAACAGTTTCTGATAAAAACCAAGTGATAAATAAAATTTCAGTGAATGGATGACAGAATAGAGAACGAAGGTGAAATGGGTATTTGCAGTACCAGGCATTAGTTGAATTCCTTTTGGGAGGTGGTTATTGAAACAGAGTCTAACGTAGTCAAGGTCGGCCTCAGATTCTTGGCAGTCGTCCTGCCTCAGCCTCTTAAGTGCTGGAATTAGAAGTGTGTATCACCTCTAATCATGTATCTTTGTACATGTAATCCTACAGCAGCTGAGTACGCCAGGCACTGTAATCATTATCTGTATTTCACAATAAGAAGACTGGGATTCAGGGGTCAAGTAGCATAAGGAAGCCACACATCTAGGGAGAAGCTGAGTAAGAATTTTGTGGTCCAGGACTTGGGAGATGGCTCAGTGGTTAGGAGCCCTTGCTGCTTAAGTGTGAGTGTCTCTTGAGGTGGAGTCTGTCAAATTAAACTCCCCAGAACCCGGGTAAAAAAGTCTGGGCATGACCACTGGCATCTGTAACCTCAGGCAGCTGGGGTGGGGGTTTGGGGGTGGAGACCAGAGAATTTCTGAGGCTTTCTTGTGGAAAGTAGCTCTGGGTTTAAGGAGAGATCATGTCTCAAGGAAATACATGAATGAGTGATACAAGGAGGACACCCAAATTTCTCTTCTGGCCTCTGTATGCATGCTCATGGGGTGTACACATCTACACACACAAGTGTGTATACAACACACACACACACACACACACACACACAGTGATCCAACTACAAGCCATTTTTGTGGCTTTTTATCTTCAAAGATGGTAGGTGGCAGGAGATGGCCACGAGTTCATGGCTTGCATAGGGTAAATATTGTGTAACCCTGCTTTATATCAGCGTGAGGTACCCAAATGGCAATCAGAAAATACGAATTCCTTTCACTCCTTTCAACAGCTTTTCCAGCCATGGTGTCCTTTGATCTTGTGCAGGAGACTTGCGAACACTGGACACAGTGGGGGTAAGCAATTTGCTCAGGGTCGCTCATCCAGCCACTGATGTGGAAACAGACAGGCAGAGATGCTTAGAACAATCAATGGAGTAATCATACCAGGTCAGCAGAGTCAGTGAGCCCCTCCCCACACCGCCTCCTGCTGCTAAGGGGAGCTGGATGTTGACCTGTTCCTGGGAAGCACTTTAGGAGGCTCTTTGAGCCCTGGATACAGAAAGCTCTAGGCCGGGGATCAGGAATTCCAGGTTCTAAGGTAGCTGCATGAGTCACCTTTCTCCTTGCTGGGACAAAACACCTGACAAAAGCTACTTAAAGAAGAAAGCTTTAATTCATGTAGTTCCAGGGTGGGGAAGCTATGGCAACAGCAGCAGGAAGCAGGTGGTCACATTATGTTGTCGGGCACAGAGTGATGAACTCCAGTACTCAGCCATTTTCTCCTTGTTACACAGCCCGGGACCCCAGCCCATGGCATGGTGCCTCCAACAGTTTTGTTGGGTCTTCTCACCTCAATGCACCTAATCTAGAAAATTTCTCAAGGACATTCCCAGATATTTGCTTCCATGGTGGTTCTAAATCCTGTCCTGTTGACAACCAGAGATAAACCCTTTTGTTTGTGTTGAGTTTTGTGGTTTGAAGAAGAGGCAGGAAGGTCTGGGAACGAGTTCCTACCTACTAGTCAATTTTCACATCTTCCCCACAGTGATGACGTATGCAGAAGAAAGTTTGAGAGAGGCTTACTTTATTACACCCCATCTCTGAGGTCACCAATCCAGTTCCTCGAGAAGAATTCTCTCTTTCTCTCTCTTACAAAGTATTAACTGCTCTTAAAGGCCCACAAAACCTTTCAAAAACAAATCTCTGAACACCACACCCTTGGGGACCGACCCTCAATATGAGTCTCGGTGGGGACAAACCTACTCAGGTAACTTTAGAGAGAAGTGAGCTCTCCATAAGAAAGTCCATCAGGAAAGCAAAAGGACAGGACCAGACTGTTTCCCAAACTCGTGTTCTGGACATGAGTTCTGTTGCCCAGTTGGGATGGTGTTCAAAGGAGGACAGGACAGTGGCCTTGTGGTAAAACCCAAGAAGCAGTTAGGCCTTACGTGCTTTACATCAGCACCACAGAAGAAGATGCAACTCCCTTGCGTAACATTTTTCACTGTTATTCCAAATGGTGTACATCCAGTCACGTCAAAGCAGAGAGAAACCTCTCCATGCCTGACACTTTTCTCAGAGAGAAATGGATTTTAAAACTCGTTTCAACTAACAAATTGACAGTCTTAGCCTTCTCTCACCCAGGACTACTCCCTGGTGTGAAGTACGGGAGGGGCAGATGAGGGATGATAAAATCTAATCCACTGCTTACAGAATTTGAGAGGGAGAGTTTTTCTAATCACTCACTAGAGGGTTTCCCCTCCTGACCCAATTCCTCCTAAATCACATAGTGGAGGTCAGAAGAAGGGGTGATAAGCTGTCCACCATGAGGTGAGTTGAAAAGGCCTGATTCCATTCCATCAGAGCTCCGTCTGAGTTTATAAATCGTGTCTGTCTCCACAAATAAAAGGATAAAGTCTACAGTCTCAGAAAAAAGTGCATGTTTTCTACTTAAATTTATCATCTTTAATATTGTTGTAGAGTGGGAGAAAGACAGAGAATAAGAGAGGTGCATGGCAGGGGCCAGAGAAGCAGTGGGTAAGGACGAATGGCAGGCATAACGTAAGGATTCTTTTTCTTCTGCAAAGCAGGGACGAGGGAGAAGGCAAGTGGCTGCCAACAAGAAGCTGAAGGTTTCCAAGGCAGGCTTCAGAGCCTGCCTGCTTAGGTTCAAGAAGGTGAGTTACATCATCCCTCTGAGCTTCTTTGCCTTGGCACTGGGGACAATGAGAGGACATACCTTTTCAGAATGTTGGGGCCTTGCATGGATGAATAAACACCACCAAGTACTTACTTAGTGCACTACCTAGCATATTGCAAGCACTGTTTGTCTTTGTTTGCTTGCATCAAACACATTGCGTGGACTTCATTAAATAGAGTATTGTCACAAAATATGGGCATTAGTGGTATTTCATAGATAAAATTTAAGAGTAGAAAGGATTGCCACATTTTACTAAGAACTACTGACTATGGAACGTGCTGAAATCAAGTCCCTTTCTCTCTCCCTCTGAATCCTCTTTCTCTCCCCTCAACCCATTCATACTTTATATATGAATTTATATATGGGTTTCCTGGAAGACAAGCCATTTCCATTTCTGCTTCATCAATACAACCCAGTGTAATTGTTCCAAAGTAGGACCCATTGCCTACTAGAGTAAGGTATCTCACCCCACACTTCCAGGGACAAATGGCTATGTTGTAGTCAGATTCCCAACCCTTAGCTGACCTCAAATCCAAAGCACAGATCTTAAGGGCTGAGGTTTATAGTTAAATGTTAATGTTATACCTAGATCTCTGGGTCTGGCTCAGAGTATTTGGCACCTTAGAAGTTCTCCTGCAAATAAAACAGAGGTGAGTTGGCAGTGTAGCTCAGTGGGTCACATGCATGCCTTGCAAACATGAAGACCTGAGTCTATTCCCAGTTCCCGTGCGTAATGCTGGCTGGGAGGTACATAGCCATAATCCCAGCATTGGGGAGGTGGAGACAGGAGATCTCTGACCAGCTAGCCTAGCCAACTTGGGATGATCCAGAGCCAGTGAGCCCCTGTATCACAGAAGGTAGATGGCACCTGAGAACAACAGCCACTGTGTGTGCATGCGTGTGCATGTTCACCTACACCCCCCCCACACACACACACCAGATAGGTGAAGAACACAAGGGCAGACTGTCTGGATTCCAGTCCCATTTCTACCATCTCTTAGTGAATGTCCATGCGATACACATTTCTCTGTTTCCCAGTCTCCCCGTGTGTATAATAAGACACACAATGGAAATCCCACCTGGTTCAGTGGGACAGAAAATCCCATGATAAACAACCAAAAGCAAGTATTTTACCATCACTCTTATTTAACTTGTTCTTACTGAAGTAGTGTGGCTGGGAAAAGCAGATCTGTGCGCTAAGCTCCTGCACATTTCGAGCTCTTACTGCAAGAGTGCTATATCAGCTTCAGAATCCATCTTGCCCATTCTCCTGGGCAGAGTTTGGATTTATGCCCATGCTAAATCTGAGTTTCCTGTTGATGGACACCCAGAGAGCTTTTCCCTCTGGGGACACGTGTGCTAGGATACGTCCTCAATCTGTTCTACCCACATGCAGCCAATGCCCCCCTCCTTGCTCCTGACCCCCTCTTTTCGCTGCTGTGGGGTGTGTGTGTGTGCGCGTGTGTGTGTGTGTGTGTGTGTGTGTGGTGGGTGGTGATGCAAAATCAGGAGACAGAGACCATTAGACAGAACTGTGGGTGGAAAAGGTTTGCCAATTATGTTTTGTGTTTTTTTTGTGTGTGTGTGTGTGTTTTCCCCATGATTTTTAGGATATACATATTCTTTTTGGCACTCCCCCCTCCCTTTCAGTGCCTATAAAATAAGTTTAATGGCTGAATTTTCTTTAAGATAATCAGAGACGGTATAATTTATGCATGTGAATAGTATTGTAGCCAGATGTAATTTTGCTTGAAGTTGTGGTATTACAGTTAGAAATAGCTCTGCTGGCTGTGTTTTGTAGAATTTGCAATTTATTTAACAGTTGACTGAGCACTGACCCCAGATAAATAACCATAATCAAAGAGTAGTTTATTTATTTATTTATTTTTTTGATTTTTAAAAGGTATGAAAAAAAAAAAAAGGTGGGGAGTGGGCTTGGGGAGAGCAATCCAAGCCAGCGCCAGCTGGAGAGAAAAGCGGGTGGAGAGGGCTCCAAGGCAGCAGGAACTGCTCAGTCAGTACAGCGACAGAAGAATCCATGGTGGGGAGGACGGCCATATTTGATTCGGGTTTTTTTTTGGGGGGGTGGTGAGAGACTGAGTCCCCCTTTGTTTGAAAAAAAAAGGTTAATTTTGCATCAATTTTGGAGGCTGCGAGAGCCTTCATTCTTGATGCTGAAGAATGGAACTGAAGTCATGGGGAGTGAGACGGACAGGAGCGACGGCAGCTGTGTGGCTTCAACAAGAAGCAACCCTCACCTTTCCTAAAACCTATCTCTTTGACAGCCAACCTCATATCATAGGAGGAGGAAAAAGACTGTTCTTCACACAACCAGGACATCTCTGTTGAGTGCCCTGCCTCTGCTCCCACCCTCAAGCCCTTCACAGACGTCAGAATGCCTGGTTAAAGTCCAGGGCCTGTGCCCAGTCTCATGCTTCCGTGGGAGGCTATTCGTGGCCATGCATCCAGGCGGCATCTTGTTTCCTCTGCTCCTGGCCGGGATCTAGCTCGTCAGGGTGGGCTGAATGCCGTATTGTACTTCCTTCTTCCCGACTCCACAGCACCAGGGGAAGCTGGAGGGATTGCTTCCACCATGAACAGCCTCCTCAGGCTCCAAGCCCATCTTTATCACTGAGATTTGAGCTCAGCCACAGCAGGTGATTAAACACTGATAAAGCTGGCATCCACACCCAGGGCTCCTTACTTCTCTTGCCCTGCAGCCTCCTGGAAGTGATGGGGCAAAGGAGTATTAGGTAAAGAAAAATGTTCCTTGCTTTTATTGCTGGCTATGAATAGATCAAAATCACCTCCAGCCTCCCAACCTGCATCTATATACATTCCATGCTCTCAATCCCAGTCCATTCCTCAGAGCCTGCCCACTTCCCTTAGGATTGAGACATGTTAGCTTGATGGCTAATCTTTTGTGATATGATTCTGGATTAAAATTGATTTTTATTCTGCATTGTTTCTATACTGATACCTTCCACTTCCCTCCCAACTACACTTTACATTTTAATAATCCCAAAGTTGGTGGTCATTTACATACATATAAAATGCCTAACTTCTGTCACCTGGATTATTTATACTCTGAGAATCAACACTTGGAACAGCTACCCTGAGCAATGAGAAAACGTTCCTTCTCCTGAATGTTGGGTGGGACAGGCCCACCTCTGGGATTCCGGTGCTCTCCGTACCCTCTCTTTCATAGTGGGACATTCACATTAATTGTTGTTTTGTTATAACATCTGCATTCCGACCAAACCCAGAACATTGAGCTGCACATAGAAACAGCTCATGTATTTGTCGAGTGACTATATATTTGTACTTTTGTGTGTGTCTCGTTAAAATTGTGATAGTGACCAATGTGAGGGAGATGTAGGCTGCGACGGAAGAACATTTGGGAGGGAAGAAAAGAGAAATATCTCCTGGTATCAACATACTTCAAGGTTCAATGTGACAAAAAGATATGTAAGTTTGCCTATTTATATCACATGCTCCATGGCACTCCATTCTAAGAGCTTCACTCATATCTCTTGACTCCACGTAGGCACACTACCATGTGTTCACAACTGTCTCCTCTAGCTGATAAGGAAATCATACAGGTGACCATGACCATGTAGCAGGTCTAAGATCTTTTTTTGCATGTGTATAGCATATGTGGTGTGGTATACTCACATGTGTGTGCAGATGTGAGCAAAAAGACCAGAAGAGAACACTGGTTCCCTTCTGTGTTGTTCACCCACTTGCTTCTCCTTGAGACAGAGCCTCTCATTGAACCTGGAGCTGCCACTTGTTCCGGTCAGACTGTCTGACCAGTGACCACCAGAGGTTCTCAGGTCCCGCTCTCCATGAACAAGGGTTATGGGTGAGTGCGGCCACGCCCAGAGCTTTACTTTGGTTCTGAGGACGGAGCTCCAGCCCTCAAGCTTGTGTTGCATGTGCTCCTAATCCACGGAGCTACCTCCCCAGGCCCAGGTCCAAAATCCAAACCATGTAGACTGGTTCTCGAGTTGCACCCCACGTTTTTTAGCTTTACTCTATTAGGAATATAATTTTATAGGGTTGGAATTAAGGATCTAATTTTATTTGTCCTTCACACTGCCACACTTTAAACTTTGGAATGTTTTACATAGAAAAGTAAAAAGAATAATAAATAGTCGTAACACTCACCAAAACCCTTGACAGTCTTTAGCATGCCTAAAAATGTGCTTTTCCACCCCATCTCAGTTCCCGCAGTTCTAGAAATGGCCAGAGTCTTGAGGCTGTTTTGTAGTTTTCCTTGCATATTTTTTGCGAATGTTTCCATTACTTTACTATGCACTCATGAAGAGCAAGAAGTCATTTTTGAGTTATTTATGCAAACAAAATCATACCGAACACACATTCCTTTCCAGCACACTCAGCCTCCTTTGACATGAAGTCAACATGAAGTCCTTTTGGAATCACTTTGGCTTTCTAGACAAGTTAAGAAGTTAATACGCAAAGTTCCCATAAGACCACTTAGGTTTCTTCAGGGTGCCCATATTACCATGAAATCTGTTATTTTGCTTTGTGCCAGGACCTGACAGAAGGAACTTAGGGGAGGAAGAACTTACTTTGACTCACAGTTTGAGAGAATACTGTCCATGTGACAGGCGAGGTGGCAAGAGTGTGCCTCGGAGGCACTGTACTTCCTCACATCTCGGCAGAACAGGAAACAGAGAGCAGACAGGAAGTGGGCCAGACTCTAACTTAATCTCAAGACTCTCCCTCAATGACAGCTTCCTCCCGCAAGGCTTCTAAAGGTTCTAAAACTACCTAAAACAACACCATCTGGAAATGGCCAGAATCTTGAAGCTGTTTTATAGTCTTGCTTGCATATTTTTTTAAATGTTACCATTACTTGACTATGCACTTATGGGACTAAGTGTTCAAACACATGAGCATAAGGGGCACATTTCTCATCCAAACCACTACAGACACGATTATTAAATTAAACTCTAATAGTTACTGGAAAGCCCCTGATTTTACCGTCACACCCTCTTTCTGTGCCAGGATCTGATCCAGAGCACATTGCATTGTATTGCCATCATTCCCAGTCTACTCTGGTCACTAATGGCTCAACAGTCTTTTCTGGTTTTCAATTATTCCTTGGCACTTTGAGGAATGGCTGCCCTGGTATCTAGTCTAGTGTACCCAAATTTCACTGTGCTTAATATTTGCTTCTATTTATACTGTGTGAATTTGAGATCTAAGTTTTGAATAAAACATTCCCTAGAAAGGAGTGCCCTTGTCATCCTGTCCTATGAGGACTTCCTGCTTTGCCTGTGACTTCTAGGCTGTGATGTTGAGGTTTGTCACATGGCTATGGTGGCATCTACTCGATGTCCCAAGCTACAGCTGCTTTTCTTCTTGTCCCCACCTCTGTTGTTTTTGCTTGTAAGCCATGTGTCTGTCCCACCATCTAGAGAGAGCACTAAAGAAAATATTTCTGTAAGACAGATTTACCTCTGTCCCTCTCTAACTTATTTTTCTATGCCATGTACTTATAGTAACAGGGATTCATATACATTTATGTCTATTTTGGATTATAACAAATACTTTGTTGTTTGTTTTGTTGCTCAAATTGTTTGACCTTTTTGCTACTGAGAACTCTTTCAACTTGGTTGTCTCTGACATGTAAGACTTAACTTTTCTCTGAATGTCATGATTTTTTTTGGATTCTCTGTTTCATTTTATATTTTCCTTGTCTTTGTTCGAGAATCAGCTATTTCTTCAGGAACCCATGTAAAAAAATTATTGTGGCAAAATAAACATTAAATAAACTTTGTAATTTATAATCTTTACAGGTGCACAGTTAGGTGACATTAAGTCCATTCCTATCTCACCAAAAACATCACTATGCTGCAGATTCAGCTCATTCCCTTTGACAGCGGTGTAATATTCCGTTGTTAGGACATATCTCCAATACTCATTCTATGTCAGAAATGATTTCAGAATCAAATGATGTTAAAAATCAAACATCTTTTGACCTGACCCAAATATGCACAGACAACAGCTTCCCTGCAGCATATCTTTTAGAAGCACAGGGCATGGCACTGTAAGAAGTGGTGATGTTTCAATGCTTCAGGTGCCATCAGGTTTGTGTCTAAGGACACCGTGGCTTATGCTCCCATAATCCTGTGGGGTTGTGTTCCCACACAGTCTGCCCTTCTCTGTGATGAGTAGGAGTGTTATGGTTTGATCTGCATGTTTCTGCTTGCAAAGCAAAGCATGCTGCTTCCCGTAAATTTCCTGGCCACTCTAGATTCCTCCTCTGAGAGTTGCCAGCTCTCCTGCCATGGTGTTCGTCTCCTGTCATTGTTCTGTCAGGCTCCTTAGCATTCCGGGAATGAGTGGACTCTTTGTTTCATGTGTTGCAAGTATCTTCTTCCAGCTGTGGTTTGTCTTTTGACTTTCTTTGATGTTTTATTTTTTGTCATACAAAATATTTTAAAGATTTTCTTTTTCATGGATAGGCCTTTAATCCATTCAGAATATAATTTTTACAGAGTGGGAATTAGGGATCTAATTTTATTTGTCTTTCCTATTGCTTTTAGTACACATCATTGATTCTATATTTATTTGTTTATTTATTTTATTTGACAGAGAAAGAGGGGGAGAGAGAATGGGTATGCCAGGGCCTCCAGCTACTGCAAAGAACTCAATGTGTATGCTCCCTTGTGCATCTGGCTAATGTGGATCCTGGGGAATTAAACCTGGGTCCTTTGGCTTTGCAGGCAAACGCCTTAGCTGCTAAGCCATCCCTCTAGCCCGACATCATTGATTCTAAAGTGTACTTGTATGCCCCCACCTTTTCCCATTCCTGAAAGTGTAATGGTGTTCTATTTTCCTTATGTAACGTTCTCTAAAATAGTATGTATCTTACAGTTAGCAGCATCTTAGCTTTAATAAAAAAGTGAAAATGTTCTAAGTTAATCTTAATTCATTTCTCTCTCTCTTTTTTTAAATTGAGAGAGTGAACAAGCAAGAGCGAGAGAGGATTGGCATACCAGGGCCTTCAACCACTGCAGTCAAGCTCCAGATGCCTGTGCCACCTTGTGTGCAGGTGTGACCTTGTGCACATGCATCACCTTGTGTGTCTGGCTTACCGGGGATCTGAAGAGTCCAACATGGGTCCTTAGGTTTCACAGGCAAGTGCCTTAACCACTAAACCATCTCTCCAGCCCTATTGCTAATTCTTAATACCTGATTGGGTGAACATCCTTCCTTTCTCATCCTGGTCATTGTTGGTCTTTCCATGTGCATGAGCTAGAATCATTTTGTAAAATTTCATACTGACAGTGATAATTTCCCTCTATGAAAAGAAAATTTAAGGGGCTGGAGAGATTGCGCAGTGGTTAAGGTGCTTGCCTTCCCAGTCTGACCACCCAGGTTTGATTCCCCAGTGTATACATAAAACCAGATGTGTAAAGAGGCACATGTATCTGAAGTTTGCTTGCAGCTGCTGGTGGCCCTGACATGTCTATTCTTTCAGTTTGTTTGTTTTCTTTCTCTCCCTCTCTCTGCTTGCAAATAAATTAATAAGTAAATAAAAATATTAAAAAGAAGAAATTTATTTTAAAAACATTTTGTGTGCATGTCTGATATCGTGTGTACATGCGTATGCATGGACTAGCATACATGTGGAAGTTGGAAGGCAACTTTGGGTGCTGGTCCTCACCTGGCACCTAGTTTGAGGCACGTTTTCTCTTACTGTATTCACTGGTGTGTGTTTTGGCTTAGCAGGCCCGCAAACTTCTGGTAAATTCTCCTGTCCCCACCTCCTTTATTTCTGTAGACACATTTGTATCACAGACACCCACTATAGCAATAGGCTTTTTATATGGATTTTTGGGGACCTGAAATTCAGGGACTCATGTTTGTGTAGCAAGGATTTTATCCATTGAGCCATCTTCCCAGTGTCCAATTTTTTCTTTCTTTCTTTCTTTCTTTTTTTTTTTTTTTTTTTGGTTTTTTAGAGGCAGGGTCTCACTCTAGTTCATGTTGACCTGGAATTCACTATGTAGTCTTAGGGTAACCTCAAACTCACAGTGATCCTCCTACTTATGCCTCCCAAGTGCTGGGATTAAAGGTGTGTGCCACCACACCTGGCTAGTCTCCAATTTTTTTAGTACTTTATTTATTTGTTTTTGTGTACTAGGGATTGAACCTTGGCCCTTGTCCATGCTAGGCAACAGCTCTATGTCTCCTCTGCCTTTCACAATTAGAACTGATTTTACTAGCTTGGCATGGGGACACGTGCTTTTAATTCCTGCTAGTTGAAGGTTGAAGTAAGGAAAACCTTGAGGCCAAGGTCAGCCTAGGCTACACAGCAAGTTCCAGACCAGCTGACTCTACAAAGGAAGACCCTGTGTCACAAAATAAAGGAAAAGAACTGGAGGAATTATATCACTTTGTAAATAATTATTTGGGAGAAACTAATCGTGGTTAAATTAGCACGTCGTTAGGCCTTCAGCTGGTGGCAAGTTCAGCATCCCTGCTTGAAGGAATGGCCATGTGACAGTGGACAGTTGCATCCCCAGGATTCTTCTACCCCTGTCGCATTTTGTTTGAACCCATGGCGTATTCCACTACCTAGAGAATGAACACCCTTGAAATGGCCATGCTAAGTGGCATCCGCTTGCGATGGCACATTGGTGCTGTTTGCAAAGAGGTGGACCTGGGCTCAGGTTTGACTGAAACTCCATAGATGTGGGCTTCACAGAGCGATGTGGGAATGGAAGCCTCAACAGCAGGAAGATGCTCTTCTGTGTCCATCTTCCTGGGCAAAGAGGAAAGAATGAGAGTTACCCATTTTCCAGCCACTTCCCATGATGCTTGGTGACACCCACACCTGTCCCTGCCTCTCTTCAGCTTGAGTGTCTTGCTTTCTTCTCAGCTTCTACTTCCCATGTCTTATTTCCTCTTTATGCCCTGCCCAAATATTGAGAAAGAAAAAAAAATACTGAAAGTAAGAGTCAGCAGGCTAAATTGCTATATTGTTGGTTTTTATAAACAACTCTTATTCATTTATTTGAGAGAGAGAGAGAGAGAGAGAATGGGTATGCCAGGGCCTCCAGCTACTGCAAACAAACTCTAAGTGCATGTGCCATCCTGTGCACCTGGCTCACATGGGTCCTGGGAAATCAAACCTGGGTGCTCAGGCTTCACAGCAAGTGCTTTAACCACTAAGTCATCTTTCCAGCACCATAAATAACTTTGTTGGAACATAAACCATACCCACTCATTTGCATATTGTCTATGGCACTCTCAGGCTGTAAACTTAGAGTCCAGATATAAAAGAAACTGTATGATCCATAAAGCCTAAGGAGTCAACTCTGTCATCTTACAGAAAAGCAAATTACAAAACTGCTGGTTTCAAAGAAGAGACTGTTGACAAAACCCAGTTGTTCACTGGGTTCCGATACTTAGGAGTACCTTGAGGTTGTAATTTGTTCACAGATGTATGGGTGACCTTCTCATTTCTGGAGAAAACTTCTGTCCAGAAGCAACTGACAGGAGGAAACAGTTTGTTTCTGCTGACATTTC
Source organism: Dipus sagitta (assembly GCA_036346955.1). Classification (NCBI taxonomy): domain Eukaryota; kingdom Metazoa; phylum Chordata; class Mammalia; order Rodentia; family Dipodidae; genus Dipus; species Dipus sagitta. The sequence continues at coordinate 107,776,554 of CM070781.1, read as the reverse complement.
AGAGGCTAACTTTCATCATGGAAGCAAAGCATGGCAGAACAGAGATTGGAGTCACACGTCTCCACAGCAGCTAGGAGGGAGCAGCAAGGGAGAGGTAGATCTTGCAAAGGAGCACCTTGCCAGGCTCTACCACCCAGATTGCCACTGGCTAGGAATTGAATATGAGGCTTAATCACAAATACATGAGGCTATGAGGGATGTTGCCACATTCAAAGGACCGCCCATTATAGGGTTATTTTCTGGGTGAAGAGCTAGGTATCTCAAGATAGACACATGGAAATAAGAGAGGGAATGCAAAGCCACCAGGGGAATGGACCCAGGAAACGCAATCACTGTCTCCTGTCGGAGGCTGTCCTGGGGAAATTACCTTCGGAAGAGTTGATGGCTCAAAGTAGAGTGGAGAGAATTTCAAGAGAGTTTCCTGACAGACCTAATTTTCTCCTCCCCATGCTCATGATGGAGAGGAGGACGGCCAGGGTTGTTACTGTCCTTTAATAGAAGCTGCTGTAGACCCACTTGCAGCCAGGTGCCATGTGACACTTGATTGTCTACAACCAGATGACTGGCTTTTGACAAGAATTCTCTCTCATACCTAAGATGTCTGGCCACCATTCTCAGGACTCTTCCTGCCTTGGTCCACTTTATTTCCATCTTTTCACAACTGCTTTGTTTCATGTCCCCGATTCCCACTGTAACAGGAAGAGTCGGGAACTGTGGGCTGCAGCTGTTCCCCTCCCTCCTGACTGGAAACGGATAATGCAGAAAGTCCCTGATGGAGTCCATTAGGGTCAAACCTGGAATGGATGATGTAACAAACAACAGACTTAAAACATAATATGCAAGTAAATAGAAAGAAGATTTAATACTAACAAAAGCTGGAAAGTGATACTAGCATATTGCATCCAGATTCTTATGTACATGTCTGCGTGCATGTGTGTAGGCACTCATGCTCTGTATGTGCACATGCATGTGGAGGCCAGAGAACAACCTTGAGAATAATTCCACAGCAACACTATCCACTCTTTGAGATCAGGTCTCTCATTAGAATATGGGCTCACCAAGTAGGCTAGGATGCCAGCCAATGAGCCACAGAATGGATCCAGATGTATTTGGGTAGTGCTAGTTGGGTAAAGTCAATCACCCAATGAAAGCAGTAACTCCTGTAGTGGACTGATCAGTATGGACCCTCACATGTGTCCATGTGTTAAATCTCAGAAACTGTGATTGCATTAGTTTCTATGGTAAAATGGACGTGTAGATGTGACTACACTCAGGCTCTTGGCATAGGGAAATAATCTTGGTTTATACGGCTTTATTGAAGGGTGGCAGGATGGTCAGAGGGGGAGGGATAGAGATGTGATAAAAGAACTAGAGGAGAGGCTGTAGAGATAGCTCAGTGGTTAAAAGCACATGCAGCTAAGCACGAGGCCCTGAGTTCGGATCCCCAGAGCACATCTAAAGTGCTGCACGTGGTAGAGAGCGCCTGTAACTCAGTGTTAGGGAGGCAGATGGCTGTGGGACTCGCTGCATAGCTTGTCCAGCTGAACTGATGAGCTCAAGGTTCAGTGACTGAAGTTAAGAAGGTCAGCCATTAAGGATGATGTCCGAGGTTGTTCTCTGGCCTCTACACATGTGGGCATACATGTGCACATGTATACATGTACATGTGCACTCCCCACAAGCATCACACACACACACACACACACACACACAGAATTAGAGGTGTATCTTTGTGTGTGCGCATTTGAGAGAGGCAGCATGAGGGAGAGAAAGGGATATTTCCACTTCTACCCATCTCCAGGAGACATTGCCATCATATTTTCAGTTCACTGGAACCTGTGGGCACAACAGGAGACTGAGTCACCACCTGCATGCCCTCGCTTGGATTTTGCACATTGTACATAGACTTTTCCAATGGAGAAAAAAAAAAAAGGCTTTAAAATTTCAGCTACAAGGTATTCCATTCAAAGGCGAAGTGTAGATAGAAGCCTTCACAAATAAACCTATGACTCTGAAAACCCAGTATCTCGCAGAAATATATTTATCTTGTTAGTGTTGCAGGAGGATATTTGCATAGTAGAAAGAGAGCTTTTAACTGCTTTCCGTATCTGGCCTTACTGTACAGAAAAAAAAAAAAAAATTCCCCCTGAAGGTGTATCTCCCTACTGAATCTGGCGTTTAAAGGAAATGTCATCAGGGGCTGGGATGAAAATTGAATTTTTCCAATGCCTAAGGATGACTTTCTTTAACTAAGGTAGCAGACTCCCAACCTTAAATGGACGCAGACATTCTGCTCTTCTTTGAGTCTCCTGTTGTCTCCCAGCTTTCAACCTGTCTGACAGGCTTAGCCTCCTTCCTCTGCCCACTCCTTCCCTCCTCCCGCACTGTTTGGCAGGCCTGCCTTTCTTCTGTGCTCATCTCTTTCCTTCTTGAATTGAAAATTCCCTAATCTTCTACCCTCTTCTGGCTGCTTAGGTACAAATATTTCAGTGTCCGAGGACCTGGGAGCTCTTTTACCCTTACTGATAGTGTGGGTCTGCCTCTCGTTCCCATGTCTGCAGTCCCCTGAACTTGGAAGGAGGCTGACTCTTTCCAACAGCATAGGTAAGGGAATAAAGAAACATGGAAAGATGGAAGGGTTGACACTGTATAACCCCCAGGTGACCTCAACATCCACTGGCACACATTACTATGCCTGCTTCCACCAGCCACCTCCAATTATGATCTTGGATGTCAGATCAGAATGTCAATGAATATTTGATGAGCTTTTGGACACATTCAGTCCCAGGGTGGGACCCTGATGGCATCCCATGCTCACACACCCAGCCCTGAGCTTACTCAGCTCCGTGTAGCTGCTTCTTAGCATCAGAGAGCAGGACACAGGAAGGGGATGGTGATTGTATCACCTGCTGCTTTGTTCTGGAGGAGAAACTAACAATGCCCCTAGCAAGGCTCTGGTGACACAGTGGGTCATCACACAGAGGAATTTGTCAAGTCAGGGAATACTGTATTGCCAAGTCAAACTGAAATCCCTATGTGAAGACCCTGGACACGGCACAGACAGCAAGCACATGTCGGCTCAGGGTTCTGGTTAGAAAGAATCTCTATTAAAAAAGAGTGAGTATGTGTTTTATTGCCCAAACCGTGACATTTTATCAACATGAAAGTTCTGCAGGGTAAGAGCACCAACCTCAGCTGTACATCACTGTGTATATGTTTGATCAAGTGTGCACATATGGCTATGGGAGCGTGTGTGTGTGTGTGTGTGTGTGTGTGTGTGTGTGGTGTGTGCATGCACGTTCATATGGTATGGGAGCATGGGTGTGGGAGAGTGCATACCATGAGCAAGAGCATGCATGTGGAGCCAGAGGTTATGTCTCCTCCCATTGATCTCCACCTAATTTATTTATTTATTTGAGGCAGGGTCTTTTGCTGAACTCAAAGCTCACATTCAGCTAGATTAGCTAGCCAGTAAGGCCCAGGGATCCTCCAGTCTGCATCCTCACCACTAGAATGGCAGTGATCCATCTGGCTTTAGTGTGTGTTCTGGGGATCTGAACTCAGGTCCACATGTTTAAACAGCAAGCACTTAGTCATCTCTCCATCGTTCAGTTGCACACCTTGGTAATGTTTCGCTTTTGTTGCCATTCTTGTGACTACAACCCACATCAACATGGAAAATACTTCCCAATTACTTAGAAAGCGCTACCATCATCCTTCCCTGTCATCAGCCGCCTTCTCTGCCTGCACAGAGGCACACACGCTTGGGTTTCTATCAGTAGAAACTAGTGTGCGCTCATGTGTACTTCTTTTGTACTTACTCCAAATTAGCAAAGCCTGAGCTGTTTCCAGCATCACAAAGGAGTCTCAGAAACATCAAACTGACCAAAGTAAACTGGGGTCCTACTTGAGAGTGAAAGGCTTGGAGTTGCCACGTGTAGGTGCAGCAAGCATAAAGCGAGACATTCCAGAGTCCGAATGAATGTTCACATTATCTTTATAAAGGTGAATACTGAACCACACAGAGGTACAGTGTCTGGAAATCCCATCCCACAAAATAGAGCTCTGTTCCTTAATAGATACCTTTCGCTCTCTCTCCACCAAAGGTCAACCTGCCTTTGAGGAGATTCACCTGCTCTGTCTGGAACAGTGGAGGCCAGAGTGGCCTTGAGTGCCAGTCCCTTCTTAAGCCTTTGAAATATCTCAGGGGGCCTCTCCCTCCCAGCCAGGCTCCCTCCTCTCCTTCAAATGCCTGCAGAGTTAATTGCATGCAAGAAGTGCTGCCCAGCTCTGGAGCGCCCTTCCAGGAGCCACTGTTCCCCACCTGCTCCCACGCCCCTCGCAGATTTCAGGAATCATTAGTGTTTGATGATCGTGTGTTTCCAGACTTCAATCTTTTGTACTTTGAAATTGAAATTCCTGAGCCTGCAAGGGACGCTGGGCTGACAGCTGACGTATTGAACTCTCTCCAGCTCCCACAGCTCAGAAAGTCAATCTCTCCACTCTGACTCGTGCACCACAGGAGCTGTTGGAAAGCTCCAATCTAGTTGATGCTTGTGAAACCGAGAGCCATGTTCATTTTCCGTCTTTTCCTGTGTCAGGAAATAAGATGACATTAACTTGAGCGTACTAATTAACAAGTACCTGGCTGGTGAAATGCCACGCAGGACTGTACATGCCTGCTCTGCTTCTGAAAGTGGTGGCAGGGGTACAATTGTCCTTCCTGAGATCCGTTTTCCAATCCCAAATACTCCCTGCTTCCCAGAATAAGAGTCAGAACACAGGACTTGCTCTAGCCACCATCTCCTTCATAGAATATATACGTGTTAGCTCTGCATCCAAGTTTCTCAGCCTGGAGTAAGTAACTCAGAGGCAAGTGCTAAGTAATTCATGTGCTTACCATAGTGCCTACTAACTTGTAACACTGGAATAAACTCTAGTGGCTGTCATTATGTGACATGAGAAAGCAAGATCCTTTTTGATACTAGCTCTCTCAGTGAGCCTGTACCTCCCTGATTCAGCAAGCTAGCCCAGCCACCAGGCGTGGAGTTGCTCCAGTTACAGTTCCACAGTGCTGCGACCACACGCACCACCTCCTGCACTTGGCTACAGACCCCAACTCAGGGGGTCAGGCTCGCAGGGCACGAGCTGGATCAGCTGAGCTGCTGTCTTCCCAGCACCCCTTGTCCTGTACTGTAAATGTACTTTGGGGGGGGGGTTAAATTTTTAAGATTTGTTTTAAATTCAGGTAGGGTCTCTCTTTCACCTAGGCAGACCTGAAACTCACTCTTTAGTCCCAGGCTGGCCTTGAACTAACAGTGATCCTCCTACCTCTGTCTCCCAAGTGGTGGGATTAAAGGAGGGTGTCACCATGGCCGCTTAAATGTACTTTTTTGAATTTGTGCTTCTACATGCCCCCAAGATCATTCTACTTCTTCCCATCTGGTCAATTCCTATTTACTACTAGGGTCCTGTTGTAGAAATATGCAGGTTCTTCAGGGGGAAAGATACCCCCTCTTGTATGTGTTCAGGATCATGAGCTCTCTACTAAGGCTGGCTTTGTTTTGAACTCTATATCTTCCAGTCTCAGCATCTAGACTGCTGGAAGGAGGTATGTGGCCCTCCCCCAGACTATATATATATATATATATTTTTTTTTTCTTTTATTAAAAAGATGTTTAAAATATTTTATTTTTATTTATGAGAGAGAGAGAGAGAGAGAGATATTGAGAGAGAGAAAAGGGAAATGGGCACACCAGGATTTCCAGCCAATGGAACTGAACTCCAGACACATGTGTCACCTTATAGTCCTAGGGAATTGAACCTGGGTCTTTTGGCTTTGCAGGCAAGTGCCTTGATTGCTAAGCCATTTCTCCAGCCACATTTATTTTACTTCAATTACAATGTTATTTTGTTCAAACTCATCTTTGGGTAGTTTCCTGAATAAGGGTAGATGGATGGGATTTTTGTTGTACAATCTCACATATCTGAAATCTTTTATTTATATTTTGACTCGGTTGATGGTTTGACTGGGTCTAGAAGCTCGTTCAAAATCATTTTTACTGACAAATTTGATGATGTTCTTTTACCTGAGGCTGAGATATCTAAACATTCTAGCCCCTATTTCCTCATGTGTGACATGTTAACCCTTGCCCCACTTTAAGCTGGTTCCTACTATCTTTGAGTGGAATCCTTGTATCTTAAATGTTCTGAAACTGGAGTGATACATTTTGGACTGCATTTTCCTTTTCCCCTTCTTATATCTTCTTTCCTTCCTTCCTTCTTTCCCTAGCTTAAGATGGATACGGACAATAATAACACACACATCTTCAGTTCTAGAAAGGGCATCATTTTATTACTATTTTTGGACAATTTGATCTTCCTATTTTCATTTTCTTTTGATTATTAATTTTTTAAAATATTTATTTATTTGAGAGAGAGAGGCAGATAGGAAGAGAGAGAGAGAGAGAGAATGGGCATGCCAGGGCCACTAACCATTACAAACAAAATCCAGACTCATGTGCCTCCTTGTGCAGCTGGCTTATGTGAGTATTGGAGAATTGAACCTGAGACCTTAGGATTGGCAGTCAAACGCCTTAATTGCTAAGCTATCTTTCCAGCCCTGATTGTTAATTTTTTAATATTTTATTTATTTTAGAGAGAAAGAGGCAGATGGGAAGAGAGAGAGGGAGAGAGAGAGAGAGAAAAAGAGAGTATGGATGGGTACTGGTCACTTGTCATTGCAAACAAACTCTAGATGCATGCACCACTTTGTGCTTCTGGCTTTATATGGACACTGGGGAATCAAATCCAGGCAGTCAAGCTTTTACAAGCAAGTGTCTAACTGCTGAGCCAAGAAGTCCAGCCCTCTTCTGATTATTTTTGAAGCATCTGCTACTGGATATTTCTGATTTTTATTTTATATTGTGGGCATTTATTCAGATTTGTTCTCTAGATTTTTGATTTTGATAACAATTTGTTATAAGTAAAGAATTTCTAGCATTTTTGTGTTCTTTTATTCCGTGCCCCCTCTGATTTCTTCTTGTTTCTCATCTTTTGGAGATGAGGAATTTGTAAGTTTCTTCTACTGGAATAATTTGCTGTTGTTTCTTGTAAGGTTCATGAACGACCACAAACCATGCAGGACTGCTCTGAGGCAGGGAGAAGGCTGTTTATTGCCAGATGTCTCACGGGAAGAGAGAGAGAACTGCAGGCATGACTCTGGCTAGTTAGGGTATTTATAAAGATTTTCCTTTTGGGAGGGGGATACAGAGGACAAAGGACTGGGGGATACCGGGAACAGCAGGGACCAAATGGAAGCTAGATAGTCAGAAGCCAGAGACCAAAAGGCGGGGGAGGGGGTGTCACTAGGAGAAGAGCCAGGCTATCTCTGATCAGCAGGAAGCTATGACCTAGGGCATTGTTAAGTCAGGGGAGTGGGCTAGACCATGGAGCCATCTAAAGTCGCATCAGTCCCGCAGCTGTTGTTCTCTTCCTTCATCCCCACTCCATCTTGGGACTCTTGTCCTACCTAACATTTCTCTCTCCAGCTCCTCCTTTTGGGATCTCTTTCTTACCACTGAAAAAGAACATCCACCCAGATTTCCATGTGTGCTGGCCAATTGGATGCCGGCCAGCAGCAGGCTTGTTTGCAGCAGGGCATTAACTGCTGAGCCATCCCCCAGCCCCTAGGGGCTCTTTCATATTGAAGGCGCCTTCTGCTGTGTGGTGGTTATGAAAGGAACCTCTCCTGTGTTTACTTGCAGAGATCTTTGTTTTTGTGAACTCTGAATGCACAGGATGGATTCCTCCGCCACCCCCCCCCCCCAAAAAATACTTCAACCTCACTTCCCAATACTCCCTCAGCATGGACACAGAAAAGACTTCCTTTACTTAATAAAATGAGTCATAAGCACCCTCTTTCTGCCTCCTCAGTGCGATTCTCTTCTGGTGCATAATCCTCTTGTGGTTGAGGGAAGGATAATGGCTTTCTCTCTTTCCCGGTAAGGCAAAACGAACCAGCCTCTCTTCTGTGTTTCTTTGACATGAATTCCAAACCAAGGATATCCCGAGACTTCTCCAAACAGCTATCAGTGGAGGTGGGGAGTTTGATGACAGGACATGCCTCTGTATTGATTGTGGCTGAGCTCAATGTCTGCCCCAGCCAGCCGGAAAGAGTGAGACCAGAGTGGAAATTTCCACTTGCTAAGGATCTGTTGTTAGAACCACAGAACCAGGGGGAAGCTGTGAAGAGGAAAGCAAACAATGACACTGGAGCCTGAGTGACTTAGTGAGTGACTTAGGGATCATGTGGGCGAAGTTGGCTTCTAAGATTGCCTGCATAGCCAGGAGCGTCTTGTTGGCTTAAACAGGCTTAGATAACACTTTCTCATATGTCACCGTATCTATATGCCATTTTCTCTGTCTTTCCAGCTAATCTGTGAGATCTTTGAAGTCAGAGGCTGTGTGTTACTCTGCTGTGTCTTTGCATTTAATGGGAGGCTGTGACTCACCTTCAATGCCTTTTTGTTTTGACATATGTATGTGTGGTGTTTGTGCATGGCTCTATGTGTGTGAGGGCATGCATGTGTATGTACATGAATGTAGAAGCCAGAGGTGTCTTCCTCAATCACTCTCCACCTTATTTTGAAATGATCTTTATTTTTTGCAGGTTGAGAGAGAGAGAGAGAGAGAATTGGAACACCAGGGCCTCATACCTCTGCAGATGAATTCCAGACGGCACTCTGTCTGGCTTTACATGGGTACTGGGGAGTTTAACCCAGGCCTTCAGGGTTGAGAGTTTGCAAGCAAGTGCCATTAAGCACTGAGCCATCTCCCCAGTCCTCCACTTTACTTTTTTATTAGTAAAACACTATTGAGTATGTAGTATGAAAGGCACTAAGGGAAAGGAAAGCTTGCTATGTAATCACTAACTTCAGTACCTCTCTATTTTAATCATATTAACAGATCATTTAATTTAAAAAGTCAACAAGACAATATAACCATTTTAAACCCTTTGAGAGTGGATGGGGGAAATATTGCCCAATCTGTGAGATGAGGTTGGCTTTGGGAACTTCTATTTTTGCACACTTTTGTTAATGGATATTAATTATATAAAGCAATGAGCCTCGTTGGGAAATTTTCACTTATGTTTACCATGTACTTGTATAATATTCACCACCTCTTGTCCCCTCTCCTTCTTCTCATATGTTCTATTCCTCTCCCCGAATGGGAACTTAGTTTAAACAAGTATGTAAGGTAATTCTTATGATCTTAAGTTCCTCTAAAGGAATGTTTCAATATGGCTCCTATTCAACTATGAATGTTCTAATCAACTATGACATTTCCCCTCCCTTAAGCCCTATAGCAATATACAGAGTCTATCACTAACTCAGAGCTCACCAGTTTGACTGGACTAGCTAGCCAGCTTGCCCTGGAAATCCTCCTGTCTCTGCCTCCCCGGGGATTACAGGTGCACACCATCACACAGGGATTTTATATAGGTTTTATAGATCCAACCTCAGGTTCTCATGCTGTTCACAGTACTCTACGGCTTTTCAGACACTTTACCCATTGAGCCATGTCCCCCGCCCACCACCTTTGATTTTCAACCTGCATGGGTTAAATGAAAACATTGCATTCTTCAGTGATCTGTAAACCCAGATCCTATCAAAACATCAGAATTACTGGGTTAAAAAAATTCTGGGCTTCATTTCGATTTCCTCGGACAGAACCTCTAGAGCTGAGAGTCAGCTGCCACACAAGGTTGGTATCTATACCCCTGCCCTTGACTGCTCAGTGCCCCCAGGGATTCATCACTTTATACTACCCTCTTCATTTCCCCAGTGTCCTGTAGCTGGCTACTGTGGCCTGCCCTTATGGAAGGGCCATATCTTCAGTTGGCTTAGTCAGGCGTCCCTTGTGGGAGCCTGGGGCGGAGATCTGTGACCTTTTGCCACAGGATGCTAGAAGAGGAATCTTCTTTCCCTTTTTCAGAAATGGGGACTATGCACAGCAGTGGCTTGGATATTCTTCCTGGAAAGCCACATTCTTCCCGAGATATTTACAATGGCAGAGATAATGGGTTATTGATGAAGCAATCAGTGAGGATGGCCCCTGGTGAATTAGCTGCTGGCCACTGGCCTGCCTGGGATGAGAACGGACTGCTGAGCTCAGCAGACCCTGGGGCTGGGGAAGGTCTAAATCACACCCACCACTTCTCGCAAAGCCAGTCATCTCTGTTAATGGTGTAAGCGTGGCCAGTTCCTCATGGGGGAAGCAACTTATTTAATTTATAGTTAATTGAAGGCTTGGAACTCTAGAGTCGGATGGATGAGGGCTTCATGCCTAGCTCCGCCTGTCCTCTTCACCATGAAACAAAACACAGTGCATTGAACGGCCCCACTTAGCTTCCTCATCTATGAAATAATAATCCTGTTACCAGTGTTGCGAACTTTCCCTAAAAAAGTGACGAAAATAGTGCATTTCGGAGGTTAGCAGAGCACTTTCATATTCATTCTCAGTTAAATCTCACAATAATCCAATTTTATCTACTTATATAGGCCTGTATATTTATACATATCATTTACTTTTGTGTGTAGATTCAAAGAGCTAATTTCTTTGTCAAGAGTCAGCCTGCCCCTCATCCCCAGTGCACACACAGACTCTATGAATGAGGAGACACATATTCAGGAGGGTAAGTGATTCATCCAAGATTATGTGGTGAGTAGATGGCCAGCTCAATAGCTTTCCATAGTACAATAAAGTCTAAACTGCATGTATTAGCCTTCAAGGACTTAATTGATCTGAGTTTTTGATCTGTCTCTACTTGTGGAAGGTTGCAAACATGCCCCGGGTCTCTACCTTGCCTGGTTGGTATATGGGCCTTTTGGTATGTGAATATATCGTACTCTCCGACTCTGACTTAGCTCAGCATGTGACTTACTTGGGCTGATAGAAGGTTAGCGTGGCAGTTCTGAGCCCAAGTTCAAGGGCCACTGGATGCTTTTGTGCACATGTGTGTCTTTGCTCTGGCCGTGAGAACACCAGTGGATGGGGGTAGCTGCTGGGTGGTGAGAGAAACTGAGGCTTGACTCGACGCTGACTGTGCATGCCTGAACACAGATACCTTCCCAAGCCACCAGGTGCGCTATTCGTTGTGCGGAAGGCTGCATGGAGAACTGGAGCACTGACTCCGCCTTGGGGTACTTACCCCTTATACCACAGTGATTCCCTTTATTTCTCCAGCAAGCCAAGCTGTTCCTCTCCACAGCACATTCAGATGCATCGCTTTACCTAGACTGTGCTCCCCACTCCCCGACCCCCCCCAACACACACACACCAAATTTAATGCGCAGCGTTGTCTTCCATCTTTGTACTCTCTGCTTTAGTGACCCTCAGAGGAAGTGTCCTTGACTATTCAGTCTGCACTAGACCATCCTGCACATTCTCAGTTACACTGTTCTCCTCGTCGTGGTTTTGGCATCGTTGATACGTACATGATGAGTCTACATAACGGGATTGCTGGCTGCATGTTTCACTCACCACTCCATCCCTGAGCGAAGGGAGCTGTGTGCAGGTGCACACGGCCCATGCACACACTGCAGAGGCCACAGGAGGACATCAGTGTCCTCTGTCACTGTTCTGTGTTGTCTCCTTGGGATGGGGGTCTCTCACTGAATATGGAGTTGCCATTTTCAGCCACACTGGCTGACCAGTAACCCCTAGGGTTTCTCCTGCCTCTGTCCCCCACCTAACAGGTGATGGTGGCCACACCTGGCTTTTTACATGGGTGCTGAGGCTCGGACTTGGGGTCTCTTGGGCCCTTGTGCATGTGCAGCAAGCACGTTCACCTATCGAACCATCTCCCCAACCCCTCTTCCCAGGGCCCAGCACAGTGCCTGGTAAAGGCCTTGCTCTCAGTCCATATTTGGTGAGCAATTGCGCACAAAAATGGATAAATTGTCAGAATCAACACTTCGACTCTGCACTTCCCTCTCTTCTATGCCACAATTATGGCTTTATTTAGAGGTTTGAGGCTTATCTGTTTTACAGTGCCCTATCTCAAGTACACAATTCACTGATAATGTTTAGTCTCTTTAGCTAGCATCTTCTTAAAAAAATCAGTTTACACTCAAGTAAGCAGCTTAATATTTTCAGGGATTAGCTGACAGTGGAAAGAAGATGTGGAAAAACAAGTAGGCTAGGACAGGATGTAGGCGATGACAGTTTTGGGAGACAGGAAAGGGGTCCCGCGCTGCGGCGGAATACATCCTGCTTGTGCTCCGCACAGGGGCAGCTTGGCAAGGATAGTTGAGCAGCAGCAGCTTGAGGCCTTGGCTTTTCCTGGTTTGCTCGGGACGCCAGGCCCGAGACAGGGGGATGAGTTACTCTTCATCTTGGCCTTCCAATGACTACGCTCTTAGACCCAGAACTTCACATGTGCTAAACCACAGCACCGTAGTGTGGGTTGATCTCTAACAATTGGCAACTCTGCTTACGTTCTGCATGTGAAATGCCCCCCCCCCACAGGGTCACGTGTTTGAACACTTGATCCCCAGCAAAGGTTGAGAAAGGCTGTGCTTGGAAAGGTTGTGAAATCTCTAGGGGGTGGAGCCTTGCTGGAGGAAGTGCGGAAGTGGGCGGGCCTTGAGGTTTTGTAGCTCAGCTCTCCTCTCTTTTCCTTCCCTGCTTCCTGACTAGGGACGCGATGTGCGGCTTCCTGCCCCTGCCACCATGCCTTCCCACCAGGATAGATCGCAAACCCCAGAACTTTAAGTTGAATTAAAACCTTTCCTTCCTTAAGTTGCTTCTGGCTCGTATTTGTTCACAGGACAAGGAAGTAAATGCTACACAGCTGTTTCCAATTTTATTCCATTAAACTGGGAAAGAGCCTGAAAAGGAAGACATCTGTCCCCTATGCTTAACCCAGAGTTCAGAGCAAATTTACTACTTAACATTGAGAACCTTAACATGGGGTGGTGGTGAGAGTACCAGGGAAATAAGATGCAAAAAAGAAAAGAAAAGAAAGAAAGAAAGAAAGAACAAAAGAAAGAAAGAAAGAAAGAAAGAGAAAAAGGAAAAAAGAGAAAAACCCAAAGTGAAAAAAAAAAAAAAAGGCTTTTCTGTAGCAGAATTGGAGCAACAACTATCTAACAAAAACAGCCTATTTGAGGTTCAAAAATTTAGATGGTTTTCACAGTCTCAAACGAGATAGAGAAGAAAACAAATTACAGATTAAATTCTACTCACAACTCTGGTGTGTAAAACATTGTCCCAAATGAACAGCGATTTCTACAGGACAATGTCTGAGTGGGTTGTGATAATCCCACAGCAGGGTTCTCTAACATATGTCCCTTAAAGCAGTTTTCTTTAACATATTAATAAGAATTCCAGGGAGAGAAAGAAAGGTTCTGTGCTGAAATAAATTATGAAAACATTGCATAGTTTCCTTTTCTTAGACAGTCACACATATGTTTGCATATTAAAAGAAAGCACTGTTAAGGCTCCAATGAAAAATATTTCTTTAACCTTTTTCTTCTAAATATTAATCTCTTTTAATTTATTTCCCTATGAAACCACCCTTCCCTTCTTCTCCCCTCTCTCCCTCCCTTCCTCTCTTTCCATTCCTCTCCTCTTCCTTAATCTTTCTCAATGTCAATATTATTCTGCAAAGCACAGAGACCTTGACTTTGAGAATTTTCCAGTGTGCCACATTTCTGCTAAAACACTAAGAAAGCTCTCCCTTCTTGTGTGCCATTTGTTGTGCTAAACACTTTCCACATGTCTGAACTCATTTTGTTCTCAGACCATTGAGATATTAAAGCATATCATAACTGATTTCCAATCACCGCCCCCCCCCCCCTGTCTGCCCCAGGCTTAGAGAGTTTTAGTTACTTGTCCAGGTACACACGAATGGTGAACTACGTGTCCACGCACAAACCCAGCGTCCTCCCAAGCCGGCTTTTAATCATCTCACTCTCACAGTCTAGGAAAGAAGAGTTTCTTACCCACCCCTATTCAACCAGAAAAACTTGTATTTTTCTACCCTGAAGAAAAAGAATTATTGGGCTGGAGAGATGGCTTAGCGCTTAAGCACTTGCCTGTGAAGCCTAAGAACCCGGGTTCGAGGCTCAATTCCCCAGGACCCACGTTAGCCCTGGTGTGCCCAATTCTCTCTCTCTCTCTCTCTTACTGCCTCTTTCTCTCTCTGTCACTCTCAAATAAATAAATAAAAATAAACAAAAAAATAGAAAAAAAAAAGAATTACTGGTCTGGGGAGGTAGCTCACTGGACAAAGTGCTTGTTGCACAAGTGTGAGGACCTGAGTTCAGATCCCTGGAACCCATGTGAGAAGCTTGATGGGCCAGCTTGTGTCTCTTTCTGTAGTGAGATGGGGGAAGCGTCAGGAAAAGCCGCAGGAGACCGAGGGCAGGCCAGCGGGTTGTGTGCGCACAGGCCTCAAACAAGATGCAAGGAAAAGACTGGCAACGAACTCTCCTGACCTTAGCATGTGCTCCTGAACTCACACAGAGATTAAACAAGATGGACAAATAAATTAGCACTGACACCTTTCAGCTAAGATATGCTCACTAAGCGATATCAATATTTCTAGGAGTTATTGAAGTTGAACTTCCAACGAGTGCCACCAAAAAGAGGGGCTGCTGAACCCTCATGCAAACCGGGTGTCTGAGCACTTCCTGCCTTCGTGTAATGGGTGGGTACATCCTATGGCTGCACACTCTGCATAATTCTACCCATTATTCCAGTTAATTTTTACTTTATAAGGAGTATGAGATTCTTGGTTTCTTTTCTCTTTCTTTGGTTTTCGAGGTAGGCCTTACTGTAGCCCAGGCTGACTTGGAATTCGCTATGGAACTCACAGCGAGCTTCCTACCTGTGCCTTCTGAGTGCTGGATTAAAAGCACCACCACGCCCAGCTGCTAAGATTCGTATGAAGAATAAATGGGGTGGCCTTTAAATTAAAGATACTGTGTATCTCCACATACCCCTGGTGGCTTCTCACACTATAGTGTTGGCTCTGACTCTGGTTCATATCCTGCCAACCACCACTCATTGCTGCCTTGTCATTAAAGAACTCCTTCCTGGTTCCTTTCACGATGTTTACCTTACCTTCTCTTCTCCACCCTGTTTACACAAGACAGGGAACTAGAAAATTCGAGAAGTTGGAACCAGACCAAATTTGTTTCCATGGATTTATTATTTTTTTTTATTTGACAGATGTGGTGGTTGGATTCAGGTGTCCCCCATAAACTCAGGTGTTCTGAATTCTAGGTTCCCAGCTCATGGATATTTGGGAATTAACACCTCCAAGAGGCAGTGTATTGTTGGGGGCAGGCTTATGGGTGTTACAGCCAGCTCCCCCTTGCTTGAGTTTGACACACTCTCCTGTTGCTGTTGTCTGCCTTAGGTGGGCCAGGGGGTGATGTCTGCCTTCTGCTCATGTAATCTTTTCCCTGCCATCATGGAGCTTCCCCCTCAAGCCTATAAAGCAAAATAAACCTCTTTTTTTCCACAAGCTGCTCTTGGCTAGGTGATTTCTACCAGCAATGTTAACCTGACTGTAACAAGAAAGGATGTGTGTGTGTGTGTGTGTGTGTGTGTGAGAGAGAGAGAGAGAGAGAGAGAGAGAGATGGAATTGGTGTGCCAGGGCCTCAGCTACTGCAATTGAACTCCAGATGCTTGTGCCACCTAGTAGGCATGTGCCACCTTGCTCATGGCCCACCTTCAAGCATCTGGCTAATGTAGTACTTGGATAGTTGAACATGGGTCCTTAGGCTTCGCAGGCAAGCACCTTAACCACTAAGCCATCTCTCCAGCCCTCCAGACATATTTTTATTGGTATATATTTAGAGTACATAGTAGTGGGTTTCGTAAAAACAATTTCATACAATTATTAATGTACTTTGAAATGTTCCTTCCATATGTTTATCCCTTCACCTTCCTCACCCCTCCTCCTTTATCCCCCTTTACCCCCTTCACAGTTTTGTTTCTATTTCATGTCATATATAAATACACCATTCTCTGTGTATATAAGCTTTCAGATCCACTAGTGAGAGAAAACACGTGATACGTATCTTTCTGTCTGACTCAGTTTGCTTAATATGATAATCTCCCATTGCAACTATTTTTGGGCAAGTGATGCAGCATGCTTCTTCCTACGGCTGAGTAAAACGCCAGTGTGCGTCGCGCTGGCGAACTCCGTAACGTAGCTGTTGTGAATAGTCTCAGCCTTCCACGTTCACGGAATGGCAGAACTCGTGTTGTGAACATGGCGGTTCTGCAAAGCAATCTACAGATCGAGTGTGATCCCAGCCAAATTCCAGCAACACAGGAAAAACATATCCCAAGACACATGTGGAAGCACAAGAGGCCCTGGGTAGACAAAGCAATCCTGAAGGTAGCACCACACCTGACTTTCAATTTTGCTACAGAGCCACAGTATCAGAAAACAACACGGGACTGGCACAAAACAGACGTGTGCCAACAGAGTGGAGTAGAAGATTCAGGCATATTTCTCTGCGTTTGCTTTTGCTTTTGTAACGCCTCCTCTAGGTTCCCAGCCACCTTGCAGCTTGTCCATCAGGCTCCATTGTGACACCCTTGATGCATTCTAAAGAAGAAAGGATGAGTTTTGATGTAATTAAGAACCTTGATGACTCAGGTCATCCTATTTAAGTGACCTACTCAGATAAAGTAATTTTGTAATCTATTGCTCAAAGATTATCCCTGTATGTGACACTTTACAGCACTATTCATTATTTCCCCATTTATTCATTATTTCACAATTTGAGTGGGTCACGGGTCCTGGCAGGGGCTAACTCATGCTATTGTCTTAGAGATTCCCGAGTAGTTGGAGTTCTGGCACTGGGTAAAGCTATAGCCTCATCTGAAGGCTGGCATAGAGACAGTTGACATTTCATTGGAAATTCAGTTCCTTGTAGGCTGTCGGACTAAACTCTGGTTTCGAGAGCTGCTGGCCAGAGCTATCCTTCAGTTTCTGCCGTGTGGCCGATTCCATAGAGTATCTGACATCACGGGGGCTGGCTTCCTCAGAGTAAGCAAGAAAGTAGACAGCAGAGAGTATACACACAGGATGAGGCCACATCTTTGGTCCTCTAACCATGGAGTTGACACCTTCACCTGCCTACCATATTCCACCTGTTCACTTCAGTCTACACCTAAGGGGAAGAGATCATGGAGACCATTGTAAGTATAAGTCAACTTTTGTCCCTGTAGCAAAATATCTAAGGCAGCTAATTCTATAAACCTTTGGTTTAGGGAGTTCAAGGGCATGGTGTCTGGACCAGCTGTGTTCTAGTGAGTGTGTCAAACGGGCGCACATCATGACAGGAGCATGTAAACAAGTGAACTGTCATTCTGGAGCAGGTGTAGAGAGAGGATGGAGGCAAAACCAAGTGATATTGTGACAATCCTCTTGCCAGAACTGCCAAGAAGTCCCACGAGGCTCTGCCTCCTCCCAGTAACACCACTCTGAGGACCAAGCCTTTGCATGTGCCTTTGGGGAATCACACTTCATCTAGGTCATAGCAACTATGGACACAAGGACGTAGGAATTACTTGGGGGAATGCCATGAGCTGATGATGGTGTGTAGCTAAGAGTCTCTGGGCTTTGAAATAAGGCTTTCATAGCTTCTCCACTTGGTCCTTCGGTACCAAGAAAGCTAAGCACCATCACTAAGCCTCCGCTTTCTTATCTAATTTTTCATGGATGTAAATATAGTAACTGGCTCATAGGATTGCTATTAAGATTAAATACACAGAAAGGTGTTGGGCACCTGCTAGTGGTGCTGGCTTCCTTGTCTCAGCCACTGCTGAATCATCTGAACATTCCACAGAGGCTGTGGGGAGATGCTGAATAGAGGAAAGAACCAGGATGCTGGAAAGAGGAGTTTCAGCTTTCTGCTTCGGGGCATAGCTTCATATATGTGTGTGTGTGTGTGTGTGTGTGTGTGTGTGTGTGTATTAGTTACTTCTCTGGAAGTCTGTCATTCATTTGTAAAGTGTGAGGGTTAAAATAGCAGAAAGGTTATACTCTTGGTGCCAATTCTCAATGGTTGTTTTGGGTGACTGAAGCTTGAGGAAAGTCTCTTTTGTGGGGAAGGAGATCCCACAGGCTCCTGAGAGTTGCTGAACCCTTCACTTACCCCCTTGGCATTTGGGGATGCCAGGAGGTCACGCGATGTCAGAGATGTTTACAGTGCCCTTGCCTCCACCCTGAGAGGATTATCAAACCTTTATAATTGCACTACCCATGGCAAGGCCCCAAAGAAGGGGTCAGCACTTAACCTTTCATGCTTACCAAAACTCCAGGAAGGTCACAGCTATAGTGTGATAGTAAAATGCCATCCAGAACCTCATGTGTTTGTACACTTGACTCCCAGCAGGTGGCGCTCTTGGGAACGGTTGTGGAGACTTTGTGGCCTGGAGTCTCCAGCAAGAGGAAGTGGGTCGTTGGGGGCTGGGGCCTTGAGGTTATAGCCAGGCCCCATTGCTGTCTGCTTCCTCGTGCTAATATGATGATGTGATGCTGAATTTTCTGCTCCTGCCATGTTTTAACCTTATGCAACTTAAGCCAAATTAAATCCTCTTTTATAAGTTGCTCCCTGTTGGCTCTTTTGTCCCAGCAATGAAAAGTAACTGATATAGGGAGAGAGGAATGAGTGAAAATTTCTATTTTCCATCTCTAGTTGGGAGATACTTTTCTTCCTCCATGCATTGACATTGTTGGAAATTCCAAATATTTTTAGAGGAAAAATTGCTTGGGCAGGGAACAGATTGCTAGCATACCTATGTCTCTGGAATACAGGGCATTCTTGATCCCGGCTCATCACTGTCTGTTTCTTATAAGTATGAAAGAACTTAAGAGGTGGGTAATGAGCCATTCAAATAAAATCACTTAAAGTGATATAAATGCTATATTATTAGTGTGCAGGACCACATGCTTGGATCACAGAACAGGGACTGTCCCATCTCCTCTAAGCCTCCTACTCTTCAGAGTTGAAGGCCAGAAATCTCTGACTTAAGGCATTTACCCTTGGCCAACTGGTATGAAATGACCACACCGGGAGCAGCACTTATGTTTTCCTTCTACACACTTTTCTCTTCAAACATACCTCTAGGAGGAGATGGGCTGGGGTGGAGGTAGGGGGGAGGGGTGCGGAAATACCGAGCCATTCTTGTTTCCCTTCATCAATTCTGATAGTATCCAAAGCAGAGAAATATGGTTGCAATCATAATATCCTACCCAGAGAGGAGCTAACGACATAATCATGGACTTTCTACCGCCAATTATTGCAATTATCTGAAGCCACTCTCTTGTCATATTTCATTTAGCACAAAACTGCAGGTGGCAGGCAAGTGGCACTGAGGGTCCTGGGCCCAATGTTGCCCACCCTCACTGGAGCAAGCATCTAAAAAGGAGAATGCCAACCCCAATCAACTCTGCCAGCAGAAGCCATTAGGCTGGGTGACATGTTCACTTAAGGTGACATATATTGATCATGTAAAACATGTTCACTGTGTAATATGATTAAACAAACTCAGCCAGCTCCAGATAGTGCCAGCTGAACTGAAGGTGGAGTCTGGCTGTGCCGACAGAGCTGCTATGTCTCTGGGCATGAGCTCCTAGCTCAGGGTAGGAGCACCGGAATGTTTCTATCTTCTGTTATCTATTCATTCATCATTCATTCATTCATTCAGAAGTTGTGTTATGACCTCTAAGAGCAGGGATCTGTGGTAAGTATTGGGGCAAGGTGTTGATTATCCCTATTCCCATGAAGCTTGTGGTCTAGAGGGGGAACAGGTGGATTGGCAAGTGGGCACTTTCAATATCCTTAGACCTGGAACGACCCTGATAGTTCATTGTACACCTACTGTGTGTGAGGTGAATAGACTTCTCCCCACACCTGTGTCCACCTCAGAGTGAGTACACCTACTGTGTGTGTGGGGAAGGGTAAACAGTGTCTTCCTCACATTCTCTGCACCTCACAATGTGACCTTAGTTGGAAATCCCTGAAGATATAAATATTCCAGATCTTAAGATGAGGCTGTACTGTAGGCAGGGTGGGTTCAGAATCAAGTAGCTGCAATGGCTGACTTCTTTATAAGAGAAGAGATTATAAACACCCAGGCAAAGAAAGAGAAGAAAGCCACATGAAGGCACAATGACTAGAGTGATGCACTCATAGGCCAAGGCATGTGAAGAGCCAGCAGGTTCTAGGCAAGGTAAGCACCCAGCCAGCATGGGAGATCCTCTGTCTGTGCTCTCAGTGCATGGAGATTGCGGTGTCATACCTCCTTGGGCCACTCCTTGCAAAGCTTTACATCTGGCACTCAGTAATAATGTTCCTGAATTGAGGAGATGGCCGCACAAGCATGAGGACCCAAGTTCAAATTCTCTGTGCCCACATAACATCCCAGGCACAGTGGTATGCACCTATAATTCCAGTGCTGGGGACACGGAAACGAGAGGGTCTTGGTGCTCATTGACTGTCTAGTCTAGCCAATTCACTAAGCTCCAGGTTCAGTTAAAAACCTTGCCTCAGAGAATCAGGTGGAGAACTACTGAGGAAGACACCCAACTTCACCTTCCAACTTCACCTCAACCTGCACATGTACACATGTTTACTGGCACACACACATACTCACACACATGTAAACATGGGTGTCTACTCATGCACGCACATCTCTCTCTCTCACACACACACACGTATGAACATTCTTGCTTGTGGAGCCCACATCTAGACCTTAAACTTATAGACACCTGGACATAGCAACTTAGCAATCATGGAAATGAACATGACCAAGGCTTTGGCTGGGAAAAATGATAGGGAAACACTTGTCTTCCATACAGGTCTTTGCCACGGAGGCCAGAGGAGATGAACTGACTCTGTGAAGTACAGAACATAGGAGGTTGGAAAGACAGGCGGTGAGATGGCATTTGGTAAGCTTAAATGATCTGGGACATCCCCAGCGGGGGATGGGCAGTTAGCTGTGAACAGTGTGAGTCTGGAGTCAGGGGAGAGTGTTGTTTGTTGTGGAGCCCACTGGGGTCATTTCAGGTCTGGCATCAGGGGAGAGTGTTGCCTATTGTGGAGTCTACTGTGGTCATTTCAGGTCAGTCATCTCTGTTTCAAAGCCAAACTGTTAAGAAAATCCAATTGTACTCATGACAGTGAGCTCGGACTTTTCGTGGTACACCATGTATTCTCCATATTCTGAAGAAGTAGGAAAGGAGGTATCTGAACAAGCTGTCATGCTTCTCCACCTGACAAGTGTAGACATCAGTTGGAATGAAGGTAGCCAGGAAACAAGTGGACTCACGTGCCAGCAATCACCCAATCCCAACAGGAGGTGGTCCAGTTTACCCTCTAGAGGTGCAGTTGGTCTCCTCGAGATGGTAACAGTTTAATAAAAGCATTTTCTGGAACTTCAACTCTTTGCATATGTGGTAGGTGAGCACATGGGTTACAACTTAATAATGACCATGACCATAACCACACAACAAGCATATGTGAGGCCTCCCTTGTATTCCAGGGAATGCTCACCATGATCTATGTGTACACCTCATTTAGCCCTGTTAGCAATACAGTGAAGATGGCATACTTTCTTTTTACATTTTTTTGAGAAAGGTGAAAGAGCAGAGGGAGGGAGGGAAAGAGGGAGAACGGATGTCTCAACTCTGTATCATTTTTCTTCTGCCTCTGTGCCAAGAACTGTGGAGCCCAACAGAGGCTGTTGAAGTAACAACTGAATGAACAAATGGGAGGTTGGGTGTCTGAAGATAAACAACTAATAGGGACCTGGTGGGGCTTGATTTCTGGGGTGGTTAGAATGAAATGTCCTCGTCCTCAGCTGGTGGCGATTTGGGAAAGTTGTAGGGCCTTTGGGAGCTGGAGAAAGTGTGTCGCTGGGGGCGGGGCTAGAGAGTTTATAGTCCAGCCCACTTCCGGTGCCAGCTACCTCTCTCTTGCTGGTCCCTCCCTGTTGCTGTGATAAGAGGTGACACCTGCCATATTTTCCCTGCCATGATGTAGCTTTCCCTCGAAACTGGAAGCTGAAATAAACCCTATCCTTCTTTTCTTAAAATTTATTTGTTCTAATTGTTTTTCATCTTCTTGTATGGTGTGCAGTGCCTGAGTATATGTACGTGGGGGGGGTCAGAGGTGGACATTTGTTCTCTTCCTCAATCACTCTCCACCTTGTTTTTTGAGACAGCATCTCTCACTGAGCCCGGAGCTCACTGATTCAGCTGGACTGGCTTGCCAGCAAGCTCCCGGGGTCTGCCTGCCTCTGTCCCAGCACTGAGATTGTGGACATGTGCTATAATCCTCTATTGACAGCTCCAATCAGATAGGCACAGGGGCCACGGGAGTACAAGAGTGTGTCCTAGCTCAAGTTATAGCTTCACCGTCAGTCTCTAGAGGCTGACAGCAGTAGGTATTGGGTATTGCAAAGCGTAACTAGCATTTTTTCGGGCATGCCAGGGACCCAAACCCAGGTTCCTAAGCTTGAGAGATGGGTGCTTTCCTCACTGAGTCATCTCCGCAGTCCCCTTGACTTCTGACTCCAGTGGACCCCTACTTTCAGCCAGCAGGGGTCTGGACATGTCAAGAATATTCTTTGGGGTTTTTATTGTTTCTGCTTGGAGAGCTGAGCCAAGAGTCACTGCAGCTCATTCCTTCTCTTTAGCTCTAAGTACCTGCTCATTGGCATGCAAGGACTTCCTGTCTCTGCTTCTGAGAGGGAGTGGAAACAGAAAACCGGGCCCATGAAGGCCCTTTATGATTGTCATTATGTAATAAAGAGCATCTGGAGCCTGGGAAATCATTGCAAGCTTTTATTTTAAGTGTAACTGTCTCCTCACCCCCTTCTTCCCCTGGGTGATAACAGTCATAGCTGTAACTGCTCCATCTCTCAGGTCAGAGCTTTGGGGTTGACAGTGTCACCCCCCTCAACTGCCACAGCAAGCAAGTCTTGCTCCAGTGTAAGCCCCTCCCCACTGTGCGCCTGTGCCTCCTGACAAGTTGTCCTCACTCCAGTCTCAGATGGACATGAGTGGTGTGGCCTAAGGGTCATCCTGTCCTTTTATGAGGATGAGAAGCCTTGGGAGTGCGGCACAGGTCCTTTGGGTAAACTTTCCTCTCTCTTCTGAGAGGTCCACAGACAGAGAAGGCCTGTAATTCTTCTGAATTCAGTCCTGTGTTCACAAGATGCCTGCACCTGACCAACCTGTGACCTACAGTCTGTGCTGAAGGACAGGGAGTCAGAGAGGAGGAGAGGGTCATCCCTGAGCTCTTGGTCCTGATCCTGGTCTAGCTCCCGACTACCTGGGATGAGAGATAAGTTTCTTATTTTTTTCAGCTGGAAAGTACACAAACTCTTTGACTCTCTCTCTCTCTGTGTGTGTGTGTGTGTTTGGGGGGGGGTCTTTTTGATACATGGTCTCATATAGTGCACGTTGGTCTTGAATTCCTGATTCTTCTGCCTCCAACTCATAGGATCATAGGTATGTGTCATCTTTTTGGCCTTCAAACTCTAAGAATCTTCACAAAAATCCCTAAGGGAAGTTCCTTTTCCAGACCAATGGAGTGGAGGCAGCCTGCCTCATTTAAGTAAGTTGTTTCAAGGAATCTGAAAGTCTTTTTTTTCCTCAGAGAATTTTGATTGTGAGGATCTCTGAGAAGGCTCTTCAGAAGTAACTTGGTTGTGTGCTTCCCACACTCAATATTTGCAGATATTTGAAAAAAAAAAATTCCTGGCCAGTGCTTTTTGGGATTCCAACTGCAGAGCTTTGAGGGCAGCCTGGGATTTTATATTGTTAAAGGTCTTCCTGGGTGATACTGATGATAACTGGAAAAATATTGATCTAAACCTGTGTTTTCCTTATATTCACAGTGCCTGTTTGTTCAAGTAAAATGTGTAATATAATATCAGTATGTGAAACCAACAAAACGGGGCTCAGAGTTCTACTTGGCTTCACATTTCAGAGGGGCAGGTTGAGTATCCCTGGACTACAGGGCCACTGGCATCCTCTCCAGGAAGGTGACATGTCAGTTTGGAGCAAAGAACATCCTAGGAATTATGAACACAAAAGCAGAGAAGTAGCTGGGTGGGGTGGTGCAGACCTGTAACCATAGCACTCTGGAGGTGTGAGGTGGTAGAGGCTGGAGGACACAAGTTGAAGGCTAGCCTGGGCTTCGTAGCAGATTCTAGATAGTAAGACCTT
Source organism: Dipus sagitta (assembly GCA_036346955.1). Classification (NCBI taxonomy): domain Eukaryota; kingdom Metazoa; phylum Chordata; class Mammalia; order Rodentia; family Dipodidae; genus Dipus; species Dipus sagitta. Next base: position 107,752,282 of record CM070781.1, on the reverse strand, counting down.
GTCTTTAAAATAACCAAGACTGTTGGTGCATCTTAGTGGTTCAGTCTCCAACAAAACACACACACACAGCAGAGAGAGAGAGAGAGAGAGAGAGAGAGAGAGAGAGAGAGAGAGAGAGATTAGAATTATCTGGAATGTTGAAGAACAAAAATAAGGATAATAATGATAGGGGCTGACACCCTAATTCCCAATGTCACCTTAGTTAGAGGGAATTTAGGAGGTTATTGGGGTTATAGGAACAAGGTACTAACCTAATAGTCTTACAAGAAGAAGGAGAAGACGTAGCAAGATGGAGGGAGGGAGAGAATGAAAGAGCCCGCACTCACACACCTGGGCAAGGCTGTGTCAGAGCACAGTGAATAGACACAATGTGTACACCAGGTAGAGCCCCCACCAGAGCAAGGCCATGCTGGCTCCTCGATCTTGGCATTCAAACCATTGTAACTTATGCCACTCAGTCAGGGGCATTCTGTTATGGCAGCCCAAGCTGCTCAAAGCCAGCCACATGACTGAAAATCTTAGAAGGGGCAAAAAATGGTTTGAATAAGATTCAGAAATGCAGGGGATAGAGAGATGGCTTAGCAGTTAAGGTGCTTGCCTGCAAAGCCAAAGGACTCAGGTTCAATTACCCTGTACCCACACAAAACCAGATGCAAAAGGTGGCACATGCATCTGGAGTTTGCAATAGTGTGAGGCCCTGGTGCTCCCATTTTCTCATCTTTTTCTCTTTATATGCTACTCTCTCTCTCCTTTTAAATAAATAAATAAATGCATTAAGGGACCAAGTCTGTATTTTTTTGAGTTGAGGATCATAACAAGGCATCATATTTTATCTGCAACCCATAGGTAGTCATGGTAGGGTGGTACACAGACCACCTACATTTTATAAGTTGTAACTACCTCTCAGACTGCCTTTTTCAGAGACTTTGTGATACCTTTTACACATTGTATCACCCAAGGTTTGATCATCCAGGCCAGAGAATTGTCTTTCTGTTCTTCTGGACTTTTGCTAACCCTTGAGCCAGGGTCTCGTGCCCACCATGCAATTTCCACTGTTGATGTTTGCTCCCCATGTAGCCGGTGACTTACATGAGGACAGGAACATTTGTTCCTGCTGAGGCTGGCATAGTGAGCTAATTTCTGAGCATCTTATGTCAGCCATAAGAGGGAGCATGTCCTGTTGTCAGATCATGCAAGACCAAACACCCTTGCTGTGAGGACTGACCTCGGGCAAGCAAGGAAGTTCAGTGCCATAGAATCATGTCAACAAAGTGTGCACATGACAGTCTGGTTTCTGTTTGTTTCATGGGCACACAGTGCAAATTCAGTTCTAGTCCCTTGTCCAAGTCGGTGGGGCTCCTGTTGTGGGTCCTGGTGAATAGAACAAGGGGGAAAGTGATGTAGACACTCTAATTTCTCATGTATAAACCTGTCCACATGTAGTTCCGTTTTATTCTCCATTTGAACATGGACCTGAGGAAATTTCAAAGAGCAAAACAACCATAGGATAGAGGGAGCTGGGTGCCTGAGTCACCACGTGGAGGAAAGCCGCCCTTCAGAAACAGCTGGGCGGCTCTGCAAAGAAGCATTACGCTTTAATTGTGTTAAGCCACTGACATTTTGGGATTGTTTTGTAACAGCAGTTAGCCAAGCTTGACTAATTCAGCTACCAATTATTGATGTAGCATAATTCTAGACACTTTGCAACATCTGGGTCTTCAATGCTCACAAGACTACAGTTATCCTAGTTTTAGAGCAAAATTCAAAGACATTGCTCAACTTGCTCAAGGAGTTACAGCTCTCATAAATAGCAATGCTAAGATTTGAATTTGATGTTCTCACAGGACAAATATCATCAAATGCAAGCCATTTTTGTAGCACAAAGCAAGATATTTTAAAAAAATTATTTATTTATTTGCAAGCAAAGAGAGATAGAAGAGAGACCAAGAGAATGGACATGTGATGTCCTCCAGCCACTGCAAAGGAACTTCAGATGCATTTGCCATTTTGTGCATCTGGCTTTTATGTGGGTACTGGGAAATTGAACTTGGGTCCTTGGGCTTGGGAGGCAAGTGCCTTAACCACTGAACCATCTCTCTAGCCCAAGGTATGTTTTTAATTGTTGAAGGCACCAAGATTCCTAGAATAGGAAAAAAAAATAAAGGCTAATGAATGGCAGATGGCTGAATTATGGCATAGGTAGACAGAATAGGTTTTAATTTTTTTTTAAGTTAACTTTAGTGGGTCCTTGGGATACAACTAGAAATAAGAAGTCAGCACTCTGGAGGGGTGGTGATATAGTTCAGTGGGTAGCTGAGTTAAATCCACAGCATCACATAAAACTGGGTGTGGTGGAACAGTTATGTAATCCCTGGGGAGGTGGAGGCAGGAGAATCAGAAGCTTAAGGTCATCCTATGCTGAGAGACACTGTCTCAAAAGAAAAAGAAGAAAAGAAGTAAACGTCCTAGGGTGACATTTTTTTTCTCTCTCTCCTTTTCTCCTCACTCAGTATAATAGTACAAGGAAGACTTTTTTATTTGCTAGAGTGGGGAGGGAAGTAGGCAAGGGGGAGATGGGCACACCAGGGACTCTAGCTACAGCAAACGAACTCCAGACGCATGTGCCATCTTGTGTACCTGGCTTACATGGGCACTGGAGAATTGAACCTGGGTCCTTAGGCTTTGCAGGCAAGTGCCTTAACTACTAAGCCACTTCTCCAGCCCCAGAGGAAGAATTTTCAGAGGATTAGATCATACATATTTATGGTTGGCTTGGATAGGAAGTTCCTAATCCCTTGCTGTGGATTTTGTAGAGGAAAATCAGCTCTCTGCCTTTCTTGACAGGAAGAGGAAAGGCCTAGTTACAATTTAAGTAACCCAAAGATAGGATAATTTGAAAGCCTCTTTTATATACAAACCATAATAAGCAAGAAATGAAAACAAAAACAAAAAGTTGAATACCAGTATTACCAGGTCAGATGCACTGTTTTTGCACTTTCTTGAAATACTGAAATGTAAGGATTCTGCATTCTAGTCTCTTTTATACCTGCACATCTGATGCCATATTTATGAGCAACCAAAAACAAGCCTAACAGGCCTTGTGGTTTTTCTGTTTGGTTTCCTGGGTAGTTTCTCTTCTAGAATGTTCATGATGAGAAACAAGTCCCAAATGAATAGCATCCAGGAAGGGGCCCAGGCCAGTGAGTGGAAGGACCATCCATAGGGACAGCCCATAAACAGGCCATGGTACTGTGAAGTATTGGACGATGAGCTTTCAGAACACCCCTGGTTGGGTTGGAGATATGGCTTAGTGGTTAAGGCACTCGCCTGCGAAGCCAGAGGACCCAGGTTCAATTCCCCAGGACCCATGTAAGCCAGATGCAAAAGGCAGTACATGCGTCTGGAGTTCTTTTGCAGTGGCTGACAGCCCTGGCGTGCTCATTCTCTCCCTATATATATGTCTCATTTTTACTCTTTCTCTCAAATAAATAAAATAATAATAAGAAAACACTCCTGGTTCAGCAGGTCCGAGCTGGCAATCATCCTCTCAGCATTGCCCACACCGCCTGTGGAAGTGCAGACAGGAAAGGACGGCCAAGTTCCTGGATGTGACAGGCTAAACCTGGGCAGCCTCACCTTAGTACCAGAAGCCGGCTGGACCATGCTCAGTAAAAATGAGCTACTCTTTGGAGATGCCTCCAATTGCTTCTCCCTCAACATGTATTGGCCAAGCCATTGTCCCATAAGTATTCACTTTTCAAATGCCAAAGACAGGATTTTAACTTTTTTTCCTGATCCTGAGATTTATACACTTTCCCATTTCTTTTCTTTTCTTTCTTTCTCTCTTTCTTCTTCTCCTTCTCCTTCTCCTTCTCCTTCTCCTTCTCCTTCTCCTTCTCCTTCTCCTTCTCCTTCTCCTTCTTCTTCTTCTTCTTCTTCTTCTTCTTCTTCTTCTTCTTCTTCTTCCTCTTCTTCTTCTTGAGATAGGGTCTCACTCTAGCTCAGGCTGACCTGCAATTCACTATGTCATCTCAGGGTGGCCTCGAACTCATGGCAGTCCTCCTACCTCTGCTTCCCAAGTGCTAGGATTAAAGGCGTGCACCACCACACCTGGCTCCATTTTCCTATTTCTGTTCATTTGTGTATGTGTGTGTGTGCACTGTTTTGGGGTCCAGTGTCACACAAGTAAGACCATTCACTCATGGAATGTGAGGCAAAGTTTTATTGGATAAAAAGAGATAGAAAAGAAAAAGAAAAAAGAAAGAGACTCGTGTACCAGGTCTGCATCCTAGATGTCGGTATCTCAGGATGCAGCCCCAAACTGCTGGGAGGGTCCACTTTTATTGAAAAAAAAACACAAGATGTTCATTGCAGAAACAGGATAGAAGTTAAAAGACAAGGTTAGGCAGAACTGAGGCAGGAAACATTCTGTGCTATGTAATCATAAAGGTATTTAGAAACAGAGAGGTATAGGAAGGTCATGGTACATTGCACAGAGGGGTCATCCCATTTCTTAGATAACAGAAAACATCTGCCTTTTGCAATAAGGCCTGTGATAATGATTCCTGAAACTTCTCCTTTATCTGTCAGGAAGATCAACTTGAGTGGTGGCCTCCATTATGTGTGCCTAAAGGCCAGGGCTGCACAGGAGGATGTTTAACCAGGTCCATTGTGTCCCTTTACACTCCATTTTCCATGCACGTGCATATGTGTGTGTACAACCTCAGATATTGTTCCTCGTGTACTATCTATCTTTGCTTTTGGAGACAGGTACTCTCACAGAGCCTGAGGCTCACTAAGTAGGCTAGACTGGGTGGGAATTGAACTCTGAAAACCTTCCTGTCTCTGTCTCCTCAGAGCTGGAATTTCCAGTACATGCCATCATGCCTGGCATTTTGACATGGGTTATGGAGATCAAACTCAGCTTTTCATGCTTGCAAGATAAACCCTTTACCCACTGAGCTATCTCCCTAGTACCTTCCTCTGTCCTTTCTAAGGCCAATTCCTAATAACCTAGAAGAAATTGGCCAAGGGCTTTGTAGTAGACAGCTTCAGATTCACTGAGATGAATTTCCAGACCAGGCACAGTTATGGAGGAAGGGATTTATTGAAGCTTACAGATCCAGGGGAAGTTCCATAAGGGTAGAAGAAACCAGCCCATGTTCACAGGTCAAGCAGAGAAAGAGAAGCTACAAGCCAAAAGCCACACAGCACAGCACACTTCAGGAACTCTAGCCAGGCACACTTTGCATATTATTAGATTGGAACCTCAGACCCACCACCACACCTTAAGATCTACCCACTGACACTGTCTCCAGTCAGGTGGCTGCAAATACAAACTAATAAAACACTGAACATAGTGGAGACCATCTATTCAATAGGCCTCATGCTCATAAAACAAGGCACTTGTTCAACACCTTGAATGTTTTAGTGTTTGAGTACAGCAGCAATAGGATTTGACATAGTTAGATGCTCCTCACTTTTGGAGGTTGTTACATATGTATTTTTTCACGTTATCATGAGATGGTCATTATAGGATGTCAAGAGGGAGATAAAGCGAGTAGCTTTGGTGTTTCCTTGTTGTCAACACCTACGTGGCTGAACTCTGTCAGCCTGCTTTCAGTTGTCTGTGGCCAGGAACTAGCCTTGACAGTCAAGGCTATTCCAATCTGATGTGGCTTGCTTGGCACTGGGTATACATCACAGTCCACAGTTAAACCTCTACTTAAAAAGAGAAAAAAAAAATCTTTGCATTAAGTACTTGAACATTTTTTATCCCGTTTACCACCTTGCCTGAGATTGAAACTATGAGTTCAAAGTTGACAGTCAGGACTTCTCTTCTGAAGCAAAGAAGCAGAGTTTAAAACACGAAAGACCAGGCAGCGTGATCTCTAAACACAAGGACTTTAGTCAGAGAAGGTACAGGTTTATCCTTCAATTCTCGTTCTGCATGATACCTTCTTTATGCACAGCTTATCTTTCTAGAAGGAATACAGTGTTCTAATCTTTTCTGTATTAGAACAATAGACGTTTTACAGTTGCTAATCCTATTTTCAGCAATAGGTTAAAAAAAAAAAAGAAAAAAGAATCTGAATGCTGATGGTGTAACAAGATTTCCTATACTGTTTAGAGTAGTCCACATTTCCCATAGCTACAGGTTATGAGCCTTAAATTTTGGGATAAGCAGAGCTCATTTGATTGTGAGCACTACCAGGTTTGAAAGACACACATCAGGTAATGTGTTTAACTTCTTTAAACCACCATGTTTTTATTGGTACAATGAACCAGTAATTGATCCTCACTGGCTTGTTGGAAGACCTGAGAGGTTAATATGCAAAGTGATTGTCACTGGATAAATAGCTCAAATGAGAGGTAGCTTTTATTTCTTTGATATATCCCCTGTCTACACTACCCCAAGGGTACAGGGCTGGTGGTCTATTTTCCCCAGCCATGGTCGCCTGTCTCCTCCTATTCATCAGCTCTGTTTCTTCATGTGTTGGCCATTAATACTAGATTTGCTTGGGAGTTCTTTACTCCCAAAGGGATTGCGGGCAAGTATGTTAGTTCTTCAAAGTTAGTTAATCTGCAAGTTAGAGAAGGTCTGCAGTACCTGCTTCTTTTAGCAGGGGGCAGCGTGCAAGCTGACCAGAACAGAGCCCAGTAGAGCTCAGGAGCCCAGGACCCAGCATGCTGTGTCCTCCTGAAAACTACAAAAGGCATTCCAGAAGAAAAAAAAAGAAAAAAGAAAGTCAGGATGGAAATAACAGAACTAGTGCAGAAATAAATGTGCCCCCCCCCAAAAAAAATAAAATAAACACCAGACTCTGGAACGTTAGTGGAGTTTTGAACTTGGTGCACCTGGACCCTTGAATACTCTTTCTTACAGAAGCACACCATCTTCCCGTTCTCTCTCCATTCCTTTATCCATTCATTCGCTGAAAAGAGCAGAGGGTCCATCCACTAAGCCTCTGAGTTTGAGAAATACCATGTGGCAAGTAGATTTGAAGTCACAGTGAGCGATGGACAGTTAAGGAGGAGGAAAGTAGCCACTCATTTGGTGAGAGGCACCATGCCACGGGCAGGATGCTGGCGTCTGATGAAGCCAGCGAGCCGGGAGGAAATGGGAAGAACAAATCAAGGTGGTCGTTTTGATGTGCTTCTGCGGGAAAGTGGTCTGTGTGGGGACAGACTATGAAGAAGTCACAGGACATGGAGGAGAAAGCAGGGCAGAAGAAAAGCCTCTGCTCCTTCAAGATCGCTAAGGGGGAGCTGCCGGGCCTGGGGCGGGGCCACACGAGGATAAGAACAAGAGCCTCAGTTTTGCATCAGGACTGGACTTGCCAACCTAGCTTTGGTCTCAGGCAGCAGGGACACTCTTGAAGTGACCACATAGTATGTCCCAACAGTCAGCTTCGGGAGGTGGCAGATGCCAGAAATGGAGGGTATTATATGACCTGTAGCACATGCTGACTGCGCCGTAGAGTAATGGGAACACGATCCCAAAGGAGCAGTGGAGACCACCTTGTCTGTCCCACCGGAAGTAGGCCCAGGCTGATCTCTGGAGCTCATGTTTCTGGCTGGGTCAATTAAGCATAGCTTCCTTAGCCCCTGGGGCCCCTCCACCCCATCACGGTCGGTCATAGATTTACATAGATACATTGTTGCATAGTTACATTTGCATTGCTACAACTACTTTCCAGGAGGTGGCAGTAAAAAGTGTTCTAGATGGGGGCACCGTTTTGGAACTCACAGCACGGCAGGGGAGTTCCTGAGGATCCTGCCAAGACAGTATGGATGCAACAGGAAGTAGCAGGACTTTGGCAGGAAACAGGGCATGTGTTGGTGGACCATGATGTAACATTCTAAGGTATCTGTGAGTAAGGAACTCAAGATCACAAGTAAAATAAGACCTGATTCCAAGTGAGGACTGTTCCAGGGCATGTCAAAAAACACACATAATGCCTCCCATTTCTTAAGTATGTGATATAAATGGACTGCATAGAGATGGTTGTTACTTCCAAATTCAATATCAATATTTACACTACAGGATAGCAAGCAAGTTAACATTAGTTTCATCTATTATTAGAACTTGTCATATAGAATTTTATGATTTCTAAAGTGAGTTTTTCCTATCCCTTCTCCCATTATGGCTGACAGGAAAAGAGCTGAAGACAGTGCTGGAATTCAAGATGTTTTGAAGTGGAAGGAGAGTAGAAAATTTTCAAAACAAATCAAATGTCAGATAATTTGTGTGTGTGTTTTCATTTATTTTTATTTATCCCGGCAATTGATTTTTGTTTTAAGAATGTGAAATAAGCTGTTGTGACTATGACTCATGTTATTTTTTAGAGCAGGGGAGTTGTCCTAATTAGTTGCCTTGTTGTAATGAAATAGCACCACAATATTTTGTGCCTCTGAAATCAAGTTTGTCAAAAAGTTCTGATAATGTGGGCTGGAGGGATGGCTTAGTGGTTAAGACACTTGCCTGTGAAGCCAAAGGACCCAGGTTTGATTCCCCAGGATGCTTGTAAGCCAGATGCACACGGTGGCACATTTGGAGTTCATGTACAGTGGCTGAAGGCCCTGGTATGCATTTTCTCTCACTTTCCCTATCTGCCCCCCCCCCTCAAATAAAAAAAATCATAAAAAGTTCCGATGATCCACCAATAAACTCACATTGGCAAAGCATGGATTAACCAAAAGGGAAGACAGAATTATCTCAGTGAGGAATGATTCAAACCAGAATGAATTTAGATCTATGGGCCCATCAGGAAGTCTCTGTTTCTAACAGAACTAAGTGTCTAGACACCTCATTAATTATTTTTCAGAAGTCTGAGACTCATGTGGGTGTTTGCCAGCCATCTTCTAACAGTGGATGCATGCCATCTCTACTCGTCAGTGTTCATTTTGATGATCGTCATCAAAATATTTCTGGGTCTGGGAGAGACGGCGCAGCAGTTAAAGGGGTTTACTTACAATGCCTGATGGCCTGCGCTCAATTCCCCAGTACCCATATACAGCCATATGCACTAAGTGGCACATGTCTGGAGTTCATTTGCAGTGGCAGGAATTCCTGCCTTGCCCATACTCAATTACTCTGTTTCTCTCTTACTCTCTCTCAATCAAACAAACAAACAAACAAACAAATATATCTTAAAAAATATTTCCAGTGTTTCTCAGTTCCGGGCACATGGTAGAATGAGCTTTTCTAGCCTATGATGTTAGATGTGTTCAGTTGTCTTACCTTGGAAAGAAACTTAAAGTGAGAGCAGTATGTGGAGTTTCCTCCATCAGTGTGAAATTCTGCACACACACACTTCCCATCACAGCAAGCTCAGAACTTCCGATGTCCATTCTCCTGTAGCTTGAGAGCGGATGGTGGGAAGAACTGACCTCATCCCATTCTCAACTACAACAAAACGCAGGATGATGAGAAACAGGACTGTGTTCCTTCAAGTCGCTCGGGTTCTGAGGTTCTGTTTTCTGCTTTTTTTTTTTTTTGAGTGTTTAAAAGAATAAAATTTATTTCAAAGTGAGAGGTAAAGGAAGCAGGAGGGAAGAGACTCCTCTGGGAGGGGAGGATCACAGAGCTGGAAAATCTGCAGTTCCAGTGGGGGCTGGACTTCTTCTCAAGTGGAGGAAGCCTGTCCTGTCTGAGTCCATGGTTGGTCAGGTTACATGACAGTGAAGGCGCTGTTTGGTCCATGATGCATCCAGAATCTCTCAGGTCCCAGAAAGCTCCCTGAGGTGGTTTGAGTCAGGTGTCTCCCATAAACTCAGCTCTTCTGAATGCTAGGTTCCCAGCTGATGGCAATTTGGGAATTAACCCCTCCTGGAGGCGGTGTACTGTTGGGGATGGGCTTATGGCTGTTATAGCCAGTTTCCCCATGCCAGTGTTTGGCACACTCTCCTGTTGCTATGGTCCACCTTATGTTGGCCAGGGGGTGATGTCCACCCTCTACTCATACCATCGTTTTCCCTGCCATCATGGAGCTTCCCCCGTGAGCCTGTAAGCCAAAATAAACCTTTTTTTTTTCCCCTCACAAGCTGCTCTTGGGTGATTTCTACCAGCAATGCGAACCTGACTGCCTCACTCACTAAGCACCCAGGCCAGGAAGAAGGAGGAAGTGGGGTCGCCATCTTGAGTTAGAATATAATCACCTATCAAGGGTTCCCTTTCCCTATCTGTCTGCCTACCCAAGGAAATTGCTTATCTCCTATGTGTTTCAGTCTCCTCTCACAGCCACGCTCACTGTCAGGGAAATGGGGTGATGACTATTGCTCTTAGCTGCTTCCTGCTGGTAAGTGTGTGTTAGGGGCATGATATTAGGTCACAACTGTAGCCAGGGTTGTCCTAGTGGGAGGGCTATCTAAGAGATCATGGCAGAATATTATGGACTCATAGTCAGCTTCTGGGTACTCGACTGTCTCCTTGTTTTTTTTTTTTTTTTTTTTTTTTTTTTGTCATTTGGAACTCTACCTGAAGCATATAAATGAGCATTAATAGCATCCTAGTAGCACACTGAAGTTCATCTCAAGGAACGGGATGTTTAATATTGTAGGTAAAAATTGTCCCACAACAATCTACCTACATCTTCCTGGGCACCCTCAGTCACCCTCTAAAGCCTGAAGGTTTACAAGAATGGAACCCTGGAGAAACTGATCACCTGCCATGTCTAGCGGGGTTCTTACAGACCATCTTGAGGTTTTGTTGTTACTGCTGTATAACTGTCTTGTCTGACTACCACATGCCGTGTATCTCCCTTCTACAGAACCAGGTATTCTCTGCCTCCTTTTCATGTGCCTGAGAAAACAGTTGCATGCTACCACCTTTCCTTCCCATCCTCCTGCCTCTCATGCCCAGCTCAGGAATAAGCAAATGAGTCCAGGGAGTCAGACCCAGTAGCCCATTAAGAAAGAAGCTCTCTCTGGGCAGGGAGATGAATCGAGCAGGCAGCATGCACGTCTGGAAGGGCTGGGGGCCATGTTTACCACCCCTAGGGGAGATTCCTCTCTGGGAATGAAGGGATCAAGGATGCAAGAATGAAGATAGGGAGAGGGACTGAGAGCTATTACTTTAAAATTCAGAATGCTTTTACTTCCAGTGATATTTACAAGTAGCAACTTCTCTCTTTCCTCTCTCAGCCTTTTCCTCCTTTTCTTCCTTTGCTTTCTCTCCCTCCAACTTCTTTGTGTTTCTGAATTTCTAATCATCTGCAATAGAGAAATCGTAAGTAATATGATTCCCATCCACAGTATGGAAGAGACTTCAGCTCTTCACCCAAATTCATCTATAGGATGAAGTTGATATCTCTCCACATAACTTTCAATACAGCTTCTGTTGTAGCTTCAATATGTGTTCCCAACTTTACAGCTGAGTCACTTCCCCCACCCACCCCTCTCCTGGGTACCTCAAGGACATCTAATACACTCACTTTTTTAAAAAAGACACATTCATTGCACATAATGGTGGTTTCATAAAGATATTTTTATACAAGTGTGGCTTGTAATCTCATCATATCTACCTTCTCACACCCTCCCTTCCTTCCCTCTTCCTCTCACTCAGTCGATGTCAGAGGTCTTACTCAGTCACTCTCTGCCTCATTCTTTGAGACAAAGTCTCTCACTGAGCCCAGAACCCACCAAATTCGATTAGACTAGCTAGCCAATGAACTTCAGGGATCCTCCTATCTCTGCATCCCCAGTGTTGGGATTACATCTGACATTTTTAAACTTATTTATTAATTTTTTATATTTTACATTTTATTTATTTATTTGAGAGAGAGAAAAGCAGATAGAGAAAAGAAGAGAAAATGGGTACACCAAGGCCTCCATCTGTTGGAAATGAACTCCAGACCCATGTGCCACCTTATGCATTTGTCTTACATGGGTCCTGAGGAATCAAACCTGGGACCTTTGGATTTGTAGGTAAGTGCCTTAACTGCTAAGCCATCTCTCCAGCCTTATTTATTTATTTTTGAGATGAGTTTCATGCAGCCCAGACTGGCCTTATACTCATTATGTAGCTGAGTGTGGCTGAGGATGACGGAGAACTCTGTTTTTATGTGTGGTGTGGTGTGGGTGTGTGTTGATGTGCACATGTGTGCAGATCCAGTTGCAGGTATTTAGAGGCCAGGGAAGAACGTTCACTGTCCTGTTTTTATTGCTTGCCTGTGTGTTTTCTTGAGATGGGTGTCTCTCTCTCTCTCTCTCTGAACGTGGAGCTGTATTTTTTGCAAGGCCCAGTGATTCTAGGGCAGTCTCAGGCCCTCGTGCTTGTGGTAAACTTTCCTACTCTTGAGCCATCTCCCCAGCCCACATCTAACATTTATATGGTTAACTAGGGATCTGAACGCAGGTGCTTATGTTTGTGCAGTAAGCACTTTGCCCACTGGGCCATTTCCCCAGTCCCACAGTCATCTTTATTATAAAGACATCCTAGATTTTTCCTCGTCAGATCTGCCTTGCCTGAGGCTGTGATGGCTCATGCACATGTCTATCCTCTGTCCTTGGCTATGAGCGCAGTATCTCTTCTCAATTCTAGCTTTCTCACAGTGGCAAACACTAATTCCTGTAGATGATAGGCATTGAGTGGTTGTAGAACTGAATCAAATTCTGCATTCTGAGAAGTGGTCTTGTCTCACACTGAGCATGCTCAGACACTCCTGGTTTTAAAATAAAAATGAACTGAGCTTCTGATAAAGCCACATTTGCCTCTGATGCCACTCACTCATGTCATATTTCACCAGCAAAAGAAAATAAAAAAACAAGGGCTGGAGGGATTGCTTAGCAGTTAAGGTGCTTGCCTGGGAAGCCTAAAGACCTAGCTTCCTCAAGATGCACAAGGTGGCCCATGCATCTGGAATTTGTTTGCAGTGGTTGGAGGTTCTGGTGTGCCCATTCTCTTTATTTCTCTCTCTCTTTCTCTGCCTTTTCCTCACTCTCTCCCTTCCTCTCTCAAATAAATACATAAATTAAATATATATTTTTAGAAAAACTTGCTGGGCGTGGTGCCTCACACCTTTAATCCCAGCACTCAGGAGAGGTAGGAGGATCACTGTGACTTCAAAGTCAGCTTGAGACCACATAGTGAATTTCAGGTCATCCTGGGCTAGAGAAAGACCCTACGTCAAAAAACAAAAAAAGAAAAAAGAAAAAAGTACTCATTTTTCTATTGTTTAGGTTGGGCTAATTTCCAATGCTAATTGCACTAATTTCCTTTCTAGGAACAAATCAACTACTAATTAAAATTAGAAGTGTTTTTAAGGAAAACACAGAATGTACACTGGACTATATAAAAAAATGTACATTGAATACGCGTGACAGTCACAGAAATCTATTTCCTTCATTTTACAAATAAGAACTAAAATTCAGATAACTTGAATAACATGTCTAATATCATAAGCAGGTCTCACATTGAATATCATACCATTTGATTTTGGAACCTTTGCTAGCTTGTGTTCATGTGTCATCAACATGGAAGAACTTATATCCTAAAACATTGTTCTGAAGTCTGCTTGACCCATCTCAGTCCAGGTGGAAACTGGACATGCCAAGGGACAAAGGAGGAGTGATGTGGAGCAGGAGGATGAGTCCCCTTGGGGAAGTGAGCCTCAAATAGTGCCTCTGTCCCTCTGTAGTGCTGGAACCTTTTGTCCGGCTATCAGAATGTCAGAAGTCTCATCTCAGTGTTTGCTTGTTTGTTTGTTTGTTTTGGTTTTTCGAGGTAGGGTCTCATTCTAGCTCAGGCTCACCTGGCATTCACTAGGTAGTCTCAGGGTGGCCTCGAACTCACGGCTATTCTCCTACCTCTGCCTCCCGAGTGCTGGGATTAAAGGTGTGCGCCACCATGCCCAGCTCATCTCAGTGTTTTTGTAAAGTGGAGATACAAAGTTGCAAGGCATTTCTTTTTCTTTTCTTTCTTTTCTTTTTTTTTTTTTAAGGTAGGGTCTCACTCTAGCCCAGGCTGACCTGGAATTCACTCTGTAGTCTCAGATAGCTTTGAACTCATGGCGATCCTCCTACCTCTGCCTTCCGAGTGCTGGGATTAAAGGCGTGTGCCGCCACTACTGGCCTGACACTACCTACACAAGACCATCACAATAGAAGGAAAAGATCATGACATCAAAATAAAAGACAGACTGATTGAGAGGGGGAGGGGATATGATGGAGAGTGGAGTTTCAAAGGGGAAAGTGGGGGGGGGGAGGGAACTACCATGGGATATTGTTTACAATCATGGAAGTTGTCAATAAAAATATAAATAAAAGAAGTTGCGAGGATTAGGAATGGAGATGGGCAGTCTGGGGACATGGCTTAGCCATTAAAGGCACTTCCTTGCAAAGCCTGCCAGCCTGGGTTTGATTCCCCCAGTACCCATGTAAAGGCAGATGCACAATGTGGTACATGTGTCTGGAATTTGTTTGCAGTAGCAAGAGGCCCTGCTGCCTTCATGCTCTCTCCCTCTCCTTCTTTTCCCTCTTCCTCTCCCCACCCTCTCTCTGTCTAATAAATACATATTTTTCAAAAGAATGAAGATGGGGCTGGAAGGGAGGCTTAGCAGTTAAGGCACTTGCCTGCAAAGCCAAAGGACCCAGGTTCAACTCCCCAGGACCCATGTTAGTCAAATGCACAAGGGGGCACACATGTCTGGAGTTCGTTTGCAGTGGCTGGATGCCCTGGTGTGCCCATTCTGTCTTTCTCTCCCTCTCTCTCTGACTCTAATAAATAAATAAAATTAAAAATAAATAAATAAAAAGAATGAAGATGGATGAAAAGTTCCCATTATTGTGACCACTACACAAGATAGTGCTTTGGAAACAGAAACCCTGAAAAAGAATATGTGCATTTCTAATTTATGGATGCGTATGTTATCATAATTGTTATGTTCTAAAGACCCTATCTTACCTTTTTTATGGCATTCTTGTCCAGCATGGACCTTCCACTTCTGAGCCTTCTGCCTCTACCTCCTGAGGGTTGGGGTTACAGGCATGTGCCACCATGTCCGGTTCACTTGTGGTGGTTCTGGGAATCAAACCCATGGCTTTGTGCATGCTAGACAAGCACTCTACCAACTGAGTTACATCCCCAGTCTGATGCTCAGTAGTCTTTAGGAAATACTGTTAACTTCTTGGACTCAATTTTCCTCATTTTCAAAGTGAGTTGATTGTATCTGCTAGGTGGGTTCTTAGGAGGAAAGAGTGACTAGCATAAGGGCTGGCACATGGCAGATAGAACTGAGGTGACTATCAACAGAGCATGAGAGAAGAATCCTACTGGCTTTCAAAAGTTTGTCTTCCACGCTGTATTAGTCACCTTCTCTTTGCTGGGACAAAAATCCTTGGCAAGAATCAGTTCAGGTATGGAAAGGTTTATTTCAGCTCACAGTTCCTGGTTACAGTCCAACATGGCTGGGAAGGGAAGGCAGCAGGAAGCTTGAGACAGAGCTGGTCACATTCAGTTCACTGTGAGGAAACAGAGTTATGAATAGTGCTGCTCAGCCAGCACTTTTTTTTTTTTTTCAAATCCAGGTTGGGACCCCGGCCCATGGAATAGTGCCCCCATATTTTAGGCGAGTCTTCCCATCTCAATTAACTTAATCAAAATAATTTCTCATAGGCATGCCCAGAAGCTAACCTAATCTAAATAATCTCTCACAGGTGATTCTAGGTGCTGTCAAGTTGAAAATCAGCAAAAACCATTACATTCAGCCTGCTTCTTATGCTTTTGAATCCAGAAGCTGTGAACTTGGAGATAAGCCTGCTCTACAATGTGTATACAGCAGCTAGACAAGCCAATCACAGACGTGCCCAGCCACAGGGATGGCGATGGGGAGGAGCGATGGAGAGGGACATCCCAGGGTGGGGGGGGGTGTCCTTTCTACTAAATGCCATCTCCCATTTTGCAGTGGTGGTGAGGTGTTTAATTTCTTGGTCCCTCACCAAAGGCGAGGTGCAGGTTGCTGCTGGTTATAGCATATGTACAGAGACTCTGGTCATAAAGAGGACATTTTATGGGGCCATATGTCGCTTGCCCAGAAGCACAGCCAGGCATGAACAGTATTCCTTGGCGGCATCATCATAATATCTCCACTGAGTCCAGGAAACCTCTCAGGCCTGCAAGGCTGCGATTTTGAAATGGATTTCACAGCTGCAGACGATAAGATGACCCAATTTGTCTTTTCTGTTCCTGCCTCCTCTCCTATAACTATGGAAATCTGCATCCGTGCTGCAGTGATGGGCTGCATAAAATATGCAACAGGACTGAGTGCTTAGATGTGAGAGCTGCAGAATTTAAGGACAGCTGCTAACGTGATTGTAGGATGTCTGGGAGATGGGACGCATCCATGGAGGCACACGTGCAGATTCCTGCTGCCTCAGACACAAAGGCCTTCTTTTTCTGAAACGCTTCTCCCAAAGACAAGAGGAGAAGGAGGGTTTATATATATATATATATATATATATATATATATATATATCCCCCTTGTCTTTTCCAAGGAACCTGGGGCTACTCATCCTCCGAAGAATATCCCAGATGGTAAACGGAACTGAAGTTTGCACATAAATTCTCCCCAGGGAATTGGTGGTTGGTGATAGCAGGCCTAATGAAATTTTTTATTGTGGTTATTACATACAATTTGTACAGTATATCATGCACAGAAATTTCTTCTATTCCTATAAATCTGGAATTGCCAGTGTAAATGCCCAGGCTTACAAACTGCTGCAGAACACAATTACCTCTAGATACAAACTCTCTTTAGGACATAAAAATCGCTGCTACTGAGAAGTCTGAATTGCACCAGCAATTTTGTAAATATTTGAGTGATATATTTCCTTTTGGATAAGTTTTCATAGCCTTGGAAAGCTGTCTCGTTTCTTAATGCTTTGGCTGTTGTATTTTTTTTTTCCTGGGTATCACTTGTGGCCTGATTGTTCTTTTCAATCATGTTACCAGATCAGAGTATAAAACAAGTATCACTTACAAAAGGCTCAATACCGCACGGCCTTCTACTGGCATGAAGACGATTGTCTTTATACGTGTGCAACTTGAAGACATGAGAAGAAAGAAAGAAAAAAAACCCAAACAAGGTTCAAGCACATCTTGAACATTTGCCCCCTGTATGGTCAGTTTTCTGAGGTAGACGCTGAAGACAATTCCTCCATTTTTATTGAGGGCAGATACACATCAACTGTCTTCATCTGTCTCCATCAGTGGGGGGAATTGCATCCAGATATGGCGGGCTGCTTTTCATAGCAACCACACACACACCAGGGGTGGGAAGTTTCTGCACATTTTCTAGTTAGGCTTTAGCATCAAGTATGATGGTGAAGGATGTTATACCCTTGTATCGATTTTCCACAAGTTCTAATATTGGAGATAAGAAGAGTTCTTCCATCGGCTCACAGCGAACAGAGAGCCAAGGCTGTTAAAACTCTTCATAACAGCTTCCAAAGGAAGACGGCAATGATGGATTATATAGACTGCCCTGGAAGGGAGGGCACACACAGTGAACCATGTTTAAGTACAAGCCACAGTCACCAAGAAGAAAATGGGCTCTGCTGGCCCCCTTCCTTCCTTCCTTCCTTCCTTCCTTCCTTCCTTCCTTCTTTCCGTCCTTCCTTCCTTCTTTCCGTCCTTCCTTCCTCCCTTCCTCCCTTCCTTCCTTCCTTTCTTCCTTTCTTCGCCTGCTATACCCTCTCTTTTCTTTTCTTTCCTCTTATTTTCCTTTCCCCTTTCTTTTCTTTTCCTTTCCTTTCACCTTCCTTTTTCCTTCTTCCCTCTCACTCCCTTTTTTCTTTCCTTCTTTTCCTGTTTCATTTAAGTTAATCCTCAAAATAGCTTAGGGTGTTCCTGCTATTATTCTGATGTTTTCAAATGCAGAGAATGAAGTCTGGAGACACTAAGTTCCACGACTGAGCCCTGCAGCTGCCACAGTGTGGCTGGGCTTTGAAGCCATGTCTACCTGGGGTCTGATCCAGCTGGATGCATTCAGCCTACTCCTCCTGACATTCCTTTCTCCATGTTCATCAGCTTGATGTTCACAGGCTTGTAGCACACCACCGGAGTGTGTTCCTTGTGATGCTCCGTCACCATGAAATAGATATTTGAGTAATGTAAACAAGATGATATACTCCCCCTATGCCAACAGCATGCAAAATGCCTGCATCCTGTATGGGAGGCTAAGGAAAGAATTTTATTAGAGGCAGATAAAAGTGTCAGGAAAGGTTTGGGGCCCAGCAGAGATACTCAGTCAATATAGAACAAATGTGCATTAAATAAATTGAACAAAGAATGAAAAAAAAAACCAATGATTTAGCATTTACTAAAGCAGTAAATATTCAGTGAAAATATTAAGCAAAAAGAGGAAAAAGGTGTTAGTGTTCCTAATTCTCAAAAAAGGCAAATGCACAATCAAAAACATAGGATTCCATCTTTCACTGACCAAAACAAGAAGTCTATATTTTAGCCAAGTAACATGTCCTACTGAGAGATGAGCTACGGATGCTGCAGTTAAAGGGGCTGACTGATAACCATGGATTTTCTTGCACTTGATCGTGAGACTCACCCATGCATGTCTGTAGTGCTCTCTTGCCGCTGCTTTCTACCCTGACTACATGCTGGGTCCGTGGGCACGAGTGCATACAGTGTTCACCTCTGCAGAGAGGGAGACAGCGTTCATCAGGTGCTTCCACCAGTGAATGTAGGACGGTGACTAACACAAGACATGTGAAGAAAACAAAAGCTGGTGTTAATGTGACTATAACGAAGAAACCTAGTCTACTCAGTAAGAACTTTCAAAAATGCAAATAGGAAGACAACACAAACAAGCAACACACTGAAAAGAAGGAACAGGAGGAAGAGGAGGAGGAGGAGACAGAGAGAGCCTAAGAACTATTTAACACTTCTCTGAGGAAGTAGTGCTATGTGAAAGTATATTTAAAAGCAAGCCAGTGGGCCTAGGAGATTGCTCAGTGGTTAAAGGTGCTTCCTTGAAAAGCCTGATGGCCCAGATTCAGTTTCCCAGTACTCCCATAAATCCAGGTGCACAAAGTGACACATGCATCCAGAGTTTGTTTACAGAGGCAAGAGGTCCTGGGCACACCTATTCTCCTTCTCTGTTTCTCGCTGTGTCTCTTTCTATCTTTTTCCTTGCTCTCTCTGTCTGTGCTTGCAAATAAATAAATGAAACACATTAAAAAATAAACAAACCTGTGATGAAGCAATTCCTTTTTGTGGAACTAAGCATTTCTGTGTGTCAGTCTTTATGCACAACCTGAAATTACGGCGTTGTTTGTAATGACAGACATTAGGAGACAGGATCCATCAATGGGAAAGTGCTTTAAGTATGGTGTAAACCCACAGTGAACCCCACACAGCAGTTAGAAACCAGGGCCTGAAGACTCTTCAGGGATACTGACTCCCATGCTAATGGAGTGCTAAGTAGAAAACCACCGGCTGCAAAGCTGCACAGGGAGCGCGGACTTAATTGTGTGGAGAGAAACAAAGTATAGCCGAAAAGCAAGAGCATGTGGTCACAGATGAGTCATACGGTCTTGTTTTACTTGTCTGTGTTCCCAAAATGTCTGCAATGAGCCTTTATGAGTATGTTATGAAGAAACTGACTAATTTTTAAAAAGACAATACAATTAGTTCTTGAGCTGGTGTTGAGTGGGTGGCACTGGGTGCATGTCTAAATGTGAAAACAAAGTGTTCAGGGCACGTTGTTTCAGCTCTGGAGAGAGACATAATATTTTTCTAACTCTCTCTTTTTCAGCATGTGCATGTGTTTGTGGTGGGTGTGCACATGTCTACGCGTGTGGGTAAAGATGCACGTGTGAGCTTATGCATGTGCATGGGGAAGCCAGAGGTTCAAGTTAGATGGCTTTCTCAATTGCTCTCCACTGTTTTGTTTTTGCTTGTATGTGTGCGTGTCCCTGTGGCATCCCACTTGCCTGTGGTGGGGTGTGCTTGCCTGCGGTGGCCAGAGCGGAACACGGGCTGTTCTACTCCATCGCTCGTCCACCCATTCTCATGTGGGATGGAGTCTCTTACTGATTGATCCCAAAGCTTGCTGTATTTTTTACAATCTCCCACACTTCCTGGGGTTCTGCTCCCCTATGGTACTGGGGTTGCAGGTATCTTTGGCCATGCCCATGTGTTCACATGGGCTCTGTAGTTTTGAACTTGGGTGGTCTCAGACCTGCTCAGACCCTCATGCTTGGGCAGGAAGTGCACTTAACTGCTGAGTCATCTTTCCAGCTCCCTAATATTCCTTAAGAAATATTTTCATAAATATTTATTTGAAAGAGAAAGAGAGAGAGAGAGAGAGAGAGAGAGAGAGGGAGGGAGAGAATAGGCACACCAGAACCTCTAGCCACAGCAAACAAACTCCAGATGTGTGTGCCACCTTTTGCATTTGGCTTAGGTGGGTCCTGGGGTATTCAACCTGGGTCCATAGGCTTCACAGGCAAGCTCCTTAACCACTGACCCATTTCTCCAGCCCTCCACCTTAGTTTTTGAAACAAGGTCTCTTGGTGAAATCAAAGCTCATCAACTTGTCTTGACTAGGTCACCAGTGAGCCTCAGGGATCCTCCTGTTTCTGCCTCTGGCACTAGAATTATAGGCACACAAGACACCTGGCATATTATGTGGGTGCTGGGGACTCAAACTCAGGCCCTCATGCTTGCACAGTGATCCCTGCTGCATCTCCTCATCTCAGGGCTTAGTATTCTGTAGTAGAGCCACTGGTCCTCCTCCATGACCGCCTTGACCTGACTGTGAGTTGCTCCCTCCTCCATATGAGAGGTAATTGAGGTTGGTAGTGGTACTTACTCAACAGTTAGTAATGTTGTTTCCTACCACTATTCTAAGTTCCTCACAAATTCTAACTAATTTATCTATGATAAAAATCCCATGAGTGCCCCTGGTGTGAAAACAGTTTGCTAATGCTCCAGGAAGTTAAACAGAATTGCTGGCTGACAGAACAGTTGCAATCCTGGGTATAGCTGACCCTTCTCATTCATGGGTCTGTATTTGAAAATTCGTCTTTTCTCTAAAACTTACCTGCAATCCCCAAATGGAAGCTTGTCACACTGTGGAAGCCATCTGTATAGATGTTCAAATAATGGCAAAATGTTTGGGTAGCCTTACACATGGCTTTGATCGGGATGAAACAAAGTGATACTCAACCTTCTTGCTTCAGCTCTAATGATGAAGATGGAGCCCTAGGGGATGATACAGGGTGGTAGGAGAAGTCTCTGTGGCCATATGGGAGGGGTTGAGTCTCAACTCTTCAACTGTTGGTGTTATTTAGTCAAGTCAGTCAGATACTACCAAACTTTGATTTTCTGTTTTTGTAACATATGTAGAATTTACTAGAATGAATTGTCCTAGGGCAGAGGGCCTAATATTTGCTGGAAATAAAGATAATTAACTGTACACACTTCAGTTAGGTTTCTATCACTAATAACACAATACCATAGACTGAGTAAGTTATAAAGAAAAGAGTTTTATCTTAGGTCACAGTTCTGCTTCAAGGTTGAGGGGTTGCAACTAGTGACGGCTTCTCGCTGACAGAGTTCTTTGAGTGTGCAGTGTCACGTGGCAGAGATGAAGTGTGAATGAGCAACTGGGTGCCATGGAATATCACTTGGTTATAATATGAAGGAATTAAGTGCTGGCATATGTCACAATCTAGTTGACCTAAAAACATCATGCTAAGTGAAAGGAGCCAGATGCAAAAGGTCACAAGCTGTGTGACACCACTTGTCTGTAATATTTAGGAGGAGGAAAGCCATGGAGCCAGAAGGTGAGTGAGGATTGGTGGCTGCTTAAGGGTTACGTCACCCTTGGGTGGGCACTGAGACACTTTGGAACTGGGTAATGGTGTTTGCACAACATTCTAAACACACTAAATGCTACTTACATGTAATTGAAAATGTTTAATTGCATGCTGTGTACATTTCAGAAAAAAAAAAATTCAATGCATAGGGTTTTGCATCCTACCTATTTTAAGAGGAGAGAAGATCATCTGTTGATGGCACCCAAATGCAGCTGCTGGTATTTGAACCCAGGAATCTTGGCTCATGGCACAGAGCATTTGCCCAACGTGGCATGCATTTGTACAGATCATTCTCCGTCTCCTGCATAGCATGTCCTTGTTGATGATGGTTCCACTCCTTTCTGCCTCTTCTGATACCAGC
Source organism: Dipus sagitta (assembly GCA_036346955.1). Classification (NCBI taxonomy): domain Eukaryota; kingdom Metazoa; phylum Chordata; class Mammalia; order Rodentia; family Dipodidae; genus Dipus; species Dipus sagitta. Next base: position 107,730,081 of record CM070781.1, on the reverse strand, counting down.
ATTGTCTCTGACTCCCTGGACACTCACTGCCATCTGCAGAGTGAGCGGAGTGACTGTGCCTGTCCTATTCCTCTCGCCTTCTTTAAAAACACACCTGCGAGCTGGGGATTTAGCTCAGTGGATAAACATTTAGCATGAGGACTGACGTTTGTATGCTGGGCAGGCATGGTACTGGGTGTTTGAGATCTCAGCACTTAGGGATAGGAGGCAGGGATCCCTGTAGGCAAGCTAGCTACATACATTCACCTGAATTGTTGAACTTTGGACTCAAATGAGAGACCATGTCTCAATAAATAAAGTGGAGAAGGGGCTGGAGAGATGGCTTAGTGGTTAAGGACCGAGGTTCAATTCTCTAGTATCCATATAAGCCAGATCCACAAGGTGGCACACGCATCTGGAGTTTGTTTGCAGTGGCTAGAGGCCCTGGTGTGGCCATTCTCTTTCTCTCTCTGCCTCTCTCTCTCTCTCTCTCTCTCAAATAAATAAAATATTTGAAAAGAAAGAAAGATGATGAGAATAATTGAGGAAGACACCTGATGTCAACTCCTGGCCTCCACATGCGTGTGTATGCACACATGCACAAATGCTCTCACACATGTGTGCCCTATGAACATGTGAATATGCATATTCACATGCATACATACCACACACACACACACACACACACACACACACACACTTGGAAGAAAAGTCACACTCAGTTATAAAAATTAAATATGAAGGAGGAAATGGTAATGGGGAACTGAACAAGGCATCCGAGTTCCAAAGTTTAAAAAAGTCCTAAATGATGTCAGAGAAAAGTAATGGGCCAGAGGAGAGAAGCCTGATTGGGTTCTCTGGGGTCCCTAAGATTTATCACCTACACATGTAGGATGCTACAGAAAGGAAGACCGCTGACCAGGGCAGTAATTCACCAGCCGTCCACGTAGCCTGCTAGCTGCTGATAGCCCTGTATCACATGGCTGAGTCATCTGGTGCTGTCTGCCTGGGTGGGGCCTCATTTCTAACAATCCCTTATTTTCTGCTCCACTCTTGGTTTGTAACAATGGCTCAGGATGCTTGGAATCAGGGAAGGTAGTGTTTCTTGTGTACGTCTTACTGTGGATAGAGAAATATATCTCTCACAGTGGTGATGGGGTGGGGAGACCAGACAAAATGAACAAAACCAGCCCAAACTATCAACTTTATGTTTGTGGAAATATTTCACTCTGCTTTGACAGGAAAACAAAGCTCATACCACCACTGAGTTCTGAAGCTAGGGTTTCCACTAGCAGTGTATTTGCAGGCAGTTTTGATGTATTTTTGAAAGAACCTGAAATGCCCTTTATCAAAGGTGTATAAATTATGAAATGATCACAAAGAAATCAAAGAAATGTAATCGTTTGGGTTTTAGTGGCAGAAAGAAACATACTGTTTCAGCATCAGTATAATTGAATTAACATAAGGAATAGTTTTTCATTTTCTATTATCAAAGTAGCTAAAAATAATTGGACATACAGATGTGGGAAGGCACCTTAGTGATAGCAAAGCCCTGGGTTTGATCCCCAGCACTTCAAGAAAAAAAATAAAACTTGAATACATGGATAACGAAATGAGTTCTGATTTCCTTTCTCCCTTCCATCCTAGTGAGATGAGGACAGTTGTCTCCTTGGGTTTGCTTTTGTACACCACTAAATAGGGTTAATTACCAGCCCATTTCCTTGACTCCACGACATGACATATTCTGCAACCATTCATTCATTGTGTTTCGTTTGTTTTTCCTCGAGGAAACATCTCACCCTGTAGCATTGACTGGCATGGTTCTCACTCATTGTATCCCAGGCTATTCTTAACTCAACAGTCCTCCTGCCTCATCCTCCTAACTGTCTGTGTTATTACTGTGAGCCAGCATGCATGGTTTTATTGCTTATCATTTTTAAAATATGTTTACTTATGAGAGGGAGAGAGAGAATGGGTGTGCAAGGGCCTCTAGCCACTGCAAATGAACTCCAGATGCGAGTGCCACCTTGTGCAGCTGGCTTTTCGTGGGTACTGGGGAATTGAACCTGGGTCCTTTCGCTTTGCCAACAAGCGCCTTAACCTTTAAGCCATCTCTCCAGCCCTCATTCCTTCTTTTATTCTGAGTTTAGGAAGTGTTAACTAGATTGATAGATAGCCACTGGGAATAAGTTTCACACCTGATGGGCTCACCCACCCTGATCTTTTTGTTTTTCTTTCCAGAAGGTTGTGCTTTCTGGTTAGAGGCTGTCCTGCGTTGGGACTCGGCTGTGAGTACGTTCTAGGATCTCAGCCTTTTCACTATTTATATGCACCATAGGGGTTTCTAGACTTCTCTGGGAGCAGATATTTTACCATAAGTGTTAGAAATGCCCTTTCTCTTCCAGCATTCTCCCTGAAGCACTTTGGGGATTCTGCCTCCGTAGCCTAGCAGACAGATGGAGCCTCTCTAACTCTGTTGTTGTGTTGTGGTTTGAGGAGCCCAGTAAGGCTGCCTTTCCCACGTAGGCCACTCATGGGGACTGATGCCTGAAATTCCATCCATGGAGTTGATTTTGTTGGGAGGCATATTGCCTTTGTTCTCCACCCAAGGAAAAGCAAAGACGTTAAAAGTATGCTCTGTGGTTGTTGTCATTGATTAAGGCAGAGAAAACTGGGCCAGGCCTTTGCTGAAGGCTCAGCTAAGCCCAGTCTGAATTCTGGACCCAGGACTTAGCAGCTCTCTGATGCTGGGTCCTTTAGTCTCAAAAATCAGAGTCCTGTGTGATGTCAGCTACATGGAGTTGTTGTGTGGGCTGCACGTGTTTGTGGACCGAGCAGCATCATGGATCCTATGAGAGGGGGTGAGGCAGTGGTCCTGGGTGGATAGCCCAGCCCCTGCCCCTAAATAGCTGCACTATCCTTGTCAAGCAACCTTTCCGGATCTAATTTCAGTGACGTGCTGAAAAGAGCTTGCTCATGCTCAGGAGGGCTAATGATAAATATTCAGAAATTTGTGTGCATGTTCTGGGGCTGTTAGCAGATTAAAGCTGGCTCTCGTAGGTGTATTGACACCATAGAAATCATGAGACATTCCAAATAGAGCTACACCCCTTCCTCTTCACAGAGTTGTTTTATCAGCAATGTCTCAGCACACTGCCTAGCATCTAGCAAGCTTCTCATTAGTAGATAGCTGCTATGACATTGTGACTCCTACAACTGGCAAAGAACATTCTTTTCAAAAAATAATTTTGTATATATATATATATGTATTATTTTAGAGAGAGAGAGAAAGAATTGGCTTGCCAAGGGCCTTAGCCTCTGAAATTGAACTCCAGACACTTGCACCACCTAGTGGGCATGTCCGATCTTGTGCTTGCCTCACATTTGTGTGTCTGGCTTATGTAGTATCTGGTGAGTGGAACATGGGTCCTCCGGTTTCAAAGGCAAATACCTTAACCACTAAGCTACCTCTTCAGCCCCAAAGACCATTCTTGTAGCCTTTAGAACACACTAGGTATTTGAACATCTGAATTCCTTCCCTATCCATTCATTATCATAATTTCCACAAATAAAATGTAAGTGCATCTGTGAAAAAGGAGGAACCCCAGAGTGGGGAAAGTTTGTCCTTGGCTCTTCTGTTTTTTTACTTACTTATTTGAGAGAGAGGGAGAAAGAGAACGTGAGAGAGGGAGAGAGAGAGAGAAAGAAAGAATGGGCATGCCAGGGCCTCCAGCCACTGTAAATGTGCACCAGAGGCATGCACCACCTTGTGCATCTGGCTTACATGGGTCCTGGGGACTTGAACTCGGGTTCTTATGCTTTGCATCCAAGAGCCTTAACTAGTAATCCATCTCTGAAGCCCTCTCAGGTCTTATTGTTGATCCTTGAACAAAGTAGAAAGTTCTGTTCTTATGGATCATAGTTAAAGGTAAAACCTTAGACATGCATATAGCGTGTGAACAGAAGCCACATGTAGTCTCCATCTTTACTTTCTCTATTCCATGAAGTGTGTTCTCCTTGGCTATCATGACCAATAGGGGCTGGGGGTTCTCTTCTCACCATCATGAAGCTGTCATGGTGAGTGCATGGTTGGTCCTGCAAAGGATGAAGGACAATTAATCCACAGAACGGTGGCAGCATCATTGTTTACAAAATGATAACTGCTTCAGGTAGCAGCAAGTTCCAACATTAACACAACAAAAGCTCTGAGCTGGACCATCTGTTAACACGTGGACAATCTGGTGGGTTTGCCAGAGCCATTTATCCGTGTCGAGTACACATCCAGCCTGGCCAGTTCTCATGCTGAGCAGAAAGGAAATTTAAAGAAAGACCCGTCATTTATCATTGTAGACAGCTGGGCTAGAGTGTGGGCAGTGAATACTTCTTTTCCCCTTCCTTGAGAAAAACAAAGACCCTGAAAATGGGTAATGCTTGCTCAGCTCCAAGATGCGTGCTAAGTATAGTCCCCTAGCTTACTGCTCATCCTGCTCTTCTGTGCTGTAGAAGGGAAGTTGTATGTGCTTCCCTACCCTAAGGTTTCATGAGCAGATGGAAACCCAGAGCTCTTTGGTTTTGAGTTGGGAGAGCATGCGTATTTGTGCCACCTGAAAAGGAACTCTAAAAATAACATGTCTCTGCTATGTTCAGGGAAAATCTCGTAGCAAAACCCATTGTCTTTGGAGTTCACAAACCTCAGTGTGCATGCAAACTGTGAGGGGTGTCTTTCAGAATCTGGGGTGTGTGAACTCACCTTCTTAACCTTAGCTTTATGTTCAGCAATGTGACAGCCATAACATTAACCTTGAAGTTTTTTTTTTTCTTTTAAGTTTTCATGAGAGGCCATATTCTGGCCCCCTACATATGAAAAGGAAATAGCAAATTTTGTATGGTGTGTGACAAGAATATTGATATTATTTTGTTTTCCCTACAGTTCATTTCTTATGTTTTGTAGACAGGGGTGTCTCTCTGTATCCTATCCTGGCCTGGGCCTTATTGTGTAGCTCAGGCTGGTCTCAGATGCATAGTAATTCTGCTTTAGTGCTGGGATTACAGCTCTGAGCCATGTTGCCCAGCTATTTCTTCTTTTTGCAAAAGAAATTAAATAATTTTCATGGATCCTGAAAATTAACATGAGCCCTAGGCAGTATGTGCTCAATGAGTGAGTGGTGTGTGTGTGTGTGTGTGTGTGTGTGTGTGTGTGAGAGAGAGAGAGAGAGAGAGAGAGAGAGAGAGATGAATTGTCATGGGCAGAAGTGTCTGCACCTGGGGTAATTGTTAGTGAGAGAACAGTAAAGTAGTTAAACTCAAGTTCTAGGAGAAACCCTGCTTCTGTTGCTTACAAGGTACATGAGTTTGAAAGTTACAACTACATACATATGTATGATATGGTATATATTCAGATATTTGCTTTAATGTAAACTTGATTTTTTTCTTCTGTTTTAAAATGAGATTATAACATTGTTATGGATTATAAAATTTATGAAAATTGGAAAGATCATAAAATTTATTATGAGCCCTAGGAATTGTGCATATCAGGACCAATGGATGTTGTTTACTTTCTTGTGTGTATATGCATGTGTATATACATATATTATATATCAGAAATATAGCTATGTATGAAATGGTTACAACCATTTAGATACTTGGCTTATAAGAGGCCAGTCATTGTTTGTAAGCATTGTGTGAACTAAATAATGTGCAATTCTTAGGCTAGTTGCTTGGTACTTAGTAGCTTTTTGCTAAATGTTAGTCCCTCCTCAGCTTGTGCTGCTCACTGCCTTCTTTACAAGATGTCAGATCCATTGAGAAGCAGCAGAACTTGTGGATTTGGAAGAAGCTCATGCATAGGAAGTAAAACTTGAGCAATCAACCAGCCCTGCACCGAAGTCCCCACCCAAGCCATTTTGCTTGCAGCACTTCTTTTCACCAAAGCTATTTAAATGACCGGTGTCACACATACACAGAATTGGATAGGTGGTTAATGATGCGTGAGCACATTTTATAGGAATCCACTTGACCTGCAAGGGATCAATTCCATGATTTGATTAAAAGCTTAACCTTTCAGAGCCCCACTATGACCCCGTGTTCACAGATAAATCTCCAAAGCTGATAGATCCTGACATTTAAGGGTTTGACCCAAGCAAAGGTAATATTCCATTTTCCTAATAGACATGAACTAGAACCTGTTAGCTGCAGCATTTACGGTAACTCTTGAATGGTCTTTTGGCCTCAGTTTCCCAAGTGGAAAAACAGAATTAAGCTAAAGGAGTATGGTTGCAATTTTGTTTCTCAGAATATAGGGTTATTTTGTTTTTATAGCACTTTTCAGTGGCTTCTTAAGATGTCCGGTGGCAAGATTCTATCACTATTTCTTTCAGAAATTCCATTATCATATCTGTAACGTCTTTGATTTCACATATAATGTGAGTTGAACAAAATGTTTTCAAAAATAGAATGAGTAAACACTGCACTATCTGACATCTCCATTTGACACTAATTATGACATTTGGAAGCAGTGGGCCAAATCTGAAAGGAAATTGAATATGAATATACACAAGATTTCCATATGAATCCCCAGAGAAAATCACCTGAGTATGAGACAAGGGGATGTGCCAAGCAAAACACAGATGGGAACTGCTGACATGTTTTGTTTGGGGAAGAGCTCAGATCATGGGATTATCATGAGATAACAAACCAAACCAGAGACCGGCCACCATGAGGCTCACCACCACCTCTTGGGGGTAAATCAGCAGAAAGAACTTTTCCAGGACCACAGAGGAAGTGCATGCCTTCCCTACCTCATAATACTCTATGGATGCTGGTTTGTGAGGGGCAAAAGTGTGTGGTATTTCATAGCCTTTAACTAGGAGCTCCAAGAATCCCCACATTCTTCCCATTCCATCATCTCTCCTTAAATTTTTCAGGAAGTTTATAAGATAATAAGCACATGTCAAAATCACTAACATTTACTTAGGGCCTTGGAGGGGCCATTCTAAGTGTATTGTATGATCTTGTTACATCTTCAATCTTCATGATCCCTGTATCAAATATCACCTGTCATCTCCATTTCTTTTCTGTTGAAGATGTTGAAGAGTTAGAGTAGTATCTCACAGCACATCAAATGAAAATTCAAGTAAAAATGTGCAACTATGTTGGTTTAGGCCAAAGAACCTCATGGAAGAGTTGTAGGAGAGGTGTGGTGGAGTTTCTGGCCTCCGCCTTGTAATCTAGGAATGTCTCTCACCTAGTTCTGCCAACATGAATTTGAAGTGATGGTTCTTCTCGTATCTTTCAAGTCATGGGATATAAGAACTAAGGCAGTGATCTTTTTTTAAACCTATACAAAGTATTTATTTATTTATTTGCAAGCAGAGAGAGAGATACAGAGATGAGTGACAGACAGAGAGAATGAGCATGCCAGAGCCTCTAGCCACTTCAAACAAATTCCAGATACGTGTGCCACCTTGTACATCTGGCTTATGTGGGTATGGGGAAATCTAACCTGGGTCCTTAGGCTTTGCAGGCAAGCACCTTAACCACTAAGACATCTCTCCAGCCCAAAGGCACTAATCTTTAAGTTTATGTTAGAAATGATTGACCAACTTCAGTGGCTAATGAGCCTTCGAAGTCAAAGAGTGACTCCTGGTTACATAATCTTGAACTTCACAATGATCTAACCCAGTGCAAACCTGGCCCAACAGTATCTGCTTCCTGAACAGTCAGACCAGTCTTCTTTCTTCTTCCAAAGAGATCAGAAACGACTTGCCAGAGAAGCAAGTCAATAATGCGGCAGCTACCATTGGTACCTCTTGCCGTCATAGTCCTGAAAGTCACTGTAAGTAGATTACTGCACATTCGAGCAGGTGATGCCAGAGCAGTAGAAGTCAGAACTAGACAATTAAGCAACTGTCCCCATAACCCCAAGAATTGGTGGTAGTCTTGTGGAAGATGGGTTGCAGGTAGAACAGTGACCAGTGAAGACATAAAAGCAGACTTAGGGTTCTGTCTCCAGAGCAGCACAGCAATGGCTGGGCTATCATGTGAGGAGGATCTGCTGGACGATAGGGAAGGACTCATTGATACTGCTTGACAAAGTCTGGGCACTGATTTTAGACTATGCATTGTTATTGGCTAATGCTATAAACTCAGAAAATGTGTGCAAACATGTATGAAGTTTTCTAAAATGGAATTTTTTAATTTGTTGAAGCAAATAACAAAAATAAATGTGATTCAGACTTGCTTGCCCTATATTTAATTTGATTCTTGCAGTAATTTATTTTTAAAAGAAAGCACCTTGGTTTGTAAATTCATAAAGCATTTAAAAAGCAAGTCCTTCACCATATGTAGTTTGGAAACCACTGGCATAGAGGGGTTTTGGTTATTGGATCCACAGATTGGGCCATACCAACTCCTAGTAAGTTATATTGAGTTATACACACTTGAGTTAAATGACATGAAAACTGCCTACCACAATTCTGAGTATATAATGGATGCATAAAAATCTTATCAAAATTTGGAGATGCTGCTCAGTTGGTAGAGCACTTGCCTTGCAGGTACAAATCGCTGCACTGCATAAAACAAGGATACACATGCCCATAACCCCAGCACTTGAGAGGTGGAGTTAGGAGGATCAGGAGTTCAAGGTCATCCTCAGCTACATAGAAAATTTGAGGTCAGCCTGGGCTATATGGGACCCTGTCTCAAAAAACAATCTTTCCTATCATAATATCATGATTATTATGATGCAAAGCAAGTTATCTGTGAACAAGAATGTAAGCATCAGATTAGCATGGGAGGAAAGCTGGAAAATAAGCTCAGATTGCAAAGTCTTTGCATCTGTGAGTTTTGCTGCACAGCTGCAAAAACTCGTATGCTTGCTTGCAATGTTCATACTTTCTTTGCACCGAGGGCCTCTGAAAATAATAACATTTTTCTTTCTTATTCTGGTGCAGGTTTTGCTTTTCATTGGTGTATCATCATCACAGGGGATGCAGTTGATTGCATCCTAGGTTTCTTTTCCTCTCTCGTTTTCAAAATCTTTCTATTCGAAATGAATTTTGGAAGCCTACTCTTGGAGCCTGGTTGTTACCTTGTCTCCTGATTGTGGCTTTATCCCGACCTACAATTTGGGACAACATGGGAGCCTGACTAGTTGTCTCACTGGCCACTGGGTGGCAACCTCAAACTCTCCTAGCTTTTCACTCTCAGACACCTTCCACACACACTGAGCCAGGTCACATAGCACACACAAAAGACAGTCCTCAAGGAATGAAGCTCAGATTGGAGCAGGTTAGAGCGAAGTATTCTGACCACACCTGAGTGAAAGATTACCAATAAATACAACTAACCTGCTTCTTTGGCTTCTGTACAATTGCTTGCTTTACCTAGACATAAGGACAACCATTTTATGAAGGAAAAGCATGTTGTACGTGACTTTCTGCAGTACGTGACTTTCTGCAGTACGTGACTTTCTGCAGTACGTGACTTTCTGCAACTAGCCGCCTGGGCCCAGATAAGGAACTAGTTAACTGAAATGCTGACCTTTGCCCTAGAAATCTGGGCCCTAGCTCCCTGCCTGAGGTCACGATCCCTGAGCCGAGGCGACACCCTGACGACATCTGAAGAATCCCTGAGCTGTAACATGTTTGAGATATATCCGCATGTTTTATGATTTTTTTCCTTTAAAACCCCTACCTCCCGGCTGCTCGAGGCTCTTCACCCCTCCTGCGTGAGGACTTCGTGTCGAGCCCCGGTGCACCGGCTTCAATAAACCTCTTGCGTCTTGCATTGAGAGCCCTCCGTGTGAGTGTCTTCGGGTCTGGTAGACAATCCCGCTTGGGGACCCTCCGGGGGCTCCCCACATTTTGGAGGTCCCACCGAGATTTTCGGGGATCTCTACAAGACCCCAGACCTCATTCCGGATCCCTCAGAGGTAAGAGGCGCCTCCTGTTACGTCTGTCTGTCTGTCTGTATGTTCATTGTGTTTTTTGTTTTTTGTGTCTGTCTAACCTCGTCTGGTCTTGAGAATTCTCCATCTGGGTACCTTGCTCTGGGGTGTGGCAGGTCGGGGCTGACGGGCCTGAGGACCACCACCCAAGCAATCTGGAGGACGCTCTTGATTGCCCGGAGGAGACAGACCTGTTTTCTGTCTCCTATCTGAAGAACTCTGACCGAGTTCTTTTCTGTCGCAAGGTACCATCCGGGCCTAGCCCCCCGCCCTCTGAATCGCTTTCGTTTTTGTTCAGGCGGCGGGCAGGCCAACTCAGTCTTTTTGTTTTCTGTGTTTTTCTGTTCATTTTGTTCTACTTTTCCTATCCTCCTCCCAATATGGGACAGACTGTTTCTACCCCTCTGGACTTGACTCTAACACATTGGACTGACGTTAAGACGAGAGCTCATAACTTATCAGTAGAAGTTAAGAAGGGAAAATGGCAAACTTTATGCCAAGGAGAATGGAATTTGCTGAATGTGGGATGGCCTCAGGAGGGAACTTTTGACCTAGAGGTTATCCAAGCTGTCAAGAAAGTTATTTTACAGGAGCCCGGAGGCCACCCTGACCAGCTACCCTACATTTTTACCTGGCAGGATTTAGTGCAGGACCCTCCCTCTTGGCTAAAACCCTGGATTTCCCCCAAATCTGCTAACAAGGACTCCTTGCAGTCCGCCACAGTTCTTGTTGCAGGTTCAGGACAAAGGAAGAAGATCTATCCGGACACACAGACAGACTTACTCCTGTTAGACACCCCACCGCCATACCCGCCATCTCATGCTCCCACTGCTCCGCCTAACCCCTCAGCCGAAGGAGCACGTGGGGGGCCGGCAGCGGGGACCAGAAGCAGACGGGCCCAGACTCCAGATGCCGCTATCACCCTGCCCCTTAGGGCTATAGGTCCTCCTCCTCCCCTAGGACCAGGAGATGACCCAGATCAAAGACCCCTGCCACCACTTCAATACTGGCCTTTCTCTTCTGCGGACTTATATAATTGGAAGGCTAATCACCCCCCTTTCTCAGAGGATCCCTCTAAACTAACTGCTCTCATGGAATCTCTAGTTTTCTCTCACCAGCCCACTTGGGATGATTGTCAACAGTTACTCCAAACCCTCTTCACAACAGAGGAGAGGGAACGCATCCTGTTGGAAGCCAGGAAAAACGTTCCTGGGGATGATGGACGTCCCACACAGCTCCAGAACGTGATAGACGACGGTTTTCCCTTAACCCGCCCCAACTGGGACTTCAACAACCCTGAAGGTAGGGAGCATCTCCGCGTCTACCGCCAGGCTCTAGTGGCTGGTCTCCGGGGAGCCGCGAGGCGCCCCACGAATTTGGCCAAGGTAAGAGAGATTATTCAGGGACCTGATGAACTACCCTCTGTTTTCCTGGAGCGCCTCATGGAGGCCTACCGTAGATATACACCATTTGATCCAACTGCAGAGGAACAAAGGGTATCAGTTCTGATGAGTTTTGTCGACCAGTCAGCACCAGATATCAGGAAGAAGTTACAGAGATTAGATGGCTTAAGTAGGTATACGCTGTCGGACTTAGTTAAGGAAGCTGAGAAAGTTTACAATAAGAGAGAAACTGAGGAAGAAAGGGAACAGAGAAGAGTAAAAGAGCAGGAGGAAAGGGACAATAGACGAGATAAGAGACATGAGAGAAATATGACTAAAATTCTGGCCGCCGTAATTCAGGATAGAAAGAACCTAGACAGAGAAAAGCATAGAAATCCTAGACAGAGACAAAACCAGGGCAACAGACGGCAGTTGGAAAAGGACCAATGTGCCTATTGCAAAGAAAAAGGACATTGGATAAAAGACTGCCCCAAAAAGAAACCAAGAGAAATCTTGACATTGGAGGAAGACGATGAATAGGGGGGACGGGGCTCGGAACCCCTCCCCGAGCCCAGGGTAACCCTTAAAGTGGAGGGGGAACCCATTAGATTCCTCGTGGATACGGGCGCTCAACATTCTGTTCTGTTAAAACCAGGAGGACCATTATCAGGCAAAAAATCGTGGGTTCTCGGAGCCACCGGGAACCAACAATTTTCATGGACTACCCGAAGAACGGTGGACCTAGGCGTGGGCCGGGTATCCCACTCGTTCCTTGTGATTCCTGGTTGCCCAGCCCCCTTACTAGGACGGGACTTATTGACAAAAATAGGGGCCCAAATCACTTTTACTAAAGAAGGCCCCCATGTAACTGATAAGACAGGAAAACTTATTCAAGTCTTAACTATGAAGTTGGAGGATGAACACAGGCTATTTGAGACACCTCAGACTAACTTAGAAGTTGATAAATGGCTCACTGAAATCCCTGGAGCCTGGGCTGAAACGGCTGGCATGGGGCTGGCCTCCCACCAACCACCCATAATTATTAATCTGAAGGCTTCTGCGGTGCCCATATCAGTGAGACAGTATCCTATGAGCCAGGAGGCCAAGGAAGGGATAAGACCCCACATATTGAGACTTTTGAAACTAGGAGTGTTGAGAAGATGCCAGTCACCTTGGAACACCCCCCTACTGCCAGTGCGTAAGCCCAACTCTAATGATTTCCGCCCAGTGCAGGACCTAAGAGAAGTTAACAGAAGGGTGGAGGACCTACACCCAACAGTCCCCAACCCTTACAACCTATTGAGCTCACTCCCACCTGAAAGGGATTGGTACACCGTCCTGGATTTAAAAGATGCTTTCTTCTGCCTACCTCTACATGAAAAAAGCCAGCTCGTCTTTGCCTTCGAATGGAAAGATCCGGACATGGGACTCTCCGGACAATTGACTTGGACGAGATTGCCGCAGGGCTTCAAGAATTCACCCACCATCTTCGACGAAGCCCTCCACCGAGACCTAGCGCCCTTCCGAGCCTCCAACCCTCAGGTAACACTCCTCCAGTATGTTGACGATCTTCTCCTTGCAGCTAACAGTCAGGCTGAATGCGAAAAGGGAACAACAGCGCTGTTGGAGGAGCTGGCCCGTTTGGGATACCGAGCCTCAGCCAAGAAAGCTCAGATCTGCAAAAGGCAAGTCACATATCTGGGATACTCTTTGAAAGGAGGACGGAGGTGGCTGACGGAGGCCCGTAAACAGGCCGTGGAGCAGATTCCAGTCCCAAAAAATGCCAGACAAGTACGGGAATTTCTGGGGTCCGCTGGGTTTTGCAGACTTTGGATACCCGGATTTGCCTCCCTGGCTGCTCCGCTTTATCCTCTGACTAAGACAAATACAGTTTTTAAATGGGAAAAAGAACACCAGCAGGCTTTTGACAGCATTAAGCTTGCCCTGCTAACAGCACCTGCGCTCTCACTCCCGGATATCACCAAGCCCTTTTACCTGTACGTGCATGAACAGAAGGGCATTGCTAAGGGAGTGCTTACCCAAAGAACGGGACCTTGGAGGAAACCAGTAGCCTACTTGTCTAAGAAATTAGACCCTGTAGCCGCGGGATGGCCCCCTTGCCTAAAGATCATTGCAGCCGTAGCGCTACTTCTAAAGGATGCAGACAAATTGACTTTGGGACAGACTGTTACTATCATTGCTTCACATGCTCTGGAGAGCGTTATCCGCCAGCCTCCAGACCGCTGGCTCTCCAATGCCAGGGTCACTCACTACCAGAGTCTCCTCCTTAATTCAGACCGGGTCAGATTTGCTCCCCCCACCCAGTTGAACCCCGCTACCCTCTGGCCGGACACGGATCCCACCGTACTACATAACTGTGGGGAAGTCCTGGCCGAAGCCACCGGAGTCAGACCCGACCTTATGGACCAGCCCCTACCAGATGCTCAGGTGACCTGGTTTACGGACGGCAGCAGCTACCTCCTTGAAGGTAAGAGGATGGCGGGAGCAGCTATTGTAGATGGGAGCAGAGTGATCTGGACTAACAAATTGCCAGAGGGAACATCTGCCCAAAAAGCTGAACTTATTGCCTTAACCCAAGCTTTAAATATGGCAGAAGGAAAAAAGGCTACAATATATACAGATAGCCGGTATGCCTTTGCCACCGCGCACATACATGGCGCCATCTACCGGCAGAGAGGATTACTGACCTCTGCAGGCAAAGAAATCAAAAATAAACAAGAGATTTTAGATTTGCTTGATGCTCTGCACCGACCGGCCAAGCTGGCTATAGTCCACTGCCCAGGGCACCAGAAGGGAGATTCCTTTGTAGCTCGGGGAAACAGGATGGCAGATGAGGAAGCCAAAAAGGCAGCTCAGGGAGCTTCCCTGTTCCCTTTGATTGAAAAGGAAACTGTCCTCGCTGAGCCACTGCCCTCAGAATATACAGAGCAGGACCTTAAAGATATGGCGAGAATACAGAAGCATTTTAACACCAAATCACAGAAATGGGAAACTGAAACCGGGAAACAGATCCTACCCAGACAGCAAGCAAAGAACCTCCTGTTACACATACATAAGTTGACTCATTTTGGACCTAAAAAAATAATAGAGACTCTTAAAAAGACTGATTACCACATAATTGGACTTAAGGATATGGCTGAAGAACTCGTAAAACAGTGTGTACCCTGCCAAAAGGTAAATGCACAAACGGTCCCAACAGACTTAGGAAAGCGATTTAGAGGGGACCGTCCTGGCTTGTTCTGGGAAACAGATTTCACTGAACTAAAACCAGCCAGATATGGAAATAAATATCTTTTAGTTTTTATAGATACTTTTTCAGGATGGGTAGAGGCCTATCCCACTAAGAAAGAGACTGCGGCTATGGTGACCAAGAAACTCCTAGAAGAAATTGTTCCCAGGTATGGAATGCCACAGGTAATAGGTTCTGACAACGGTCCAGCCTTTGTTGCCCAGGTAAGTCAGGAGGTGGCCAGAATACTGGGGATTAATTGGAAATTACATTGTGCATACAGACCCCAAAGCTCAGGACAGGTAGAAAGAATGAATAGAACATTAAAAGAGACCATTACTAAATTGTCCATGGAGACTGGCTGTACAGACTGGACGATGCTCCTTCCCTGGGCCCTTTTCAGGGTCCGCAATACCCCCTATAGATTTAACCTCACCCCCTTTGAGATACTTTTCGGAGTCCCAACTCCACTCAGCACATTGCTGACCCAGAGAGGGCCAGATACAATTTCTAACTCTGATTTGAACTGCAGGCTGCAAGCGCTACACCTCCTTCAGAGTGACTTGTGGCCTAAATTGAAGGAAGCCTATTTGCCTGCTAAGGACCCAGTTCCACACCCGTATCAGCCTGGAGACTCGGTCTACGTGAGACGGCATCGACCCACAAACCTCGAACCTCGCTGGAAGGGACCCTTCACTGTGCTCCTGACAACACCAACGGCCGTGAAGGTGGACGGAATCGCCGCCTGGATCCACGCCTCTCACGTTAAACCGGCTCCCTCACCTGACTCTCACTGGCAGCTGACAAAGACTGACAACCCCCTCAAGTTGCGTCTCCGCCGTGTTCCCACTACTGTCCCGAGTCATAATGATTCATCTTAAGGTTTGGTTACAGTTACTACTAATGTTCTTGTTGCTACCATTCCCGCTAGCCGCTGCTCCCTACCAACTCTATAACTATACATGGCAGATCATTAATCAAGCGGGTGACGTTGCTAATACCACCTCTCAGCTATCTATAACCATTCCATGGCCCACCCTTGAAGTAGACCTTTGTAGGCTAGCATTAGGGGCCGATTCGGCTTGGGGGACCCCTGACCATTTCCTCCCCCAGGCAACTCCTGTTAACACCCTGAAGGACAACCTTGAGGGAATATTTGCCCCAGGATGGGAAGAAAAACCAATGGGCATCCCAGGCTGTGCTAGTCCGGCTCGACGCAGCCATTTAAGAAAGACACCTATATATGTCTGCCCGGGAACTCATAGAGACCGTTCTCTGGGCTCAAAATGTGGACATGCTACAGATTATTTCTGTGCTTCTTGGGGATGTGAGACTACGGGTGACACTTATTGGAACCCCTCTTCCACATGGGACTATATTAAAGTAAGCAGGAAAAATCCTCTACCCCCCTCAGATGACCTCTCACTAAAACAGCTCTCCGAATGTAAAAACTGGTGCAACCCCTTGTCTATCTCTTTCACTGACTACGCTAAGACTCAAAATTGGGAATTCCGGGGATTCGAATGGGGCCTTCGCTTGTATGCCTCTGGAAAGGACCCAGGACTAACTTTCAGAATTAAGCTTAGTAAGGCATTTCCGGACTTTCAGAAAATTAGCATGGGACCTAACCCCTTACTTCATAATCAACCTCTTCCTCTTCCCCCATCACCCAAGCCTGCCTCCCTCACTTTGATCCCCGTGGCTCCAACTCTTTTTCAACCCACTCTGCCTCCTAACCCCCCTTCTTCAGCGGATCTAATTTTGACTGTGGTAAATTCCTCTGTCCAGTTCTTTAATATGATTAACCACACTTTAGAGGATTGCTGGATATGCTATTCCTCCAGCCCTCCTTTCTATGAGGGACTGGCCACTACAGGAAATTTAAATTTTGCCAACAGTACTGCCAATTTGCGTTGGAGACCCCCTCCAGGCTCTCAAGGGTTGACTATGAGCTTTGTTTCCGGTGCCGGACTATGCCTACTAGGACCTAACATGCTTCCCCCCCCGCTCCCTCTCTGAGATCTGTAATCAAACTATCACTATTAACTCCCGCCTCTCCTCCCAATATATCTCTGCACCACTAGATACCTATCTCGCTTGCTCTACAGGACTCACGACTTATGTAGAAAAAGAGACCTTCCTAGCAGAAAAAGACTACTGTATACTAATAAGCCTATTGCCCAGACTTACTATCAGAGACGCAGATGATTTCCAGAAGATATGGAATACTGATTCTACTTCACCTCGATTCAAGAGAGAGCCTATCACTACTTTAACCTTAGCATTAGTAGTAGGTCTGGGGGCAGCGGGGGCAGGAACAGGAATAGCTTCTTTAGTCACCTCTAACCAGCATTATGCTACCCTCAGTGCCGCAATAGATAAAGACTTGCAAGAATTACAATCAGGCATGCAGAATCTAAAAGACTCAGTCTCCTCTTTGTCAGAGGTTGTTTTACAAAATAGAAGGGGGCTAGACTTATTGTTTCTACAGCAAGGGGGGTTATGTGCAGCCTTAAAGGAAGAATGCTGCTTTTATGCAGATAAGACGGGCTTAGTTGAGGATAGTCTGAAGCGGGTGCGAGAAAGCTTAGAACAACGTAAGAGAGAGAGACAGCAACAACAGTCATGGTATGAGTCTTGGTTTTCCAGTTCTCCTTGGGTGACCACCCTGATCTCTACCCTACTCGGACCTCTCTTAATATTACTTTTGCTTCTCACTTTCGGCCCTTGTATTTTAAACAGACTACTCACTTTTATTAGAGAAAGAATTAGTGCTGTGCAGATAATGGTGCTTAGACAACAATACCAGCAGTTGGCCCAGGCAGATAATGAATCCACAATTCCATGATTGGAATTATGACAAAGAAAAGGGGGAAATGAAAGATTACCAATAAATACAACTAACCTGCTTCTTTGGCTTCTGTACAATTGCTTGCTTTACCTAGACATAAGGACAACCATTTTATGAAGGAAAAGCATGTTGTACGTGACTTTCTGCAGTACGTGACTTTCTGCAGTACGTGACTTTCTGCAGTACGTGACTTTCTGCAACTAGCCGCCTGGGCCCAGATAAGGAACTAGTTAACTGAAATGCTGACCTTTGCCCTAGAAATCTGGGCCCTAGCTCCCTGCCTGAGGTCACGATCCCTGAGCCGAGGCGACACCCTGACGACATCTGAAGAATCCCTGAGCTGTAACATGTTTGAGATATATCTGCATGTTTTATGATTTTTTTCCTTTAAAACCCCTACCTCCCGGCTGCTCGAGGCTCTTCACCCCTCCTGCGTGAGGACTTCGTGTCGAGCCCCGGTGCACCGGCTTCAATAAACCTCTTGCGTCTTGCATTGAGAGCCCTCCGTGTGAGTGTCTTCGGGTCTGGTAGACAATCCCGCTTGGGGACCCTCCGGGGGCTCCCCACACTGAGCAAAGACGTGGCCATTTCCTTCGTGAGGAGGTTATGGAAATGATGTTTTAACATAGCAAATTATTTTGCTTTCCATTGCACAGTGTGTTTCATTCTGCTCAGCTAAGTCTGTTTTTCCTTCTTTGAAACCCATGATACTAAATTAAAGACTCCTTCCAGATATTGCCAACCACCAGTGTAACTCACTAATGCGTTTAGCCACCATTCAGGTGGCAGTGGTGGAAGAATCAGGTGTCAAACCACCTTACAGGATGCTGCTTTAATTAACAAGTAATTTTTTTTTTCCCCTGCTCAGGTGTGTGGGGTCTTTAATATGCAGCCAGCCACTCAGACACAGCTAAAATCAAAATGAATGTGTGTCATGTTTGAGCAGATGAGCCCCAACCTGCCACGATGCTGCAGAGCGATGGCTTTTACGTGTGAAGGGAGCTGCTCCTCGCCATGAAGTTGGAAGGCAGCCTCAAGCCGATCCACTCTTGGCAGGTTAGAGGAGTCCAGATGCCCATCATGAAATGGGTTATTTAATGTATCTGTGGGCTGTTTGTAAAATGGGAATGCCTCCATTTTTGTAAACACCATGTGGGCAAATGCCAAATGTCTTTACCATCCACACCAATGTGGACTTGGGTATTAAGTGGGCATAAAGGGTCCGTTAGATCCCATCCAATGCAAATCAAATATTTGCATTTCAATTCATATCAACTTAATTCTATTTCCTACACAGAAGGAGCTCCATTAGTTTTCCCTGCCAAAACAGCATTGTCTGGTGAACCTCTTCCCTACGGGGCAATTATCAAACTGACCTGTGGCTGGAACACATGGAGGAAACGAGATCTAACCCTACGCACCCTCATCAGAATTTGTTGCCAAATCCAACTGACCCCCAAGGAACTGAAAATGAAACATCCTCTGATTTACACAAGGTGCCTTCAAGACCTGGTGCTGGAAAATATAATTAATTCTGGACAGGAAGCACATATAGGCTTTGTCTGACTGTCAATATCAAATGGCTTGTTCAAGTCCATCTCCCTACAACAATAGCTTTTTGTCTTATGTACACATGCATGTTCATGCACACATATGTGAGCACATGGGCATGAGTGTATAACTTACATCTTTTTTATGTATTTGTATGTCTGTCTGTGTGTGTGTGTGTGTGTGTGTCCTTGTACATGGTGGGGTTTCAGAAAAACTGAAGATACAGGGATGGAGGGATGGCTTAGTGGTTAAGGCGTTTGCCTGCAATGCCAAAGGACCAGATTTGATACCCCAGGACCCACATTAGCCAGATGCAGAAGGGGGCGCACACATCTGGAGTTTGTTTGCAGTGGCTGGAACCCTGGCACGGCCATTCCCTCCCCCCCTTTCTCTGTCAAATAAATAAAGAAAAAAAATGAAGATACAGTCTCTCCTAACACTATGAGTCAACCACCACAAACTAGTAGAAGGGCAGTCTCATAAGCATGTTTTCACAAGCTCACTGCTACAAATTGATGCAGTGGTCCCTGAGAACACGGAAGTGGTGTGTTGGCCCAAGAGAGAAAGTTAAGAAAGCCTTCATGCAGATGGTGATTTCTCAGGTGTCTCTGAGTTAGGCATGGAGAAAAGAAAGACCAAGTCCAGTTTCCACAACATGGTAGAAGCAAGGGTTTTATGTATTTCTAGCCTCATCCAAAACGGGCTCAATTTCTGGGATGAGAGTAACACCAGCTATTTGGGAGACAGAGAATAGCCTTTTTTGACTTTCTCTCCATAGGTACTTTGTAGGATGAGTGAGATAATGCACAAAGGTTTGGCATTCATTTTCTCCTCACTAAAATGTCTCTCCCTGCCTGCTGCCCTCGTTATGGTGACAAAGAGGGGTCCATCTCTCGTTGTTCTTCTTCTGCCTCTTAGTCTGTAGAGAGTTGATCCCTGCCAGTTACTTGCCTGCCTGGATTTCTGTATAAATTTTTCCTTCTGGGCCATATGCATGCCTAGGATATTTTCCTAGGAACTTCCTCCTAACCCCATATCTTCCCTTTCATATTCTGCCAGTTCCATACCTGACATCCCATTTCTCATGTGACCAATGGCTTGTGTTGCTGTTGGACCTCAACAGACAGATTAAATGCCAGGGGTCAGTATGTGACCCTCTTGTGCTCCAAACGGCCTCTGATTCATTTAGGAAGTCACTGCTCAAGGGACTCAGCCAGTCTACTTGGGACATGCTGTGTCTGTGGACCCAAGAATATTAACCCATCCTCTCAAGTTGTGCATCTCACAGACGGAGCACTTGCTGGGTGGCTTAGCTTTGCTTTGAATTCTTCTGGAATCAACTATTCGACCTCTCACTTTGCACCCTGATGCCACCTCTCTTCAGAGACCCGATAGAGAAGGGTGCTTTCGATATCCTGTGATGGGACCATCGGCAGTGTGAAACTCACCTGCCAAACATCTTAGACAAGGAACAGTTTCTCAGACATCAGTGTAAATGAGAATCACTTAGGTGTGCATAGCAGGACTCAATGGTCTGGGTCACCTCGGGGATTCAAATTCAGTACTTCTTAGGGATTGGTTTAAGTTTTTCATTAGGGTGACACACACACACACACAAAAACTAGGATTAAAGAAGGGAAGGTTCACAATTTCAGAGGCTTTGGTTCATGAACGCTTGGTTCTATTGTTTCTGTGGCCATGGAAGGGAGAAATGCCATGGTGGGGAGTATGTTGTAGGGCAAAGCTATTGAGCTCACCTCACAGAAACCAGGGGGAGAGATAGAAAGAGAACCTAAGGACAAGATATATCCCCCAGTGACCTGCTTCCTCCAAACAGACCCACTGAAATACCAATGATCAGACCGAGTCAAAATGAATCAGGACAAGGGGATCTTCTGGAACATGAATACCGTCCCCCCCCCCCACCACTTTCTGCTTCTCCCTCCTGGCTCTCAGTTTCTCTTTAACTGGCAATGTTGGTTTCAGATGAGAAGTTCCCTTGGTTGTACTTTAAATACTGTAGGAAGTCAGATTTTGACAGCTCTCGACGGCTCAAATGATGCCAGGAGAGGGAAAGGGAGTGGTGGGGAGCAGAGCTTCACTCCCTGACTACACAGAGGTGTGCAAAGTGGCTGATTAGCCAGATATTTTTAAAGTTTCATAGGTGTGAGGCAGCCTGCGCTAATGAGAGTTTTAGGGGATTTCTCAAATCTAAAGTGAAGGGTGCCAAGCGTGGAACACGACCTTGGGGCTTTCCTGTACATGTTAACTAATATTACAAAGAACTCTCAGAAAACCCTCTGAAGTCAACTTCTGCAGGAAGAGAGAGGGAGGGACAGGTGAGGCTGCCTGGCCTAGGAATGGATCCTTAATGATGGCTGCTATAAATAGATCCATTCCCAGGGCCAGGGGGTGGGAATATCATGGAGAGTTTGCTAAGAGCATGACACGGAGAGCCTCAGAGCCAGAAATGAGGTCAAGGGTCCCTACAGCAGTGTTTCATTTGGAGACAAAAGTTAATGGCAACCAGGGCTCCAGTCACCAAAGTGCAAAGCTGATGGGGTCTCCAGCTACTGTACCCCACTATTAGCTCTTTCACACCATCGGATGTGTCATAAGACAAGACCCTTAAGGAGCTGTGCTCATCCCAAGTAGGTGAGCTTGGCGGGGGTGGGGGTGGGGGGGCAGCCAAGTGTGCCACACACCTGTGAGGTGCTGCCCTGCACTGGCAATTCACAGCACTGCGTCCGCTCGCCCTTCAAGGGCACATGTTTCTATTTTTCTAGCTGGCGTCCAAGGGAGACAGGATCACTGCGTTTATAATCACCATCCCCACCCCACCCCCGCCCCGCGGCCATGAGCTGACTGAGGACACAGGGCGAGAGCGAGGAGGTCTGCGCTGGGTACAGAGAAATGCAGACAGGAACGGACCTGCTGAATGTTGCTAAGACATAAGAATAGCAGGTGAGGGAAGGCGGCAATTCTGAACTTATGGTTATAGCTACAGAATCTTCCGGTTGGTTTGAGATGTTGTTTGGCATGGGCATATGTATAGTCTGTGTGGTGTTGCACATGTGTGTGTAGATGAGGCCAGAGAAGAACACTGGGTGAACTTTCTCTGTCTCTCATCCACTTGTTTCCTTGAAATGGAGACTCTTACAAATTCCAGACTTTGCTGAGTCCCAATTCTCCAGTCTCGGCTCCCCACAGGACTGTTTTACAGGACTGGTGTGGTCACACCCAGCTTTATGAGAGCGCTAGGGAATTGAAGTCAGTGGTCCTAGGCCCTCTTAGACGCTCATGCTTATGAGGGAAGTTCTCTTTACTGCTGAGCCATCTCTCCATCCCCAATTTTCTTAAGTTTTTTTAAAAATTTTTTTTTAGCATATAGATAATTAGATTTCATTATGGCATTTTTTCATACTTTTAAAACAAAATTTTGTAATCCTCTCTCTCTCTCCTATTTTTCTTTGCTGGGATGGTCACGGTTTTCCAGAAAATTCTTCTGTCTCTGCCTCTCATCTTGCTTTCCGTGTGCTAGGATTACAGAAGCCCACCACAACTTCTGGGTTTTTACATGAAGTCTGGGGAATTGAACTTGGGTACTCTAGCTTGAGTGGTGAGCACTCTGTCCACTGAGCCATCTCCAAGGCCCTATAGAATCTTTCCTTAGAATCAAGGAGGAAAGCAAGAGGTCATAGTAGAGCCTAGAGTCAAGTGGGAGATTCTGTCTTTATGTGGGGAAACTGAGGTAGGAACTAAGATAAATTGGGAAGGGAGAGCTAGCAGAAGTTCTGACTGGATCGTATGAGGCTGTGGCCAGTGTGGAGGGACAGCTCAGTCCCAGCTGGTCTTCCATACTCATGAGATGTTGAACTTGGGTTTGTTTTTTGTGCTTGTGTATACGTGTGTGGTATGCATGCATGAGTGTATCCATGTTCATATGTGTGTGTCTGCACGTGGAGGGCAGAGGCTGACGCTCGGTGTCTCTCCCTCTATCGCTCTTCACCTTTCTTATGGAGACATGGTCTTTGCACTGAACCTAGAGCTCCCAGATCCAGCTAGGTTAGCAGCCAGCTGGACCCTGAGCTTCACCTGTTTCTACCCCGCAAGTGCTGGGCGCACAGGCACGAGCCACTTATGTGGGTGCTGAGGACCCAAACCCACGTCCTTGCAGCAAGTCTGCTCTATCAACTGAACCATCTCCCTGACCCTCCCAGGGGGTTTTATGCCTTTCTGGACCCTGTCTCCATCACTCTTGCTTCCCCTTAGCACTAATCACCATGCACAGCACATCGCAGTGTTCAGACTTTGTCTATGCCTCTTTCCTCAAGGTAACTCTGCTCGCCCATGTGCACAGAGAGGAGCTGGGATCTACAAGTACTAGCTTTAAAGTCTCCTTCTGCAGCAGAGGGTGTACTTTGTGCAAGCCCAGCAATGTACCTACAGAATTTTGTCATCTGCAGAATTTGTAAAATTCCCGCCTTTATGCACTTTATAAGGGGCTGTGGGACAAGACACAACCAAGTCTACTTCTGTCACAGCCATGTGGGGTACAGTCTAAAGTGGCAGATCTCAAACTTGAAATATATCTTTGAAGTCTTAAACTTTATCTTCAAAAATCACATGTATTCTGTATTCCATATCATAATGTATTCAAGTTTGCTTTAATATAATATAATGTTGCCCCTACCCACCCAAACTGAAACTTGGCTTCTCTTGTGCATCTTCCTATGCCTCCCGGTACACTGTGTGCCCTAGTTTAGAAGTCCTTTGAAAAGAATAAAGCAAAAATGAAAGAAAACTATAAAGCACTGAACAAGTGTACTGCATTCATAAAGTTATGATTTATTAATAAATGATTGTTTTTTAATAATTAATGCCAATCAAATTCACTTAAATGGACCAAGTCCTTAAGGAATTATAGACAGTCTTAGCCACAGCTAAAGGAAAACACAGCCTGAGAGAATATCTCTTCCCTTTTTGACTCTCATCTCTGGTGAACATTTGAATTTCCTTCCAGTGCTCACAGGTGAGGCTTTGCTTTCAGCCTCATTTGACAGGGCTAGTGAGGGCAACAAGCACGGCTCAGGAATGCGGCGGCCCAGCTTACTGCTTGGGAAGCTTTGTGCTAGAGGCTTTCAAGCACTACCCCACTGCCTCCTCAAAACACGGCTGCACTGCTGGTTTTATGTGTGATTTATGAAAAAAGAACCTAGAAGCTCATATACTTCTCTCAAGAGCACCCAGTTTGGTAGAGGTGGTAGCAGGGTTGAAGTACAGTTTGAAGGCAGAAACCTACATATTACAAATTACCTCCCATCCCATGCATCAACTCTGGCCCATCACTTAATTTTGTAAATAAAGTTTTATTGTCATCTAGCCATGCACATTCAACGATGTATTATCTATGTCTAGTTATGTGCTCTAATGACAGAGTTCAATTATAACAGAGATTACATGGCCCACAGAGTATAAAATCTCTCACAGGAAAATTCAGCCAAATCCCACTTAAAGCTTTTATTATTCCCCATCCCAACTATTATTTCCAGCAGATGTTCTGTCTTTGTGGGAGCCTGATTGTGAAGTTGGACAGAAGTCTGTCCCACCTGATATCCAAGGGTAACACTCAGGTCAGAAGATACAAGGCCCTGGTGGGAGTGAGGGCTTTAACCTTCCATGTTGGCTTTACTTTCAAACTAGAGCCTTGAAAAGTACTTCCCAAATACCTCCTCCAGCCCATTCTTCATGCTGCTGCTGGTGGGACTTTTTTTGTTGTTGTTGTTTTGTTTTTCGAGGTAGGGTCTCATTCTGGTCCAGGCTGACCTGGAATTCACTATGTAGTCTCAGGGTGGCCTCAAACTCATGGCAGTCCTCCTACCTCTGTCTCCCGAGTACTGTGCTGGTGGGGATCTTTGAACTGCTTCTTCCTCCAACTGCCCTGCAATGCACCCAGTTCTGTAAGTGGGATCAAAGTTTTACATGGTCAACTCTCCCTGGCCTCGGTACTTCATGTTTTTGTTGTGGAGGAGGGCAATTTTGTATTTCCCTAACATTTCCTCATCTCCAAGCATCCTCCTGGAGTCCTCCTCTCTTGTCTAAGCAGTGGGTTGCTGAACCAACTAGCAAGTCTGGGTCACATGTACTGGTAGGCAGGTCCGGTGAGGGAACACACCGCCCCTCCTCAGTCTTCCTTCCTTAGTCACATTTCCCTTCTGTGTTGTGGAACTCTGCCTACTGGGAATGATATGGCTTGTTGCTATTTTGAAATCAGAGCAGCTGTGGTCACTTATCTGAGACCCTCACAAGATCCAGCCTACTGAGCAATCTTTGGTAGAAGGAGTGAGGGGCCTTTTCACTCCCACTAGAAATCCAGCTATTCACTCACTCCTGACCCCTTCCTCCTGTCCAGCTGCATGTGCTCAGGTACAAGAGGCCAAAGACTGGATGGGGAGGAGACTCTTCTGTGGGGTTGCCTGCTAGTTGTTCAAGGGACTCCACTTATGCAGCTGTCTTGACTCATCACCCACAGTGGGATGCAAACTTTTCAGTGATGTGGGTGTTTTGGAATCACTCATACTCCAGTAAACTCACTGGTTCACCAAACTAGACCTGGATAGGATGGTAACTTTGGTCTGTTCTTGGGATCCTATGTGGGCTGAACAGATAATCGTTTACGTCTCCTCAGGAAAAGTCACACAATACTTCCAAACTTATAGACTTCCAAACTTGTAGATGGCAAAGGAAGGGTTCACCTCCTCTTCACCTGGGCTCTCACCAGAGCTGTGCAAAGGTAGATGTAGTGTGCTGGTAGAGACATCAAGATGTGAAGGTGACTGCTATGTCTGGTCTTGCTACTGGCAAGCTCCAGTGCCACTAGGGAAATGGAAGATAGGATGGAGCCAGTACTGCATTGCTGTATAAAAAGTGATACAATAACCCCAAATTAAAGACCTTCCTCCCCATGCAGCTTTATTCAGATCCCCTCACACTTCATCACCCTCTATACATGGCTTCATTTGCGTGTGTGCCTGTGTGTGTGTGTACTTGCATGCCACAGTGCACATATCGAGGTCCCTTATCTTCCATCTCACTTGATGTTGGTTCTCTTGTTGCTGTTCACCACTGTGCTTATCAGCCTAGATAGCCAGTGAGCTTCTGGGAGATTCTCCTATCTCTGCTCCCATTGTTTCTGTAGAGACTCTGGGATTACAGAGGCCAGTCACAGCATCGGCTTTTACATGGGTTTTGGGGACCCACGATCAGCTATAAGCTTGCACAGCACCAGATTTATCCAACGAGGCATCTCCCCAGCCTTTTGTGGCTCCATTTTAAAAATAAACTTCTCTCCTCCCTTTCTCTCGCCAGCAAACACCTGCATCTGTTCAAACACTCACTGTATGATTTGCGCTTTTGGATGAGTTCTTTTGTGACACTCTCCCCCACTTAGATTTTTATATTTATTGCATAGGTTCCCACAGATTTCTGTACCTGCTTCTACTCTGACCTGCATCATACCTTTTTGTACCAGTTAGTAAGGCAGAAGAATGAAAGAAAAGAAGTCTTTGATTATGCAATGTGAGCTAAGTTTTTCTAAAGATTGCTGGGCTGGGAAGTGTTTGAGGGTAGATATTTTGTCTTGCTTATCTGCTGTTCCCTCCAAATTAGCACAACATCTGGTGCAGAATGTGTGTAATACTTAGGTTGAAATTGGTTACAAATACAGAACTCTTGATCATTTCTGTCTTTGACCAAAAGAACATCTCCTGGTTACTTCAGTGGAAGGTCAGGGGTACGGTCACATGGTTGGAGCTCTTGTTAACCAGGGCAGGCAAGGCTCAGAGCTCTATACTCTGTCCCTTTTCCACCCTTGATACAGGGCAGGCAAGTTTCGGTATTTTAGGCACGAGATGCTCACAGGGTGACTTCCAAAGAGGACATCAAGAGAGAGGCAGGGATTCCAGAGGACATTTTCTACCTATGTGATTTTTCTTGTTCTTCTGGGAGCCAGTTACTGGGAGCTTCCCTGAGCTGATTTTTCTTCATTTCTTATTGGGTAGAATTGGATAACATGCCCTCTACTAAACCAATCTCTGGCAGAGGAGAACCGCTTGCTGGGGATTGGTTTGTAATAGTGGTCATTTTTAAGCTGACATGAAAGAGGTGGACACTCTTTCTGGGCATTTTCAAATAACAGCATTCTTAACCCAAACTGTCTCCTCTGTCCATCACCTTGTAGACAGGGGGCGATTTCAGTCCAAAGAGTTGCTGTTATCAATAAAACATGGTGAGTTCCTGGGGTCACTTTCATAAGAGGGGGATTATCTAGTTAAAGGAACATGGGATGAGACTGGCTCAAACCTATTAGCACTTGCCTTACACACATGTGTACCTCAGTTTAGATTTCTTGTGCTCATGTAAAAGCTGGACACAGCAGTATATGCCTATAATGCTTGCACCGGGGAGGTGGAGACAGGAGAATCACTGGGGCTTGCTGGCCACTGAGTCGAACTGAATCAGTGAGGTCCAGGTTTCATCTTAAAAAAAGAAAGAAAAACTGAGGAAGACACCTGATATTAACCTCTGGCCAACACACACACACTCACACACGTACCACTCTTTGTCTCTCACATGTACACATGCACCCTCCCTACACGAGTCCATACAATCTGCATACACACACACAGACACACACACCATATACATAAATCTCTCTCTCTCTCTCTCTCTCTCTCTATATATATATATATATATATATATATATATATATATATACACACACACACACACACACATACATATATATGAGAAAGGAAGATAGGAAAGGCTACAGTATTTGTTATTCAAAGCTCCTTCTGCCCCCACCAGTAATTGGGATAGAACACTGGTATAGCCCTACTGCCACACTGGGATGAGATAATACTTCTGGGACAGGTCCAGCTTCTCTTCAGGTTGAGACCCCCGTATTGAGAACAGTTCCAGGAATTCTATGTGACCCACTACTGGACCTCCATTTGGATGACAGTGGTCAGCGCACAATAGGTTACAGTAAGTACCGGTAGACGGGGAGGCTTCCTGGGCTGCAGAGTACATGACTCAATGCCATTAAGCCCTGCATGAAGTTCACATCACAGAGAGATCACAGTGGAGGGAAATGAGGAGGCAAGGGCATGAGGTGCATGGCAAAGGTGCTTACTGTTGGATAGGGGGAAGGTAGCAGGAAGGGGCTTTCTCAGAAGGTGGGCGTAATTGTGTATGCCTGTAATCCCAGTTCTTGGGAGGTGGAGGCATGGGGATTGTGAGTTCAAAGCCAGTCTGGGTCATACAGGAAGTCATTGCCTAAAAAATAGAAAGGGTGAGGACATGAGAGATAATTTCCAGTTAAAGGTACGTTTAGTGCAGAGTGCCAAGGGGACGGCGCTCATAAAGGTGCAGTGATGGGGACAGTGGGGCTTGCCTGTAGGGCTCTTGTAGGTCCTGCCAAGCAACATCTTCAAGACACATTTTCCCTG
Source organism: Dipus sagitta (assembly GCA_036346955.1). Lineage (NCBI taxonomy): Eukaryota > Metazoa > Chordata > Mammalia > Rodentia > Dipodidae > Dipus > Dipus sagitta. Next base: position 107,701,610 of record CM070781.1, on the reverse strand, counting down.
TGTCCTCTTGGGCTGGCATGAGCAACATGGATAAGAAATGCACAGAGTACTTCAAATTGCAGCTGCGGGGCTTGCTGGAGCACATTACTTGTTATTATGTTATTTGAATCGAGGGATGCGGGCTGCATGAATGCTGCATTGCACACTCTTATTTGCCTGGTCTATTGTAGTCCCAGTTAATGCCGGCACTGGTGCAATCTTCCTGTGTTCCGTGGCTTCCCGAGAGAAGCACCATCGTGGATTCAATAAAGCTGGCAATAAAGCCCATATTAATAATGTATGCAGAGCTATATATGTCTATTTATAAGGTGCGGAACTGCCGTCCAAATGCATCCCCTTTCTCTCCTCAGATGAGCGTGAGTGGCCCAGCCTGTGTTAGATGACGTTTCTCTCCCAACCTGATGCCCCTGTTCACCAGACTGCATATAAAGTGCTGAGCCAAGTACTGTATCAGACCTAGGACACGGTGCCCCTTGGATCTGGGGTGATTATTTATGCAGGAGAGGAGAGATGAAGCGTGCCTAGAAATATGCCATGGCTCACAATGAAAAGAGGAAGACATTGTCAAGAAAAAAGGAGATGGATACATTCTCTTGGAAGACTTTCTTTTCTGAGAGGAGTTCAGGGAGGCAGCTGAACACAAGAATGGGAGGCGTCCGTGGACTGGGGAGGAGGCTCAGTGAAGTGTTTGCCATGTAAGTAAGCATGAAGACTTGGCCTCAGATCCCCAGTGCCCATGGAAAAGCCAGCCATAGCAGTGCACACCTCTCACACCAGTGCTGGGAACGCAGAGACAGGAGGGACCCAAGGGTTTGCTGGCTAGCTAGACTAGCTGGATTGGCTAGTTCCAGAAACAGTGAGAGACACTGTCTTCAAAAGTAGTGTGGAAGGCTGGGGAGATGCCTCAGGGGATAAAACACGTTCTGTTCAAGCATGAGGACCTGAGTCTGAATCACCAGAACCCACATAAAGCCAGACACTGCAGTGCCAGAGTCTGTAATCCTGGTGTGCCTATGCGGAGAAGAGAGGTGGAGACAGCAGAATCATTTTGAAGCTCAGGGAGCAGCTAGCCTGGTGAACACAGTAGTGAACAATGAGAGACTGCCATGAGCAACGTGAACGAAGGCGAGGACCGACAGCTGAAGTAATCTTCTGATCTCCACAGCGTGCTGTGGCATGTGTGTGCCCACACATACACACAAACCAAAAATGTAAGGTGTAGAGTGATTGCGAAGGACACTCAATACTAACTTCTGGCTTCTGCATGCACACACATGTGCAGTGAGCCACCCATGTGCCCATACACATGTAAATACACATACATACACATGCATGCCTGACACATACATATATGCAAAAAATTAAAAAGAATGGAAAAACCTAATATATGATGTGCATGTAGTGTGTGTCAGAGTGAAAGGTGAATAAGACAGCACGTGTTAAAAGGTTGAATTTTCCCGTGTGTGAATAAAAATAGATACAGTACCAAGATGACCTAAACACATCTGGACTAATTCCTCCAGAGCAAACCTTAGCTCTGAGGCAGACTGTGAGATCCCATCCTTTCTCTTCTACTATGTGTGCATGTGTGTGCATGCATATGTGTGTTTGTATGTGTGAGTGGATGCCATTTGGAGGTCAGATATTAGTTATATTCCTTAATTTCTTTCCACTTTGTTTTTTTTGTTTTGTTCTGTTCTGGAGCTCACTGATTCTGCCAGAGTGCCTGGCCAGCCAGTCCCAAGAATCCTTCTGTCTCAGTCTCACCAGTGCTGGGATTACAGGTGCATGCCACCATGCTTGGATTTTATGTGAGTGCTGGGATTTAAACTCAGGTCCTCATGCTTGTGAAGCAAGTGCTGTACCCACTTAGCTACCTTTCCAGCCCCATATAGATCCTGTTAAGGTCACCAATGTCTGAACCTCTATAAAGGGTAAACTGACTGATATGTAGGGCTGGGTGATGACTCCGTAGTTAAAGGTACATGCCTGCAGAACCAGCTGGCCTGGGTACGATTTCCCAGCATGGACATAAAGTCAGATGCAAAAAGTGGTCCGTATGTCTGACATTTGTTTGAAGCAGCAAGACAACCCAGTGCATCTCCCATGCACACAAATAAGTAAATCATAAAAAATTAAAATGATGGGTTATAAGATTCCTGGAAGGAACATGTGAGTCTATGCCAAAAATTTAGAACAGATCCCAGAATTCACCAGAGGTCAATAAACTGCTATTCCTGGCCTGGAAGGGTTACAGACTAGAGGGTTGATAAACAAGTCATAGGAAGTGACAGCTCAGCATAGTGACTGCGCTGATGCAGGAAACAGCGGGTATTTCTGATCAGTAGGCTGTCAGATACAGACAAGGCATCCAGGAAGTCTAAAAGGAGGGAATACATTGGAGGGCTTGAAGAACAAGTAGGAATTCGGGAAAGAATTCACATTGCAGTTTTGTACATTGAGACTCCCCCTAGCCAGGTCAGCATGGTATCAGTAAGAAAACAGATGAAGGGGATGTAAGGGAAATCACAACTTTTTATAGACTGCTGGTAGGAATTCTAACACTTGCAGCCACTAAGGAATCCATATGGAGGGACATCAAGAAGCTAAAAATAGAGCTTCCATCTGACTTAGCTATACCAGTGCTGGGTATATGCCCAAGGGACTCTAAGTCAGCATCCCACAGAGACACCTGCACATCCACGCTTATTACAGCACTATTCACAGTAGCCAAGACATGGACCCAGACTAGATGTCCATCAACAGATGAATGGATAAAGAAAACGTGGCATCTATTCTCAGTGGAGTTTTATTCAGCATAAAGAAGAATGAAATTATGTCATTTGCAGGAAAGTGACGGAACTGGAGATCAACACATTAAGTGAAGTAAGCCAGATTCAGAAAGATGAGTGTCACATGTTCCCGCTCACTTGGACTGCATCACTTACTTTCTCATTGCTCAGACAAATACCTAACTGGAAGACGCTTAGCAAAGAAAGGGTTTATTTCAGCTTGCAGTTTCAAAGGGAAGTCTGTCATGGCAGGGGCAGGGCGGAGCATGCACGGCAGGAGCAGACAGCTGGTGTCACACTGTTGCAGGGGGGGAGTAGAAAACACTGCATGTGGGGCCAGGCTAAAGCACCCCAAACCCTGCCCACAGCAACACACTTCCTCCAGCAAGGTTCCGCCTCCTAAAGGTTCCACAACCTTCCCAAACAGCACCACCAACTGAGGATTAAGTTTTCAAACATGTGAGACTACGGGGGATATTTTACATCCAAATGACCACATGAAGAACTTGATAGACACACACACACACACACACACACACACACACACACACATACACACACCATGAAAGTAAAAGAGGCACTATTTGAGAAGAGAACTGGTGGGAAGGTAGATAGGAATGATTAATAGGAGTCAGTTTATTCAAAGTACATAATATATTTGAATGAAAATGTCGTAATGAAACCTATCCCTTCATAGAATGAATGTACACTAATGAAATTTGAAAAAATAAAGAAGATATACATCACCACAGAGAGTGAGGCACCCATGCAAAGGCCCTGTAAGAGGAGAGTGTAGGGTCTCCCCTTAAGGGCTACTGTGGGATTTGAGACAGGACAAGATACAGGGCTCACGCAGCAAGTGGGAGTCAGAGCGTAGAGAGCTCCAGCCAGCTTTGTTCCAAAGTGTAAGGTTTTATCCTGGCCGACCAAAGAGGGTCACTCAGGAATTTCAAGCAGAAAACCTGAGAGTTTTAACTTACATCTGGCCAGTATGTGGTGAATATTTTAGGGAGAAAAAGATAAAGATATCAAGAGACCAGTTGAGACACTAACCTGTCCTCTCAGCCTTTGAAGAACAACACAGAGACAAACCCAGCAGAAGATGGCTGAGGAGGACTGTGTGGGAGCAGCACAGAGACAAACTCGGCAGGAGGTGCGCAAATGGGGCCAGGTGCGAGGTGCCTGGGAAGAACCTGGAGTCATCAGCGCACCTTCTGGATGCCTGCTTGGCTGAGACCAGAAGGCGTTCACTTGCTGAAGTGGGAACCCTAGGTGGAAGGCAGGTGAGGAGGAGAAAACAAATGGATTTCACCTTGGGAAGACTGAGAATCAGGTTGGTGCACCAGGTCTATGTGTCTAGATCACCCATCTCATCCCCACATTCAGAAACATCACCTTTTCAAAAATCGTAGTTTTATGTTTTTATTTTTTGTGGCATTTTTATATGTTTATTTTAGGAAATTTTCATACAGGTACATATAACCTGTTGAACATTTTCTTTCCTCATTCCCCTTTCCCTCTCCTCTTTCCTCCCACATTTTCCCTTTGTTAACCTAGACATTTTCACCTCTACTTTCATTGTGTGCGTGTGTGTGTGTGTGTGTGTGTATGCGCGCACACACTTTTATGTGACTTTATAACATCTAGGGACCACAAATGGAAGAAAATCTGATATTTGTCTTTCTGCAACCAGCTTAATTCTGTTAATATAATTCTCTCTCATTGCATCCCTTTTCCTGCAAATGACATAATGCCATTGTATATAGATTCCACATTTTCCTTCTCTGTCCCTCTGTTGATGAACACCTAGGTTGGTTCCATAATTGAAGTCTTGTGAGTAGTGCTTCAAAGAACAGGGACGTGCAAGGATGTCTGTGATGCTGAGTTAGTGTCCTTCTGGTAAGTCCCCAGGAGTGTTACAGCTGGGTCATAACCGTTTGAGTGGTCATCACACGACTCCCATAGAGTCTGGGTTAGTGCACAAGCCAGGGTCAGGGAGGGGGAGAATGCTCAATTGGTAAGGCACTTCCCTGACAAGCACGAGGACCTCAGTTTGATTCCCATATTAATTCTGGGCACGGTAGCACACACCAAAACCCCCAGTGGTAGAAGACAGAGACCGGTGGCTGCTTGGATCTCACAGGCCAGCTAGTATAGCCTAACTGGTGAACTACAGACCAAAGAGAGGCTGTCTCACAGGAGGTGGGTGTTGTTCTTGGGAGTGACACCTTAGGTTGTCCTGTGGCCTCCGTATGCATGTGCATACATGTGCACATGCTCCCCATATATGTCCACACACGTAAACATGCGTAGATACCCATGCAAAAAATATCCACTGTCTCCTTTTCCATTGCTCCTTCCTGTGAGCCTGGACAGACGCTTGACTCTCTTGCTTTAGTTTTATCGCCATAAATTTGAGTAAGTGGCGAGCCTTCCCCCATGTTGCTCCCAGGGAGTGTCACGGGGATGCAGTGAAATCCGTGTACAAAAGTGATTTGTGTGCTGTGAAGTACTGTGCACATGGAAGGTGTCATCCAGGAAGCAAAGAAGAATTATACAGTCATAGTTCTCTGAGCAGCAAAGGGTTTTTGAACCGGCTTGGGAAGGATGCATGCACCTAAATTAATCATAATAGCACCGATGAATTCCCGGCATCTCCTGGGCTCCTCGCTGTTGGACATCCTGCTTCTACGGTTGTTATCCGAGCAGATCCTTCCTCATAGTGAAGAGGCCGAGCAACGTGTTGTTGGTGAGGAAGAAGAGCCACAGAAACCTTGAATATATTCCTCAAGGTCACACAGTGAGCCTTCGAGACTCTTCCTTCTGTCCTGTCCGAAGATGCCTCTCTGTACACACAAGTCTTCAAAGTCATTTAGAGATCTGCTTCTGTAGACTCTAGGTGACAGGGGCTCATGGTGATGGTGAGACCAGATTCTGCTGTCTCCTTAACACTGATTTTCTCTTGGTCACTTACCAGTAAAGCTCTGATTGCACAATGAGGCAAAGTCCTTAGCTACACGACACAAGCCATCCTTCCTTGTAGCAAGGTGTGGCTGTGGGACTCCATTCTCTTAAATCATATATCAGTGAAAATGTATAGCTGTTATGAGAAAGCTTTTAGAAGGAGATGACTTGGCTGGGAAGAAGGCTTTTTATTTTTTTTGTCTTTCCTACTTGCTTCTTGGAATTAGGATATGATGGCTAGAGTTCTGCCAGCCACTTTGAGCCATGACATGACTGAGATGAAAAGCCTGCAAGCCTAAGCCACGCTTCTATCTGAGAGCTGCCCCCTCTGGACTTCATTGAGAACACGAAAGGTTAGAGTCCACCTCAAATGAACCCTTTGGCTTATCAGTTTAAACCGCCAAGCAGAATCGTAAGTGTTCAAAATCTCCAACTTAGTTTCTTTTTATGCAGGGGGCTCACTAACTCCTAAATATGGGAAAGATGGGGGTACTCTTTTACCAACCATTTCAATTCAGATACCAACTTGGTTTGCTATTGAGGTGATGTCACAAAGATGGCAGAACTGGGAGGTTCTAGATCTGAGATCTTCTCTTCCAATGTCCCTGGTCCATCACATAACGTCTCCCGTTTATTATGTGTCGGGCCTATGGACTGATGGATGAAATAGTTTTTGTCTTATCTTACTCCTATTTTAGTGTTTTAGATTGTGTGTGTGTGTGTGTGTGTGTGTGTATGTGTGTGTGCGCATGTGGGTGCCACAGTATATGTGGCGGCTAGAAGATAACTTTTGGATGCCAGTCCTTGCCTTCCACCTTATTTGAGAAGGAATCTATCATCTTTCACTACTCTGTATACCAAGCTAGCTGGCCTGTCGGCGTTTAGAAGACACTCTTGTCTCTGCCTCCCATCTTTTTATGAGATGGCCAGAATTATGGATATCCACTGTAGTGTCCAGCTTTATGTGGGAGCTGTGAATTCAAACTCAGACCCTCACACTTGTATGCTAAGCACTATGCCCACCGAGCCATCTCCACAGCCCCTTACATTGCTCTCTCTAACACCAGAAATTGGTCGGCTGCATTTAAATACACTGGAGTAGCATCGAAGCAAATGGGTGGCATGAAACCTTTGGCTAGAAAAGGCAGCTGGAGCATCCTGGAGACCTAACGAGCAATCAGGGCGAACCTGGGGACAGCTGATGTCACTTCACAGCTTGGATTTCCAGAGGTAGCTTAATGTCAGCGGCAGTGGGTCCCACACCAGCAGCCCTCCCCTTCAACTCATGCCTGCTGACATTTTCCCTGCTTTCAAATTGGCAGTGGGAGCTGGGGGAAAACCTAAATTTAACCTCCAGAGAATACACCACATGACATTTGTGGGCCTTACATGTATGGTTTAAGACTTTGAAAGCTAATTTAGCCATGCGATTCCTACGTAAGTGACGAGGGTTGATACACATGAACTTCTGTCATTGTTAGCAACTGCGGTATCATTCTGTCTCCTGGGACTTCATTGTTTAATAATAACTGCTATCGTGAGCCCCAGAGGACAGCACTAATGAGTATTTGAAAATGCCAGGTTCTTGGCACCATCACTGATTTAAAAAAAAAAAAAAAACAAACTAAATAACATCCATTGGTGTGGTGGTCATTCAACCAGGGCTATAGGGATGTGTTATACGTGACTTGCCTCATCATTTCCATCTCTTTCCTGAATTCTCACACTCTAAATACAAGCAATTAAGTGGCTCTTCAACCAAATCTTAATTAATTCAAGGCACTGTGACCAAGGCCCCCAAATCAGATGGCATATAAGTGATACACATTAAAAAAAAAAACCTGCTAAGCCATGAAGGGTATGGTTGTATGAGGAATAGCTTTGAAGAGATTAATGGCAGTTAATTTGTGAAATTTTTCTCTTTGTAGCCTGGACTTCCCTCACAGAACACGACTGTGCAAGTTTGAAATCAGAACAGAAGTTTCTCAGAACCCACCAAGAACACATTCGAGATTACATAAGTCTACTGGACAGCAATCCTGGGGAGGTAAAGGTTTGATTATGCTGCGTCAAAGCATTCCATTTAACCAACTTTGCATCATTCTTTGTTTGAAAATGTTATTTTACATAGTTAAGATTTCGTCTGGCTAGAGGAACATGGTAACTACAGCCAAACAGATGGAAATGCCCACCCGAGCGCACTCACTCATTTTCATGTGCACCTATGCATTTCACATTTCTCATATTGTTTTTTAGTCTGCAGACTTCTTCACCCTACTTACCCATTACCCTGCCTGTTTGGACAGACATGCCCCATGCCCTCACCTCCCTCGGCCCTGGGAAGTACTATCTTATGCACTATCTCTGTGTACCTGACTCTTTTTGCTTTTCAAGATTCCATAGGCAAGTGAGTTCACAGAGGATTTTACCTTCTATGCCTGGCTTAATGTCATTTGTATTTATTCATGTTGTAACTCATGGTAAGATTGCCTATGTTAAAGCTGAATAATATATATGATATATATATATGATACATATGATATATATGAATATATATCACATAGACATATAGCTATAGATACATCTATACATACAGATGTAGAGAAATAGGTAGATAAATGGGGTAGATATCTATAGACATATATGCCTCACCATTTATTTATTGCTTCACTTATCAATGGACACGTTAGTTAATTCTGTCTCTTCACTACTGTGTGCAATGCTGTGATGTTTGTGGGTTTGCAGGTATCTTTATTTTTTTTTTAATTTATGAGAGAGGGAGAGCGAGACAGAGAGAGAGGAAATTGGCATGCCGGGGTGTTAGCAACTGCAAACTAACTCCAGATGCATGCACCACCTTGTGTGCATGTGCCACCTATGCACACGCATTACCTTGTGCTGCTGGCTTAGGTGGGTTCTGGGGAGTAGAATCTGGGTCCTTTGGCTTCAAAGGCAAGTGCTTTAACCGCTAAGCCATCTCTCCAGCCCAGGTGTGCAGGTGTGCTTTGTATCATTGTGACATCATTTCCTTTGTGTAAAAACCCATAGGAGAATGGCCAACTCACCATATTCTCTACATTAGCCCTCATGACCCACATTGCCCGGGGACTCCTGACTGACATGCTGGTTACACATTGTACCATCCCATGAATACATAGGAAGCCAGAAGGCATCTGTTGGTTTGGAAATGTTTCCATCTGTCTTGTTTGAATCCTTAAGAACTCTGTAAATTTGCTTTTATCTTCCTTCATTGCTTTAAAGACCCACATTGCCATCACTCTTTCCTGCATAGCACTAAACATGTTTAAAGTGATAATAGTTGGCACATACAGGAGGATTCTCATTTGGTGTGCACGTGGCCGTGAACATGGTCAAATTTAGTCAGTCTATTTGAACCTTTGCCATTGATTTTTTATTTCTCAAAGTCACCTACTTAAAGTCAAGGTTAGCCAGTGTCAGAACTTAATCAGAGACCTTGTCTAGTCAGCTCATTTTGTTGGCTGGGAGCAGAGCTGGGTCATTAGGCACTCTGAGGATGAAGGAAAGTGTCTCTTCACCATGTACATTTGTTTTCGGTTTTTGGTTATAAACATAATGGTTTTGTGCTGAATTCAGACCTTGGAAACCCCATCAAGGTGCCTTTTCCTCTTTAGGTAGCTATAAGTTGGCATTGTTTAAAAAAAAAGTTGTGGGCTGGAGAGATGGCTCAGAGGATAAGGTGCTTGCCTGTGAAGCCTACGGACCCACGCTCAACTTTGTAGATCCCATGTAAGCCAGATGTTCAAGAGGAAACAAGCATGCAAGGTTACACATGTGCACAAGATTATGCACATGTCTGGAGTTCGGCTGCAGGGTCTGGACACCCTGGGAGGCCAATTCCCTCTGTATCTCTCTCTCTCATAAAAAAAACAAAAACAAAACAAAACAGTTGCAAAGAAAAAAAAGGGAAAAAGATAACACTACAGCAGACAAGAGACATGGGGAGTAATGGATAATAGCTCATGTTTAGTATACCCAGGCAGAAATCCTCCAATGTGATATAGGACAGGAAAAAAAAAAAAAAAAAACAACCCAAGATCAACGGTACAGAACATCCTCCCTTTAAGGAACCAGGTCTTCACGGGAAAAAGACTTTCACTTTGGCTTTGGCGTATCAAAGAACCCTGCTTAATAAAGGGAAGAGGGCAGGGGTCCAGAAGCTGTAGCCTGTGCAATCTGGGTCAAAGAGAATAAAGACAGGGGAAGAACGCTTGCTTTGAGGATGTCAGCTTCGTGAACGCCACAACACCTGATGCGAATCTGAGCCGAGAGCTGAAGCACGTCTGTGGAAAGATTCCCAAGCAGCTGCTCCTACCCAGTGGCCCTCACGCCTAGAGATTGCTTTAATCCACAACTCATTGATGTGTGTTTGTTCTGGATGGCTAAGAGAGTTCTGGAATCCACAACCAGAATGCACAAATAAACAGAGGGAATGATATTGTGTCTCTCAAAGCTTCAAACACAGTAGACTTCTTCCTTTTTTTTTCTCACTGTATTGGCAACATTCCTCAGTTAAAACAGCTTTATTTTGAGCTCAATCCATCAACAATTCAAGAGAATTAATAATGTATCCATATTGCACACTAGTCATAGTAGCATAAAATTATCTATAAATGTTTAATAAATATTCTGTAATGCTTTTGGAACACATGTTATAAGTGATAAATAAATAACAATGGATTCCTTATGAAATATTTATCACCAGATAGGGTACTGTTGTGTTATAACTGTTTGAGAAACCATTACAAACAAAGTGAATTCAGTTATCAAAGTTAGGGTTGTGTTTAGCCCTCCTCTGCTCATCATGAAGCTCGCAACACTTAACATGAGGACACAGGAAACAGTCATTGACAGATGGTAACTACTGGAGTCACCCGTAATGCATAGTTGTTCATGGATGGAAAAAGATTGGCAAGTTTCTAACGAACTGTGCTTCATGAAATATTGGGCCCCATGATTAGTAAATATGATGTGTTCTGTATGGATTCATCTTTACAGGGTAATTCAGAAGCATGGGATTTTCCCCAGATGTATACAGATTCAACAGAACTTGGAGGAAAAAAAAAAATTCTCTGAGGCCCAGGCACACTGGAAAAGAGGTAGTGGAAAGAATGTAAGAGCCACAGGGTGGGGAGGAGTGTTTTGGAACACTTTCTTCCAGACACAAAATGTCCAATGCATTCATGACCTCTCAGCACCCTGTCTTTACCTTCACACGCTCTGCATAGTATTGGGCCTATCAACATGTGATGAATGATAGAAGAGGGGAAAAAGACATAATAGAAGAGGCAAAAGTCAGAAAGAAGAAGGAATTGAGTAGAAGGTGTGGGGAGGGGGAATAAAGGAGTGTGGTGGGAATGGATTTTGTAAATTTTTTGAATAAAGTTTTTTTTTAATTTAAAACAACAACAAAAAAGCCAGTGCCTAGATAGTAATATTATGTATGAGATAGGTGTCAAAAACATTGACAGTAGGTTCCATACTGTTAATGTTTCTATGTGTGCATATGATGTGTATGTATGTGTGTGAGAGAGGAGGGCTCATGTGTGTGAACATTGGTGTATGTGGGTGATGGCACATGTGTGGAAATCAAGACGACTTTAAATATTGGTCCTCACCTTCCCCTTTGCTTGAGGCGAGAGTAATTCACCCAGGCCTGCCCCACTAACAGTACAGTTGGCATACAAGCACAGGTTTTCCTCAAAGCAAACCCATGTATTTTCCCAATGCAGTATGCTACTGAAAGCACGTTAAGAAGTCTAAAATGAGCCCGATATATAGGCTAGTGGTCTTTGATGAGACAGATGGGATCACTGTGTCTGCTGGCTAGCTAGTGGAGCTGAATAGGTGATTTCTGGGTTTAGTGAGAGACCCTGAATCAAAAAAAATAAGGTGGAGAGCTGTTGAGGAAGACAGCCGTTGTCAACCTCTGTCTTGGACATGCACACACGAACATACACAATGTGAGCATGCACGCACATATGCATAGGTAAATATGCATGTACCTATGTGCACATGTGCCCTCCTCCAAGGGCAAGGACTAGAGCGCACGACGAGGCAGCAGGGACTCACCTTACTCGCCAACAACGTTCAGCATCCTTACCATTTTCCCAGGAAAGCCTCATTCCCACTCAGAGTTAATTTTCTTCCTTGCATTATTCCAACCTCCAGCCACTCCTGGACTCTAATATTCACCAGCTCTTATGATTAAACAGGGACAGGCTGAAAAGATGGCCCATTAATTAATGATGAATTACCCTGGACCACTGCAGAGTTCTTCCTGTAAGAGTTACATTAATAGTAACAATCAACTCTTCATTATTAAGGAGGAAAAGGAGGACTAAACAGGAGACCCTCATTTTCTGCTAGATATCGTTGCCGAGCCGATTTAACATCTCAGATCTTAAGCTCCTCTCCAGTTCAGGGAAGCTTCACAACTATTAAAACACTCATGATTCAAGGCAACACCAAAAATAAAAGGAGAATCAATCTACATAACAAAGGCAGGGAGAAAGCAGGAATTACAACAGGGGCAGCCAACCTTTCCTTCCCACAACCCTGCATCTCTGAGATGCTTGCAGTACTACAAGCTGCATCCATTTGAGGGGAAGTATCTGTGTTGGGGCAGCAGGATAATGAAGCTCATTGTGATGTAGAAATCCTTGGGAGCTAAGGATGTAGCTCAGTTAGTACAGTGCTTGCTTAAGCATGCACAAGGCCCTGGGCTCAATCCCCAGCCCCAAAAAACAGGCATGGTGATGCATACCTGTAACCTCATCACATAGGAGGTAGAGGCAGAAGGATCAGAAGTTTACGGTTGTCCTTGATTACATAGTGAATTCAAAGGCAGCCTAGGCTACATGAGAATTTGTCTTTAAAACATAAAAGAAGAAAGACAAGAAGAGAGTGATGTAAGCATCCTGGTGATGAGTATGCATCTGTCAGGGAAGAACGTGGACAGGAGCACACCGAATGACCCTTTGAGGTCTAAGACTCATATCATTTGAGTTGCAAAAAGCAAGGCTAGGAGGATGCCTCAGTGGTTAAAAGTGCTTACTTGCAAGCCTATAGGCCTGGGTTGATTCCCAAGTCAGCCATGTAATCCAACCAGGTAAGCAGGACACAAAAGGTGGCATAAGTATCTGGTGTTTGTTTGCAGTAGTAAGATGCCCTGACGCCCCTATACATGCACACACATGCACACACACACACACACACACACACACACACACTTGAACACACGCAAATAAATAATAAAAAAGAAAAAGCACTCTTTCTAGCCCATGAAATCAGTTTCAAATGGAATCTGATAGCCAGACCAGGAGCTTAAAAGTCCAGTGTTTTCAAGAGCTATGTTACACACATGGGAGAAAGTGGAGGTATCAGTAGAACAGGTGCAATGGGGCAGTGGTATGTCTGACACATATTAAGCATGCCATAAATTATTATCCTTTTTAAGGTTTATGGTTTGAACTTGATCATTTGACATAAGGAGAACTCCTTTAGGATGTCTTGCTTTGTATTTCTTCTTCTACATCATCATCACTGATACTTTTGTTTTGAGACAGGAACTCTGGAGTCCAGGCTGGTCTGGGACGTACTAGGCTAGCCATGAGCTCCTGGAAATCCTCCTGCCTTAGCCAAACAAGTCCAGGGATCATAGGATGAACAACCAGGCCCGGTGGCTTATGTACTTAATGGAAATGCAGCTTTCCTCCTCTAATTCCCAGTTTTTAGGTGAGAAGTGAGCTGTTTTTGAAAGCACACTGGTATCTAGATTGGAAACACATGTAGAGAGATGGGGAGGGAAGAGACAGACTACTAATTACTGAGCAGTGTGTCTAGCTTTGAGAGTCTTGGTAGACACGAAAGTAGGAAGATGATGCTGGGAAGTTTTCATGTCCTCACAAGTAATTGATTTTATCAGCCCTTCAGGAGCATCAGGCCTGTTAAATGAGGGATGAATTTTAAAACAGGACTAGAAAAAGACCCCATACAGCAAGAGCAGAAGAGTGGTCCCAGGACGTCACAATGCTAGGATTTGGATAGTGATGATATTGACATATACTTGACAGATGCCTTTATATTCACTGGGCAAGCATGCATTAGGTGCCTATAAGCAAGAGCGATTCTAGACCTTTAGCATTTATGAGGAAGGAAAGGTTTCCATTTTCATATTAGCAGAAGAGAGAACATTTGCGATCCTCGTGCTGAACAAGCAGCTCCAGCATTACCTTAGTGGTGAAGTGTGCCGCAGGACAACAGGAGCAAGACAGCCATGCGTGACGTAACCATGGCGGCAGGGGAGGGTCTGCATTTATCTTTGGATTTCTCTCAGAATCAAATGGAAGCATATAGGTGACAGAGTTGTGTAAACCACTTGTTAAAAATCACGGCGTATAATTGGGAGGGTTGTTTACAGAAGCCTCACTCCCCCCCTCACACACATTAATATTTAGCTTGTGGAATATCCCAAAGGACTTGTCTATTCTGCCATTTCTCCTAGTAAATACCAGCAGTTACTTGGGGAACGTTTTTGGTTCTTAGCCAATGGCAATTAAGAGATGACATTTCAGGAGAATATAAGCAAAAGAGCTATGACCCCTGTCCTTTGGCTGTCCCTCTCTAGTGTCCATGTTATTGATAACAAGTCTTGGAGGTACAATGGCCAGGAAGCCAGTCAGTGTGATTGCAGTTGCTAGTTTCTAACGTCTTCCTCCTTTACTTGTTGGGGGGCTAATTGGAAGCAGGTGCGTCCCTCCTTCCCTCTCTCAAAATTGACTCTGGGAAGGTGAACATCCAAACTGGTGAATATAGACTTCATTTTGCAATAGACAAAGCTGAGCACAAGACACATTCTATGATGAAGATGCTGCCCTCAGAGTTCACCAAATCATTACTATGTTGTGTAAAAGTTGATTTTGATTCTGTTGTTTCTTTGCAGAGCTACGTGGGTCTCCTTCTGACAAGAACAGCGCCAGTAGGATGCTGGAACCCGTTGCGTTTACTGGTGGATGACAGGTGGGACTCAAAAAAGAAAGGGGTTAAGGATGCTATATTAGCTATAGTTTTTGTTTCTGGGTCAAAATACATGGATAAAATCAGTTTAAAAGAGAGGAAGGGATTATTTCAGCTTGAAGTTCAAGTTATGCATCCACCATGGTGGTAAAGGCTTGGCAGCAGAAGCTTGAGGTAGCTGGTCACATTCAGTCCACATGAGGAAACAGAACGAGGCGAACACTGCTGATTGGCCAAAGTTCTCCATTTTATATAGCCTGGGACTCCACTTATAGAATTGTGTCACCTACATTTAAGGTGGGTCTTCCCACCTCAATTAATCTCTCAAGATAATCTCTCATAAGCATGCCTGGAGGGTAGATGCCTTGTCTTCTTAAGGTATCAATTAATATAAATGATGACAAATATATTTCAAGTTTGTGTTCTTAAAAATTATAAGGAATAGCCTGTTCTCAAGAGGACAGAGTAGTATTTTCAAGAAAGATCAGGAGTTCAGTTGTGGATATGTTGAGTTTGAGGTAGTAATTACTCTTCTTTTCTTAACATATTTTTTCCTTTTATTTATTTATTTGAGAGAGGGAGGGAGAAAGAGAGAGAGAGAAAGAGAGAGAGAGAGGCTGATATATAGATAGAATGAGCGCACCAGGGTCTCCAGGCACAGCAGATGAACTCCAGATGCATGTGCCACCTTGTGCATCTGGCTTACGTGAGTACTAGGGAATCAAACCTGGGTCCTTAGGCTTCGTAAGCAGGTGCCTTAACCACTAAGCCATCTTTTCAGCTCAGTAGTTAGTCTTTTAAGAAGAGATGGTGAGAGTGATGATAGATGTAAGAGCCTGGATTTTGAGAAAGAAATCTGTGATAGAGATCTAAATTTTACTACACACGTGCACATTTGGAATGCGTGCTGAGGCCTTCAAACGATTGAGTCTATTATGTGAAGAGGAAAGTCAAGGATTGAGGCTTTGGTTGCTCAAATGCTATGAAGCAGAAGAGGAAAAGCAGGACAGGAGAGTGAGCTCTAGTTGCCATGGTGAGGTAGGAGGAATCCTAAAGGTCCAGTATCTTGGAAGGGAGGTCAGAATGTGTATAAGAGAGACGGGATGAACTGTCATCATTTATCTCCACTGTAGAGATCCAGCAACAAGTAAAGAACATGGCACCCAACACATGGCCAATCTTTCTTTATTATTATTTTCTGCTTAAAGGAAGGATTTTCCTTATTCCTTTTGTCTTTCTTCTTGGCCTTTGTAAATATGTTCTGAGAGTCAAACCCAGATGGAGTCTCTGTTATTACTTTTACAACATAGCGTGCTTTTTTTTTTTTGTTGTTTGTTTTGAAAATTACTTCTGAGAAAAGGTTCAAGACATAGCTGGTTGTCTACTGTTGCAGTCAGGTTCTCACTGCTGGTAGAAATCACCCAACTAAGAGCAGCTTGTGGGAAAAAGAGGTTTATTTTGGCTTATAGGCTCAAGGGGAAGCTCCACAATGGCAGGGGACAATGATGGCATGAGCAGAGGGTGTACATCACCCCTTGGCCAACATAAGGTGGACAACAGCAACAGGAGAGTGTGCCGAACACTGGCTTGGGGAAACTGGCTATAATATCCATATCCCCAACAATACATTCCCTCCAGGAGGCATTAATTCCCAAATCTCCATCAGCTGAGAACCTAGCATTCAGGATACCTAAGTTTATGGGGGACATCTGAATCAAGCCACCACATCTACACACAGTGAAGAGTCGGGATCCATTCTTCTCTTCAGCAATGGTAGCAACATGGTCTGCATACTCCTGTCAGTGAAGAGGTGGTGATACAAAGAGGGGAAGAGAGAGATGGGAGGTGACCTTTTCAAGGAGCTGTGGTTGCACAGGTTAGTTAAATTGAGTGGAGAGGTTTGAGGGAAGGGTGAAAAGACAGGACATGCAAACAGAAGGCAGGGTAGATTAAGGGTTGAGGAGAAAACTGAGGATAGGAGGCAAGATGAGAATTGACAGAAACAAGTTGCATGTGTAAAGCCTGGAATGAATGATACCTAACTCTCTAGATGCCAACTTTTAACAAAATATAGAAATTAAAATTAAAAAAGAATACCCATAACATTAAAATCTCCAGTTTGCCATATGTTGATAGTATTATCCATTCTGCAATAGACTCTGTAACTCCACCCCAAAGATCCTAGGAACCTTGTGAGTAGGAATCATTGCTCTGATGAGAAAAAGAGGCCAGGGAGATTGTGTGGCTGATGAAGGTCATGTTGATGAGCACAAATTCGAACCCAGGGCACCTCAACCTCCAGTCCCAGTGCTGTCTACTCTGTGTCTTTGTGTGAAGTTTCTCACCACTGCTACCCCCTCTCCTACTCACACAACTTTTGGGAAGTAGTGACTAAGGGAAAATAAGGATTGGAAGATTCTTCCCTTCAGTTTGTATTCTCTTGCACACATCCATTATGTTGGGGGCAGTAAAATGAACTCAACACTGTCTTTGAATTTTTTGGCCACAATTCTAATTCTAACCAGGAGAATACATGGAAGAAATAACTGCTCCCTTCCCGATCTCACTCTCACTCTATCCTTTCTATTATTGAGAAAAATGCTGTGCAATTCTATTCCTATTATTTTACATTGTGAAGTGATGAAGAATTAGGGAATTTCTAGATAGCAGGTGACAAATTGCATTCTGATGGGCTGACATGAACCTATAAAAATGTTATCAAGATGGTATTAAACAGTCTGCTCCTCACTTAGCATCCAAGCAGGAAATTGGAGCTATTCTTGCTGGGCTATCTGATACTTTGATATTTTCATTTAGGTAATGCTATTTAAAATTTAACTGGATTACTGGTAATTTGTCCCTCAAAATGATGTACCTGTGCATTTCACTCATGATCTTTTCATTGGGACATTCAGAACTTTTTGGAGTTTTTGGAACCTTCTGTTTGAATCATTTGTTGTTTATTTGAAATCAAAAGAAAGTCATGATTTGATATTTTATTATGTGTCATGAGTCTTTTAAGTATAAGGTGTCATAAAGCATGTCTTTGGAATCAGCACTATTTTCCTGGAACTCTGCCTAATGCCTATCTCATGGAAGGGGCTCAATGTCATCTTTTTTCTGTCTAGTAAACTTTCATATGATATCTGTCCCATCTAAGAACAATTGATGACTTATTATCTGTTGAATTCAGCATGCAGGAGCAACAGTTCTATATTGTGGAGTTACCTCAGACCAATCTCACTTCACATAACTTCTTATAGCTCTTATAGAGGCAAGGTCATTCTATATCAAGGAAAAGTCATATACCTGCCTAAAAGTAGGGTTAGAGGGTCTGTTGCATTTACCTTCATGTTGCTAGGACAAGCACCCAATAAAAAGCAGCTGATGATGTGCCGGGTATGGTGGCGCATGCCTTTAATCCCAGCACTCGGGAGGCAGAGGTAGGAGGATCGCCGTGAGTTCAAGGCCACCCTGAGATTCCATAGTGAATTCCAGGTCAGCCAGGGCTAGAGTGAGACCCTACCTCGAAAAACCAAAAAGAAAAACCAAAAAAAAAAAAAAAAAAAAAAAAAGCAGCTGATGAGAGGAATGTTTTTGTTTTTGCTTACAGTCTTGAGGGGAAGCTTGATGATGACAGGGAAAAGCATGACATGAACAGAGGCTAGACATCACTTCTGCCACAGTACTTGGAAAATAGGAAGAAAGTGAGCTTAGATTAGTCAAAGGGAGCAGGCTATACCACCCCAAACCTGCCCCCCCAACACACCTCCTCCAGCAAGGCTTCATCTTACAAATTGCCACCAGTTGGGTACCAAGCATGCAAAACATATAAGTTTAAGTGGGGAGGGAATCTGATTTAAAACACGACAACATTATGACACTCATAGCATTTGGTTTGGGGACGAGAGAAGCATCTTATTTAAACCACCATAGGGTCATGACACTCAGAGTGGCATTTTGTTTACAGACAAGCATAATTATTTTTATGATCACAAAGTTGTATAGAGTATCAAAAGTAATTTTCAAGTGTAAAGCTCTATTTTGTGAAAATAATAACAGTTTTCATCTGATTTGACTCTCAGGTCTTATCTACTGAGCTCAAGAAGAAAAACAGAAAGTAATAAGGAGGGCTAGAGATATGACTTAGTGATTAAGGTACTTGTCTGTGAAGCCTAAAGACCCAGGTTCAATTCCCCAGTACCCACATAAACCAGATGCACAAGGTGGCACATGCATCTGGTATTCGTTTGCAGTGGCTGGAGGCCCTGGTAGGCCCATTCTTTCTCTCTCTCTTTTGTTTGCTCTCCCTCTTAAATAAATAAATGAATTAAAATACTTAAAAAACCCATAAAAAAAGAATAAAGAAAATCCTTCCTTTAACGAAAAAAAAATAGCATATTGAGCATGTGTTGCATGCCAGGTACTTTTTTGTTGCTTGAACTGCAGTGGAGAGAAGAGAAGGTGTCCATCCTCTGAAGCCACAAAGGGTTCCTGTCATGCAAGCCACAGTGCAGACGTCCTGCGAGACAAAGCAGACTGTAGAGACTTAAAGGACATAAAGTTTGGAGAGTACATATGTGGTAGTGTAGCTTTACAAGATGCGGTTGTGAAAATTCATATTTTGAAATGACAGAGAAAAATATACGATGTGTACTGTACATCTCTATAGCAGTCACCATCTCATTGTTGGAACAAAATACCTGACTACAAGCAGTTTATGGAACAAAACAGTTTATTTGCGGCCTACAGTTTTGCAGGGAGGCTTCATCGTGGCAGGGGAAAACATGGCAGAGCCGTATTTGGCAAGAAAGTTTTGGGCTGCAATACTCCAAGCCCCACCTCAAGTGACACACCTCCCCCAGCAAGGCTCCACGCCCACAAAGTGCAATCAGCCAGGAATTGAGTATGACGGTTAAGCAAAACACTTGAAACTGTGGGGAAACATTTCACACTCAAACTACTAGAGTCTACTTTGAAAATGTTCACTGTAGCCAAACATAAACATGTGGGAAAAGTCAGAAAAGAAAGAAAAAATCAAAGAGCTTTAATAACAAAATAATAAGAAATAAAAAACATAATGAGTAAATGTGTCAGTTAAGACAGTAAACGTTAATGAGTTATGAAAGGGAAAAAGAGAAACACTTGAAAAGAAAATTTATCTACAATCTCTAAATGACTTAAAAAATGAAAATCAAAATGAGGGAAGCAAAGCTTTATTTGAAAAATTTCAAGAAGGAAAGGTTGGAAATTGGATTTTCAGATAAAGATGCATCATAAAATTCACACAATGCAACAAGGATAATTAAACTGCTAAAAAACCATGAAACCTACTGTAAAACTATCAGGGCCATGATGATGATGTGCCAAATAACAGCTTTGAATCATAAGCTAAACAACGGATTTTTAAAAACTTGCATACTTTATGTTTTTTTTTTTTTTTTAGTAACTACAATGATGAAATTATCATCCCCTGAAATGTAGAGAGAGATTCAGTTGGGTATGAGGATTTAAGTTTGCATTTGAGATATCTTAAAATTCCTAAAATTATATATCCTAAAATTCCATGTATCTAATGAATTCATAGATCTTGAAAGGCAAAATCTAGGGTGGAATTATTAAGACAAACATGGGCAAAGATAAAATAACTACTTGTAAGACACCTAGTATGTACCAGGGACTTGGCTAATTCCTTACAAAGTAATTTGCTTCACATAGTGTTCATTTGCCAGCTGAACACCTAATATGAGTATTGTGTAGTCACTGCACTTCATGAGATAAATAAGATATAGTTGGTTTCTTAAAGGAGTCTAAAAAGAAGATATTATGAGGGAGGGTAATAGAATCTAGGGGTGGAGGGATCTGTTAATATCCCACAGTTCATAAATATCAATGCTGGATGTTTAAATTATATACATGTGAATTCAAGGCCACTTTTTTTTTTAAATGTTCTGGCAGTGCAGATTTAACTTAGGACCTCATGCATGTTAGGCAAATGCTATACCACTGAGGAGTGTCCTTAGTCCTTTTTAAACCAATTTTTATTTTGAGACAAGGTTATCTTATTACTAAGTTGCCCAGGCATACCGGGCGTTGGCAATCCTCCTGTGTCAGCATCCTGGGTGGCTGGATGTTCGGCCCATGCCACCAGGCCTGGCTGTCTTCACATAGCTGTATCTTTCTCCTGTGACCAGTACTTACAACACAGAAGGACAGCTATCCTTGTGGCCAGCTCCTTCAGAGCATGCTTGCCATTTTTAATGTTTATGAGCAAACACCGGTCACTTTATCACAAATAAAACTTGTGATTATTTAAAAGCCAGTACTTCTAAAGATGTCTGACATCGTGTGGTCCTCTTGACCTGTTTTTACTGACGGGCTGAATTCCAGGTCCCTACCTTTCTGAGCAGGCTTTGTCCCATGTGGATGGTGGAGGAAAGCTGCACTACACTAGCATTCTGGGGACTAGTCAAACACCCTGTGTCCATGGGCAGGTAGTGGACAGAAGAGAGCAGTGTTTCTCTTTTCTGATACCCTAGCTGACAGCCAGAGGTCAGCAAAAAGCAAGTCTCATTTGCATAATTTCCTTATGGAAAAGTTGATGGTGTTCTTGGAGCATGAATACCAGAGAAGTCTGGCCTTTAGAAATGAGGCTTCCAGATAATTTAATCTCTTAAAGTGAATGTTAATATTTACATTATCTTGTTATCATCTTTGTGCTTTACTCTTTCTCTGAGATATGAGCCTGAAGGCACAAATATTTCAAACAGATATTCCCTTGAGAAAGATGAATCTATCACAGTATTTTATAGAGAAAAACAACCCCTGTAATCTGTCCACCTGAGTTTAAGTCTCATCAGGGCCATTTATTTTGATGGGGAATCTTGGGAATGTTACTTTGGCCTTCAAGGCTCAGCATGTTAAAACAAGGTATGAGTCTCCTTACTTAGTTCCTGGGATGATCAACTAAGGTCACTATTGAAGCAATCTACTGCCTGGAACATAGTGGCAACTCCCCTCATTATTTTTGTTATTTGTTTGGATGTGTATATCTGTGTGTGGTGTGTGAGAATGTTACATATATTTATGGTTGTACAAGTGTGGCATACTTGTGGAAATCAGAGGGTTTCTCCCTCTATTGTTCTGTACCCTTTTTAAAACATAATTTATTATGTATCTCTGTGTGTGTATGTTTGAGAGAGAGAGGGAGAATTGGAACGCCAGGACTTCTAGTTACTGCAATTGAACTCCAGATGCATGTACCACCTTATGCACATGTGAGACCTTGCACATGCGTCCCTTGTGCATCTGGCTTACATGGGATCTGTGGAGTCAAACATGGGTCCTTAGTTTTCATAGGCAAATGCCTTAACTGCTAAGCCTTCTCTCCAGCCCCATGTCTGGCTTTTATGTGGGGTGCTGGGCATTGAACTCAGGTCCTCATATCTCCTCAGCAAGCTGTTTCCCCAGCCTCTATTTTTGGTGGCGTTTTTGGTCACAACACATTTGAATTATTCCACGTAGTAGCAGATGCATGTTTTTAGAGAAATCTCAGCATTACTGATATGACCTACAAAATATTTACTAACATTA
Organism: Dipus sagitta; assembly: GCA_036346955.1. NCBI lineage: Eukaryota > Metazoa > Chordata > Mammalia > Rodentia > Dipodidae > Dipus > Dipus sagitta. The sequence goes on along the minus strand of CM070781.1, from coordinate 107,679,204 downwards.
CATTTTCCACAATTCCTTGCACCCATTGTGTGAGGTGCATCATGTTGGTGGTGTATGCCAGGTGAGATTATCTCGGAGTAAATCTTGGCCTCTCCATATTCTAAGTTCTTGATTCGATAATCAGTCTCCATCTTATTCACCTACTCTCTGTCATGTATGCTGGCCTCTCCTGTGAGGCTCTCACATATTAGTAAGATCTTTAGCTTCTCTGTACATTAATATCCTCATCCTCTAGATAGTACTGATTTTGGTGCCCACTCCATAAAGGTTCTTGCATTCTTCTTTGAGTTAGCATGTGTCTAGGCACCTCACAAGCAGCAAGTGCTAACAAAATCTCAGCAATTATGACCTGTGGACATTTACTCATCCCACAATATATGCATGTGATATTCTTATCTGGAAGGAGGGGAAACCGAGTCAGGGAGCAATTAACAGGCATGGCCAAAGTCACACATCTGGTTTGCAGCTAGCTCATCTCATTGCTGAATCCTCCTCAATGCCAAGTTACCACCATGACCCAAGGAACAGCCCATCTGTGCAAGCCATAGCCGGGATTTATTTTGAAGTCCAGGCTGTCTTTCTGCACAGCCCCTCCCCACTCGCACACACAGCACTGTTGCAGGAGGTGATGCTGCAGACCATGCATCTTCTTTCACACACTCTGCTCTTGAAGAAACACTCCCAATTACCATTGCCTGTATTCTCCGTGATTGCAATGTGTCATGACATTTCCAAGATGTAAGTTTCTTCGGAAAAGGCATTAGCACGGGGCGAGTGAAGCAGCTCATTTTTCAAACTTGGGAACTGTCGTTGGCGCTGCTTGTCTCCAGTGAAGCCTGAACGTGCTGTTTAGTGAGCTCTGTCAGGTGACCATAGTTCACCCTATGGGCACGGTCAGCTGCTCTCCCCATGGCAGGGTGTGGGGATCAGAACAAGGAAATGTGTCTGCACCTCTACTGCCTCTCTCTCTCTCTCTCTCTCTCTCTCTCTCTCTCTCTCTCACACACACACACACACACACACACTCACACACTTTATACTATGTACATTTGCCTTGTGTCAAACTCTCCTATATTCCCTGTTGCCTCTTATAGCCCTACCCTCTGCTGCAACCTGGACACCCCACTTTCAGACCACACGCTATTCCTGACCACACTTGACCAAGCATCATGACCCTTCACACTTGCCTTATCTGTCAGCCAGGGTCATCAATTATAAGTAAAGAAAATGCTGATTTCAGCAGTAGGAAACATACTGGAAAGCTGACACATGCAGAATGGCTAGCCTCAGAACACAGGCAGGGACAAAGGTAGCCAGAACCCAGGCCAGATTTCTAACAGCTTTGGTCTCCCTGAGGCAGGACTGGCCATGTGGTAGCTCAGTTCAGTGAGGATGCTGTTGAGGAGGATGTGGCTACCATGTCCTATCATTGGCTCCAGTCCTGAGTAGATGTACCTTTTTGGCCAACCCTTGATTACGTCTCTAAAAAGCAATGAGGGAGTCTGGGAAAGTTGGAAACTGGATGCCTGAATTTACAATGGTTGCTGTAACCGAGTACCACAGACTGAGTGAGTTAGAGCAGCAGACATATGTTGCTTCACAGGCATGGAAACCAAAATCCAGGTGTCAGCACGCTCCCTCTGAAGGCATTAGGGAAGGAAGAGTCTACCCCAGATCTTTCTCTTAGCTTCTTTGCTTATTATAATGAACTATGGAGATTTCTGGGATAATTTTTATAGGTATGTATATATGCACGTGTATGGGGTCTATGGGGTCTATGTGTGTGCGTTTGTATGTGTTTGTGTGTGTGTGCACATGTATGTAAGCCAAATGTTTGTGTATTTTTCAATAGCTCTTCATCTTTTTATTTTTTTGCAAGTGTGAATGTAGAGTATGTGTGTGGGGTATGCATGTGTGTGTATAGATGTGTAGTGTCCATACATGTGCCTTCAGAGGCAAGAGAAGCATGTAGAGTGTCTTCTTATTGCTCATTTATATATTTCCTTGAGACAAATTTTCTCTCAACCCAGAACTGCTGTCCATCAGTGAGCCCCAATGATCCTCAAGTATCTTCCCTCTCTGAAAGCTAGAGTTACAGATGTGTGTGCCCAGCTTTATATGTGGGCTTCTGAGGAGTTGAACATGGTAGTCTCTGGCCCCAAAGGCTCTCATGCTTAAGAAGCAAGTACTCTTAACCATTGAACCATCTCCTGAGGCCCCCTCCACATTATTTTGTGAGAAAGGGTCTTTTATTGAACCTGGAGTTCACCAATTCAGATCTTCCTGTCTCCAACTCCCTCTAGGGTGTTTGGATTACAGGCATGCACCAGCACATCCAGTGGTATGCTGTTCTGAGGATGAAACACATGACTTTGTGCATGCCAGGCAGACACTCTCCCAATTGGGCTATATCCCCAGCCCTGCATTTTCTTATGTTGCATTTATTCACATGATCCACCTGTTTTAGTATCACCCTCTCCTGTCCTGGCTAATATTTGCCTATTGACTTGTCCTAGCAGGCTTCCCTGGTGACTCTCTTGGACAAGATGGCATTCTGTCTTGGAACTTCTGGGTTTGTCTTGCCTTTTTCCTAGCCAGTCTTCCTCTACACTGAGCTTCTGGGTCACTATAATTGGTTTTGTGGTATGGTAGGCACAGTCAGATAAATTAAGGAAATGAAGATTGACAAGATACGCATCCCAACCTCTAGAACTGTGGGAGCAGCAAGGTAAACAAGGTAAAGCTCACGTTTTGTAGTGACAAACCTCCCGTGTATCTCAGTCCTTTGTAGGATGGGTTGCTACATCTGACTATTCAAATTTAAATTATTTAAAATTGAATACAAATCAAAATTCAGTCACTCTGAATTCATAGTCCAGTGAGTGGAGCAGGTCTGGGTTGTTCACATATGTGTGTGTGTGCTTATTTGTGTGTGTGTGCATATACATATGTGTGGAGACTGGAGGACAACCTCTAGTGTCATTCCTCAGGTGCCATCCACCTTTATATGAAACTGCTTTATTGTCTGTAGGTATGGAAACTGTCAGTAAAAAAAGTTCAAAAAATTTAAAAAAAAACACACACAAACACACACACTCTTTGCCAGAATCCATGCCAAGTGCTTGCACGTATGATGTCACCAATCACAAGCATAATCATGATCCATCATTCTACATTTCAGAAAACTCATATCCCAGAGAGGATGAGAGATTGCACAGTGGTAGCAGAGCTTAGTGAGAGCTCAGAGCTGGGATCCTGTAACTGTGATGTCAGTTCTATGATAAAGTTACAGCACACCAAACTTAGGTCCATGAGAATCATCTATAACTAATCCCCTGAACCCATGAGGCTTACCTTGGCATCTGCCCTGACCTCTCTGGTTTTGGCTTCATCACCTCCCATGATCTTCATGCCAAGGAACAGAAACCATTTATATATCCCCCAGAGCAAACCTCCTTTTATATTCATTCCTTGGCAGTGTGCATGTGAGTGTCCTCTGCAGGCTCTGCCTTGGTCAGTCATTTTGGGATGGAGATTACATTTGGCTTCTCTGGGACTAATCTCGCGACCAACTCAAACTCTACAAAGACAGCCCCATCACCCATCTTTTGGAGCCCTTGTTCATGTCTATGAACCAAGAACACATGACCACGTCCTCTTAGCAACTTCAAGTGTGGATAGGTCAACAAAAAAGAACCACCATAAACAAGAAACCATGACCACAGATTTGATAGCAGGGAAAAAGAAAAAGGAGGGGGAAGAGTATGGTATGAATAGGGAGCAGTGCCAGGAACAGATTGATAAATTAAAAAAATGAGGAGAGAAAAACAGAGGGGACACATTCAAGGTTCATAGGGACCCCTGTTTGGGGAGTTCACATAGACCTTATGTTTAATGTTAATGATTAGTCAATGATTCTAAGTTCTATATAAACAAAATTAATAAAGCCTACAATATTTAGAGCACTTAATTTGCTAAAATCACAGGCATCTGTGTCTATTAAAAATGACAGATGATTAAGATAGCCAAAGTTTGGTGGAATCTGCTAGCTAACAAGGTAAAATTATAATTTATATCCTTATTCAACATAATGAAGACAATTAAAAAGAGTGATAAAACCTTTTGATTAACCCTCATCTCCTCTTGCATAGCATTTTATCATAAAAATGAAACCTTCAATGCTGTGTGCTTTATTCCAGCTAAGAGTATGAACGTGTTCTCATTTTGGGGTACAACGATATACATGAACATATGAAATGTCTCCTTCAGTTGGGGCCTGAACCCTGATAAAGTGGAACTCAAGGGTGGATCTCATGAAGCAAAGTCATGTCACCATTGGCTGCAGGCTTCTGTTCTGACCCTCTGACCACCTTCAATATCATCTCTGTTTTGCACTGGGAGTACCTCAAGTCCAGAATGACTACATCATCACATTGTCTTCCAGGAGTAAAGGGTGCATCACAGGGGAGGGACTTCCTTCTCTGTCCACTGCTAAGGCTTGAGGAAAGAGAAGAGTTCTCCCCCGCCAAGAATCTGCTTCATAATTTGGAGTGTGTGTTCATGTCTGTGAGGGAGGGTGTGCTTGTTCCGTAGCATGCCACATGGATGCATCTGGGGGTCAGATGACAACTTTAAGGTATCTAACTCATCTTTTGCCTAGTTTGAGGAAGGGATTCTTGTTCTTATTCAGGGATCAGTTTGCCAGGCTAGGTGGTCTGAGAACTTTTGGGAAATTATCCTGTCTCTGCCTCACATCTCACCGTAGGTGTGTGGGGATTACAGAAGCCCATCCCAGCTTTTAAGTGAAGGGCTGAGGATCCAAACTCAAGTACCTGTACTGGCAGGGCAAGTGGTTTCTTTTTATGATTTCCTCTGTGTGTGTGCTTAGACGATGTGTGGTCTGGTGTGTGATGTGTGCATTTATGTGCACGTGTGCATGTGCAGAGGCCAGAGGAGAAAGCTGGGAGCCCTCTACTTCCTCTACCTGCTCATCTACATATTCCTTGTGTTGGATACACTTACTCAACACAGAGCTGTTTTGGTAAGCAAACCCAGAAATTCTTCGCTTTATGCCCCCTCTCTAAGACTGGGGTTACAGATGTGCATGGCCACTCCCAGAAGTTCTGTCTTTCCCTTGCCCTCATCTTGGGCAGCAAGCACTCCTAACCACCGAGCAATCTCCCCAGCCCATGGAGGCAGTGCTTTATGCATTGAACCTTCTCTGCGCCCTTGAATCTATTCTTTCAACATGAAATTTCTGTCCCCGCCCCGAGGATGAGTTCTTCCCCTTCAGTAGACTAAAAGGGACACAGAAACAATAAGATTCCCCAAGAGTGGTGCTGAGCTAGCGTTGTTAATATCCCCTTGTCCAGTTGAGTTGAATGGGAAGAAGGTAATACAAGTCACCATGAAAAATTAGAGTGAAAGAGACAAGGTTTATTTATTTTTTTTTGCCTTCCTTTGCATTCTTCATCCATTATGCTCCATTCTTACTCTGTACAAAGAAGAAGCCTTGAATTAAATGACGAGGAGTCACCAAGATAAGCAAGAGAAATGTGAGCTTCCTCGTGAGACTCATACTTTGAAGATGGCTGAGGTTCACAGCTAATGTGGACTTCCGTGTGGGAAGGTGAAATGGAACTTGCAGACTCACCGCTTGAAGACAAGGGGAAGGAGAAATGCTGGAGAAGGAAGAAGGTCAAAAATCCATAAAGGAAGGAAAACGGATAGAAAGAAGTTGACCTGCAAAAGGAGAATGGAATAATGTGAGGTGAGAGACGAGAAAGATGCATCCATCAGCTGAAGAATGCTATAAGCTCCCTCAAGGTGCAGAGGAAGAGGGAAGGATCCTTCTGACGGCCTCCAGAGGTGGTGCAGTCTTTCCACCACCTCGATTGTGACAGCTTGTACGGCACGGAAGGGCAAATTTACATGGCTTTTTTCCTTCCTAGTTTTCAGTGATTTATTACACCAGCTGTAAGAAACAACAAGCTTTTGGTCTCAAGAAGTGGGAAATAGACCAAGAGGTGACTGGGGGGAAAGGGGAGGAGGCTTGCATCGTCTCCCAGTCTGAGGTGCATGCCACAGCAACGGCAGGTGAACTCGGCCCTTTCTGACCATGCTCTGTGCTGTCTATGTGTTACTGTCTTTACAATGGGAACCTGTGATTATCCTGGCACCGCCACATGCATTCTTGGGATGATTCCCAAGCTCAGTACAGCACAGGGGCACAGTGGAGACGTCAGGAGGGTCAGCACTTATTTGTTCACCCAGTATTTTATCATTGTTATTTACCAAAATGTACATGCCTTTGGGCTAATACAGGAACTATTTGAATAATTTCATTTGCACATATGTTTACAGGGAAAAAAGACTAGAACTCCATTATTCAAAAACAAAATATCATAAGCATGATTTCTGGGTGATAGGTTCATCTTAGAATTTTATGTGCTTCTCGTTTCTAAATTTTTGGCAATGAGTACGTAATATTTTGGGAGTATGGAGAGGAAAGTCTTTTTTTTTTTTCCCTTCTTGGATTTTACGATGTCAGTCTCCTTGTTGTTGGCACAAAACACCCAACCAGATGAAGCTTATGGGAAAAAAAAGGATTTATTTCTATTTTACATTTTTTTAAATTAAATTTTATTTATTTGCAAGCAGAGAGAGAGATACAGTATACAGACAGAGAGAGAATGGGTATGCCAGGGCCTCTAGCCACTGCAAATGAATTCCAGACACATGTGCTCCTTGTGCATCTTGCTTATGTAGGTCCTGGGGAATTGAGCCTGGGTCTTTTGGCTTCGCAGGCAAATGCCTTAACTGCTAAGCCATCTACCTAGGCCCCTAGCTTATGTTTTTTTTAATGAATTTATTTATTTAGTTAATTATTATTAGTTAGTTAATTAGTTATTTCAGAGAGAGAGAATGGGCACACCAGGGCCTTTAGCCACTGCAAACAAACTCCATGTGCATGTGACACCATGTGCGTCTGGCTTATGTGGGTACTGAGGAATCGAACGTAGGTCCTTAGGCTTCACAGGCAAACACCTTAAGTGCTAAGCCATCTCTGTAGCTCACAGTTTTGAGGAGAAGGGAAAGCACGGCAGGAGCACCATGTCTTCCCGTCAGCCAGGAGAAGTAGCAAGAATGAGTTCAGTGCAGCAAGCTGGGCAGGGCTACAACACCCCAAGTTCTACTTCTCTTCCTCCCACAAGGCTCTATCTACCTCACAAAGGTTTCACAACCTACTGAAACAGCGTCCCCAGCGGGGAGTCAAGCATTCAAGTACATGAGGCTATACTGGGAAATGTTATGTGCAAACTACCCTAATGACCTCAGTTATTAGTAAAAGTGAAGAAATTCAAAACTGAGCAATTTCAAAGCCAATGAGTTGATAGAGAACATGACATACGATATTGTTTGCATGTATGTGTACAGTGTGTGTTCATGTGCATGTGTGGAGGCCAGAAGTCATGGTTAGGGGTCTTCACTTCATTCACTGGGGAGGGTCTCCCACTTAAACTCAGAACTCACCCATTCAGCCAGTCTAGCTAGCAGCTTGCCCCAGGGATCTTATCGTGCTTCCAGGGTACTGAGATTCCAGGAGCTCAAGATCCAAATTCTGGTTCTCACACTTGCAAGACAAGTACTTTATCCACTGAGCTACACTCCAAGCCTGTATACAATATTTCTGATAAAGTTTTAAGATCTATAAGAATTTTTGTGTCTTAGGAGAAGGGTCTGTGGTTAAAGATGCTTAACCCTACAACCCTGCCAACTGGAGTTTCGGTCTTCAGCCCCAAGGTAGAGCCAGACACAAAAGAGGTACACGGTACATGCATCTGTAAGTCCAGTGCGGCTAGAGCAATGGAAAGGGGAGAGAGGAAACACCTAAGCTCATGGGGTCAGACAGTCTGGTCTGGCCTTTCCAGAAGTATAAATAATGACAAAAGAGACACTGTCTCAAACAAGGTGGAAGGAGAAGATGAATACAAGTATGTTTTCTGACCTACATACCCACACACCCACCCACACCCACCCACCCACCCACCCACCCACACACACACACACACACACCATGGAATGTGCATATGCTCTCTCTCACTCACACATTATCATCACCAAACACACAGAAATGCACATAAATTTTGAAATCTTAATTTGTAATTGTAGGAAGAAAAGAGGTTGGGTGGTAGGTATAAAAATAGTTTTGAAGGGAAATCTATAGAAAATAGATTTGAAGGCCAAATTTAAAGGGTTGCAGAGTAAAATTCTGATATCCCCAAATATTGTCTGAAATCCTACCATTGTGTTTTTAGTATCCTTCTCTCTAGGGAAATTATTTATAAGAAAAAAATGCACGTGGTCACTAAAGACCAGAGTTTATTAACCTGGCACGACTGAAGTTCTGGGCTACGTCACTGAGGTGGGGGTGTGTCTTGTACAAGGTACATGCCTAACCTCTGCCTCCTAGAGGCCAGCCAGTGGCACCTGCCCTTCTTCAGTGTGACAGCCAAACATGTCCACAGACACCACAAGTGTCCCCCTATCGCCAGGGTGAGGATGGAGGGAATGGACGTCCTTCCAGTTGAGAACCACTGCGCAGACCAAGTGTTGCTTCCTGTGGATTCTGGTTTAAAAAAAAAAGTCTTGGCTAAGGTTCTTGACCATTTTCTCCAAACTCGGCAGTGGCTAGATGAAATCAAGTGAGCCATAGATTTGGAATGCCTAGGTTGCCTATCACATCTATAGCTCTCTTGCCAGGTGACCCTGTGGTCACCTTGGGAAAAACCACTTAACTCCTTCAATGCATAGTTTCCTCGGTATAAAACACAAAACAGAGTTAGACACATCGATGCTGACTGAGATTCATGTGAATAAAGACAGCATTTAGGTCATATTGCACCACCTATCTACTCCTTTGCAGCCTTCCTAAGTACCTGGCTTCTTAACCTGATGTGAGTTGGCGTATGTGGTAGTTTGAGTATGAAATGTTGCTCATAGTCTTATGCATTTGTGATTAAGCTTCATACTCAATCCCCAGCTGGTAGAGCCTTGGGAAATGGAGCCTTGCTGAAGCAGGTATGTCTCGGGGGTGGGGCATGGGACTTCATAGTTCAGCCCCCTGGTCAGTGCTATCTAGTAGCTCATTCTTGCTGCTACATCCCAGCTATTATGTGTCAAGATGTGACGCCAGCCTCTGCTCCGTCATGCTTTTCTGCCATGATGAATGTCCACTTAAGACCCTAAGCCCAAACAGACCTTTTCCTTCCATAAGCTTCTTTTAGTTGGGTGTCTTGTCCCAGCAATGAGAATGTGTAACTGCTACAACATATCTCAAAAAAGAAGAAAGGTTAATTAATTAGTACTGTATAACTGACTTCCCACCAAAGACTTGACATCAAATTAGGTACCTACTTCTTTTTATCAAATTCTACTTCAGCCCCCACTCCAAAACTTCCAGAAAAATAAAATGAAATGTAGAAACTAACTTACTAACAAATGATGAGTTATTTTATTTTTGTCATTTAAGAGGGTCTCCACAGCAACCCTTATCATAGAGCCTCAGCCGCTTTAATCGTGACTGTCCTCCTGGAAGAATAATAACAGATTGAGCTAGACTGGGTAACAAGGAAACATTGCCTGCAGCTACCTCTCTCCTTCCTGGTAGCTGTAAATGGCTTTAATCTGCTTCCACTGGCGTTTTGAAATCAGAAGACATTCGAATACAGCCTGGCTAGGTGGCTGTGCTCTGAGAGAGAATTTAGTTTTGTCAAACACATGGCATGGAGGGACATATGTTGTTATCTGTGAAGCAAGCTGGCCCCTGCAGTTGCCCTGGCTCAGGGAGCTGCCTTGGGCCTTTGTGGTGATGATGATTCTTTGAAGCCCATCTGGGGATGCTCAACATGTCTGAGGGACTCTGATTGTGGATTGTGGAAGTGAGGTCTGAAATCAGGCTGAGATGGATTTAAATCCTGGCTCACTTGGCCCTTGGCTGGATTATTAAGCAAATAATGGACTGTCTGGCCTTCAGTTTTCTTAGGTGCACTATTGAGCATATACGCTAAGGGTTATCCAAAATGTTTGTGCCAGAAGTGTTTTGTGGGGCTGAGATGTAGCTCAGTGGTAGAGGCACTTGCCTAGCATGCACAAGGCCCTGGGTTCAATCCTCAGCAATGCCAAAATAAACAAAAAAAACAAAAACAAAAACAAAAACAAAATGATTCAGAAGTGTTTCAGTTTCCAGAGGTTTTAAAATTTTGAGATATTTGTATTGCCTTTACTAGTTATGTCCCTACTCCAAAAATTTGAAATCTAAAACATCCCCAAATCTGTAACTTTGGGAGTATCATGTCAGAGTTGGGGAGTGTGGAGTAGTTTGGATTTTTAGATGAGAAATTATTAATCTGGATCACGTTTACTTATTTTTATCAAAACAATATTTGTGGGCTGGGGAGATTTCTCAGTGGTTAAAGAAGCTTGCTTGCAAAGCCTGCTAACCTGAATTTGACCTTCCCCAGCACCCACATAAAGCCACACACGAAGTAGCACATGTGTCGGTAATCTCAATGCATCCACAACTCTGGGAGGCGGAGCCAGGAAGAACTGAAACTCACAAGCCAGCTAGATTGGCATCTGCTTGCAGTAGCAAAAGATCCTGTCTCGGAGAAGGTGTCAAGAGGATCCCAGATACCAGGAAGCTGTACTCCGACCTCCACACGTGCACTGTGGCACACTCATGCCCATATACAAGGATAGATTAAAAATAGTAATAACAAACCTTTGTTGTTTATTTTGTGACGGTCATTGCCCTAGGATTAAAATAACTACCATTTATAATGTTCCTATTATTGTGGAGCCTATGTTCAGCAATGAGCATGCTGTTAATGACTAGAAGTGGGTTTCCAGGAGTTGGGGGGAGGCTCCATGGTAAAGTGCTAGCTGCTCAAGCATGAAAGCCGAATTCAGATTCCCAACACCCACTTAAGAGCTAGGCACAGTGAAGTGCTTCTGTAATCCCAGCACTAGGAAAGTGGAGGCAGAAGGATGCCCAGATCCACACGAAATCTGGCCCTAGCACATGTGCTGTAATCCCAGTGCTAGGGAGAAGAGACAGGAGGATCCTTGGGGCTTGCCGAATAGCTAGTCCAGCTGAACCAGCACGTTTCAGGTTCAGTGAGAGATCCTGTCTCACAAGATAATTTGGAGAGCAATTGAGTCAGACAGCCAATACCAAACTGTGGTCACCACACACACATACACACATGCATGTGCATACACACTAGTGAGCATACATGTACACACACATACCACATATACATACACATGCAAAAAAATAGAGCCCCCAAAATGGCAGCTGGAGAGATGGCTCAGCAGTTAAAACTCTTGCTTGCAAAGCCCGAGGACCCCAGTTTGATTCTTGAGTCCCTGTGTAATGTCAGATGCACAAAGTGGCACATGCATCTTGAGTATCCACATTAACTCTATGTTTCCTCTCAAATATATTCCCATGTAGGTAGATAGATGGATAGATTTTTTTTTTTTTGTAGCAGCAGCTATGGTTTCAAACATACTCTTATGTCTAGCTCCTTTTGGTTGATAATGGTACTTAAGATTTATCCTCCTGTGCATGCTAATTTCCATCTTTCCATGCTTATATATTTAGTACTTTGTATCTTCTGGGCAGTATACTCTTTGCCTTCTCCACTAACCTTATTTTTTTTTTTTATAATTCTGCAAAATCTACTCTGTCTGTTACTAATACAGGGCAATTGGCTTTCTTCTAGGTGTTCTGTTTGTGTCTTTTTCCTATTTACTTTCTGTATATCTCTGTCATATATTATAATGAGTTTTTCCTATTGTTCTAATTTTGTTCTGATTCTAGTGGGATATTTATGTGTATTAATTGGAATCATTAATTATTTTGCATATATTGTGAATGTTTTTAGTGTGCTATCTTGCTATTTGTTTTTCTATGTAATTACTTCTGATGTCTGCTTCATTGTTAACATACCTGCACTGTCCTCCTGACATGAATTGACTGGAGCATTCATGACCCCGCATTGATTACTGAAACCTTCACAAGACCTACACTATTCTGAGCCCATCAACATTTTGACATTGCTGTCGTTATCTTCACATTGCTGGGATAAAACACCTGACCAAAACCAGCTGATGGGAGGAAGCGTTTTTTGTTTTGTTTTTATTATTATTATTATTATTATTATTATTATTTTGGCTTATAGTCTCAATGGGAAGCTTCATGATGACAGAGAAAAGATGGTAGGCTGGACATCACCTCCTTTCCAATATCAGGTGGACAATAGCAGCAGGAGGGTGAGCCATCTAACACTGGAAAACTAGGGGCTAATAAACCTCAAAGTCCACCCCCAGCCACACACCTCCACTAGCAAGACTACACAAGTTGCCATTAGCTGGGGAACATTGAGAACATGAGTTGATCGAGGACACTAATTCAAACCGCTACAGATGTGGAAGGCAGAGGATTGAGAGCACAAAAACAGGAAGGACTACCTTGAAAGAGGAGGGTCTTCAGTGGAATGGGAGTGGTGGAGAGGGCACAATAGAGGGTAAATGGATGGGCAATATGTCCAAAGTACAGCATGTTCAGATGTTAAAGTTCCCAATTAAGTTAAAAATATATACCACCTACCTTCTCATTGATTTATTGCATCTCATTTAGGTCAGTGATATGCAGGAATGTGTAACGTGTATTCTTAACATCACCTTCTGCCTTCCTGTGCTATTATGCTACTATGTCAACATTGAAAGATTTTCCAGTCCCACTACTCCATTTGTCCCTTATCCTGCGCTATTATTCTCACACATAGTATTTATAGTTGGTTTGTCATCCCAGGATACATTACAATTGTCCTTCCTTCGGGCAGTCATTCTTGTCAAATATTTTTAAATAAAAAATATTAACATTGATTATTAAAATAAAAGTAATAAACATGAAAATGTGCAAATAAAATTAGTTGAGGGGCTGGGGAGCTGGTTCAGAGGGTAAACCCTGTTATTCCAGTGCTGGGGAGGTAGGAAGAGGAGACTCCCTTGGCCTTGCTAGATAGATAGCTTGTGTAGCTGAATTGATGATATCAGTGTGACACCTTATCTCAAAGGATCAGGTGGAGACTCAGTGAGGAATGTAACCAATGTTGACTACTGGTCCTCCACATACATGAACACATGCATGCAAACATACGCATGCATACATAATACACCCATGGACACATCACACAACACCACCTGAGACTACATAGTAAATTCCAGGATCCTTCTGTCTCAACCACCTGAGTGCTGGGATTATGACTGTGCCCCATTGTGCCTGGATATTAACTTTTTAAAATATTTTTCTTTTGTGCTCAGTCTAAAATTAGGTCATGTGATGAATTATTTAAATATATCATATTATTTGATTCTTACATTTCTATTTGTTCCTTTCATAATACTGTCACTTTTCTGTTGAAATTCCCGTTTTCTTTATGCAGGCTACTCAATTTTTTTTTTCACTAGGCTCTTTAACATGTTGGCAGTAGTTATTACAAAGTGCTTTTATGCTATGTGTAATATTTGGTTCACCTGCAAGTTCACTGATCAGTGTTTTTCCTCTACCTTATGAGTCATGTTTCCCAATACTGTGGAATATTGCATATGAAAGAATCCAGCATGAACTAAATACCATTCACTGCAGCAGAGGGTTTCTAATCTCACCCTGATTTTTCTGGGCTTGGGTTGGGCCACAGCTGTAGTCTGTTTCAGTTCATCGCTGACTTTAAGTGTTTTGAAGGCGAGATCAAGACACCACTCTCCAGTTTCTGGTACTTAGGACCTTGGAGAGCTCTGTCTGCTCTCTGACCACTGGTGTATTTTCACACTTAAGATGCCTGTTAGTGCTTCTGCCCTTGGCCATCCATGAGCTACCCTTTGTACTCGTGGAAGACTCCGGTGAAAAGAATGAGCAGGAAAACAGCCCCCTTGCTTGTTTCTCCAATTTTTCTTAGTTTCAGCCGGGGCCCTTTTGAGGTATGATGGGGTGGCTCTCTTCTTAGGGTCTACATCTATCTGAAAAAGAGAAGCAGATTCTCCAACGGAGAGTAAGTTAGCACCAGGACAAATGAGATAACCCTTACTTTTTTTTTTTTATAGAGAATTTAATAAGGAGATCAGCACAGAGAAAAATCAACTCCTACCAAATCAGAGAGCCAGAGCCTCAGAGGCCCCCAACACCTCATCACTGAAGCAGACCAAAAATGAACCCAACATGACTCAGGGAAATTTTGCGGAAGAGGGGGCGGAAAGAATGTCAGAGTCACATGTTGGGTCATGATATGCAGAGACATTTAGCTTACCCATAACTGTAGGCTAACTCCACAACGCATGACCCGTATACCTCAACAAGGAGGGGCCAAGGGGAGGGGGTAGATCACGGATGAGCCTAATAATGATACCAAACTGACTGTATTTGCTGAATACAGAACTGACTAATAAAAAAAAAAAAAAGAAAAGAAAAGAATGAGCAGATGTGGGGGGCGGGGCATGTGCGCTCACATGCCTCTGGGGGCTGTCTGCTCTCCATACTGTGAGCCTTCTGGGCTGCTCAGTAGCTCACAGATCAGTGTGAAAGCTGCAGAGTAGAACCCATGTGTGAATCAAAGAGAAGCTGCTCACATAGAGAAAAAGATAGGCTAAAACGCCAGTGATTTCCCACTGGTCCTCACAGCACTCCATGTGTATGAACAGAGTGGCTCCTTGTCATCTGACCAAGCTGTACCCTTCCAGCATCAACTTCCAGGAAGTCCCCAGTTTCTTTCCTAATTATAGCAAATATAGTTTATCTTTTCTTACTTGCTTTACAAGAACCACCTTTGTCATTTCCATTTTACCAATCACCCAAACCTCTTTCTCCTGTAACCTTCCATCTCAACCTCATCTTTCTAAGCAAACCTGCCCTGGAATCGAGCTAAAGAGCTCCTTAGGAAGTCCCATGTACCTATCTTTCTTTAACCCCTTGTCACACTTTCATTTGGTTATTTGTATATCATCTTATTTCCCACAGTAGAGTTTATGCTCCATATCTAATACACTTGTATCTCTTTCAGTGATTCTAAGACTGTTTATTGAGTACTTATCTGCTGCAAATGGCTTTCCAATTCTAGTTGTATGCCAGCCTCCAGAACTCTGTAGTTTCAGTACTGTGGCACATGCTGCTTGGTTATAGAACGGGCCACTGGGGCAAGGGATGTGTTGAAGTGTGACTGTCACATGTGCCCCACAGGCTCACGTGCTTAACTGTGAGGTAAAATTCTCCACCGCAGGCCATCCATGCATTATGTTGCTTCTTGTCAGGTATTTGGCAACAGGAACTAGACAAATAGCCAGTACAGAAAGTTGAGATTGCAGCCTACATCTATGTTGAGAGTCCACATTCACTTGACACATTCAAGCCTTCTGTGTTATCTCCCCCTGACCACATGTGTCTCTTCTCCCCTTCTGGCCCTGACACCAAATTCAATGATCAGTTGATCAGTAGAGCCAATCCATCTGTCAGTCGACACACGGAGCCTGCGAACTCTGTTTTTCCCTATTCCATGTCAGTATCATTCACCGCCTATGTTTCCCTCCGAGGTCACCCTTAAAGGTTCGTGTATCATGTTTCTCATTTCTGCCCTGTCTCGGAAATCCTGCCAGTCCATCTATCAAAGTAGTCATCACAAGCCTGATGTAAGAGTATGGCTCCTCTCACATTTTTCATTACTAGATAATTTATTAATATCCTTCGCAACCAGCACTAGATTTATCTTGATAAAACTTCTATCAGCAGCTACACCAGGGACACCGCTGGGACACACCAGGAAGAGCCAGAAGCTCACCTCCTTCACCCCTTAATACCTCTGCAGGCCCAGCCTGCAGTCAGCCCAGGGGGCCGGCAAGACCCAAAACATTTTATCATTTTGATAAATCTGACCTGGGGCAGCCTCAGAGGGATTGTTACCCATCTTGCCTTTCTTCTCTGCTTGTGGCAAATACAGGCTACTGTGCAGATCCAGAAAGGCAGGTAGTAAAGGGTGGATAAATTACCTTCAAAAGGGCCCCATTTATCTCGGTTTCATCTGAGCGTCTGCAGGGAACGGCTTCCCCTCTCAGCTCAAGTGAGCTTTCCGGGAGGCCTTGTATTGTGATGGGTGACAGACCTTCGTGTCATTTCCTTAGTGGCTTCAAAGCACAGATGCTTTAGCATGTGAGCTGAGGGGGTCCCTGTTGTGCCTACCATGTATCCCCTTCAGGTTCCCCTCTCTCCATGAGGAGAGCAAAGAACAGGGAGCGTGGCCCTCTCCCCACCCTTGCTGATTATCTGTGAAACAAACAAGCAAACAAAGGTCCAGGAAGCATCCTGTGTGAGGCAGCTGCCCTCCTGGCTTCTGGCCCATACGGTAGCGGGGGTATGTTGAGATGGGAGCAGTCTTTCTAGAGCCCCTCATTGTCCACAATTTACTTTATAAATGTGTCGTTTTCATGGTTTATTTTTCTTGATATCAGCCTCCTTCTCCCCACCTCACATCCACATCAAAAGTAACTCTCAAACAAAAACTAAAACACAAGTAAATAATTAAACATATACACAAAAACCACGGGCTGGAATTGTACACAAAGTCACTGTGTGCAAATAAATATCCACCCTCTAGACGAACCCAACATGGCTCAGGGAAATTCGCGGAAGAGGGGGCAGAAAGATTGTTAGAGTCACATGTTGGGTCATTATGCACAGAGACATTGCCTCTCCCCCATAACTGATGGCCACCCCCACAATGCATGACCCACAATCCCCATGGAGGGAGGACAGGGAGAAGGCTAATGAAGGTACCATCATGGCTGTATACATACTATATACATAACAAATAAAAAAATATCTACACTCTATATGTTGTTGCTGGAAGGGCTGATTCCTACAGAAACTAGAGAATGAATGGGTGCCCTTCATGACTCAGCATGTTTACATGATCACATTGGCCTCTAAGCAAACAAGTGTCTCAGGGGAAGCTCCTATTTTAACCCACCTTCAAACTGTCTTTTCCTAGACTCATTGGTGTCCTCTGTCTTTATGACTCAAACTGAGTATGCACAGAGGTATTCTTGCTTGTCATCTTTAAAAAAAATATTTTGATTTGTTTATTTGCAAGCAGAGAGCAGGGAGGGAGAGAAGGGGCACTCCAGGGACCTCCAGCCACTTCAAACTCCAGATACATGTGCCACTTAGTGCATCTGGTTTTACATGAGCACTAGAGAATCAAATACAGGCCATTAATCTTTGCAGGAAGCACCTGAACTGCTGAGCCATCTCTCTGGTCTGTTTGCTATATTTATGACATTGGCTGAGCATACCCATAGATGCTCCTGTCCATCATCTTTGTCATACAAACTGAACATGCCCCAAAGTGTTCCTGTCCACCATTTTAACCTTGTGGGCCTGTTCTATACGGTTCTGAACGAAGCATGCCACCCACCAAATTTGTCTGCCACCTTTCTTTCATAAGGTAAGCCTCAAACAGCAAGCTAAAGAACAAGCCTGTCCCTGAAGTAGTTTCTTCTGTAAGTGCATATAGAATAACCCCCTCTTTGTGTCAGAAGCCACACCAGCGGCGGTCAGCAGGTCTCTCTCCACTCTTCCTTCTTGGTCATGATTGTTTTGATTTTGTGTTTACTAAGACTGAAACCTGTTACATTTGGTTACAGTAAAATGAACAATGGTACATCTATACTGTGGGATGCCATTTAGTTGAACAGATGCATATGTTAGATGTGGAACAAGATTCAGAAAGCATTACCAAGTGAAGTAGAAGACCTGTTTATAGGATGCTTCTCTTACTCAGACAACTGCCTCATGGAGGATATACAAAGAACTGGCCATGATGGTTTCACAGGACAGAGACTTAGCATGGGAGTATGACGAGGAAGAGCTTTTACACTGTCCTTTACCATATTTATAATTTCCCTTTCAATGGAAGGTTGAAGTTTCTGATTCTTTTTCCTCTTTTAACATTTCCAAGGCTTGTAATTCTTCTTTATTTCCCTTCTTCCTTCCTTCCTCCCTTCTTCCTTCCTTCCTTCTTTCCTTCCTTTCTTCCTTCCTTCCTTTCTCCCTTCCTTCCTTCTTTCCTTCCTTCCTTCCTTCCTTCCTTCCTTCCTTCCTTCTTTCCTTCCTTTCTTCCTTCTTTCCTTCTTTCCTTCCTTCCTTCATCTCTTATTCCCTCCCTTTGTCCTTCCTTCTTTCCTTCCTTCCTTTCTTTATATTTTTCTCTTAAAATGAGCTAAAACCTACACTATCTGGTTTTCTCCTTTCATTCTCCTCCATAGATAAAATCCATGTCACGCAGGTGGATCAAGACTGAATGAACTAAGGAAATATTCCTAAATACAACATGCCACCCTACTGATTTTCATGCCTGTGGTTCCCACAGTGGTCTGAGAAGGAACAAGGAAAGAATCTATTATTTTTTTCCACTTGAAGAAACTGAGGCCCTAAGAAAAGTGATTCCACGGCCACACATCCTAAGACCAAGAAGAGGGATTCAAATCTGAAGTTGATGGAGTCTATAAAGCATATCCTTTGCTTTTTGCCCCACTCATACTTACAGAAGACTTTTTTTAAAGGCCTTGTTGGAGGTGGAGGTGGGGGTGTGAGTGGGGGAACCAGGTTCAATTCTGTTTTGCATGGCTTCCCCTCCACCTGCTGCAAACTTGGGGAACCCCCCCAGCTCATTCCTTTGCTGATGATTGTCTGTGAGCTGAGCTGTGGCTCCAGGAGCCTGCTAGAGAAAGCTTAGCTTTTCTGATTTTTATTTCAATGCTGAGGATGGCTTCAGCCTCCTGGACAGATGGCCAATTGCACTTGATCTCTCAGAGTGCACATACGTCAACAGTGACAGAGAGCTTCAGCTGTGACCAGAGCTGGGACAGCCGTCCAAATGCAGGGCCATTTGTCACTGTGGTTGATTCCATAAAAACAGCAATGAGAGGGCAGATGATGGGATGCAGCTTCAGCTCTCTGAAGCGTGGCAATGCTAGGCATACCCAGCATGCACCTGGCTTCGTAAGTATGGAGACCACCGATCTTGGAGAGGCTTGGCACCTGCAGGGTGCGCCATTCTTGATGTAACAGCCATTCCCAGTGACTGCTTTAAAATATGCTGCTACTGCAAACACACAAGATAACTCCTCATTTTGCTGCCTTAAGTCAGGAGACCCTGTGGAAAAGGAACTTCTTTTCTCTATTCCACTCCCCACTCCTGCTGGCGATTTTCCTTTCTTTCTGTTGGATATCGCTTCATCGTTTATGACCAGCTCCTTCAGTGCCCCAAGGAGAATGACTGGCACAAGGGCAAGAAATGCAGGTTCCACTGCCCCTTAGTTGGGAAGCCTAGGGGTTGCTGCGGGCAGTGCCTGGGGCTCAGCCTCCTTTCTGTTATGTGCACACTGAGCGGCATCTTCACAGCTCTGATTGGTGTTGAGGAAAACAGCATCCGCTGTGACAGGTTCAAAGTTTTCCCTGGGTGTAGCAGTTACCTTCTTGTGTGGGAAACAAAACAACTAACCAAAAGCAGATGATAGGAGGAAAGAGTTTATTTCCACCTGTAGTTTTTAATATTTTTATTTATTTATTTGAGAGAAGCGAATAGAGAGAAAATGTGTGCACTAGGGCCTCCAGCTACTGCAAATGAGCTCCAGACATATATGCCACCTTGTGCATCTGTCTTATGTGGGTCCTAGGGAATTGAACCTGGGTCCTCTGGCTTTGCACGCAAGTGCCTTAACCACTAAGCCAAACTATCCAGCCCTCCACCTGCAGTTCTGAGTGGAAGTTTCATGGCAAGGGAAATCATGTCCAGAACAGACAGCAGGGCATCATATCCTGCCACATCATCTGGAAGGAAGTTGTCTAATGACGAGGCTTGAAGCTGGGCTATTTTACTCCAAAAGAAGTCATCTAATGACTGAGTTTGGAGCTGGGCTATTTTACTCCAAAGGCTATCCTAGATATGCACCCCTTCCAGCAAGGTTCCACCTCTCATCAAAGGTTCCAGAGCTTTCCGAACTTGAAATCAGCTGAGGACCAAGTAATGAAAACACACAAGCCAATAGGGACTGTTTCATTCAAACCATCACACCTAGGAGAAGGGACGATAAAGAACCAGATGTACAGGGGTTCAGAGCAGGTGGACTGTGACTTGCTAAGGAATCCCAAGAACACTGGAGCCTTAGAACTGTGAGTGGGTAATAGATAACACCCTAATTGTTTTCAAAAGGAATAGGAGATAGTATATTCTGGAACCGAATGTGAGTGACAATGGCCCAGCAACAAAGATTCTCTTTGTTCCAAATGCACGTTCCAATGTGGTAACAGCTTCATGAAGTTTTTATATAGTGATAGAACAAAGAAAGTCACAAATCAAGGCACTCTTCAAATACATTGGTGGAAGCATCAGGTAGTTCAGCTATAGCAAAGCTTGGGAACCTCTGCTATGGGCTTCAGGTGCTATCTCATGACATGCTTAACCTTTGGGTTGGTGCCAGCTAAGGGTCTGTTCATTTGTACAGTCCAAAAGGACTTACCTAATAACCACCAGGATGGTAGGTCATACACAGGGTAGCAGTGACGATGACTGTCTGTCTAGGGGGTTAAAGATAGGGCAGCAAAGTTTGTCTCTGGACTTGCACCATTCCAAATCTGCAGTCACAGAAGTTTTCATCAGCCGATCATCAGCCATGCAGAATGGATCACGTACATGCACCTTTTCTTCTTTAGTGCAAAATCTCTGTCACCTGTGTTCTAAGTACTGAGTCAAATGTCCAGTTCAGTGAGGAGTGTCATATCCCAGGAAACACAGAAGTAAAGGCAGATATACTTGTTTTGGGAGAAAGCATCATAGTGTGCAGAAATCCACTGATTCAGTGCGATAATTAATGTTATAGGTCAACTTGATTTGGCCATGGGATACCTACTTGTTTGGCGAACTATTGTTCTGAGGGTCTTGTGATGGCATGATTGTATGAGACTGACATTTGCATCAGAAGGCTCAGTGAAGCAGGTGGTATCCACCATGGGGACCATGCCTTGTCTTGTAAATGGAAGATGTGAAAAGAGCACAAGCATGGTTATTCCCAATTTCTCTTCTTACCTGACTGTCTTTAAACTGGCACGGTGAGGTTTGACTCCCTGCTTTGAAACTGCATCTGAAACATGAGCTCCTCCAGGGTCTCAATCTGACTGGTGTCAGCCTTTAACTACATCAGTACTCTTGTTCAGTTGCTGATCCATTATGTAGGTCTTGGGATTTCTCAGCCTTCAGGATTGTATATGCCAACTTCTCATAGATCTCTCTCATCTAGATACTCTTCCTGCCATTTCTGTTTCTCTGGGAGTTCCTAATGCATTTGCCGATGAGCCCGTACCATGTGCGTAACAGTAGGAAGATGTCTATGTGCAGCTGTTGCATAGCAAATTTCTCTGAATTGGAATATTCCCTCCTGAAGAGAGGTACAAGGCTCTGGAGAGTCAGGAGGTCAAATCTGGGAGAACTGAAAGTCAAAAAGCCACATGGCCACTCCCCAAGGTTACTGGAGTGGACTCTGACCAGTGTACAACAATTAAAACACTCCCTCCTGGAGAGAGGTGCAAGAGACCAACAACTGGGAAAACAGTCACAAGACCCCATCCTAAAGAATTTAAAAGAGTAAACAACTGCTTGGGGAGACTCCCCCACTTGCCCTGCCCAGCTGCATACAAGTCCTGGAGATTGACCAGCCGAGGTGACGGCAGGTTGTCCAGGATGCAGGAGAGGTGCAGGTCCGTGAGTCGTTGCCTGTGCTGGGTGAGCTTTTCGTTGATGTAGCTACCTTCAAGTCATGTGTGCTTCTAGAAGCAACCTCTCATCCTTCTTTGTCAGTAACCCTAGCAAATTCATTGGTTCACCAAAACTATTTTGGTGCAATCTTGTTTTTGTCTGTCACTTGAGCTGTAGCTGGGATGGATAGACATGTGTTTGAGTCTCCCCAGTAGAAACATTTCCCATGACAATAGTGCAAGTAGAAATTGCCAGGTTCCATAAGAGGTTGATAAAGACTTGCGGCAGTTCAGAGGGCAGAGGATAGTGGAGGGGGCATCTTGAAGCAATGGACATCTGACACTTAAATATAACAAGGAACCTGGGGCGGGGGTGTTGATGCACACCTGTGATCCCAGCATTGAGAGGCTGAAGCTGAAGGACTGGGAGAAAAATAAAGAAAACCCCCCTCTACCAAATTATGATAAGAAAAATTAATATTTATTGAGCAACTTTTAAGAATGCTAGTTCACTTTCCCCCAAAGCCCCAGCAACCACGGGTTGTCATTCTCATTTCCTGCACTAGAAAAGCCACGTGCAAAGCGGCTGAGCCAGGGTAAAATCCAGATTTGCTGGCAACAGGACCTGTCTGTTCGTTTACTGTGTTTGGTTTTTTTCTGAGACAGGCTCTTACTCTGTAACTCAAGTTGTTCCGAAACTCACTGTGTAGCCCAGGGTGACCTTGAACCTCTAATGATCCTCCTGCCTCAGCCTCTCCAGCATGGGGGTGACAGTCATGTCCCTCCACGCACCATTTTACCAGCCCTGTTTACTCAGGGCTGGCTGACCTGCAAGCTACAAGCAAGATCACTTGACAGACTCAATAGCCGGATCACCCTTGAAGTTAGTCTCAATAAACTTGTATGTATCTCAAGTGAGGGTTTGGGGTTTTAGAAGTTAAAACATCAAACTACACACTCAGGAGGTAAACCAAAACAAAACAAAACAAAACAAAACAAAACAAACCAAAAAGCCAAATAAAACCAAGTGAGGTTAAGTCTGGGCATCTGTGAAATGGGTCCAGGATGTCTACGCCTGGCTACATTGTAAAAAGCAAAGGCTACAGTATGTGGAAATCATAGAGCAGGACGTCTGTTCCTGAAGTCGTGTCATCACTCTTTGGAGATTTATTTCCATCCCACTGTCATGCTTGCCACCCCCTTGATGAACTCAACATGTTCCTCATCTTGCCTTTATCGTTTCCTTCATTGCTTGAATCATTTATGCATATACCCATTCTCTCCTGAAATTGACACATTTCTGGTTGGAAATGTTGGGTTTATGGCCAAGTGTCCCTTCTCTCACAAGCTCCAGAGTGACCCCTATGTAGGGCAAGACTTGTAATTTCTTTTTCTAGTGCCACCTATAGCACAATGTCAGTCCTGAGAAAGTTTTTAAACCTATACTTTTATCAATCTATTTTTTAAGGCCTGATGTTTTTACCCCATGGAGATTCACAGAGCCATCAAGAGGAGCTTAGTGGGTGATGAGGGATTTAACAGCTAGTGCTCAGAACTGTGTATCCATTTCTAAAACCTGAAAAGAAGCCAAGTGTGGTTGTCATCTACGTGTGTGCATTTAGGAGAGAGAGAGAGACACAAGCACGTCATACCTAGAGTTGGACAAACACTTTGAACTTGGACATCCTTAAATGACAGTGAAGTAACTTAGCTATTCAGACTCTCCAAGTTAATTTATTCTGCTAGGCAGTTAATGAGTGCTTCCTGTCAACAATGGTGTCAGATCCTCCGGATATAGTGAATGTCACAGGAAATGCACTGTCACCCCAGGAATTGGCTGGGGAGATGGAGTGATGAGTCAGGATGCCACTGACTAAACATTATGACCAAGGTTATTTAGCAGAGAGAAAACTTTCCATAAAACATCCATAGTCCCCTTTGGATCTCTCTGACTGTGCTGATTTCTCCAATAAGTCTTGAGCTCCAGTGGGGAATATAAAACCCACCAATAACCAGGACAGAAGAGATTCAGCAAGGTTAGCCAAAGATTGAACCTGGCAAGGGAGGTGAAAGTCTCTTACCCATGAACCCCAGTGGGAATGTACTACCTGCTGATGCCTAATTGTGGGGGGAAGTGACTAAGAGGTAGGGGTTTTGAAAACTCCCATGCCGACACTTCAGTTTACAGTGGCCTCAGTCTTCCTTGCTAATGAGGGAATCTCATTCGAGGTTGAGGCTGGGCTGGACATTATCTAATTTCATCCTTTTCCTCCAAATGACGAGATGTGATACAACTGGTGTTGGGTTCTCTATCTCATAGGTAGAGGTTTCTTTCTCCAAGAATGTGCCCCCAAGACCAGGTATGGCAAAACGAGCCCTGGCTTCTCAAGGAAGGCTACCTTAAAGATGAGAAGGATATCTTTAATGTCTAGTATGTCAATATGGTACTCATATTGTGTTTCTCTCATTTCATCTCTGAAGGCTAATATTCCTTCTTATTGAAAATTTGAAGACATGAACACACAGCAATTTGATCATAACCCCCTCCCCTGGCTCTCATGAATCTCTCTTGCTCCACTCCAATTCCAGTGAACACACTCCTTTTTCTTTTTTTTTAATATTTTTATTAACAACTTCCATGATTATAAAAAATATCCCATGGTAATACCCTCCCTCCCCCCACTTTCCCCTTTGAAACTCCACTCTCCATCATACCCCCTCCCCATCTCAATCAGTCTCTCTGTTACTTTTGATGTCATGATCTTTTCCTCCTCTTATGATGGTCTTATGCAGGTAGTGTCAGGCACTGTGAGTCCATGGATATCCAGGCCATTTTGTGTCTGGAGGGATCATGTTGTATGTAGTCCTGCCCTTCCTTTGGCTCTTACATTCTTTCTGCCACCTCTTCCGCATTAGACCCTGAGCTTTGGAAGGTGTGATAGAGATATTGCAGTACTGAGCACTGTGGTCATTTCTTCTCAGCACCATTGTGCCTTCTGAGTCATCCCAAGGTCACTGCCATCTGAAAAGAGAAGGTTCTCTGACCAAAAGTGAGAGTAGCATTAATATATGGGTATGAACATTAAGAGAAGTGCTTACTGGGGAGTAGGGTGTGCATAATATATAATTTAGCCACACCAGCAGACGTTACACCCCTAGGGCTCATGACTACCCCTGTTGTAGGTTTTCAGTATCAGGGATGTATTCCCTCCCATGGAGCAGGCCTCCAGTCCAATTAGAGGGCAGTTGGTTTCCCCCATTACAGATGTGCCACTATTGCACCCGTTGGGTCATTTGGCCTGGCTGGCCAAATATAAGGCTTGCAGTGTCCACTGTTGACTATCTTCACTGATGATTTCTTTTTCTCCCATTGAGCTGCATGCAGAATGGCTTCTTCCAGCTTTCTGTCAGCTGGTCTGCATGGAGGAGGTTATCAGCTCAGATCCAGCAGGATTTCTCAGTGTCCTTGCAGCCCAAGAATATGAGGTCTTCAGCAATAGGGTCTTACCATCTATTCTTGGTGGGAAACCAAGGGCCTCAGCAATGGCCTATAACGTTTTGGGGGCATCAGTGATCTCCCTGGCCAACAACTCACTGGAAAATGTCCCACCCCTGGCACTGTAAATTTTCTAGCCACAATCTACGGCTCCTGAGTGGTTTTCCACGTAATTTGACCCTCTTCTATTTTGATGTCTCATTCTTTTTCTTTGCCTCCTCATTGGTATATGTCAAAATGTTGATGTTCTCAATATTGTGCAGGTGTCTTATGGAGGTAGCATCCTCCACTGTGAGGTCACAAATGCCACAGTCCCTT
The DNA here is from genome assembly GCA_036346955.1 of Dipus sagitta. Taxonomy (NCBI): domain Eukaryota; kingdom Metazoa; phylum Chordata; class Mammalia; order Rodentia; family Dipodidae; genus Dipus; species Dipus sagitta. The sequence goes on along the minus strand of CM070781.1, from coordinate 107,653,525 downwards.
CATATCTGGATGACAGTGTCCCAAAGTACTCCTCTACATCCTATAACTCAGTAGTAGAGGGGTTTCCTAGCACCTGTGAAGCCCTGGGTTCGGTCCCACAATAAGTGGTGACACAATAAACTTAGCTGACATTGTGATGCCGCTCACCCAGCACTCCGTTTCTGATGCGTCACTTTGCTGTTCTGGAGGAACCTGCCTTCCCGAACAGATTGAGTTTGACGGAAACTTTGTAACCTCCACAGATGGATTTGGGCTGTCCTTACCTCTCATCTTCAACCCAGTGGCCTTTCTTCCCACCCATCTTCCTGCCTCTTCTATGCCAAGGAAACATGTGCTCATCTTCTGATACAGTTTCCTCTATGTCCTAAATGCAGAAGCTTTGCTTACTAGAAACAGATACCCAAGTGCTTCTTATTTTAGGGACTGTTCCTTACAGCTGTGCATTCCTTAACACATATCTCTTTGGACGACTTTTTAAAAAACATATTTTATTTATTTGATAGAGAGCAGCAGAGAGAGAGAAAGAGAGAGGAAGAGGATGGGCACACCAGGGCCTCCAGCAACTGTAAATGAGCTCCAGATGCATGCGACCCCTTGTGCATCTGAATTACTTGGGTCCTGGAGAATAGAACCGGGATCCTTTGGCTTTGCAGGCAAATGCCTTGACCGCTAAGCCATCTCTCCAGCCCCAACAACTTATATTTTAAGAGACCTTATTGCTCAAGTACAGCCTCCTGTAGAGCACAGCTTTGAGAGAGAGAGAGAGAGAGAGAGAGAGAGAATGGGTCCACCATGGCCTCTAACCACTGCCAAGGAACTCCAGATACAAGCACCACCATGTGCATTTGGCTTACGTGTGACCTGGAGAATTGAACCTGTGTCCTTAGGCTTCGCAGGCAAGTGCCTTAACCACTAAGCAATCTCTCCAGACATCTTTGGACAACTTTTGTAAACAGTTGCTTTGCTGGAAATTTCTTTTTCTTGTTGCTTTATTTTCTGAATGAGGGTTTCATACTGTAGCCCCCAGTGACCTTGAACTCACAGCAATCATCTTGTATCAGCCTCGCAAATGCTGAGATTATAGCCATGCTGCACCACCCCATCATTCAATAAATTACTATGGTTTGTTTTAAATGACAAGAGTGAAGGAGATCAACACAGAGAAAAATCAACTCCTACCAAATCAGAGATTCAGAGATCCAGAGACCCCCCAACACCTCATTACTGAAGCAGAACAAAAATGAGCCCAACATGGCTCAGGGAAATTTTGCGAAAGAGGGGGCGGAAAGAATGTCAGAGCCACATGTTGGGTCATGATATGCAGAGACATTTATCCTACCTATAATTGTGGGCTAACTCCAGAATGCATGACCCATATACCTCAACAAGGCAGGGCCAGGGGGAGAGGGTAGGACATGGATGAGCCTAACAATGGTACCAACTTGACTGTATTCACTGAGTACAAAACTAATTAATAAAAAAATGAGTAAGAAACAAATACTGTAGGTCAGAGCTGTAAACAATGGTTCTACTGTTTCCCAGTTCTGAGGGTGAAACCCAGGCCCTTGCATATGCTAGATGGACGTTCTCCCACTGAGCTACACCCCAGCCGCAAAATAATTTAGGATAGTGTTTATGAAAGCACGTGTGGTTGGGATACCAGCAATGTAATCCTCCTATCATCTGTCTCCACCCAGGCTCGCAACCAGAATTTAGAATGGCAAGTCTCAAATACTGTCTTGTAATGGCGAAGAGAAAAATTGTATTTCGTTTGTTGGGGACTTCTAGAGAAGAGAAAACAAAGAACAGACTCACATCTCAATAGATGATCTCAGGGCAGAAAAACTGTGCTCTGAGTAGTCTGGCTTTACAGAAAAGTGAGATCTCCCTCTGCATGCTGAAAGGTGGGTTTGGTTGGTGCAGAGGGAGAAGAAAGGTCATTCCATTCACAGGACAGAATATCCAGCCACACTGAGACAAGTTCTGAAAAGCTCTCTGTGGCGAGCGCGTGGAATCTGAACCGGAAGATTAGGGAGGGGAGAAATGCACATGTACTGTGAGCAGGTGGAAGAAGGAGAGCAAAGAGGACAGGGTCCAACAGGCAGATGTCTGTGACCGCCGACTGTGTCCTGTGAGCATTCCGAAAAGACATCAGGAATATTTACTTAATTGTGCTCAGATCATAGATGAGGGCTCTTTCAAATATGAACCTATTAAGATCTTATTTCTGTAGAACAAGGCTCCCTCCGGTCATTCAGAATCAAGGGGGAAAAATGCTTAGAACAAGTATTTTTAGCTATGGGGTGAAATAAGCTGAAATTCTCAAATTGTTACAGCTGTATTTCAAAGGCGAAATTCAACACCAGTTCAAAGCGTGTCCGCATTCAAGTTGACAACCCAACAGTGAATTCTGAGAGACATGGACAGAAGGAGTTGCGAGGAGCACCGTGAAGGAGTTAAAATTTGAAGGAAAAAGGGATTGGGGATTATACAGAGTTGAACTATGGCAAAGGTTGAAACACATTCAAGAAAGCAATAAAGGCTAGTGAACCAGAAACTCCCTGCACACTTATGATAAAATATCTAGTTAATACCAAATGAAAGATTCAAATAGACTTGTTATGGCTCTTTAGAAAGTCTCCCTAAAATAATGCCCATATCCTCCCTTTCTTTAAAAAGCATTTTCACAAATAAATGTTGCCTTTAGGAAAGAAGATTGGCTATGGGGAATAAGCAGCTTAGTCAGAGAGAAAAAAGATAGGCGAGGAATGATTTCTGAACTTGGGATTGTTCTCTGGCCCTGCACCGGGAATCCTGTCTTGCAAACAAGTTTTACTAGTTATTTTATATCAGTACATGTGGGGCTTCTTGAGTATGAAATTGCATGCCAGGCAGGGCATTGTGGCTCATGCCTGTAATCCCAGCACTGGGGAGGCTGAGGTGGAAGGATCACTATGAGTGCAGGACGAGCCTGCTGGCCTGTAGAGTGAGACCTTGCCTTATACAGTATGCTCAATTTCCCCTCCCCTCCATCATCTACGTCAAAATGTTGATGAGCTCAGTATTGTACAGGTCTTACGGGGATAGTGACCTCCACTGTGAGGTCATGAATGGTTGAGTTCCTTCATGGCCAGAGGGTAATGCTCCAAAGGACCTCTCCCACCATCGAGACATCGAGAGGGGACTAATGAGGACAATAGGAGGGTCATGATCAATTATAGTATGCTCATGTATTAAGAGTCTCAATTTTTTTAAAAAAGTTCAAGGTCATCCTCTTGCTCCATAGTGAGTTTGAGGCCAGCCTGTGTTACATGTGACATTTTGTCTTTTAAAGATGCTGATTTATTTATTTTAATTTTTTTATTTCTTTATTTGAGAGAGACACACAAAGAAAGAGAGTAAGTATGGGTGCTCCAGGAATTTTTGCCACTGCAAATGAAGTCCAGACCCACGTGCCACTTTATGCATCTGGCTTTATGGGGGTACTGGGAGATTGAAATGGGGCTCTCAGGCTTTGTGAGCAAGTGCCTTTAACTGCTGAGTCATCTCTCCAGCCCCAAAGCTCTGATTTAATCGAGGAGATGGCAACAGGAAACTGGTCACTTCAGCCTAGGGTGGATATCTTTTGTGAGACAGAGCATCATAGGGACTTGGGGAACAGAGGAGGGAGTGAGCAATGCTTGGAGAACCATGACGACTTTCTAGAAGAACCCAGCTCGTGGGGGATCCGTAGAGTTCTTTGGGCTGGCTGCACAATGAGTTAGCCTTGGAGATCTGGTCAAATCCATCACAGAGGCAGTTAGGAAATGTTGGCAAGGTGGGTCTCAGTGTATGGAAGGGGCTCTTGTGGTCGCCCAGCAGCCAAGGTCTATCGTGGAGAGCAAAGAGCCTTAGCTTCCTTCTTTTGTGTGAATTAAAAATTGCTTACAAGAAATGCAACAGACCCCTCCCGCCAATCAGAGTTTATTTCTTTCTAGTTTCAATGACTTCACTCAACTATAGTCAGAAAATATTCAATGGAAAAATTCCAGAAATAAGCAGTTTATAAATTTTTAATTTGACTTGTTCTGAGTTGTGTGATGTTTGTGTCCAGCATGAGGCAATTGATCCTGCTTCTGATGTGAGATCGGAAGGCAAACTGTTGGCTTAGCAACATCACAACACCTAGTTGTTCACCTCAGCTCCTCTCCCCTGCCTCGCACACTGTGTCAGCTCACCCCATCACAAGCGGAAACAGTACGATGTGGCATTTTGGGACAGAGATCCAGAGAGAAAACACATCTATATAACTTTTCATTACAGTATCTTCTTATAATGGTTCTACTTTCTTATGAGGCATTATTGTTAATTTCTTACTGTGCCTAACTTTACTACATGTATCTAGGGGAAAGGTGGCAGTAAAAATTCAGCAGTCTCTACAGTTTTAGGCATCCCCTGGAGATTTTGGGATGTCGTCCCAGCAGACGAGGGTAGAGGGAATTTATTAGGAATATCTGAAGAGGTATGTGAGGAGTACATAGAAATGTTTTCCCCCAAGATCCCAAGAACTGTCACGAGTTAAGTAAGCTCAGTTCCTCTCAGGGTGCATTAAAACAGTAGAAATACATTCCCTCACAGAATGATGACGGAGGGCCAGGTCCCACATCAGGGTGACAGCAGGGTTGTTTCCCTCTGCAGGCTGAGGGAGAGGCTGTTCCCTGCCTTTCTCTTAGCTTCTGCTGGTTGCTGGAATCCTTGGAATTCCTTAGCTTGTAGATGGATTCTCCAAGTTACTTCAGTCTCTGCCTTTGTCTTCTTAAGCCTCTTTGCTTAGTAAGTCTCTCACCTTTTGTGCCTCTGAACAACTAGGCACTTATCATTAGTTTTAGGGTCTGTCCTAAATCCAACTCTATTTTTTTTTTTCTCAAAATCCTTAGTCCTTTTGTAAAAACTACAGTAAGAAACAATGACCTACTTTCATAGGTACTGCATCCTGGACATATGTGGCATACAGTTTTAGAAACATTATTCAACTCAGTGCCTTCCATTTTAATTTTCCTAAAATATTTTGGGAAGAATTTCATCCTATGATTTTATAGAGTGGAAAGGGGGCAGTAGTAATTATGCCTCCACGATAGGGGCCGATCTAAAAGGCAGGACTTGAGGCGAGGATTAAAGAGCTTCCAGTTTACTGGAGAGTTAAATGTCCAGGCCAGGAAGGGAGAGAAGGAATGAAAGTCAGGCATGCAAACATGAAATAATGACACCCACTGTTCTCAGGGCTGCCCACACTCCTAACGAGCTGCACAGGGGTGCCTTAGGTGCATGCAGGCAGCATGGATGGCTGTGCAGATGGGGTTTGCTCAGGATGAGGTTCAGAACCAAGGAGCTGTGCACACATAGGGAAAGCCTCCTTAGAGGGGAAAGGAGGAAGAATTCATTTCCTAGGTCCTTCTATGACATGCTTTCTTTGGCCACATGTTATGGCATGGGGATCTGATCCCTTCACAGTTCAAGGTTACATTCTCTGCTCCTGAATGTTCCTTGGTATCTAAATAGATCCATACCCTATGGGATGACATGCTAAGACCAGAAGTGAAGGGTGTAAGGTTTGGGAATGCCAAGACCACACAAACCATTCTGAGGCAAAGATGAAAACTTTTATTTGGGAAAAAGCACAAGCTGTTAGGGCTGACTCACAAGAGAGGAGCACAGCCAGCCTGAGGTTTTAGGTAGTGGGTTTTGTAGGGCTTCTTCAGTTGGGGAAAGGTGAGGAAGTAAAACAAACAAACAAACAAAAACTTCATTTGTTAAGTTGAAAAGAAAAGTTCCCTTATAGGACATCATTACATTACCCATTTAAAATAGCAAGGGTATGACACCACAACAATGACCAGGTGACTTATGAGATAAGGAGGCAGGAGGCCATGGCCTGGGGCGTTGTTAGGCAAGGAGGGGATAATGACCGGGTGGTTTCTTAAAGAATGTGGATAGTCCACTTCCCCATGCCTCTGTCACCATTCTGCTGACCATGATGACTCTATCTTGGGAGCCTGACCTGACCTAACAAAGGGTTGCATGGACAGGAATCATCATATGGGATGTGGGGGTCATACAGGCTTGGGTCTCAACTCCTGGTAACTGAGGGATGTTGCAAGGGAACTAAGAAAGGCAGCATCTAAGTGGCAGGTAAGCAGTACTTTCCCAACAAGGCACTGAAGAGGGGAATGCAAAGGCCTATGCTATTGCTGGAGAGCCTATTGAATCAGGGAATAACTGCAAACAGAGAAAATGTTCACTTTAACTTACATGAGAAGAAAATAAGAGACTCTATGAATTAATATTCCAGTCCAGCAATGCTAATATAAAAAATAAATATGTTCCTAGCCATGTGACTAATTTATTGATTTTATTTTTCTTATATGTGCATATAGATAATGTGGTGAGTGTAATGTGGTATGTGAGGTATCTGCACCTGTGTGTAGCCTAGTGGCTCCTCATACACTAATCTGAGGTGGAGGTCACTTGTCTGCAGTGACTAGAGCAGAATGTCCAGTGTCCCGTTCAACTGCTTTTCTGTTGGGTTTTATTTTGAGCCTGGGTCTCATTTTACTAATTCCAGAGCTTTCAGGGTCTTAGACGACTCTCAGGTCTTAGCACCTTCGCAGGGCTGGAGTTTGCAGATGTGCATGGCCATGCCCAGTCAATTTGCATGAGATCTGGACATTTGAACTTGGGCAGCTTCATGCCTCCTCAGGCCCTCATGCTTGTACAGAAACCACACTTGACCACGGATCCGTATTTCCAGTCTATGATGATTTATTTTATGAATCAAAAAGTCAGTGTATGAGTTACGTTCTTGTGGCTAGGATAAAATGCCTGGCCAGAAGCAACTTAGGGAAGAAAATGGTTTATTTTTATTTTAGGTTAGTTTAGAGAGGTTTCAATATGGTGGAGAAGGCATAACATCCTCACACCTGCAGGGAGGAATTAGAAAGAGAAACCAGAAGTGGTGTGAGGTTATAATACCTTAATGTCCACCCTCCAGTAACACACTTCCTCCAGCAAGACTCTACTTCCTAACACTTTAACATCCTGTCAGAACAGCACCACCAGCTGGGGATTACATATTCAAACACATCAGTCTATGGGAGGGTTTCCACATTCAAACCACTACCGCAAGCACTAAAATAATATGTGTGTCTTTTACCTGAAATATTTACTTTTTTTACTTAACAAGCAGAGAGGGAAGAGAGAAAGAAATTGCATCTAACCATCCCAAGCTTTTTTATTATTATTATTTTTTAATGGTGAATCTTGCTAGAATCGTAATGAAGCTCTGGAAGAAATAAAAACTTATGATCAGAACACGCATTATAGACATTTATGTAAAACTGGAAGTGAATAGTATTTTCCCATCTGTTACTAATTCATAATGGGATTCTCTCTGGTATTGTGACTGAAGTACGTTTTTATAATTCATTTCTTGGCTTCCACTGCTGGGGAGCTCTCGCCTTTGTTAACTTCACAACATCAGATGTTCATGCGGAAGTTAGGATTATGAGTCACAACCAACACTTTATCAATTCCAAGAGGAGGCGCAGCCAGATAAAGTGGCGAATCCAAGGCTTTAAAGCAGAGCTGTATCTCTAAACCCGCACAGCTCCAGGAAACTATCGGAGAAACTGAAAACATGGCTCTGGGGCTGGATTTCAGGATCCCACACGCACAGTTGCAGCGTACCAGGCCATTCTGTGATCCAACAGCCTTCTCTGCACTTGTGCCTCTGGTGGTGCCAAAATCCATTAACTACTCATTAGCAAAGGTGAGTAAACATTTCACAGGAGTGATCTGCCTGGGTAAGGAGGAGAGAGAGAGCGAGAGCAAGAGAGAGAGAGAGAGAGAAAGAAATGGGAAAAGCAAGAGAAAAATGAGAGAGAGACAGACCAAGAAAGAGAGGATATCTGGGGAGTTTTAAGTTTCACAAAGGAAATTCACTGCTTCTTACCAACAACTCCACAAGCAAACAAGATGTGAAACACAGTGTCATTTTCAGCAATCAACTGTTTGTAAGATACATGAGGGAAGATGCACTGAGGCTGGACCTGAGCAGACTTAATGTCTTTTATCCTAGCCTAGGGAAGTTTTGGTAAAATACATGTCTTTTTCATCTTTTCCTCCACCATAACCTCACACATCAGGTTAATTTTTAACTCTTTGCTTAATGATGTTAGGTAAAAGCAATACTATATTTATTATGAAAATAATACTTATTTGGTCATTTAATATGTAGGCATGGTCTGAGATGACAAAATCCTAAAAGGGAACGTAAAACACATACAACATTTCCCGGAACATGGATAGTGTCTCATTGGAATAGCCATTTTCATTCTCTTTTCTTTATTGCTCTCCTCTGTTCTCTTTCCCAAACTCATATGTTACTGAAACATGGAGTCTCAGTAGCTATAAAATATTGGTACAACACTGAAAGAAAAGATAATTTCAAAATGAGTCAAGTTACAAATATTTGTCTGATATAAGTATTTCAAATTCAGGCCTTTCAAATTTATGTCCTAAAGAAATAATCCTTACTTGAGGAAAAGGTTTTCTAAGCATAGCTATTGGCCACAGCATTACTTAGGATAGTGAAAACTTCAAAACCTTCTTAATCACCATTGTGATGAAAAAAATGTTAAAAGCTTACCTATTCATTGGGTAAACTATTAACCAATATTTTAAACTTTATTTATTTATTTATTTATTTATTTAGTTTTTTTTCGAGGTAGGGTCTCACTCTACTCCAGGCTGACCTGGAATTCACTATGGAGTCTCAGGGTGGCCTCGAACTCATGGCGATCCTCCTACCTCTGCCTCCCGCGTGCTGGGATTAAAGGCGTGCACCACCACGCCCGGCTTAAACTTTATTTTTTACTATGTGTGTATAATTATGTATTTATGTGTGGATGTGGATGTGTGTGTTCATGTGTTCATGGGAGTGTGTGCCACAGCACACATGTGGAGGTCTGAGGACCGCCTTGGGGTGTTTGTCCTCTCCTACCACCTTGCTTGAGACATGGTCTCCCTTGTTGTCTTTACCACTCATGTGTGTCCATCTAGCTGGTCCCCAAACTTCTGGTTTCTCCCAGATCTGCCTCCTATTGCCATAGGCATGCTGAGATTACAGGCACATGTGACAGTTTCACAGCTGGGCTCACAGGGGTGCTAGGGAATTGAACTTGAGTTGGCAGGCTTGCAAGTGTGCATCTTTATTTGCTGAGCCGCCTATCCAGCCTCTTAAAATTTAGTTTTGTGAATTCATGAAGCAACATGGAAAGGCATTTCAGAGAAAGGCAATGATGGCTAGTTAGGTGCAGAAGCCCTGAAACGAGTCTGTTGCCAACACACTGCTTTCTGGCTATTTAGATAGGACGGAAACAAACAAACATATGAAACCAGAAAATAATCCCCCATTACAATTTACATACCGACTTTTATTCTCTGTGAGCCCAAATATTAAAACTAATAAACAAAATGATAATTAAAATAGTAAGAGCAACAGAAAACTTTTCTCTATAACACATCTATGTGGTCAGTACAATTCACACTTTTCAGGTGAAATTGTCGAAAGCTAGCTGTCAATCACCTTTCTGAGTTCTTACAACTATTAAATGGTTGGATAGAGACTATGAATTCAGTTGATTCATACTAAATCTGTGTTACTCTGAAGGCCACATGGAATATGTGTGTTAGGGCTACAGAGAGGAAGAGGTTACATAATAGTCGAGGGGACCAATAAGCATAAAAAGCATGAAACCCATTTATCCACCCATCTGCCATCTATCTACCCATCAATCCATCCTTCTGTCCACCCATCATAGTCCTTTCCTTCCTTCCAGCTATCTATCTATTCACCCATCTACACATTTACCTCCATCTATCCATTCATCTATGCACCCATTCATCTTTCTTTTTTCCTTCTTTCCTCCCATCCATCCTTCTTCTACCCATCCATGCATCCTTCCCCCCATCAACCACTCATCCTTTTGTTCATTCATTCATCCATTTTCCCATTCAGCCAGCCAACAAACCACAGTTTCTCTGGAACTGAAACCTTTCAGGATGTTTATAAGAAATATATAGTCTGGGGTGAATATGGACAAAGTGCCCAGGAGAGTAAGTGCTAAGACCAAAACTTCAGACTTTATCCTGAGCATAATGGGAAATCATAGAAAAGTTTTGAGCAGTTAAGTGACAAGAGATTTGTCTTTTAGAAGCAAATGGCGAGTAATTAGAATAAAGGTCATGAAAGGGTTGCAGACTTTGATTTCTTAGAGAGGCAAATAGGAAATGGGAGTGTCTGGGTTGTCTGACCAAGCCTGGAAAGGGACACTGTAGCAGTTTTTCTGACATCCAGGCTTCAGAGCCTCCAATTACTCCAAGAAACCACGCCTTTCTGTTCAAATCATGCATAACCACTGTCTTATCAGTCAGGCATTTAATCTAGAGATGTTCTGCTGAGCTGAGACTCTATTTTCCATAGTTAATCGAAGCGACCACTTAGATTCTCAAGAAACTTGCCAGGAGGGGGCAAGGTGACAGCATGGAGAAGCTGGGAAAGAACGTTCAAAAACAGCTGTGTCTGAACGCGATCCACCGCGATGAACCCTCACTTCTCTCCAGCGCCGAGCTGAGGGAGAAACAACCAGGCAGGCTCACTGCTCGCTGTCAAAGGTAGAACAAGAGCCCCTGATTTCAACTCTGCTGATTTCTCTCAGACTTTAGAGAAAAGTGTGTAAGATTTACCACAGGCTCTTGTCCACTTACCACACTCTCTCTAGCAGTAACCCAAAATATGACAGCCAAATATCATCTGTGTTAAATTACTTTTTCAATAGTAGATGATTTATAGTTGATTAGGTAATTAAATCAAATACAAGTGGCTGAAAGTAAGTCTATTTTTATCATCCCTGTAAATTAAAAGTTCCGCATCATAAAAAATCATGACCATCTTGAAAATGACTCGCCAACTGCCTTTTAGAAGCAAGCAGGATTTATTGTCAATTAACGTATTGAACTGTATAGTCAGCATAACCCTGTGCTCAAGACTCTTAAAATTATTGGCTTCCGCTTCTGAGCTGCCCCCTATCATGGTAATGAAATGTATCTCACTCTTCTCATATTGAACAATTCTGTAGGTTGGGTTTATATCTCACTATAACAACATTTTATTTTATTATTATCTCCAACCCTCTGTAATGAATACAAATACATCCCTTTTTTCCATCACGAGTTTATCAATTTTCATTGATTCCCATATAATGAATACAGTCAAGGAAAGAAAGCCAGACAGATCATATCCATTAAAATGTCTTTAGCTTCAAAAGTTTGTCTCTGGCATTGTTTAATTAAAAAAGAAAAAGAAAGTCATTGGGAAACTAATTAAAAAGAGACATTACTTTTCAGGCTTGCTTATAAACAAGAAGTCAATAATTATTACATAAAGGGATGAGGGAGCTTCTGCTCTGGTAGAAAATTTGATTTGCATCCAGCTCAATTGAAAATAATACCATGATTAATTTTTATCAAGTAGGTAGAGCACTTGGATAAACGTATATTATATAGTTATATTGTTTCACATTTTTCTAAGTTAGAAATGGTCACCTGAAACTGTAAAAACCAAGATGCAGTTATGACAAGTTCAATTTTTATAGGCAGGTGTGTTTGCCCAACCATGTGCACACCATGTGGGGCAGAGGTCACTACACTCATGCTGTCTACCATTGAGAAAATCACTTGTTTTTTCTAACAGCAAAAGCTTCATCAACCTTTGTCTGGTCTTTTTCACAAAGAAGGTTTCTCTTCCAGGAATACCTGCATTGAAAAGTGCAAAGCATTTGGTTTTCCAAAGAACACATGACTGGCTGGTAACCTGAAGGCTGAGCTCAAATTTAGAAGTCCAAGTCAAGTGTGTGGTTCCCCTTCCACCAAAGATAAAGAGTATTGTTCTGCTAGAGTGAGGTGAGTATAGGAGGGACTCGACATGCTGTCTTTGTGATCACCCCATGCATTTGTGTGCGTGTGTGCGTGCGTGCGTGTGTGCGCACATGTATGTGTATGCACATACACGGGGAGGCCAGATATAGTTCCACTGACCTGGAACCCACCTAGCGAGCTAGATTGACTAGCCAGCAAGCTCTAGTGATCTGTCTCACCTCCCCAGCACTCAGATTACAAGCATGTGGGGCCCTAGTTGGCTTTTTTAAAAAAAATTCTTCTTTTCTTAACATGGATTCTATGGATTCAACTCATGTTCTCATGCTTGCAAGGCAAACTTTTCACACTGAACCATCTCCTAGTCCGTCCCCATCCAAAGATGATTCTTGTGGTCAACCTGATTTGAAATTCCATAGTATAGACAATCTCCAGATCATCAGTGGGGGGAGGGGGGAGGTGGGCCTTGAATGAAGCTATCACTTTTGTTTTTCTTTTGTTTCATTTTTGTTTTTGAGATTGGGTCTCCCCATATAGCCCAGGCTGGCCTTGAACTCACTGTGTAGCTCCAGCTGACCTGAAACTCACAGTCCTCCAGCCTCAGCTTCTCTAGTGCCCAGCTAAAGTTACCACCTGGACTACTTTTAGAGGCCTTCTGATGCCATGAAATTGTGGGCTTTGGATTCAGATGAGAATGGAATTTGAATCTTACTGTTCTTACCTAGTACAGCTTTAGAAAAGTCATTGACTGACTGGCTCATTTTATCCAGAAGTAAAGAGAATTAAGGGTCATCTATAAAAGACCATTATTTATATTATTTTAAAATGCCGAAGGTGTTTCTATCAACGAGGATCTATACACTCATGCACATCTATTCATAGAGTGTTTTCCTGTGTCTGAGGCAAAAACCGAACTTGTCCCTTGTTCTCAAAGAGCCAACAGTCTAATGGGAAGACAGACGGACTCTCAACAGTGAGATCTGTGGTTGGGATCACTCTGGTCTTGCAGTGACATATTTCTGGAGCATGACTTGTCTATCCTTACCCATTTAGTGCTGTCTTTTGCATGGGTCTAGAAAGGCTTATGGAGGTAGTCTTCTCTTCCTATAAGCATGGGCTGATTTGTGACCCATAATGGCCAATCCTACAGGCCTACCAGGAGAATGGAGAAACATTTAAAGATGAAAGAGAGAGAGAGAGCGAGAGAGAGCAAGTGAGTTAAGATTCAGAGTCACACACGTACATACTCTGCAGATCTACACCCAGAGCAGACAAACTTTTTTTTGATGGGATTTAATCAATTTAATCTTGCCATGACATGACCATCAATGTGTGACCCTAGACTGTAGTCATGGTAACTAAACAGGCAGAATAATATAGCCTATAGCTAGATCTATAGTAATGATGGTGTTACCATTCTCTTGTGGGAAAGGGAGGGAGAGTGTCAGGAGATTCTAGTGACCATTCCTTCCTGATCCAGCTATATGATCTTGAGGGGAATAAAATAAGAGAGGTGGGTAGTTGACTGAGGGTGGAGAGTCTTCAGTAATGCACCTTTTCATGAATTAACATGCTGAGAATGGGACTTCCTACTGATGTAGCCACCTTTGAGTTACCCATACTCACTGTGTGGTGATTTGAATGTGAAATGCCACCCATAGCCTCATGTGTTTGTGTCTAAACCTTGTAACCGAATCCCCAGCTGGTAGACTCCTCGGGAGGTGGATTCTTGCTGAGGGAGGCATTACATCCCTGGGGATGTGGCCTTGCTGAGGAGAGGAGGGAGGTGGCCCAGGATGCTAACAGCATGCAGCTTTAACACAGGCCCTTGCTGCCATCTCCCTGCGGCAGGTGTGCGTGTGTGGAGGTGGGAGCTGCTTACCTGCTGCGCCATGCTTTCTCCACCACGATGAAGCTTCCCTGTGAAACCGTAAGCCTGAAATGAACCCTCTCCGCTCATGAGCCGCTCCTGGTCAAGTTTTTGGTCTCAGCAACAAGGAAGTAACCGTGAGACCAAGCCAGTCATGGATGAAGTTACTTCTTTGGTCACCCTATCTGGGATGAGAGGACATTTCTCCTTGTCTCACTAGGACAAGTCGTACAACAAAAGTCCAGATAGTAACTGATTTCAACTTTGTGGTCATACATTATCTGTCTTAAGAATTCCACCAGGCCTCCAGGCCTAGTTGGAATAAGAAAGTTGCCAGAGACAGGAGGTAAACAAACACAACTGTGTTCCAATAAAACTTTATTCATAAAAACAGTTGCCAACCTCAGGCTGTATTCGACTAACTTTGACAAAGGTTGAATTATTCTTCCATTCTCTTCAGGGAAAGTGAGGCTCCAACACTCTTTGGTACTTGAAGGAAATAATTGATAAGTATAATTACACAAAAAAATCCTATGTCCTATGTGAGATAGAAAATTATAGAAATATTGTGATTTTTCTAGATTTTCTTAGCTTTTTAAAGTTTGTAATATGCCATATTTACATTTTTTGAAATATGTTTCCTCATAATATATAAATTTTCATTGCTATTGTGCTTTTGTTCCTTTTTTCCCTTAAAGAGAGTCACCAAACTATAAGCTTTCAGCCCCACAAAACCATTCCTGCCCAAAGGCGTGAAAAAATTACACAATGGGGGAATTGCAAGTAATTTGGTATTGTTCATGTGAAATAGTGAGGTGATTAAAATCAGTCCTGGGTGAAAATCTGGGTAGGGTGTGCAATTTACCAAATGAAACACTTGGAGAAGACAGTCATGCCTTAATTTTTTTCTTCATTCTTTACCTCTTCTTTCTCTCTTTCCTCTCTCCCTCTTCCTTTCTTCACTCACTTCCTCCCTTCCTTCCCTCTTCCCTCATTTCCTTTCTTTCTTCTTCTCTCTCTTCTTCCTTCCTCCCTCCTTCCCTTCCTCTCTGGAAGATAACACATGTCCAGCCTTAGGCTCTTGGAGAGTGATGGAATGGGAGCACTCAAATTCAGGGCTGAGCGCAGTGTACACTACACAGTGAAGACTAAAGCGCTGGTGTTAATGATGAGGAAATGAAGTAAAGAGTGTACCCGGTACCAGGGTGAAAACGGTAGGAGGGTCCTTATTGCTACTCTAAGAATTCAGATCCATGCTGCCGATGATTGGGAATACTGGAGAGCCCTCTGAAGCCTGGCCTGCTCACATTGTCATGGGATCCAAAGCCCAGAATCACTGGCCGGTCAAGGAGCTGGGCCCTGATGAGACCCGCAGTGTCAGCGAATCTGGAGATGTAGTTTTTAGAATCCCTCCCAGGGCACTCTTTTCTGGAGCCAGATCACCCGACATCAGGGGGCCTTGGTAGAAGGAAATGAAATGTAGCAGTGAAGGCCTGCGAGTGTCTTAAAGGACCTGTGTAATTAAAACTATCTATTCATGTTGCTGGGCAGGAGGTGAGGGCAGGGGCCTGGAGGTTGCAATCAAACAGCAGTTTCTGAGAGTCCAAGGCAGGGCTGCCAACAGTGACAGGGCACAGGATTCCAGGCACACACACTGCCTGGCATCATTATCTTACTAAAGCTCAGTGAGTGTGTGAGGTCAGGCCAGGCAACGGGACTGCAAAATGCTCAAAACCAGAGGCTATTAGGTATGAAAATGACCTGACACAGAAGCCTTGTTTGGGCTGTACAGAAAGCAATTCTTCCCTTTCTTTTGCCTTTCTTGAGCTCTCTCTCTCTCTCCCTCTCTCTCTCTCTATGTATGCTTGTGTGGGTACACATGTGTACATGGGCGTGCCTGCACACATGTGCATGTAGAGTAGAGGCTGCAGGATAACCTTGGTGTACTTCCTCGGGCATGGAATGCTTTTAGTTATTTATTTTTTTGAGACAAGATATCTCATGGGCCTGGAGTTCACCAAGTAGGCTAGTCTGTCTGGCCAGTGACCCCAGGCATCCTCCTGTCTCCACACCCTCAGTGCTGAGATTACGAGTGTGAGCTATCATGCCAGGCATTTCACATGGATTCTGGGGATCAAACGCAAGTAAGTGCTCATGCCTGCAAGGGAGCACTTTAATGACTGAGCCATTTCCCCAGTCCTATACAAGGGCTCCTCATTATACCAGATTGGGTTTCAGGTGCTTCCTTTTGTAACTTTTGCAAAGATAATAACTGCCATAAGCCTTGCCAAGAAAGACTGCTTGAAGTTTCAGACAATCACATCTTCCTATGCAATTAGCTCTGTGATGATACAGAATCTGCTGTATTCACTCTGGTGTCCCCATGATGGCTTGGTATCATCTGACAGAACGGGTTGGTGGTTCTTGTGTCCCAGAACTGAGCAGAGATAGGTATAATGGGAGTAATGGAGCTCCTTGCCAATATTTGAATACACCAATGAACCAGTAAATTTAGGGTATCCCCAGATCCTTGTCCTATGACTTTAAAGAATTAAATCCATAGAGCAGATGGTAAGACTTCCAGAGGCTTTATTAGATTAAGAAAAGGAAAGAGAAGAAAGTGTAGAGCACTCCTGGTATGTTGAAAGCAGACCGGGATTAGGGAGCCCATGTGAGAGAAGATGCCCCCCCATTTCAGTGGGGCTGGAGGAGGGGGCACTTACCACAGTAGGGACCTCCTGGTTCAAGAGAGGTGAACAGCCAGAAAAGAAATAAAAGAAAAGAAAAGAGGCCTGCCCACCTGGTAATCATCTGTTTATAATCTTACTGTGGTGGGCTTTACCCTCAGGCCAAGGGGAGCCTCAGAGAGAACCGATTGGTCTGGGCTCAGGGCTGGCTGAGGAAGAGTAGGGGGAGGGGAGGGAGAGCTGGTTGGATGGCTGGATCACATGCTGAGCTCTGGCTCTTCTGAAGTGGGCAGGTTTCTTGTTCCTTCTTTGGATCCTTTCTCCTGACTGGCTAAACATAAAGCTGCCTGACTAGTTCTCCTCAGAGGGGCACCTGGCAGCAGAAGCAGAGACGGTTCCTGAAGCAAAGGCACACTTTCAAGGAAGGAAGCTGGCCAGAGCTGAGAGCTCAGTGGCTCAAACTGCCCTGCTCTGGTGCACAAAGAACCAGGCTTTTACTGCACACGTGCGGGCTTTGGGGTTCTTGCCTACTGTGGATTTTCCGGAGCATGCTCTCTTACATGTATTCTGCATATGGCTTCCTGCATCCATGTCTCCCTAGTCTTCAACCCCCTCCCCTCTCTAGCTGTTCCTTTTAGTATTGTAATGAGCTGCAGATCCCCTTTAAGCACTCTGGGGTGATTCTGAGCCTGGCCTGGGTTTGGCAACCTTCCTCTTCACCAAATTGTTCTTTCTCATATGCTAATTTTGTAAGGCTCACACAAGACCGTATGAACTCTCCTGCCTCAGGATCACACTTGACCCACTGATATTTCTGGTATAAATGAGTTAGTAATTTAGGAAGGATGGTCTTGGGAGGCAAAAGGTACCTGACAGTTTTTTTTTTTAACCTGTCAACACCCCAAGTACTAACTTTGTTTTAACTCACTCCTCCACTCACTTGCTTTTATTTTTAATTTTGAAAACAGCTTTTGTGAGAGGCAACGCATACCATAAAGTTCACCCAATCAGATGCACCGTGAGAAAGCTTTTACATCAAATTTACAGACTTTTATCTCTCACTAAGGTCTGTGTTAAAGGGGGTTGCCCTTAGAGTCCTGGGCCTTCTTTCTCCTCTCTGCAGCCCTAGGAAGCCACCAGTTGGCTGTCTGTCCTTGTGGAGGTTCCTCTTCTGTCTTTCACAGAAATGAATCCTTGTAATATGTGGATCATAGTGGTTGGCCTTTTTTACCTGAGCATCATGGTTTTAGGATTGACCCACTGTTCTTTGTCCCTTTTTTACTGATGAATGATATACCTTTGCATGGGCATATGGCATTGTATTCATTCGTTCATCAGTTCATGAACATTTGGTCTATTTCGTTTTTGTCCATTATGAAATCTATTCCATATGAAAACATTGATTGGCACCTATGGTTTCCAAGGCATTGTTCTAGACTCTGTATGTGAAGATGAATAAGTTCTGGCCTGTGTCCGGGTGGCACATGACAGACTTTAAGGAAAGGGTCATCGTTAAACTTTGGTGACTGAGAGATTTTACAGAAAGGGGCTGGAGAAGTCCAGAGGAAGCAGCAAGTATATTTGCAGCTAAAGGGAGAGTGTGAGGTGAAAGCTGGAGGGGGAGTTTGGGAAGAGCTGGGTCACCCAGTTTGGGAAAACAATAAATTTATGTATTTCGTGGCACCAGACTAGTGGTCAGCACACCACAGTGGAGGGCCTCTTCTGAGCATGTGGTCAAAATTAAGTCTCTCTCTAATCCAAGACTCATTAAATAGACCTCTTTCACTAAAATATCAAACAGTAAATATTGATTGAGCTGTTATGTCTAAATATTAAGAATAGAGTGATACCAGCACAAGGGGGAAGGAGATCAGCACAGAGAAAAATCAACTCCTACCAAATCAGAGAGCCAGAGCCTCAGAGGCCCCCAACACCTCATCACTGAAGCACACCAAAAATGAACCCAACATGGCTCAGGGAAATTTTGCGGAAGAGGGGGCGGAAAGAATGTCAGAGTCACATGTTGGGTCATGATATGCAGAGACATTTATCTTACCCATAACTGTGGGCTAACTCCACAATGCATGACCCGTATACCTCAACAAGGAGGGGCCAAGGGGAGGGGGTAGGTCACGGATGAGCCTAATAATGGTACCAAACTGACTGTATTTGCTGAATACAGAACTGACTAATAAAGAAAAAAAATTTAAAAAAAAGAATTAAAAAAAAAAAGAATAGAGTGAGGAATAAAGCACAGTTTTTGTACTCATAGACCCCATATTTTAGTATGAAAAGAGAGACCACACACAAGAAAAAGGCATGAAGTATCTGCTTGTCACAATTTTTAACACAATAGATAAGATTGTTCTATCTACTTTATGTTGCAATTTGGCTTTTCTTAATTTTACTTTTTTCACTTAAAAAAGATATTTTGACATTTATTTATCCATCTGAAAAAAGTTCTTTACTATTGGCCCATGAAAGCAGTTGTTTGTGTTATGCTTTTTCCTTTCTTTTAAAAAGTCACAGGGCATTACTGCCAGAATTAGCATAATTTATTCAGACAGCATTACTTAACCTTCATGTTTCCCCAGCCTTTGTGGGGAACAATATCGCAGCAAACATATAGTTGACTAGTTTCTGCTAAGGAAAGTTTGCAGAACTAGGATCTCAGGGCAAAATGTACTTTAGTGATACATGTTACCAAACCATCTTTCACATGAGCTGTGGTGAGCCTTCACACATATCGAGTAAGAATCTCTGTTTATATATATTGAAACATTTTAATCAAGGGACACCCGCATTCTTGATGGTATATTTGAGTTTGACTTTGAGGTAGCATCTTGGCCTATTTTTGCTGCTACAACAAAATTGAAGACTGGAAAGGTCATAAAGAAGAGACATTCATTGTCCCCCAGCTCGGGGACTGACAAAGTCAGGATGTGGTCCTGTCAGTGTAGAATGCCCCTCGCAGCCTCACGTGTTTGTGATTAAGCCTCCTACTTCGTCCCCAACTGGTGTAGCCTATGGGAGGAAGAGACCTGCTGAAGGAAGGAATCACTGAGGCTGGGACTTGAGGTTTAAGTCTTATGAGCACAGCTAACTGGGTGTTCAGAGTTAACCCACTCCGACCACCTCCTCTCTGCTGCTGGTGTATGAAGATGTGAGCCAGTTGTCATGTTTTCCCTGCGGTGATGAAGCTTTTCCTCAAAAGTGTAAGCCTGAACTAAGCCCTTTCCTCCCATACACCGCTTCTGCTCAGGTTTTGTTTGTCCCAGAAATGAGAAGTTAACTGCTACACAGGGGTTGTAGCCTGTTCCATTATCTAATGTGTTTTGAAGATTTTGCCATGTAGCCGCACATCCGAGAGGGGAGGAACACGTGGTCTCCTGTTATGGAAGGCTTAAGGGCAAAGAACCAAACCTATATGACATCTCTTTTATAAAGGCTCTGGTAATCTAATTGCCTCTTTTATTTTGGCATATTCGTGTGGTATGTCTGCTGTGTATGTGTGTATATGCATGTGGTTACAGTGTGTATTCATGCATTTGAGGCCAGAAGTGCATATCAGATGTCTTCCTCAATTGCTCTCCATGTTAATTTTGAGACAGGACTAACCATTCAGCCTAGAACTCACTGATCAGCTCGCCAGAAGCCTGGCATCCAGTTGATTCCATCTCTCCAGTGTGGGAGTAAAGGTGTATGCCACCGTACATGACTTTTACATAGGTGCCTGGGCTCGGAACCCAGGCCTTTGTAATTCAAAGACACCTCAACATTGCCAGTGAACTCACCTTAAATGACTGATACTGAAGCTTGAAGAAGCAAGTGGGGAAAAAAAAAAATCCCAAATTATCAACACAGGAAATTGTACTTGGTTTTGGAAAGAGGCCCTGGACAGAGCTTTCCGTCTGGGGAGACATATGGAGTATGCCATTCTCTCTGAAGGGGAAGATTGTGGTGCAGAACTGCCAAGGGACCAGATGGCATTCTTAAAAATTACAGGCTTCTCTTGGGCCTCCATTGAGGCCACAAAGTAGGTGTTGCTGTTACCTTTCCATTGTTGGAAGTAAATACCGAACTAGTTACCTTCTCATAGCTGGGACAAGACGCTGAACTAGAAGGAGCTGATGGGAGGAAAGGGATTTTTTCAGCTTACAGCTTGAAGGGCAAGTTCCATCACAGCATGGCAGAGCAGAGGATGGGCATGGCATCTTGCCGTAGAAGACGGGAGGTAGCAATAGAAGTGAACTAGTTCCCACAAGGGGAGCTGTATATAACACCCCAAGACCCACCTGAGCGACACAGCTCCTACAAGGCCCCACCTTCCCAAATTGCCACCAACTGGGGACTGAGTATGCGACTTAATAACAAACACGTGAGCTGATGAGGGACATTTCACATTCAAACCACCACAGTGGGGAAACGTGTGAGTGATCCCTAACGGCAGCCATAAGACCTGGAGGGACGTGACCTTCAGGTTTTCTGGATTTGCCTGCAACATACAGAACTCATGCCTGCTCTAGAAATTCAAGATGCTATCCAATCCCAGAGCTAGGAATGCAGGTCAAAATACTTAGTACCCTGGCTAAGAAGGTGGCTCAGGAGTTAAGGGCACTTGCTATGCAAGAATGAGGACTGTGTTCACTTTGTTGTGCCCACGAACAAAACTGGACTTAGACGCAAATGCTTGTGATCCCAGTTCTGAGTGAGTGGGATAGAGACAAGAGTGTTGCTAGGGCTTACTGATCAGCCAGACTAACAAAAAAAAAAAAAGAAAAGAAAAAAAAAAGAAACTTCTAGATTCAGGGAGAGATTTTCTGCTCAGAGAAATAAGGCAGAAGGATACCCAGTGCTCTCCTTGTGAACATGAGGTACATTTTCTGCACACATATGTGCATATACCACACACACATACACACCAAGCACACAAATAAATAATAAATAAATATCTAGTTCTGACAGACATGTTTACATTAGACTAACATTTCCATCAGGCACATCTCAAGATATCATCTTGTTCTATAACGCATTTTATATTTTTGATATTTGATATTAAAACTAAGTGGACACTGAGGTCCTGCAGTGAAGGAAAGCCTACCAAGAGCCTGAACATCTGAGCTAGGTTTTCCCCTTGAGTTGGATGCTAACTGATTAGTTGAGGAAAGAAACAGGAAGCAAAACTACCAGGCAGGCAGGTACAGGAGGCTGAGAATCCAAAGGGGAAGAAGAGATTGGACAAGGCTCTGGGTTTGCCACAGTGATTTTGCTTAGGAACAGGGCCAATGTGTAGTGAGGAAGCTGAGGGGCCACGCTGCGGGAGGGAACAGGAACAGGCATACTCTTATAAGGCCAGCGCGTGCTTTAGATCACCTTGGTTCTTTTATAATACTTCGTCCTGTGTTTTCTGCTAAGAGCTGAAGAAGCACCAGTGAGAGGCAGTTAACAACGTGCAGAACCACTCTGGTATTTACACGTGTGTTGCCGGCAGTGATGTTCAACCTTTTGGCTTCTCGGGGCCACACTGAATGAAGAATGGTTTTTGGCCATGCTTGAAATGCAGTGAAATGTCCAATCTGTGGCCTATGAGTGGCAAGAAGCACATATGCATTTATGTTGCATGACATTGTAACAGAGCACTATTATCTACAAAGTTCACACCCAAGAGTTATAAGGCCCCAGGCCACTGGAGGCTAAAGTAGGCCTGAGCTGTCAGGCACAGCTAAGGGCCCCAGGTTTCAGGATGTTGCACCAGGGCTAGACTCCAATAATCTCTCCTTGAGGAGTGGGGCCGCGCCCTCCCTTCGCCTGGGGCACCTGGACATCCTGATAAGGCTTAGGTTTCAGGTTCTCCTGTGGCCATGTGACCTTTTACTTCTCACCCAGAAGGTCCCTATCTGTTAATGAAGTATCAGCCAGCAGCCTTCACATAGCCAAGCCCCCTGTGACCCATAACCCGTACCTTTTTCTGCCACTACATAAACCCTTATAAGCCCATTACCACAACAAATAAATGAGCTATCCTCTAACCAAGTCTCCCAGGTGTTTCTTCCTGTAGCACTCAGGGCCACTCAAGACCCTGCTCTGCAGTTGCCTGGACGTCTCTGGGAAACCAGTGTGCAGCAATCCCAGGGAGGCCAGGGACACCACAGTATCAAGTTACAAAAAGAATAAAAAGAATTCAATGTTTTAAGTAAGTTTATGGCTTGTGTTAGACCATATTTTTAGTTCACAGACCCTGGGTTGGACAGCCCTGTGTGGTGTCCACCCCTCAACGATCAGGCAAACCAAGATATAAGGCCAACAGAGGAAACAGATGGTCAAGACAGAAGTAGAAATGACTCCAGAATTGGGTGTTCCATTGAATATAGATGGATGCATCTCTGATTAAGATGATGGAAAATGAAAGACAATATCAGTAATTAACAGGACAACTGGAAGAGAAAGTCCAGGACGAAAAACAAATGAAATTAACACTGTCCTGATCAAGGCACAAGTCATCTGAGAATAACTGGGGGATTGGTTAGTAGAAAGCATCTGGACAGAAGCTCAGAGATGAAAAAGGTAGATTGTAAAAATAAAAAGTGAGAAGGGGTCTATGGGTTATATTGTTTTGATACCCAGACAGGTAGTTAGGGCTTCACAACTGGGTGAAAAACAGAGAGAAACAGAAACTATATTGAAAAATATAAATAACTGAAAACTCCCCAAAAAGGGTGAAAGACATTTCTTCACAGATTCAAGAAGCATCACAAACTCAAGTATGATAAATACAGAGACAGCCACATTCAAGTGCTGAAAACTAAAGACTATAATCTTAAAGGTTAGAGAATATACTAAGAAAATTATGATAATTCGGACAGCCAATCTAAGGAAAAGATGGAACCCAGAATACGCACACTGAAGAAAGAAACCTGCAAACCAGAATTCTACAGACAGAATAATCTAATTTAAAATTGAAGGTACAGGCTTGAGAAATAGATGAGTGGTTAAGGCACTTTCATGTGAAGCCTAAGGACCCAGGTTAAATTCCCCAGAACCCACATAAGCCAGATGCACATAGTGGCACATGTGTCTGGAGTTCACTTGCAGTGGTTAGAGGCCCTGGCACATCTATTTTTTTCTCTCTCTCTCTCTCAAATAAATAAAATAAAATGTTTTTAATTAAAAAAATAAATGAGTGACAGCAGAGTAAACATGTTTCCACTAAAAGAAAAGAAAGTATACCGAAATAGTTGTAGCAGACTTATCCTAAAGGAAATGCTTGAAAAGACCATGTTCAGCTCATTCAAATGATTCTAGTTGGATGCCTGCACGTGCATGAGGAAATGATGGGGAATGGAAAGGTTTGAATATATTTGAACATATCTTTGCAATGTGTATACACTGCTTCTGTAGAAACGTAAATATCCTATGTGATTAAAAATAGATACTGAATTTAAAATATATGGCAATAAGATACTAGGTAGGGCTAAAGTAGGTGAAGATTCTCACATCATGGTGGGAGCATAAACTAGAACTCATGTGATCAGGGCCCAGGATGCTCTTAAGACAGTAGCTGGTAAGACCACAGAAATGAAGGCTTGTACAATTATGTCAATAGCAGGGGATGTGTCATAACTCAATAGACGTAAAAAAAAGAAAGAAAGAAAGAAAGAAATGAGGGGTACACTGAATAAATAGAAGAAATAGAAAAAATAGGTTAGTGGTAAGAGTTTTAAACATGAATATGTAATCAGTTATGTTAAATGTAGGTAGATGAATTAGTGTAATTGTAAGACAAAGGTTGTCAGAATTGAAAAGGTAGAGAGATAGATGATAGATAGATAGATAGATAGATAGATAGATAGATAGATAGATAGATTCTGTTTACAAAAATATTCCTTAGCTATGAGGATAAATTGGTATGGAAAATAAGAGCTTGCAAAAATCGGGCCCCACAAACACCATGGAAAGGAAGCAGATATAGTTATGCTAATCTAAACATTGGCCCAAGGGAGATTGTTGCCGGACACAGTAGATGGCATGGGCCCAAGAAGAAGCTAGGATTTATTCATCTATTCATCAATGGCCACTGCATTTCCACTGTGGCAAAGGAAGGATGGCTGTCAGTAGCAGGAATTTCAGCCATCAAGGAAATAAGCTGGGAAAGAGTGGAAAGAGGGAGGGAGCTGCGGCACCCCCTTCTAGCCAGCTGTTAAGCAGAATTGACTTGTTTTCAATGTCAAAGAACTCTGGTTTATTAAAAACCTTTTGAGAAAAGTGTTTTAAACATTGTGGTGTATTTTGCATGTATACATGTAGCATGTATATGTGTAGCATGAATGGTATCACGTGTATAGTGATACATGCATCCCATGCACATACATACAGAAACTGGGGAAGGACATTGGGTGTCCTCTATCATTCATCCTGGTGTTTCTTAGAGATGGAGTCTCTCACTTAGCCCAGAGCTTCAGTTTTTTGTCAGACTAGCTGACCAATAAGCCCCAGAAATTCTCTTGTATCTGCCCCAAAATAGACCTGTGGTTACAGGTATGCATGGCAGTGCCCACTGCTGGGGGATGGAACTCAGGGACAATCAGGTCCTCACAGATCCTCATGTTGTATGGCAAGTGTTTTTACCCACAGAACCATCTCCCTAGCCCAAAATACCTTTAAACTAAGATTTACATTAACAAAGTGAGAGTGAGTGGGGAAGTGGTGAATAAAAAGTCTTCTAAACGTCTTTTCTTGGACTTATACCTTAATGAGATAATGTTGATTGAAAAGAACAGGGGATATGCATACTGTTACAGTCCATTCACTCTACCTGATCATGAGAGCACATGGAGACAGACCCCTTAGGTATATACGAAGGCCCCCAAATTGCTGCTTGTTTGAAGTGATGTTTTTGCACATGGCTCCTTTCCTCTCTGGGCTAGTCAATATGAAATAGGAAGATGGGACTAGAAGTTCTTAGAAGTTTCTGGAATTCTATTATTTTAAACATCAGGGGACTCTCTTCCAGACCCAGTATGAGCTACTTAAGAAGGATTGTCCATCTGGAAATAACTGTGTAAGTTCCCAACCTTTAACATTTTTTCATGATAAAAGTGAAAGTTGAGAGGCTGGGGAGATGTCTTAGTAGGCAAAGTACTTGCTAAGCAAACATGAGGACCTGAGTTTTGATCTCAAGCACCCATGTAAAAGCTTGCAATGGTAGTAAATGCCTGTCATTCTAGCACCAAAGACACAGAGACGGGGGGATCCCCTGGACTAGCTTGTCTAGCTGACCTCGTAAACTCCAGGTTCATTGTGAGACCCTTCTCCAAAAACAAACAAAAAAGAATAAGATGTGCAGGGGTAGGAATGGAGGGGAGGAGGGGGGGGGAAGGGTTAGTCATTAAAAAAGTCATTAAAAAAGGTGGTATGTTAGGGATAAGCCATATGGAAACCTATGTCTTTGTAAGCTAAATAATATGTATGTGAAAAAATGAAAGTGTGTGGGAGGAAGTACCTGTGGGGTTTTATAATGCTGTGCCCAGAAGCCATAGATCGTTACAAGAAAATTTCAGTGCCAGGTGTGGGGGATACCTTTTAGAGAGTCGTTTGGCCTGGGAAGCCCTTGATGCCCCTAAAACATAGACTACTGCCAAGGGCTCTTGGTTGCCCAAAAGAAGTAGATGGTAAGACCCTATTGCTGAAGGTACCTCATGCTTGGGTTGCACGTCACTGAGGAATGAAGCGGGAGCCTGAGCTTGAAGCCTCCTCCCTGCTGACTGACTCTTATGGTGCTCGGAAGTGTTACACAGCCTGTTGGGGCAGAAAAGTCAGTGACAGTCTCAGCAAGCAGTGGACCCTAAAAGCTTTACATCTGAACAGTCAGGCCAAATGAACCAGCAGGTACAATGGTGGCAGGTCTGTTATGGGGGAAATGAATAGCTGTGATTGGATTTGAGGTCTGCTCCCCAGGAGGGAATTCCTGGCTGATACTGCAAACCCAATCAAAGCCTGAGGCTGGAAAGGCCATAAGCCCTAGCAGAAACTACTTATGTTATCTAGCTAAGTGGATATATTATACCCACCAAACTGCCTTATGCCCATATTATTAATTATACTCTCACTTCTGTTTAGAGAAGCTTCTCTTTTGAGATTGTGGTGACCACTGGGAAGACTTAGAACTCACCAAAGTGCTGAGAAGAAATGACAGTGGTGTGTTCAGCACTGAGTGAGACATCTCTATCACACCATCCAAGGTTCGGAGTCTATTGTGGAACAGGTGACAGAAAGAATATAAGAGCCAAAGGAAGGGGAGGAGTGCTTACAATACTATCTTTCAGACACAAAATGATCATGACATTCATGACCTCACAGTGGCTGATGCACAAGACCTGCATAGTGAGAGGGGAAAAAATGATATCAAAATAGAAGAGAGACTAATTGGAAAGAAGAAGAGATTCTGTGGAGAGAGGATTTGAGAGGGGGAAAAGGGAGGCTGGTGGGAGGCAATTATGACCATGGTGTATTGTCTCTATGTACACAGGATATCAACAAAAAGGTTTTAAAAAATATAAGATGGTGGGCTGGAGAAATGGTCTAGCGGTTAAGTGCTTGCTGTGAAGCCTAAGGACCCCGGTTCGAGGCTCGATTCCCCAGGACCCACATTAGTCAGATGCACAAGGGGGCACATGCATCTGGAGTTCGTTTGCAGTGGCTGGAGGCCCTGGCGTGCCCATTCTCTCTCTCTCTCTCTCTCTATCTGCCTCTTTCTCTCTCTGTCTGTCACTCTCAAATAAATAAATAAAAATTAAAAAAAATAAAAAATATATAAGATGGAGAGCAAGTGAGGAAGACACCTTACATCAATTACAGCCTCCACATGCACGTATGTACATGTGCTCACACCACACATCCACATGTGCGTGTATATCCACATGCACACAAACATCCATGTACCACACACACACACAATTCCTCCTCCTTACCCTCCCCCTCCTTTCTTCTTCTTTCATATCTGCTAATGTGTACCGAGTCCTCCCACCAGGCATCCTAATCACATCCCTGTGCTTATCCCATGTACCTGAAGAAGCAGACTAGACCAGGCTTGCCACTGAAACTTGAGTTCTAAATGCTGAGCGGATAGGTGAAGCTCTGTGAGGAAGAGACTGACTGCTTCATGGTCATGATGGAGGAAGGTTTGTATCCAAGGATACTCGGAGGTGGGGACTTTTGGGTGGAAGGTAACTAGGCATAGATTAAGCCATGAAAGTGGGGTCTTCATGATGGGATGAGTGTCCTTACAAAAGAAATCAGTGTCTGATGGCACAGGACTGTAAACCCAGGCACTAGGGAGGCTGAGGCAGGAGGGTCATAAGTTCAAGGTCTGTCTGAGCTACAGAGGAAGTTCATGACCATCCTGAGCAACTTAGTGAGGCCCTGTCTCAAATGAAAATATAAACAAGGCCTGGGGGAGTTGCTTAGTGGTACAGTGCTTGGTTGGCATGTGCAAGGTGCTGGGTTTAATTCTGTCAGTACCACACACATTACCTACACCAGGAGGAAATCAGAACTTTCCTTTCTTTCTCTCACGGGGGGACACAGGGAAAAGGAGCTGTTGACTAGTGAGAATGAGAACCCTCACCAAGAGCTGAATCGGCGGGGCTTGGGAAATGGCTCCATGGGTAACACACTCAACAGCGAAGCCCGAGTGCTGAAGTTTAATCCCGCCCCTCAGACCCATGTTAAAACAAAATGAAAGAAAAAAAGCAGCCATAACCCAGTGTGCTGACAGACATGAGAGGCTGAGCAGGAGAATTTCTCAGGAGCTTATGCTATAGCAGAGCTAGGGCCAGATAGAGGGACCCTGTGTCAAACGAGCCTGAAAGTTGTCCTCTGACCACCATACATGCCCTATGCACACACACACACCTCACAAACGCATGTGTGTGTGCATTCTGACACACACAATAAATTAAAAAAAATGAGAATACTTTATTTACGAGAGAGAGAGAGAGAGAATTGGTGTGGCAGGGCTCTAGCCACAGCAAACAAATTTCACATGCATGCACTACCTTGTGCATCTGCCTTACATGGGCACTGGGGAATCAAACCTGGGTACTTAGGTGTCACAGGCAAGTGCCTTAACCACTAAACCATCTCTCCAGCCCCCATAAAGAAAAATTTTAAAAGTATTAAATTGGAGGTCAGCTTAATCTTGGAACTGTAGACTTCTCAGTCTCTAGGTCTGAAAGTAGTAAATCTATGCTGCTTAAACCATGGTTAGAGATTTTGTTACAGTGGCTTGACTCGATTTGAGACCGTGGTTTTCTGCTTCCCTCATCCATGCTCATTTCTTCCTTCATGCTATCACTAGCAAATGAGCAATCTACCCTCCTTCCCCATGCCCCAGGCACAAGGCACACGAGGAAGGCTGTCTTTTGGGGGAGTGGGCGAGCCTCTGTCTCCACATGAGAGTGTAGCTTATTCTCCAATTAATTCTGCATCAGCGTCCTCAGCTAATAAAATCTAAACAAAGAGCTTTTCATCCAATTCATCGCTTTTTGTCTCCACAGAAAACAGGCTGTCAAACACAATCAGATTCCGCATGCAAAGCAGAGAGCAGGCAGGCAAAGGCCCCACCTGCTTAGCGGGGTGGCAAGCACGGAGCTCCAGGTCAGACACCAGTTGGCTGCGCAGATGGCCCAGGCAGAAGACTTGGGGGAAAGCCACTTGCTGACTTAGTGCAGCATGGGGAAAGGCCCATTTGGGGGTTGAAAGCAGAGAGACACTTTATGTGTCTCTGCCAAGTAATGGGTGAGAACTTGGGGGGAAAAAACAGCATAAGGCAGAGCTATTGTCAGAGAACCTCACACACATAACCATTAACGCTGATCAGAGTGAAGACTCTCCTGATTTCTAAGTAAGGATAGTAGCAGAGATAACAACAGATAAGTGACGCACCAAAGGTAAATGGAGCAGTGGAGAACTGAACCCATGTCTTCCACATCTTGGTCTTGTACTCCTAGACTTATGGGTGAGGAGGGTTCTCAGAAAATCACTGAGCAAATACATTACCATGAAATGATAGAGATGCCAGGCATGTGCTGTCCTTTAAGATCAAACTTTACAAATGGGGGGAGAAGAGCCAGTGTAGAAGGGTTACATTGAAAACAGTGATGTGCTCATGTCTGGCTGAGTTTGGAGTGGATGGAGAACAACAGAGGGACAGGCAGATGCCCTGCCATCTCAGAACACTTCAAAATTAGCCAAGGCCATCTCCATTATGAGTATTCACCCCTTGAGGGTGAATAGTAAGCCATGTTCATGCCTTTGCATAGTGCTTTGACCAACTGTAGGAAATAGTCATTGAATATACCAGTCAAAAATTAATATCAGAGGATAAAAAAGTCAGTTATCACATATACGTGGGTTATGGACTCTTTTGAGAACTTTTGAACTTCTGGAAAAACGCACATTAACTTCTGAGTGTCCTATTCTCCTAGAAGCTGATTCCTGAACATTAAGAGGATGATGCATTCAATGGAAACATGTACATGTTATTGTTGTTGTGATGTGTGTGTGTGTGTGTGTGTATGAGGTGCACTGCATGTGTGTGTGTGTATGCATGTGGAGGACAGAGGACCACAGGTGCTTACCATTTTACATTATTTTTATGGTTTAATATTTATTTATCTACTTTAAGAGAGAGAGAGAGAGAGAGAGAGACAGAGAGAGAGAGAGGAAGAGAGAGAGAGAGAGAGAGAGAGAGAGAATGGACATACCAGAGCCTCCTGCCACTGCAAACGAACTCCTGATACATGAGCCCCCTTGTGTATCTGGCTTGCGTGGGTACTGGACAATTGCACCTGAGTCCTTTGGCTTTGCAGGCAAATGCCTTAACTGCTAAGCCATCTCTCCAGCCCCTTTACATTCTTTTTTTTTTTTTTTTTTGAGACAGGGTGTCTCTTTGACCTGCAGCTCACAAATTAAGCTAGATGGGCTAAACAAGGCACCCAGAGAGCCCTTGTCTCTGCTTCCCTAGCACTGGGATTACGGGCACACCACCATGCCCAGCCTTTTTACATGGAAATTCAACTTGGGTCTTCAAACTTGCAAGGCAAGCACTGAGCTATCTCCCTAGTCCTGATATACAGACTTTGAAAATAACATTTATCCTAGCATTAACTTACTTGGTTATAGAGTGCAAGGAAATAAAATTTTATATGCCATATGATTTCTACTAGATGTAAAATATGGATTAAAAGCTGTGACTTTTAATGATGAGACTACCTGGCCCATCCCCAGTTCCTCGACTAGTCACAGTAGAAGATACTGCATTTCTTGTTATTTATGCTTTTTTTCCACTTTGCAAAATGATACTTTCTTCACAGAGTGTGACAATTGAATGAGAAAATAAACCATAAGGTAAAGACTTAGAGAAAAAATCTTTCCTAGGCATTGAGAAAAAATCCTCATAAATATCATTGCTGTGATTTATTGTTATTTTTTAATTTGGTGAATTCGTAGTCTTGTCATTTTTCATATCACACATCTGCCCATGTGATTGTGCACACACACACACACACACACACACACACACACACAAACTGAATAGT
The DNA here is from genome assembly GCA_036346955.1 of Dipus sagitta. NCBI lineage: Eukaryota > Metazoa > Chordata > Mammalia > Rodentia > Dipodidae > Dipus > Dipus sagitta. The sequence continues at coordinate 107,622,401 of CM070781.1, read as the reverse complement.
CTATATAATTTACCTCTGAGCAGGGCATGATAGTACTCTGACTTCAAATATTTTTTCAAATAAGATACTAATTGTTTTGCATTACTAAAAGTCAGAATAAGGGACTGCCCCACAAGTTTTCAGTATTCGTAGATATATGAGATTTTTTTTTTCCCCTCTGCACATTGTTTGCAGGACAGAATATTTTCTACATACTGAAAATATAGCCTTTTCGTATAAAGTGACTACACTGAGCCCTGCTATTTACCTTGAATTCTCCCAGGAAAGAGAGGACTGTGCTAAAACTTCACTAAACTTTTCAAGTGGCTCACTGAGGTTGCTGGAGGGCTCTACTGCCTTGCATGTCATCGCCCATACCCTGAGGGGATGTTCTCTTCCAGTCCCAGAAGGTCAAATCACCCACATGGAACCAGGGCGCTGCCATGTCCCTAAGCAATGCCACTGAGAGCAGAGCTGGGCTATTAAGAATCCCCCTCCTATGTTAAGTTCACAATTCCAGAAGTGTGCTTCACTATTCAACAGCAGCAACGACAAACTCCGGTCATGATTTGTTTTTGTCCACTTTCCTCTGTGGAAACCTGCCCAGGGGCAATGAGCAAGCCCTGGCAAGCTGTAATTCAAAAAAGAATTGGGGATCAACTGATGTTTTAGGAACTGGGTATTTAGAGAAGTATATGTAAGAGGATCAAGTTAAGTTTCAAAGAAGTTCACCTGGTTTCAATGATCCAAAAAGCTTGAACCCCTGTGAGAGTTTGTGTGGCCCTTGAAGACAGAAGAGAGAAACCACGTTTCCTAATGAAGGAGAAATTTCAGAGCCACCAGAAAAGAAAAGAAGGAAAGGTTATCTGTACCAGAAAATGCTGTCGCTTATATCATCTAAGGCGTGATGAGTAGAGGAGGGAAGGCTGCTTATTAATGCCAAAAATAACCACACTAATGATTCTGTGTCTCTATTAGTGTGTTTTTAATTTTTAAAACTACTTTTAAGTCAGTGCACAAAGTAATTGGTTTTATTTTGGCATATTTACGCATACATGCCATTTTACTGTGTTTTCATTCATCCACCCACCCCACTGCCATCCCCTTACCCCCTACCCCAGATTTCACATTTTCCAGTAGAACATTCCAGAGTGCTCTGTGGTCACGTTAACTTTTTCCCTGGGGAGACACAAATACATGTCTATTCACCCCAGATAGGGCTCAGATGACAGACCAATGTGCAATTACACCAAAACCAGTTTTGGTGAACCAATGAATTTATTGGGGTTACTTACAAAGCATGATGTTATAGTTACTTTTTGTCGCTGGGACAAACTCCCAACCAGAAGCAGTTTACAGGAGGAAAGGGTTTATTTCAGGCTTACTGAATCCAGGGAAGCATCATCAATGGTGGAAATATGGCTTCCTCCAGAATCTACATGAGAGAGGCAGAGAGAGAGAGGGAGAGAGAGAGAGAGAGAGAAGCCAGAATAAGCAAGCACCAACAGCTAGAGCTCAAACTGGCTCTCTACACCTAGTAGGGCTGGACTATAAGGTCCACCCAATGACACGCCTGGTACCCAGCAGGGCTCTGCCTGCTTGAGACTCAAGTTGCAAGTTTAGTCTTAATCACAAGTACCCCAGGCTATGGGAAACATACATCTGCATTTAAACCAGCAAAGTGAGAGGTTGCTTATAGGATCATGCATGATTCAAAGGCAGCTCCGTCACGGAAAAGCCGCCCCAGCATCGGGGGCCACACACGGAAGCTGCGTCTTCCAGCTCACTCCACATCCTGCAGGCAGGTCAACTGTTTGATGAGTCTCCGGAACACTAGGACTTTCAGGCAGCTGTGTTTGTAGGGGAGTCTCTTCCCAAGAGCACTTTACCCTTGTATAAATTTGGGAAAGAGTCTTGCAACTTTTCTATTCCCCAGACTTGTTGACCCTCTGAGTCTCAGGAGCCTCCCTCTTCATTTCAGGATGGAGTATTTCAATTCAGTGGAATTTGCTATACAACATCTGTCAAAGGTAGGAGGGGATATTTTAGCAATACTTCCTTGTGTTCATAACTATCTTCATTTGTTACATGAATTTGTGCTGAGCATTTTCTGTCTACCATCTTTGTTCCAGGCACTGCCTATCTAACAGGGAAATGAGGGAGGCAAACAGCTGTGCGGCTCAGAAGCAGATACAGGGGAGAACAAGCACACGTGGTAAATAACTCAGATTCACTAAGTGCTAAGGGTTACAAAAGGCGTGGAAGTGGGTGAAGTGACAGTGCCTAGAATGGTCAGAGAGGCTCATGTGAGGAGGGGAAATAGTAGAACTTAAATAAGTCATGGAGCCCATGGTGTGAAGATTTGAAGACACGCTACTTCCTGCGGCAGGAGCAGAAGCACAAGGGTCAGATGAGGAGCTTGGGGTTTCAGGGGAGGTTCAAAAAAGCCCAGAGTGACTGAACTATTACAGAGGAAGACTATCAGAGAGTTAACTCAACCAGTCTTACTTTTTCCTCACTACATGATACAGAACTGGTGACTGCTTCTATTGGGTCTATATTTGTTAGTATACAAAGTACGCAGATTGTAGTAAACAGGGCATGGCTCCATGGGCAAGGCTCAACATTCCCCCACCCAGAGCCACTGTTGTCCAGGAGTTGTCCTTCCCTTTTCAGAGCTCTCAGGGAGTGACTCCAATGTATTAACTTGTATAAAAAGCGGTCCCCACAGGGCACCCCAGTGTCACAGGCTGCGATGGATAGGATGAGATGTAACAGTGACATAAGAGAGTGGTGATTGTTAGAAGAGCTTCAGGTGGGAATTCAGTTTTGTGTTCACAGACCCATTCTTTTTCTGCTGGGGTAATTCGCTTTTCCCTTACCTTCTGCTCATCTGCATTCATAAGGAACATCTAATGTTGCTCTAGTGGTATTTGGAGTCTGTGAGGACTTGAGAAGACCTGGGTGTTTGCACCTCTTACATAAGGACAGCTCTCCTGGGGTCAGTGCACTCTATTTTACACAGCATGGATCTTGGTGTTTAAGAGACCAGGGTTTGTTTCAGATCCTGAGTTTGCTTTTGGTTATTAACTGTGTGACCCTGTGTAAGTCATTTGGATGCTCTTATCTCACTTTTGCACAACTGAAAAGTGGGGATAAAATTCCTGAGCCTATGGAGTTTAAGTAGAGAAAATGAAATAAGCAGGCAAAATACTTAGGACAAGTAGTGACCTTCACCATTACTTCTATCATCATCATCATATTTACCTTCATCCTCACCATCATCATCATCTTTTATTTTCATTACCAATACCATCATAATCACCATCATCTTCATCATCACCACCTTCATGACCATCATCATCACCATCAGTATCTCTACCTCCTTCATCATCCCTCGCCATCATAAATATCATCATATAATTTATCTTCATCATCATCATCACCATCGGCATCTCCTTTATTAACCTCCATCCTCCTCCTCATCATTATGATATCTCCCTTCTTCATCACCACAAGTATTTCCTTTACCTCTACCATCAATCTCAGAACAAGGCCAGGGATCATACATCTTATACATATGTAGTATACAGAGACCAGGCTTGGGAACCTGCTCACTTTGTTTTGAATCCTGCATCTATGAGTATCATGTTTGCAAATCTGTGCACATTTTGACATTTCATGCTTTGGTTCCCTGTCTCTTTCTGTGGGGTTAAAAACAGTACCTACATCACAGGGTGAGAGTGAACATTAAGTACACACCTCAAGAAAGTGCACAAAGAAATGGGCAGTCATCAGAACTGTTTTCATTTTGGCAGGAAGTTATGTCCATTTGTGATGTTTGCAAACAGACCTCATATCCTTTAATTATCCACCCCTAGGCCTCAGACTCAAACCAGATGTATACAGAGGCTAATTTGTTAATGTCTTGCTTCTCATCATCAAAGATAAATGTGTTGCCATGATTCTAAGCTACTCCCCTGCTCGAAAGCTTGCTGCCCTTCCTGCATGGGCCTGGGAGATGGCTCCCAATGGAGACACTGAATCTGCAGCCCAGCTGGTGTCTGCAGGGAGGAAGCCAGTGGGATTCCAGCTGCAGCCTCCAACCTACCCTCTCAGTAAAACCCTCCTGTCGGGGAGCCCTCTAAGGTCTCAATAATTCACCTTAGTCACCAGACTCAGACAGCTTGCTTGAAAAAGCAAGTTTTGAGCCAAAGGTTTTGGCAGGTCTTGAAATATTTCCTTCTGTGTTACTGCGATCATATCTCCATCATGGGCACCTGGGATGCAGCAAGGCATATGGGACAGGAATGAGGAGCAAATGCAGACCTTGGTTTATAATTCACCCTGGTCACAGGCAAGCCCAGACACAGATGATCTGGCTTGTGGTGTGAGATCTGGGACAAATGAACTGATGTAACTTTGCTTATAACTATTTTAATTTTCCCTAGATGAATAAAGCATGGAGCTACTCCCAGAAGTAGTAACTGATTGCCTCTTCCATTCCAGTGGCTGAAGATTAGAAAATGCAGCCATACATCAGTCTGCGCACTGCTGGTCCCTACACGGTTTGCTACCTATCTCTCCTTCCCCCACCCCTGCAAGAAAATGCTGGAAGTCAGTAAGGGGTGGAACCTAGAGGTTATAGATAAATGCAGAACCAAAGTCAGTTAGAATTCCCCGTGAAAAAGTTCCAGAGCAAATTATTGTGGAAGCCACATTAAATATTAATAACCAAGAGGAAGCGATAAGTAGAAATGGTTCCATTGCATACCTCATGCTAGCAAAATGCTTGGTGTAGTGTATGTGCTGTTTCTTGGTCTATCTATTTATCTGTTTATTTATTTATTTCTCTGGTGGTGCTGTGGACCAAACCTGCCTTGTGCATGCAAGCACACACACTGCTACTGAGCCGCATCTCCAGCTCAAATGTGTTCTTGATATTGCCAAAAAATTAGAGAAAAAAAGAGAAGAATAGAAGGTAAAGAGGAGAAAGACCCCATCAATCAACGCATCACTCACTCTATGATATTATGAGATGTCATTGGATTTGAGTTTTCTTTCTTTCTTTCTTCTTTTCTTTGTTTTTGTTTTTGTTTTCTTTTTCAAGAAGGTAGGATTTCTCTCAACCAGGCTGACCTGAAACTCACTATGTATTCTCAGGGTGGCCTCCAACTCATGGGGATCCTCCTACCTCTACCTCCTGAGTGCTGGGATTAAAGGCATGGGCCACCATACCCAGCTTTGAGTTTTCTTGTTTGAAATATATTTTTGTATGTGTGTGTGTGTGTGTGTGTGTGTGTGCAAGTGAAGGTGAACATGAACCATGGCACACATATGGAGGTCACAGGCCAACTCTAAGGTTGGTCCTCAGCTTCCACCTATTTGAGGCAAAGTCTCTCGTTAGTCACCAATCTGTTTGTAAGCAGCAATTCTATCTTCCCTGCTCACTATAGGTGCCTGGGGATTTCAGAAGCATTCCACATCTTCTGGGTGTTGTATGAAGTTCTGGAGGAACTCAGAGTTGTGCAGCAAGCACTTTATCCACTGAACAATCTCTCCAGCTCTTGATCCAGGCATTCCCAACCTACTAGGCATGGCTACCAAGTCTCTCTCTCTCTCACACACACACAGACACACACATACCCACTAGCTCAGCTTACACATGTAACATCTGCTAAGCGTCAATTATTTATTGATCCTCCAAGTCCCAGGAAGGTAATATCAGCTCCCATTTCTTCAGATTCTTTTTCTATGAGGCACCATGCTAAATACTTTTCATGAATTACTGTGTTCATCTCTAATTGATAGCTGAAGGACCTGAAAGATGAAATCTTTTTTTTTTTTTTCATCCCAAAGTCATTTGTATCTTATTTGGAAGAGTCATGTTTTGAAATGTTCACTGCTGGTCTTTAGCCTCCACTATGATGTTCCCACACCCATATAAGCAGTTATAAATGAAATGAAGCAGAGGCTCCCAGAGGAACTGCAGCATCCACAGTGCCATATAGACCAATGGCAGATGAGGAGGTGGAGCTCAGCTTTCCTTTCTTTCTTTCCTTCTTTCTTTCTTTCAATTAGTTTTTTACTAAGTGAATACAGTCACGTTGGTACCATTGTTAGACTCCTCCCTGTCCTCCCCCTCCCTCCTCCCCCTCCTTGTTGGGGTATATGGGTCTTGCATTGTGGGGTTAGCCTTCAGTTATGGGTAGGAGGAAATGTCTCTGTGTGTCATAACCCAACATGTGGCTCTGACATTCTTTCTGCCCCTTCTTCTGCAAATTTCCCTGAGCCATGTTGGGTCCATTTTATGTCTACTTTAGTAATGAGGACTTGGGAGCCTCTGTGTCTCTGGATATCTGATTTGGTAGGAGTTGATTGTTCTCTGTGTTGATCTCCTTCACCCTTGTGTTAGTACCAGGTTCACCAAGAAAATAGCACACTTGCTTGTTTCACCAATTATTCTTAGTTTCAGCTGGGGACCTTTTGAGATATGATGGGGTGGTTCTCTCCTTAGGGTCTCCGTCTATCTGAAAAAGAGAAGCAAATTCTCTGACGGAGAGTAAAGTTAGCACCAGATAAATGGGATAACCATTTTTTTTTTTTTTTTGTAGAGAGAGAATATAATAGGTGTAGGCCCTCTTGTAGCCCATGATTGGTGGGAGCTTGATAAAGGAGAGCAGGCTCATTTTTGGATCTGGTTCTGACTTGTTTCCCAGCTCCAGCTTTGGTTCCGTTCCACTGAGTGGATCAGTTAGCCAAATCAAGAGCAGTTGGTTTCCCACCATGGCTGTACGCCACTATTGCACTTGTGTGAGCATCACAACAAGTTATTTTCTCCTAAGTAGGTTAGTCCATGAGTTGCTTGGACAGATATTGGTCATTTTCCCCCAGTCGCCCATGTAGCACCTTCTGGCACTAGACGTGCTAACTGTCTGAGGACTGACTCTCTTCTAGCTTCCAGCCATGTCACTCCATGTTATATGTCAACCAAATATGGTGTCTTCAGCAGTAGAGTATTACCACTAACCTTTGGTGTGTCATCAAGTACTCTGACAGAAATCGGTCATTCTTTTAGGAAACTTTGTAGGTCTCTCTGATCAGAAGCTCATTATGCATGATAGCCACCTACCTGCTGGTACTAGGAATTACAGATCAGTGCCCACAAAGAGAAGGAAGAAAAAGATAAGTAATATAAAAGAGTTACAGAGAAGAGGGAGGGAGGGAGGAAGAGAGAGAGAGAGAGAGAGAGAGAGAGAGAGAGAGAGAGAGAGAGAGAGAGAGAGGCAGTAGAAGATCAAGGTTAGTCTTCATCATACCCTCTCCAGGGCCTTGTGACTCAGGTGTTCCCTCTAAGGGCCTGGTGAAAGTTCAACCATTTGGTCTGCCTTTTAGGATGTAGAATTTTATGGTACCATTACTGTTTGGGTCCATATTTGTGTCCCCCACACCCTCTCTTGCCCTCCCCTCCCTCCCCACCCACCCTATTGTCCAGTCCTCGAGATGTTTGCTGGGTATGTTGGGTTAGGTGCTGTAGATGAGTGAGACTATGCAGCGATTATCTTTCTGTGATTGGGTGAGTTCACTGAGAATGATCTGTTCAAGGTTTGACCATTTTTCTTCAAATTTCATTGTATTGTTTTCTTTTTTCCTCACTGCTGTGTAGAACTGGATCATGTAGATATACCACATCTTAGTTATCCATTCATCTAGTGATGGATGTCTGGGTTGATTCCAGGTTTTAGCTATTATGAATTGAGCAGCTATAAACATGGTTGAGCAAGTCTCCCTGGACTGAGGCTTGGAGGTTTTAGGGTGTATGTCCAGTAAGGGAATAACTGGGTCTGTTGGTAACTCTATAGTCAGATTTTTAAGGAGTCCCTATATTGCTTTCCAAAGTGGTTATACCATTTTACATTCCCACCAACAGTGAGTGAGGGTGACTATTTCTCCACATTCTTGCCAGCATTTATTTTCATTTGATTTTTTAATGTTTCCTGTCCTTACTGGGGTAAGGTGGAATCTCATATTTCTTTTAATTTGCATTTACCTGATGATTAGGGATGATGTACATTTTCATAAGTGTGTGCTTGCCATTTGTAATTCTTCCTCTGTGAACTGCTTGGCCAGTTCTTTGCCCCATTTTGTGAGTGGGTTCTAATCTCCTAAATTCATGGCCTCTCTTCTGTACTTCCTAAACTTGGATCCTCTCCTTGACCTTACAAAGAACCAGCATTTTCTGCACTCATGTTCCTCTTTTTTTGCACCCATTTTATTTTGTTTTTTGTGGTGCCCCCCGCCCCCACCCAGGCAGTCACACTCTAAGCCAGGCTGACCTGGAACTCACTAGATAGCCCAGTCTCACCTCAAAGTAACAATGCTCCTCCTACATCAGCCTACAGACTTCTGGGATTAAAATTGTGCACCGCCATGCCAGGCTTTTTGCATCTATTTTATCCTGCATTTGAACATGTGACAGCAGATGTCTTTAGCTGACATCGAGCATCTAAATTCTTCCTAGAACTTGCACATGGGCATTTGAATTTGGAGAACTTATAGTGGAGAAAGATAAAGAATGGAACATGATAAATCAGCAAGGCAATGAGGACCTTGACAGTTGATAACATGATTTCTTGGTTGCTGTTGACTGAGCCAGGAGGCTACATTCTTGTTCAATGACCCTGATTCCTTCAAAAATAACCATAAGAGAAGGCATGAAGCTAATGTTATTTGGACACAACAGATCTTTTCATGGAAGAAATCCAGAGACATGAGAATTCCCATATGAAAAAGCTACTTGACTAGAAGTATTAAGTGATCATTGGAAAGACCAGGGGGCTTAAATGAGGAGACCTAGGTGAATTAAAATGACACAACAGTAACAGTAATTTTGCAGGTAGGGAGATGTGCAGGTAGGAGCCTAGAAATTCAGACACATCATCTTGATGGGCCTTTAAAACAGACTGTGAGGCCAATTCACTGCCATGAATTAAAAATAATTACTAAGAAGTTTATATGAACCTGTTGCAAATTGGTCATATTCCCATTTGGATATACTGTAATGACCCCTCTCCTCTGCATCCATTCCACTGAGGGTCCTCCTCAGTAGGGTTATTGGTAATCACTGTAGGGTCATGAATACACCAGTCAGGCCATGCCTTTTATAGATGGAAAATGAGTGTCCACACACACACGCACACACACACACACACACACACACACACACCCCAAACAGGACTCTCCCAACATTTAGGACTAGGTGTCTGATGTATTTTGAATGTGAAATGTCTCTCATAGGCTCAAGGGTTTGAACACTTGGGCCCTCTCTGATGGCACTGTTTGGGAAGGTTGTGGAACCTTCAGGAGTTAGAGCCTTGCTAGAGAATATGGGTTACTGGGAGTGAGCCTCAAGGTTTTATAGGCTAGTCCCACTTCTTGTTCTATTTCTGCTTCCTGCTCTTGCCACTATACCATGATGGCATGCATGTGATATCAGGTTATCATGTCTCCTTTACTCAACTATGACTTCCACAGGGACTGGCATGGTGTGTTTTGTGTATGCTTCCCACAGTGTTGAGGGATGCCTGGACACAACACGGCTTCTTAATTTCTAGTATTAAATGGATGAGCATGTGAAGAATATATCTTTGCTGCTCATTCATCTTTGAGGTCACCTTGCAGGTGGCAAATAAGATATTGCTACTTAATAAGAAGAGTGACGTTCTTTATCTCTTTGGAGACCATGTGGTAGTCACAGACATGTCCTTTAAAACTTTTTATTGACATTTTTTGTACATATACATAATTGTATTTTCATCACCATTTGCCCTCATTACCCTCTTTTGTCTTTCTGCCACCATCTTCCTTCCACCGAAACCCTTCTTCTTTAAAGCTAATCCCTCTTCCTTTTTGAATTATTTTTTTTGCCCTCTTTCATTATTCGTGTAAAAATGTTAATGGGACAAATATCGTGCAGGTCATATGCAGGAACTTCAGCCCCTGTGAGGTCATGAATGTGATGGCCACTTTATATTTGGAAGACAGTATTCCAAAGTTTTCCATCCTCTGGCTCTTATATTCTTTCTTTTTTATTATTTACATTTTTTTTTATCAACAACTTCTATACTGACAGACAACAAACAATGTTAATTCCCTCCCTTACCCCCACTTTTGCCTTCACAACTCCACTCTTCATCATATCTCCTCCATCTCTCCATTAGTCTCTCTTTTATTTTGATGTCATCTTCTTTTTCTCCTACTATGAGGGTCTTGTGAAGGTATTGCTAGGCACTGTGAGGTCATGGATATCAAGGCCAATTTCTGTCTAGACAGTTGCGTTGTAAGGAGTCGTACCCTTCCTTTGGCTCTTACATCCTCTCTGCCACCTCTTCCGCAATGGACCCTGAGCCTTGGAGGATGTGATAGAGATGTTTCAGTGCTGAACACTCCTCTATCACTTCTTCTCAGCACTATGTTGCCTCTTGGATCATTCCCAGTGGTCACCACCATCTGAAAATAAAAGCTTCTCTAAGGAAAGTGAGAATAGAATTAATATATGAATATGAACATTAAATGTAGTGCTTTCAGGGCAGCTTGGTGAGCATAATAAGCACATTTAGCCAGGCAAAAGCAGGCTACATACTTCCAAGGCTCATAACCTCCCCTGCCATAGGCTTTTGACTAGGTTTGCAGTACTAGACATGTATTCCCTCCCATAGAGCAGGCCTTCAGTCCAATTAGAAGGCATTTGGTTTCCTCCACAACAGGCATGCCACTATTGCACCCACTCAGTCATCTGGCCTGTCTGTCAAACTTGAGGTTTCCAGTGTTCACTGTTTTCACCAATGATGACTTCTGTCTCCCATAGGTCTCCAGCCAGTGAACCTTTTTCCAGTTTTCACTTGGCTTGTCTACAGGGAGTAGGTTTTCAGCTCAGCATTTGATTTCTCAGTGACTTTGCCACCCAGTCATGTGAAATCTTCAGCAATAGGGCCTTGACAATAGCCTCTAATGTTTTGGAGGCAACAGGGAGTTCTCTGGCCAACAATTCACTGGAAGGTATCCCATCCCTGGCACTGAACATTTTCTAGTAGCAATCTATGACTTCTGGATGTGCTGTTATCCAAAGAAGTAGGCTTTCATATGTCTTATTTAGAATATCTTGAATTTTGATTGACCCTCCCCCACCCTTCTCTTACTCAATCTCTTCCTCTGGCCTCACTTAGGCCATTCCACTTCCTGTAAACTGTTTTTCTATTTACATATATATAATACCATCCCCTAACCCCCTTCCCTCGCCTCCCTCACTTATAGCCTTTTTCTAGCTTACTGGCCTCTGCTACTGATTTTTGGTTCCAACTCACACACAAGCCTAAAAATTTGTAGCTAGGATCCACATATGGGAGAGAACATGCAACATTTGGCTTTTGGGTTGGCTTTTTTTCACCTCACTTAGTATAATCCTTTCCAGATCCATTCATTTCCCTGCAAATTTCATAATTTCATTTTTCTTTACCACTGAATAGAACTCCATTGTGTAAATGTACCACATTTTATTATCCATTCATCTGTTGAGGGACATCTAGGCTGGTTCCATTTCCTAGCTATTGTGAATAGAGCAGCAATAAACATGGTTGTGCAAGTATCGCTAAGGTAGTGAGAAGAGTCCTTAGGATGTATATCTATGAGTGCTATAGCTGGATCTTATGGTAAATCTATTTTTAGCTGTCTCAAGAACCTCCACACTGAGTTCCATAATGGCTGTACCAGACTACATTCCCATCAACAGTGTAGAAGGGTTCCCATTTTTTGCATCCTCATTTGTCAGATATATCTGGCAAAGATTTTCTTCCATCCTGTAGGTTGTCTCTTTGCTCTATTCACAGTGTCCTTTGCTGTACAAAAGCTTCGTAATTCCATGATATCCCAGTGGTTGATTAGTGGTTTTATTTTCTGAGCAACTGGGGTTATATTCAGAAAGTCATTGCCTATGCCAATATGTTAAAGGGTTTCCCCTATCTTTTCCTCTAGCACTTTCAGAGTTTCAGGTCTGATATTAAGATCCCTGATCCATTCAGACTTGATTCTTGTGCAGGGAAAAAGACAAGGATCTATTTTCATCCCACATAGAGATACCCAATTTTCCCAGCACCACTTGTGGAAGAGGCTTGTCTTTTCTCCAATGAATATTTTTGTATTTTTGTCAAAAATCAGATGGCTGTAGCTTCCAAGATTAACATTTGGGCCCTCTATTGTGTTTCATTGATCTACATGTCTATCTTTGTGACAATACCATGCTGTTTTTGTTACTATAGTTTTGTAATATAGCTTAAAATCAGGTATGGTGATATTACTGGCTTTACTTTTGTTGCTCAAAATTGTTTTGTGAATTTAAGGATTTTTTTTTTTTGCTTCCAAATGAATTTTAGATTGTTTTCTCTATTTCTGTGAAGAATTCTATCAGAATTTTAATTAAATGTGTAGATTGCTTTTGGTAAGATTGACATTTCCACAATATTGATTCTTCCAATCCAAGAACATAATATGTCTTTCCATTTCCTAGTGTCTTCTGCAATTTCTCGCTTGAGTGTTTTAAAGTTCTCATTATAGAGATCCTTCACTTACTTGGTTAGGTATATTTCCAAGGTACATTGTTTATTTATTTCTTTATTCATTCATTCATTTATTTTGAGGCAATAGTGAATTCGAGAGATTCCCTGCTTCCACCCTCCACATGTTTGTTGCTAGTATATAGGAATGCTACTGATTTCTATGTGTTTATTTTGTATCCTGCTACATTGCTAAAAGTGTTTCTTAGCACTAATAGTTTGCTTGTAGTCTTTAGGGTGCTTTCTGTATAGAATCATATAATCTGGAAATAATGATAATTTGATCTCTTCCTTTCCAATTGTATCCATTTTATGAGTGTCTCTTGCCTTATTGCTATAGCTAGGACTTCCAGTACTATATTAAATAAAAGTGGGGACAGTGGAAATGCTTATCTTGTTCCTGAATTTAGAGGAAAAGGTTCAAGTTTTTCCCCACTTAGAATTATCTTATCTGTAGGTTTGTCATAAATAGCTCTTATTATGTTGAGATATGTTCTTTCTATTCCCAGTTTCTGTAGGACTTTTACCATGAAGGCATGATGGATTTTTGTCAAATGCCTTTTCTGCATCTATTGAGATGATCATGTGATTGTTGTCCTTCAGTCCATTTATATAGTGTTACATTTGTCGATTTGCATATGTTGAACCATCTCTGCATCTCTAGGATAAAACCTACTTGGTTGGGGTGAATAATCTTTCTGACATATTCTTATATTCTGTTTGCCAATATTTTGTTGAGAATTTTTGCATCTATGTTCATGAGGAAGATTGGTCTGTAATTTTCTTTCTTTCTTTCTTTCTTTCTTTCTTTCTTTCTTTCTTTCTTTCTTTCTTTCTTTTTTTGGGTCTGGGTTTTGTATCAGAGTGATGCTGGCTTTGTAGAAGGATTTTGAAAAGGAAGGAATTCTTCTTCTTTTTCTATAGAACAGTTTGAGAAGCAGTAGTGTTAGTTCTTCCATGAAGGTCTGGTAAAATTCACCAGTGAATCCATCTGGGCTCAAACATTTTTTAATTGGGAGGTTTTTTATAACAGTTTGGATAACTGTACTTGTTATAGATCTATTTAAATTGTTTATCTCATCTTGATTTAATTTTGGTAGGCCATATGAATCTAGGAAATCATCCATTTCTTTCAGATTTTCAAACTTAGAGGTGTATATATTCTTAAAGTATGTCGTTATGATTTTCTGAATTTCTTTGGTATCTGTTGGTATGACTCCTTTTCCATCCTAATTTAATTAATTTTTGTCCCTTCTATCTTTCTTCTGGTCAAATTTTGTAGGGGTTTATTAATGTTGTTTATCCTTTCAAAGAATCAACTCTTTGTTTCATTGATTCTTTGGATATTTTATTTTTTGTTTTCTATTTCATTAATTCCTGCACTAGTCTTTATTATTTCTTCCTGTCTGCTGATTTTTGGTTTTCCTTGTTCTTCTTTTTCCAAGGCCTTAAAGTGAAGCAGTAAATTGTTTACTTGTGAACTCTTTAATTTCTTAATATAGGCACTTGGAGCTATAAAGTTTCCTCTTAGGACTGCCTTCACTGTGTCTCATAGAATTTGGTATGTTGTTTTCTCATTATCATTTGATCCTATGAATTAATTGATTTCCTTTTTGAATTCTTCAATAATGAATTCATCATTTAATAGTGTTCTGTTTAGTCTCCATGAATTTCTGTATGCTCTGTTGTTTTTTTCTGGTTGCTGATTTATAGTTTAATCCCATTGTGGTCAGACAGAGTGCACGGGATTATTTAAATTTTCCTGTACTTTTTAAGATTTGCTTTGTGTCCTAATATATGGTCTATTTTTGGAGAATGTTCCATGTGCTACTGAGAAACATGTATATTCTGTAGCATTTGGATGGAATGTTCTTTAGATATCTGTTAGGTCCATGACATCATTTAATCCAGATATCTTTGTTCATTTTTTGCTGGGATTACGTGTCAGTTGATGAGAGTGGGTATTGAAGTCACCCACTACAATTGTGTTTGGTGTTGTCTATGACTTTAAGTCTAATAGTGTTTGTTTGATGAAACTGGGAGCCCCTGTGTTATGTGCATATACGTTTAGGATTGTTATGTCCTTCTGTTGGAGAGTTTCTTTAATCAGTATAAAGTGACCTTCTTTATCTTTCCCCACTAGTGTTGGTTTGAAGTCTATCCTGTCAGATATTAGAATAGCAACCCCTGCTTGTTTCCTAGGCCTGTTTGCTTGAAATACCATTTTCCATCCTTTCACCTTGAGACAGTGTCTATCTTTTATTGAGAGATGAGTTTCCTGGAGGCAACAAACAGCAGGATCCTGCCTTATAATCCGCTCTGTAAGCCTGTGTCTTTTGGTTGGGGCATTGAGGCCATTATTATTGATATTACGAATTATTATTATTTTTATTATTACTTTTATTATTATTGCCTTTCTTCTTGTTTTGTAATGCTTCCTGATTCCCTTTACTCTCTTGTTTTAACTGTTATTTGTGTATGGTTTATTTTTTCCTGTTTCCTCATGTGTTTGCTTTGCTTTCTCTTCAGCATGAAGGATTCCTTCAAGCATTTTCTGCAGAGCTGGCTTAGTTGTCATAAATTCCTTTAGCCTATTTTTGTTGTGGAATGTCCTTATTTTGCCTTCAATTTGGATAGATAGCTTTTCAGGATAAAGTATTCTTGGTTGACAGTTGTTATCTTTCAGAACTTGGAATACATCATTTTAAACCCTTCTGGCTTTTAGAGTTTGTGTTGAGTAATCTGCTGTAATCCTGATGGGCTTGCCTTTATAGGTGACTTGCTTTTTCTCTCTAACTGCTTTCAATATATTTTCTTTGGTTTGCATGTTTAGTAGTTTAATTATAACATGGAGAGGAGAGGTTCTTTTTAGGTTTTGTCTATTTGGTGCTCTAAAACCTTCTTGTGTCTGCACTGGCATTTCTTTCCCAATTTGGGTAAAATTTTATTCTATGATTTTGTTGAAAATGCCTACTAAGCCTCTGGATTGAAATTTCTTCTTCTTCTACTATACCCTGAATTCTTATGTTTTATCTTTTCATAGTGTCCCAGATATCTTGAAATTTCCATTAATACCTTCCTATTAGCTTGTCTTTCTCTTTATTGGACTGTATCAGATCTGCCACCTGGTCTTCTATTGTAGATATTCTGTTCTCTCCTTTATCCATCCTACTGGTGGGACTTCCCACAGAGTGTTTTATTTCACTGACTGTGTTTATCAATGCTAGAATTTCTGCCTTTTTCTCTTCAGTATTTTTATGTCCTTACTCATGTCTTGTAGTGACCCCCTTATTTCCTTAAACTGATTTCCTGTGTTCTCTTGGAATTCCTCCAGGCATTTGTTTTCTTCTTTGATTCCTTTAATTTCTTTGAGTAGAGACAAAATCATTTTTTAACATAAATCTTTGTCAGTTGTTTCATCTAAAACCGTCTCATTGGGGGCCATTTCTGCTGGATTTATAATTTTTGGTGGGATTGGAATGTCTTGATTTTTTGTGTTTCTTGTATTATAATGTTGTGACTTGCATCTTGACTTGATTTGATGCTTGGGTTTTCTGATAATCTATGGTTCTTTTAGATTTGGAAATCCAACTTTATGTACCTTCAAAGTAGGACTTTAAGGTGCCAAGTGTAGCTCTTGTACTCCAGTCCAACTGCAGAAGTAATCCTATGTGTTGAGTTTGGCTGCTATTCAAGTATTCTAGTGGGCTGGATGGAGCAATTTACTGGAAAATTCTAAATTTCAGCTGAGCAATATACACATTCAATAAAAACCAGCACAGAGTATGCAAGTGTGGGCATTGAAACAAACAACCTTATAAAGCCAAAAATCCCTAAGTGTATGTGTTGCCCTACACCCTTAATCCAGTCAGCTGGGAGGTTGAGATTTCTGTTTTGAAATGATTTCCAGGTCAGCCTGGGTCTGGATCAGACCTTCCCCCAGTAATGATAGAAGAAAAAGAAAAAGGCCCTAGGATTCTGAAAGCATCAAAGGCAACTATAGCTAACCTCCAAAAACAGCTTAATTGAGAATAGTAAATCCAACCAAGAATATATAACCCATAACCTGCCCTGACATGGAAAGGCAGATTAGCATTTGCGGTACAGGCCTCTGTACCTGCTTTTTTGTCACTTGGTCTTGTTACATTTTGGGGGTGCTTTAAAAATCTCACCAATGCTGAGTGTCCACCTCGATCCCTCTGTGTTGTGCTGTGAGTCTGCTGTTCTGATCAGCTGTGCTGGATGCCCTGCGACTGGAAGCTGGATGTGGTCTCTGGAGGGTCACTGTGCTGTCAGCTGGGGGGTGGGAGAGTGCAGGAAGCCTGGAGTTGCACTGGAACTGCTCAGCTGGTCCTCTCTGTGGCCCCTTAAGCAGCTCCTCAGCTTGTCTCTGATGTCTCCCCTACAGGTTTCTTGACTTTGTAAGAAGGCTGATGAGGTTGGAAAATCCCCTTGTCTGGTCTCTGCTCCTGAAGCTGGGCACAGGGTGGGTGTGTGGATCTGCATGGGTCCATGCAGAAAGGGTCAGAGTCTGGGTCTGCAAGCTCCTTGTTGGGATTCTGGCTGATTTCCTCCTTTCTGATAGATCTTAGTCTCTCCTGCTTCTTCACTGTGGCTGATTAAAACCTATACACCAACGCTTTTCAGACGAAGAGTGTAATTTGCTCTGGTTTTGCTCAAATCCCTCGCTAGGTTGGATCTGTGTGACTCCTATGCAGCCACCTTCTCTGAAACTCTTATATTCTTTCTGTCCTACTTCTGCAGTGTTCCCTGATCCTTGAAGGGTGTGATGGAGATGTCTCAATTAATAATGAACGCTCAGCTGTCACTTCTCCTCAGAACTTTTATGAGTTTTGAGTCCCTCCCCCATAGTAGTCACCACCATCTGCCAAAAGAATCTTCTCTGACCAAAAGTAAGAGAAATACTAACCTATACGTATAAACAACTATTTAGAGGACATTTTGATGGACACAACAGATCCACTCAGTCAAGCAACATTAGTATTTCCCTATCTAGCCTCAAGAGCATTTCTAAATAAAGTAAAAAAAATCAAGTAAGATTTTATAACATTAAATTTATTCACCTTAAAGGGCATATATTAATCATATAGTGAAGCCTTATTTTTTCTAGGATTAAAGTGTCCTTGGCTCTATTAGACAGCATTACATAGTTGATTTAAATGATGTCCTTAATTATCAAAGGCACATGTTTCTTCTGTAAGGACCTTCTAGACATGCTGGATTTATACACCAATGATACAACTCTTTCCTCTTTTACCACTTTTTTCAGCTGAGATGACATAATTCATAATTAATGGAGTGGGTTAAATTTTTTTTCTATGCTTAATGTTGTTGCCCACTATGTAAAGTTTCTTCCTAGCACTTGTTGTACATATTTTTACTATCTCACAATGAGCCTCCTCCATGTGGTAGTCTTAGCTGTATGAATACAGGCATGGTATTCATTACTTTTGGCATTAAATCCTTGGAATATCATACCAGACCTGATAACCAGTTGATGAAACTCCATGAAATAGTTGCTAAATAAAGGAACAAATATATGCTTACCACAATCTAGCAAAAGAAAATATTCTGGTTTCAAGACAGAGCCTATGGATAGACTCTAGAGGTGATAGACTCTAGAGGGAAGGCTCCCACTGTTCTTTGGTTTTGATGACAGGGTATTCCCATAAAAAAATCTTTTAAGTGTCTACACTTATCCACTGTGATCCATGCTTCTCTCACTATTGGTTAGAGAATCCTTTTTACATACGGTGGCCAATTATGGGGAGACCCAAGACCCATCAGTACAACAAGAAAAGAAAGTCAACTGTCTTGCACAATATCAGTCATCTCTATCATGTCACTGTGGCACATAAAATATTACAGAGAAAGTTGTGCATTAAATATGAGTGCTGTTCTCAATGTTTGCCCAATAACCTTCTCTAGTAGACACTGAGAAGACTCAAAACTCATCAAAAAAATCAGAGGATGCAGAGAGCCTCAAAGACTAAAGGAGACTCATAAAAAACACAGCCTCTAAGCCTCAGGGAACATTACAGAAGAGGGTCAGAAAGATTATAAGTGCCACAGGATGGGGAAGAGTGTCCTAAAGCATTGTACCCCCTCACCGAGACTGACTGGTGCATTCGTGACCCATGGTGAATACTGATGACCCTATTGAGGAGGGTTCTCATTGGGATGGAAGTAGGGTAAAGGGAATTTAAGTGTATAAACCAATGGAAATATGTCCATACAGTAAAATTCACAGTTAATAAAAATAAAATAAATACAGGAAAACAAGTAGTTTCATCATTGACTTATCATATCAAAATCCACCTGAAGCACCTCTATTTTTCAGCTCCATCTATGATGGCTAATTTTGATTATCAACTTTATTGGATTAAGAAACATCTATGACATTAACAGGGCATGGCTTAGCATATATCTGAGAGGCTCTTTGTAGAGAGCATTAACAAAGGTCTGAAGACACACTCTGAGTGAGCAGAGCATGTGGCACTGTGGAAAGGGGTCTGTAACTGAGTAAGAAAGGAAAGAAGAAAAGGGCAGCTATGATCCAGCACATTTCCCTTTCTCTGCTTCTTGGTCTATGGAGTTGTGAGCAAGCAGCCTCATTCTCAGGCAGCCACAGCCTCAAGCCATTTTGACAACCATGTCTTTCTCACCATGATGGACTCTATCCCCTGAAACTGTGAGCCAAAATAAATCCATCCTTCCCCAAGTAGTTTCCTGTTCAGTATTTTGTTATAGTAATAAGAAAAGTAATTAACATGCCATCCAACTTAGGAGTAATAACATATGGGTGAGCGGATGTTGAGGAAAGATTCATGTCTCCCCACACTTATTTCTTGCTGCACTGTTATATTATGAAGGGAAAAGAAAAAACTATATTAAAGTGTTATGTGCCTGATTTTGAGTCCTGTCAATCATTTCCCATTGACAGCCTATGAGCTGTTCCTTAACAAAGCTCATTTTATACATAAAAACAGGAGGGCTGAGGAGAAGTTCAGTAGGTGAAGCGCTTGCCACACAAGCATGAGGACCTGATTTTGGACCCCCAACACCCAGATATAAAAAAGAAAGCCAGGTGAGACACCACTTATCTGTAATCTCAGCACTGGGGAGATGGAAACAAGGAATCTCTGGGGCTCACTGGCTACTTAGTTTGGCCTGATTGATAAGTTCTGGGTTTAGTAAGAAAACTTTTCTTAAATAGTAAAAGTGGAGACAGCCAACATCTACCTCTAGACTCTACATGCAAGTACACACATGTGCAGCTGTATATGTACACATAGCCACACCAACATAGACATGAATATACACATACACACAATTAAAACAACAACACCAAGAAATCACAAGTTGGGGCACAAAGAGACAGTGTTAGACATCCAGACTCCTAACAATACTTGAAAGTATTGTTATCACAAATCATGTCTGGCTGCAGAGCCTCTCGAAATTCCTACTGAATCATGAGTGGCCTTTGTCATCTCCATGAGTGTGGCATCTAGTCCCCACCCACTCTTGTTTTGTGCAGGAGTAGAAAGGAAGCTCCTGCCAAGGTTCCCCCTCATCTCCAGAGCAGGCACACATCGGCACAGGTTCCCACTCAACCAGTAGGAAATCATCACTGTGTCATGAGGAAAATGAACAACTCCAGTTGGACTAGATCCTCAGTGACACTAAGAAATGAGGGACTGCCACTATTTCCTCACAGACAGATTTGTACACCTGCCAGGAAATTCACAAACAGCTCCTGTTGCATTTATCTCTCTAAACAGTGAGCTTTAATTGGGCATAATGAACGCTATGTGGAAGGGAAGCTTGGTGTAGCAACACGGGATCCTCAGGGGTCTGAGGAAGCATAGCAATGAGTCCAGTGTGATGCCACAGAACCCTGTGGGCACAAGGCAGGTGGACATAGAGTCCTTTCAGCCAGATGACTTTCTCAACAATACCCCTGTTGGCTGAGCATTCTTTAGAGCTCTTGGACTGGGAGCTTCCTGAATGCTAAGTGACCTTTCTCTGGATTTCATTGACTATTTCTTAATGGAGAAGTGAAACAGTATATGTTGGAGAGTGAGGATGAAGTAAGGATGGAGCAGTACAGTGTGTACTGTGAGGATGATGTGAGGATGAAGCAGTACAGGGTGGTCAGTGAGGATGATGTGAGGATGCAGCAGTACAGGGTGGACAGTGAGGATGAGATGAGGATGGAGCAGTACAGGGTGGACAGTGAGGATGAAGTAAGGATGGAGCAGTACAGTGTGTACTGTGAGGATGATGTGAGGATGAAGCAGTACAGGGTGGTCAGTGAGGATGATGTGAGGATGCAGCAGTACAGGGTGGACAGTGAGGATGATGTGAGGATGGAGCAGTACAGGGTGGACAGTGAGGATGAGATGAGGATGCAGCAGTACAGGGTGGACAGTGAGGATGATGTGAGGATGGAGCAGTACAGGGTGGACAGTGAGGATGAGATGAGGATGGAGCAGTACAGGGTGGACAGTGAGGCATGATGTGAGGATGGTGCAGTACAGGGTGGACAGTGAGGATGAGTGAGGATGGAGCAGTTACAGGGTGAGACAGTGAGGATGATGATGAGGATGCAGCAGTACAGGGTGGACAGTGAGGATGAGATGAGGATGCAGCAGTACAGGGTGGACAGTGAGGATGAGATGAGGATGCAGCAGTACAGGGTGGACAGTGAGGATGAGATGAGGATGAGCAGTACAGGGTGGACATTGAGGAGATGTGAGGATGCAGCAGTACAGGGTGGACAGTGAGGATGAGTGAGGATGCAGCAGTACAGGGTGGACAGTGAGGATGAGATGAGGATGCAGCAGTACAGGGTGGACAGTGAGGATGAGATGAGGATGGAGCAGTACAGGGTGGACAGTGAGGATGAGATGAGGATGAGCACTACAGGGGTGGACAGTGAGGATGATGTAGGATGGCAGCAGTACAGGGTGGACAGTGAGTATGATGTGAGGATGCAGCAGTACAGGGTGGACAGTGAGGATGAGGTGAGGATGCAGCAGTACAGGGTGGACAGTGAGGATGATGTGAGGATGCAGCAGTACAGGGTGGACAGTAAGGATGAGTGAGGATGGAGCGTGAGGATGAAGCAGTACAGGGTGGACAGTGAGGATGATGTGAGGATGGAGCAGTACAGGGTGGACAGTGAGTATGATGTGAGGATGAAGCAGTACAGAGTGGACAGTGAGGATGATGTGAGGATGCAGCAGTACAGGGTGGACAGTGAGGATGACGTGAGGATGGAGCAGTACAGGGTGGACAGTGAGGATGACGTGAGGATGGAGCAGTACAGGGTGGACAGTGAGGATGACGTGAGGATGGAGCAGTACAGGGTGGACAGTGAGGATGAGATGAGGATGCAGCAGCACAGGGTGGACAGTGAGGATGATGTGAGGATGGAGCAGTACAGGGTGGACAGTGAGGATGAGATGAGGATGCAGCAGTACAGGGTGGACAGTGAGGATGAGATGAGGATGGAGCAGTACAGGGTGGACAGTGAGGATGACGTGAGGATGGAGCAGTACAGGGTGGACAGTGAGGATGACGTGAGGATGGAGCAGTACAGGGTGGACAGTGAGGATGACATGAGGATGGAGCAGTACAGGGTGGACAGTGAGGATGAGATGAGGATGCAGCAGTACAGGGTGGACAGTGAGGATGATGTGAGGATGGAGCAGTACAGGGTGGACAGTGAGGATGATGTGAGGATGGAGCAGTACAGGGTGGACAGTGAGTATGACGTGAGGATGCAGCAGCACAGGGTGGACAGTGAGGATGAGATGAGGATGCAGCAGTACAGGGTGGACAGTGAGGATGACATGAGGATGCAGCAGTACAGGGTGGACAGTGAGGATGATGTGAGGATGAAGCAGTACAGAGTGGACAGTGAGGATGATGTGAGGATGGAGCAGTACAGGGTGGACAGTGAGTATGATGTGAGGATGCAGCAGTACAGGGTGGACAGTGAGGATGATGTGAGGATGGAGCAGTACAGGGTGGACAGTGAGGATGAGATGAGGATGGAGCAGTACAGGGTGGACAGTGAGGATGAGATGAGGATGCAGCAGTACAGGGTGGACAGTGAGGATGATGTGAGGATGGAGCAGTACAGGGTGGACAGTGAGGATGATGTGAGGATGCAGCAGTACAGGGTGGACAGTGAGGATGATGTGAGGATGGAGCAGTACAGGGTGGACAGTGAGGATGACGTGAGGATGCAGCAGACATTGTGGACAGTGAGGATAAAGTGAAGGTATAGCAGTACAGGGGGCACAGTCGGTCTGCAATGAGAGTGCAACTGTGCAAGGTGGGCAGTGAGTATGATGTGAGGGTGCCGCAGTACAGAGTGGACAGTGAGTTTGTGGTGCAGCAGTAAAAGGTGCACACTGATGGTGCATTTATTCATGCAGCAGTACTTGTGGACAATCAATATGAAATACCCGATGACAATAACTCTCATCAAGTGACATTTATCTCTTCCTTTCTTCTTCCACTCTTCAGATAGCAGGGAGGCAGGCTAGATATTCCTTATCTTTAATGCTTTTCTAATTCCTCCTTTCTTACTCCTCCTCTTAGCTTCCTTTATTCCTCTCCCTCTATCCTCTTGTCTTCTCTTATCTTCTGCCTCCCCTCTTCTTGCCTGTCCTCCCTAACCCCCACTGTCTGTCCTTCCTCCTGTCTCCTGTCTCCTCCCCTACAGTCTCCTCCCCTCAACTTTCCTTCACCTACTGCTGTGGACCAAAGCCAGGGCCTTTTACATGCACAGTATGTGATATACTAGTTAGGTACATCCCCAGCACCACCTCTAGCTCTGTATATTCTCCTAAAGTGGTAACACCTCTCAGATAAGAGCCCTTATTCACACATTACCACAGCACAGGAACTCCAGATTAGTGTTATCTGTATTTATTTATGTTTGTACTTTTTGAGATAGGGTGTTACATATCCCAGGCTGATCTCAAACTCTATGTTTCCAAGGATGATTTTGAAATCCTGATTCTCCTGATTCCCTGCTTTCAAATTCTGGGATCACAGGTATGTGCCACCATGCCTAGCAATAAATCTGTTTTAAATTTTTATGTTTTTCCTCTTTATTTTTATTTATGATGCATGCCACTTATATTTATGGTATTGATATGGGACATCCATATACTCTTATTTATAATTATTTCATACATTTGCTTGTATTTAATTTTAAAAGTCATGCTTAATCCATCTGGGTCAAGCCTGTAATCTCAGCTATTTCAGAGAAAAGACTGAGGTCAATTCAAAGCCAGCCTGGGAAATTTAGTAAAAATCTGTTCAAAAATAATTGAAAGTGGGCCGAGGGGATTTAGCACACTGTTAGAGAGCCTACATACTTGCATTACATTCAAAAGCACTTCCCAGTACTATATAAACAACGTCAATTTAAAAGAAAAATGACAGAAGCTCCACCATTGAGATGTCACGTGCTTTGGGGCTCACTGTGAGCTCCAGGTTCAGTGAAACACTCTGTCTTTGGGAAATAAGGTGGAAAAACAACAGAGGAGGATGTCCAATGTCTTCCTTTGGCCTCTGCATTGTGTGTATAGGTTACTTGTATCTGTATACCCATGTACACACACACACACACACACACACACACACAATCCTCTCTGCAGTAAGCTAACATGGACAGAAATGAAGAAGCTTGAAAACAGTTAAGGGCATGGATAGAGCCAGAAGCCACAGCTGTCCCCCAGCTCTGCAGGAGCACTGCTATGAGAAGGTGCACACTGCATGCGGTAGGACTCCTTTGTGTTGCTCTATACTTCACTTTCCTCTACTTCACATGTTGCGTCATCTTAATTCTCCAAGCCGTAATCACCTACAGAGCTTTCCAGTTCCCGTTGACTCCCCACACCATTTAAAACTCCAGTGACCTCAACAAGGAGGGGCCAAGGGGGGGGGGGTAGTTCACAGATGAGCCTAATAATGGTACCAAACTGACTGTATTTGCTGAATACAAAACTAACTAATAAAGAAAAAAAGAAAAAAAAGAAAAAAAAAAAAACTCCAGTGATTCGAATGTTACTGGCTTTTAGTCCTGATGCAGTCAGCTCTATGGAGACAGAAAATGGCTGTTCAAGGTCAGTTCTTCCACACATGACAATAGAAACCGATCCCAGAGGGAACAGGAAGCAACAGAAACAGTGATGTGGGAAGGCTGGGAACCCCAACATTGTCTGCTGCAAGAGGATACAAAAAATGTAGAATGTATTGTTCTGGACTCTTCCTGTTCATGTGTTCCTCAGATGCAGGGTAGGAAATACTTATGGAAAAGCTCTGTCTAAGCCCCAGTATTTTATTTCCACAGAACAATGACCCAGGATCAGGATTTTTCTTTGTTTTCTGAGATGGTAGATTTCATAGTCTAACTATAGCGAGTTGTACAACTTCCCCAGCAATGAAACCGTCTCTTCTTCCAATCCTGAAATATATTATTTTACCAATCCAAATATGTCAGAGATATTATTGCATTTGCATTTCAAACCTGATAAAATCATTTTCTGGGTGACATTTTTCCTTGAAGGCAACTTCAAATTGAATATTTTTGCCTTGTTATCTCTTTCTTTCTTCCAAGCCAACTTCACTTTTGGATTGCAAATCATTCAATATCAAGAGAGGTGGGGGGAGTGAGACAGACAGAGAATGATCCTAGGGTCTCTCTCTCCCAAGAGTGGAGAGAGGTTTGACTTTGTATCTCTTACCCAGGTCTATCCTTACAGAAAATCTTTTTCAAACATCTTGAAATATCTTTATTGCCTATACCTCACAAGCTGATTGTTGCCATCTGCCTGATGCTAGTGAATGGAATAGCCTGTGTTATATGAAAAGGTAGGCCAGGCCAAGAGATGCATTTGTGTTTGCATTTCAGTGATACAGCCCTTCTCTGTGACCCTCATTCTTGATGTCCTTTTCAACAAAGGAGACAGGCTGGGAGTTCTGAAACCTGAGTGTGACATCTCTCTACGAAGGACACTGGATCATGATCAACATTTACAAAAGGGAAGAGACAAAAAAAGGAAACCACTGGGCTGTTTGGACACTCAAGTCATGCCTCATATGATTTTTAGCATCAATGGAAGATAATGGGGGTTCTTTTTGTCTGTTTCACATCGCACATAGGTAAGTACTCTTAGGAGGTTCTCAAATATGAATTGCATACATTGGACACTCAGTAAGAGAAAAGGAAATTTGGAATCACTCTGCCTCGCTCTAGGATGGAAGGCCCTGATATCTAGTGATGTGGTGAACATAATTTACCACTCAAAACCTCTATTTTTACCTCTAGGAAATGAGATGATGTGGTAGCTTTAATTAAATGACCCCACAGGCCCATGTGTTTTAGGTCCTTGGCTCTCAGCTGGTGGCAGTATGGGAAGGTTGTGGTGTCCTGGTGAGGAGGAAGCTGGCTAGAGGAGGTGTGTAGCTGGGGACAGGCCTTGAGGTTTATTAGTTAAGTCTGCCAGGTGTTCAGTGCTAGCCCATTCAGACTACTTGGTGCTGGGACAAGATGTCTTGCCCCAGCCGCTGTGTGTTCTGCCGTGTTGGAGCACGCCCTTTAAAATGTTAGCCAAGCCGGGCGTGGTGGCGCACGCCTTTAATCCCAGCACTTGGGAAGCAGAGGTAGGAGGATCGCCATGAGTTCAAGGCCACCCTGAGACTCCATAGTGAATTCCAGGTCAGCCTGGGCTAGAGTGAGACCCTACCTTGAAAACCCAAAAAAATAAATAAATAAAAAATAAATAAAATAAAACAAAACAAAATAAAATAAAATAAAATAAAATGTTAGCCAAAATAAACCCATAACTGATGCTGCTTAGGTGTTGTGTCCCAGCAGCAAGAAGGTACTTGCAACAGGTGGACAAACAACAATTACATACTGTTGGTATATGAATGCAGTCAGATCTGATGTCCCATATAGCATCACAAATTTCTCATGGTGTTCTTGCCAATGGAAATTAGAGGTGACTTGCACAGAATGCTGTATGCTATGCAAGAATTTTGTGTGGCTTATCATACTGCATCACCCCTGTGACATTGAGTCATAGGTACCTTTTTAGTTGGGCATATGAGGAAACTGTGGCACCAAGATGTCAAACTGTCATTTACCCTAGCAACAGAGTCAGGCCTCATTCTTTAGTTGCTGTTGTTCTTGTGATTATCACTGAACTCATTCATCAGAGGTTCATGGATTTTTTTTAAACCTAAAATTAAGAAAAAAAAACCAGTGGGAAATTACTATGAAAAAGAAAAGAAATTTAGTTCTCCATGGGTCATTTTCTGGGTGCCTCCTTAAAATAATAATTGAAAACATGTTTAAACATCCAGTGCTGTCATTAAGATGGTGAAATATACAATTAAAATAATTATCCCAAATCCGGCAACATAGAGTTATAATTTATTATTATTATTAATATAACACCTACTCAGTAAGAATTACTGCTTTTCTTTTGACATTATGTTCCTCCTGCAGTACTTAGCCACCCTCCATGGGTATAAGACTATGTATTTGGATAAGATTCTTACATAACAACATGTTTCAGCATTTAGGACTTCCAGGGAAGAGCACTTCTTTAGGCATTAACTCTGCAACTGTGAGCCTTCTTCTTCCCACGTCACAGATGGTGCATTGATGTCGAGTGTATCTGTCATCTCAGTACTAAGTGATAGGGAGGGACCAGGTTTATTACCTCTCACACTGGTGTGTCTGCTCAGACAAAAACATTTTGGAGCATGCTCACAGGAATGAAAATAGAATCAAAGTTTTAACATACATGCAAGTGTTTCAGTTTAGGTCTATATTCCTGTCTTCCTCAGCCTTGGTCTTTTCAATTTAGTGAATGGATAGATTAAGAAATGGACAGAGGGCTAGAGAGATGGCTCTGCAGCTAGAAATACTTGCTCTGTAAGCCTACTGACTAGAGTTTACATGCCCCCCACCCCAGCACCCATGTAAAGCCAAATGCAAGTAGCACATGTGTCTGTAATCCCAATCTCTACGGTGATGGGCATCAGGTTCAGGAGAAAAGTGAAGCTTGTGGGAGAGCTAGTCTGGCTTTCTCAGTGGCAAACAACAAGGCAGACCCTGCCTCAGAAAAGGGGGAAGGAGATTTTTCTCTGACTTCTACATGTGTGTCATGGTAGGCATACACACACACACACGTGTGTATGTATATATACACACACACACATATGCACACAAACAAATGGACAGAAAAGAACCACTTAATATGCACATAGTGAATACCAGCTTTATGGGAAAAAAATCATTGTAGAACACCAAGATTTCAAGCTTTAGGGAAAAAATTGTGAGTGTTGTTCTATCTTGATGATACACTGGTCAGTTGCTTAAAATATTAAGATTTTTACAAAAAAAATGTAATATCATGCTATCCCACTTGTTACATGCTGGTGTATTATAAGTATACCGTATTGAGTGAAAAAAAAAAAACCCTAGAATTAAAATTATGTGCAATGGATGATGAAAGGGCTTAGAACACTAACAAAAACAAATTAACTGAATGGGTAACAGAACTTGTACTTGACAAGAAAAAGGATTATTTTTTGGTCAAATTCTTGTTTACTCATTTTATTTGATCATTATACTAATCTCATAATAAAAATGGCTGCCAAGTGCATTTAAAATCATCAAAAATGATCACCAACATACCTAAACATTTGTCATCTGCCCGGATAGAAGTGAAAACTAGAATGGTTACCTGATCCTAAGATAACTTCTGGGATAATAACTAAAAGTTCATAGCGCAAGCCCTTGAAACCTTTCTCTAGTTTCTTAAGATGTCTCAAAGCCCACCAAGGAGCAGAATTCTGGGCTTATTCATGTATTAATTTTATTTCTTTCTGCCTGAAACACCAATGGCTGACGGACCAGAGATGTTTACCTACCAGTTCTGGTTAGAAAGGAGAACCTGGATATGGGATTTCTATTCAAATAGGATCCTTTGCTAGAGAAGGCAAAGGAGTAGAGGAACACAGTGAGCAGTGATGAAGAGGAGAGCATATGAGGTAGACATGGTGAAGCACTCCTGTGATCCCAGTACTCAGGATGTTGAAGAAGGAGGACAACAAGTCAAGGCCAGACTTGGCTACATAGTGAGACTCAATTTCAAAAATTAAAACGTAGACAAAAAAAAAAAAAAAGAACTATGAAGTTGGAAGATTGCTGCTCTCCCATTGCCAAAGCAATAAATATAAGAACTTTGCATCAGGCTTTGCTTCGCTCAGCAACTAGCAAATAGCTCCTGTAAACCTCAGTTCTTCAGCCCAGGGGGTGGCCTGGTGTGGATAAAACAGGGTTAGAAACAGGGTGGGAACATTCACATCTGAGGTTAGTCAACGGCTGGCTGTCACAACTAAGACTAGATGCTTGTTACTTCTAACTATCTGATACCTGTCTGGAAAACAAAAATACTATCAGATGGAATGAAAATGTAGGGATCACATAGCTATGATTAGATGTAGGATTGTCACTCACTTTCCATGTGACGCCTCCCTTCATGATAACCCTGCCCCTCCGCAGCCACGGTGGGGATCCTTTTATAGTCTCTTGACATCCTATGCTCATTATTTTCTCATTTAAGGTTAGGGTTTTAAATCCTGGAAATGATGCCACATTGCCTTTCACTATTTCCACAGTTTTATAGACTCTCCTTCATGTAGGTAAGAAAACCTAGCATTTTCTGCGCCTTTGACCAGGTGAAACCTCCTTCTTTAGTGATGCACTCCAAAGACACTAGTGTTATCCAATCTGGGAATCTACCACAGTTTAAAATGCTCATTTGGGGCTGGAGAGATGACTCAGCAATTCCTGCACAAGCACGAAGACCTTAGGGGGCCTGAAGCTCTCTGGGGTGGTTTGAATGTGAATGTATGTCCATGATTGACTCAGGGGCTTTATTAAGCTTATAACTTAGAGCTCCAGTTGCCTGGCTGAAGGATGTGTCACTGGGACAGATCTTAGATTCCAGTTCTAAGGTGTCACTGGGGGAGGATTTGAATTCCAGCCCAAAGGTGTGGAGAGCCCTCTGAGCATTGGGGGTGAGGGGGCGTCCTGCATGTTGCAGGTTCATGCTTCCTGCTTTTTGGTGTTTGCTGGCTGTCTTTTTTTTTTTCTTTCCACCTGGATCTGTAAAAGGATGTCAGCTTCTTCCACAATTGGTGGAATATCCCCTGGATCTGTAAGCTTGAAATAAATCCCCTTCTCCTATAACTTGTGTCTTGTTTGGATATTCATCCCAGCAAGTGGAATTGGCTGCTACACTACATGAGTGCAAACCATGGGAAAGAGAAGATATGGGAAAGAGAGGACATGGGAAGGAGAGGACATGGGAAGGGAAGGACATGGTAAGGGGAAGACATGGGAAGGAGAGGACATGGGAAGGGGAGAACATGGGAAGAGGAGGACAAAGGAAGGGGAGCACATGGGAAGGAGAGGACATGGAAGGAGCTCATAATGGGGCAAATAGGGTAAAACACATGATATACTTTTATGGAAATGCCTTTTTTCAACCTATCACTATGTTCAAGGAATATTTGCTAGTATTTTTAAAGTTAAGAATAAGTGTGCCAGGCTTGGTAGTGTCTGCTTTTAATCCCAATACTTGGGAGGCTACATTAGGAAGAGTACTGTGAGTTCGAGGCCAACCTGATATTAGATAGTCAATTCCAGGGCTGTCTGGGATAGAGCAATACCTTATAAGTCAAGAAATGAAAAACAAAATAACAACAACAACAACAAGGAAAGAAAGAAATGGACAGGTTATTTTCCATGTTTCAAGAAGATTTATTAATGTCAGAAAATGCCCACTTTACTGCATTTGGTCAAAAAGTTCAATTCAATTACCAACTGTCCAGCCTTCTATATAACAACATATGACTGTGAAATTTGCATGAAAGAATAAAGGAAGGAAATTGCCAGAATATTTTTAAACAAAGTCAAAAGGTGAAATACTTTCCACACAAATAGACTGAACATGGATGCATTATTAAGACACTGTGGCCCTGGGCAAATGGCTTAGTGTTAAAGGCACTTGCTTGCAAAGCCTGCAAACTTGGGTTTGATTCCCCCAGCAACATGTAAAGCTAGATGCACAACGTGGCCTATGCATTTATAGTGGCAAGAGGTCCTGGTGTGCCCATTCTCTCCCTACTCCTCTCTCTTTCTCTCTCCTCTCTACTTGCAAGTAAAGAAATAAATAGATAACATTTTAAAAGTTAAAAAAAAAGACATTGTGGATATGATTTAAGGATGTGTAAATGGAACCATAATCAGTTTGTTAAGGGGTCTGTGAAGACATACCTGCATAGACATGAAATTGTCCTCTATATTAGAAGATATGAGTTCTATGTACACAGAGGACGGAGGGGGATTTTAAAAGATATATGCCAACATAAAACCCTAAATGAAAGCAGGTATTTGGGGAGAGATGAAGAGAAAGGAGAAGGAGAGAAAGAAGAAAAAGGAAGGAAACAGGAGGAGTAAGGGAGGAAATAAGAGGGAAGGGGATGGAGGAGAAAGGATGAGAAAGAAGAAGGAATGGTGAAGCAGAGGAGAGGACGGAGATGGAGAAAGAAAGGGAGAAAGAGAGACAAGGCAAGAGAGAGAGAGAATGGCAGGAGGGGGAGGTAGGAATAGGGAGGAGTTGAGGGTAGGGAGAGAGGGAGGAAGAGTAGAGGAAGGAAAAGGGAGAGGAAGAGAGGAGGGGAGGAAGAGATGAGGAAAGAGGAAGACAAGGGGAAAGAGGGAAAGGGGAAGAGAATGGAGGAGAGGAGAGGGAGAGAAAATATACTTCTCCCAATATTTCCAGGAGAATTAACTATTTAAGCAAAAGGGCACATTTTAAAGCTTTGCAAGTGAAAAATATAGGAGAAAAGTCTTTATGACATATGGGTGAAGTAGAATTTCTAAATGTAGTCATAAAATCCATAGCCATAAATGGGTAAATTTAACTATGCCTCAAGTTAAAATTTTTGTTCATTTATATCCAAATCTGACACAAAATTCTAAGCAAATGACAAACAGTGTAAGTTACTCACTACACAAAAATTTCCAAAGTGCTGGTGACAGTATATGGGTAACCTTCTTTCGTGTCAATAGGAAACACCACTCCACAGTAGTACATGGACGAAGGTCATGTGTCAGCATGCCCAGAAGAGAAGAAACACGTGCCAATAGTAAAAGGAAAGATGCTCATCTCTGTTGATAATCAGAGAGACTCAGATAAGACACAGCAAAATAGTCACACATACCTGTTTCACTAGATTACAAAGCCTGAAAGTATGAGTGTGGAGAACTGACATTAGCCTGCAGCTGCTATTTGGGAGAGTAAGTGTGTGGTCACTTTGGGATACAATAATGGTCGTTTGGTTCAGTGAAAGAAGCATACTCAAGGTCTGACCAATACTGCTGAATATGATGTATTCCTTGGAATGTACCATGGAAAATCTCAGACACTGTTGACACTATTGTTTCCAGAAGGCAATTAGTGAAAACCTGGACATATCCAACACATTCAACAAAAGGCGAATGGTTAAAAAATTGTGACATATATGGTCAGTGGAATGTTATGTGGAATTGAAAAATGAATGAACAATTTGTCTGCACATCACAGGTAAATCTTACGAAAGACTTTCAGCAAAAAGTAGAAAACCCTCCAAAAACCTCAAATATTAAATGGATATATACACTGTAGCCTCCTAAACTTAAAGATGCAAAACAGTATATTATATAAGCAATCCTTCATTAAAATTGTACAGATGATTGCCTCAATGGTTAAAGTTGGAGGGTAGGATGCACAAAGAACATCTCAACTTATGGCTGACTTTTTCTGCTGTCACTGGTACACAGTTCCACCTTGTATTACTGCTTTATAATTTATAGGTCAATACCATTTCATTTACCCATAAAATAGTATAAAATTTATATGTGTGAGTGTGTGTGTATGTATGGTCATGGGCATGGCATAGCGTGCACGCGGAGTGTCAGTCCTTACCCTCCAATCTGTTTGAAACAGGGTGTCTTGGGTTTTGTGTGTGTGTGTGTGTGTGTTTGTTTTGCCAGGAGAATGCCAGACTAGCTGGCCTGCGAGCACTGGGATTCTCCTGACTCTGCCTCCCATGGTTGCGGGCACATTGGGGTTGGGTATATGTGTGCCACTTTGTGCATCTGGTGTTACGTGGGTTCTGGGGATTCAAACTGCTGTCATTAGGCTTGAGCAGCAGGCATTTTTAGTCTCTAAGCCACCTCCCCAGCCCTCGTTATAATTTTAAATGATGGAATGGGTCGTTAAAGATAATCCTGTTGCTTGCCTGCTATGTTCTTATCAGATACATTATTGATAAACACTGGATAGAACTTGAAAATGAAGTGTTGGGTTTTTTTTTTGTTTTTGTGTTTGTTCATTTGTTTGTTTTTCCTGTTCTGGCTCTCTGAGGTTCTGGGTGTCCATGCATGGATTAGCAGATCACTTTCCTTGCTGGTTAGAAACGTTTATTTACATTCAAATCTGCTTCAGTTGCACATGTTCTCCATGGATTGAAATCCCTTGAGTATTATGCTGGTCACAGACATGGGCAAGGCATGTCTCTGACTCATGTGTCATTCAGAATGATCTACGCTTCTGTCAATTTTCCTCAATTGCCCCTTGATAATGAAGTGGACTTCTCCTACTCAGCTGATTAAAGCTTGGTGATTGAATTAGCCCAAAGTCACAATGTCTTGTAGCCTACAGAAATGGACAACTATACTATCAGAATGGTTAATGTGAAAATTATTCTATTCTTCCAATGAGTCAAATTAGTTATTTTATGGAATGAATGGTTAGGCTTCTGGATGTCTCTGCTCATTCTGGTAATGAAAAATGCTCTCAGGCTTGCATTGGGGCTGGAGTGTTGCATTTCATCAGTGACAGAAAATCTTCCTTTTGGCCATGGGTTGGAAGATGACTGGATGGTCCTGAAATATTATGAAGTAACTGAGATGAAATATTAATATCTCCTACCTTAGTTAGAGTCTGGAGATAAACCTTAGATCTTTGCTGCTCTATTCACTTCAGCAAACGCCCTTCTTTGGGATCATAGGTCCTGTTCTTAGGAAGGCTGAGGCAGGTGGGTCTTACACAGTGAGCACCATCATGAGGCTGCTTCAGTGTTCTGGCAAGATTTCCTTGCTCATGTGATGAGGTGGACTTAGTGCTGTGGTTTCCATGACTATACAACAGCATCATGTAGAGAGTTTTCAAGAGAAGCTTGTTGTTTCTCCCAGATCCACTGTATTGGGATTTTGAGCATGGGGTTTAGGTACTGGGATATTTTAAAGTTTCTGTAGGTGATTTAAATATTCAAACATAGTTGAGCCTAAGTTTCACGCCTAACTAGAGCTGGATTTATATCTCACCTTTATCACTTATCACTTAGCTGCTTGCTTTTATGATTATATCTTTTGATGTAGCTCTGTTACTTTCTTATTGCTGTGAATACGTCCCTGAACAAAAACAACTTATGGAAAAGGGTTTATTTTAGCTTACAGTTCCAGAGTAGAGTCCATCGTGGCAGAGAAAGCAAGGCAGGAAACCAACATTACATGATCACATCAGCAGGGATAGAACACACAACAGATTCAGGCTATAACATGTCAAGCACCCCCCCCATACCACCCCAGTAGCATACTTCCTTTAGCAAGGATCCACCTCCAAGAGTCTCCACAGACTTCCAGAACAATGCCTTCAGCTGAGAATTAAGTATTCAAACAAGCCCTTGAGAGTCATTTTACATTCAAACTACTGCAATTGCCCAGACAGGGTAGGCCTCAAATTCATCATTCTCATGCCATAGCCTCCTGGAAATTGTAGGCATGTACCACCACACCTATGTGATTCAACCTTTCTAAATTTGTTT
This sequence comes from Dipus sagitta, assembly GCA_036346955.1. Classification (NCBI taxonomy): domain Eukaryota; kingdom Metazoa; phylum Chordata; class Mammalia; order Rodentia; family Dipodidae; genus Dipus; species Dipus sagitta. The sequence goes on along the minus strand of CM070781.1, from coordinate 107,587,812 downwards.
ACTTGGGGGGAAAAAAGACAGGCTAATATTTCTACCAAACTTATTGACTTATTGGAAAGATTAAGTAAGATGGACCATGAAAGGTATTTCAGGTGAATACCTGGTAAATGAAAACTGTTCAGTGGGTGCTGGCTACTTATGCATGGTTGTTGGTTTTGTCCTCCCAACTGCAGAGATTCAGAAGAAAGGGCCCTAGAATCTATCAGCTAGGGCAAAGCTGCCGATGTCTGTGTCCCTACTTCTGTTGCCAACCAAGTTTCCTTTTCCTGTTTCAGGTTTTTTGGGGTGTTGGAAACAAGTGGAAGAAGGAAAATTCTTCCATTCCCAACATGAGTTCTAACAGAAACAGACTTGCATGTGCTTCCCATCTCCCTTGCCGTGGAGACCCTGAAACTGGAAGGCTTAGCTTTACCCAAAAGGATGGATAGAAAAGTTCAACCATCCCTGGCATCCTGCCAATGCAGACAGCACTCTCAGAAATATTTTCTCTCTGAAAATAAAAATCAATTTAGTAGACTCAAAGATAATGTAGTATTCACAGACATCCCATTTTTCTTCCGGCACAATTCCCTCTGATGCTGCTAAAGGGTTCAGTTGTCATGGGCAAGATAGAAGAAACCTTTTTTTTTTTTTTTTTCACCCTGGAGATAAATTATGAGTTAGTCTCCACTCCATCACCCGGTTGCTAATATATCACCAGCCACCAAGGTCAGGCTTGGTTTCAGCTCACTTACCCCAAGGAGATAGAATGGTTAACAGCACAAGGTTTTGATTACAGAGGTCAGCTCGTGGCCCTGCCCCGATCCCAATAATACGACATATGGCAGCTTACTGCATCCCCCTTCATGCTTTGATTTTCTCATCTATAAAATGGGGATGACATCTCCTGCCCTCCCATGTGGGATTTGTTCAATCCAACATACTCATGCTCTCTAAAGGTGATTTTCAGTGTTGAGTATTAAAAAATAATCAACACACTGTTGCTATTCAAGTGATTCTGAGTGAACTGAGTGAGATCCAGCTGTATGTATTCTGTGACTGGGAAGCAAATAGGGTTAGGAAAACCATTAGAAATGGCAGATTACACTTAAACCTGGCTTCCAGGGATGTTTTCCTTTGACAATATGAATAAAACAGTGACATTCAAACAGTGTTTGAAGATTGGAAGGAAGGACTCCTGGTCAAAAATGACATGCAAAAGATCTGATAGTATTCCTGGCTCTCACAATAGCCAGCAGTATAACCCTAGGCAAATAATTTTCATTTTTCTCAGCATGTTTCCTTGGTGATGGAGCCTGTTTAGGTTAGGATAGGCATGAAGGTCAATTCTTGCTTGACTATGTATTGAGTATGTCTGCATTTGGAGAATGGATGTTGGTTCATGCAATAGCATGAGATCCTTCTCTGTGCTCTTATTTTAATGGTTTGTAATAAAGATCCCACTATTGATATGTTATTTAAATACAAATACCCAAGGATAGGTACTTTGTTCTGTCCTACTTGCCTTTTGTTGTAGAGGCCAATCTATCTATCTCCGCTTTTCTTTGTGGATAAAATGGACTTTGAGCCCTAAAGGTTTGCAACTTTGGGGCTTCTTTGACCCTAGTCCAGCTGAGCCAATGGGTAGAGTAGTAGGAGATCAAATGGGAAAAAAGAGAGAATTGCCATGGTGTTTATTCCAAAGGGTCCTTCCTGCTAGACCATGGTTTAGTATCTATGCTACAGTCTTGTCTATCCCAGGCCACTGCTCCCCCTGACATGCTCAGTACAGGTACAGCTCTCCTCAAGTTTTGGGAAATGCCTTCTTTATTTGCCCAGGACAGTGATCTACTGTGGTAATTGCTTTCTCTTTGTTGCTTACTTTAGGTTTCTTCTGTATTGGCTATTGATTTCCCATAATCACAAGGAAAGCATTCATTAAATAATCCTTTTTTTCCTAAAAACGTCTTGGCATGCTTTCTATTTTTCATTTCACTTTTGACAATTTCATGCATATACATAGTGTATTTTGACCATATTCATCCTCCATTTCCCTCTCTTATCCCCCTCCAACTCCCTCTAAATATTCTTCTTCCCAACTAATCCCCTTTCTGTTTCCATGTCTGCTGTGACCCACCGAATTTAATCAGTGTTGTTTGCTTTAGTATGGGCTGAGAGTTATTTACTGGAGCATGGGAAACTGACCAGTGGCTACAACACTGAGGAATATGACTCCTCTTCCCTAGCAACCTGACTGCCAGTAACTCCTCAAGAAGGGGTGTGGTCTTATGAGCCCCTACCCATCCATGACAGGATGTCATAGGCTCAGTCTTGTGCATGAAACCTAAGCTGCTGTGCTGTGTATTATATATATATATATACTATATATATATACATATTATATATACATATATATATACATATATATGTATATATATTCATATATATATATACATATACATATATACACATACATATTATCCAAGTTGACTGATTCTCAACTCTGTGGTCTATAATATATTTGTTAAACCAATCTAGTGAATTTTAATTTCAGGTGTAATACTTTTTAGTTTTAAAATAACAATTTTTTTCATCTTAATAGTATATCTGATATTTCATGTTTTCATTTCTTATTAACATATTTTGCTTATGTCATGGAGTATATTAGAATGGTCTAAAATTTTTCAGGGCTGGAGAAATGGCTTAGCAGTTGGGGGTACTTGCTTACAAACCTGAGAGCCCTGGGTTCAAGTCCCCAGTACCCACATAAATCCAGATTCACACAGTGGTGCATGTTTCTGGAGTTCCTTTGCAGTGGCAGGATGCCTGTTGTGTTCATTCTCTCTCTCTCTTCCTCTCTCAATAACAATACTAAAAAGTAATTTTCTTTTATTTCTAATATGTTGATCATCTATCTACAGGTTGATCTCCTATTACCCCCCCCCCACCCACTTTTGTGAGAATCAAGCACATTTTTCATTTTTTCCTTCTTGGTATGGTAAGTACCTTGCATTATTTTTACTGTGAGTATTTTGTTATTGGGACTCCAAATTCTGTTAAATTCCTCCAAAGCATGCTGAATTTTCTTTTCCTTTCAGTAGGACATTAACTTGGCTTCACTCTCCGTTCTCTTCTCTGAATCCTATGTGTTGATGCAAAACATGGCTATTGCTCCAAAGGGAACAGGAGACAGTTTATTCTCAGGGAATTATGAGAGACCATCACTCAGAAGTAGACTCAGGTTTCCTGGAATGAAATATTCCAGGATGAAACAGTCATATAAACTTTTTGGGTGAAAAAACCCAAAAAGGCACAAATCAATACATTCATCAAATCCAACAGGTAGACAGATTATGGCAGGGCAGGGAAATCTCTGATTTAAGTTTCTTATGCTATCTAATGGTAGTCTTAGCTCTTGAGTTGGTCGAAGCTAGTGGTCTGCTATGTTAACATATTCCACAGTTAGACTTGAACATCAAAAGTGTGTTGGATTAGAGCCAGACAAGGATGATAAATGGCTATTGAAGGGACAGTCACCCATGATAATTCTGACTCTCAATCTGACACATTCCAACTCTCCGCAATCATTAACTTCTCGTCAGCCAATTAATCTGCAAAATTTTGGGAATAGAATTGTTTTTTCAGGGAACTTCAGTCACACATATATCATTTGGAAATCTTAGTGTCTGTTAACAAGTGTCTCAAAGTTTAAAAGGGATTAACTCATGTCTCACCATCTTCACATCTTTCAAGAGACATACCTCAGTGTGTCCATCAGTGTGATTGTGCTACAATCTCGACAATGCCACAGATAGTAAACATGAACTCTTGGACAAAAATTAAAAAATAAAAAAAAACTACTTGAAGGTACTTGGGAACTAAAAGAGCAGGAATTACTTTTTGAAAGAAGAAATTATCATTCAAAGTAGCTTCCTCATTCAAAACAGTTTTCAAGTTTTATATTTTATTTTAAAAATTTAATATTAAAAATAGCAATAATACTAAGCATGACATTATCAGATCTGTGCAGATTTGGAACATACCAGAGATCTGGCACAAACTATTGTTATGACTATTTTCCTATATATGGGGAAATTAAATCAACAAAGAAATTCACACAGCTTGAGGGTGGTGGCTCCAGAATTAAAAAAAAAAAAAAAGATTCTTTGCGCTAGAGAGATGGCTCAGCAGTTAAGGCGCTCGCCTGCAAAGCCTAAGTACTCATGTTTGACTCGCCAGGTCCCATGTAAGCCAGACACCCAGTGACAGAAGCACACACTGTTGCACGTGCACACAAGGGGGCACATGCATCTGGAGTTTGATTGCAGTGGCTTGAGGCCCTGGAACATCAATATTCTCTTTCTCTCTGGTCTCTGTCTCTCTCTCTCACTTAAAAGAAAAAGACCAGTCGGTTGGGATTGCCTCAAAAAAATAAGGTTCTTTATAAATAATGTAACCCTACTTTTACATATGCTTAAAATTTTTATTTTTATTATTTATTTGTATGTGTAAGTACACATGTGTACGTGTGCTGGTTTGTGTGTGAGAGTGCAGGCACTCATGTGCCATATGTGTGAAGGTCAGAGGACAACTCTCAGGCTAGTGCCCCTCTCCATTATACCTGGCTTGAGGAAGGGTTTCCCTCTATGTGTGGGTCTGCTTCCAGGAAATTCTCCTGTCTCTGCCTCCCATCTCACTGTCAGAGTGCGGCATCACTGAAGCTTGCCATGGTGTCTGCCTTTTTTTTTCTACATGGGCCCTGAGGATTGTACTCAGGCTTGATGGTGAGCACTTTATCCACTGAGCCATCCTCTAGCCCAATTTTATTTATGTTTTATAATGTTACCAGTACTCATTAAAAATGCAATACTCTGAATTTTTAATGTAGGGAGAAATCATAAACTTCTATATCAAAGAAATGTAACTTGGCTTTTGATCTTAGAAAAGTAACTGAGCATACCACCGCTTTTCCGATATTTTAACGTGGACCAAACCGTAACCCACTGTATCCCTGTAACAGTGAACAAGAAGGTGGTTGCAGCAGTAACTGTGCCTCCCAGGAAGGAGGAGGAAGCTGCTGCTGAGCCCTCTAAGACCTTCTCGTGGACCTCATAAGAAATCCTCATTCCAGAATTCTAACATGATTGAAAATCCAGGCATCCATAGCTCTCAGAAGCTAATCATGTTCTTAACAGCCAGCATGGTGTGACTTTGACTCAAGATAGGTCAAACTTGTTTCTTTCTCTTTTGGTGGGAGTCAGAGTGGGGCAAGAGTGGATTTAACTAGATTGAAAATAGCTATACATCTGAAAGGCACTTGAATAATATATATATATATTTTACCAGTCTAACCTTTGTCTTCATTTAAAAAAGATCTCCAGTAAAAAGAGACACTGGGATTTTTTTTAAGTGTGTGTTTGTATATGTGTGGGCACATGTGTGCAGGTGTATATATGCACACGTGTGTGCAGGTCGAAGGTTGGCATTGCATGTCTTCCTCAATCACTTTTCATCTTATTTTGTGGTACTCTCACTCAACCTGGAGCTCATTGATTTGCATAGATTAGTTACCCAGCAAGCTCCAGGAATAGCCTGTCCCCACCTCTCCAGTGCCAGGATTATGGGGATACACTGTTGTGCCAGCTTTTATGTGGGTGCTGGGGATCTGCTTCCAGCCTTCATGCTTGAGTGCAAACACTTCATATGTAGGCTCACTCATCTCCCCAGCCCAGGAATGTGACATACACAGATGGCATCGAACCTAATTGAGCTTATTACTTAGAAAAGCTGGGATGGAGAGATGGCTTACCGGTTAAGCGCTTGCCTGTGAAGCCTAAGGACCCCAGTTCGAGGCTCGATTCCCCAGGACCCACATAAGCCAGATGCACAAGGGTGCGCACTTGTCTGGAGTTCATTTGCAGTGGCTGGAAGCCCTGGCGCGCCCATTCGCCCATTCTCTTTCTCTCTCTCTCTCTCTCCCTCCCTCCTTCTCTCAGTCACTCTCAAATAAGTAAATAAAAATAAACAAAAATTTTAAAAATTAGAAAAGAAAAGCCAAGGCACCCTCAAAGGTCATCCGCAAGAAAACAGACATCAGAGTAGAAACTTAACTAGCTGGGCAAAAGAAGGGGGTTCAGTGGAAAAGACACTGAGAGGGGGCATCAGGAGAAGGTAATGTGGGAGATCAAGATCAAAATACACATCTGAAAATTGTCAATAAAATAAATGATAAGTCCAAGTCACCAGAACAGAGCTGACAATCACCGACATTCTGAAGCCAGTAGAGAAGATACTACAGAAGCAGACAAACTCACCAGTTGAGTGGCTGTAGTCTCACACTGCATGAACCATGTGTATTTACATATTTTGAGAAAAGAATCACTCTGTGAAGCATCCAAGATATTGATTGCACTATTCACTTTCTGTGAAGTTTCACGTCCGATGTCACAGTAGGCAGAGGGAAAAGTAAGGTATATGTTAGGTGTCTTCCAAACCAGCATTCCTATTTTGCAGTTAATAACATTTATTAATTAAAACATTAATAGAGAAAAAGAGGAATGTGATGCGGAGACCTGATCACTTCTTCCCTGTTTGGGGAGTTAGATGCAAAAGCAATGAACCTCCTATCTGTTCAATTGTAAAATAATGTGTGACAATAATGTGTGTATGAGCCTTAGGAGACGGCTCAGTGCGTAAGAGCAGTTGCTGAGCAAGTCCGAGGACCTAAGTTCAGATCCACCAGCACTCACATAGCCGGCTATAGCAGTGCATGCCTGTCACCCCAGTACTGAGGGGGATGAAGTCAGTTGGGGCTCCCTGGTCAGTCAGTCTAACTGAAAAACAGAGAGCTCCAGGTTCAGTGAGGACTCAGTCTCAGGGAAATAAAGATAGAGGAGGAACCCGATGTTCTGTGGTCTCTGCATGTATATACCCAGTGATGCACATATTTCCATATACTTGTATATACACACATGCCAATGGTGTGAGATTCTCTCTCTCTCTCTCTCCCTCTCCCAATCTCTCTCTCTCTCTGTCTCTCTCTCTCTTCCTGCCATTTTGCTTATTTTTTGCTCTCATTTCTACTTGGGTCTTCTCAGGGCTCTGACCTCTACATCATGGGACATTGTTTGATGCATTGTCCAAGGACTGAGGATGCAGTATTGGGCTTCTTCCATGGAGCACATTCTGCAGTGATAAAGGCCAGATATTAAACAAATACTTTATGCAGGTAAATGCACAGTTCTCTACTTGCCTCATGGAGTGCAATCTCTGTTGATGTTTCATTAAAGTTATAAGTTACACATTGGTATGCTTGCATCACATATATAAACTAGCCATAAAGTACTTTGGAATTGCCACATTCAGCTCAGTGCACTCTTTCTACCAGTATGATTATTTTTTAGCTGAATAAAGTACTAGAGGAACTGACAGTGGGACTGTGTAGGTAACTTTCCATGCATAAAGCTTCCAGAAGGAGTGTCACACACGGATCAAACCTGAATGATGACCAATGAAGCCTAAATAATTTGCAAATGCAAAATGAGCAAAGCGAGGAGGAAGCAACTCACAGTGACACGTCTTGTTCCCTGAGCGCTGTTTCGTGCATTCTAGAGCACTTTATTTTGCTTTAACGGTAATCTTTCCTACTCCAACTTTATTTTTAGGTACAATTTAGGTTAAGGATAGCTATGCCTTTTCCCAAAACATTAAAAGATTTTCACAGAGCCGGGCATGGAGGCGCATTCCTTTAATCCCAGCACTTGGGAGGTAGAGGTAGGAGGATCACCATGATTTCGAGGCCACCCTGAGACTACATAGTGAATTCCAGGTCAGTCTGGACTAGAGTGAAATCCTGCCTCGACAAACAAAAAAACAAACAAACAAAAAAATTGCACAGGAATATCCATCTAATCAATGTCCTCTTACCACTTTCTCAGCTCTTGCCCATTATCCAATATTCATTCTTCTGGGAACAGCAAACTCTTCATTAGCTTGTATTCCACTTGCCCACCTGCTGACTATTTATGCATTTTACATCCATCACATACCTCTTACTTCTTTATTATTTAATTCATGCTTATTACTTTTAGCTATGCAAATTAGTTATTTATATAATTTTATACAAAACTCAAAACCTCCATTAAAATGCATAGTTATTTTATTTTGCAGTTTAAGTGATTGACAGGGGTTTTTAAAATTAATTAGCATTATAGAGCAAGAAACAGACATTCATAAAATTCAGTTTTGGAGAAAACCTAGCAGGATAACTGTCTTGTATGGTATGGATCTTTGTGATGGGGGTGGGTGTAGGGAGAAGTGATATTTAGACTGAAATGAACAAGGGGTGAGATTATATGGGAGAGTCCAGAGAGGTGATATGGGGAACACATCCCTCGTCCTTTCAGTGGGGGGGGGGGTGACTTGACCTTATGAAAGAATTGGGAATGTGAGTGAGGATAATAAGTGGAGATTGTCAAATAAGAAAGCTGAAGAGGGGTGAAGTTGGTTGTTCCAAGGCCAGTTGAGTCCGTTCTCTACACCAGAGTGTGGTGAGTTAAAACAGGCATTCCCCAGTATATTCGATATTTTTTCTCATTGCTGCAACAAATAGCTGATTAAAGCACTTATAGAAGCTCCTCACAGATTCACCCTCATAGATTCACCTCACAGATCTACCCTTACACATCCGCCCTCACAGATCCACCCTCACAGAAGCTCCTCACAGATTCACCCTCATAGATTCACCTCACAGATCTACCCTTACACATCCGCCCTCACAGATCCACCCTCACAGAAGCTCTCTCACAGATTCATTCTCACAGATCCTCCCTCACAGATTCACCCTCATAGATTCACCTCACAGATCTACCCTTACACATCCGCCCTCACAGATCCACCCTCACAGAAGCTCTCTCACAGATTCATTCTCACAGATCCTCCCTCACAGATTCACCCTCATAGATTCACCTCACAGATCTACCCTTACACATCCGCCCTCACAGATCCACCCTCACAGAAGCTCTCTCACAGATTCATTCTCACAGATCCTCCCTCACAGATTCACCCTCATAGATTCACCTCACAGATCTACCCTTACACATCCGCCCTCACAGATCCACCCTCACAGAAGCTCTCTCACAGATTCATTCTCACAGATCCTCCCTCACAGATTCACCCTCATAGATTCACCTCACAGATCTACCCTTACACATCCGCCCTCACAGATCCACCCTCACAGAAGCTCTCTCACAGATTCATTCTCACAGATCCTCCCTCACAGATTCACCCTCATAGATTCACCTCACAGATCTACCCTTACACATCCGCCCTCACAGATCCACCCTCACAGAAGCTCTCTCACAGATTCATTCTCACAGATCCTCCCTCACAGATTCACCCTCATAGATTCACCTCACAGATCTACCCTTACACATCCGCCCTCACAGATCCACCCTCACAGAAGCTCTCTCACAGATTCATTCTCACAGATCCTCCCTCACAGATTCACCCTCATAGATTCACCTCACAGATCTACCCTTACACATCCGCCCTCACAGATCCACCCTCACAGAAGCTCTCTCACAGATTCATTCTCACAGATCCTCCCTCACAGATTCACCCTCATAGATTCCTTATCTTTAATCTTATTTCCAATTAAAAACCTGACTAATAGGTTCTACTGCTTCAGGCAATAGTAGGCTGGACATTCTGTGTGCATGCCTATGTATTTTAATTATCCATGCATTTCCTGTATTTCAGAAGCAAAGGTAACAATAAATAGAGTGCACCTAAGAACGCTATTACACTAAGAACTCTCCAACTGTTCAAGGCCGTCTCACTGACACTCTGGAAAGTTGACTACAAGGTGGGAATCTTGTGCTTCAGGTCACTTTCCAATTAACCCTTGAAAGTGTTGACTTCCAGAAAAGTCCCAAACATTCTGTTTCTTTTTGACAAATGTAGCTGCAGAAAATACAGAAATGTGTGAACACTCAGGACAATTCATAACAGACACCAAGACAATGTGTTGATGGGAAGAGTGACAACGAACAGGAACTCTCTCACAGATTCATTCTCACAGATCCTCCCTCACAGATTCACCCTCATAGATTCACCTCACAGATCTACCCTTACACATCCGCCCTCACAGATCCACCCTCACAGATGCTCCCTCACAGATTCATCCTCACAGATTCATCCTCACAGATTCACCCTCATAGATTCACCTCACAGATCTACCCTTACACATCCGCCCTCACAGATCCACCCTCACAGAAGCTCTCTCACAGATTCATTCTCACAGATCCTCCCTCACAGATTCACCCTCATAGATTCACCTCACAGATCTACCCTTACACATCCGCCCTCACAGATCCACCCTCACAGAAGCTCTCTCACAGATTCATTCTCACAGATCCTCCCTCACAGATTCACCCTCATAGATTCACCTCACAGATCTACCCTTACACATCCGCCCTCACAGATCCACCCTCACAGAAGCTCTCTCACAGATTCATTCTCACAGATCCACCCTCACAGATTCACCCTCACAGATGCTCCCTCACAGATTTGACTCACAGATCCACCCTCACAGAAGCTCCCTCACAGATTCACCCTCATAGATTCACCTCACAGATCTACCCTTACACATCCGCCCTCACAGATCCACCCTCACAGAAGCTCCATCACAGATTCACCCTCATAGATTCACCTCACAGATCTACCCTTACACATCCGCCCTCACAGATCCACCCTCATAGATCCACCCTCACAGAAGCTCTCTCACAGATTCATTCTCACAGATCCTCCCTCACAGATTTACCCTCATAGACAGACCTTCACAGATTCATCCTTCAAACTTTCAGGTTCTTCAATGTTCAGACAAAACACAACTTTAACAATTCCTGCATAAAGAAACACTACAAGGCCAGTCCAGCTGAAAACTAATGGAACCACTATTGGTTAGGTTAATGGGTATGAACCAGAATTTGTCTATTTGGACAAACCACAAGGATGAAAAATCACCTAGAGATCCAACTGCCTTACACAAAAGGTACCTTATACCTATATTAGCACATCATTTATAGTTAGTATACTTTTCTACTAGCAACTTTTGTTTTCTATTCTGGCGTGAGAGTCTTTCTTTAACTCTTGAATTCTTCCAGGTATATCCTCTAATCATTTAGATCATATGATCAAAGTGTCTCTTTACATTGTTTAATTTTCTCATTTTCTTTTTAGTTCTTAAACTTTTTAGCATACAACTTAATGGGCTTCTTTATAATATTTTCACATACATATATACCAACACACACACACACACCCATGCACACACACACATCCAACAGAGAGAGAGTTAGATAGAGAAGAGCAGAGAGAAGAAAGAGGGAGAGAAGGAAGTCAGGGATAATATGAGAATTGCAGACAACCTTTGACCCTCTTCTGAATACAGGCACTTTGCTCCTTTATTTCTCTGAAGTATTTCATCTTGGATTATAGTCTGCAGAGGAGACACCCTCACTCCTTTAAAGAGAAGGATGTGGACAGGTGTTCACCCTGGGGACAGGGAGAGTAAAATGCAACCCAGACATGTGGGCCTTCCTCCTATTTTGCCATCTTCAGGAGTCCTTCTTCCTATCCTCTATCTACAAAATCAAATGCAAGAAAATCCAGATAGATCACCCAGTCCCACAATGAATACATCTAATCAAAACATAGAAGAACCAATAGGACCAGAACACCAAATTGAAGCTATGAGCAATGCAACCCTGACCAACCTACTGGTAGAACGTGCAGGAAAGCAACAAAGGGCCAATAATCGTGTGGATGCTGCCATCACTAAACTAGAACTAAAGATAAGAAATTGGAAGGATTAGATAAGAAGTTGGAAGGATTTCAAAGAGAGTTAAGAGATTTGAGGGAGAGTGAAAAAAAAGACCTTAAAAATCAGCTGGCCATGCTAAATGAAGACATAAAGAAATGCAAGCACGAACTCCAAGAATCATCAAGAAAATCAGAAAATGATGTGAAAAGGGAGCTTGACAGAGGGATGGAAATTATACATAGAAAAGTAGTAGACAACGCAAACTTAATTGAACAAGTCCAAAACTCACTAGAAATTCTCAAGAATAGAGTCAGCCAAGTGGAGGATAGAAACTCTGATCTGGAAGACAAGATGGAAGAAACAGTTAGAGAGTTCAAAAATTTCAGTAAGTTCAAAAGCTCCTGTGAACAGAACATGAGGGAATTGTGGGATACACTTAAACGTCCTAATATCAGGATCATTGGATTACCAGAAGGAGAAGAAATTCAGACCAAAGGCATGGAGAACTTATTTAACAAAATAATTGAAGAAAACTCCCCAGTCTCTTAAAAGAAAGGCCCATCAAGATACAAGAAGCCAATAGAACTCCAAACAGACTGGACCAAAGGAGAAACTCTCCAAGACATATTATCATTAAGACTCTAAACATTGACACCAAAGAGAAAATCCTAAAAGCAGCTAGGGAAAAACAGCACACCACCTTCAAAGGTAACCCCATCAGAATTACTTCAGACTTCTCAATGGAAACCCTGAAAGCTAGAAGGGCCTGGAATGAAACACTGCAAAGTCTAAGAACCTATGGCTTCCAACCCAAACTACTCTACCCAGCAAAAGTATCCCTCATAATAGATGGTGAAAGAAAAACATCCATGACAAAACTCAGCTTTACAATTATATGAACACAAAACCAAACCTACAGAGAGTATTTCAGGAAATTCTCCACAGAGAAGAAAAAATAATCAAACACAATTGTCTACAAGAAGCATATCACAACAACCAAACTGAGTAGGCACACAAGCTTCAACGTCCATGAAAACACCAACCCACATTTACTATCACAATATGGCAGGGATCAAATCAAATCTCACAGTCATTACCCTAAATATTAATGGCCTTAATTCACCCATCAAGAGACACAAACTAACAGGATGGATCAAAAAATTAGACCCCTCAATCTGTTGCCTCAGGTTTAATATGGCTAAACTTGTCTATTGAGCATTGGATGCAGAGGAACTTGAGCAGACATTTCTCTTGAACTAAGGAGAGAGACAGACAGAGAGACAGACTGTCTTATACTCAGGGATGCCCCTCTAGAGCATTCCTTTATGTTTCTTGGATTCTTTATGTTATTCTCTTGATGTTGAGTACCCAGTGTATTCCCCCATGGGTAAACTAGCCAGATAATTTATTATCTAAGACTTCTGAGAGTAAAGAAAGATATTTATTGACTAGGCAGGATGCTGGAAAATTGGATGGAGACTGGAACTAGTTTGAGGAAAAACAAAACATGTGGCCAGCCTACCATTAGCATGTGCATTTCATATTATCCTGTGGATAGATCACAATTCTATCAACGAGAAGACACTTCAGCTCAATTCATGTTGCAGTTAACTTTACATTGCTGGGACAAAACACCCTAGCAAAAGCAGTGGATAAGAGGAGAGGGTTTATATTGACTTACAGATTCCATGGGGGAGAGCTATCATGGTAGCAAAAGGGTAGTACAGCAGAGAATGGACATCACTTCTTGCCTCAGCAGCTAGTAGAAAGTGGCAAGAAAGTGAGCTGATTTGTTGCAAGGGATGAACTAACTATAACATCCCTAAACTCTCCCCTAGCAACACACATTCTCCAGCAAAAATCCACCTCTAAAATTTCCACTAGCTCGAGACAGAGTATTCATGAAACAAACACCAGACATTCCACATTCAAGCTACCTCAATTCAAATGGCCAAGTCAGTCCACAAAGTCATGCCTAAAATGATGAAACTTTAAAAGCTGACCAGCGCCAGTTGTCAAGTAAGGAAAAAAAAAATAAAGACAGTGGGCTCGGAAGATGGCTCAGTGGATAAAGCATTTGCCACACAACTCTGAGTGTCCGAGTTTGAATCCCCAGACCCCGTGTAGAAGCTAGGAGCTGTGGCAAGCTTCTGTAGTGCCAGAATACCTATGGGGGAAAGGTAGGTGGGGACAGTGAACGTGGTCAGTGGAGCAGTGAATTGCCTTAAAACAAGATAAAAGGCAATGACTGACCCAAATGATGTCCTCTGCCTTGTACATTCATGCCATGACACATATGTGCCCACATCCTCACACATGAACACACACACACACACACACACACACGATAAATTTTAAAAAGAATAAAAGCTGTAGAGTTAATAACACCCCTCATTTTCTTGTCAGCTTATAGAAGTACAAGTATGTGGCCCTTCTTCACCAACATTCTGAAGAACAAGGAACTCTTCGCTTTGGTCATTTACCCAGAAATGTGTCCTCCTTCCCCATTCTCATCATTAAAACTCTCAACACACCTAGTATAGCAATTTCTTTCCTCGATTTTTTTCACCTTAAGTATTGGGGACCTGACAAAATTAAACCGATGTTTGGTTTTGGAAACCAGAAAAGAAAACATTTTGTTCTGACTTTCTTTTTAAAAAAAAAATCAAAAGGACACACCTTACACCTTCCCTTCCTGTAAGCAGAGCAAAGATTCCTATGTCCTCATCTTTTTCTGTTAATATGAAGATGCAATCACAGGGGTGGGCCTGAGGGGAGGCTGGGCTTTAGAATAGATCTCTTTGCTGAATAAGTGACAAAAGTTAAAAAGCAGTAATTTAGGAAACTTAAATGTGACAGTGGGTGATAGATGGAGGTTGGCAAGGCTGCAAAATGAGAAACATTAAAACCGTATATTAGAATAGATCAAGCTCTGTGCTCCAGTTTATGTCAGCAAGTTTCTTTTGATATGCCAAGTCCCCATTGGCCTGGAACTCCAGTCTACTTTGAAGATGGATTTTAAAAGGAATATGTTTATGCTTAGGAATTTAATAATGCTGTGTGCACCAAGAAGCCAGAGATAAAATCAAACCAAATGCGTTACCTCCTGTTTGCTGTAGGATCTTCTGGGCCTGCAAAGCCAGGGCTCTGTGGATGCTCAGAAGTCCTGAAGAGCCCTTCAGGAGTAGAATAAATGCTACCTCTTCAAGGAACACCTTCTGACACCCTGTGTTTCCCAGAGGCCTTAGCTCCCTGCTTAACTCTGTTGGCTAACTCTTGCATTTTTTTTCTATTGTGTCTTTTCTTCCTATCTTACCTTGAATCCCTCTAGGACTGGGGCTGCACCTGTGTGATTTTCCCACTGGGCCTGGAAGAGAGTGTTATGCATACAGTTGTGTGTGAAAGTTTCCTTTTTATACCATCAACATTGCTGTTTCATAAGCTTACCATGCTCTGCTTCTATTTATGTTATAACTCGTCGTCATGAAGCAGTTAGTGTTTTTGTCCCTTCTTCTCTTTCATACAGTGAGTTCCTTGAAAATCAGGCACATGTAGTGTTCACCTTGGGAATCCCATCAACACAGAGTTTGAGCCATAGTAGGCACCCTACTAGGTGCCTGGATCACTCAGTCACTGTCAACTGGATCACTCAGTCAATCAACAATCTCTAAGATTCCTCTTCTTGTTTTCAAATGTTCGTGGGCTTGGAGTTTGTCTGTAAGTAGTTATGTGTCCAAGTTCCCTCTCTGTAAATGCTGAATCATGTGACCACCAAAATTCTACCACTAATGTTAGGTAATTTTATTTGCTGATTTTTGTCTCCACAAATAACAGTAATGCTTCCACATATTTCCATAGATTTTCCTTGCATATTTTATCACTGATAATATGTAATTTTTTTTTTTTTACCATTCTTAAACCTGGAGAGGAATTGCTTTTGCTTTTTGGCTAAGATCAAGTGTAGACTTTTAGGGGAGAAAAAAATCTGGGAGTCTTTCTCTCAATAGCTGCCCTCCCACCTGGGCAGACATGTTTCACCAGTATCTGTGGTCACTCTTGGGTAGAGATTCCTTAACTTTCTCGTAGAGATGCATGTAGACTGATGCAGAGGCCATGTCTATGTGTGTTCCCCCGTGTCTCCCCAACAGGCATTGTCACCTCTCCTTGTCTTAACTGTGACAGTCGATCTGCTTGTATCCAGGAGGTGAGGATCCTTGTGCAGACCTCCTTTGACTTGGGATTTTGCTTAGTATGAGCTTAAGATAAGCAGCATTGAGGCAGCTCTTACCTGCATCAGCTGCATAGGGGGACTGTCATTGGTGGCCTACTCTGTCAGTGGTCTAAGGAGAGTGCCAGTGAATATCCTTGCAGATAATGTATCGGTGAACCAGGACCTCACAGTGTTTGTGGCTGCCCTGCTAACGTACCATCTGAAATTGTCAGTGAGATATGATGTGGACACATAAGAAATAACATGAATATTCCACAAAGCCACGCCCACAATTTGGATGACTGTATTTTTGAATACTTTAGAAAACTAAAACTAAAACAAAACCCCACCCTTCTCTCTAATCTGTTATGATATGTAAGATTTCCAGCAGGTGCGTGAGCCCACTCACGTATGATCACGTACATAGTAAAGGCCCAGGAATGCAGAAGGCTGCTGAGGGATGAATTAACTGGTGAACACTGGCTATCAGCAAGTATGTGAGCCCACACACATATGAGCACACGCAGAGCAAAGGCTGGACAAGGAGCAGGCTGCTGAGGGATGGATCCATGAGGAAATGTTGAGTATCTGAAAGTGTGTGAGCCCACACACATATGAACACATAGCAAAGGCTGGGCATGGAGCAGGCTGCTGAGGGATGGATCCATGAGGAAATGTTGAGTATCTGAAAGTGTGTGAGCCCACACACATATGAACACATAGCAAAGGCTGGGCATGGAGCAGGCTGATGAGGGATGGGTGTGCTGGTGGGCACTGGGTATGCTCAGAATGTGAGTTTCTATTTGATTCACGTTTAAAAGGACACTGAATTCAACTAAGCCTGACAAACACTGAAAGTTTGTCCTGAGTTTCACAGGCTTCATTATTTTGAGGCAGCATGTCTAAATTAGGGGTGATTCTCCTACATACCCCCAGGGAATGCCTGTGGGTCTCTGGAGCCATTTTCAGTTGTGACATTTGTGGGAGCTGCTATAAGCATCAAATAGGTAGAGTCTGGGGATTCTGCTACACATCCTACAATGAGCAGGCAGGTTCTTACGACAAGAAGTGTCTGGTTTCAAATCCTACAGTGTAACATTGAGAAAATCTGAGCCAGCCCTTCCCAGACACTTTAATCTGTCACGTGCATCATGGGTTCCAGAAAATGGAGTAAGATGGGGCTGGGAGATGACTCAGTGGGTAAAGTGTTTGCCACACAGGCAAGAGAACCTGAGTTTGGATCCTGGGTAAAAATCCAGGTGTGGTGGTACATGCTGTAATCCTAGTGCTGGGTGGTGAAGACAAGAGAATCCCTGGGACTGGCTGGCTAGCTAGTCTTGACAAATTGGTGAGCTCTGGGCTCAAGCGAGGAACCCTGTCTCGAAAAGTAAGGTGAAGGGCTGGAGATATTGCTTAGTGGTTAAGGTACTTGCCTGCAAAGCCAAACGACACAGGTTCAATTCCCTATTACCCATGTAAAGCCAGATGCAGTAGGTGGTGCATACATGTGGAGTTTGTTTGAACCAGCTAGAGACCTTGGCACATCCATTCTCTCCCCTTTTCTCTCTTTCTTATTCTCTCTCAAATAAAAATAAATAAATAAGTAAATAAATAAAAAATAAGGTAAAAACAAAATTTGTTTGAAATACAACATAATGAAACCTAATCCTTTGAATGCCAATGAAACTAAATGCATTTTTAAAAAAAAAAAAAAAGGTAAGATGCAGAGTGATCAAGTAAGACACTTGACATTGACTTCTAGCCTCCACATGCACCCACACTCATATGCCCCTGCATACCCTCAGCCTTGCATCCCTCATACACATACACACACACAGATAACAAGAAAATTCCTATTCTCATGGCACTGACATTTCAGTAGGGAGACAGAGGGAAAGAATTCAAGCAAATAAGTAAATTAAAACCAAACCACATCACGCATGCACACAAGGTGGCACATTCATGTGGAGTTCGGTTGCAGTAGCTAGAGACACTGGCATGACAATTCTCTCTCTTGTGCTCTCTCTCATTAAAAGAAAAAAAAAAACACTAAAGGCTGAAGATGGCTATGTGGTTAAAGGCTCTAGCTTTCAAAGCCCAGTGAAGTAGGTTCAGTTCCCCAGTATACACATAAAGCCAGCCTGCACAAAATGACACATGTGTTTGGAGTCCATATGCAATGGCAGTAGGCCTCTGGCATACCCATTCTCTTCCTTCCTTTCTTCCTTCTCCTCCTTCCTCTTTCTCTCTCTATCAAATAAACAATTACTTTTTGAAAAATAAAACTAATATCAGTTGTGATAAGTATCCTGGAGCAAACAAGTCCAAGATGGAAGATTTTGCTGGAAGGGCTGGAATTAATTTGGTAATTATGGGCTCAGAGAAAAACAATAAAATAGAACAAACACTTGAAGGTCATGCTTGGGTTGACACCTGAAGGCGGACAGAGGTTTAGGCATAAGAAGGCATAGGTAAGTTCATTTGAGGCTAAAGAAAAGAACCTCCCATCATGAATAAATGTGGGCAGAAGGGCATGAAACAGGAAATGGTGAGGAAGAGCCACAAGGTACCACCAAGTTCAAGGTGTCAGCCAGTGCCAAAGAATGCAGAGTCTTATAAACCAAGGAGAGAGCTTCAGGGAGGAGGCTGTTATCCCAGCTAGCTGGGTGTCATCTGACTCCTATGTTAGGAGGGAGGCTCTTGCTACAAAGGAGAATGTAATTGGCTTGCCAGACAGACACTGCTTGGTGGCTTTGACTATAGGGTAGATTATGGTCTGGTCAGCTGCCAGGTCTGAGCTATCATACACAGAACTGCCATAGCTTGCTAAGGCAGGTGGTGTGGGGAATAAAGTCTGGGAAGAATCATCATTGACAACTAGAATTTTGCTTTAAGCATGAAGTAGATGGAGGTGATGCCTCTGGAGAAAGACAGGACAGGAGGTCAGGGAGGAGATGCTGTGCCCACAGGGAACTACTAGAGTCTACCTGCTTACATGCAATCCTGTTGGTTCATTTTTTCGCCTCTGTTTGTGGTACCTTCAGAGTCTCATCCAAGAAATGCCATCCCAGACTGATGCTCTAGAGAATGCTTCCTTCTAACAGCTACCTAGTCTTGGGTCTCTTGTTGAAGTCTTTGACCGATTTCGAGTTGGGTTTTGTGTGCAGGGAGAGGCAAGGGCCTAATTCTAGTCTCCTGTATGTGAAAGTACAGATTTCTCAGCACCTTTGATTGAAGACCATGTCATTTACCCATTATGTGTTTTAGCACCCTGGTCACAAATCATTTTAGAGTGATGGGGTGGAAGAATTCACCTCACACTGCTATGTGGAACCGTACTCTGTACACAGTTTTCTCTAATTCCAAGTGAAGATCAGGCTAAAGCTACCAAATTCATGCATGTGTGAGGGCTTGTTTTGGTTTGGTACATTTATTGTGCTTTGGTTTTTGTTTGTGTTCCTGAAGACTTTACCTTTTTATCCAGAGTTGCTTAAGAAAGCTAACTTTTTGTGAATACTCAGGAGGCAAAAATGATTGGTATGACATTTCTTCCAGATGCACATAGTTTCTTCCACCCTCCACCTGATAGAGAAAAACATTAAAGCACTTTGGCTTGACAAGAGGAACCACTGGCAAAACAGACAGCCTATAGAGTGGGAGAAAATCCCTGCCAGCTATACCTTAGACTGGGGGCTAATAACCAGAATTTACAAAGAACTGCAAAAAAAACCCCAAAACATCAAAACGATAAATAAATAAAACTGATAATCATCAAATGGACTAAAGAGATGAACAGACAGTTCACAAAAGAAGAAACACAAATGGCCAATAAGTGCTTATATGTTCAACATCCCTCACTATCAGGGAAATGCAAAGTAATGCCACACTGAGGTGCATCTTACCCTGGTCAGAATGGCTATAATCAAGAAAATGGACAGCAGGTGCTGGTGAGGTTATAGAGAAAGAGTCACCTTTATTCACTACAGGTGGAAGTGAAAAACCAGTATAACCATTACAGAAATCAGCATGGAAGTATCTTAGAAAACTAGAAATAGAACTGTCATATGACCCAGCTATGCCACTTCTGGCATAGACTGCAAGAACTCCACACTCTACTATATAGATACTTGCATATCCATGTTTACTGTGGCTCTATTTACAATAGCTAAGAG
This sequence comes from Dipus sagitta, assembly GCA_036346955.1. NCBI lineage: Eukaryota > Metazoa > Chordata > Mammalia > Rodentia > Dipodidae > Dipus > Dipus sagitta. The sequence goes on along the minus strand of CM070781.1, from coordinate 107,567,627 downwards.
CTGGAATCAGCCTAGGTGCCTTTTTTTTAAGTTTTAGAAGTTTATTGATCAGTGTAATAAACTCAAGGAAATCAACATGATTTCATGCACCTAGAGGAGAAATATTCCTGGTTAAGTGGAAAATTGTGCGGATGGCTTCGGAAAGACCTTCATTGTAAGCAGCTGAATGGTGAAATGGTTCATTTAGAATTCTGGACCTTTCTTCAGTTTGCTGTAGTCCACGTTCACTGAGTAGAACTTGTATTGATCATTGGGGCCCAGTTTGTTCCAGGGTTCTGGGTTACTCTTCCTGTCCAACTGACATCTGGATTGAACAATGCCAAACACAACACATACAGTGCTGCTCCAGTACCTCGTGCTCCAACAAATATGAAGAGGAGGATCGAGCTGGGATCCTTCTTGGCCTGACCGATGATCTGGCGGAGCATGTTGGCTGCGGAGGCCAACGACGCACAGAGAACGCACAGCCGGGGCCGCACACCAAGCAGCCTCTGTGAGCAGGTACAGCGGACGTCCAAAGTCACCCCGCACCTCCTACCTGAAGGACCCGCCCCCGGTGCCTTTTGAAAGACAAATAAATAATGAGAATGTGGTACCTACACAAAATGGATTTCTATTCAGCAGTATATGAAAACGAAATTATGAAATAGCAGGAAAAATGGATAAACCTAGCTTAGAAAGATCAAAATTGTATGTCCACTCTGAAGTGCAGATCCTGGCTTGTAAAATCTCTAAGTATGTATATATAGGAGGAAAATCTGGATAGAAAACACAGAATGATATAAAGACAGAATGATAACCAAGAGTGAGTATAACGAGGTGATTGGAAAGAGGGGTGAGGGAAAGGCAAGAGGACATTTGTGACATGTAAACAGAAGGGGGAAGATCAGGGAGGAGAGGAAATGGGGAGGTAGAGGGAGATGGAGAAGCAGGAAATGAGAATCAATTAATAAAATTAAGTTTGAAAAAGCCAAAATGAATGATACTTCAATCTTTGTGTGCCAACTAAAAATAAAAATAAAAAAGAAAGGCAGGAACTGGAGAGATGGCTTAGCAGTTAAGGTGCATGTCTGCAAAGCCAAAGGACCCAAGACTCACATAAGCCAGATGCACAAGGTGACACATGCGTCTGGAGTTCTTTTGCAGCTGCAGGAGGCCCTGGCATGCCCATTATCTTTCTCCCTATGTTTCTCTCTCTCTCTCAGCAAATAAAATAAAATGAAAAAACTGCAAAAAAAACCCAAAACATCAAAACAATAAATAAATAAAACTGATAATCATCAAATGGGCTAAAGAGATGAACAGACAGTTCACAAAAGAAGAAACACAAATGGCAAGGCAGGCTGGAGAAATGGCTTAGTGGTTAAGGCACTTGCCTGCAAAGCCTAAGGACTCATGTTTCATTCTCCTGGTCTCACATATGCCTGACACACATGGGGATGGAAACACACAAGATCACACATATGCACAAAATGTGTCTAAAGTTCAGTTTCAGTGGCTGAGGCCCTGGTGCGCCAATTCTTTGTATCCCTGATAAAATAAAATACAAAAGAAAGGCATTAAAGTTCTGCTTTGCACATTGGAATCTCTAAAATATGTTGCAGCCAGACAAAAAGCAATGTACATGAGTAATTAATTGCCTTTTTCACCCCCCCCCCTGTTTTTAAAGAGCAGTCAGAGATACATAGAATCTTCATGGAAAAAATGGACAGAGGGGGAAAAAAATCTTGCAAACGGGAAAGAGATCTTACCATGATTAGGTCAAAGGTGAGCTGAAGAAAATGGGTCCTGGAGAGGGGGAGGGATGAGAGCCTGGCGGTAGCCATAAGAACCACATGTACAGAGGGACTGAGTGAGAGAGCCAGAAGCAACTGTGAGAAACAGAAGCCACCCATGGATGGACCTGTATGGCTCGGACACAGATCAGGAACAAATGTGTCTTTGCTCAATGGTGCTTATCCATGGAATTTGTCATTTTCAACTCTCTTGTGTCTGGTGTGAGTGAACACACACACACACACACACACACACACACACACACACACACACCCCACATTCATCCCATCACTAAGAATACAAAGAAGAGAAAGCCTAAATAGAAAAGTCATAGTTACTTTCCTTTGCCACATAACTTCTATGTACCGTGTCCCCTAGTCACAGCATACTTTGAGGACAGAGTCTGTGGTGGTCTGAATTAGATGTCTCCCATAAACTCATGTGTTTTGAATGCTTGGTCCACAGCTGATGACAATTTGGGCGGTGGAGGCTTGCTGGAGAATATGTGTTGTTGGGGGTGGGCTCAGGGACAATATAGCCGGCTCCCCAATGCCAGAGCTCAGATCACTTTCTTGCTGCTGTTTTCCACCTGCTATGGCAGAGGTGATGTCCAGCCTCTGCTCATGCCATGTTTTCCCCTGCCATCATGAAGCTTCCCCTAGAGACCTAAGCCTGAATAAAAACTTTCTTCCCATCTGCCACTTTTGGTCAGGTGCTTTGTTCTAGCAATGTGAAGGCAATTATAGCAGATTTATTTTTGGAGAAACTAATTATTAAAATAAGGTCTTGCATGGAAACAGGACATGGCTCCAAAGCCTCCCCAAGTAGAATGCCAGGGGTGTTAGAACTTCCAGACCCTCTACTCGAGATGCCAGTTCTCTGCTCCTTCCTTCTTGCAGAGGAGAGGACGGGATGAAGAATGGAGAGTTTAGAATTTTTCTAATGTCAGATTTACTGTAAATGGAATCAATCAGGCCTCTAGGTTTACAGTATACATAGAGGATTGGTTCTAGCACCTTCCTTGGATACTGATACCAGAGGACACCCAAGTCCTTTATATAAAAATTCTGTAGTATTTATATAACTCTGAACATCATCTTCTCCTGTACTTTAATCATCTCTAGATTACTTAATAATATCCAAAACAATATAAATTTCATGTGAGGGCTGGAGAGATGTCTAAGTGTTTAAAGCCACTTGCTTGCACAGCCTGATGGCCCAGTTCAGTGCCTTGGTACCCATATAAAGCCAGAGGCACAAAGTGGCACATGTGTCTGGAGCTTGTTTACACTGGCAAGAGGCCCTGATATACCCATTCTCTCTCTCCCTCTTTCCCTTTCTCCCTCTCTCTTTCTGCTTGCATATAAGTAAATACAAATATTTTAAAATGAAATTTGTGAACAATCATGTGTATTGTTCAGGAAATAATGACAAGAAAACCAATCTTTTCATATTTAATTCAGATACATTTTTTTCCCCTGAATATGAGCAACCTGGAATAGTTGAATACATGGATATGGACTTTCTGCATATGAGGACTGAATCATATTATTTATTTTAATATTTAAAAAGATATGTGGTAGCCAGCATGGTGGCACACGCCTTTAATCCCAGCACTCAGGAGGCAGAGATAAGAGGATTGCTGTGAGTTTGAGGCCACCCTGAGACTACAGAGTGAATTCCAGGTCAGCCTGGACTAGAGAGAGAGCCTACCTTGAGCCCCCACACCCCCCCAAAAGTAAAAATAAACAAATAAATAAAAGATATGTGGTGGCGCACTCAGCCATAAGTTTGAGGCCACCCTGAGACTATGTAGTGAATTTCAGGTCAGCCTACACTACAGTGAAACCCTACCTCGAAAAACCAAAACAAGTTAATACATAAATACAAAGATGGCACTTTTGTAATATGGACATGACATATTCTGGGTAGTGAATGACACTATTGATTCACAGAAAGGTTTTGGTTGCAGTAGTCTATAGTTTTATTTTCCTGTGTATTCTCATAATGTGTCTACTATCAGTATGATGACATCTAGCCTACTAAAGTGTAACTGTGTTAGTATTTATTTATGTCTTATAGTACTCTGCACAATGTGTTTTGTGGATTGTGGAGTGGCAAAATTAAATTATCTGACATGTGCATCATCTCACATGCCTATCACTTGTGTGTTGGAAACACTTAAATGCCACTCCTTTGGCAATCTTTAAGTATGCAATGTAAGGCAATATCACAAATTGTTTCTGAAATTATTTTTCTTGTTGAAATGAAATTTTGCGTCCTGTGAGAAATATCACCTCCACCTTCTCCCAGCCTCTGAGTTCTGGTCACCACAATTCCACTCATTTTCTCTGAGTCTGACATCTCTACACTCATACATGTTAGTGTTTGAACGTGCAGTATCCCCCACAGGCTCATGCGTTTGAACCCTTGGACCCGGCTGGTGGTGCTGCTATGAAGCTTGTGGAACCTTTAGGAGGTGGAGCCTTGCTGGAGGATGTGGGTCACTAGGGGCAGGTCTTGTAGCCCTGCCTCACTTCCGTTTCATCTTCTGCCTTATGATTGACTGTAATGAAATGTGATCAGCCAGCCTCACACTCTTGCTGCCATGCCTTCCCCTCTATGATGGATGGTATCCCTTGCAACTGTAAGCCAAAATAAGCCCTTTCCTTTCTTCTTGTAATGAATTTGTTCACAGCAGTGAGAACATTAACAACACAAAATGTGAGTGAGATGGATGGTATGGCATTGGCTTCCTTATGACTGACTTATTTCATTAATAGAATGAGTTCTAGGGCAATCAATGTTGTTGAAAATGGAAGAACTTCCTTCTGTGTTTCAAATATTTTGTTTATTTATTTGAGAGAGAGTGAGAGAGAAACAGGGACACAGAGAGGGAAAATAGGTGCACCAGGGCCTCTAGCCACTGAAAATAAACTGCAAATAAACTCCAGATGCATGCACCACCCTGTGCATCTGATTTACATGGATACTAGGGAATTGAACCCTGGTCCTTAGACTTTATAAGGAAGTGCCTTAGCTGCTAAGCCATCTCTCTAGCCATCCTTCCTTCTAAAGATCAAATTATATTCCATTGTACATCAGTATAACAAGTATTCTTCATTCATTCATTTACTAATGAATTTACTTAAGTTGATTCCATATCTTAGCTATCATGAATAATGGAGCAATGACATGGGCTTTTCCTATGCTTTCTAAAAAAAATTATTTATATATTTAAATTAGAGAGAGAGGGAGAGAGAGAGAGACAAAGAAGAAGAAGAAGAAGAGGAAGAAGAAGAAGAAGGAGGAGACTGAGAGAGGTATTGAGCACACTAGGACCTCTTGCCACTGCAAATGAACTCCAGATGCATGCATCACTTTGTGTGTCTGGTTTTATAATCACACCTGAACTCTAAGGGTTTGCAAGCAAGCAAGCACCTTAAATGCCTAAGCCATCTCTGCAGCCCAGGAATTTAATTTTCATTAAATGTATACCCAGTAGTAGGATTGCTGGGTCTCATGGTAGTTTTCTTTTAGGTTTTTGTACAGAACTGCATACTGCTTCCCATGGTGGCAGCACTAATCTACATTTCAATTAACAGGGTGGAGGAGTCTCCTTTCCTCCACCTTCTCAACATCACATGTTATGCTTCATCTGTTTTTTTCTTTTTTTCTTTATTAGTTATGTACATCCTCAGTGTGTAAACAGCCATGTTCGTGCCATTGTTAGCCTCCTCCCTGCCCTCCCTCCTCTGAAGGGACCATCCTCGTTGGGAATTGTGGGTCATACGTTGTGGGGGTAGCCATCAGTTTTGGGGAAGAGGTAATGTCTGTGTGTGTGCATAATGTCTCAACTTGTGGCTCTAACAATCTTTCCGCCCCCTTCTCCTGCGAATTTCCCTGAGCCATGTTGGGTTCATTTTAGGTCTACTTCAGTGATGAGGTCTTGGGACCTCTGAGGCTCTGGATATCTCTGGTTTGGTAGGAATTGAGTCTTCTCTGTGTCTGTCTTCTTTCACCCTTGTTCTGGACCAGGTTCACCAAGGAAGCAGCACTCTTGCTCCTTTCCCCAATTACTCTATGGTTTCAGCTGGGAATCTGGTGAGGTGTGAAGGGCTGAATCTCTCTTCAGGTTCTGTGTCCGTCTGAAAAAGAGAAGTAGATTCTCTAACAGAGAGTGAAGTCAGCACTGGATAATTGGGATAACCATTATTATTTTGGAGGGATTTAAAGAGGTGTTTGATGATAGCTGTTATAGTCAGCTTCACGTTACTGGGATGAACCACCAAACCCAACACAGTTTATAGGATTTATTTGAAGCTTACAGGTCTAAGGAAGTTCCATAATGGCAGAAGAAGCTGACCCTCTTTCACGGGTCCACAGAGAGAGAAATGTCACCACCAGCACCATAAGGAAGCACACTCCTGGAACTCTAGGCAGAACTCAGACACTCTGCATACCTTAGGCTGGCATTCCAGATCCACCCCCCAAAGACACTTAGGGCTGGACCCTAGGATCCACAGTAATACCTCCTCTAGCCAGGCAGCTGGAAATTTAATAAGTTACATGCTTTGATAACCTTCTGAATCTATTGCGGGATATCCCTTCAAACTACCACAATAGTTTGTGTGGTGGCTTGAATGAAATGTTCTCCTATAGGCTCATGTGTTTTGAATATATATTCCTCAGCTGGTGAAAATTTGGGAAGGTTGTGGGGCCTTTGAGAGGTGGGTCCTTGGTGGAGGAGGCACATCTCTTATCTCTGAGGGTGGGCTTTGGAGTAATATAGCCCAGCTCCTAGTTCAATATTGGGACTACTTCCTTGCAGATGATGTGCAAAGATGTGACACACTTCAGTCTTGCTTGATCCATGCTTTCCCTGCCACAGTTTTTCTCCCCAATTGTAAACTGAAGTAAACCCTGTCTTCCCACAAGCTGCTTCTGGCTGGGTGAGTTTTCCCAGAGAAGAGACCATCACTGCTACAGCTACTGGTGTGAAGTGGAATCGTGTGGTTGTAGTTGCACTTCCCTGATGGTGGCCGGAGCTCAAGATATTTTCAGATACCTTCTGATGCTATATTCCTGCTCTTGAGAGATATCTGTTGGGGTCCTTTGTTCATCTCTCAGCCCAGTTACTTATTTGTCCTACTGAAATGAGTTCACCATATATTTCAGATCATTAGCTATTCATCAGGTATGTACTTCACATGCCTATTCTCCCATTATATAGGTTATTATTTATATTAATTAAAAAAATTCCATGATGAATGTGGCCTCATTTTAATATAGGTAAGGTAATAAAGTGATGTAGTCAGAGTACTTAACTTCATTATTTTTTTCTCTCTGTTGTGAAAATATCTCATTAGTCATTTCATACATATGTTGGTTTAGACCAAGGTTGTATAGTACAACCTTCATGTAATGGTGTTAATGCTTTCTATGTTCTCAATAATCAATATGGTGCCCCTAATCACATACAGTTTTTGAGCCTTTGAAATTTGGTAGTGTAGCTGAGTGATTTAAATTTAAACTCTGTTATATTTTAATTAATGCAAATCAATCTCATGTAGTATCCACTTGCCATATTGCAAAGGACTCTGATCCATACTTTTATCAATTGATTTCTATATTTAAATCAGGAAAGTAATAAAATGAACTAAACTTTGGTTTGCTGTTGTGGTCAGATGTATACAGTAGCCTACTTGTCATGCTATTATCATAGGACTGAAAACAGTGTTGCAGTTACCAAAGGCACCCTAACAAAGCAGCTGATGGGAAGAAAGTTTTTATTTTGGCTTACAGTCTCAAGGGGAAGCCTCATGATGGCAGGGGAAGTAATGGCATGGGCAGAGGCTGGGCATCTCCTCTGCCACAGAAGGCGGAAAACAGTAGCAGGAGAGGGATCCAAACTAGCAGTGGCAAGCTAGGGCTAAGAAAAATTAAGGTCCACCCCAAGAAACACACCTTTTCCAGCAAGTCTCTACTTCCCAAGTTGTCATCAGCTGGGAAGCAAGCATTCAGAATACATGAGTTTATGAGGGACATCTGACTCAAAACTCCACATCTCACCTCTCTCCCATAAACTCATAGTCATCTGTGATGTAAAATGCTATGCATTCAGTCAACTTTACAAGTTCCCATAGTCATATGTATGTATCTATGTATGTACACACACACACACACACACACACACACTGTTCAAACATCCCAATAGTCAAGGGTTCTTAAATATGAGCCTGTAAAACCAAAAACACATACTGGCACAAAGTAAACATTCAAACTGTAAAAGATGGCATTGCGCATTGGAAGGCAAGATTGAACCAATGCAAGATCTGGAACAAGCGAAAAACATCAAATCCTGCAGTTCTATATAAAATTGGGACCCACAGCAGAGTCTCTGGAGTTCCAGTTCAGCCCCTTGAGATGGGCTGCTTACAGTCTGCAATTCATCCCAAGCCAGCAGCTCTCCTTGGCAGCTCTCCTGTGGTAGTCAGCTTCAGATTGCTGGGATGAACCTCCAAACCAGGGACAACAGCTATGGGAAGAATGGATTTACTGAAACTTGATTGATCCAGGAGAATTTACAATATGGCAGAAGAAATTGGCTTCCTTTTACAGATCCATGCAGAGAGAAAACCATCCACCATCAAAAGCAGGCACACTGCAGAAACCCAGGCGGAGCTCAAGCACCCTGCATATCCTTTGACTGGAATTCCCCAAACTCACCCTGGGGCTGGACCGTAGGATTCGTCAGGGAAAATTAGATCATGAGAGTGACAAATTAATACATATCTCAATATATTGATGAACTCAAAGATCTGAGTAGACTACTTGGAGATGCTAGAACTGTGGAGCCTGTTTGGAAAACGTAGACTATCGCATCAGTGTTTATTGCAGCACTATGCACAGCCACTAAGTCATGGGACCAGCCTATGCGTCTAACAGTAGAGGAATGAATAAGCAATAAACTAAGTTATGTCATTTGCAGGGAAGATGGATACAACTGGAGATAATCATATTAAGTGAATTAAGACATTATCAGAACTATAAATATCATGTTTTCTTTGTGTTTTCTATATTTCATATAGCTTCATAAGATCATATATGTATATATATATATGTATATGTATATATATATATATATATGCATACCCACACATGCATACATACATACACACACATACGTACACACATGGGGACAAAGGGACTAGTGGAAGGTGGGGAATGGGAAGAATATGCTAAGTATATGATATAAACTTTTAAGGAAAGCTTCAAAATAAGAATTTTACAAAAGTTATTTGGGGAAGGCCCTTGGGGGCTGTATCTTGCCTTGGTTTCCTGTCAGCTCCCAGGTGAGTAGCTTCGCTTTAATACATGCTTCCTGCCATGATGTTCACCCTCACATCAGACCCCAGCCACAGAGCCAGCCAATCATGGACGACAACCTCAGAAACCCCAAGTCTAAACACATCTTGATATAATTTGATTTTTGTCCCTTGTTATTATTAACTAGAAAATTGTTTTCAATGGTAATGCATTGTAATTCATACAGCATACCTTTCACAAACTCAGAACTTTATGTGCCATGAGCTAATCCCCATCCTTTGAAAGACAAAGTTTAAGAGGAAGTGTTGCTCCTAGCTGAGGAACATGATTCTCTGCGCTGGCATTTGGAACGAGGCCTCCGTAACAAGGGATAACAGATTAGCTCTGCAGTGAGCAACAGCAGTGCATTAAAAGAATATTAAGGTTGTGACAGGAAACGATATCAGTAAAAGCAATTTCTCGGGAAGGGAGACGCGCCATATGGGCTGCCAACACTGCCGATGTAGGGGCGGGGTGGGGGTAGGATTAGGAAAGTCATTAAAGAGACTCCCCATTGTGCCAGGAGTTAGAAGACATATGGCGCCTTTGCCCCGAGTTGGGAGGCTTCATTACTCTCTGCTTCCGTCTTCGCACTCGTCTTTGGAAGGAGGCAGGAAGAATGGCTGAACAAGAGTCAGCCATGTGGGTCCTTAACTTCGGGGGACTTGGTGGGGGGGCAGGAAGGGGGACGCAGAGGAAGGAGCACTGAGTTTTCAGTACTTAGGTTTGGGTTCTATGCGTGATTAGCTCTGGGACTCCGAGCCAAGCAAGCACTTGGACTTCCTGGCTGTAGTTGTATTATGTAAGCACAGAGAAAGATGACGAGTTAGCCACAGTGAAAGCTGGCTGGCTTCCCCACCCTTGCCCAAAGAGTCTGTATTCTCTTTTTCTCTGTGGTTCCAGCCCATGTTTCCTCTATTGGCAGACTTTCCCCCAGAACCCATCTTTAATTTGTTACCTTCTCTGACCCGGCTTAGCTCTCTCTCCCGCTGTCTCCTCTACTGCACATCACACCACATTGACTGCCTATTTCTTCTGAAAAGAAGTTCAGGTGCACACAGATTCTCACTTTCCACCTTATACATATGCTAAGTAACATTGCCCTAGAGATCAGGGATAATGTTTAGGACTCTATTTCCAGGGTAAATCAAGCACAGGGCTGGCAGAAGCAGGACTCCATTTCAGATACCAGCTTTAGAAACCCCCCCCCCCCCAGGCTGTGTGGGGATTAGCCCATGTCAGATCTCAGTTTACCACACTGCAATATAAAAGATCTTCCTCTTCCTCAGCTACTTGGCCTTTGAACTTAACCTTGACTTTCAGAAGAGAGCTGTAACTGCTTTTGTAGGCAACATCTCATTTCTTCCTTTTAAAGTTTTGTTCATTTTCAACTCAGTGAAATAGAAAAATTAAACAGATTTGTTACAGGTTATTAAGAATAAAAGCTATGCTGGGGAATAGGAGAAGGAGTTGGAAGAAAGGGCCTTCCTGGGCGTTATCTATCTATCTATCTACCTATCTATCTATCTAACTATCTATCTATCTATCTATCTATCTATCTATCTATCTATCTATTTATCTATCTACCTATCTATCTATCATCTATCACATATCTATCTATCTATTACATATGTACCATCTATTTATCTATCTATCTATCTATCATCTATCTCAATCTATATATCATCTCTATCATCTATCTATACATCTATCTATCGTCTATCTATCACATATCTATCTACCTATCTATTATATATATATATACCATTTATTATCTATCTAACTATCTCGATCTATGTATCCTATCTATCTATCTATCTATCTATCTATCTATCTATCTATCACCTATCTACCTATCTATCTATCCATCATCTATCTATCTATCTATCTATCTATCTATCTATCTATCTATCTAATCAAGAAGCATGTACTAGGCATAGGAATGCCTCCCTCCGATGCTCAGATTTCTGGAGCGATGGTGGGTAGAAGTGCCATAGAAACTCTAAGAGGAAATAATCTTTCTTCTAATCTTATTTTTCAGAGAAAACACACTGTGTCGGATTGTGGAAACCCTTCATTGTTTACTCTTCCATTTTTTCCCCTTTTGTAAACATGGAGAGGAAAGTTCCTTCTGTCTGGAGCTGCCACCTCATGTCCTGAGGACTCAGCTCTTCTCCCACTCCAGAACTCACTAGTCACCCTTCATCTGCATTCTAAAAGCTACACACAAAAGCTTTTATTTGCCATTGTTGAGAAGGAGAATGACACTTTAATTCTACCTTTGTAATCAAGGATATATCCTGGAAATATATCTGAGCTAGAGACATCAAAGGGGTGAATTAGAAACAGAAAGCAGTGCAGAGTCATGTGAATCTCCTCAGTCATGTTAATCTCCTGCTTCTCTTGTTCATTTGTTAGAATACCAGTGGCCAATCCCAAACTTCTCTTGCCCCTTTGTGGTCTAGTCAATGACCTCTAATCTCCCAGATCAACAATTCTATCATGAACTGATAAATTGCTAAGGGACCATTTTAAATGATAACCTTGCTCTTAAGGAAAAGTCACACATTGCCTGATCCAAGTGAGCATTTGACCTTCTGTGATTATATATTTAGTCATGAATGCTAACCCACTGTCACAATCTCAGACTCTAAACTTCTTTGCTGAGCCTCAGGACAGAGGGTCAGTGGTTGACCACAACACCTGCCATATAGTCTCATATGAAGCTAAAATCCTTTCATGTTGGTGAATAAGTTATGTCTACCTTAATAGATACTCTTTGGGCTAAGAGTAGTACACATGGTCATGGTAAGGTTTGGGAGTGACCAAGGCCATGCAAACTTCTCTGAGGCAAAGATGAAAGCTTTTATTCAGGAAAAGCTCAAGCTGCCAGGGCTGACTCACAAGAGAGGAGCACAGCCAACTTGAGTTTTCAGATAGTGGGCTCTGTAGGGCTTTTTCAGTTGGAGGAAGGTGAGGAAGGAAAAGAAAAGTTCCTTTAGGGGAGATCATGAAATTAACCATTTAAGATAGCTAGGGTGTGGCACCAGAGCAGTGACCACTTTACTTAAGAGATAAGGGGGGCAGGAAACCATGACCTGGGGCATTGCTACGCAAGGAGGGAATAATGACTGGGTGGTTTCTTGAAGAATGTGGATAATCTACTTTTCTATGCCTCTGTCACCATTCTCCTGACCATGGTGACTCCATCTTGGGAACCTGTCCTGACCTAACAATCATAAATAGATTTGTTTTAAGATAATTCTTCTTTTTTAAAAAAATATTTTCCTTTGGCAAACCTGTAATAACTTAACTACACAACAGGTCTTTCAAGTAAGACTTGAACCTAGTCTAACAACAGCTTGGTTCTGAATGCAGGTGAGGGCTTTCTGAGTTGATGCAGATAGTAGCTGGAATATTCATGAGATTCTATGAAATGTGGGTCAGGGAAGGCTCCTAGTCTTCAAACATTCCATACTCCCCCATAGCTGGGGAAACCGTGAGTGCATGCAATCTTTGTCATCCCTTTCTCTGGTGTTCCTTTCTTGCCCCCATGCTTACAGATGAGTTAGAAGTGTGTGTGTGTGTGTGTGTGTGTGTGTATGTGTATACATTATATATATATATATATATATATATATATATATATATATATATATATATCCACTTTGAATTTACCCATTGTATCAGTCAGTGTTTTCTAGAGGAACAAAGTGATAGAATGAAAATGTATTATAAAGTGGGTTTATTAGAGTGGTTTACATGATATGGATTGGGCAGTCCAAGAATCGCTGTCTGAAGGCTGGAGAATCAGAGAAACTGGTAGCTGCTCAGTCCATGAAGCCACATGCCCAATGGTGCTGAAGGCCTGGAGGATTCCTGGAGAGCTGCCCATCTTCAATCCATGTTGGAAGGATGAAGAAGCTGGATTCTGATGTCAGCAAAGGACAGCAACACCAGAGCGGATGTAATCACCAGCCAGGGATGAGGGCAGCCAACTGAAAGCCTTTTCAGCTTCCTTTGGAAAAGTTGTCCATCCTGGGGGAAGGTCTTTTTCCCTTGGTCAATCTTCCTGTGAATGACCTCGCAAACCTGCCCAAGAGGCATGTCTTTCACTTGATTTCTGATTGGATCCAGGTGGCAGGATGCATGGGAAGCTTTAATCCAGGGAGAAATATTGTTGAGATGCCAGAGCCCAGTCAAAAAATTGAAAAGGGATTTTTTCAAAGATCTCCATTAGTGGAAGAGATGAGCTGCTGGAGAAGCACACATAGCTTCAGGTGTGCATGGACCTACAGTCCCATTTGACTTCCTCCAGAATCTCTTCATCCAGTCCCTTCAGTCTTATTTGACATGAGCAGACTGGGGTCCCAAGGTGGGAAGTGATTATATAAGGTGGAAAAGTTAAGATGTCATTCAGGGGAAAAGGCAAACATTCATTCTTCAGGTCCATGTGGTTGATGATCTGTTTACATCTCTTGATCTCTATATTGCAGTGAGATTTAGGCAGATGTCTAACTCTAATTCCTATACCTCATGACCTGATGAGGCTCCATCAATACCGATACTGACCACTGTGTCACTTGCTGGAAAACCTAAGGATCCCTCAAACAACAGTGAGTGGGAGTTGGTGTTTGAAAACCCGTTCTTCATCACCCTTAAATATGGTAACATGGAAGTGTATGTTCCACACTGGCCAGGAAGAATAATGAACCTGGAGTCATCCACCATGATAACTGACTTGACAGCATACCATCAATGTCATTCTTTTCTGTCTTAGTTCCCACTCAGTACTCGTGTTTTCTTCAACTCCTAATTAAAGTAAATGCACTTGAATTGTGCTTCCAGGCTCTGCTTTAGGAATATTTCTAATTGAGATAACCTTTCCAGTGGGAAACCCGTGAATGATTAAACTAAAGCTAATTTTTTTTTCCTATAGTAAGGGTAAGATAGTATCCTGAATTTCTTCACTTAGTAGAACAGTATAAGGGAGTTGGAAGAGAAATGAGATGGGGGTCCTTTCTCCTACTACCTTTAGGTGAGTGATATTTTTATGAAGATGAAAACTATGTTGTACTTGAACTCTGGTAGAAATTCATGCCACCTGACTTCGAGGATTTCCATTTGAGGATTATTTTGGTCCACAAGTAGATATTTTGGAAGTTTCAGAAACCAAAAGCCTTTACATGAGTATCTTTATAAGCTACATACAATAGAGAGCCTATAAATACTTTCTGCGTATTATGTGTATGGGCTCACATGTGTGTGCATGTACATGCAAGTGAAGGCCAGACATCCATGTCAAGTGTCTTCTTCCATAACTTTCCTTGTTATTTTTCAAAATATTTTTTTATTTGGGATAGATAGAGACAGAGAGAGACTGGTAGAGGGTGAGTATGGGTGCACAGGGCCTCCTGCCATTGCAAATGAAGTCCAGATGCATGCAGCACTTTGTGCATCTGGCTTTAAGTGGGCACTAGGGAGTTAAACATCAAACCTGGGCCATCAGGTTTTGCAAACAAGTGCCTTTAACCACTGGGCCATCTCTCTAGCATCATCTTCCTTATTGAAACAGATTCTCTTATTGAACATAGAGCTTGCTAATTCACTAGACTAGCTAGTCAGTAAATCCCAAGGATCTTCCTATCTCTTCTTCCCCAGAGCTCAGATTACAAACCCATGCCACTGTACCCCACTTCTACATGAGTATTGGTGATCTTAACTCAAGTTCTTGAGTTGTATTAACAAGCACTTTACCCATGCAGCCATCTCCCATCCCCCAGAAAGTATTTATAAACTACCTTATCTTAACCCAAGAGCTGGAGCGAGACTTTGAACATGATACTTCTCTTTTTTTAATGAGAGAGGGGGACAGAGAGAGAGAGAGAGTATGCCAAGGCCTTCAGCTGCTATGAATGAACTCCAGATTCATGCCCCCCCCCATGTCACTGTGTGTCTGGCTATGTGGGACCTGGAGATTTGAACATGAGTTCTTAGGCTTCGCAGGCCAGTGCCTTAACTGCTAAGCCATCTTTCTAGCCCATATTTCTCTTTTGAATTCACATTTTCCTTACTGCTCACTGTGTACCACTTTTAATTGCTTATTTTTTCACTGGAAGGAGCATGGCCAATTACTGTTAGGCTTGTGGAACTGAATTAAGGAACTGAGAGTCTTCATTGGGTCACAAATAATAGGCCCTCTACAAAATGGGATTAAGGTTTGGGAAATATGCCAATGGAAATCTAGATTCTTTTTTTTTTTTTAAACAGATTCTTGAATTAGAACCTTAACTCATGTACATAAATAATTTAGCACAATGATAGATTCGTGGTTTTCTTTACTCTTTGGTTTGGTTTGGTGTGTGTGTGTGTGTGTGTGTGTGTGTGTGTGTGTGTGTGTGTGTGTATTGGTGTGTACATGCAACAGCGTGTATATATGTGGAGGTCAGAGGATAATCCCAAATTTCAGTCCTTGCCTTCCACCTTATTTGAGGCTGAGTTTGTCATTATCATTGTGGTGCTTACCAACCTATCTGGCTTGTGAGCTTCTAGATGATTCTCCCCATTCTCCCCTTCCTTTTCACACTAATGTGCCAGAATTACAGATGTTCACTTTAGTGTGGGTATTGAGGATCCTAAACCTGATACTCATGCTTGTTTGGCAAGTGATTTTCTACTCAGCTATCTCCCCAGCCCTGTTTTCCTCACTTTCCTACAATCAATAAAAAGAGGTGGTCCCCAGAGCTAAAAGGTAAGATCTTATTTCAAAAGACAATACAGGCTATGGCCACAGGACAAAAAAAAAATACCATGCTGGAATCAAAAGGAAACTAGCTCGCTCTTGGCTAACTTTAAAAGTGCTGGAGAGCCCTTTGGGAGCCACTTGAGGGCAATGGTCACCAACAGCATGAATAAGCAGAGGACTCTGCAGACTCCAAAATCAACCAGCCAGACAATAAGTACGTACTTGCACACAGTGGCACACAGCCTCTGCAGGTAACCAACTGTTCTCTGAGTAGACATAAGGCTTGTTCAATGGGAGAGAACTCATAGCTGGTATTGGAAAACAAGTCAGAATCCTATTGTCAGGAAACTCATAGACTTCAGAGAGAAGCCCCCACTGCTCTTTGAAGAAGAAGAGTGGGCTTGCACACCAAAACGTCCCTGAAATAAGTTCACATGCCCCCTTTAGCCCAAGCTGCTCTCACTCTTGGTTGGAGAAGATGTTTTATTTCTCAGATGGCAGAGAAAATGGAGGAGAACCTGGATCTATCCATAAGACAGGATAGCTGACTGCCCACCATGAGACTTGCTACCTCTACCTCATCTGCTGGGCCCAGGATAAATTGCAGAGGAAGTGGTAACATCAATACTGCTCTTACTGCTAGCCTGACAACCAGCTCCCCAGTGATGATGGCAGACACAGTGCCAAAGCAAAACCTATCAAAACAGAAATCCAGAGGCTACAAAGAACTCAACACTAAATCACACTGCCAACAGACCTGCCATGGCTCAGGGAATATAGAATAAAATGGGGCAAGAAAGTTGTAAGATCCACAGAGTGCATAGGAATACCCTGAGGCATGGTCCCTGCTACCCCATAGGGCCTAACTGAAGTCTTTATGACCCCACAAGGAATACTGTAACCCCACTAAGGAGGTACCATGGCAGTGGGAGCCAGGGCAAGGGAACATAAGAGTATATCATATATATAAACTTTTTTTTTTAACAAAAGGAGGTGTCTCCAATGCAGACCCAGTGACAACAGCAAGAATGGTTGAAGTGTTCACCAGCTTCAGGAGGTCATGGCTGGAAGATAAGAAATTCTGGAAGCTTGTGACCAGATTGCAGATCCCATTTTCTTGCTGATTTTCCAGAAAGTCACCCCTGAATGGGTTTTAATTCATGATGATTACTAGTAAATACTGATGTAGAAATTTATTAGTGGTTTTACATATGTAATGGCAACATATTTACAAAGTAGATTTTAAAGAGTTATGCTAGAAAAATTCTGTAAAACATATTTATGGTACAATTAAGGAAATTGGAACACTGGTTAGACATTAAATCATGTTAGGAATTGTCACTGTTTAGGTGTTATTATGCTATTATAGTGATTTTATTTAATACGCTTTGCTAAGGGATTAACCTGGTGCATTAGCCATATGTGTATGTTGAGCTTTTCTCCAGAAATGACATTCAGATGAGATGAAAGGGGTTTGTTTAATACCTATAAAGGCCTCAGAACTTGAAATCTATTTCTGAATCATGTTTGATGAAGATGAAATTAAAGTATTTGCTATTATGGTGAAGATCTGTTATAAACGTTATGGTAAGTTCATTAAAACAATTTGAATGATTTTGTTTTCTCTAAACTCTAGAGAAAGATGTGGTATGGGAGTTATCTGGTCATTTTTCTTTTCTGGAGAGATTTCCCTTTGTTTCTTGCTCTGGGACATCATTACTGGCAGGTGGTAGATAGCTTGATCATATTATTCTTTTACTCCCAGAATCAGCTTTGGTAATTCCTTCTCCTTTTCCTCCTTTCTTAGCATCAAATAAGAAAGATCAAGAACTGTATAATTACTTTTGTTTCTGTCCTCACTGTATCTCATTTACATGTAGCTTTTGGGTTGGAGAGATTTCTCAGTGGTTAAAGGTGCTTGCTTGCAAACCTTGCAGGCCTGAGTTCAATTCCCAATACTCACATAAAGTCAAGTACACAAAGTGGCACATGCATCTGGAATTTGTTTGGAGTGGCAATAGGCCCTGGCACACCCATTTTTTTCTCTCTCTCTCTTTACAAACAAATAACAAGTTTTATATGTAGCTTCCTATAATTAGAGTATGCACCACATGTTGCATATGTCTGAACATATGTACTTCATTTGGTCACCACCTACTACTTATCTATTGGGCTAAATAAAAAGAAGGGACACTAATTTTCTTCTATATGCCATTCCTGATATTTAAGAAAATGAACCCAGGTTGTGGTCCCCAGTTCATAACTTTCCTTTTGGAGACCTTTACCTTTAAATGCAGTATCCTGCATTGCCCTGTTTCTGGTGAGCATAACCATGTTTGGAAGGTGTGTGTATGTCAGAGAGAAAGATGAGCTATGGGTTTTCCTAGTTTCTTAAAAGAGAGTATTCCTTTATATAAGAATAAAGCAGAACAGCTTTACTTTCCCACTGTAAAATTGGAAGGCTTGTGGATTTTTACAAGTATGTCTTCATTGTTAAATTTCCCCCATGAGCTTAGTGATAATATCTGTCTTGTTTAAGCCTGTTTCTGAGGCATTTGACTCAGAATGGGGGCTGAATAAATATTTGTTAAGTGAATGTAACAATTAACTAATGAAACAGAATACAATTTTGAGGAAGAAATAATGTATAACATATTGGGATGAGTAGGCAAAATAGATGAATTGTAGTAAACTCGAGATGAAATAAGATTACCTTACTAATTATTTTCTACCACGATTACCATATACATGCTGTTTAAAATAAGAAAATATTTTAATAAAACATAATTTAAAGTTCATTTCAATAAAGACTCATTGTAATTTGATGTCCACTTATACTGGCTCTGGACGGTGGTGTCCCATTGCTCCAAGTAAGGAAACTTTGCTGGTTGAATCAAACCTCTTAATAAGACTCACAAGTTGATGTTCATCATCATTGTCATCTTGAGAACAATTTCCAATATTTGCTTAGATCTCCTTGCAACAAACTAAACTCTTATGTCCATAGGGATAAACCAAATGTCAGCTTATAGTTGGAGAGAAATGAATAGAAAATAGACAGACATTTAATTATGCTAATTATCCACATTCTATAATATTTATAATATTAATATTATGTTAATTATACATATAATATTTACTTTCATGGTTTCACCAAATCTCAGGGAGAAATATCAATGCACTTGGGTTTGACTCTTTGTATATACAACACTGTATTAGCTATTTCACTCACTGTTGTGACAAAATACCTGAGAAAAGCAATTGAGGAAGGAAAGACTTATTGTGCCTCATGGTTTGAGGATACAGCCAACCCATCACGGTGGGTAAATTATGTTGGTAGGAGTCTTAGGTGACTGGTCTCATCCTGTCCATAGTCAGGAAGCAGAGAAAGATGAGTGCTAGGGCTCAACTTGCTTTCTCCTTTTGATTCAGTCTGGAATTCCAGTCCATGGATGGTGTACCCATATTCAGGGTAGGTTTTCCCACCTCAGATAAATCTCTGTGGGAAATAATCCTTGCAGACATGCCCAAAGGTTTCCTAGGTGATTTTAAATCCCATTGAGTTGTCCATAATATGAGCCATGACAAAACTTCTAAAAACATGAGAGCAAGGACAACTTTATTACAGCAACATCCTCCCTCCTGAAACTCTCTCCAGTGATTCTGGTCTTTCCCCCACTGTGTAAAGGTATGTATTCATCATCACATGGCTGCTGCGCTGAGATACTGTTCATGTTGGATGCTTTCTTCACTGTTGTCTCAGCCTACGTGATATATCTAGGACAGATGTTCTTGTGTCCATCAATCTAACACAGGTGATCAGTCACACTTTCATGTGATCCAGTTTTATTTATTGCTATTGGATATTCTCATGATTTTTCAACATGTTAATTTCCTTTCCTTCCTCCATTAGAAAGGTGAATTCTCTGAGATCGTTGCCTTCCTGGTTCACTTTTTTATTCCCAACATATCTGAGAGCTTATATTTCACATGCTTGATAAGGTTTAAATGTGAAATATTAACATGAGCTCACAGGCTCATGTGTTTGAACTCTAGCCCCCAGATGATGACACTATTTTAGAAGTTATGTAATCTTTTGGGCATGGGCGTCTAGCTAATGGACATAGGGTCTTTCCAGCAGAACTAGAGGGGCATAGCTCCACCCCAGTTCTAGCCCAAGTCCTCTGCTTCTTGGTTCATCCAGACTTGAGAATCCACAACCACATGTTCCCAGCCTCCATGAACTATTCAGGGCTTTTCCCACAATAGTGGACTATATCTTCCCAAACCGTGAGTTGAAACCACAATAAACTCTCTCTTTCTTAAGTTGCTTGTTGTCAGATATTTGCTCCCAGTGATCAGAAATGTAATGAATATAAGCAATGCTAATATATGTTTATGATTGAAAGGAGGGAAGGAAGGAGAAGAAAAGAAGTGGCGGGAGGAAGGAAGGAAGGAAAGAGCATAGATAAATTCCACATATCTCATAGTTTCAAATTTTAAGTCTAAATCAAGACACCCCTGAAGGTGCTAGGGAGATGGCTCAGTGGTTAATGGTGCTTTCTTGCCGCATGCCTGCTGACCTGAATTTGGTCTTCCACAGGTCCCTTGTAAGCCACAAGTGAAGTGGCACACACATCTGTAATCATAATACACCTAAGGCAATGGGAGGTGGATCCAGAAAAATTGGGAAGCTCTTAGACATCAATGGCAAGAGAGAACCTCCTGAAAAAGGGGGGGGCAAAGAAGAGAAAAACACAGAGTTTGTCCTTTGACCTTTAAAGAGTCACCATGGTAAGTGTCTACACACACACAGACACACACACACACACACACACACACATACACAATATACATGTACATGCAGACACAAATAAGCAATAAAAATGGGGAAAGACATCCCTGAGAATAAAGACTTTTCTCTTCCCTACCAACCTCTTCCATTAGAAGATACTTGAAATTCCAAATGGCAACTTTCCTGCTATATGCATATTGTCAATTAACATAAATATATAGCAACAAAACAAATGTGTGTATAATGACTCACACGGAGCCTGGCTTTATTCACACAGGGCTGACAGGAAGCTCCATCAGATGATCAAAGAGAAAGGCACGGGCCTACCAAGACCTTGGTGTGGTTTTGAAGCTACGGCTCATGGAAGCTACATATTTTCAACTCAGGTTATCTCCCGTTAACCTGAAACATGACAGAAAGAGAGATTACTACCAATATTGATTGTATTTAAGAGTCATGAGAAATCACACAACAATTTAAATAGATTCAACATGGCTCAACTATACACTTAAGCATAGCTAAGGTGGAGCTGGGGAGATAGCCAAGTGAGAAAGCCCTTTCCTGCAAGGGTGGTCAGTGGAGTTCTGATCCTCAGAGTCCATGTACAGGCCGGGCAGGCATGGTAGTGCACCTGTAGTCCCAGCCACACTGACAAGCTCTGGGTTCAACTGAGGGACCCTGTCTTGGCAAGTACATGGGAAATGATCCAGGAAGACACCCGACATCAGGCTCTCACCTCCACATGCACACTCACGTGAATATGTGCCCTCAAACAGGTATAATCACACAGGCGTGCCCCACACATGAATGTGCGTATATACATGCACAGCACACATATACACATGTAAACAAATAGCTAAAGTAGAGGAGGAAGAAGAGCAGAAGGGAGAAGGCATAATCACTCCCACGTCTCTTTCTCTCTGTCACAGTAGTTGCTGAGGAATGTGTGGATCTCCATCACTTTGGGTTCTGAGCACCTATGCTGGATAGAGTCTCAGATGACTCTATATATACCCTTTGCTACTTTAACCCACAAAGGTTGTTTGACTGTTTCTGTGGCAAAGCCTAACCCAAACTAGATAATACATGGCAGTCACTTGGGGAATGGAAGCACAAGGGGTGAGAAGAAAGAAAAGACAAACATGTGTGTAGAGTGGGTTTGGTGCTGGGAGAAGCCAAGGGCTGAGTTATCCCTATGACACGCGAGCTTAACACAGAGCAAGTACACTGGGTTTGTAGACCACATGCCCATGAGACAAGAACACCTCACTGTGATATCTTTTGCCCAACAGAATCACTTTTAGGGGAAACTAAAGCATGGGTGTTCTATGATTTGCATGAGGTGATTTGCCACAGGCTTTTGTCACAAGAAAAAATGGAAACATTATCTACCCCATGCCTCAATGTCTTCATCTACAATAGTAGTTACTTTATTAAATTTGGTATCTCAGGACAGCATTGAGGAAAGGGTGAGCTCAGTTTGAATGCAAACTCGTAATTTCTCCAGGTACCAGGAGGAAGAGCCAGCTGTTGACATCAAACTGTGAATGACTTTCACAATCATTTCAACTCTGCTGCCGTTGCAAAGTTCTGCTGGACTGAAGAGCAGCCTGGATGCAAACAGGCAGGACAGGCCATGATACATTCTGTATCTCCATGAGGTTTATAGCTAGTGTTGTTAAATAGATATCAACTTTAATTTATCTTAAGAATGAATCATGGATAAATTATGAATCTTGTATGAGCTAAGTTTGAGATAAGCTACCGTGACTGCTTCATAACAGTGTAAGGGAAGCTGTGAGTAAATAAAGGGAAAGAGAGAAAAGATGGCAAGGTGGGAAGGCAGAGAGATAAAGAGATGGAGGAGAGGAGAGGTTGAGAAGGCAAGGAGAGGACCAGGTAGAAGAGAGAGAAGAGAGAAGGAGTTCAGAAACCGAGAGGCAGGGAGCCAAGAAAAAAAAAAATACAAGAAAAAGCAAGGTTTATTGACTAGTTGACAAAACAGACTAAAAAATCAATAGTGTTTTCTCTGACACTTGAGATAACTTCCCAATGATGCTGGGCAGCTTGCTAAAGGAGAGGGGTCTCTATGGCTGACAGCTTCTCTCTAGAACAAGTTGAGTTTTCTTTATTTTTACATCTCCCCAGGTGGGAAGCTGTGCAGACTGTCACCTCCTAAAAGGATGAAAGTGAGCCTTCCTCAGCGGGTCACCAAGCAGGGGACTTTAGAGCTGGGAGCAGGAGGTGGTGGAGCTAGGGGTAGACACTTTCATTTTTTTTTTCTTTCTTTCTTTTTGTATTTAAAGGCTCTGTGAGTGATGGATTCTGTCTTCCTAGCAGCAAGAACCTGATAGCATAGTAATACTTTAGAAGATCATTGTCCAAGCTAGCTCCGAAGAGCAACAATTAACTGACAGTGTTTCTCCATCTTTAGTGTTGTGCAGGTAACTTCGAAAGAGGAAAACATTAGCGTTAATCCATTACTTTTATATCTTCAATTAAATATATATATGACCACCAAAGTCAGCATAAACTCTCAGACCTGTGACACTTATGCACCTTTAAGAGTCAAAGCATTTTTGTAAAGCAAATGCATGTGAGCTCTATGCCAGCAGAAGCCAAATTAAGTACATCAATTTAAAGTGAGTTTGTTTTTATGCCATTATGAGGTTTAAGAGTAGAAAACTATAGCCTCAGGTATAGTTTTACATTTAATTTCTCTTAGCCTTTTGTGCTCAAATGATGATAATATATAAAATTCATTCTCCCTGACCAATTCTATTGCATAGAGTGGAATTACAGTCTTCTAAGACTTTGGCCAGTTTAGAGTGATCAAGGCACAAGTTCATAGTAAAAACTCTGCCACTGAGTAAGACTAACCTATTATGAGTAAGTTCATTTGAGAACAAAGTTAGCCTTGTGGTCTTTTAAAATCTGAATTAAATTGACATAGAGTCCTATTATTGCTGAAATCAGGGAAGAAAGTTTCTATTGAATCTGTGCTTTTAGCTAAGGTCATGGAAGGAAAAGAAAGCTTCTAAAATAACGGCTTGTAGACCACTGCGAAGTGAGTGTGAACAAACATGTCTTCCACGGAACACATTTCTGCTACAGAGACTGTGATCTTGAGGATTTTGTGCAAGATATTTGCAGTTTGGTCTTTTATACAATGCTATGGTCTTCCTTGAGACACTCACTTCTTTCTATTCCCTCTAAAACTTTAGGCTGGGTAGATGGCTTAGCGGTTAAGGAACTTGCCTGCAAAGTCAAAGGACCTCTGTTCAATTCCCCAGGACCCACATAAGCCAGATGCACAAGGTGGTACATGCGTGTGGCGTTCATTAGCAGTGGCTGGAGGCCCTGGTGTGCCCATTCTCTCTCTCTCTCTCTCTCTCTCTCTCTCATTCTTTCTCTCTCACTCTCTCAAATAAATAAAAAGAAATTTTAGAAATAAACTTCATCCCTACAATACTTAGGAAGGCAATTTGTGCCACACTTAAGTGGAAACTCCAAGGAAGAGTACAAGGTGGAATTGGGTGGCACTGTATTTGATAATAATTAGAATCAGTTATGTTTTTGTTTTATTCATATTATCACTGTATTAATTACTTTCTTGTTATTGTGAAGAAATTTAATGAAGGAAAGGGGTTATTCTGGCTTATACTTTCAAAGGAAAGCATTCTATCATGGAGAGGTTAGAATGGTGTCCGGAGCAGGAGCAGAAAGCCAGCTGGTCGCCTTGGCAGTCAGAGAATGGAGGATGAACAGACTGTGAGCACAGGCTGTAAGAGCTCGGCCCTTGCTATCATGCCTGGCTTTAAAATTAGTATTTATTTATTTATTAGAGCAAGAGAGACAGAGGGTGAGAGGGAGGAAGGGAGAAAATGGGCACGCCCAGGCCTCTAGCCATTGCAAACAAACCAGACACATGCGCCACCATGAACATCTGGCTCAGGTAAGTTCTGGGGTGGTGAACCTATGTCCTTAGGCTTCACAGGCAAGCACCTTAACCACTAAGCTATCTCTGCAGCCACCATGCCTGGCTTTTATATAGGTGTTAGAGGTCTGGAGTCAGGCCCTTATGCCTCCGCAATGTGATATGGTGGGAGTTGGTGGAACCTTTAGATGGTAGTCCCAAATCCAATGTCATCAGGTCATTGGGGACATACCATGGAAGGGCATTGTGAGAGCCTGTTTCCTTCCTCTTTTTCTTTTGTCCTCTGGTCATAGGACAAAGAGATTGCCCCACCATCAGCTCTATCTGACTTACTCACCAGAGGTACAGAGTAATAAGAGTACCTGATTATGGATATTAATCCCTAAAACCCTGAGTCAAATTTCTGCTTTTCCCTTCATAAGTTATTTTGGAGTTCAGGAAATGTTTATGAGCCCCAACCTTTGGGTTTTTGTCAATTCTAAACAGACAATTTAAATAAACAGACTGAGAAGGATAAATCATAAATCATTATATTTATTAAGGGAGGTTTGTAAACCAAGGTAGGGGCTGGGCCTGGGAGCCCATGCAGGATGATGGGCATTGGAATGGAGGAAAAACAAGAAGGGAGTTTTACAGGGTCATTAAACAAGGGCCATAGCTTTAAGAAATACATTCATACATGGGAAGGCACACACACACAGTCACACACACACACACACACACACATACTCGTGAGAAGTGAAGCAAAAGGATGCAAACCTTTTTCCTTCACCTCAGGAAGAAAGCCAAGACTTCAGTTAGTAAAGGTCTCCAGACTGGGATGGGGGAGAACTTACCAGGGCAAAGACTTGGAGGTTCAGGCATCAGGAGAAATGAATGGCCAAGAAGAAGGCATTGCCCACCCAGTAAGCACCTCTTTATACCTTATTGGAGCTAAGCTTTACCCTTGGGCTCAGGTGGGCCTCAGAAAGAGCTGATTGCTTTGGACTCAGGGTTCTGGCCCAAGCATACCTAAAGTAGGGGCATTGTCACTCAGGTATGAGCCCGGATCACATGTTGAATTCCAGCTCTGCTGAAGCAGGTCAGGTGACAACTCCTTTGGTTCTCTCTTTGGGCCCTTCCCTAACTGACTACCTATAAAAATAACTACCTTGCTTCTAGTTCTTCCTCAACTTGTCTCAGGTATTTTGCCATAGTGATGGACAGGTGGTTAGGAAAACAGGATTCAACTCATAGTCAGTGCTGAAGAGAGTGGGAACTAGGAACATTGGCTTTGACCCCAAATAAATCCCACTGGTCAGAGAGTGGAGAGATGGCTCAGAGGGAAGTTCAAGGAGCTTCCTTGCAAGGCCTGTTGCCCCAGGTTTGACTTCCCAGGGCCCAGAGAAGGCCAGATGCAAGAAGTGGCACACGTGTCTGGCATTAGCTTGCTGTGTTGGCAAGAGACCATGGCATTCTCATACACACACACACACACACACACACACACACACGTACAAACAAGTAGTAAACATATTTTTGTAAAAAACAAAAGCAGTCACTTTAGTCATGGGGACTCTTCGGAAAGCCCATGTTGGACTACAAGATTATCCAAAGCAAGAAAAAATCCAGACAACTTGGTGAAGGAAAGGGAACTTTCAACCTCGGTGGCTATTGTCTGATGTGGATGAGGCAAAGAAATAATTACAAACAACACAGCTACTGAGGAAGCAAACATGAATGGGTACAGTGACTAGAGTAGCAAGTGTTCAAATAATGTTAAAATAGGAAACTACTTAGAGCCAAATATGGGACCATTCCCACAGTTCACATGAAGCTGAGGAAGGAGGATCACTTGAGACCATGAGCTCAGGACCAACCCGGGCAACATAGTGAGATCCTGTCTCAAAACAACAACAAAAGTAAATAAATAAAGCAAGAACAGAAACAAACAAACAAACTAAAAAAAAACCCACTCAACAACAAAAACGTTAAAATACAAACAAGGACTTAGCTCTCCATCCTGTGGGACGCGGATGCTCTCCCGGATTGTTCTTTCTATTTATTTGTAATCTACAGATCACAAAGTGACTCCCCTTCTTTAACTACAGTGAATTGCTATTTGGGCTGATATGAATAAACACTTAGAAAAACACCTTGCAGAAGGGTGCTTTCATCTCCTTTAAATCCTCATTTGCAAAACAGATACAATCTGTGTTCCACATCTAAACTACAGTGAAAAGAGTGTTTTGAGTCAGCAAAAATCAATCCCATCATAGAAGGGAGTGAAAGGAGGTCACAGAGCTGAGATCACAAGCCACATCAACGTAAAGAGTCTTGTGACAGTGACCTCATGAGATACAACGACAATATTTACCTTATAGACAACTCATCTCAAAATACTGCCCAAGATTACACCCCAAAGTAGAATCTTGATTGATAGATTATCAGAAGATAAGTGGTAAATGAGAAGGATCTTTGGGAAGTTGAAAGAAAATTCCTAAATAGATGGAAATCAGGAACTTTTCCTTCAAAAGATCTGGGTAAAAATGTACTCAAATAATAGACCCACTTTTAACAGCTCATATTGGATCCAGTCTCCAAAGCATGTGCCCCATTGAGTATATCTCCTGAAACTTGGCTAGCAGAAGTGATACAGGATCTCTAAGGAGACCTGCAGCTTCTAACTATGATGCTTGCTCTTGGGCTACTCTTTCTTGGAAGCCAGCTGTAAGAAGCCCAAGTCAAAGAAGCCCCATATAAGTGTTTCCATCGATATCCCAGCTGAGCATCCACAGCCCCTAAGCGATGGGACATCTATTAGCTCCATCCATAGGCCCAGTAGAACATCCATAGCCCCAGCTGAGAATCCTTAACCTCAGCTGAGCATCCACAGCCCCAGCTGGGCATCCACAACTCCACTGGAGCATCCATAGGCATAGTTGAGCATACACAGCCCCAGTTGAGCATCCTTAAACCCAGCTGTATATCCACAGCCCCAGCTGAGCATCCATAACCACAGCTGAGCATGTATTACTCCAGTTGAGCATCCATAGCTGCTATGACCGTCTATAGCCACAACTGCACATCCAGATAGCAGCAGGTGTCAGGTGGGTGCTGGAATATGAGGAAATTGAGAATTCTTGTGACTTCAGCCCCAGCTGCTACAGCTGCTATCTGATCAGCACTACAGCAAACATCCCAAGCTAGAGCTGTCTCTCTCAGAGAGCATGCAAAACTAGGAGCAATACCAGCTAATTGTTTCAAACCCATGCATTTGAAATCATTTTGTTGTACAGTGATAGATACTCATGCCAGGTCTCCTGTTCTACAAGGCCAATTGCAAAGGCTAATTAAAGGTAAGAGGTGACAGCAGGAGGAATTGGAAGTTAGATTTGAGGGAAGTCACAGAGACCATTAGAAAAAAGAGAAGAAATCAAAACACAGCAGTTGGAGACCATTTAGCATGAAGTGGTGGGAGCAAACAGCCAAACCCACAATAACCATTACTCAATTATATCACATCAGAGTCATGTTCTTGACAACTTGACGTGAGGAAGAGAAACTGCATGGTCATCAGCATATTAGGTCACAATCCCCAGACCTGAAGAGTAACTTTTTAGAAGGGTTTTGACTGTCAAGGCTGGAACTATGACATTATCTTGGAATTTAAGGAGGTAAGCTTTGTATGTTTTTGCTAATTCATTAACAAAGACCATTTCTGCCACAATCTCAACTTTCCAGCCTATTCTTTCCTCAAAAGTCTTTTGACAGACAGGATTCCCAGTGCTATTAGAGCCATGGAAACACGTCTATCCATTTATAGTTTTTGAATAGCCACTACTTAATTTTCTAGGAGTCATTCCCTGACTCATGCTTCTGACAGGATGTCCAAAACAGGAAACCCCAGAAGTGACATGTACTGACATAATCTACCACTTGTGCAAGCTGCTATGCTAGGTGCTGTCATGCCTATATTATCACCATCGTTTTGGGTAGTTTTTTGAGACAGAGTCTTATTATGTAGCCCAGGTTGGCCTCAGAACTCATGGTCATCCGGCTGCAGCCTCCCGTGTGTGGGACTACAAGTGAGTACTATCACACTCAGTCTTTACTATTACTATTTGTTAGGCCCTCCCTTTCCTCACCCTGCTTTCAGATCAAAAGGTAGTTGCGCAGCGTATGGGGACGCAAAGCACGTGGACAGGCTCTGCTCCCTGAGGTAGCCCCTCCCAGCCTCCACTGCCCCAGAGCTTGCTGGGAAACTGGCAGGTGAAATGCCACCGCCCGCTTGCCTCACTTGTTCTTTTGACCACAGCCAAGCCATCCTAATAACGTGAGGCCCCAGGATCTTTCCTCCCATATCCACATCTGCTCTCCTTTTCTCGTTCCTGCCACTGTTTATTAGGAGGGCTCCTGAGGTCTCCCTTGAGTGTTTGTCATTTTTACAATAGCCATTTTTCTTTGACTTGGAGGGAAAATATATTAAATCAATGTTTGTATTCATGCACATTGCTTAAAGTGCTTCCAAATAAGTTGATTCCCAACCAACTTAAGATTTTAATTCATTTTACCCCAATGCTGCTGCAAAAAAGGAGTCACATTTTTAAATGTGTGATGACATAGGGCTGTTCATTATTTATACATTCTGTAGCAGACTATAAATTTTACTTAGGACATATATCGAGGCACTGAAACTGTTTTGGTTGCAAGCACATAAATCATGCTTACAGTTATTAGTCTAAATGTAACACCACCCGGGTTCTAGATCAAAACCTTTAAAATGTGTTGTAATTGATGTCTGCATGCATAACTTATGTCTGATTTTATTAAAGGTTCTCATTATTATTTATATATTTGGAACATTATCCTCTGAGCTGTACTATTTCTTCCAAAGTAAATTATTTTTAAGGTGAGGTTTCAGATACAGAGAAGACATAGAAGTAGGGAGTGGGTATCTGGGGTCAGGCTGGGGAGGGGTGGGCACTTTGAGGAATGTTTTTTTTTTTTTTTTTAAGTGGTGGGAAATGGGTATTGTATTTCAGTGCAGTCTAACTAATTCATACAATGATTTAGTTAATTTAGCTCCCAAATGCCTTGTCCTGTGTACCAATTGGAGACAAATAAAACGGTAGTGGAGTCATGTTAGCTAAATTATAAATTAACAAAAGGGTTACTGAATGCCTCAGACTCCTAGGGCTGCCACTGGTCCAGGCTTTTCAAAGACTGGAAACACTTAGATTGATCACATATCACAGCCTGGAGATACCTCAGCAAAATGGGGACTGAGGATGAATGACAGTTCCCAGGCTCATTAGAAGAAACCTCAGGTTGATGAGCTAGGTTGCCTGGAAAACATAACTGCGGAGTGCTGGCAGGGAGAGCCAAGGGGACAGGCCATGTCAAACCGGAAGTGAGGAAGAGTGAGGATGAATTGCCAGGGAGGAGAGGGAGCACAGAGTGGGGGAGCTTGAGAGATTCAGGACAGAAGTGAAGCAGTGTCATGGTGGTGCATGGCCTTAAGAATCACGAGCCATGGTACCCCTCTTGGCAAGGACATTAGGCATTAGCTGCAGGAAAGTTCCTATCCTGCCAGAGCATTACATTCTTCATCTGTAATAGAGAACCATCATGGCCACCTGCAAGGAATTGCTGTAAAGCTCTTTTATAACATTAATAGAATCCATTTTTATGCTTATGTGTATGTGTGAGTGGGGGGCATACATGTGTGTGCAGATGCTTGTGCATGTGTGCAAGCGTGCATGTGGAAGCCACAGGACAACCTTGGGTGTTGTCCCTCAGGAACCATACACCTCCTCTGAGACAAGACCTCAGGCTGGTCTGGAACTTTAGGCTAAACTGGCTGGCAAGTGAGCTTCAGGGATCTTCCTATCTCTATCTTATTGCACCAGAATGGCAGGTGTGCACGATTACATCTTACTGCACTAGCATTTCAGGTGTGCACCATTACATCTGAAATTTTCACATTGGTTCTGGGGATCAAGCTCAGGTCATCATGTTTGTATAACAGACAGTTGGTACTAACAACCCTGGAATTTTTTTTTTTCAGTGCAGTTTTAGATTTAGAGAAGTCCACAGCAAGCACAAGGTTTCCATATACCCTTAACCCTCATCCTCACATGTCCCTCTCTTTGTTAACATTATGAATATCATGTCACAATTGTTACAGTGGATGAAGCAATATCAACCATTATTATTAACTAAGGCCTGTGGCTAACGTGCAGATCCATGCTCGTGTGAAACTGTTCTGTGGATTTAGCCAAATCCAAAGTGACATGTACTGACCAGCACAGAATCCTGTGTGGTAATCGCACTGTACTAAAACCTCCCGCTCCACTTTCGCACTTGCTCTCCAGATCCTTGGCAACTGCTTATCTTTCTACTTTCATGATATTTTTTTTTCCCCCTGTTGATCAAGTTTTGGGATTTTCCATGTGAAGACCCTGGCAGCTGATGTCTGAACTGAATAGAGGCCACAGTGGCATGGATTCTCCATCCTACTTACAGGTGAATTTCAAATGCCTCATGCTTAAAATGCAAATTTTGAATCGTTGGATCAACAACCTGAGGGTTTATAAGAGAAGAAGTAACTAAATTAGGTGATCTGTAATTGTTTCCCCAGATACAAGCATCCCAAAGACCCAGAGAGTCCTGCTCTTCCCAAAGCACTGGCAATTGGTAACATTGATCCAAGCTCCTTTGATTTCATAAGGTCTGCCTTGAGGCCTCCTACAGGGGAGAAATAAAAACATCCAATTGCTGTAACTGCAAATATTTACCCTGAGCCATGCTAGGTCTCAGGAAGAGGCATATCTCATCCCCAGGACAATCACTGATGTCTCCATCCCCAAGTATCTGGTGATCTAGGCATGGCTAATTCTTCTCACACCCTTAAAATTTCCAGCTGGTGAGAGAGGTGTGTAGTCCCACGGAATGCACACGAGACTGGACAAGGACTTTGATCATCCAGGGGCATTCCCTACAGTCAGCCTGCTCTCAGCCTTGTCTCTGGTTGTACCTTTAGAAGAACCCAACCCAAGCCAATAAAGTTGTACACAGACAGCTGGCACAAGACAACATGAGGCAGAAGCTACAAATTTCATTTGGTTAATGCATGAAAATGCAATTTGCAATCGCAATTACAACAATTGTAGTGAGCCTTGTCAGGTTGTTTGCTGAATATAAGATGTACATGAATTGTGCCACTTAATGCTCATGCAGTTAGATGAGGGAGAAATTATCCTAATAACCATGGGACAGAGGAGAAAATTGATGCTCCAGGATGTTGAGTGATTTGCCTGTCTCCG
The DNA here is from genome assembly GCA_036346955.1 of Dipus sagitta. NCBI lineage: Eukaryota > Metazoa > Chordata > Mammalia > Rodentia > Dipodidae > Dipus > Dipus sagitta. The sequence continues at coordinate 107,535,699 of CM070781.1, read as the reverse complement.
AACATCTCACTAAGAGACGTCAGGAGATAAAGTCAAGTTACCTAACTATAGACTTATCCATAAGCATGTGTTCTTTGCTTCTTGATTCAGCATAGGACTTTAGTGGACACATGTATAATATACAAGTTTGTAAGGGACACATCTCTTTTCCATGTAGCCCATGCTGTTCTGGAACTCAAGAGCCTCCTGCTTCAGCCTCCTGGTTGCTGGGATTACATGCATCAGCTACTATGTCCTACTCAGGATGCATTGTTTTGGAAAATAAAGATATAATTATGACTCACATTCAGATGTAAAATGAATATAACAGATTTTAATTATCTTGCTAATTAGTGAGGGAACAAGCAAGATGTTACAAGAAGTTCTGAGTATCATTTAAAAAGCTGTATTTTCATAAACAATTAGGAAGGTTCAAATGCACTTAGAGATAGACATAAGCATGACAGCAAATCCAGTAGAAATCCCCAGGGCAATACACACACACACACACACACACACACACACACATACACACACACACACACACATACACACATACATACATACACACATACACACACACATACACACACATACACACATACACACACACACACACACAGGACACATATAACAGTTGCATTTCCCTGGACACCATTTATCTGCATTACTTGAGTTTTTGGTAATTTACAGAATTGTAAAGATGGCAAATGCAATGAGAAGTGGACATGACCCACAAAAGCTGAGTACTCAAGGTACCCAGTAGTATTCTCTGTTCTCATCAATATTCTACAATTTTTTCCTAATACGATATGTAGGTTGAATTTTCCAGGACCAATGAAATAAGACTGGTAATGGAAAAGAACAGGAGAGCCAAACTTTCTACCTGAAGGATAAGATAGTAAATTATTTAGGCTTAGTAGGCCATGCCACCTGTGTCAATACTGTTCAGTTTTGCCCTGGACCATGGAAGGAGCCATAGACAACGTATAAGCCAACTCTCTTGGCTGTCTTCAACAGAAGCAGGTGGCTGAATTGTGGGCTGTTTTCTATCATGTCTGGAATGAAGATGGATCATGAGATGGATAGAAACTGGCCACCACTAGAAATTCATAAACGTTTCATAAGTATACTTTTAATGGAAACAAAAGCCACTGCTAAACTATCCTATAAGCTTCTCTTTTATTATTATTATTTTTTAATTATCAGCTTCCATGATTGTAAAAGATATCCCATGGTAATGCCCTGCCTCCCCCCACTTTCCCCTTTGAAACTCCATTCTCCATCATATCCCTCCCCCCATCAATCAGTCTCTCTTTTATTTTGATGCCATGATCTTTTCCTCCTATTATGATGGTCTTGTGTAGGTAGTGTCAGGCACTGCAAGGTCATGGATATGCAGGCCATTTTGTGTCTGGAGGAGCACGTTGTAAGAAGTCCTACCCTTCCTTTGGCTCTTACATTCTTTCTGCCACCTCTTCCACAATGGATCCTGACCCTTGGAAGGTGTGATAGAGATATTGCAGATTGGAAGGTGTGATAGAGATATTGCAGAGCCGAGCACTCCTGTCACTTCTTCCCAGCACCATGATGCCTTATGAGTCATCCCAAGGTCACTGCTATCTGAAAAGAGAAGGTTCTCTACCAAAAGTGAGAGTAACATTAATATATGGGTATAAACATTAAGAGAAGTGCTTACTGGGAAGTTTGATGAGCATAATATCTACATTTAGCTAGACAGCAGCAGGCATTACACCCCTAGGGCTCATGACTACTCCTGTTGTAGATTTTCAGTATCAGGGTGGTATTCCCTCCCATGGAGCAGGCCTCCAGTCCAATTAGAGGGCCATTGGTTTCCAACATGACAGATGTGCAACTATTGTACCCATTGGCTTGCAGTGTCCACTGTTGAGTTTCTTCACTGGTGTTTTCTCTCTCCCATTGAACTGCATGCAGAATGGTTTCTTCCAGCTTTATGTCAGCTATTCTACATGGAGTAGGTTACCAGCTCAGTTCCAGCAGAATTTCTCAGTGGCCTTGAAGCCCATGTATGTGGAGTTACACCTTTAATTCCAGCACTTGGGAGGCAGAGGTAGAAGAATCACAATGAGTTTAAGGCCACCCTGAGGTTACCTAGTGAATTCCAGGTCAGCCTGAGCTAGAGTGAGACACTACCTTGAAAAACCAAAAAAAAAAAAAAAAAAACAACCTTTTCTTTTTAAAAATAAAGTTTATTTCATAGTTAGAGGTAAACAAAAGAAAACACAGACTCCTCATGGAGAAGGTCATTCCAAAGTTGGAAAATCTACCCCCTGCAAAGTGGGAGCTAGACTTTCATCAAATGAGGGAAACACTCCTGTCTGGAGTCCACCTTAAATGGAGATGAGGGAGGACTATCTAAGAGCTCATGGTAGAACATTCTGTGCCTGGTGGTCAGCTTTTGGGTACTGAGGTATCTCTGTATTTTTGGCATTTAGAATTATACCTGAAACACATATAAAGGAGTATTACTAATACTCTAGTCAAAACTTAAAGTTCATCTACAGGTATGGGATATTTAATATGATGAGATAAAAAATGGTCTGCAATCCTATTACAAGTGGGTTAAGACAAGATGAAAGTGAAATCATAAAAATTAGAAAGAGAATGGCCAGTACTATACCAAAGTATGGTATCAATAAGTTAGGTCAAGGATTGCTTATTCTCAAGCATCTTGAACATCAGAGGTGGAAATTCACCTTAGGTTTGAGGTTGTTGGCGTCTGAAGAGCCACTTGGGGTCCTTCAGAGATTCTCAGGTGCAGTCAGGGGCTTTGGATCTTTGGTCTGGAGGGTCAGTGGAGATACCTGGAGGGTCTGAAGCATTCCAAGACTTGAGGTGAGTGTGATGTATACTTGAGTCTAGCCTTGCTACTCACACTGCCATAGGAGTAGATAAAATAACAGTATTCTTCCCAGAGAGGGTGAGCAAGGTGCTTGTTAGAATCTGGGGTCTTGGCCAGAATTAAATCTCTTGAGGCAAAAAGGAGGAGTCCCTTTTGTTTCTCCCAGGAAAGTCCAGTTTGTATCTCTGACATTTGTTGGAATTGTGCCATTTGAGTAACATGGGCCACTAGTATGTCCACCACAGATTCCAGTATCAAACCACTGGTGAGAGAGAGCCTGCCATGTAAAGCTTCAGAAGAGGGTAAGCCCTGGCAAGCAAAGCTGTTTCTGAGCTAGGTCAAAGCTAGCGGAAGCACAGTCCACAGGGATTGTGTCTCCAGGATGAGCTTTTTCAGATGTCTTTTTAAGAACTCATTAGTGGGCTGGAGAGATGGCTTATCAGTTAAGGCCTTTGCCTGCAAAACCAACAGACCTTGGTCCAGTTCCCCAGGACCCACGTAAGCCAGAGATGCACAGGTGGCACATGAGTCTGGAGTTTGTTTTCAGTGGCTGAAGGCCCTGGTGCACCCATTCTCTCTCTCTCTGTCTTCCCCTTTCCCTCTCTTACACTCTCAAATAAATAAATAAACAAAATTCTTTCTAAAAAAGGACTCATTAGTTTTTCTAACTTTCTTGAGGACTAAAGCCATCAAGCACAGTGTAAATAAAATTGAATGTCCAGCACCTTAGCCAGTCCCTGCATGATTTCTGCTTTACAAGTTGGTCTGTTGTCATTCAGAGTGAGCACATATAAAGTCACACTATTTTGTAAAATTGTCATTCATTATCTGACCTTTGGACTTATGAACGGAAAGTTCAGGCTGTGTTGCCTAAAGCTTTTAAGGCTTGCTCTACTTTCTAGCTATACTGGGTGATTAAGACCACCTAGGTAGCCAAAATTTGACTCTGTGATTTTTAAGGTCAATTTTAGCTTTTAGGAGAGGCTTTCAGGGATCTGGGAGAGCTCGGTGGCTCAGCATTTGTGTCATCTGCTAGCATGAGTCAGGGCCATGCTGACCACGTGGCTTCCTTTGGGAGAATTCATCTGTTGGGACTCTCCTCTTGAAGATTGTACACTGATTTGGAGTCCACTGTCTGAGTCTCCATGTCCTCTCTGTCCAAGATGACACCGGCTTACCCGAATGTCCCATCATCTCTTGTGGCCTTTTTGACTGGGAATAGGAACAAAATACTGGTTGTCCTTTTAGCTCTGGTGTCTCTGGTTTGTCTTTGGCTTCTACATAGGGTTGCTAAGCACTCAGAAAGACAGTGACACCAGTCTTGAAGAAGACTGTGGATATAGAACAGATCTGACCACCTTCATCTAGGTTGAAGCCATCATACCAGTGTGACCTGGCAGTTCATTTCCTCATTTCCTCCCTCCTCCTTGCTGTCTCTGATGCTTTTAACTCCTGAAAGCCTAAAATCAAGTGGACCCAAAGCCAGTAGGATATTCCTGAGGAGAGAATTTTTCTTTATGTATATGAGACAAGTACTGTAGCCATGCATGGCACTTCTATTTAGGGGCTTCAAGATCATGCACCCAGCCAGGGTACACATGGCCCCAGGGCAAGAAAGAGGGCTGAGCTGGCATAGCATTTTGGAGCAAAGAAAGCCTAAATATAAGGCATTTTTAAGATTGTAGTTGGAAGTCTAGAACCTATGGATTTATATCCTTACAAATTGGACCCTAAATTGCATTTATGGATTTAGAGAGTTAATGATGAGGACCCTAAATACAGTCTATGGATTTGGATCCTTACCAATGGGCCTTTCTATTAAGTCTATGGATTTAGACTCTTACTAGTGTGACTCTAAATAGTCACCTGTCTGTGCAGGATTTATGATTGATCTTATGACATAAGTCTGACACAATTTTATACGTTTAGCCTCTAAGTGAGCTTCAGACTGAAGCAGTACTGACAAAGAGATTAAAAAAAAACCTGGAGTAAATATAATGCAAGCATTCCCCATTTAAATCTGTTGGACTGCCCAAATTAATAAGTCATAACTAATTTATCACATGTAATACAGAAACCAAAAGTTGTCCATAGTAACTATCTTATTTCCTCCCAAACAAGAAAAGAAACAGAAAATACCAGACAGATACAGTCACTGTCAAGTGTCTCTAACCATTGAATAATACATATAGCTGCTAGGTGGATGGCTTTCACACTTTAGCACCAAGAAGATGAGCCTGTTTTAACCTTCTGCCCAACTGTGACCCTGTTTTTGTCAAGCAAGTCATAGCTGCATGGTCCCTGCCTATGGAGTCTGACTGTGGCACCTCTTCTTCATTTGCCACCTTGTATGGGGTGCAGCCCTGTAGGGTGTAAGTGCTTTATGGAATTCCCCTTGCTGTTCATGGGGTTTTGCCAGTGGGAGCAACAGGCTGTGCATTATGCTGAAATTCTGTACCATGGGCTGAATACCTTCTATGTAGATCTCTGAGGAACTTTGCCCATTTCTGCCAGGGACAGTGACAGCTGTGGTTCATACCCTCAGAAAAAGGGGACCTTAATGAAAAGGGGGGAAAGAAAACCACTTTGGGAATTCAGCTGTGATAGCCATAGCTAGGAGCTTCCCCTGGTTAGGAGAGCAATAGAAATGCTGGAAACTCAAAGACCATTCTGTTTGCTTCCTTCCTGGTTTAGCTTGGTTTGCACCGACCTTGAGATGAGTCTGAGTCAGTGGACACAAATTCTGAGCTGAGACCCCAAAGATGATACTACCCAGGGTTTAAATAATACACATTATTTCAAAGCAAGAGTTAAAGAAAGTGGAGGGAACACATACTCCTCATGGAGGAGGGGATTCCAAAGCTAGAATATCTCAAAGTGCTTTTTTGTTTTATCAATTATTGTAAGTCCATAAGAAGCTCAGATCCTATCTCTATGCCAGTCACATATAGATGAAGGATCTGAGACCTCAAATGGGACAAGATACTTGTCCAAAATCGTAGAGACAATGCCAAGTGTTACCTTAAAACTCTAACAATGGGCTAAGAATAGTTACTGCTACTTATACAGATAATCTATATTTATGCAGATTATGCATATGTGTATATGTACAATATATGCTTATTTTAAATTTAGATAATAACATCTTTCATTTTATTAGAGAAGACCTATTCTTAGAACATTTCAGTGACTTAGTCTTTTGCCAAACATAATGACTTGCAATCCCACATCAGTTTAGCAGTTTAGAGCTATGGACATTTATAGATTAATTCTCAACATTGTGCCATGTACAGCACCACATAGCTACTCAGAACAAGTCCCACCCTTAAGGACCCGATTCCCCAGTGAGAAGGGGATATCAGCAAAGGTACAAGAGTTTATATTGTCTTCCATGCTTGGGAAAGGAGTTCAGGAAAGTCCACGAAGATGTAGAAGAGGAACGTACAGTAAGACCAGAAAGGGTATTAGGGAATGCTTTTGAAGAAAATAGACTTTTAGCTGTTATTTAAGTATGAGTAGAAAGTAGATGTGAAAATATGTAACTCCTTTGATGAATTAAACATTCAGATTTGGATCTTCTAAAATAGTTTATAGTGATAAGTATCACAAAGTCCTTTAATGTTGTTTTTGTTGTTGTTAGAGATGACCCTGAGGGAAAAATCTGTGTACATGGAGTTGATAAACAAGAGGGATTGGTGGGTACTCAGGTCCCCCTCATGGCTCTAAGTTCTTACTTCATCATTGGAATCTTCCCCTTGGACTTAGAAGAAGAGACATGGAGCATTTTGAGTGCCCCAGACACTTCATGATGCTTTAAGAAGTCTGCATTTGTTTATTTGCTGAGAAAGAGAACCACCCCAATCCTTAAACTCCACAGAGATGCCTGACAGGCACTGAATCATTCGCTGCTGGAGTGACAAGCACCCTCACATGTGCACTCAAAGGATAATTAAGTATGTTTGATGTCTTGCCTGAGGATAACAGGGCCATGAGTCAAATGGCCTTGGGGCTTCAAATTAGAGTCCACAGAGAATCTGTATTTTCCTGGTAGAATGGCTTCTTGTAGACAACTGCGTCATATACATGTTAGTGACAACTTCTATACTTACAGACAATAAGCCATAACATTTCCTTCCCCTCCTCCGCCTTCCCCTTCACAACTCTGCTCTCCCTTATATCCCCTCCTTCTTTCCATTAGTCTCACTTTTAATTTGATGTCATCACCTTTTCCCCTATTATGAGGGTTTAGTGTAGGTATTGCTAGGCACTGTAAGGTCATGGATACCTAGGCCAATTTCTTTCTGGACAGTTGCATTGTAAGAAGTCATACCCTTCCTTTGGCTCTTACACCTTTCCTGCCACCTCTTCCACAATGGACCCCGAGCCTTGGAGGTTGTGATAGAGATGTTTCAGTGCTGGACACTCCTCTGTCCCTTCTTCTCAGCACTATGTTGCCTTTTGGGTCATCCTAGTGCTCATCACTATCTGAAAAGAGAAGCTTCTCTAACCAGAAGTGAGCATAGCATTAATATATGAATATAAACATTAAATGTAGTGCTTTCAGGGCAATTTAGTGAGAATAATGTATACATTTATCCAGACAAGAGCAGGCATTTCTTACACTGACCTCACCTGCTAAGTTTTGCCCATGTTCATCCTGAGTTATCTTCCAGACAAGGTCTACATCTTCCACAGCTAGTTTCCATTATCCCCATTGCTTAGCTCCCTCAAGTCCTACAGATGTTAGTGAACTCCTGGGGAACACAAAGAGCTGGAAGCATGAGCATCCAAGATGTCCCTGAATCTCCCCTACTTTGGCCCTCATGTCAATATCCACTCCTCATGGCTTGGTTCCACCTTCCACTGGGGATACTTGTCCTTTCCAGATTCTAGTTTTTGGTTCACCTGTGTCCTGTGGCCTGAAACTCATATCTCGTTTTCAAATCCATGATGCAGGAAACCTGAGTGGATCACACCTTAGTTGACCTGAAGGAGATTCTGAGGGCAGCACTGAATGCAGCACATAAGAAGGCTTGCATAGCAACAAGGACACATTTGATCTAATCTCAATCACTGTGTTTGGACAGGCAGAAATAGGCAGATCATCAGGGCAAGCTGACTAACTAGACTAATGGAGTCAGTTAGCTCTGGGTTTAGTGAATTCACCTCCTCCACATTCCTGCCCCAAGGAATTAACATTCTGGGAAAGAAAGCCAAATAAAATGAGAAGGCACTCCATTTATAATCCCTGTGTATGGACCTGTTTCTCCCTCTGCTGCATCATCAACTTCCATCAAGGCAGGAACAGCCTTGTTGTGTAACTTTGTTCCCTGGAGTACCTGGGACAGTGATTAGCATGCATCCAATCGCAGTCTATTTTTGCTTGATTGAAAAGAAGCCTCCCCAATTTAATCTGCCTACTTCCCTCTCGACCTAAAGCTCAGAATGGAAAAACCTCAAGCAGAAATGACAGTTCACAGTCACTGCTTGGACTCCAAGAGCTGCCAGCAGACAGACACACGAGTGCTTCTGCCCTGTGTGGATCACAGGTTTGCAAAACTCATTTCTGCCATCCTGTCCCCAGTTCTCAGCACCTGAGCATACTAGGGCAAAAAGGACATGCAACACTCACATCTCCAGATATACCCCACCCTCTCTCTCTCTTTTTTTTTTTTTTTATTCCTTGATCTCTCTGAAAAGTCTGTGGATAGTACACAGAGCTTTTCGGCTCCCACATCACAGAGCTGAATGTTCACGACCACTGCACTTGGAGACAAAAGGAAAACCTCTCAAGAAACTGCACTTGTATCCTGGAGTGCAGTTGTCCTGCAGACTTGAGCAGTGTGTGGTACATGCCTGGATTCCTGGAGCTGGGGAGGTGGAGACAGGAGGATTCCTAAGGCTTTCTGGCTTTCTAGCATAGCCCAATTAGTGAGCTCTCAGTTCAGAGAGAGATCTTGTCTTTTAAGAGAAGGTGTAAGGCAATTGAGAAAGATACTCTGACTTCCACATGAGCACTCACATGCATGAACGTGCACCTGCACACACATGTGCACACACACATACATACATACACATAAAAAAAAAAAAACTTGAATCTGCTCCTCAAGTGTGTGTCTCTCTCCCTGGAGAGTAAATGCCACCCACTATCCTGCCTCATTAATTTGTCTTTTTTTTTTTTTTTTTCTAACATGGGCTGATCTGAGTGGTAAACTCTATAGGCTTTTGTCTCCCTTTCTACTGGAGTTGTATTTACTTATTGAGGTTATCGTGGTGAACTGTAATGCACCTTGAATAACAAATATAACATTCTTTTGCATGAACAATTTTAAATCAGAAGAAAAACAGGATAATTCCATCTTCCAAGGTAAGCACCTTTGCAAAAACAGCATCTCGTATAATTGGGGGCAGATTGATCACTTCAACTTTATCTCTGAAGCTCGTCTGATGAGCAAGATTTTTGTATTGAGAAAGTAAGATTTCTTTAAAAAAATGGATTTATTATCAAAAGCTCACAAGGAGGGCAAGCTTTTAGAAAAACATTTCTCGATTGGGAAAAAAAATGAGCTTGCATTCATTTTAGGCTGTGGTTTTACAGTTTCAGAAAGCCTTTTAGGTAAAGGGGAGGGAGAAAGAGACAGTAAGAGAAGAGGGACTCACGGAGGGAGTTGGGGCCACAGAGGAGCAGGTGTTTTTAATCATATGCCATCTACAGCTTCTGTGGTAGGACATAGAGTCTTGGGGCACATGCCCTGGAGTTGGTAAGCTGGGTCATATTGAAGTGAGCAAAGGACAGAGCAGGAGATAAGGAAGAAGAGGATGGAGTAAGCCTAATAAAGAACTTGGGGTTTTTCTTCCCAGTTGCCCAGACATAGACTCACGAACACGGTGGTGGTGGGAAAGTGGGTAGAGAATCTGCGGGGAAAGAATTAGTTGTGATTGGAAGACAAGAGAGCCACATTCGCCAGCCACATGGTTTTGGAAAGCTGTATCTCCTCTTGGGTTTTCATGTTCACATTTGTTTGTTTGTTTGTTTGTTTGTTTTTTGAGGTAAGGTCTCACTTTAGTCCAGCCTGACCTGGAATTCACTATGTAGTCTCAGGGTAGCTGTGGTTTGATTCAGGTGTCCCTGATAAACTTGAGTGTTCTGAGTGCTGGGTTCCCAGCTGATGGAGATTTGGGAATTAACGCCTCCTAGAGGCAGTGTATTGTTGGGGGCAGACTTGTGGGTATTATAGCCAGTTTCCTCATGCCAGTGTTTGGCACACTATCTTGTGTTGGCCAGGGGGTGATGTCCACCCTCTGCTCATGCTATCGTTTTCCCTGCCATGGTAGAGCGACCCCTCGAGTCTGTAAACCAAGACAAACCCTTTTTATTTCCCCAAAAGCTGCTCTTGGTCAGGTGATTTCTGCCAGCAATGCGATCCTGACTGCAACAGTGTCCTTGAGCTCACGGTGATCCTCCTACATCAGAGAAAGATGAATGCTGGTGCTCAGCTTCCTTTTTCCCGTTATCCACGCCAGGACTTCAGCCAGTGGAATGATGCTACCCACAGTTAACTAACTAGCTCAGTTAACCTAGTCAAGAAATCCCCTCACCGCGTCCCCAGAGGTTCCTTTCCCAGTGAATCTAAGCCATCACACACGCCAGGCATTGGTGCAGGTGCAGTCATACATATACTTGGTATTCTTTTTTTCCTCATTCTTGCCCTCCTCCATCCTCTGCCATCTTCCAGTCAATACCCTTTCTTCCTCGTAGCCTTTCTGTCTGTCGTCCTTTTACATACAATCCATTACCCTCTCTATTCTCCACCTACCTTAAGATCTCTTCCACTGCTCTCAAGGGATCTTGTTTCATGAATTTACCAAGAGTCTAAGGGTTGTGAAAGGGGCTGAAAACACCTAGATGTATAAAAGAAACACTTGTTAGGGTAAAATCTGTGTAATCAATTTCTTAATACCTTCCACATCATCAATGAAACCATACAATGCAACAAAAACAGGATGACTGTGAAGGGGAGAATAGGCACCCTGATCAGAGAAGCAGATGAGGAAAAGGCTGTTTGTCTTCTTTGAATCTCCCACTTCTCAACGTGAAAGATGTTGGGGAAAGCTTGGTGACCATCAGAGAACAGAGTGAGGAGTTGCATTTTCACCTAGCCAACGTCTCAAAGCTCAACTGGCTATTTCTATAAAGCTAGCATTCTGGAAGGTTCCATATCTGCCACCTTAATCAGAATTTCTTGTAATAGGGTTTGGACATCTATGTTTAAAAAAATATTTTTATTTATTTATTTGAGAGAGAGAGTGAGAGAGAGAGAATAGGCATGCCAGGGCCTCCAGCCACTGCAAATGAACCCAGACGCATGCGCCCCCTTGCGCATCTGGCTAACATGGGTCCTAGGAAATCGAACCTGGGTCCTTTGGCTTTCTAGGCAAATGACTTAACCGCTAAGCCATCTCTCCAGCCCTGGACATCTATATTTTTTGAAATATCCTATTATTTGAGACACTAGATATCAAGCAGTACCAAGAAAATTCCCCAGCCCTACTCAGAAGCCAGAATGAGACATTTGAGTTTAAGTAAACATGAGAGTTGAAATAGTAGCTAGAAGACTGCCCGGAGCCCCAGGCATTGGTGAGACTCAGAATATTCCTTCCTTCTCTGCCCCCTGGTTGTGCTTGTTTCCCTTTGAAGAATAATTAAGATTTAATGGCATATTTTCACAGTTTTTTGTCTGCCTGCTTTCTGACTGCCTACTGTGCAGAGCATTAGTGTTTGATCCTGGTCATTACAAGAACTGTGCAGTAATTGCCTATCTGGTGACTCGTTAATGGAGGCCCCCAGAGACCAGACGCGCTGCTCTTTTGAAGCTCGCCTTGTTTACTGTTGGTCCTTCTGGTTTAATCTATATCATCAGAGAGCTGCACTCATTTATTGGCAGCTTCAACTCTTCTTGTGAAGACTGGGGCACTGGGAAAGTGAGTTACTGCTTCTTTTTCTTTTATTTCTCTTCTTCCCTTTGTCATTTTTCCTCTGTTCTTGCTTCTTGAATGACACAGGTGGTGTGCCCACCTTCGGCAAGCAGGAGATTACTTTGCATTGGGGGATCTGAGGACCATCTAGGAAGCATCTCTTCAGACCTAGTCCAAGAGACCACAGTTTGGAGAAGAAAACCATCCTGAAATACTATTTCTGTTCTTCATTTAAAACCAAAATAAGAAGTCTGGGGAGGAAGTTTAGTCAGAAAAGTTCTTGCTTTGTAATCCCAGTATTAGTAAGATAGAAACAGGTAGATCTCTGGAGCTCCCTGGCCAGGAAGTCTAGCCTTATTTGCAAGCTACAGGCTGATGAGTCACATGGTCTCAAAAAATAGTGGTTGGTATTTCTGAAGATGACACCTAAAGTTTTCCTCTGGCGTCCACATGTGTGCAAACACACATGCATAGACATATGTACACACACACACACACACACACACACACACAGATAAAACAAAAACAACTTCTGTTCCTCATGCAAGACCCACAGAAGGAAGCTCAGCCCCCATGGAACCCTCTTGGATACTCCGCATATGGGCTGCATTATTTGCCTGCCCACTGAATGCCTGTCATCACTCTTTTCATGGCCATTTGTTTAACTTCCCTCACTGTAGATAGGGAAGCCCCACAGAGCCACATGTTATCTTTTAATTCCCTAAACCCTGGTGTTGAGAAGCCTTCCATATTATCTGGTTAGCACACTTTCAGAATAAATGAACACAGCCCAGGTTTTACCAAAATTGCTCTGTCTTTTCTAAGAGAAAAAAAAAAAAAATCTTAGTCCATTCTCTCAATCCTTATTGTAAAAAAAGAAAAATAGGGAGTAATAGAAAATGTTTAAAGTGTGAGTTTGAGAGCTGTACAGGTATTGGGCGGGACACTGTTGCTACCAGCAATGTGATGTTCTAGAAAGTTCCGACAGGATGTGACAGACAGGTTTTAGCATCAGGCATTCAGACAGCAACTCTTGTTGGTCCTGAAAGACACATGTGACATGAAAGCAGAAAGAAGTTGGCAGGGATCATGCAGGGAGGACAAGGGGCTGGGGGAAGTTGTAGCAAGGGAGAATCAATTCAAACAAGTTGTCTTTCAAAATGCTATCATGGTACTTGATATGTGTGTGCTGATTAAAAATACAGCGTGATATGATGGGATGGCTCTCTCCTTAGGATCTACATCTATCTGAAAAAAGAGAAGCAGATTCTCCAGTGGAGAGTAAGTTAGCACCAGGACAAATGAGATAACCCTTACTTTTTTATAGAGAATTTAGTAGGTGTAGGCCCTCGGGTAGCCCATGATTGATGATAGCTTGATATTGGAGAGTGGGCTTATGTTTGGATATGGTTCTGACTTGTTTCCCAGCTCCATCTATGGGTCCTATACAAAAGGGCCCCAGCTGAAACTAAGAAAATTGGCGAAACAAGCAAGGGTGCTGTTTTCCTGATGAACCAGATACCAGCACAAGGGGGAAGGAGATCAACACAGAGAAAAATCAACTCCTACCAAATCAGAGAGCCAGAGCCTCAGAGGACCCCAATCACTGAAGCAGACCAAAAATGAATCCAACATGACTCAGGGAAATTTTGCAGAAGAGGGGGTGGAAATAATGTCAGAGCCACATGTTGGGTCACGATATGCAGAGACATGATATGGGTAAGAGTTATCTTACCCATAACTGTGGGCTAACTCCACAATTCATGACCCATATACCTCAACAAGGAGGGGCCAAGGGGAGGGGGTAGGTCACGGATGAGCCTAATAATGGTACCAAACTGACTGTATTTGCTGAATACAAAACTAATTAATAAAGGGGAAAAAAAAAGGAAAAAAATGCAGCGTGAGAGAGAAGAGAGAGAGATAAGTCAGATACGGAAAAAAATTGAGCAAAATTAATGAGAGTCTTTCCTGGGATTGGTATCTAACAGTAGAGGAGGGACTCTCCCACTCTCGCATGGAATTTGAAGGCTCACATGAACACCCACAGCCCATAATAAACTGTCAAGAAACAAAAAAAGTGATGGCTATTCTGTTTCATAAGGACCTCGCTTTAATCCTAGACTTCACCATGACACTGAAAAGTACCTCTGTTTTAAGGAAGTTGACTGAATTATATCTGAATGCAAAGACCTGCACAGTGCTATGGTACTACTTACAATATGAATATATCTTGTGTATTTTACAGCTTCAAATTGGCAAGCATGCCAGCCAAATATGAGAACAAGTTTATGCCAAGAGCTAGGGTGGTAGAACAGTACGTACAGTGCTTGCTGCACAAGCTTGAGGACCTGAATTGGAATCCCCAGTGCCCACTTAAAAGCCAGGCACAATGGTGTACCTACAATTACCATGCTGGGGAGGTGGACACAGGACAGACCCTGGGGCAAACTGGCTAGCTGGTCTAGTGACATCAGGGAGTGCCCAGCGCAGTGGGAGAGCCTGTCTCAGAGAATAAGGTGAGGAGCAACTGTGAAAAACACCCAATGCCAACCTCTGGCCTCTACATGCAAACTCACACATATATGTCCACACACATGAACCTACAAGAAGGAAAAGAAATTATGCCCAAAATATGTTGGTCCCATCAGAAACAGGAAGGTCCAGTCTATGGCTATGCCACCTTGAATGCACACTGACTCATTTGATCTCAGAAACTAGTCAGGGCCCAGCCAGTTTAGGACCAGGGTGGGAGAAGCAGGAAGGTCCTTTCCTACGTTAGGTTCTATAGTAAATGATTTTCAGCTGTTGGTCCATTTAATTCCTATAACATCACAAGAAATACCTATTATTGTTAATTTTCTTCTTTTTCAAATGTGTGTGTATGTGTGTGTGTAGAGTATATGTGGTATGTTGTGTGGTGTGATGCGTGTATAGTGTAGGCACGTGTGCATTCACACAAGCACACCCTGTGCCCAGGCCAGAGGACAGTTCCAGGGGCCTCCTCTTTTCACTTTTTTCTGTCTGTTTCCATGACATAAATCTCTCACTGAGCCCAGAGCTGCCGCTTCAACTCTTCTTCTTTATGTCAACAAGCTCCAGGGATTCTCCAGTTTCTTCTTCCCACCAGGTTTGGTTGCAGACACGTGTTTGCATAGGTGCTGGAAAATTGAACTTGAGTAGTCCCAGACACTCTCAGGCCCACATGCTTGTGCAGCAAGTGCTCTTAGCCACTGAACCATCCCCACAGCCCCATTTTCATTCTTAAAGTGAAAAATCAAGGTCAGTGAGGAGACAGTTGTTGTCAGGGATGATTTGTGGTGATTTGAATTAGATTCCCCCATAAACTCATGTGTTCTGAATGTTTGGTCCCCAGCTGGTAGTAATTTGGGAAGGGGAGCCTTACTGGAAGAGGTGTGTTGTTGGGGACAGGTTTATGGGTATTATAGTCATTGTCCCCTTGCCAGAACTTGGCTCACTCTCCTGCTGCTGTTTTCCACCTGCAGAGGCAGAGGTGATGTCCAGCATCTGCTCATGCCATACTTTCCCCTTCCATCATGAATCCTCCCCCTTGGGACTCTAAGCTTAAATAAAACCTTTCCTCCTATCAGCTGCTTTTGGTTGCATGTTTTGTCTGAGCAACATGAAGGTAACAACAATAAGGTTCAGGAAGAAGACTGTTTCTGATGCTTTCCAAGAGTATGAAGTATTTCTAATAATAATGTGAATGTGTTGTTTTATTGCTTCCTTGAGGACGATTAAGTAACTGTGTCTAGGATTAAGTATGATGAGATCATTCATACAGAGAATCAAGTGTCATTCTATTTAAATCCCTTAACTGTCATCATTTTTTTTTCAATGGTAGAATTCATGTGACCATTTTACAGATTAGCTTGGTGGCTCTGGTAGCCAAATACTTGTCTGAGATCAACTGACCCCTAGGCACAGAAGTATTCTACGGGTTTTCTCCATGGCTCTGCAGCTAGGTACTGCTTATCCACAGTGAATATTTTTGCGTAGGTAAACTCATTGAAAAGACTTGGGAAGAAATATTCATATCACCATGGGCCCCCAAGTCCAATTTAGAAAACCTGATTAGTCTAACAAGACTTCAATCCCATCAGCATAATTGGCAAGCACCTCAATCACATACGATCTAATTACTCTACACTGGACTCCTCATTACTGACTTTTAGTGGAGGCAAATGAGAAGAGAAAAGATAATGTGTGTCAGAAGTGTCGGATGGCTTGAGACCTCCCCATGAGATGCCTAGAGCAGTTACCCTGGATCGTGAGGGACTGTAAATCTGGAAGGTTGACATCAGGGTGCTTTCACCACACTGTGTGTATGTGGGCACAGGGCAAAATAGCCAAGTTAGTATCCAAATTGCTTGACAGATATTACAAGGCTTTCAGAGAACTTCTCAGCAAGGAAGACATCAGAGTTCAGTTGCATTGCTAATTCTTCAATTGGTTTGTCACCTTTGTCTGGATGAGTGTGACCCTCAACTGCTCCTTACTACTCACAATAACAATGGATGCAGAACTGACCATATGCATCAAGCCCAGTGCTCTTTCCTGCTGTGGTAAAGCATCACTGTATGCCTTCTTTCCTATCTTCAAATTCAATACAGCATTCTCATCCATTTCCTCAGAATAAATTCTTAGAACAATAGCTCACGAGTTCTCACACTTTCAAGTTTTGAGACACATGGCAAACTTGTACATTATATGCCAGCTCAGTTTTCTGAATTTCTGCTTATCTTCATCATTTCTTTTCTTTGAGGGAGGGCTCACTTTTCCCCAGGTGCCCCTTGTACTCATGCCTCCAGTGCTGGCATTAAAGGCATGCAATATATGGTCAAAAAGTAATGTGTGTAGGAGACTGTGGGAGGGTCAGGGACACAGGGCTTGCATATCCAGGCAGACTTCCTAGAGGAAAGTATTCCTTAACACTATGGCTGCTAATTTAGTCCACCACTCTCCAAGTTTCATGAAGCTTTTGGAACTCAAATTGTAACCCTCCAATGCATGTCCTAAAAGTCAGTCAAATTCTTATCAACCCAAAAGGACATCTCAATTTGTGCCTCAAAATGCAATCACAACAGGACACAATTAATTTTTTTTTGTTTTACATTAAGCCCATTAATGCCAGGTAAAATATTTTCACATATTGATCAATTGTAACTACATACTCTGTTCCCATTTTATAAATCCCTTCATGATTTAGAAAGCTTTTAAACAGTAACAAAATGTCACCACAGTGTGAAAAGAAGAACAATTTTGGCTCTTAATTGTGTGTCCACATCTAAAAGGGCTGTTAAGTCTGGCTTTGTTGTGAAAAATCCCTCTAAAGGAATTTTCCCTAAAAGTGTCATTAGGAACTCAACTCAACTTTGCAAATGTATGCACCCCTGGGACTCTCCCAAAACCAAGTTATTTCACTTTACTTCAACTCACAACTTGTTATATCAACCAGCCAGCAGTTATAATTGGTTTTGGTGCCAGCCATTTTCAAGAAAATCAATATTAGCTGATGGACTCATCTCTCAATTTGTCTTACTTCATTTGGAGAGAAAGACAGAGGAAGAAAGAAAAAAGAAAGAGAGAGAGAAAGAGAAAGAGAGAATGAGAAAGCAATCTACTCATTTTGGGACATCCATAAGCTACACAATGTCTATAATTGTAATTGATTCAGCCCATTTCTGGGACATTCAAGTCATATCATTTGTTCCTGATCCTCTAATAATCTCAATAACAACCAGGTTACTTTCCTGATGTTAGATTTACTTTATCTAGAATTAAGACAGGACATTTTGAGATTGGTGATTATATTTACTTAAAGAGAGGGAAGATGGACTGTACTCACAACCCTGTCACTAGGACCTTGGATAAGTCATATACCTTCTTTGAGCTGTTTCTTTATTTCATTTTTTTCTGCTTTTATTATTTATTTTTGTGTATGCAATATATATATATAAACATATATATATATATAGTACGTGTGTAGGTGTGCAAATGCTATGTTAACTGTGTGGAGATCAGAGAACAACCTTGAGATGTTTCTTCTCTCTTTCCACCTTCTTTTGAAACATCTCCCTAGCAGCTGCTGCTTGCAAAATTTCAGATTCTCTTGGTACCCCTGCATCAGGATTATAGACAACTGCGGTATTTTGCAACTGGCTTTGTGTGTGTGCTGAGGGAGATGACATGGCAGCAGCAGGCTTGAAAGCAAGCTTCTACTGAACCTTCTTCTCAAACCATTCTTCTTTTATAATGCGTGCGTGTGTGTGTGTGTGTGTGTGTGTGTGTGTGTGTGTAGGTCAGAGACAACCTCAGTGTCATCCTCAAGAACACCATCCACAGCAAGGACTCTTGTTGGCCCGGAGCTCGTCAATTAGGCTAGGCTGTCTGGCCAGCAAATAACAGAAAATTTCTATTTCCATCTCTTCAGTGTTGGAATTATAGGCATGCACCACCATACTTGACATTTTTTGCATGTACTGGGGTTCAAACTTGGGTCCTCAGGCTTATACAGTAAGCAATTCACCAATTGAGCTATCTCCCCAGACCCTAATCTGTTTCTTTCTGCTTCAAATGAAAGTGTTTCAAGAAGTTCAGGCATATATAACAAAAAGAAAGGAAGGCTGGAGGGAGGGATAGAAGGAGGCAGGGAAGTAGAAATGAGTTTGTTTCCATCTCATGTAAAAATGGTCCAGAACTGAATAGCTTAATAGTGACACATAGTTTAAGAGATTTTTGGGTCATGTTGCTTTACTATCCTTAGCATATAAACTTCATGATACTTCAAGGCTGCTGCATCCCCTGCCATCACAAGCAGGTTCCAGCCATCAAGGAGGAGAAAGACCATGCTCTTCTCTTTTAGCTCAACCCTCTAGAGAGGCCTTTATGGCAGTTCTACCTATAGCCGTTTGGCTAAAATGTAGTCACAGGTACATCTGACTGTTAGGGAAGTAAGAAGATGTTTGTGGCTGGAGAATTAGAATTCTTTAAGAATAAAGATGAATAGGACCTCAGGCAAGGAAGAATCTAGCAGAATTTGCTTTGAGCCTTAGGTCCCAAGAGACCCAGAGAGTGGAAGAAAAACAGAGTTCCAACTGTGGTCTATTTAAGTATTACTATTCCACCAGAAAACTCACCTGGGACTGAAGGGCCTGGGATTGTGTCCACAGCAAGGAACTGAGGCCCAGCCTATGTGATCAAAAGTGTTGATCCCGTCTTTTCTGTATATACGTATAATTGTCTTGAACTTGTGTTGAGTCTGTGGAACTCCAAGGAAAACCTCAGGGTGTTGGTCTTCTCCTTCACTCTTGCTTGAGACAGGGTCCTTCATGTTGATTTTTGCTGTCAGATACTCCAGTCTAAGTAGTCTGTGAGCTTTAGGATTCTCATGACTCTGCCTCCCACTGCCATAGGTGCGAGGAGATTAGAGACAGGTGCGCCACTGTATGTTTGGCTATTCACATGAATGTTGGGGCTCCAAACTCTGGTCAGCAGGCTTGAAGAGCAAGAACCATTAACCACTGAGCAATCTGCCCATCCCTTGAATCTATATTTCTGATCAAGACTGATAGCAGTCTCAGGAATGGCTTCCACTCTGCAATGTTTCCAGCTCCAGCCTCAGTTCCACATCTCCCCAGAGTCTGTGCTCGCAGCACCCACATTTGATAAAATGTAATGGGGGTGAAACCATGAGCATTGGAAGAGACAAAATCCTTCACCTCAGAAATGGCCCCTTGTTCTCTAGTGTCTCTGACTTTCTCTCTCATCTTATGAGCAATTTTCTGTGCCTAAGCCATCGAGGATTTTCCGGTTTACATAGGGCATGGGTCTAAAAGGTCTAGCTCAAATAGCACAAAACTGCTTGTCAACTAACAGGGAAGAAGAGTGCACCCATGACAAGATGGTAACAGTGTCATTCTGGGGCTCCCTTGAGGAGACGAGAGAATCCTTCCCAGCGAGAGTCACTCTGCTTACTCAAGGAGTTCTTGCCACAGCCCTGCCATTGTTTGCCATTTTCTCCATGGTGCTGGTGGAGCGGCACAGATGAGGAGAGGAAAGGACCTTGTCCAGCATACCAGCCCTTGCCACAGTGACAGAGAACTCTTGAAGTCAAATTCTTCTTGTCTGGCCTGCTATTGTGTGAGCAGCACCAAACTGCATTCCCTGCCCACGAGATTCTCATGCTTGATTGATGGGATGAATGAATTGAGTGAATGGAACCCCCAGAAACCCACGTTGTCCCCCTGCACACATCTGCTGGCATGATGAGCTTGAGCCTCGCTCTCTCCCAGCTACAAATACTTGGAAGGAAAGGTGATGAGACCCACGGTGCAGCTGAGTCCCCCGGTGCTGAAGAATTCGAAACCACTGCATAACAGCCCTGGTTCTATTTCCCACATCACAGAGAACACAGCCTAAAAGAGATTGAGTTATTCCACATAAAGACTTCACAGGAGGGAGAAGAGAGAAAAAAAAATAGTGTTTTGATTGCTCTTTTTTTTTTTTTTTTTTTTTTGGCTGTTTCAAACACATTTTCATCAGAAGCTAAATGATAGCGCTTACAGTATTTAATATCTGAATTCAATTATGCATTTGAAGGCTTATTACCATAGCAAAAGGAAAGGTATTTCAGAGAGTTTCCAAAGGCATCAGGGCACAATTGTTGCAGGGAAAGTACACATGGTTAAGAAAACTACAGATCCACATAAAAGAGAAACAACGGGCAGCACAGAGAAACAAACAGAAAAAAAAAAAAAACCACATACACAAACAAACGTGCACATAAAAGGCAGAAACACGGACACCAAGAAGCTCGCACACAGAGTGGATGAAGGGCACAGATGCAGAGAGCGCCCGAGGGTTCCTCCCGCGCTCCCACGCCGTGCAGCCTGGCTCAGCCCTCTCCATATACAGGTGTGGAAGAAGACACTTGGATCTTTGCCTAGCCCTGAAGGTGAAGGCTAACTCATAATGGGTTCGGGACTTAAACATGAAAAGGCAATCTTTAAGAATTTCAGAAGAAAACATGGTAGACAGAATGTGTATGTGTGTGTGTGTGGGGGGGAGCTTTACAACGGATTCATAGAGAAAATAAATAAAACTGGGCAAGTGAGAGGACCTCTAAACTGAACTGCTTCAACATGCTGCAGGAGAAAGCAGAGAGAGGAAACCTATAACCCTGGGAAGGTGCTTTAAACCAGGTACTAGTTAAGGGGTTATTTCCAAATACACAAACTCCTACAACTCAATAGCGCCCTGTGATGGTGGCAGGTCCACCTGACCAGAGTGGCTAATCAGAGGAAAGGGTTTCTTTTAGCTTACAGTTTCAAGGGGCAGCTTCATCATGATGCGGGCCCATGACGGGCCTGAGCAAGAAGCCTGGGTCACATCTCCACAGTAGCAGGAAAGTGGCCTGCGTGGGATAGGTTTGAATACCCAGTGGACTGGACTAGCAAACTTCAAGTTCCACCCCTCCCCAAGTGACACACCTCCTCCAGCAAGGCTCTACCTCCCAAGGGTGCCATCCCTCGAGATCAAACCTGAGGCTTAATCATAAACACATGGGGGCTGTGGGGGACACTTCATGTTCAAACTACCACTTATACTAATGTCACCTTGTTTCAGAATCACCATGGAAACAAACTTCTGGACATGTCTATGAGGGACTTTCCAGATTAGGTTAATTAAGATTGGAAGATTCACCCTCCTGTGGGTGACACCTTCCCATGCGTGGGGGCTCTGGATTAAATAAAAAGGAGAAAGCTACCTGAGCAGCATTCATCACTCTCTGCTTCCTCACCATGGACTGAATGTGACCAGTGCCTCAAGCTCCTGCCAACATGCCTTCCCTGCCTTGGTGGACTGTGACCTGGGACCGTGAACTGAAGTAAATTGTCCTTTCTTTAAACAAAATTTTGCCCCAGCAACAACAAAGGTGACAGGTATACAAATCCTTCAAAAATACCAACCCTAGGCTGGAGAGATCGCTCAGTGGTTAACGCACTTGCCTGCATAGCCTAACAACCCTGGTTTAATTCCCCAGTACCAACATCAAGCCAGATATACAAAGTGGCACATATGTCTGGAGTTCATTTGCAGTGGCTGGAGGCCCTGGCATACCCATTCTCTCTGTCTCACTGTCACTCTTCCTCTCTCTGCTTTCAAATAAATAAATAAAAAGATTTAGAAAAAACAATCAACCCCACCACAAACTTCTAACAACATAACTAAAAATGAATGAGCCAAGAGCTTGGTCGGGCATTTCTGCAAATGGTCACTGCGGTAGTTTGAATATGTATTCCCCCATAGACTCAGGTATTTTATTAAAGCTTGTAATTTAGGTCTCCAGATGCATGGCTGGAGGAGGTGTCACTGGGGGCAGAACTTGGGGGTCCATCCGAAGGTAAGCTTGGGCTTGGCTCTGAATTCCACCTGCTCCAAAGCTGTGCAGGGAGGTCTGAGCTCTGTGGCTCTGCTGGCTGCAGTGCTGCTCCTGTGGGGTCTGCTGGCTGTGGTGGTGTTCTCTCTCTCTCTCTCTCTCTGCTTAATTTATGATTTATAATTTATAATAATTTACCATTAATAAATAAATAATAATTTATAATTTACCATTTGATGGAACTTCCGCGGGATCTGAATTAAAGCACAAGCTTTTTTATTTTTAATTATTTATTTTCAAGGAAAGAAAAAGAGAGAGAGAGAGAGAGGAGAGAGAGAATAGGCATGCCAGGACCTCTAACCACTGAAAATGAAGTCCAGATGCATGCGCCTCTTTACAGATCCATGAAAGCACAATCTCAAAGAGATATTTGCACATCCCTATTGATAAGTCATGTATACAAGCTAAAACAAGAAAGCAATACAAGTGTCCAATGGCAGGTGGATAGATAGCAATCGTGGTATACACAGACAATGGCATAAGATTCTTCATCTTGTGTGTGATGTACACGTGTATATGCATGTTTGTACATGTGTAGTCACGTGTGTATGCAGGTGTGTGTGTATGCAGGTGTGTGTGTGTGTGTGTGTGCGTGTGTGCGTGTGTGTGTATGTCAGAGGACAATCTTGGTATCATTCCTCAGGAACCATGCACATTTTAAAAAATATTTTTATTTTTATTTATTTATTTGAGAGAGGGAAAGAGGCAGAGAGAGAGAAAGAGAGAGAAGGAACGGGTGCACCAGGGCTTCCAGCTACTGCAAACAAACAGCAGATTCATGCACCACCTTGTGCATCTGGCTTAAGTGGGTCCTGGGGAAGAGAACTGAGGTCTTTGGCTTCACAGGCAAGCACCTTAACCTCTAAGCCATCTCTCCAGCCCCACATTTTTATTTGAGACAGTCTCTCTCATTGGCCTGGAACTTGCCAATTATGCTAGATCAACTGGCCATTGAGCCCCAAGGAGTTCCTGACTCAGCTTTCACTGTGTCAGAATTACAGACGTGAGCCAGCACACTTGACATTTTTTGGTGGGTTCTGGAGGTGAACTTAGGTCCTCATGTTTGTGAGGTAAGCACTCTGTTCACTGCTCGCCTCCCAGCCCTGAGTTTGCTTCCCGCAGCCCCCACCCCTCCTCAGTAGAGTCTCACTCTTGCCCGGACTGACCTGGACCTCACTCTGTGGGCTTAGGCTGGCCTTGAACACACAGCTCCTACCTCTGCCTCCCAAGTGCTGGGATTAAAGATGTATGCCACCATGCTGGGCATTGACTCCCTTTTTTAAAGAAAGGAAATTCTACATCTGGAAACAAGCAACCTTCAAGACATTTGATCAGGGACATGAGCCAGTCACATGAGAACACTTCTATGCAATTCTGTTTATAAAAAGTCTCTAAAATATATAACCCCAGACTGGTAGAAAGTAGAACATAGGATCCCAGGGACAGGGATGAAGGAAGATAAGGAGGTATTATTGCATGGGAATAAAGATTCTGTTATGTGACAGGACAAAGTTTTAACCTACCTATCCTTGACAACACTGGTTTTGGAGTTGAAAATCTGTGATGAAGGCAGATATCTTGTTAAATGTTATCATCACAAAACAAAGATAGAAATAAGATTAACAAAACAATAAAGCACAAGGTCCCCTAATCTATTCTGAGTCTTAGCTGGAGTAATTGGTCAGGTGGTCAGCAGGTTTCTTTGACCGCTCTCTAGACCTCTGCAGTGTGCCTGCTGCTGGCCACGCGAATAAACGCTGAAACCAATGCCGCTGCCAGGTCCAGGCCCCCCGAAACACACAATGAACAAAAGAGAACTGCGTCGGGATCAGAAAAGTCCAGATGGACCCATGTGTCCCCCGGAGGAGCAAAGGGTGATGGGGGCAGGCTAGGTCCTAGTCTCACAACAGTGCTCTTGGCAGTCCCTTACCAACCACAGGAGGCACAAAGCTACCTGCTGCAGAGGTGGCCTGGTGGACCCCAACTCAACTAAGAGCTGAAGTTAGTATCACCAATGTCAGGAGGAAAAGCTGCCAGGCGTCCATGCCAAGAGAACACAACACTGCTCTGTGTTTCTGCAGAAAGGGAAAAGAAAGCATGCGGGCATGGTGGCACGCACCTTTGATCCCAGTTCTTGAGAGGCCCAGGTAAGAGGATGGCTATGAGTTCAAGGCCAGCCTGAAGCTATGGAGTGAGTTCCAGGTCAGCCTGGGCTTGAGCGAGAATTTGCCTCACCAAAATAAATAAATAAATAAATAAATAATAAAAGAGACATCTCTATCACACATTCCAAGGCTTAGGGTCCATTGTGAAAGAGGTCGCAGAAAGAATGTAAGAGCCAAAGGAAGGGTATGACTGTTTACAATGCAGTCTTCCAGACACAAAATGGCCTTGATATTCATGACCTCATAGAACCTGAAACTATCCACCCAAGACCCTCATAATAGGAGGAAAAGATGATGACATCAAAATACAAAACAGACTAATCGAGAGGGGGACGAATATGATGGAGGGTGGATTTGTGAAGGGGAAAGTGGGGGCATTATGGTTTATTTATAATTATGGAAGTTTTCTATAATTCTGGAAGTTGTCAATAAAAAAAAGTTAAAAAAAGAAATCAAACTTGAAAAATAAAAGTAGAAAGGAAAACATACAAGACCCTAGTGAGGAGCAAATAGAGAAGAAATGAAACAGAGCTACATTTTACAAGCAGTTGATCGTGATTCTTCCAAAATACTGTCATACAAAAAAAGACAAAGAGCTGGTTGTGCTGTGACACACCTGTAATTCCAGACTCAGAATACAGAGGCAAGAGGATCGCATGTTCAATGTCAGCCTGGGCTACATAAGCAAAGTAAGTTTGAGGGAAGATTCCAGATTATAGACTAAAAGTGGAATCCTGCATGGCAAATGGAGGAAAACAGTTGCTATAATCAGAACTTTGTAACTCTGACCACCTGCAAATGGCCCATGAATTCAGTAATAGCATTGTGCTGAAGTTAATTTCCTATCGTAATCATTGTGGTGTCTATCAAAATATCTTTGCTTTTAGGAAATAAACATCAAAGAATTTATGGATAGAGAAACATGGCAATCCAATTTAGTCTGAATAGCCAGGTGTGGTGGTGCACACCTTTAAACCTAGTACTTGGAAGGCTGAGCTAGGAGGAAGGATCACTGTGAATTTGAGTCCGGCTTGGGCTACAGAATTTGTTCTAGGTCAGCCTGGGTGAGAGTGAGAAGTTGCCTCAAATAAAAAATAAAATAAAGTAAGCTGGGGATGATGGCGCACACCTTTAATCCCAGCACTTGGGAGGCAGAGGTAGGAGGATCGCGTGAGTTCGAGGCCACCCTGAGACTCCATAGTGAATTCCACATCAGCCTGGGCTAGAGTGAGACCCTACCTCAAAAAAAAAAAAAA
The DNA here is from genome assembly GCA_036346955.1 of Dipus sagitta. Taxonomy (NCBI): domain Eukaryota; kingdom Metazoa; phylum Chordata; class Mammalia; order Rodentia; family Dipodidae; genus Dipus; species Dipus sagitta. The sequence goes on along the minus strand of CM070781.1, from coordinate 107,509,977 downwards.
AAAAAAAAGAAATAAAGAAAAGAAATAAAATAAAATGACCCATTTGGTTCAGAAAACTATATATAATATGTACTATAATGTATATTATTATTTATTTTATATTATATAATATATAGCACTATATATTATATGTAATATATGTTTGTGTATTTTATATATGGGAAAGTGTTTATGTTTAATATTATAAAATTGAATATATCTCTATCTCTATACATTTGCACATATAGTTGGCCTTCTACATTTATGGAATTTTTTTGAGATATGTCTGTGTGTGGTGTGCATGCATATGTATGTGTTCATATATGTGTGGGTGTACATGTGTATTCAGAGACAAGTGTATATATTTGTAGATACCAGAGGACAACCTTGGGAGTTGTTCCCAACTACCCTGTCCACCTCACTTTGTCAGAGTCTTTCCTTGGACTGGAGCTCACCAATTAGGCTAGAGTGACCAGTGAGCTTTAGGGACCCACCTGCCTCTGCCTCTCCAGCCCTGGGATATAGGCATATGCCACCATACCCAGCATTTAACCTGGGTGCTAGGGACTGAACTCAGGTTCTCATATATTTGTGAAGTAAGCATTTTACTGGCTGCGCTATCTTCCCAGCCCCAATATGTCCACTGGATTTTGCTTCTGTGGGTTCCCTCAACATTATAGTGAAATCATGTAGGAAACCCTGCATTTTTAATGAACATGAGCAGATGTTTTTCATGTCTTTCCCTAATTGCTAGAATGTGTTAATACTTAATAGTATTTGTATCATCAGTGTAAGTGAACTAAAGGAGATTTGAAGTACACAAGAGGCTATATGCAAGTTCCAATGTATGTGGACTTGAGCATCCAGAGGTTTTGGTGTCCATACAGGAGTGAGAAGCAGTTCCCCTGGAGCCCAGAGAATGATCACGTATGTCTGCATGTGTGTGTGTGTGTGTGTGTGTGTGTGTGCGTGTGTGTGCATGTACACAGAGCCACGGACACGACATAAGCATGACACTTGTCCATGATTCCAATGGAGGCAGTTTGTACTAACAGTAAAATCTAAGAAAGATTGTTCTTGTGCTTTCCTAGAACTCTTCTGTACGTCTGACATAACAAGAAAATGCAGCTGGTCACGGTAGCACTCACCTGTACATCTAGTTACTCAGGTGGCTCAGATGAAAGCATCACTGGATCCCAGACGCCTCGAGCAAGCCTGGGTTACATGAAGAGACCTTCATTTCAAAAGCAAATTAAAAATGTAAATGGATCAACATCCTGAACACCCTAGGCAAGATCTCACAAATGCTGGTGCATATATGCATCTTCGCCTCCATCTGACCCTGCTCCTCACCCTCAAATCTCACTTTTAGCCTTTTGCTCTCTCCACTTCACCAAGCAACTTCCCTCCACAGCCTGCCCAGGCCTCTCTTGCTTCCTGTCACTCCTCCCCACCCGCTCCTCTGCTAGTCAGTCCTCATTCAGCTAGAGGAATGGGCTCGTACCTTCAAAGTATGCAGTGTTCTCGCATTCAGCCATTACCCACCAAACATTATACAGTCTCTCCGTCTATTTCTGCTCGTGGAGACACACTGCTTAAAGAATTATCAAAGCTTTCAAAACATTTATCTTTGCCATAATTAGCATCAATTTTTTATGAAGAAAATTGAAAATAGCTGGAATAACAGGAAGCAAACCACAGTCCCATCATGTGGTGCAGCCAACATTACCAGACTCTCTCCTGTCTTGATGGTGGGAGAAAGCAAGCAGACAGCAGTCTTGTGCTGGATGAGTGAAATACGTTCCCATCCCTTCTGTGTTGATTACGTAGCAGCACATCCATAGATTGGCTACCGTCCAACTTCAGTGGGTAAAAAATACCAGGTTTCAGAGCCGGGCGTGGTGGTGCACGCCTTTAATCCCAGCACTCGGGAGGCAGAGATAGCAGGATCACCGTGAGTTCGAGGCTACCCTGAGACAACATAGTGAATTCCAAGTCAGCCTGGGCTAGAGTGAAACCCTACCTCGAAAAAACAACAACAAAAAAAAACAAGCTAGGTCTTACATATTAATTTTTTGCCATTTTTGCATGTGTGTGTGTGTGGTTTGCATTAGAATATGTGATTTGCATGCTTGGGGGCATGTATGTGTTTAGGTACATGTGCACATACATGTAAGGTAGACACTGGGTAACTTATTCAGTCACTCTCCACCTCATTTTTCAGACAGGTCTCCTGTGGAACCTAGACGTCATTGATTAGGCTAGTCCAGCTGGTTGGTGGACCCCAGGGACATGTCTACCACTTCAGTGCTGAGATTAGAGATGTCTGGCACTAAGCCTGGCATGTTACATGGATAGTAGGGATCTGAACTCATGTCCTTATGATTGTGTGGCAAGCACTTCATCCATTGAGTTATTTCCCCAGTCCCATGTGTGTGTAAATCTTGCCATTAACACCTCCTTGTAACCTTTTCCTGTCTACACGCCATGTGAGTCATGGTCTGTTCACTGTATACTGAGGGAGCCTGGCACTCTGGAAGCCCACATCTGAGCCCCCCACCCAGCATCAGCACATTCTCACAGGCAAATGGCCATTCAGCAGTCTGGACAGAGGCCAGTTTCTCTTGAGCTGCAGTTTGGAGCTCAATGATGGAAATATTTGCAGACTCAAATCTCCTCTCCATCTTCCTTTGGCTCTTGAGATGTAGTACATTATTCAAAGCTTTTATCTCCTTGCTTTGCCCTGTTCAAAATTGAAGGAGGACATTCAATTTTGTACTTGCTTTTTTCTTGAATTTCAACCAAGGTAGCATTTGTTGGGCATTGTTTCTAAGCTATGACCTTTTGTTGTTGTTGTTTTTCTGTAGGGATACTGAACAGAATTCAGTATCTTTCCATCAGCTGCTCTTGCCCTGATGGAGAAACAGAAATTAAGCAAAATGTTCGTACATAATGCAATATATTTGGTAGGAAGAGAACACACCCTGTGCTAGAGGAACTGAGAAGAGAATCTGTCTAAAGCAACCTTGAGTCCAGTTTCAACAGCCACGTTGATGAATCACACACTGTCTCAGGATGCTGGAGCACGAGCTTCAGATGTGGACAGCAAATGGCACAGGTGTCCTGCCTGTGCCCTTGGCAGACATTTTTAATCGATCCTTATTTCCTTTTGAACCTGAGTTTGAAATCGCTCCTTAAAATAGTACCTTAAAATCTTGCAGTCCATCAATCCTTTGGAAAAGCTCAGCCTCTATGACTATATGATATATAACCTGTGTCTGTGGCAGACATTATTAATCGATCCTCATTTCCCTTTTAAACTGAATTATAAAATCCCTGCTTAAACACTTCCTCAAAACCATGAAGTCCCAGTATGAGGGAGAAACAATGCTATAGAATCCATCACCCTTTGAATAAAACTCAGCATTGACAACTCTGTGGAAAAGACACACCACCTCTCTTCACTCTTCTAATCTTCATCCTCACAGACCGCACATATAGCTTGAGTGGACTTAGATGAAGCTAGGCCTCAGACCCTGCTGGTGTGAGTGGGAAGTTATGTAGCCACTTTGGGAGATGGGCAATTTCCTTAAACATTGTACATAAGTTTGCCATATGCTCTAGCAATTCTTTTCTGAAATACCCCCTCATCGAACATGAAAGTATATATTTACACAAAAGCTTGCATGCAGCATTATTCATAAAATCCAGAAAGTGGCAACAACCCAAGTGCATATCAGCTGATGATGAATACACAAGATGTAGTCTAACAATGGAGTATCACACCGAAATAGAAACAGAGTCTATCTAGCAATAGATTATTCAGAAGCATAAAGAGCAAAAAAATGCTCATACAAACAACCATATGGAAAAACCTCAAAAATCCTTTTATTAACTTAAAGAGACAGCAAACACAAAGTACCTTATATAATACTATTTATATATGCCCCGAGATGTAGAAAATTATACACACAGGAAATAAATTAGTGGTTCCCCAAAAGAAGACATTAGAACAATAATTAACCAAACCCTGGGCTTGGAAGCTTTTTAGGGAGATTTGAATTCTTTAAAATTGTATTGTGGTAGTGGTGGAAACTGTATATTCACACATAAAGCATTGAACTGTGGGTTTAAGATAAATGAGTTTTAGCCGGGCGTGGTGGCGCACGCCTTTAATCCCAGCACTCGGGAGGCAGAGGTAGGAGGATCGCCATGAGTTCAAGGCCACCCTGAGATGACAGAGTTAATTCCAGGTCAGCCTGGACCAGAGTGAGACCCTATCTCGAAAAATCAAAAAAAAAAAAAAAAAAAGATAAATGAGTTTTAAGCTGTATAAATATATCATATTTAGCATGGAATGTATACACATGTGACACTACATTATGATTTGGATAAGGATCATGTGTTCATTGGTCCCTAGAGGCTGGCACTGATATCAGAGGTGGGAGAGGTTTGGGGTGGTAGGACCTGGGTCATTTCTGGATGGTCCTTGAGGGGGTCTAGGTCATCGGTTTCCTGTTCCTCTAATGTGAGGTGCTAAGAGGTCCCTGCTGGCCTGATGCTCCTGCCACCGTGGAGCTACCTACCTCCATACCTTCTGGGATGGGCAAAGCCCTGCTGTCCAGTTGATCAGATTAGGAATTAAGTAAGAGGCACACCTACTGGAATGTCTATAAGAACATTCCCAGGAAGGATTCCAGGACGGAGGGACCTTCCTGCAGAGTGAGCAGCCATTCCATTGGCTCCAAGAAGACACAGAGCCTTTTGCCTGGCTACCCATGCTATTTGCTAGTGCATGCACTTACCCTGTTACTGGGATACTTCATGGACTTTGGAAGCCAATTTCTTCAGCTCTCCAAAGTGGACTGAAGACCAGCAGCTCCCTAAGGATCCATCAGGCCTTTAGTGACAAATTGGAACTGTTGAGGCACAGCCTCATGGGCAGAATGGCTGATGTGTTCTCAGCCTCTCCAGCATGCAGACAACTATTGTTGCACTGCCCAGCTTGGATACTGCAAGCCTATGTAATAAATCCCCTTTATAAATATTTATTCTATCAGTTCTCTTCCTCCAGAGAACCCCAATATACCTTCTCTGCCACAATGGGCTGTGTCCTCTTAAGCTGTGAGCCAACATAACTCTTTCCTCTGTGAAGTGGCTTTTGTCTGTTATCCTGTCATGGTGAGAAGAAAAGGAGCTAACATATACTTATCTTCCCTCTCTTTTCAAAATTTCTTCTGACTGTCTCTATCTTCCAACTGAACATCTATTTTTACATAACTCTATTTGTAGTAAATTCTTGGCACTGAAACCTTTCTTGCCCTATGACACTTTCTTTTCTGAGATTGTATAACTTGCTTTGGTATACATATTTTAATACCTCCCCAAAAGAATGCAACTCCCTCAGGATGGGAATAATCTCTTATTTATTTTCATATCCTTGGCATTGACAGCTAGCCTTCAGCTTGTCCCCTGGCACAAAACCCAAATTCCAATATCTATTAGTAAATTATTAACTACAATCCTTTAAAAAATAGAGTTTCTTGCTGACTTTGATTTCTGATTGAGAAAGGAAGCTCCAGAGAGCATGGCTACTTTTCAGGGTGAGCACATTTTGAAAAAAAAAAAAAAAAAAAACACCAAGTGACATAAAAGCAAGATCAGTTTTGCAGTGCTGCTGATTCAGGCTCAGCGTGTCTAATTACTTTACATGGCCATGATCACTGCAGACACATCTACATTTTAGAGTTATTTTTTTTTTCTATCTTGGCAAAAAAGCTCTTGCTCAAGCCAGCCTTTTGTTGCTAAGCATTTAGCAAAACAGACATTAAAGGAATGGGGGAAAAAATTAGAGCTACTGTATGGTATCTCCTCCTTTAATGACAAATTGATGTCTTTTTAAAACAATCCAAAGAGGAGCATTTTATGTAAGAATAACCCTAAAGTCAATTAAACTAATTGATGTGTGTGTTAAGATCAGCCAATGAGTTCGCCGTCTTTTATCTAAACAGGAAAAAAGTGGTTGGAATGGCTTTGTAGAATGATGTAAAGGTTCTTTTGAGCTCTAAAGTGCTGCTCAAACTTTTAATGGCAGTTTAAGGCAAACATTGAGGATAAGGCCTTCAGAATTTTGCGGCTTTGTCTTATAATGAAGGAATACAAGGACGAGTTGCGGGCCAGGGGGATGGCTCTGTAAGTTCAGACCCCCAGAAATCACGTAAAGCCAGACGCTGCCTGTCATCTCAGTGACGGGGAGAATGGCGAAATGGGAGGCAAAAACAGCAGAATTTCAGAAGCTCGTAAGCCAGGTATCCCTGCAAACTGAACACTGAACAACACAGACCTTGCCTCAAACAAGGTGGGAGGCAAGGACAGATGCCTGTGGTTGTCATCTGACCTCCATGTGTGTGTCATGGCATGCACACGCCTCCACTCTCACACACACATGCTCACACTCACAGAGATTAAAAATGAACTGGACCGTCATGGTGGCACATGCATGTGACCTTAGCACTCAGGAGGTAGAGACAGGAGCACTGATAGTAAGACCCAATCTCATCAAAAGGGGGCTGAGGATGTGACTCAGTAGTCGAGCATTCACTGAGCATGTGAAAAGCTATGGGAGAGAGAGAAGAGAGAGAGAATGAGATTTTGTGGTTGAGCTCTCAGTATCCACGCTTATTTGGACACCGGGTTTTCTTTAGGGGTCATTCCTTACTGGTTAGGACTGGTTGAGCCAATTCCTGTTTGGTCTAGCTTCATGAGGACCTGTCTGTGCAGGTGTGCTGACAACATTAACACGGCCAAGCCCACGAAACTGAATGAGCGTTCAGTTTCTGGCATTGTGACGGGTCTCACTGAGAGCCATGAAGCATCCCTCAGCGCTTAGGTGGGCTCGACACAGGAAACAGGGAGCTGGACTCTCAACAGTCACCACAGCTCCTGGGTTCTCTGTCTCTAGGTAATCAGAGAATGAATTTCAGGAAGAATGGCAGATGAGTTTTAAAGTTAAAACTTTATTACAGAGAGAAAACAAGTTTGAGAAAAGCTTATGCGAAGTTTATTGAAAAGCAAAAGTGAAAGGCTGTCAAAGAGGGGTCCTGGAAAGTGACGTGCTGATGAGTTCCCTTGTCTTCGGGGTTTATAAGGTTTTCTGGCTGGAGAAATAAGTTATCTCTTAAAGATTTATTATTTTTATTTGTTTATTTTTTTAGTTTTGAGAGATGGCTTAGTGGTTAAGGCGCTTGCCTGTAAAGCCTAAGGATCCAGGTTCTATTCTCCAGATCCCATGTAAGCCAGATGCACAAGGTGGCTCATGCAGCTGGAGTTTGTTTGCAGTGGCTTAGAGGCCCTGGCATGCCCATTCTCTCTCTCTCTCTCTCTCTCTCTCTCTAATAAATAAACATATAAAAATAAATCTTTAAGAGAAATAAGTTATCTTTAACATTACTATGTTATTGGAAACTGAATCACACAGAACAGGCAGCAGAGATGAGTGAAGAATTAGAAAATTTACTCATTTTGATATGGACTTGGGGGACAAACCTGCAATGCAGGAGTGTCTTGTTCTGATATACCAGGGCTTTCATAGCTAGTATGGCAGGTGGTTTGGCATCATCTTCAATTCTTTTACACTCTTGGCGGGTTAAACTTCTGGGCTATGTGACTGGGGACTGCAGCGGAAAATTACAGAAGTTTAAGGGAATTTGCCTATGGCTGCACTAACCAGATGACATATGAGCACAGCGCCGCTGTGTAGATAGGGAGGAGATCCAGGGTCACACTGTCTCCCTGGTAAAGCTTATATAATAGAAGCTTGTGTTTTAGAGGTGATTCTGGGCCTGGTTTCTTTGTTAAACTGCTTCTACCACAACTGGACTGATATATGGAGATGTGAAGTTCTGGCCCAATCATCTAGTTCTATGAGGTATCCTCATGGCATTTCTATAAGGAAAGCGTAAGAGAAAAATCAAAAGGAACAACGGGCTTGAGCTCTACAGACAAGACTGTTTATTAAGAGAAACAGCGAGGGGCCTCAGCTTTCCCACGGGATGAAAGCTGAAGCACTGGGCCAGGCTGGGGTGTGAGCTTATAAGGAGGATCCTAAGAAAAGCAGACTGGGGCTGGAGAGATGGCTTAGCGGTTAAACGCTTGCCTGTGAAGCCTAAGGACCCCGGTTCAAGGCTCAACTCCCCAGGACCCACGTTAGCCAGATGCACAAGGGGGCGCACGCGTCTGGAGTTCGTTTGCAGTGGCTGGAGGCCCTGGTGCGCCCATTCTCTCTGTGTCTCTCTCTCTGCCTCTTTCTTGCTCTGTCTGTTGCTCTCAAATAAATAAACTGGACCAGGTGCAGTTGATAAGAAAATTGTAGCTGTGTGTGTCCCTGTTCAGAATAGGCTTCTTCAGCCAGGAATGTGAGGAATGTCTAAGGGAGGACACTCAGGTGGTCTCTGGTCCTTCAAGGCCATCTAGGCTAATGGGGAGTACATCAATCAGGGAAGGGTGCCAAACTTCTTCATTGTCCACAAGCTTTAGGGATAGCTTTTAACTCTTTAGTTCCCTTTAGTTTTCAGGGAAGGCTATTAACCCTTCAATTTCCAATCAGGGAAGTGGTCTGGCTCTTTTTGGTCTTGGTGGAAGGGCAGGAAAGGTCAAGTACCACCTGCAAGCTTTGCAAGGGAGAGGCATGACAGAATCAAGGACCAAACAGAGGTGGGGCTTCTTGGGCAGCCGCTGGAGCCTGCTGAGACCTGCTTTTTTCCCCAGAGCTCTGCCTTTCCTCTTACCTGTCCCACCCCCAACTCATGTCTTGTTTGACCTTCTCCATGTTTTGACTTAACTATGACAATCACTTTAAACTATATCCCCTAGACAAGGTCAAAAGATGGAACTTCTAATTTTTAGGATCCCTTCCCTAAGTACCTAAGGTGTTTCTTCTTCCTACTGTCATAATAACCAGCTTAGACTAAACAAGATCTCCCTTTCAGGGAAGCATCAGTGGAGAAGTGGCAGCAGCGTACTTCCTTGTAGGCTGCGGTCAGCTGCTATGAGGTTAGCCTCCTCCCTAAGCAGTTCTTACTTCTTAGTCACCTTGAGGGTGTCCTTACGAAACTTGTGAGATTCAGGAGCTTCCTGAACATTGTGAATTACTTACTTCCTTGCCCGTGTAAGTTTCATTTACTTCCAAAGTCTGAATGAACTCCTTTCCAGGATAGAATGTTTCAATTCATAGGAAATTGCTACTCACCAGAAGGAGAAAAGGAATTTACTCTAAGCGGATAATAATGAAAACTTAAATCAGATGCTGGACACAGTGAGGAAAGAAAAATCTGTAAAAAGTTACATAGAATATGTATGGTGCAGTAGCTCACAAAGCGCATACCTGGATCCCTAGTGCAAAGATAGACCTGCTCCCCCACCAGAAGCCATCCTAGGATACCATTACTTTTTCAAGTGTGTGTGTGTGTGTTTGTGTGTGTGTGTGTGTGTGTGTATGTGTGGTGTACACACACCTATAAGTGCATGCATATGGAAGCCAGAGGAAAACCTTCAGTGTTAATCCTTAGTCACTGTATACATTTTCTTTTTTTTTCTTTTGAGAGGGAGATAGAGAGAGAGAATAGGAGCACCAGGGCCTTCAGCCACTGAAAACAAACTCCAGACGCATGTGCCACCTTGTGCATCTGCCTTACTTGTGTCCTGGGGAATGGAACCTGGGTCCTTTGGCTTCACAGGCAAATGCCTTAACCGCTAAGCCATCTCTCTAGTCCACTGTCCACATTTTCTTGAGGTAGAGTCTCTTTGGGTATGGAGCTCACCAATTAGGCTAGATTGGCTGACCAGTGAGTCCCAGGGATCCTCCACCTCCCCAGTGCTGAAATTATAAACATATATCATCACACTCAGCTTTTTACATGGTTCTGGGATTGAACTCAGGTCTTTTATGCTTGCAACACAAGTACTTTACTGACTGATCCATCTCCTTACCACCTCATTACACACACATACACACACACACATGTATGTGTGTGTGTATATATATATGTATATATATATATATATATATATATACATATATATATACACACACACACACATATATATATACATATATTATATATATACACAAACATACACATATGTTACATGTCAACTGAGAATGTGTCAGACATTAACCTTGTTTATGCCATATTGCATAAACCTTGTTTAAGTAAACAGAGAGGCTTAAATACTTATCTAAAATGTTCTTAGCCAAACTAAAGTGAGAAAAAAAATAGCCTGAGTATTTAAAGGGATCAAATAAAGTTATTAAAAGATTATTGTTCAGGAGTGACTCACTCCCTCGTGCTTTCTGGTATACTATGTATCAGGATGGGAGAGGCCGTGGTGGCTGATGCTTTGAGTATAGAAAGGAGCCAACCCATCCCCCAGAGGAAATGGAGACTTGAAGATAGTGGTGAAGCCTTTTGCTGCTGTTGATACCACTTCATCTTTAAATCTAAAGCTTTTGAGATTGATATTGAAAAAAAAGTCCATATTGGCACCAATTACCCACTGGGGAACAGGTGCCAGGGCTGGTGTGACGGTTCTCCTTATTCTGGTCCAGAACCAAGAACAGCATCAAAGGGAGGGTTTGTCAGCCCTGCCCATCCTGAAGAGACAGGGACAGGAGTCCACACACAGGCTGATCCTGGGGGTCACGTTTTACCTCTGAGCCTGCAAGTCTTCTTTTTACCTATCTTGGGGTAGTAGGTTTTTAAAGCAAGCTGCCTTGAAGGCAGTTGTAAATGTGATTAGTTTCATTTAGAATATTTTCTTGGACATAATCGCCAAAGTCTCAGTATTGTATAAGATATAGAAACAGCAGAGAGTACAACAAAAATAAATGAATGGAGATCTCTCCCTTCCCCTCTGTCTCTTGCTCTCATTCCGATATTCCTTCCAACATGAAGCAAATGCTACGACATGATAATTCTATCTTGATTTTGACTAATGAGACAAAAAAGGAGAGACTATGATATTTTGTTGCTTCTCTTGAACTGCTACTCATATCAAACCAACAAGAAAAAGTAAGAGTAGAAATGATATGCAAAAGAATATGGCTAAGACAATCCTGAAACTGGAGCGAGAGAGAGAGAGAGAGAACACACAAGAGACAAAAAAAGATTATTTTTATCAATGGATCAGAACATTTCCCAAGGACAGTAAACCCTCAGAACTACACTGCCCTTGCACCAGGAGTAGCCCTTCCTGGACACAAGAGACCTATAGAATCTCATGTCATTCCATTCTATGGTATAGCAAGGCTCCTCTCTGACTTTAAAAATTCCCAATTTCACTTTTCTCTCAAATCCTGTGAAGGTATCCTCTAATTTGTCTTTCAGATCCACCCCTCTCTATCACCACAGCTGACCTGATGGGGTGACATCTCGTGCGAGACCTCCTTTTTACTGATATTTCTGCCTCTCACCTCCCTCCATGCTCTCTCATTCACCCACAGTGGCCAGATTTATTGTTGGTATGAAAATCTGATCTCACATCTCTCCATAAATTCACTTGATGGATGACCAAAATGTGCAGAATATTCCCAAACATCTGCTGTGGCTGCTACATGCCAGAACAGTACTCATACTCATCCCTACGTATTGGGCACATACTCTCTCAACTCCTTCAAAGCACTGTGAGTGCCCAAGCACGCTCACTCCCCAAAGCACCTGCTCATCTGTTGAGCAGTTTTGCATCAGTTGTAGACTCTATAGCTCCCTGTACGAATTATGTTCTGGTAGTTCCGTCTATGTCCGAGTCAATTACTGTAGAGTTAATTTCTCATAGGTTTTGTGGGAAAATGTATCCTTTGATTACAAAATAATCAAAATGCTAATGCTGTTATTATTAATAATAACAACCTCAATATTTTATCAACTTTTCTAAACTCAGGCATGTTATGCACACTATTCCACACTCACAATAATCCCTAGAGTTCTTTTCTTCAGTGGTGTAGCCACTGGCACATTGAATGTGCTCTGGTCAATACTCCTGAACCCATACTCATGGAGGCAACCATAATTAAACTCTCTCTCTCTCTATCTCTCTGTCTTTCTCTATCATAAACACACACACACACAGATGAAGAAAAAGACATCATAGTAGAAGGGGTTCTAGCTGGGAAAAAGAAGGGGTTCAGTGGAGACAGGGCAGGGAGTCCACGAAAGTTGATGGGAAGAGACTGTGAACAAAACACATTACATACAGGTATCAGATGTTCTATCACTGATCTGCATCCCCAGCCCGGTTCAAACTGGTCTTATGCACAACACTTTCCTCTGCCCCTGCAGAGCTGCAAGCGTACCTTTCCAAAGGATCACTGTCACCTCTCTGAGGGATAGCAGAAGTTCACGTTCATTAACTAGTATAGGAAACATCCTTCATCTTGCCAACCCTGGTGCAAGTGGGGTTGTAAGCCTGGGTGAAGCATGCATATCTCTCAGTGTTTATTCTTCCTCCAGCTAAAAATGGAAGCCAGGTTGTTTCCCATCTGAAAAGATTATGATGAAGTTAACACACAAAGGTATATTGCCATGGTTTTATATTGATTGCTAACTTGACAGGATCTAGTTCTGTCACCTAGTCCGTGAGCCTCAAGGCATGCCTGTGAGGGGTAATTTAGATTAGGTCAGTTGAGGTGGAGAGACCCACCCTAAACTCTGGGTAGCATCATTCCATCAGCCAGGGTCCTGGACGTTATGAAAGGAGAGAGCTACTGAGCAGCAGCCCTGATCAGTCTCTGCTTCCTCGCCGTGGACTGACTGTGACCAGCTGCCTCAACTTCCTTACTATGATGGCAGAGATAAATCCTCTTTTTCCTTAAATTGCTTCTGGTTAGGTTATTTTAGTCATATCAACTAGAAAGTAACCAATACATGCCCATTAATTGCTCAATACATTTACCAAGAACACTGTTTCACAGGAAAGTTTGTTAATTGCCTAGTTTGTATTGTATCATGGATTATATCTTAGCCAGTGTTATGTAGCCCCATACCCTTTTCATCTTCTCAAAGTATACTGATGGGTAATGTTAATCCCTGAGCTTTCTGGACAAGGGAAAGGCTCAAAGCAATTACAGACCTTACTCAAGGCCCCGGTGACTGATGGAGTATCTGCTTTCCCCCTTAGGTCTCATGAGCCTTAGTACCAAAGCTCTCAGCTCTGGCCTGCATCAGCTCCAATTTAAAGGAGCAGCTAAAAAAACTCAGACCAGTCAGTGTGGCACAAAGGTGTCTGCAGATAGAGGCTTGGCTTGCATAGAGAAAGCCAGGCTATCTGGAGCATCTCTGAAGCACATCCTGCCTATAACTGCAGAATTCACTGGGGAGGGTTAAACTGCAGGCCTTCCGGAGACAGGCTGAAAACCATTAACAGAGAACATTCCATTCTCTGCCACTGAAGACATTAAGATGAACACTTTGGAAGAGAACCCAGAAGGTGAATACCAGGGGTAGTCGTTTTGCTCTTGGCAACCAGGCACAGGTAATGAATAAGAAACAAACCACAGACATCCTTTCACTCTCGGATCCTTTTTCTATGCAACTGTGACAGCGATCAAGGTTTTTACCATTCTGGACTCCTGGAATTTAGGGCGCTGTGATGCTGAAAATCAGCCATTATCTAAAATCTGCACTTTAACAGAAAACACACTGCAATCGTCAAGTTTCACACATCCTTCACTGGGTCTCGGCCTCTAAGTTTGTTCTCAAGAAATGCAAGGTTTTTTGTTTTTTAAGGCAAAATTACCTGGGAAAAAATTAAACTGTAACAGTACACTTTGAAGAAGGTGTGCACACATCCATCTCTTACCTGAAAGCTGGTTCATTTCCATAAGAAACAAATTGTGTCTGATGCTGATGAAGTCAGTTGTATATTTTATTACTAATAAGTGATGCCAGGGGCCTTATTACAAAATATTCCTAAATATATGAAATCTGTAATGGGCCCCCTGGGGTCTGAACCCACAAAATGTGTACTCTGCTGTATATGCAGAGCCAAATGTTCCCACGGTAACTAAAGTGGCATGTGTGAACCTTTTGGAACTGCTGGCATGCAAAAATCCTGAAGGCTGCTGACTTTATTTTTAGTCTGAAAAGGCTCGATTTCACATTTTATCAGCATTTAGCCTGCTTCTGTTTCCTAACAAACACCACACACCCATGCATTCACCAACAGATGTCTATGGTTTAGCATGTAAATATCACGTAGACGAGATAATCTGTATTAATGAGCATGATCACCCAAAATTGGGAGGGATATCACTCAGTGCTGGCTTGGACTCAATCCCTTATGCCCCAGAGTCAGATGGGAACAGGAACGAGGGAAGGAAACAGTGTCTACAGTCAGATGAATGTCTAAACAAAGAGCATAGCTCATGGCCTGCTGAGGGACGGCTGGTATGAGATTTCTTGGTATTTTTGTAAGGTTAACTGTTGCCAGGATGGGCCTCTGGTTACTCGTCATGTTTAAAGACCACCCTAGCCCATTTTCCAAGCGCAACGCCAAGCGGCTTTCAGGTGGCAAGTTGTAAATGGGAGGAAATCAAGCAATACACTTCTGGAATCTCTTCTTGGCTGCTCTGCCCTAGCAGTTGGTTCCTTGCTGTCTGGTCACTTCCTGCCCCTTTCTTTCTCTGTAGTAGAGGCCACAAACATGGATCCTGAGGGTCACTTCAGGCTCATAGACATGGTTTGCTTAGCCTGTGCAAGCATGAGAGCCTGAATGGGACTGATACCTCCCAAGTTCAAATCTCCAGAACTCACATAAACAACTGGGTATGGCCACGCATGCCTATAACACTGGTCTTGTAGGGTGTGGAGACTACAGAATCACTGTGGCTTGTGAATGGCAAGCTCCAGAATCAGTAAGAGACACTATCATAGGAAAATAACAGGCGAGTGAGAAATGGAGGTGGACACTTGACATGCATCAGCACACACACACACACACACACACTCATGAGCTGCAGAGATTCGATGGTCTCCACTCCCTCCCTACAAGACTAGGGTTAAAGATATGCATGAGAGAGGCTGGGAAGTGGCTCAGTAAAAGCATGCTGTGCAAGCATGAGTTCAGATCGGCAGAACCTATGTACAAGTGGACACAGTGGTACCCATAATCCCAGCCCTTCTGCGGTGAGATGGGAGCCAGAGACAGAAGAATCTCAAAAACCTCACTGGCCAGCTATCCTGGCATACTCAACAGCACAAAACAAGAGTCCACCTCAAAAACCATGGGAGGTGAGGACTGGCTCCAAAGTTGTCATATGACCTCCACACATGTGCCTTGGCATGCACATGCCTACCCCCCGACACGCATCAATACACACATACACAAAGATAAAAAATTCTTGGAAGAATAGAAGGATGCAGAGGAAGAGGAAGAATAGAAGAAACAGGATGAGGAGGAGGAAGAAGCAAAAAAGAAGAGTAAGAGGTACCAGTTCAGCAAGATGATTAAAATAATCTCTTAGGAAAAATGACAACAAAAGAATTTTTCTTTTTTTTAAACTTTTTCTCTTTGAAATTATTTTAGACCCCCAGAAAAAAAGTTTCACCAATAGTACAAAGAATCTCCATGGGCCATTCACCTACCTTCTGCTAATGAAAATAATCTTATATAAACAGCACAATAATTATGACCATGGAATGGAATGAACTTTGATATGAACCAATCCATAGGCCTTACTTAAAATTCATCATTTTCTCTAAACAAAGCCTCTTTTCTATTCCAAGTTCTGATTTAACTTCCCAAATTGCATATGCTTGTGGATTTTTTTCTTCATACACTCCTCCAATCTGTGACAAGCCTTGAATCTATGTTTTTGTGACTTGTTTGCTTTTGATGTTATTCTGCAATGTTCCTTGATTTGGCTTTATCTGACATTTCCTCTTACTTAGATGGTGGATTTTCATTTGAGGAAGAATATGACAGAAATTATGTAGGCGTTTACCACTGTGAAGTGTCAGAGTCAAGACCATGTTGATGTCTTATTACCCGAGACCTCCTATAATTAGTATGACCTTGGTGGAGAGATAAGTGACACCATAAATATCTCATTTCATCACATCTTTCTTTTCCTTCTTCCCTCTTTCCCTTCCTCCTTTCCTGTCCTTCCTTTCTGACTTCCTTCCTGGATCCCTCCCTTCCTTTTTCTCTGGTGCTGCTTTCTTTTCTTTTCTCTCACTTTCTTCCTTAATTCCTTCCTTTCTTTCCTTCTCATTTTATTTTTAAAAATATTTTTTTATTTACTTATAAGCAGAGGGTGGGGGATATGAGTGTTTCAGGGCCTCTAGCCCCTGCAAACAAACTCTAGATGGCTTTACATGGATACAAGAGAACTGAACCCAGGCCATCAGGCTTTACAAGCAAGTGCCTTTAGCTGCTGAGCCATCTCCACACCTTTTCTTTTTCTTTATTTTCTCTCCTTTCTTTTTTTCCTTCTTCTGCTTTATGACTCTTTTTCCTTCCATTCTTTTATCTTTCCTTCCTCTTCTCCATCCTTCCTTTCTTTGAGACAGGACCTCTCTACTCACTCTTTGGCCCAGGTTGACCTCAAATTCACAGTTCTTCTGCCTCAGCCTCCTAAGTTCTGGGCTGTTGCTACACTTTTCTTCCCCAATCCCAGTGTTTATAGATGGGTACTGCCTAAATATCAATTTTTTACTCTGGTATTTGCAGAATGTTTACTATGTTCTGGACATTCAGATACAGGGCATTCACTCCCCACAGAGCTTATCCCCACATCCATAGCCCATAAAGCGACCCATCTGAGTCTATTAGACTCAGCTGTGAAGGCTTCACACATAGGGCATGCCATGTCCCTGATCAACAGACAACAACCTTCACCCAGCTTGGTATTCTCTCTCTTTGGTCTTGATGCTTTCTGAGCTATAGTGAATGCAACACTCTAGCCAGAAGCATCACAATGGGCAGAAAGCAGAGAGGTTTATTACTCCCTTTAATGTAGATACATATGTGAGGTCTGTATGGGGTCAGCAAAGGGTGAAGGTGTTGGCATCATGACTTCTGATAGAACTCCCTTGGCAATCCAAGATCTTACTCTCCTGTGGGGATATCCTATGCCATGTTGAGGCTATTTTGAACTCAATGTACACATATTTTTTAAAAAATGTTTATTTTCCCATTTTCGTTGTTTCCATGCATGCATATTATGTAGTTTAAGCCTATTCTCCTCCAAAGTATATCTTAAATATCTTATCATATCCTCCAACTCACTCCTGCTTTCTATATGCATGTAGATTGCAATTACCGTTTGGACTTGAGGACTAGAGTCTATCTACCCAAAGGAGTTTCATCATATCAGATCCAACTCTTTAATATTTTCTTACCCACAAAGTTTGGCCAGAGTTCTAAAAAATGAACTGAGTTATCCTAGCCACTCCCCTACATGACTGTGTTTCCCATTGAATCAATATCAGTTCTTTAACCTCCTGAGAGGTTTCTCCAATGGCCCTATAGTTGGAAAACTATTCATATTTTCTTTGTCCATTTTCTAGAATGAAATATTATATTAGTCAAGCCCATTCAAAACCAGTCTCAGTCTTTGTTTCAAGTGTTTTGGTTTCACTCTGTGAAGCACTCGTCATTTCTTGTCCGTGCATCTGGGAGACTAACTCAATGGTGCGGTGGTGAATTTGTCTGCTGTCATTCTAAGAATGAGATGTGGAGGACACACCACAGCAGTTGGCACAGTGGGGACACTCTGGGGCTACATTGCTTGATGTCAACCCACAACTCCATACCTCAACAGCTGCGCTACCAGAGACAGACTCATCAGCACCCCGTGACTCAGTTTCCCCATCTGTAAGATGAGATAAATCATAGCCACGGTTCATAAGGTAGAGAGGTGAAAATGGGCTTTCTTGATGTCAGTAGGAGTACCTAGAATCTATATCAAATCGTCCAAAGGACCTCAGTAAATATTTGATGGCATTTATATTTCTTCTGGCATAGTCAGAACTCACCCAGGAACTAGAACAAGGTAGGCCGACAGGAAAACAATGCACTGAGCTGAGGAAGAAAGCTTTGTTTTATTTATTTATTATTTTTTTTTTGAAATGATCCCGCATGTCATTCTGTCTCAGACCTCAATGCCATCTCTTGTTTTCATCTCTCATGTTGAGAGAGGCTGACTTTCCAAAGACAATTGTGAGGGGACTGTGTGTGACTGATCAATCAAAAGTAGCCTCCTTGCTTGTCTTCTGAGACTCTGAATTAAAACCTCCAGGCAGGTTTCTGGGGAGGACAGCCCAGCGAGGGGGCGGGCAGCTACTCAGCCTTGAGTGGGGCTTTGATGACAGGGAAGCAGCAGAGATAAAAGACTCCTTCCTGGTAGAGTGAAATTAAAATGGGAAACATTTCATTAGGCCAAGTCCCAGCTAGAAGCCTTGTGCAGGCAGAGGCAGCAGAGGAGACAGAGGCCACCATGAGCTAGCTCTGTCAACAGGGAGAACTCTTAATGGGCCAGCAAGTCAGATGATCTACCTGAACCCTGTTGGGCTGACCATCATCCCAGCCCCTGAGAGGATCATTCACTTCAGGAAACACAAGCAAGGTCAAACTTGCAGAGTCGAATATTCGGCGCTTCTGGCTCCTGTCTGTTCTTCCCCTTTCCCTCCTCACTTTCCGAGTTCCATGTGCAGAGTCTCCAAGCTCTAAGTGACTGCATGGTCTGGGCACTTACTATCATCAAGCAGACCTTAGTTTCTTCTGCTTTTTCCTCACTGCTGCCTGCCAGGATCCTATTCATCCTTCAAAACCCGTAACCACTATCACTTTTTAAAAGCAACCTCTAGATTTTATCAGCCAGGTCCCATTCTAATCTGAATAAAGTGACATTACCATGCTCTTGGATTTTAGGCTGTATCAGGGACCTTGTAACTTAGGCCCTAGACTACCTTGTTCCCTCACCATAGTGTGTGTGTAGCCAGGAAGACAAGCATGCTGTCCATATTTTGTTTCCCACATAAGAATGCATCAGAAGAGGTTGGTGTTCCAAGTGACCTTGGGCTTCCGTAGTTGAGAAGTGGAGAATGGGTGGTTCATGGGTCACGTCTCCCATCTGTGCCATGGCAAACACTGTGGATCACTCAGGACATCACCTCTTTTTTTTTTTGTCATAGCAAACGCCATTTTTTTTTAGTTATGTACACAGTGTATACAGCCAAGTTGGTACCATTGTTATCCTCCTCCCTGTCCTCCCCTGATCCAAAGGGACCCTCCTCCTTGGGGAATATGGGTTGTGCATTGTGCGGTTAGCCATCAGCTATGGGTAAGAGGCAATGTCTCTGTACATAATGACCCAACGTGTGGCTCTAACATTCTTTCTGCCCCCACGTCCACAAATTTCCCTGAGTCATGTTGGGTTCATTTTAGGTCTGCTTCAGTGATGAGGTCTTGGGAGCCTCTGTGTCTCTGGATATCCAGTTAGGTAAAAGCTGTGTGTTCTCTGTGTCTATCTCCTTCACCCTTGTGCTGGTACCAGGTTCACCATGAAAGCAGAACTCTTGCTTATTTCCCCAATTACTCTTAGTCTCAGCTGGGGCCCTTTTGAGGTGCGATGGGCCGCTTCTCTCCTTAGGATCTGCGTCCTCTATTAAGACTGTGCTTTCAACTTCTCATCCAAACTGCTTCAGGGCTAGATTCAACGTTGACATGTTTGGGGAAATTCTTATGCTGTGTGGGGCTTACGTCCATATAACAAATTGAATTCAGTGACCATAGAAACTGTGGGGGTAGATTAATACTCAGGGAGCCTGTTCTGTAGAGATCTATGACGATGTATGTGGTGGCAAATCTCAATTATCAACTTGGCTGGATCGAGGAGATGAAGCTCTGGGCATTTTGTGGAGGAGCTCGTAGGCCAAATGAATTGAGGGGGAGATCCACCCAGCTGTGGTGGAACCACTCCAGCAGCTGGGGTCCTGGACTGAAAGAAAAGTACCAACTGAGCTGAGCACTAGCATTCACTGTTTTCTGCTCCCTGGCTGTGGATTGAGTGTAACTCGCTGTTGCCATGCTCCTGCCATTATGCCTTCTCCACAATGATGGACAATATACATGTGAAGTGTAAGCCAGAACAGGTCCTTTCTTCCTTCAGTTACTTTTCTCATGTATTTTTGTCACAGTAATAAGGAAAGTATCTAAAACAATTATACAGTTAATCATAAGACCCTTGGCATTATAGGAGGCTAACTCACCATGATGTCCATGACACGGCCACACAGTGGCTGTGCCCAGAAGACCTATGTCCACTTGATATCCCCCTAGTGAGGATTCTCAACTGCTTCTCCAGTGGGTTCTCCACCAAATCCAGTTCACACACTTGGAGTACAACAGGACCCCATAACATGACCACAGATGCATTAAGTGAACCTGTACAGAAGTAGGATCATCTACCAGCATGAGTGTCAAAGAAAATAGGAAAACATAGGTACAGGAGCTCATTGGTCTTGGCTATAAACTGACACAAATTCACGGAAACTCAAAATAAGCCAAGTACAGTAGGATAAAGCAAAACAAAAGAGAACCTGTTTGATTGAGGATAGAACAGAAGGCCTGCACTGGATGAATTCTGCACCACCACCATTGTAGAGGATGAAGGTAGGTCCACAGAAACAACATATTATAACCATGTCTGAAGGCCTTACCCCCAAATTCTCTGGCTGGGACCATTGTGGTGCAGCAGGCTGCATCCTCAAGCAGTGCTTTGGACAGAGCAGTCTACCCTGCATCCATGGTGTGGCTGTGAAATTAAATGCCAAGTGGGAAATGGGAATTATGTGAGGAAGTAACCTTCCCCAAATTTATACTAGTGCATTACATGGGACATTAATAGATGCAATGAAAAACAGGAATCTCTTGTTGAATTAGTCTAATTGATCTTTGTAAAATACTTAGGATCTGGGGATATAGCTCAGTTGGTGAAGTACTTACCTTGTAAATTGAATGTTCAACCTTGCAAGCACTGGGGAGACAGAGATGACAGGATCCCTGGGACTTTCTGGCCAGACAGTGTAGTACTAAGCCCGTGAAAGACTTTACCTCAAAATAAATAGAAAAGGTGGAGGAATGACACCTGAGTTCTTCTCTAGTGTCTGCACTTGTGTTCTCTGGTTTCCACACTCATACACATATGAGCACGCACATATATTTTCATGTACATGGACACGCAGGCATAAATGACTTGAATGTTTTAAGTGCTCTGCTAGGCATAGCACCTGCACAGACATGAATATGTATACATTCGTGCACACACATCTATACATGCATAAAAAGCAACTTGAATGTTTTAAGTATTCTAATAAATATTGCAACTTTCTCAAGAAAGAAGCACAGTGTTCAGAATCTTTTCAAATGCATCTTCATATATGATTATTTTGGGAACAACCTTGTTATAGGGACAGTGAATGATGAAAGTCTGATTTGAAAAAATGGTCATGGAGAAGAAATGACGGTGTAGTGTTCATCATTAAATGTGACATCTCTATCATACTGTCCAAGGCCCAGAGAACACCCTGGAAGAGGTGGTGGAAAGAATGTAAGAGCCAAAGGAAGCGGAGGTGTGCTTTGGAATGCTGTCCTCTAGACACTAAATGACCATTGAATCCATGACCTCACAGTGGCTGACAGCACCTACACAAGACCTGCATTCTATGAGGTCAAGAATAGAAGAAGGACTACTTGGAGAGCAGAGGGGCTCAGTGGAGGGACTAAAGGGGGAGAGGGACAAAGGAGAGTAGTGGGAAGGGATTTTGATCAAGGTGCATTGTGTATGTGTATGGAAATCATCAATAATATATTTTAAAAAGAAAGCAAAAATGCTCATGGAAAGAAAAAAGGACTTCGCAACCTCTTTG
Source organism: Dipus sagitta (assembly GCA_036346955.1). Taxonomy (NCBI): domain Eukaryota; kingdom Metazoa; phylum Chordata; class Mammalia; order Rodentia; family Dipodidae; genus Dipus; species Dipus sagitta. The sequence goes on along the minus strand of CM070781.1, from coordinate 107,488,072 downwards.
GTTTATATATTGGTACTATAACTTCCTTGTTATAGATGTCCACACTAGCAACTAAAACTCGTTGATTATCAGTTACTTTATCAAACAAGCATAATACTTATACCATGGAGTGATTTAATGAGCTGAAGTTCTCCAAGTTACTGAGATTCATGAATTCTTCTTAGATATTAGTTCCCTTGCCTCAACCCTGATGCATGATCTTCAGAGCTATTTTCTTAACAGCAGTGCTAGTCCCTTAAATTAAAATTATATTTTGCACTGTTTAATTGCTGTATAAACATTTTGGCTCTAATCCCCTATTTACTCAGCATTTATTCAAAATGAACTTTCTTTGCGTGCCAGAGACAATATGATGCACTCTTTTGAGAGTGCATGAAGGCTATTTTCCAACCCCTTGAGCCTTGTGATATTCACACTACTGAGGTCTGGCCATCAGAATGTAGTGGAGAGAATTGCACTGTTTCTAGGTTTGGACCTTAACAGATACACATAATCATCTATGTACTCTTGCTCTAGATTTTATGGCTGGTGATGATAGCTTCTCAGAAAGTATAGCCTGCATTGTTTGAGTACCATATGCAGAAGCCTCTCTCAGGAAGAGATAGTTTACACATATCAGCATTAGATCATGCATAAATGAAAACCCAACAAGTCCTATAGCTTAAGTGCCTAAGACGGTACTGCAAGTTCTATGCGTTCTTTCAATAGAATTTGGTCTGTGAGTTCTCATTCTGCACTGTTGCTATGTTGCACTGGGTAGATTCTTAAGGTCTGGGTTCTCCTGTGCAGTGTCACATGTGTATCTATCAGCTAGAGGCCAACTGAACATCCTCACTTATGATCCGTTGGAGAATCTGCTTCTCTTTTTCAGATAGATGTAGACCCTAAGGAGAGAGCCACCCCATCATACCTCAAAAGGGCTCCGGCTGAAACTAAGAAAACTTCGAGAAACAAGCAAGGGGGCTGTTTTTCCTGATGAACCGGACACCAGCACAAGGGGGAAGGAGATCAGCATAGAGAAAAATCAACTCCTACCAAATCAGAGAGCCAGAGCCTCAGAGGCCCTCAACACCTCATCACTGAAGCAGACCAAAAATGAACCCAACATGGCTCAGGGAAATTTTGCGGAAGAGGGGGCGGAAAGAATGTCAGAGTCACATGTTGGGTCATGATATGCAGAGACATTTAGCTTACCCATAACTGTGGGCTAACTCCACAATGCATGACCCGCATACCTCAACAAGGAGGGGCCAAGGGGAGGGGGTAGGTCACGGATGAGCCTAATAATGGTACCAAACTGACTGTATTTGCTGAATACAGAACTGACTAATAAAAAAAAAAAATTAAAAAAAAAAAGTCATTCCTGACAAATCAACATTTTGCCATTAGAGCAGAATCCATTCAGCTCTGTTTTGGCAAATATGTGACTTCCTCTCGGACTTAAAAAAAAAAAAAAAAAAAAAAGAGAACCACACTGCCTCCAGGCGTTGCCTTGTGTCTCTTTGAGTGAGGGTTTGAAGCATTCCCTGTGAGAACCAGTGGTCTAGGCTAACTGGCCCCGTGAACTGCCCACCAAGGTTCCCAATGAGTCGCCCAAATACTGAGCGCATGAAGCCACAGAGCTCATAAAACCGCTCCAGAAAGAGTGTAGGTGAAGAAAAGTCCCCAAGAACAGACCCTGGGAAACTATTGATACCTGCACAAAACCTGCATGACACTGGGTCCAGACACTGGGCCCATTAACGTACCAGAAGAGATGGAGGAGGCAGGCAAAAACTCCAAAAATGAAAAAGAGAAGGTACCCGAGTAGAAGAGGCATGTGTCAGAAAAACAAAGGGATTCACTGAAAGCGGGATGGGAAGGGGGGCAAAAGAAGGTAATGGGAGGAAGGGGATGATGATCAAAATACATTATACACATGTATAAAAATTGTCAATAAAAAGAATTTTAAAATATTTTATTTATTTATTTGCAAGAAGAAAGATATAGACAGAGATAGAGAGAGAGGGAGGGAGAGAGAGAGAGGGAGACAGATAGGGAGAGAGAGTATGGGCACACCAGCGCCTACAGCCACTGCAAACAAACTCCAGATGCATGTGCTAGGTGGGTACTGGGGACTCAAACCCAGGTCATTAGACTTTGTGGGCCATGCTTTAACTGCAGAGCCATCTCTCTGTCTGGCCCAATAAAAAGTTTTAAAAAGAATAGATGCTGTGTATCCTTTAAGACGCGATGCCCATGGAGAGAAGAAAAATAAGTCTAGGCCGTCTAATTGACAGCCTCCTGCCACACGTGGAGTCTCTTTTACTTACACCAGACATCTTCATCTGATGGCTGTCTGTGGGCTATTGAGGAGAGAAGCCAAAGTTTAAATTGTTCTTTTGATGCAGTCCGTATGCTGTCATTACTGCAGAGAAGCAAGTACAACAGCCATCAAAAAGTTCCAGAAGCAAATAATTTTGAAAGTATTTGCAAAATCAACTTCAGCTGAATATTTTTCCCTAGAGGGTATCTTAACACCTTTGACTGGAGTCCTGTGTTTATTCATCCCAGAAATGGGCAGAGAGTCAGTCACGCTTCCCAGCTTCTTGTTTTCTATAGCAAGATCCCTCTTGAGCTGTGCACACTGGGAAGCATGCGGCTAGCGGGCCAGTGAGAAGTGCCACATTACCTGCTCTAGCTTAGGAGTAGCAGCTTCATGGGATTTCATTCTGGTCTCTGTCAATGCTAGGCATGTTGGAGCAAGGCCATGATAAGAATACCACCCACCTTAGGATGATGTGAGAGAACACGGCATGTCCTACATACATTGTATGTTGACATTGTAATGAAACAGATCCTGGCTGGCGCTGTGATGATCTTGACTTGTGAACTGTGACCCTCAGAGCTTCATCTGTGAAATACAGAATATCTTCCTCATGGGGTTAAGAGTGCGTGAAGACAGAGCATGAGAACTGCTTAGCATGGCTGTTGATGTAAGAAGAGCTGGATGATCAACGCTGGCTCATGCCAGTGACACCCTTGCTACAGGTGCTGCATGGGAATCTCTTACAGAAAAGGAGTTGCTTATCTAACTTGCTTAAGTAGTCAATCAAAAATCCAAAGGGACAGCAGAGTAAAATGTTAAATAAATCCTGAGGAATAACGATGAAACATTCATAATATATGCTTTGCTCTAAAACATCTTTATAACTCTCAGAGGGATTAGTCCTTTTAATGTGTTATGTGAGGAGATGCTACAGGGGAAGGGAATATTGATCTGAAGGCCCTTTGGCAGTGACTTTCAAACATGGCTGTTCCATGCCACAGTTCCTGTAGGAAGTCACTGGAGGAAAGGGGGCTGTCACAGCCCCGGGCAGTACTCCCAGATTGTTATCATTTGTTGTGATTTCATTACCATAAAAGCTCTGAGACCTGCCCGGACCCACAAAGTTCACTCCCCACAGAGTTGGGGAACTACAGTGATGCATCCGAGTGACGGGAGTGTCATCCTCAGAGGTACAAGTGGCTTGTTTTCCCTAATGCTTTTGTCCCACATTTGAAGCCTTGATAAAGGTAATCTCATCGAGTTACATCTGGAGAATCATCACCCTCAACTCAAACTACAATAATACTTGATTATTTGCGGGCTCCTGTATCATGTGTTAGGTACAATATGTAAAGGGTAATCCCGGGCCTGACGACATCCTTGGTCAATAAAGTGCTTGCCTAACAAACATGAGGACCTGAGTTTGCATCCCCGGAACCACACAAAATGCTGGTCAAAGTAGCATGCGCCTGTAATCCCTGTGCTGGGGAGGCGAAGACAGGAGGCTCCCAGAGCTCACTGGCTATCCACTCTAGCCTGCTCGGTGAGCTACAGGCTAATAAAATACTGTAGCACTTAGTATGTCATTGCTGAGACAAAACATTCAACCAGAACCAGTGAGTGAGAGGACAGGGTTTATTTCCTCTCATAGCCTCTAGGGAAAGTTTCATGATGGCAGGGAAAGCAGAGCAGAAGCAGGAAGTTGGTTCACATCCTCACATCTCAGCAGGTAGAAAACAGCGGGAGTGAATTTGCCCTTGGAAGTGGGCTGGATTATAAAATCCCAAAGCCCACACCCAATGACATTCTTCATCCAGCAAAAGTCCACCTCCCCAAAGCTGCACCAGCTGAGAATTAATTTGAACACATGAGACTATTGGGGAACACTTTGTATTCAAATCACTGCCTAGATTATCTCAGAAAGAGGCAGACAGTGCCTGAGGTTGTTCTCTGACCCCTCCCCACCCCATGTGTGTACTTACTTGCACTTGCACACATGTGTGACCACATACATATCAGCATGCTTACATATGTAAAAGAGAATACTCTTAATAACTGGTTCTGTGAGTATTTTTTAATTGTTTTATTGTTGGTACTTATATGCTGAACACTGCTCATGCACAGTGGTAATGTCTTTCAGTCTCCGCTGTAGCAGGGAAAAGCTCTGCTCAAAGTAGCCGGAGTAAGAGAGGGAAATGATTGGGAATCCCACGGCTAGAATCTGCTTGGGATACAGTGACTCCAGAACATCAGAAGATGGCATTGGCATCAAGACTATTTTAACTGGGCATGGTGGCATATGCCAGTGATCCCAGCACTCAGGGGAATGAGGCAGGAGATCATGAGTTCTGGGCCAGCTTGGGCTTACACAGGAAGACCCTGCTGCAGAACAAAGAAGAAAAAGTAGAGTCCTTTGTTTCACAACGTTTCTACTGTTTTTTTCCCATCTTCATCATCTCAGGTGGACCCCTCCTGTCAGTGACAAAAAGCTTGCAAGTAGCTCTGGGCTTTTATTTATAGGACCTTAGCAGGCTGGGGAGATAGCTGAAGGGTTAAAGGCACTAGCATACAGGCCCCTAGGATTAGCCTGGAAACCACAAACCCTTCTTACCACTTGCTTCCACAAATATCCACAGATTGACTCTGATTAGATAAACCTGAGTCCCGATTCCCTGATCGGTCACTGTGGTTTAGGATATCGAAGATGCTGACTGGCAAGTTAGGCCCATTTCCTACTTGGTATTTGTCCCAAAGGGAAATCTACACTGACGTGATGGAACAACAACAAAATTCAAAGGAATACATGCTGGGTGAGCTTTGCAAAGTCATGGAGCCTGCCTTCATGGTTTTCCTTCCCACTGTCTTTAATATTAGAAGTACTCAGTGTGTTCTGGAGTTGGGGAAAGAAAGCTCGTGGCGAGTGTGCCTGGATGTAAACTCGGAAAGATCCTTCCAATGAACTCCTAAACATACAGGTTTCTGTCAAGAAATGACATGCACTATTTGTTTATGTGTGTGTGTGGGGGGGGGCGGGTATTTCCTAAGAAGGTAGGAAGGATCAGGATAGGAGAAGAGAAGAAAAATTCTAGCACTTACTAATTTCATTCTAAATCCATTGGAACTCAGATCTGAACCCAGCTAAGTATACTCACTCCACCATGACCTCTGGACAGAGCTCTTTCCATGCCTTGGTCCGGCTACTTTTCAGTGGAGTATCACGGTGATTTTAGTAATTATAGTTCTTAGTTTAATCAACAGAGATGGACAATAGCTAGCAGAAAAGGGATTTACTGATGGGCTGCTTGAATTATTCATGGGATCTCTAGGAAAGCGAGAGAGGTAGGTTGAAAGGCAGAAGATAGGAAGTGGGGCAGACTATGCCTCTACTAAACTTAGAGCCCAGCTCTAGGTTGATGATGTCAGTGGCATGAAATACTAGCTAGCCTGGCTAACCCTTACCATTGCTAGAGCTCCCTGCAGAGATCTCTCAGCTTTTACTTTCACAAATAGAACCACTAGTGGTACCATCCTCATGGGTGGTGGACGTGGTAGTCTTCTTGGACTCTCTAGCTCCCAGAATGATGTGGGATACATCTGATTCACTGTGTCTCAGTCTTGAGTCACAATCAAGGTCAGTGGTTCTTCTCTTGGGTGAGTAGCCTGTAGGGGACATTTGGCAATGCCTGGAATTTTGGCTTTCATTCCAGGGAGAGGGGTCCTACTAGGATCTCAGTACTGCTCAGTAGCCTCAAATGCACAGGATAGCCTCCCACAATAAATGGCTGTCAAGTCTACAATGCCAATAGGGTCTGGGGAGATGGCTTAGTCAGTAAAGTGATTGCCTTATTAGCATGAGGACCTGAGTCTGAGCCCAAGTATTCATGTAAAAAGTTGGAGGTGGTAGTGTGATGGTGCATGTCTGTGATCCCAGTACTGGAAAGGCAGAGACAAGTGGATCTGTGGGGCTCACTGGCCAGATAGTGTAGCCCAATTGGTGAGTGTTAGACCAATGAGAGACTCTGTCCCCCAGAAACAGTGGATAGCATTTCTGATTATGACAGCTGAGGTTGTCCTCTGGTCTCCACATGGATGCATACCTGCATACAGACATGCACTTTCATAAACATAGTTGCATTGAATATTTTTATTTATTTGAGACAGAGAGATATAGAGAAATAGGCAGGTAGAGACAGAGAGAGAGAGAGTAGATGCACCAGGGACTCCAGCCATTGCAAACAAACTCCAGATGTGTGTGCCTCCTTGTGCATCTGGCTTATGTGGGTCCTGGGGAATCAAACTGGGTCCTTTGGCTTTGAAGGCCTTAGCCATTAAGCCATCTCTCCAGCCCTGCATTAAAATATTTTTAAATACTAATATATCAATAGGACTGAGACTAAAAAATCCTGCTGCAGCTGGAAAAATCTAGAGTGTGCATGCTCTTTTGTGAGAGAGAGCCCTAAGAGCCACAAGAGCCTCTCCCAAGACACCTTAGGGAAGAGAGAATTCCTAGCCAAAGGAAGGGAAGATCTGATATAAGAAAGCAAATAGTCCCAGTGTAAGTGGAGGGTGCCGAGTCATCACTCCTGGTTTCCTAGGGTCCCCCTAGCTTGTTTTCACGTTTGCTGGCTCCAGTCCAACCTCAGCCCTGGCAAACCCATTGCCCTCCATCTTACCCACTGTGCAGCTACTTGCTTTTCTTCCAACTGCTCTGGGGCCCCGTGGCTCATAGAGTCTGAAACCATGTTTAAGAACAGCCTAGTTCCAGTATCCTCTGCCTTTCTTTGTGGTGCTCTGGACAAACTTTCCAGTCCCACGAGAAGAGAAGACAGCTAAGTGATGTCACACCAAAAGTCCTCATGTGTCACTTCTTGCTTCCAATCAGGACACAACCACCCAGGGATAAAGAGGCACTCTTGAGTACAAGATGCTAAATCTAAGCAAAGTGAACGAATGGTCCGAGCTAGGAACCTTGAATGACCCAGATGAAAGGAACTTTTTAAGCCATTCATGTTGTCTTATATCTTGTGTGTATAAGTATGTGTTCATGTGTGTGAATGCAAGCATTGTGCATGTGTGTTGGTCAAAGGGCAATGTGCGGCATCCACTGTCTCCTTCAATCTTGTTTGAAGCAGAATCTCTTGTTAACCACTGTGTAGACCAGGCTAACTTCCAGGGATTCTCCTGTCTTTGCCTTTCATCTTTCTGTAGGAGCATTGCAATTACAGACATGCACTAGCTTATCTGAGGATACAAACTCAGGTCTTCACACTTACATGGCAAATACTTTATCCCCTGAGCCATCTCCCCAGCCCACCATTCACTTTTTGGCTCTTGTGATTCCATGAAGAATGAAACAGCCAGTTGGCCAAAACAAACCATGTAGTTGGGGACATAAGAAAGGAATTGAAATTCCAAATAGAGGCATGATCCCATTTCTCTAAGCATCTGGGCTTCAGGAAACATGTGGGCAGTTCAAAAAGAACTTTTTAAAATTTATTTCTATTTTATTTATTTATTTGTTTTTCCTTTCAGTGTTTTTTTTTTTTTTAATTTTAGAGAGAGAAATAGAGAAGGGGAGAGAGAGATAGAGACAATCAAGTCTCCAGGGCCTCAGCCACTGCAATTGAACTCCAGAAGTTTGTGCCACCTAGTGGGCATATGCAACCTTGTGCTTGCCTCACCTTTACGCATCTGGCTTACATGGGATCTGGAGTCGAACATGGGTCCTTAAGATTCACAGGCAAGTGCCTTAACAGCTAAGCCATCTCTCTAGCCCTTGAGAAAAAATTTAATAAGAAGGAAAAGCTGGTGAATGTGGTGTACATTTATAATCCCAGTGCTTGGGGTGGGGGTTTCAGGAGAATTGACAATTTGGGGAAAGCCTGGCCTGTATAGTGAGCTCATGTTGAAAGAATAGAAATGGAAAGAAGGAAGGAAAGAAGGAGGAAGAAGGAAGGAAGAAGGAAGGAAGGAAGGACAGGAGGGAAGGAGGGAGGGAGGGAAAGAATCAAATATACAGTGTTTTCCTTATTGTGTGTATATGTGGTGTACTTTTGTGTATGCATGTTCATATATGTGTTCAGGTACGTGTTTGTGTATATGTGTGTGTGTATGTGTGTAAGCCACAAGTTGGTGTTGTGTGTCTTCTTCAATAACTTTCTTATTTTTTGAGGCAGGGTCTCTCACTGAAGCCAGAGCTCACTGATGTGTCTAGCCTAGCTAAGCCAGCTATAAATCCACCTGCCTCTGACTCCAGAACATGTGGATAACAGGTGTGTGCTGCCACACCTGACATCTACGTGGGTGCTTGCATGTTATGTAAACATGCAAGTGTTTTACTGACTGGGCCATCTCCCCAGCCCTGCACAGTGTTTTTGACTCATAACCTGTAAGAGACCATACAAGGCAGCCATATCTTACCTCCAAATCATCCTTAAATGAAAATGCATTCCAGACTTTCTGGAAAGCCAGCAAATGAAACACTTTTTTCAGCTCAGCAAGCCTCTTGGTGTCATTTCAAAATTGCAGCTGACACTTTAATATTTAAACAGAACAGGAGAGATATGGATTATTTATTTTCTTTTACTTTAATTTTACTTCTGAACCAGCTTCCAAGTTTTTTTTTTTACTTTAAAACAACAAGCCCTTACATTTTAACAGCAGCTTCTGCTCAATTCGTCAGGTTATGAATGTTAACCTGACACTTACAATCCACAAACGCCTTCCTCAATGCCGTTACCCCATCCTCTTTCTCCACATTGCTATGAAATTACACTGAAAATATTTTTTGCTCTGGGCAAAACTCGTCATATAGAATTTGACTATGATCTATATATTTATGGAGGAAAATTAATCTTCAATGCTTCAAACTTTTTATGCCTCATAATTTTATCAAAAACGTCCAAATACATCATAATGGAGCTGCCAAAGACATGAAAAATGTCCCAATTTCTTTCTAAGCTTAAAAAAACTCAGAGTCACACGCTTGGGACGCCTTTTCGAGGCATTGTCTGGTCCCACTGCTTCGAGGGACTCAGCTGCTGTAAGGAAAGTGGATGGAAACCTATGGGTGGAAGAATCCTTGCGGCAGGCTGTTTAAGGTCAGCTGTGGATAAGTGCTCAGCGTCATTCTCTTGGCTTCAAAGACTGGAAAGCATTGTTTACCAGGTACTAGACATGCTTCAAATCCATATCAACACGAAGTAAAATATAACTGTTTAATGTTACATATGACAGAAACCCTAACTCATCAACATTAGAGAAACAAAATTCCACCAGGGCTGGGAATAATAGTTCATTTGGGAAAGTGCATTACTTATAAGCACTGGGGATCTGAGTTCGATGAGCCCAGAACCCATGTGACCCAAAGCTGGGCTTGCCGATGTGCTCCTATAACCCCAGTGGTGGGGAGGCAGAGCCAGGTGCGTCCCCAAGGCTCACTGGTCAGCCAGCTTAGCCTACTTGGTGGGTTCGAGGCTAATGAGAGACCCTGTCTCAAATCAAGTGGATGACACTTGAGGAATGACAAATGAGATTGTCCTCTGTCCTTCACATGTGCATGAACACACACATACACACACACACACACACACACACACACACACACACACACATACACTATCCATAGAGTTATTCCAGTAAATATAAAGCTCAAGTGTATCACTGGCCTCAACTCATATACTTCAATCAAATTTCCAAAGAATAGCCTTAGGCTTCTAGTCCTTCCCTTGTAGACCGTGACCTTCTTAGCTCTATTTCAAAAGGCCCTGAAAAGACTGATTGGCTCAGCTCAGGGCTCATGTCTGTCTCAGAGCCAATGACTGTGGCCCATGAGCTAGAGCCCAGTGATTTGTCAGGAGGGAAGGCAGAGACAGGATCAAGGCTGTGGGAAGAATGTTCAGAAGAGAAGATATAATGCGTAGACAAGTGCGGGAACACCTACTACCTACCACTGGTGTGGAGTTTGGATGGCAGTACTTCCACCCATAATTTATGAAGCTAATCTTCACTAAAACTGCCAGAAAGAGTATTTTCTTGGGCAGGCTTTACATTGATCTGACCTTAGATTTGCGCTTATGCATGGATCAAAAGTAAAATGTCTCAGGCTAGAGAGATGGCTTAGCAGTTAAGGCACATGTCTGTGAAGCCTAATGATTCTCCAGGTCCCACGTAAGCCAGGTGCACAAGATGGTGCATGCATCTGGAGTTTGTTTGCAGTGGTTAGAGGTCCTGGTGTGCCCATTCTCACTCCCCCCTCACTTTCTCTGTCTCTAATAAATAAATAAATGAAAATAAAATCTTCTTTTTAAAAAAGTAAAATGTCTCTTTTTCTAAATTAGACAACAGTGTAAAATTCTCTGTATTTCTTCCTGTCCTCTGCTGAATTCACCCCCTTCACCTCTGGTTATTTACAGGGATTCTTCTGAATGTATTTTTATGCCCAACAAGGAACTAAAAAGGTATTCCATAGTAAAATCTTAGCTGTTTGTTGCTTGGAAGTAACTACAAACTGGGCATGTTCTCTTCTAATTTTAAATGTTGCAAGAAGAGAATGAGATTTGACTCTGTGATTTCCCTTTATATGTGGGCCCATGCATCCAGTTGTCAAATACTTAGTGAGCACCTATGCTAGGAGTGAGAGATATGGGTCAACTCAGTCCTTCTCTGCTGACATGTGCAATCTAGTACAGAAGATTCACTGTTCCAGTAAGTAGTCTCATAGATAATGTGGATACCTGTTAGCACAGGTCTGGAGGGCAGTGGTGGTCATGGCAGGACATAGTAATATAAGAGCTACTACAGAGAGGAAACGGTTCTTGTCCGAGGAAGGCATTAGTTCTGAAGAAATGCTTATATAGTGATGTGAAGGAGAAAAGACAAAGGAGACATATGTAAAGTTCTGGAAGGCTGGTGATATGGCTCAGTTGGCAGACTGCTTGCCTAGCATTCAGGTTTGATGCCCAGCACCATATAAACCAGGCACGGTGGCACATGTCTGTAATCCCTGTGCTTGGAAGGTGAAGGCAGGAGGATCATAAGTTCAGATCATTCTCAGCTACCTAGCAAGTTTGAGGCCAATTCGGGCATCATGAAACCTTCTGTCACAACAGCAAAATGAGGCTGGGTAGACGGCTCAGTGGATAAAGTCCCTGCCATGAAACTCTGAGTACCTGAGTTTGGATCCCCAGACTCCATGTAAAATTCAACACATACCAGATATGCAAATTAAAATAAAAATGAAGTAAAGCTCTTACTGAATGTAATTTTCTTTATCCTAATTGAGGCAACTGGGTTTTCAACAATACTTGCAAATTTTCATCCACATTGCAAAATGTTCCCTGAAAAATATCATACACTACCTACACAAGACCATCATAATAGGAGGAAAAGATGATGACATCAAAATAAAAGAGAGACTGATTGAGAGGTGGAGGGGATATGATGGAGAGTGGAGTTTCAAAGGGGAAAGTGGGGGAGGGAGGAAATTAGATGGGATATTGTTTACAATCATGGCAGTTGTCAAAAATAAATAAAGAAAGAAAAAACTCATACAGTGAAGGAAAAAAATTGGTTTATATGCCCTTCTGGAGCTAGAGAAATTGCCTAGTGGTTAAGGCACTTGCCTACAAAGCCAAAAGACTCAGGTTCAATTCCCCAGAACCCACATAAGCCAGATTTACAAGGTGGTACATGCATTTGGAGTTCATTTCAACAGCTGGAGACTCTAGTGTGCCCATTTATTTTCTCTCTCTCTCTGCACCTTTCTCTCTCAAATAAATAAATAAAAACAAATAATAAAATATTTTTTAAAGAAAGACTCTGGGGACTTTAAAAAATGTCCTTCTGTGGCTCACAGGCATTTTTATAAGAAGGTTTTCTTTGTTTTGTTTTGTTTTGTTTTGTTTTGTTTTATGGTGCTAAGAATTGAATCCAGGGCCTTTCATATGTTAGTCAATAACTCTACCCCTGTTGCATCTCTAGCCCTTGAGAAGCTTTTGTAAAAATAAGAAATGTATATTATACAATACTACATGTTTAGTAGCCATTGATTTAGAAAGCTCATAAAGGCAAAATATTATAAGCTTGATGTTTTACCAATACTATTTATCACAGAACTTTTGATTGTTTGAAGTTAGTCAGAATACACACACAGACATTAGACATATTGCTGTGCTAGAGACAGCTTGCAGCTCACCTGAAGACTGAAGAACTTGAAGGACAGACTCATGTAGAGCATGCTCAGCCCTTGGGAGGCAGCAGCTCACAGGCTGTGAGCAAAGGGAGACATCTGTTTCTTGTTTGTTCTGCTCCACAGCCATTCATTTTGTGAATACGCCCAAACCCCTGTGATAATGATGTACCTGTCAATCCAAGAGTCTGCTTCTACAGTGGTCACATCAACCAGGCTAGCCAGAGTTCCCTTAAGGGATTGACATGGAGGAATTGACATGCTGGAAGGAGAGCCTCTCCCTTGCTTCCTTCCTTCTTTCTTTCCTTTCTTCCTTTTTTTTTTTTACTTCCTCCTTTTCTTCCTTTCATCCTTGTTTCCTCCTTATTTCTTTCCTTTCTTCCTTTTTTACTTCCTCCTTTTCTTCCTTTCATCCTTGTTTCCTCCTTCTTTCTTTCCTTTCTTCCTTTCTTACTTCCTCCTTTTCTTCCTTTCATCCTCACTTCCTTCCTTCTTTCTTTCTTTTTATGCTTTTTAATTTTTTATATCTTATTTATTTATTTGCGAGAGAGAGAGAGAAAGAGAGAGAGAGATGAAAATAGAAAGAGAAAGAATGGCCATGCTGGGGCCTCTAGATATTGCAAATGAATTCCAGACCCATGCACCACCTTGTGAACCTGGCTTACGTGGATACTGGGGAATTAAACCTGGGTCCTTAAGCTTTGCAGGCAAGCACCTTAACTGCTAAACCACCACTCCAAGCACTCCTTTCTTACTTCCTTTTTCTCTTTCCTCCTTCCCTTCCCTTTCCTCTTCCTCCTTCCCTCTCTCCCTCCTTCCTCATCCTCCTGAGCAGCTGTGATTATAACCTTATACCACCAAGCCCCAGGGAAAGCACGCTTCCTTAAGTTCCCTGAGCCCGACACTCTATGTGCCATGGAAGCCTGTGTTGTTGAGGTCATCTCCTCTCATCTCCACCTGGGAATACAGCCAAGAGCACAGAGTTATACAGAGGTTCACAGTCCTAAGAATCTCACGGGAGCTGTGGGTTTGACTAGGCTGGAGACTAATTAGCCTTCAGACTTCCTGAGTGGATGAACTAATGAGTTCCTACCCTTTCCAACACCTGAAGATGATTTAAATTGGTTCTCTGCCACCTGAAGCTGAAAGCGTCCTGACCCTTACTGTAATTTCTGCAAGTCCAAACAATTGCATGCTTGTGCCTATAATCAGACTCAAAGACATCTTTACTACAGAGTTAGCTATTACTCAGTCAAGTATTACACTGGGTGTTTTAGTTATTACAATAGAGCCAATTATTACATTGAATTAACTATCACACAGGGAGGCAGTTATCACACACACACACACACACACACACAGTTATTACACAGAGCCCATTCTTATTCCTATAGTAAATTGTCACAGATAGTCACTACTAACTCACAGGGAGTGAGTTATACAGAGTCGACTATTACCAGTCACACAGGAGTTAATTACAAGACAAAGAGTCAAGTACTACATTGTGTCAATTATTACATGGAGATTCAGTTATTACATGGTACCCTTTCTTGCACAAAATGAATGATGACACAGCTATCACACTGAAAGTCAGTTATTACACAAGGAGTCAGGCATGACAGTTAGTGATTATGTAGACTCAGTTATCACACGAAGACTCCCAATGGTCTCTCATCACACGCAGTCCCCACACATTTGAAAACTCTCTTAGTTTATCCAGAGGGATTACCACATCATGGTCTCCCAAATCTAGTCATTTTGGGCAACTATTCTTGATAATCAGTACTAAGAAGAAGATTACATGATGCCTGGGGAGAAGTGCAGTGTGCAGGGACAAGTTATGGAGAGGCAGTTTCCAAGAATGAAGATATCCATTCACCAAAAGGTCTAATAGTATTTTGTTTATTGGAAGAGAAACAGGAAGTAGAACATTGTGGATGTATAGTAGTACATCCTTAGTCATACAAATGTAGCATTGTGAACGAAGTTATCACAATCCTTTAAACACACATGCAAACATGAATACACACACACGCACAAGTATAGAAAGTACACACTTAGGCAATAACAGCACACAGCCTCTGTGGATAGCCAACTGTTTTCTGATTGAGCACGAGGGCTGCTCAGTGGGAGAGAACTCCTATTTGGTACTGGAAACCAAGTCAAAATCCCATGGTGAGGAAACTCATTGGCTCTAGAGAGAAGCCCCCACTGCCCTCTGAAGAAGAGTGGGCTTGCACACCAAAATGTCTCTTAAATAACTTTGCATATCTTTCAACCCAAGCTGCTTCCATTCTTGGTTGGGTAATCTGTTTTATTTTATAGACTGCAGATGAAATGGAAGAAAACCAAGAGCCATCCATAAGACAAGAAGATAGCTGACTGCCCACCATGAGACATGCCACCTTTACCACATCTGCCAGGGCCCAAGAGAAAATGCTGAGGAGGCAGTGACATAAATACTGATCTCACTGCCAGCCTGACAATCAGCTCCAGGGTGATGGTGACAGACATGGTGATCAATCAAAACCCATCAAAGCAGGTATCCAGAAGGTACAGGGACTCAGCACCAAGTTAGATAGTCAACAGGCCTGTCATGGCTCAGGGAACATTGCAGAAGAAGGGGTGGAAAAATTGTAAGAGCCACGGAATGGGTTATAGTATTCACTGTGGGGTCATTAAGGCCTCATGTGAGGTACTGGGTAAGGGTACCACAAGGCAGTGTAACCTGTATATATATATATATATATATATATATATATATATATATATAAATGTACACACATACATATGGATTTTAACAATGGTGGACATGTTCTAGAATCCTCACCAACCAGTACAGTAGCCTCTAGTCACAGATAGCTACCTAGTCCCTGTCCAATTGCAAGTGAGACTGAGGAAATGAGCAACTTACTTCACTTAACTTTGATTACTTTAAGTAGATATGATTAGTGGCTAATATACAGAAAGTTCGTCCTCCAGAACACATTTACCTGGGTTCAAATCTCAGTGTGGCCATCTGTCACCTATCTTACTTTGACAAATTGTTTAATTTCTCTGCTTCAGATTCCTCTCAATAAAATAGGACTCATATTTGCACCTACTTTATATTTCCATCTCTCAATTGTTTTGTTTTTTCCTTTAAAAAATCCTTTAATAAGCTGGGTGTGGTGGTGCTCACCTTTAATCCCAGCACGTGGGAGGCAGAGGTAGGAGGATTGCTGTGAGTTCGAGGCTACCCTGAGGCTACATAGTGAATTCCAGGTTAGCTTCAACTAGAGCAAGACCCTACCTCGAAAAACCAAAAAAAAAAAAAAAAAAATACCCTTTAATAATGTATTTTCTTCTTGAAAAAGAAACTGTTAAACACATGAACTTTGCCCATTTCTCTCACATAACTACTTCCTTTTTAAATTTTTTTTTGCAAAGCCCTGAAGAGCCCATGTTTCTGCTTGTGCGGGATATGTAAATCTGCACTCATAATTGCCTTGATGAAAAGAGTACATGATAAGTCTTAATACAACTGTGAGCTCTGAAACCAAGGACTCATTTTAAGCAGCAGATGACATTAACCTGTGTTCCCAGGAGTGTATCAGGATTTTCAAAACAGCAGCACTTCCCCTCATACTGCATGCATACAAATGGGACTCAATTTACTGACAATGGTATTCTCAAGCACAATACCCATTGCATCATTAAGAAATGTATTGGGTCTATTACTAATTTAACACTGTTCAGGGTTCTAATCAAAAAGCTCCATGTCACCCCACAGTGAAGCTATCAGATTTATGCATTGTAAATACAAATATATTTTATTCATAATGGAGTCTTGCAACTTCAATTATGCAGTAAATATTTATTTGGAACTCATTCTTTCTCACCAATTTGATGGCCATCATTAATTCATGTGAAACTGATTAAGTTTCTTGTAGGGCTCCAGTAAACACCTTAGAAGACAAACTCAATTTGTAAGGACAAAGTTACTATTATTATTTCAAATGAAAAAAAAAAAAACCCAAATACTGCTGGACTAGATAACTTCAGGGCTGACAATAAGCAAAATAGTAAAGCAGACTAAGTTGATTTGTGATAGTAAATTTTGTTACCATTGTTAATACCCTCCACTCTGATATCCAGGACTGGGTATTCAACATGCATGTATGAGTCACTTTTACTAAGGCTGTGACAAATATACCTGACCAAAACACAACTTAAAGTAGGAAGGGTTTCTTTTAGCTTACAGTTTAGGGTTTCAGTCCACCACGCGGGGAGGATATGAAGGCAGAAGTATGAAGCAGATGGTCACATAACATCCACAGTCGGGAAGCAGAGAGTAGTCAGTGCTGTGTTCAGTTTGCTTTCTCCTTTTATTTCAGTCTGGAATCCCAGCCCATGGGATGGTGCTGTCCTAGTTACAGTGAGTCTTCCCACCTTAGTTAGGAATGTCTGGAAACATCCTCAAAGACACAGCCAGGGGTACTTTGTATAGGTGACTCTCAATCTAGTTGACAATGTAGGTGAATCATCATCACACTGTTCATACTCTACTGCATTTCCTTAGTAGATCTATCATCTAGTCAGTTTCTTGGTCATATCTAGAGATTTCCCATCCCTTACCTTAGGAAATCAGCAAGTTCTGTTGGTTCCACTTCCTGCATGTAACTAAAATTCTCTAACATCTCACTAGGTAGCAACTCTATAAGGTTGCCTAAGACATTCCCAGTTTAGCAATGACAGTACCACAATCCTAAGACCCGCCCCCCCCGGCTTCCATTCCAGATAAATCAGAATGGTAGGCAGGAGCTGTGTCTTTTTAACATAGAAAGTTTTTCATCTTAGGAACTCCCTTCAATCTTTAGTAAGTGGAAGGCTGGTCACCATACCTGTTGCCCCTCTCATTTCTACCTGCACAACCAGTTGCTTCTCTCAACAATTTCCAATGTCTTCCATTTCTGTGGTCAAGTTTATGCCCAAATTATATTATCCTCTTGCTTGGAACCCTTTATTACATTGGATTGAACAAGTGAAACATGTTAAAGTAGTTTGCAATCACTGAACACAGACAAGTGCCCTAGAAACATACTCCATGGGTAGATCTGGTGGAGGAATGCCCATTGTTGGGCTGAGGCTATAGGTTTGTTGGGAGAGGGCTGGCTTAGCATTATGAAGCCCTGCATTTGAGTCCTAGCACTATATAAACCAGATGTGACGATGCAGAAGGATTAAAAGTTGAAGGTCACCCTTGCCTATTTAGTGACTTCAAGGCCAGCCTGATTACATAAAACCCTGCCGCAAAAACAAGTACATTAGTATCTGTATCACCTGGATTTCCCAGAGTAACAGTGAATAGACCGTAGAGAGAGATATCAAAGGACAACTGAGAATAGGGTTCATGTTAGATGGTGGCCAGGATCTGCCAATGACATGCTGGGATTATAGGAAGGGTGATGTTGTAAGATAGTGTGAGTCTGAGAATTGGTGGGCCAAAGTTGAGTCCTGGTTGAAAATCCTGAGAACCAGGATACAAGGACAAGAGACCATAGTCACCCCTATTTTAGAAGAAAGACCAAATTCTCTCTTCTTACACCTTTTTGTTCTATATGGGTTCATAAAAGGTTGTTTCTTGTCCTTTTGACCACTCACTCTGAAGCCATTGTGATTCTCATGTGACCACATGAGCAGGAATCCAAGGAGAGTCTGTTTTGTAAAGAAACATAGAGAGCCATTTTTGTTTGAGTCACTCCCACCCACAGTCTGCTGCTATTATCTGGATCCCAGCTAAAATGTCCTACAGAAGAAGGTGAAAGAAAACATAAGCAGACAGCTAGCCAATCATGCAATTACAGGGTAAGATAGTAAAGGTTGAGGAAGAGATGCACGCTTGATAGGGCATTCTGAAAGGCCACTGGGTAACAAAGGGAATAAAGTGTAGGAATGAACACTAGTCCTGAGAAAGGGAATACTGGGTAGTGGCTTTGCGCAGGTACCACCAACAGGCAGGATCAAGAGCAGAAAGGTCAGGAAACTATGAAATGATTTTTCTTAAATTTTGTTTGGGGTTGATGCAAATGCATTTAATGGTCATAGAGAACAGCCAAGTTTCTTCTGTTTTCTTGATGCCATGTCTTCGTGAAATGTACCCAGGCATGACCTGGAGTGTGTGTGTGCTTCAAAGACAACCATTTGACAGGTCATCAAAGCAGTTGGTTGGAACACTTGTCCCAGGAAAGGATGGCAAGAGACAGGCAGCCCCCCGGGGTTCTCAGCGTGGTCTTCCCAAGCCCTTGGACTCATCCGATTTGAAGACTGAGCCCTGGCAGATTCTCTTATCATGCCACACAGACTGTGGCAGCTGTCAAATCTCCTGGCTTCTCTGAAGTGCTGCCCAAAGCTGTCCCTATAACCACTGATGTCCTCCAGAAGAAATGGTCCCGAGCTATTGTATGACATACTAGCTTGCTCCTGAATTCTACCTTCCTCCCACATAGCTGACCCAAACCTTGTCAACTCTTCTTGATGAACTCACATGTCACTTCCAAGTTTAGATTCTGTCCTGATCAAAAGATACCAGTTCTTCCTGTTACAGACACACAGGGCTTCTCAACGCCCTGCCAATGTCTTGTAGCAGGAGATTAGTGCATGCCTGAAATGTTTTTTAGGATGTTACCTTCATGAAGTCCATGTGATTTTGCCAAAGAAAAGATGTTTAAAAATGGTAAAAATCCTGAATTTCCTACAAATATAACATTGGAAATGTAACGTGAACATGTGACAAACATTCTGGGTAGTCCTTTAAGTAATGCGGGAACCTATGGGATCTTGAAAGTGTTTCAAAGAAGAATCCAAAGGACAGGTGAAAGTAGATAAGCATCAGTAATATTGGAAGTAATTTACAAGAAGAAGTATAGCTGGTGAAACCGGTCAATATCTGTGGGCAAAAATCCATTGCATTTCATGGGGTATAATTTGCATACTATGAATAATAATCATTTGTATTACTATCAGTGTTCTACAATTAACAGAACTGAAAACAGCCCAAAGACAGGGCAAGAGGAGATAATAAAGGAGAAAGTGCCAGACAGGATGCACGCTAATCTACTTGGTTGATGTTAAAGTGTTTCCCAAAATTTTCCCAGTTTCCCAGTCTTTTAACTTCTTTATGGAGTGCTGAAAATAGGGTAGATATTGAATAATATGTATTAAATGGGAAGAAGGTTTTTGGATGGCTACTGAAAGAAAATATATTTCCTATCTAGCTTGTTGTACACAGCACTAACCTAGCATGTTGCCTTGGAAGTCGTGTCTTCTATGGCTGATGGGGAGATGGGAAAATTCCACCAGGATCCTGGGAGGACACTCATCCTCAAAGAGACACTTGGATCCATAATAAATTGCCACTGACTAAAGAGAAAAGCACACAGACTCACACAGAGAGACACATGTACAGATGCATGTGCACGCACTCTCACACCCTGCTGTGATTATGAGTGACCAAATATGAGTTAGGTGGGGTCTGGGAAGATGGCTCAGTGGCTAAAAGCGCTTGCTTGCAAGACTGCCAGCCTGAGTTCTGTTCTCTATCACCCACCAAGACCAGATGCAAAGTGGTGTATGTGTCTGTGATCCCAAAGTGCCTGTGACAGTGTGAGGAAGAGCAGGAGAATCTGACAGCTCATGGGCCAGCTAGACCAGTGCACGCACAGCCTCACGCCAGCCAGAGAGAACTTGTCTCAGGCAAGGGAGAATAGGAGAAGAGGTCTTCAGACCTCCACATGTGAACCATAACATGCACATGCACACACGCATGTACACACACACACAATTAAAAATGGGATAGATATTATGAGTAACTAAATGATAAGATAACATTCCAATATGAGTGCAAGACTAAGAGTCTGAGAATGGGAAAGTGCCAAATGTTTTGAGACTAAGAAGATAAAATATCCACTCCAAATCTAGGTTTTAGAAGTGTGCACACAATAAAATGAGTAACATCTCCCCACCCCCCCAAAATAAAAACTGTTTCAGAGTATCACATATTCCACACAATAAAATCTCTCCCTTCCCTTTTATGGTGTCTATGAACATTTTTCAGTTACAGATCCCATCACCTGTCTGAAGACTTCTCCCTCCCTCCTGTTCTTTCCAAGACCCCAGGAGGAAGCCCAACAACGTGTTCCTAGGACCATGCATTTTTTTTTTAGCAATGTCAAAGAAAAATACCTTTCTACCCATTGAGGCTATTGATTATGGTCCATTGATTCCCTCCCTGACACTTTTTGTTTGATAGTATTGAGATGACACGGGCATTTTTTGTATCCAGCCAGAAGAGTCTGAGCTAGGGATGCGTCTTCTTGCGGGGGTGGGGGAGACACAATGTACTGTTTTAGCTTTCTGTTGCATCCATGGGGAATCAAAAGACTGCTATGTGCCAGTATAGGAATTACCTCAAGGAATATGAATCCTAATCACCAGGAGCAAATCTCCATGTGCCACGGGCATGATTGATCTCTGTAGTTAATTTGATTGTGTCTACAATTGCTTAGAAAACAAATCCCTGGGCATATATGTGAGGGATTTGGGGGATTAGGTTTATTGTGATGGCAAGACCTGTCCTGTGAGCGTGGCAGCACCCCAAAGGCCGGGGGCCCTTCTGAGTATTAAAAGGAGGAAGCAATGTGGGCACCACCATTCATCTCTCTTTGTTTCTCGATTGGCTCCTGCTGCCATGCCTTACCACCATGATGGACCATGCCCTCCAACCATGAGCCAAAACAAAGCCTTCTTTTCTTCTTTTTAAAAAAAAAATTATTTGAGAGCAACAGACAGAAAGAAAGAGCCAGATATATAGAGAGAATGGGCGTGACAGGGCCTCCAGCCACTGCAAACGAACTCCAGACTTGAGCCCCCTTGTGCATCTGGCTAACGTGGGTCCTGGGGAATCAAGCCTCGAATCGGGGTCCTTAGGCTTCACAGGAAAGCACTTAACTGCTAAGCCATCTGTCCAGCCCAAGCCTTCCTTTCTTAAGTTGCTTCTGTCAGGTATTTTCTCATAGCAATGAGAAAAACAATTACTATACCCACTCTATGGCTTTGTCTATTCTGGGAAACTAAGCAAGAAAAACTGGCCACGGTAAGAGGCAGTTATGGTGATTTCAACTCAAATGACCATAGCCATGTCAAGCTGAGTCCATGAGACGATGATACACCTGGTAATACGTGAGCAGTGATAAAGAAGGAAGGGTCAAGGCTGGGGATGTATTTCCATGGTAGAGTGTTCTCTTTGCATGCCCATGGATGCTGTTCCATTCCCAGCACTGAAAAAAATGTTTGAAATTCTAGGAGGTAGAAGTTTACTTAACCTTTAGAAAATTATTCTGGGTATTACATGTGTAAAATTATTTGAAGCTGATTTGGTTACAACCTAACCAGAATTTTCTACCAACATGAATGTACTAGAAAAATACACATGATGCTGTGTAAATGCTGTGATCTTCTTTCATATAGGAATCAGAGTGAGTAAAATTCACTGGCGTTCTGAAATATTTATGACTCAAACCTGGGGCACTCCTACAACCTGAGAGAATGTGTGTAAAACTCCATGTTTCATGCTGCAAAAGTGTCAGCAACAATAGAAAAACTCTCCAATTGGCAAGACAATTACCTTTCCTTTTTCTCTATGAAAAGTACATTGTAAAATTATTGTCACATGAAGAAACAATGAAAGAATTTGCAATTAAGGGATTAAATAAAAAACATTCTGTAAGTATGTCAAAGATAATAAAAAAATGTATCATTTCTACGAATTTTTGGATGCTTCTTCCTTTCTTTTGTAAGGTTTTAAAAACATGAAATGTTGGGAAGGTTTGTGTTTCATTCTAAGTGAAGATTTACTTTTATGACACATTTTACTTGCATGTGGGTATTCTCTGCCTCAAAGATGACCTTAAAAATTGTACAATCCTCAAAGTCCCTATAATCTTGCCATCTCCCAGCTCAAGGAGGAGCCACTTCCTTGCCAAATCCAGCCCTGGTTCCTTTCCTTTCCCACCCCTCTATCCCAAGAGGCAGGGATGAAGTCAAGGTCAGGGGTATCAGATTACACAATACATGATAATTTTTAGAACTTATTTTGTATAATATTTACATAGATACTGTGCTACAGATATAAAAATGACAATGTCAACATAACCAAATCCTACGTGATAGTGCTTAACCAATCTAACATTCACTTTCTTTGACTCCAAATCTGTGCTAAAGTGTCCCTTCAGGCATGTTGAGAAGGATCATGATGAAACTCCTAATTAACTGAAATGTGGTAGGCAGAAGGACCTCTCCAGAATGCCCATGGTCCAGTCATCCCTCCACCCAGGGATAGTGTCCCTCCACTGCAGAGGTTGTAGATGAAATCAAGGCTGTTATTCAGCTGGACTTGGGTTGGGAGATATCCTGTGGAATGCTCTTAAAAGTGAAAAATAGAGGCAGAGGAAGTGGGTCACAAAAAGAAGTGTGAGAAATAAGGCAGAATCAGAGAGACGCATCATTGTTTACCTTGGAGAGGGAAGAGGGACCACAGATGCCGGCCCCCTGCAGAAGACACAAAAGTGAAGGCATGGATTCTGTGCCAGGGCTCCCAAAAGGAGCACAGCCCCACCAGTACCTTGGTTTCTAGTCTAGTGAGATCAACCTATCATCTCTCTATCATCTGTCTGTCTATCTATCTATCTATCTATCTATCTATCTATCTATCTATCTATCATCTATCATCATCATCATCTATCTATCTAACATCTATCTATCATGTGTTTATCCATCATCTCAATACCTTCTATTTATCTACCTATGCTCAAATTCTGATGTACAGGGGCTGGAGAGATTGTTAAGTGGTTATGGTGTTTGCCTGAAGAGCCTAAAGACCCAGGTTCGATTTCCCAGCACCCACGTGAAACCAGATGCATAAAGTGGTATGTGCATCTGGAGTTTGATTGCAGTGGCTAGAAGCCCTGGTTCTCTCCTCTTTATCCTTAGAAATAAATAATTAAAATGTTAAAAATATATTAAGAAGTTCTGACATATACATACTAAGAACTACAAGAAAGTGAGATGTTTTCTGCATGTGCATGTTTGTGTGATATGTGTGCATGTGCATATGTGTGAATGTGCATGTAGATGCCAGAGGTCAATATGAGTGTCTTTCTCAATTGCTCTCCACCTTATATTTTGATACAGGGCCTTTCACTGAACCCAGAGCTAACCAGTCCAGCTGCTCTACCTGGCCAAGGAGCCTCGGGGATTCTTCTGCCTCCACTTCCCCAGCTTTTGAATTATAGGAGTGAGCCATTATGGCTGGATTTTACTTAGGTTCTGGAGATCCAAATTCAGGTCCTTGTGCTTGTGGAGCAAGCACTTCACCATCACTTGAGACATCTCCCCAGCCCAATGTATGCTGTTTTAAGCCAATAAGTTTGTGATATTTTGTTATAGTCACCTTAGGAAGCTGGTACACTGAAAGTCATTATGAGTGACTGGGACACAGAGCTAGAGAACCATTATGATAGTCAGTATTGCATTGTGTGTTTAGCCCATTGGAACTGACTTAATAAGCAAGGAAATATATTGACTGGCACAACAATAATGATCAGATTAGAACCCATGCCAAGGACAGAGGGGATATGATGATCTAAGTGCTTTTTCCTGTCTTGTGTACCAACCTAGACCTTTCTAATTAGGCGCAGGTCAGAATCACCAAATGGCAGTGAGGTATGTTTGGCACGAAAGTGGCAGGACACATCCCGAAAAGGCAATGGGCAAGTGTTAATGTTAAACAGCTTACTTTTATTGATTTCCATTTTTCCTACTTTGTGAAAGACAGATTCTGAACCTACCATGTGTAGGCACATGAAAATAAGGGTAGAGAGAGATAGAATATTTAATTGCTGGCCTTGAGACCCATATTCTGGGGAATTACTGGGTATTCTGGTCAAGAAGTTGATGAGTTAGCCTTCAAGAAGTGTCATCTTGAAACTATGTGTGAATCCCTTTCACTGCTCTTTTGTTTGTTTTGTAGCTTAAAGACCACCAAGTCAGAGTTCCTTTCCATTGATTCTGTCTTCCACTAAATAGTCAGTGGCTGTTGTTTTATTGCAATCTATTTATAAGAAATAGGTGATTTTTTTTTAACCTGCGATGCCCGGAGACACGAGCTGTGTGTTTATTACCTCTCTGTGCATCTGAACACATCCCCAGGCTTCAGCTGCCAGTATAAGGGATTAAGGGGCTAAGTGACTCTGACTGCAGGAGACACATTCAAGTGTGTATCTTCCACAACCTCTTTTGCAGGAAATTTTCAGTTACACACACAATCACATGCACATGAACCCACCCCCCCCACACACATGTACACATGACCTTTGTTGCAGTCTGATGATGAATCAATTACACTTCCCAAGATTTATTCAACTTGTCTTATGCCATCCTGGAAAATTGGAAAATATGTAGGTATAGCATATGCAACCACTGAAATATTTTCCTTAATAAGTCTGCTGCTCTTTTGTATGGGTCACCATTCATCCATGTATCTACCTGTCCATTTTTGTATTTGCCTATCACCTATCTATCATCTATCTACTTATCCATCAACCAGCCTTTTTATGAAACTATGTCCACCTATCATTTCTTATCTATTTATTAACTATCCATCCACCTATCTATAGCCTATATACCTGTCTATGTATACACCTATCATCTATGATCTGCAATGCTACCTATTATCTATAATTTGTCTACCCATTTACTTATCCATTTACATAGCTATGCAACTATATCTACCTATAATCTATTATCTAGTCTATTATCTATCATCTGTATATACATTCACCTATCTATCTATGCATCTGTGTATTATCTATCTATAATCTATCACCTATATATCAATCCATTCATCTTCATGTATGCATGTAATGTATGCATATAATTTATTTACTTATTTGAGAAAGAGAGAAAGAGATATTCAAAGAGAAAATGAGAATGGGCGCACCATGGCCCCCAGCCACTGCAAATGAGCTCCAGATGCATGTGCCCTCTTGTTCATCTGGCTAATGTGGGTCCTGGGGAATCAAACTGGCATCCTTAGGCTTTGCAGGCAAATGCCTTAACCACTAAGCCATTTCCCCAGCCCTATATTTCTATATGTATCTATTTATCTCTATCACATCACCTAGCTATCTATTCATCCAACCTTCCATCTAGCCACCAAACAGTCCACCCTGAATAGCAACAGAAATAAAATCTGCTGAACTGTCTGAAGATAATTTGTGGTGGTTTCAATATAAAATGTCACCCAAAGTCTTGTGTGCTTGTGATTACGCCTTATACTCAGTTCTCAGCTGGTGGAACCTTTGGGAGGTGGTTCCTTATTGGAGGAGGTGTGTCACTGGGGGCGGACCTTGATGTTTATTAGTCCAGCCCTATTGGTTTATTGAGCCTAGCTCACTCACTCTTATGTTTTTAATATTTTATTTATTTATTTATTTGCAAGGAGAAAAAGAGAGAGAGAGGAAAAAAGAGGGAGAGTAGAGAGTTGTGCCAAGGCCTCCTGCCACTGCAAATAAACTCCAGACACAGGTACCACTTTGTGCATCTATCATTATGTGGGTACTGGAGAATTGAACCTGGGCCATTAGGCTTTGCAAGCAAAGCACCTCTAACTGCTGAGCCATCTCTCCAGCCCACTCCCTTATTCTTGCTGCTACCTTCCAGCTGATGTGAAAAGATGTGATGTCTGGCCTCTGCTCTGCAGTGCTTTCTCCCCCATGATGAAGTTTCCCCTTGAGACTGGAAGCTGAAATAAAACCTTTCCTCCCATATGCTGCTTCTGGTCTGGTGTTTTGCCCCAGCAATGAAGTGTAACTACACCATCATTTCAGCCAAAAGTGTCTAAGTTCTCACTTGTGGAGTTGTGCACAACACTTCGGGTAAGAGCATCCAGCAGGAGCAGGACATCCAAGACAGTTTCCAGAGCTGAAGTAAAACTGAAGCTTTTCTAAGGCAGCTTCCTCCCTCCCTCAAGCCCTGACTATTTACCACAAAAGAGAGCTAGAAAGCCAAAGGCCATGAGGCTCATTTGTTCAGGCCATGCTCTTTGTGACAAGCAGTGAACCCCGCCCAGGTGTCCAGTCTGAGTCAGGACCTCAGTCAGCCATGCAGAGCGGTGAAGAGAGTCACATGACAGAGAGGTCTGTGCTGATTCACCAACACTGTGTGCTTCCACAAATTAGCTGACTAAACCCTCTGTTTCTGCTTTAAAGTCAAGGGCACTTAGTTGTAACGAGCTTACGAAATGCTCTTGTGACAGGGCTTCTCAGTCCCGGCATTGCTGACATTTGTGGGGCTAATCACCCTTTGTGTGGGTGTTTCTGTAGACTCTGTAGCATTCTTGGTCTCTCTGCTACTGAGATTCTAGTAGCATCCCTCTTCCCTAGGTTTGATGACCATGTGACCCCTGGAAAGCAGTGTCCCTACTTGAGATTGATGGCTTTATGACTACAAAAAGAACGAATGGAGTCCAAAGTTAAGCACACTCACTTTGTTCCGGAGCTTCATTCAACATCACCATACTATCCGTGACTAATTCTACATCTTTATACGTCTCACTCAGCACTCCTTTCATTCTGTGTATAGTGCAGAGGCAGTGCTGAATTTCCTCCATAGAACCAACTTCATACGCCTGCTTGTCCACCCCTGTGCTGTCTCTATTATCACTTTATAATCTGAGTTTTCTGTTCTTATTAAATGACATTCCTCATCTCCTCCTCTTCTTTCTTTTTTCCTCCTCCTCTTCTTCTCCACACTTCTCTTTCTCATTCTCTCTCTCTCTCTCTCTCTCTCTCTCTCTCTCTCTCTCTCACACACACACACACCACACACACACAGAGTTGGGATTATCAACCCCATGCTCCATTATAGGTACAGAATCCTGATGGTCATCTCAAGTCCTTTCCAAGTTTTCAACCATCTCTCTCTGTCACCATGCTCTGTGGCTCCGCCCTCCCAACTGTTATGCTCCCTGTCCTGTGTGAATGAGTCCCACATAATGTAGATGTCATTAATCCCCTGGTCTCATCACCATAGACAACAATAGTTGCCTACATAAAGCTCTCCCGGACAGAGTGAGCTTGTGTTCACTTGGGGTCGATTACCTTTACTGACTTCATGGTATACTTGACAGTTTGCTGACGATGGATACAGATCTCCAGTCTAAAATGGCTGTTGGATCTATCTACAAGGTCAATGTCAATCACATGGACTGGTGGATGTTAGGGACTTATCAGCAGGGGTAGGTGAGAGAGTGCCAAAGAGGCTAGCATGACATCTGACTGTTCTACCAGAAGAGCAAATGCTGACCATGACTCCTATTTCAAAATTTAATTCTCCCTGTGTCAGCGGCCTAAGAGTGATGATCCTGATATGGTCCCAATTGATGGATACTGCCTGTGAATTTTAGCAGTTTCAAAGTAGATGGAATACTGCTGGGCTGCTTTATTTCAAATATCATTTACATGACAGTTGCAGAAACATTGGGAAGGTCCACAGTCTCCACCATGTTTTTTTTTCTTTTACTCTAATCGCTGAATTAATAGTAGGGTAAAAATTACTCTGCTGTGCAATCATTCATTACTGACTGAAAATCATCATTTCATCTGTCTGTCAGAGGCAAATATTTCGATGTAATTAATGAAAGAGCATCTATTAACTTGAGACTTGTATTTTCTGGAAAGCGCTGTGTTTATAAAAAACTCTTGGCAAATGGCAGTAACCCAGCTCAAACCAAGTTCTGTAAAAAGAAGAAATTGACAAAGTCAAATAGGAGGAGTTCCCTAGAGGAGGGGCAGCCAGGACTCTAGCGGATCTGGATGTGGAGATTTGAACTGTACCAACTTTGTGTGTCTCTATTCTTGCATCTACTGTTTCCTCTCTGGACAACAGCAAGAGCAGTGCTGGAGAGTCCACAGCCACATTTCAGAGAACAATCTGGTATCTAGAAAGAGCTTCAGGGAAGTTTCTAATGGGTTCATTTGGTTTACCCATGATCTAATTGTTCAGATTAATGAATAATAATAATAGTAATAACAAGTATTATTATGTTTACCCACCAAGACTGGATGGATGAGCTCAGACTTTGAGATTTAATGCCTTTTTAGACCATGTGGGCTGTGGAAATGTCAGGTCCCTAAAGAAAAAGCTTGATGTTTTGATGTTACTACCAGAAAAAAAAGGGGGAAATGGCTGCCGGTAACTCAAAAGGCAGATATGTTTGTCTCAGCACTCGCTTTCAGTCCTGTCATACCTGGAATGTGGAAATCCTTTCTGAAGATCATTCTATTAAAGGTCAGTGTACTGCATTAAGGTTGGGTTGAAGCTTAATCTTAAAAGCTGGTTTTGTTTGAAAAACCCTTCTCTGTTCAGCTTGTCTCTCAATTCTAACTAGAAGGTAATTCTAGGAAGAGAGAATTTCTAGGTTCTACAGGGGTGTGTGTGTGTGTGTGTGTGTGTGTATGAGTGTGTATGTGTGTGTGTGTATGTGTGTGTCTGTCTGTCTTTCTCTCTCTCTCTCCCCTTCTACCTGATTTTAGAACACCCATAGAAGAACTAATGGAATTCTTACTTTACATCTCTTCCAATAAGTTGTTCTGCTCATTTATCCTTGCAATGTCATTGATCTATATCTTGGAATTTGTTTCCTTGCTTTTTCAAATCCAGACATGTGGTGTCCGACATGGCAGCCACTAGCCACATCTAGATATTTAAGTTCAAATTTAAACTAAGTGAATTTAAATACATGACATCATTGAGTTTGAGTTCCTCCAGTGTACTGGCCATGTTTCAAGTACTCAGAGCACACACCTAGTTGGTGATATTGAGATAGCTGCATAGGTGATTCTCATTGTCAAGGTGAGGTCTAGACCACGTTTTCTAAAGGTTAAAGTTCATATATATATATATATATATATGTAGATAGATAGATAGATATATGTATGTATAGATATATAGATATATATGTATACAGTGTGTGCATACACACATACATATATACACACATACATACATGTATACATACATGTGAGCGTGTGTGTTGCTTTGAATATGAAATGTCCCCCATAGCCTCATGTGTTTGTGATAAGTCTCATATTCAATCCACACTTGGTGGCACTTTGGCAAGTGGAACTTGGCTGAAGGCAGTGCCACTTGTAGTGAGGTTTGTGGTGATACAGGGCGATCTCTCCTTGCCAGAGCTAGCTCACTCTTATTGCTATCTCCCGGCGGCAATGGCAAGTTGTGGTGTCCAACCGCTGCCCTGCTGTGCTTACCAAGCCAGGATCAAAGTTCTCCTTAAGACTGTAAACCAAAATCAATCCTTTCCTCCGAGAAGCTGCTTCTGGTTGGGTGTTTTGTGCTATAAACAAACTGCAAATAGATACATTATACATATGATATATTTATATATATGTATCTATATATGTGATATGTATATGTTTTATATATATATATAACATATATATTTAAGACATATATATGTATATATTACATACATTCCATATATATTCACATATATCACATATATTCCATACATATGACCCCTCTATACAAAACGGAAAGCCAATTGTCCTTAAAATTATACAGAGTCATATGTGAGGAGTACTGATTATATACCATAAATCATGGTCCATTTAAAATGAAATTTTACTATTAGCATGATCGAATGCTTCTTTGCAATTTTTAAAATTTTACAATTTAATTTCCAATGAGTTAAGTAGTCTACGTTTTATGTTCTATTTTTCATTCACAAGCTTTTCAGTATCAATTTCCACCTCTGACCCCTCATGACTATACATTCCAGGCACACTCAACTTACCACTCTTCCTCATGTGCTAGGGTCCATCGCCATTCCATTTCTTTATTTATGCAACTTTCAGCACCTGGAACACCTTCTTTCCTGCCTCCCATTCACTCACCAATTGCTTTCTTCTGCTCTCCACCGGAGGTTGTGAATTTGCTGCAATACCTGTCTATACATCTGCATTAGAAATGTATCAAATATCCTATCATGTGTGGAACTTGGTATATGAGTCTCCTTTACTACAAAACTCTGAAAAGCACAGGCCCTATTGTGGTTACCCCCCTCCCACTCAGCCTCTAGCACTGTGTCTATCACATACAACATATGCTTTCTAAATTGAAAGGTGCTATTTTAATTATTTTATTTTATTTTTTTAAATATTTTTTTGTTTATTTTCATTTATTTATTTGAGAGTGACAGACAGAGAGAGAAAAGAGGCAGATAGAGAGAGAGAGAGAATGGGCGCGCCAGGGCTTCCAGCCACTGCAAATGGAACTCCAGATGCATGCGCCCCCTTGTGCATCTGGCTAATGTGGGTCCTGGGGAATAGAGCCTCAAACCTGGGTCCTCAGGCTTCACAGGCAAGTGCTTAAATGCTAAGCCATCTCTCCAGCCTGAAAGGTGCTATTTTTAATTTTACACAAAATACATTGTGGAAAATACTTATGTACACAATGACTGCATGAATATATACTCCCACCAGCAGTGAGTGAGTGGTCCAAATTCTCCACACCCTCACCAGTAATGCGCAAAAGAGTTCCAGAGATGGAATGGTAAGCAAAGCAAGTAAAAAAAAAAGATGAGCAGCGAAGGGAATAAGGACACAAATGGCACATAAACAGAAGGGGGAGGAGGATACTGAGGGAAGCGGGAAATGAGGAGGAGGCTCAGGAGAGGAGCAGGGATAGATATCAACCTTAAACAAATATATTTTGAAACTGCAAAAATGAGTGACACGTAAATCTTTGTATGTCAGTTAAATTGTTTTTTTTTTTTTTTTTTACAAAAACACAAAACTGAAGTGTGTCGGTATCTTATACTGATTCTAGTATAAATCCTCGCCTTGTCCCGCTGCCCTTTCACAAAGACTACCTCTCAGTCATGCGGAGACATTTGTCCATTGTTCTCTGGACACACCAAGCACCTCTACCCTCCATTTTTTGCATACACTATTTATTTTCAATGGAAAATACCTATCTTTATTCCCCAACACTCATCCTTCATTGCCAAGCTCAAACAGCTTTTCTGGAAATCTACCGAAAGCCTTCCCAGCCAGAACGTGTTTTTCGCTGCTCTGTCCTGTTATCGTGCTCCGTAACTGAATTCCTCTCCTAAAGTACTTACCAAATGTACCTCTTTACCAGCTTGTGACCTCTGCAACCACACGATCTGTCTCTCTCATGTGTGCTTTCCTCTTGCACTTATCACAAGAAGTTACAACTGAAAACTAGTGAGTGTTTGTTGAATTGAATATCTGGGCAAATATATCCTCCCTTTAAAGGAAAAGAAGAATGTTGATTTCACTGAATACAGCACAATGTACAGAAAAGCCACCAGCTTTGATCAAAACCCTGCCCGGGGAACTCTCCAGCTGCTTAGATATGGTTTGCCCACTGCTGTGAAACCCACGCATTCTTAGAAAGGACATTGCGATCAGGGTGAGAGAGGGAAGAAACAGAGAGGGCTATGGCTCTACGTGCCATGGTTATTCATGACTGGTAGAATTCCACTGCCTCGGGTGGAAGGAAGCTGAGATCTTGACAAAAGGCATGTCTATCTTCTGTATTCTACACGCACGCACACACATTTGAGCTTTGATAGCTGAAAACAGAGTCCATAAGCCTAAGTATTTCTAGAAGGCTCATGTGTAAATACATGTTTTTTGAGACAGAGAGGGAATCAAATAATGAAGTGGTCTTACATGTCAAGGACATTTTTTGGTGTTTAGAATAACAGAATTTTCTACCTTGAAGAGATCATGCATAACATTCACCCTCTCCAGAAGCACTAAATAAAATGCAAAACAAAAGTGCTGTATGACTATTTTGATTTTATCACTACTGTTAACTTTTGTTTGTTTGTTTTTAAAGTAGAGTCTCCCTGTAGCTCAGGTCAACCTGGAATTCACTATGTAGTCTCAAGGTGGCCTTGAACTCATGTCAATCCACCTACCTCTATCTCCCTAGTGCTGGGTTTAAAGGTTTTTGAAATTTAATTAAAATTTTTTTTGACATTTTCAAATACAATTTGTTTTTGTTGATTCCTGACCCCTTCCTACTGCCTTCTCCGCTCCCCCGCCCCGCCATAGCATGTTCCCACTAGTTTAGGTGTCACATGTATCTTTTGGCCCGTCTTTCCACCTCCCTCTTCCAGATCGTCTATTCAAAATCACTTTAGGTTGTAGAGTTTCTTGTAGCCCAGGTTAGTCTTAATGTCACTGTGTAGCCAAGAATAACCTTGAATTCCTTATCCTCCTGATACATCCCAAGTTCTGGGATTACAGGCATGTGCATGCTCTCACTGAACACCTATTTTATTTTTTATTCCTTACAATGTTTGATTTAATTGTATGAGAGAGAAGGAGAGAGAGAGAGAGAGAGAATGAGAGAGAGAGAGAGAAACTGAACATGTCAGGGCATCTTGCTATTGCAAATGAACTCCACACACATGTGCACTTTGTGCATCTGGCTTTACATGGGTACTGAAGATTAGAATCTGGGCCAGCAGGCTTTGCAAGCAAGTGCCTTTAACAACTGAGCCATCTCCCTATCCCATGTATAACTATCTTTTTATAAAGAGTGAAGATATGAGGGGCTGGAGAGATGGCTTAGCGGTTAAGGCACATGCCTGCAAAGCCTAAAGACGCAAGTTTGATTCTCCAGGTCCCACATAAGTCTGATGCACACGGTGGCACATGCTTCTGGAGTTCGTTTGCAGTGGCTAGAGGCCCTGGCATGTCCATTATCACTCACTCTCTCTTTCTCTCTCCCTCTCTCCCTGTCTCTAATAAATAAAGGAAATGTTTTGAGAAAACACAGAGTGAAGATATGAGTGCAAAATCCTTGTCAACACAAAGTCAATAGTGTGAGAGTCAGTGGTCAGGGGAGGGAAGGGGTTCTCCTGGCACTCCTGATGGTCTGTGTCCCTGATCAGTTACTGTTCTGCGCAGCACACTGCTCTCTACACGTGCCTCTCCTGGTAATGGCTCCTATGATGACTTTCACATTATAAACAAAACATTCATGCCAACAGCTCAGAGCACTTTATGACATAAAATGCAATATGAAACCCAGCTAGAAGTCTTATGGTATGTGTGCCTCCAACTTGAGAAGACAGCATTCCTCTCCCAGTCACTGTAAGTGGGTTTCTGACCAGCCCATCTGTACTCGACACGAGATCACAGTATTCTTCCTGGATATCAGCCTGATTCTCCAGCCCAGGATGAGTTGCCAGGGGCACTCCCTGGCAGACATCCAACCAGAGTTATGCTGCACTGAGAGTCTTCGGGCCCTCGGCCATCCTGCGCACTGCTGCCTCCACACCGAGGTTGCGGGGATGAAGCCCCGGGCTGCAGGAGGGCGCTGAGCCTGGGTTCCGGAAGCTTTACTGTTCTCCCCTCTCCTTTACAATGCAGCTGTTTGCAGAGCTTCCCAGAGGGAGAAGTGGAAAGAGCCTCTTAATAGCCTCGTTCAGTGCTCCGGAGGAGCAATTAGACCTTTCTGCAGATTCAGCATGGAGTTAGGTTTGGCAAGACAGAGGTCTCAGATGGTCTTTCTGGCTCCGGGGCTATTGGGGGCTTAACTCTTTCATCTCTAAGGGTTATAAAATATATGAAGGAAAGAAAGACAGGAAAACAGAGAGACAGGATTTATTCTGTCCTGGCAACATACCCTATCCTATTTGGTTTTTCTGGGAAAGCTACCTCTCCCACATTGTGTTTTGAAGTAGCCGGGCCATGTCTTCACCTCAGTTCCAGACATGAACATCTTACTCATGTAGGGCCAACTGAAACACCACATCATTACATCAACCTGGGCCCAGTAATGGCATCCCCTCTGGGCTGCTGAGACGCTACTAGGACAACTTAATAAGTTATAGAATAAATGGATCACTTTCATTTTCTCCCTCTTAAGGATTACCTCTCTCTCTCTCTCTTTCTTTGTTTCTCTCTCTCTCTCTCTCTTTCTTTTGCTGCATGTATGTATGTGTGTTTGTGTTCATGTGTGTGAGTGTGGGACCAGGCATGCCCACAGTGCACCCGTGAAGGCCAGAGGATGATTTTGAGTGTGGGCTCTTGCCTTCCACCTTGTTTGAGGACAGGGAATCACTTCTGGTTGTTTCCCACCACTGCCTTTGCCAGGCCAGCTGAGCCTCCAGAAAATTTCCTGGCTCTGCTTCCCTTCTTGCCATGGGCATGCTGCAGTTTACAGATGCTTGCATAGTCTCAAGCTTTTTAAATAGGTTCTGAGGATGTGAAACCAGCTACTCAGGTTTGTGCTGCAAGCACTTTACCCACTGAGCCAATATCCACAGCCCGAAGAATCCCATTCTTATTGACAGTCTAGAATTGGGGTTGTTGGTGTTTTAGTCATTGTGTGTGTGTGTGGGGGGGGGGCTTCATGAGAATTAAGAGCTTATAGGCTAAGCACAGCATTGATACTACAAGTTGCATCATGTGATCACCAGATTCAAGCATGTGCCAACTTAGTGCAGTATGTCTATTTATTTGCCTAGATGTGTCTGTTGGGTTTCTATTGCTTACCATTTCAAAAAGTAATGATTAATAAATCTTCTGATGAAAAATAAGGGTTACAGGGTTGAAAGTAATTAAGTTACCTTAGCCAACAAATAGAAACACTGCTATATTCTTCATTCTGAAATGGGATTTTTTTTAAATGTTACTGTGTTCTGTGAGTTTATCAAAGACAATATGGACAGACATTTTCCCCATGTTTTTGGCTCTACTATGATGGCCTCGTTTCTTCCTTTTGTGTATTCTGCAGAACACCAAATTTTGGTGTTGACCTGTATAGGACTATGTCATAAATCAGGCATGGAATCCCAGTGCTAGAAGACTGAAGTAGGAAAAGTTTGGTGAGTTTGAGGCCTGTTGAGCTACAGAGTGAGTTCCAGGTCAGCCTGGCCTAGAGTGAGAGGCTGCCTTTAAAAATATGTCTTAGTTTATGATTCAATAAAAATAATTATAAATTATGAATAAACATCATTGAAAATGTTGAATCCTATACATGAAATGTGAAATATACATGTATACATGTATATACAAATATTTTAGGAACCAAGACTTAAGGAAGTTAAATGGCTTACTTGTAATATGTTAATTGTAAAATCAGGATCCCAGACTTGGATGATGTCATTGTCCATGTTTTTGTCCTTGCAATGAGCCAACTTTCTCTATTTCACCTACATCTTTCCTCTACTGTCCTTGGAAGATCCATGCTTCTTGTCCCACGATTTTCTGCTTGGAAATGTTATTTCACATATTGTCCTTATTATGACGAATAGATGGCTCAGTGGGGGTAAAGTGCTTGCCACACAAGCATGAGGACCTGAGTTCAATACTCAGAACTCATGTAAAAGTGAGGTACTAGCATCTATCAGATTAGCACACCTAGGACCATAAGAAAGGCAAGACAGGAAAAATTCCTGGAAGATAGCTTGGTGAACAGAGAGGTGAACCAGAGACCCTGCTTGTAACAAGGTGGAAGGTGAGGACCAACACCCAAAGTTGTCCTCTGACCTACAGAGAGAGAGAGAGAATTTACTCCATAGCATGCCAGGATGGAGAATAACTTCCCTAGAAAGTTGTGTGTGTCTCTGCTTAGGGCACACACTTCATGAAATTCAGTGTGTGAACTTGCAGTCTCTGAATGCTATGACCTCCATGGTAGAAACCTGGGGTGAATTCTTCCTGATTTAGACGCTGGTCTTCCAAGCAGTGCCAGCCGGGTGCTTTCATACCCGTCTCCTGGACTCCTGCCTAGGAAGCAACATCTGGGTGCCTTGAGCGTAAAGAGGAAGGCGCATCTGGCTACCTCTGGGTGGAGTGCGCAGAAATCAGCAAAGGTGCAGAATGACGCACAGTGAAGTCATGCAAACAAGCCAGGCTTTGCAGTAAGAGTCAAGGTTTTGTGGGACAATGTTGGAGGATTGGAATTCTTCTCTCATATTTCTGCCCGCATCCTTTAAAGACCCCTCTGCCCACTTGGTAACCCACCATCACTAGCCCACGTTTCTGGTGGTGTTAGTAATTGCTCAGCACTACATACTATGTTCCTGTTGGAAACACTTAATTGGAAGAAGATGATGAGGGGGTTAATAAAAAAAAGTGTGTAGAAAATGTCAAACTGTAGGAAATCAGATGATGGAAAGAGAGTGGAGAGAGGATCTCTTAAATCTAATTTAAATTAAAAAGATGTTTGTGAAACCAAAAATAAATCTTGCTCCACAGTGATTACCAGATGAAACATTTTAGTTAGTGGATGGAGAACCAGCCCATATTTCACGTTTCTAGTCAACATTCTCTCTTTGCGTTACCTGAAGGGTCTGAGTGCTCAGCTGATAAATGTCTTGTAAGTTTAAAAGATCATTTATCACCACTTCGGCTAATGCCATTTTCTGAAACATAATCCAAAGGCACTCTGAGAAACGCATTTTCTGTCAGAAAGTGTCTCCACGGTCACTTTCTAGACTAGGGGCTGGAGCACCTACCTTCCTGGTATGCAATGGTTGCTACTTGCCCACTTCTCTGTCAGGCTTAGCACCAACTGCCTCACTGTCTTTGGATTCCCTTCTTCAACACAGTAGGGGTGGGAAGCCTGGGACATGTTATAATCTGTATTCACAGGTGAGTTTGATAATTTTCTGATTGTTGTGACAAAATCCCTAACAAAAGCAATGTAAGAAGGACAGGCTTATTCTGGCTCACAGTTGGGGCATATATAGTCCATCATGGCAGCAGCCTAGTCCCATTGCATCTACAAACTTCACCATCGCGGCAGGAGGTGCTGTTGCTTTAGGAAACTCTCCCCCTGCTGGCTGGAGACCTCGTTTTGGATGAACAAGATTGAAGAAACAGTGATCAGTGGGCAAAGATGGGGACTTGGTGATGTGGAAACGGAGGGGAGGCAGTGATAGGAAGGAGAAGAAAGGACAAGTGGGCGCCCATGTGACATGATTCTGGTAGCATGTGGAATGTGGACTGTACAAAGAGATTGGCATCATCCTAACCCTGTCAGCTGAGGATGATATTAAACTATATAGTCATTAAAGAACATCAATGAGGAGAGAATTATTAGCATCAGTAGGTTAAAAGAAAAGGAGTTTATCATGACTACTAGGCCCATGACACAATCAATTTTCATATATAATTTCAATTATTCAGGGGACATGCATTGTGTAACACTGAGTTTCATGTCTTTTTAAAATATATTTTGTTTATTTGAGAGAGAGAGAGAGAGACAGAGAGACAGAGAGAGAGAGAGAGAGAGAGAGAGAGAGAGAGAGAATTGGTCAGGCATGATGATGCAAACCTTTAATCCCAGCACTTGGGAGGCAGAGGTAGGAGGATCAACATCAAGGCCACCCTGAGACTGCATAGTGAATTTCAGGACAGCTTGGGCTAGTGTGAGACCCATCTCAGAAAGAGAGACAAAGAGAAAGAGAGAGAGAGAGAGAGAGAGAGAGAGAGAGAGAGAGAATGGATGGATGCACCAGGGCCTCTAGCCCCTGCAAAGGAACTCCAGACACCTGTGCCACATTGTACATCTGGCTTACGAGGGTCCTGGGGAACTGAACCCAGGCTGGCAGGCTTTGCAGGACAGCACCTTGATGGCAGAGCCATCTCTCCAGCCCTGAGTTTCATGTCTTAATAAAACATGTTAAATACAATACAGGACACATAATGTTAGAAACATCACCTAGGCTCCTTCACTCACATTTATTTCATTTAATTTTAATTTTATTTCTTTATTTGAGAGGGAAAGAGGCAGACACACACAGAGGGAGTGAGAGAGAGAATGGGTATGCCAGGGCCTCCAGCACTCCAGATGAACTCCAGACATATGCGCCACCTTGTGCATCTGGCTTATGGGGTACTGGGGAATCAAACCTGAGTCTTCAGCCTTGTTGGCAAGCACCTTGACTACTAAGCATTTCTCCAGCCCTCTCCCAATAATCTTGAACTTGGAAGAGCTTCTGATAAGATTTCAGCCTGACTGACATCTTGGTTTTGGTTTTGAGAAACTTGCAGCAGAGAAGCTAGCCACATGGTGTGCGAACGCCCAGCCTCCTGGCCTCGTAGATGAGTGTTGTCCAGGCAGCCACAGGAAGCTACTGCAACTTCAGACTAACTAGAAGATGGCCATCTTTGCAGGTCAAGTTGAAATGACCTAGTCTAACTGGAAAATATACAGCTTTGCCATATATGTATAGTTACTCATGTTCCAAGCACAGGGAACTTTGTGCCTTCTTTTTTTAAAAAAATGTTTTATTCATTTTTATGTATTTGAGAGTGACAGACAGAAAAAGAGGCAGAGAGAGAGAGAGAGAGAGAGAGAGAGAATGGGCACTCCAGGGCCTCCAGCCACTGCAAACGAACTCCAGACGTGTGCGCCCCCTTGTGCATCTGGCTAATGTGGGTCCTGGGGAATATCCACCCTCAAACCAGGGTCCTTAGGCTTCACAGGCAAGCGCCCAACCTCTAAGCCATCTCTTCAGCCCACTTTGTGCCTTCTTACTGACTGTGTGTGGCATGTTTGTTGCGAGTGTATTCGGTATCTTACATCATGTTGTTGGTTAACTACTCATTACACTTCTGCATAATTAAACCAAGGCTAATCTTCCTTCCCTTACACCAGGAGCACACCTCTGTGACCCTGAAGGATAGCACTTTAGATGTGAACAGTGTCTGAACCTGTCTGAGGCAGACTTTTCTCCAAGTTATGCACCATTGAACTGTAGTAAGCTTTACTCTATATAAGTCTCAGATACAGGTGTGCCTTGAGAAAGCAGAGGAGGTATTTACCATGGAAAGCTGACTCACCAGCTCTATGGGTTCCTACCATGGGGAATTGGCTTTGAGGAAATTAATGGTGGCCACAGTTCACAAAGAATCCTGCAAACTCAGGAGGGCCTCATTGTTAGTGCTGTGGGTCAGTCTGATCTGTACAGGGTCAGAGCTGGATTCAGTCTGAATTCTGAACCAGATTCTAAGTCTCTGAACCTCAGTGCACATTTTTTTTGCTTTGTTCTAGGTATTCTTCTTTTTTTTTTTTCAATGTGCATTTTTAAAATGATGACAGTGTGTATATCTTAGAACATTTTGGGGAAGAAGGTGAATTACTGAGGTAATTCTATGCAAAACACTTAGAGTAATGGCAAACATTGGAAAGTAGTCCTTTTCCATATTAGTTGGAGGAGGAAGAGGTAGTGGTGGAGAAGAAGAAAGAGGAAGAGGTAGGGGTGGGGAAGAAAAGGATTTTTCAAGGTGGTATATATCTAGTACAGGCTTCTCTAAGTGAGTATATGAATGACTGAAGAGGGTTCCTGATAAATATCACTAGATACCAATTCATGGAATCAACATCAGGCCTAGCTCTTAGAGTGGAGAAATAAGCTCTCTTATCTATTGTGTAGCCGAGTGAACATAGACAGTGATAATGATAATGTAGATTTCTTTTATTTACTCTCCTCTCCTTTCTCTACTTCCTCTTTCCTCTCCTCTCCCTTCTTCTCCTCTTCCTCCTCCTCCCAAGTGCTGGGATTACAGGTGTGATCCACCATGCCTAGTTATTATAAATTTAGAAAAAACTAGAAGAAGCATTTTGATTGTTCTCAGCAAAAAAAAAAAAAATGATAACCACTTCAGGAGACAGCTATGCTGACCATAGTTTTAACATTGCACAATGCTGTCATGTATGGAAACATTACCTGACACTCCATGGGTAGGTATTCTTATTTATACATCAATTTATTTTTTAAATATTAATATTCATTTATTTATTTAAGAAACATTAGAGAGAGAGAGAGAATGAGCCAGACTGTAGCTGCTGCAAACAGACTCCAGATGCATGCACCACTTTGTGCATCTGGTTTTACATGGTACTGGGGAATTGAACCCAGGCTATCATTTTGGCAGCAAGTGCCTTTAACTGCTAAGCAATCTCTCCACCACAGTAATATGTCAATTAAATATGAAAATATTTTTAAAACAAATTTTGAAGGAATAAAAATCAGAACTAGAATTGTGAAGTACTTTGTATAATACATTTGGCTCCACTAAGGAGGTGGTGGAGGTGACCAACCAATTTCAAAGGTTGCTTGGTACACGTGGGATCTTCCTAAAGGGCAAGGGAAGTGTCTGGTTTTGTTTAGTATAGGATTTGGCTGTTTCACGGTGCAAATCTGTGACTTCCAGGCATAGTCATCACCACAATTGGCTAAAGAAGCCAAAAAGTCACTTCTCCGGATGGGCTTGCTACCATCCTATCTCCTCCATGCAGAGCTTGACTACACATTCACACTTGAGTCTGAAATGTTTTCTTCTTTTGCCAAGTTCCTCTTGAAGAACATAGATTCAACTCAACAAGTAGGTTCAAGTCTAGCCTTGCAGGTTCCAACACCATTCTGTCTCATGAGGCTGACTTCTCTCCACCATCCAGCTTTCCATGTATTAACTTTGTGGTTTAAGCCCAAAAGGTGACTTTATTTCTAGTCACTTAAGGCGGTGGAGAGGAGAGCAACTCAGATTTGCTGTTTCTTCCTATGCATAGAATAAATCACACAAACTGAATATACCAGCCAGATCATACAACCAAAGCCAAAATGTATTTTGCCTAAGGTCATTCTAGACCAAAGACAATTCACAGACAGTGAGATAAATACTTTCTCAAATTTTATGACCTAAAAGATTTATGTGCCATGACTTGAAAAGCCCATTTAAGTTATGTTGAAGAATTCCTGATTCTTAGAGATATACTGAAATATTTAGAAATAAAGGATCATGATGCCTTCAACTTAACTTTTAACAGGGAGAGAGATGAAGAGAGAGAGAGAGAGAGAGAGAGAGAGAGATCCGCCTATACATGAAGAGAGACAGTTATGCCTAAAATAAATTTGGACAAATCTGCCTATCGTCAGCTGCTTTGACTGGTATGAATATTATTATTCATTACATCCCTCTTTGAACATTCCTCAATGGATGAAAATTTGCATGGTAACATGCATTTGGGGCTGGGAGATGGCTCAGCAGTTAAGGACAATTGATTACAAAACTTGGCAGCCCAGGTTCAATTCCCCAGCACCCCTGTGAAGCTGGACTCACAAAGTAGCTCATGAGTCTGGCATCCATTTTCAATGGCAAGAGATTCCAGTGCACCTACACACACACACACACACACACACACACACACACACACACACATGCAAATAAATGAATAAACGTTAAAAACGTGTTTTAATTCTATATAACTTATCTAAACATGCATGTTTTCTCTTCTTCCACAGTATTTTCTCTAATCATTTAGATGTGTAGAGCTTCCCACAGAGCCCCTTTTCAGCACTTATATTTTATATTTTATTCTGTTATGACTGTCATGCCCAACTCTGCTATGCTTGGAACATGGATTTGATTTCTGCTTTTCATTTAATTTTACATTTAAATAGAATAGGTTTGTTTTGGCTGTCTCTTTTTAGTGATGTCTTATTTAATAAATCAAAACCATCCCCAGTCTCTAAGAGGAAGCCCAGCCAAGATGTTCAATTTCTCATTAGGACAGGAGGGTCTGTAACTTTCCCTTGGCTGGGCTGCCACAAAATGACTTTGTGTTTAGTGATGGTGGCTGGGAAGTTATAGGGAATTAGATCCAATTCCAATTGACTTGCTTTGATCTGAGCCTCTTAACATAATTTTCAAGTGTTTGACCCAATCAGGATTATGAAGTGGAAGATTTGTGAAAATCTGATTACTAGAAGCATTTTTTTTCATTTACTGGAAAAAAAACTTGGAAGAAATGATTGGAGCATATTTATATAAATGACATAGCATGGGGGCTCACAATTTGAGGGACAGAACATGTCGCAATCAAGCAACTGGGAAGGCATTCTTGGTGTCCCTGGAGAGGATGCCCTGGAGCGGGCAGAAGGGCCTCGACCTGGAGCAGCAGGAAGATCACCTCAAAGCCACAAGCTCACCCCGCAGGGAGCCTCTTGCCTATGTCTGCATATCCACACCCATCTGTGCTTGGGGCGCACAGTTAGGGAGGCCTTATCTTGGAGGAATACCCTGTTCAGAGGCAGCTCAGTAGTCGGTTCACAGACTCCCATAATCCTCACAGCAATCTTAGATGATCAATGCAATCATTTCCAAGTTCAAGATGCAAAAACCACACTCAGAGATTTGTGTAAGTTGCTAATGACACACACAGCTCTATCTGCTTCTTAGTACTTTGGACTACAGAGCTGGAGCTCTGCAAAGAGAATTTAGAGATCCTCCCTCCTTTCCTTCCTTTGTTCTTTTCATTCTTTTCTTCCTTTATTCCTTTCTTTCCTTCCTCCCTCCTTTCCTTCCTTCCTCCAATCCTTCTTTCATTCTTACACTAATCACTGTAATGGCTAAGGTAATACACTTAAGGACCTCAGAAGTGTGCTCCTAGGATAACAGAAGAAAGACCAGCCTTGATTTAGTTATGCAGAAATGTAATGAATAGTTAATAATATGCTCTAAGACATTGAATACAATGGTATTCATGCCACTCCAAGTAAGAAAGCTCAAAGGCCCCTGGTGTTTGGAACACAGTTAATAGTCTATTTCAGTCTCTATATTTTTATAAGTTAGTCTCTGTCATTTTAGTTTCATAATCTAAGATGACCATCTCCTAGTTAGTCTGAACTTGTGCTAGCTTTCTGTTGCTGCCTAAGCAATGGTCATTTGTGATCTCCTCAGTTAAGAGGTCTAATGTCCACTATAGTTAGGGCTGTTTTCTTTGCTCAAAGTCTATCACTACTGAAATCAAGGAGCAAGGCAGGCTAGAATCTCATCAGAACGCCGTGTTCCTCTTCCAAGCCTCAAGATTGTTCTGAGAACTGTGTTTTGTTGTTGTTTCTGGGGACAGAACTCAGAACTTTATGCTTGCTAGGCAAGTGCCCTATAACTGAGCTATGTCCTAGCCACAAAACCTAGTTCTTTATGGTGGTGGGGCAGAGGCCACACATGTGAACTGTTGCAATGCAGGACAGAACTGTTTGCTTTCTTTCTAGACACATGGATGCTACCTACACTTTTAGTTTGAAGGCTCCTCTGATTACATCAAGCCTACCTTGCAAAGTCAACTTAATTGCAAGCTTGTGATGTAAAGGATCTCCCATTGTATTCACAGGTCTCTCCCACGCTCCGACTGAGGTGATTGCATGACTATATTCAGTAGGAGATGTGGGAATTGGGAGGATATCTTGGAAATATACCCACAGCTCCATATAGCTTGTTCTCACCATTTTTCTTTCCTTTGGATTGGAACCTCTGTACCTAAATCTCACTTCATAACCATTATATTCCTAAACCTGTCCTAAGCAGTGTTCTAAGATTTCCCTCTTTATGTGAAAGAACACAAGTCTATCAGATGGGGCTTTTCCTCCACAGACATTTTCAGTGGTCCCCTTAGTACACAGACAAGCATCTAAATGCTTCGCTGTGTCCAAATTGCCCCACCTTCTTTTACATCACTTGCTACTCAATTACTAATCTTTCCTATGTAGGTGTACTTGTAGGTAGTTGTTGTTGTAGGTATTGCTGATTATTTTAAAGAATATTTGGACATGGAACCTTGAACAGGGATAAGTGCCCACACCACTCATTGTCAGTTTAGATTTCATATTTCACCCAAGGGGCATCTGGTATCCAGTTGAGAGACTTCACCAGCATCATCTTGAATAAGTATGCAAGTGATGGGGCTGGGTTACCTGTGTACAAATTGTCAAGCACGTTGTTGTACCTGTTTCCCTTGGATGTTCCAAATGACCTCACAACAGAGACAATAAAAATGATGTTTGTGTTTTAAGTCCTGTAAAAATAGCCAAAGTTGGGCCTCAGGACATGGCTCAGTGGGTAAAGCATTTACGATGCAAGAGTGAGGATGTGAGTTCAGACCCTCAGAACCCACATAAACTCCAACCAGGCATGGTGACCCACCTGTAATCCAAGTGCTCAGGGGGCTGAGACAGGGAATCCCCAGGGAACGCTGGTGGGCCACATGAGCCAAATTAGGGAGATCTTGATTCCAATGAGAGATCCTGTCTCAGCAAATAAGGTGGAGAAT
The DNA here is from genome assembly GCA_036346955.1 of Dipus sagitta. NCBI lineage: Eukaryota > Metazoa > Chordata > Mammalia > Rodentia > Dipodidae > Dipus > Dipus sagitta. Next base: position 107,443,349 of record CM070781.1, on the reverse strand, counting down.
AATTGAGGAAGACACACAGAGTCAGCTTCTGCCCTCCATATGCACATGTGCGTGCATGGGTATGAGCACACATGTGCACACACACACGCACACACACACACAGACACCCCTCCCCCAATAACACCACCACCACCAAACTTGCTGGGCCTAGTGGCACACCTGTAATCCCAGATGTTTGAGAGGGTGAGGCAAGAGGATCCCAAATCCATGGCTAGCCTAGGCAATAGAGTGAGTTCATGGCTAGCCTGGGAAATCTAATGAGAATCTGTCTCAAAATAAAAAGTGAAAAAGAGGGCTGGGAATATTGCTCAGTATCAAAGTGTTGGACTAGTATGTACCAGGCCCTGGCTTCAATCTTCAGGACAAGGTGGTGGTAGTTGGGGGAACATGCTCAATAGCAATGCTGAGACTCTAGCTTCAAGAGCAAGTGTGCAGAGAGCCCCGGTAGCTATCATTAATGCTCCTTTCACAAAACGTGTGCCCAGGGCCCCTCAAGATGGCTCAACTTCCTCCAGCTACCTTCAAAATGAGATTTACTCAGTTGCAAACTGCACATGCTAAATGAGCAAAACTATTAAACAAGGAAGGCTTCTGGGCTAAATAGCTGAGCATTTAACAGTTCACCATGGCATTACCATTTTTATGGTCAATTAAAGCAATTGGAAGAATAGCGGTGGAATGAAGATGCAGGTAATTTATACATGACCACATTCCTGTGCAAAATGTAGAGTCCCCTTGTCACATAATGAGAATTGGAATGGAGTCATGTACAAGATGTCTGTATCACATGGTGCTTTCTCTAATGACCCCAAATGCCTACTTCCCCACCTCTCCCTTGGTAAGTCCATGCTTTGAGAATTAAAATATTTCAGGTCCCAGCCTTCTGTGTGTCGTCCCCCACCCTGTTCCCCGATCTATTTTCAATCAAATTGAGGAAGGTAGAGAGTCATTATGAAGAATTAGAAGAACCATTTCCTAAGTTGCTGCCTTAACTTTTGCAATTTAAAATTGAAACGAGGCGAACTCCTGAGTCGCTCCATCTCCCGCCAGCCCCTAATGAAGCTTGCAGCATCGACGTCACCTTCCACTGATTCTCTTCCCCTGAAATTGAAAAATTCAGGGAAGGAAAATGTGTGATTCTCTTTTAGCCAGAAGCCAGGCACTTCTGGGAGTTTAGAAGAAAAATAAAGAAGGAAAAGAAACAACAACCTTGCCCACCCAAATTAAAGTCATTTGGAAGCACCTGACTTGGTCATTTGTGCTAGGAAGGCAATCACACTCCAGGTAGGAGAACAACTTTTCACGAATGGCTGCTTGATCACAACAGGGGATGTCACATGCAGAGTCACAATGCTGGATCCCAGGGTCCCCAAGAAGTCGTATTTTGCATGACAGCTTCAGGGAGTTGGTATGGAGGAGGTAAATGGTAGCAGCGACATTTGAGAAGTCACGGCTACATTTCCACTCTGAGAGTTCCACACTGAGATGGAGCCATTGGGATTTAGAAGGAGAAAATGATGTAGGGAGTTGAGCTTCAAGATCCCTAAATAAAATAGTAGTAGCCTCAAGAAAGAAAACCAAGGTTTCTACCAATCTGAATGTCTGGGAAAACTCTGTTTGGTGTTCCTACTAACTTGATCAGATACTCGAAACACAAAAGCCATAGATGTCAGCTAGAAAGAACATCCTTTGAGGTGCGCTCAACCACCCGCTCTGTGGTGCATGCTTGCCCTGAATCTCAAGGAAACACTGGTCTCTGTGCTGCCATGGAAGGGACCAATTAGGACAGCAGCTATAGCTTGTGAAACACTCCAACACTCTATGACAGTCACTGCTTTGCATGCCTGTTGTTTGGGAAAACAGGGGTGTGTTCAGTTGGTGTGAAATCTGAATGGGTCACTCTAGTGATTTGTATAAATGAATACTCAGGTGAAATGAAAGATTAAAAGAAAATTATGTGCTGGAGAGATGGTGTAGTAGTTAAGTGCTTACCTGTGAAGCCTAAGGACCCCAGTTCGAGGCTCGATTCCCCAGGACCCATGTTAGCCAGATGCACAAGGGGCTCATGTGTCTGGAGCTCATTCGCAGTGGCTGGAAGCCCTGGTGCGCCCATTCTCTCTCTCTTTCTCTCTCTCTCTCCCTCGCTCCTTCTCTCTTTCACTCTCAAATAAACAAATAAAAATAAACAAACAAAAAACCTAAAACCTTCAAACCACAGGCCAGAGAGATTTGCTCAACCATGTTTGTAGCGGCTCAATTGGTAATAGCTAAGAGCTGGAATCAACCCAGATGTCCATCACTAGAAGAATGGATAACTAAGATGTGGTATATCTGCACAATGGAATTCTATACAGCAGTAAGAAAAAAATGACACAATGAAATTTGAGGAAAAATGGTTGAACCTGGAACAGATCATTCTCAGTGAACTTACCCAATCACAGAAAAAAAAAAAATTGGTCACATAGTCTCACTCATCTACAGCACCTAACCTGAATATACCCAAGATACTTTATATACCCAGCAAGCATCTCCTGGACTAGACACTAGGGTGGATAGGGAGGGAGGGGAGGGCATCGAAGGGGTGGGAAACACAAATCTAGACCCAAAAGGCAATGGTACCATAAAATTCTACTTCCTAAAAGGCAGACCAAATGGCTGAACCTTCACCAGGCCCTTACAGGGAACACCTGAACCACAAGACACTGGAGAGGGTATGATGAAGACTAACCTTAATCTTCTACATCTTCCCTCCCTCCCTCTCCTTCTCTCTCTCTCTCTTCTCTCTAACTCTTGTATATTAGTTATCTCTTTCCTCCTTTACTTAGTGGGCACTGACCTGTAACTCCCAGTACCAGCATGGAGCTATCATCCACAATGAGCTTTTGATCAGAGAGACCTACAAGGTTTCCTGAAAGACAGACAGATTTCTGTCAGAGTACTTGATGACCCACCAAAGGTTAGTGGTAAGACCCTACTGCTGAAGACACCTTATATGGTTGACATGTAAAATGGAATGGCATGGCTCGAAGTTGGAAGAGAGTCAGTCCCTAGACAGTCAGCACGTCTAGTGCCAGAAAGTGCTACATGGGCGACTGGGGGAAAATGACCAATATCTGTCCAAGCAACTCATGGTCTAACCTACTTAGCAGCAAATAACCTGTTGTGATGCCCACACAAGTGCAGTGGTGGCACACAGCCATGGTGGGGAACCAACTGCTCTTGATTTGGCTAACTGATCCCCTCAGTGGTAAGGGACCCATAGCTGGAGCTGGAAAACAAGTCATAACCATATCCAAACATAAGCCCACTCTCCAATATCAAGCTATCATCAATCATGGGCTAGAAGAGGACCTACACCTATTAAATTCTCTATAAAAAAAAAAAAGTAAGGGCTATCTCATTTGTCCTGGTGCTAACTTACTCTCCGTTGGAGAATCTTCTTCTCTTTTTCAGATAGATGTAGATGCTAAGGAGAGAGCCACCCCATCATACCTCAAAAGGGCCCAGGCTGAAACTAAGAAAAATTGGCGAAACAAGCAAGGGTGCTGTTTTCCTGATGAACTGGATACCAGCAGAAGGGGGAAGGAGATCAATACAGAGAAAAATCAACTCCTACCAAATCAGAGAGCCAGAGCCCCAGAGGGCCCCAACACCTCATCACTGAAGCAGACCAGAAATGAACCCAACATGGCTCAGGGAAATTTTGCGGAAGAGGGGGCGGAAAGAATGTCAGAGCCACATGTTGGGTCATGATATGCAGAGACATTTATCTTACCCATAACTGTGGGCTAACTCCACAATGCATGACCGGTATACCTCAACAAGGAGGGGCCAAGGGGAGGGGATAGGTCACGGATGAGCCTAATAATGGTACCAAACTGACTGTATTTGCTGAATACAAAGCTAATTAATAATAAAAAAAAATTTTTAAAGGAAAATGATGACCAGGTACAAGGGTTCAATGGATAAAGTGCTTGCTGTGCAAGCCTGCGGACCTGAGTTCAGATCCCCAAAACCCATATAAAAATGATGGGTGTGGAGGTGTATACCTGTCAGACCAGCACTGGGGAGGTGGAGACAGGGCATCCCCAGCACAAGCTGACTAGCTAGTGCAGCCTAATGAATGAGCTCCAGGTGTAGTGAGAGACTATACCTCAAAGAATAAACTAAGGAAAACATCCAAAGTTGACCCCTGGCCTCCACACACATGTGCAAGAACATCTACACAACACATGTGTGCTCACAAACATACAAACATGCATATGCCTACCACACACATATGTGCGAAAATGTATTTATTCTAATATTATTAAACTATTTGGAGTTGTGTACTAGCTAATACTTTCCTTCCTTCTTTCCTTTCCTCCTTTTCCTTCCTTCTTTCTTTCCTTTTGTTCATCTTTTTTCTTTCTTAGTATTTCAGGCTGGCCTCAAACTCCCTGTAGAGCTGAGGGTGATCTTGAACTCTTTTTTTGTAAAAAAAAAAAAATAAATAAAAATATATATATATATATATATATATATATATATATATATATAGTTGTTGTTTGTTTGTTTATCTGAAAGAGAGGGAGAATGGGCACACTGGGACCTCTTGCCACTGCAAAAAACTGCAAATGGATAAGCCCTGTTGTGCATCTGGCTTTACATGGGTACTAAGGAATTAAACCTTTCTGGCTGGCATGCTTTACAAGCAAGAGCTTTGTGCCACGAAGCCATCTCCCCAGCCCAACTACCATCGTTTACAATAGACAAAAGGCAAGAGGGGATTATGATCATGGTATATTGTCTATATTTATGGATGTTGTCAATTTTTATTAAATATTTTTAATTTTATTATTTATTTACTTATTTGAGCAAGAGAACAAAAGGCAGAGAGAGAGAGAATGGGTGCATCAGGACCTCCAGCTGCTTCAAGCGAACTCCAAATGTACACACCACCTTGTAAATATGGCTTACTTGGGCCCTGGGGAATCAAACCTGGGTCCTTTGGCTTTGTAGTAAAGTGCTTTAACTGTTAAACTATCTATCTCTCCAGCCCTTTAAAAAATAATTTAGTTTTTTTTTTTTACATTTATTGTTTCATATAATTTCTTCCCTTCCAGAACCCTGTAAAATAGGCATGGTCTTTTTCAGTCTGTAAATGTGACAACTGTTTCTTGGGTAGTCAAATGCTGGTGTTATAACTGAGGTAGTTAGGATTTGTGAAGCTAACCCCACGTTGAACTCTTGGGTATTATGCAGGAGGCTCATTTTCTTAACTAATCCTTTAGTAGAAGACTGCATCCCTGCGGTCTGGCTACTGTGACCCCATCTTGTTATTGTGGTTGAGTGTGAAATGTCCCCACAGCCTTGCATTCTGAGCACTTGATCCCCAGCTGGTGGAACAATTTTAAAGGCTCTGAAGTCTTTAGCAGGTGGAGTTTGCCTACAGAAAGTTGGTCACTGAGGAGCGGGTGGCTTGGGAGCTTAGTCACTGAGTCCTGCCATGTTGTGTCTGCTTCCTGGCCTGCTGTGCTGGGAATAGTGTCTGCCACATGCTCCCATCATCACAGTCTGAGATACGCTAGACCAAAGCCATGGTAGTTTGAATGTATGGACCAATAGCCTCAGGTGTTTGACTAACCTTGATTTTGCAGCTTCAGACCCTGTGAGAGTCACTGGGGACAGATCTGAATTCAAGCCCAAAGGTATGTGGAGAGGTTTGAGCCCTAGGAGTCCTTCTTGGTGCCTCTTGGTGTTTGCTGGCTGGTCATGATTTCTCTCTCTGCTTGGATTTTATGAATAAAAGCCAGCTTCTTCCACCATGGATGGAACTTCCCCTGGATCTGCAAGCTTGAAATAAATCCTTTCAGCCCATGAAACTGTGTTTGGTTGGATGTTTGTCCCAACAACATTGGAGCTGTCTATGACAGTACCATTCTGACAGAGATGATGAGACACTCTGAAACATGAGCCAAAACAAGCCCTTCCCCTCTTAGGTCGCTCCTGTGAGGCATTCTGTCATGGTAACAGGAAAGTGGGTGAGCATATGAAGAACTTAACCTCTCCAGCCTCCGATTCCCTGTGAGCACAACAGAGTGATGTGGAGCGAGAGTGAGAAATAAAGAGCCGTGAGCGTTAGAACTTGGTGCAGCATGGGCTGTAGATGCTGTTTGAAAGCAGCTTTTCATCAATTATCCCCACCACGCATCTGTAATTTTCCTACTTTGCTCTCTCACTTTTATCATTCCAGTACTTCAGAGTTTGTGTGTGTGTGTGTGTGTGTGTTTAACAGCTTTATTGAGGTGTACTTTATAGCTCACAAAATTCACCCTTTCTAGGCATAATTTGCTTTGAAGGCTACAGTTCTGTAATCATGACCAAAATCCAGTGTTTGAACATTCCCATCACCCTTCAAATGTTCCCTTGTGCCTGTTTGCAGTCAACCCCTTAACCCTCTGCAGCCTCGGGCAACTGCTGACCTGCTTTCTCTCTTTATAGTTCTGCCTTTTCTAGAAATTTCTACATTGATTTTTTTTTTTTTTTACCTTCAAATTCCAATCTATCCATCTTAAATACCTGAGCTGTTTGTTAAATTCCCAGACTCTGCCACAGGCTTATTCAGTAGGCATCATGTTAAGGCCAAGGAGTTTCTACAATGGGAATACTCAAGAGAGGGCTCAGTCAGTACTTGCCATGAAAGCATGACATGCTGCTCAGATCATCAGCATACATGAAAAATCTGGGTTCAGTGGTACGCAAATGTGATCCTGGCACTGGGGAGGCAGAGGCAGGAGGATTCCTGGGGTTTTCTGGCTGTTTAGCCCAACCAGTGAGCTTTACATTTAGCAAGAGACCCTGTCTTAAAAGCTGAGGTTGAGAGTGATTGAAGAAGATGCCTGAGACAACCTTGGACCTCCACATGTATGTGGACACTTGCCCACATGTGTGTACTCACACACATACAGACACATGGACACACATGCACATACCATATGCACACATGCAAAACACACACACACAAGACAAAAAGCGAAGCTACATGGGTGTTTTCTGCAGACAAACCACATGTGAGTACCTTCAGCTAGAACTGCCTGCATTGCAAGGTTCAGCGAGACTGAATCAGAGCATAACTAACAACCTCCACCAGTGAGCAGAGACAGAAGGGAGGGCTGGTTCCATCAGGCCTGTCAGCAGGCAGCTCTGTCCTCTCCAGGAGGCCCCCTCTCCCCTAGACCCTGAGGACAGGCCTTCTTGTCTCTCATTAACTCCTTCTCCCTGGGGAAGAAACAGCCCCACTGCATCCCAGGATGATCTTTCCTTCGCTCATCCTTAGGGAGCAGTGCTCCTCTGCTGTGGATGTTCCTGAAGGAGCTGAGAAATGCCCTTGGAGACTAGTGACTTCCCAGAGCTTTCAGAGGCTGCCAGGAGCCTCAGCTGATTAAGATGACATCCCAGACTACGGAGTGGGGTCTGAGAGGTCCCCTGGGAAAGTGTCCCATGTCTCTTGTGACTATGATCACATCAGAACTGGAACTTTCTGGGAGCATGGTGATTTCTCCAGTGGTGATGCCCCCACATCTTAAGCTTCATGGGAGGGCAGAACTTGGGGTCAACTACACTAGCTTACAGTGAGCAGCCACCGCTGAGAGGGCTGTGATGACATCAGAGTGCATGTACCATCAAAAAGCGATGATGATGAACTGGTCATTGTCATTTGTCTCTGTGAAGGTTATAGGAGCAAGCTGACCAGAGCTCCTGCTGTCTTGAACTTGTTAAAACTCATTTGCATGTGAACTCTCCTTATGTTACACTCAACAATGATGCATCTTAAAACTGAATGTGGAAAACATGGTGGTCTGTATCTAGCCCTTGGGTCCTTCAGAATCTCATGTGTGAATTAAATTGTCCTTGGATGTTTTCACATTCCCCAAATAGTAAAGCCTGTATTACAATGGAAGGGCACAGGATGCGGCATCATAGCTCCTTGCATCTGAGTCCCAGCCCTGCTGTTATTCAGTTTTACTTTGACCACATCACAACCCTCTTTTTTAAATACACTAAAAACAATATCATTGTGGTATAACTGATTAAAAAATGCATTGAATTCATGTATTCAGATTGGTTGGGTTGAACACTTTCATATGCCTATAAACCAATCACTAGCATCAAGGTTATAAACATCCATCATTTGCAAAAGTCTGTTGGGAACCTCCCTACATTTCTTTTTGCTTGTGATAAGAGTGTATTCTTTTCTCCCTGTGTTTATGTGTGTGCACAGGTTCATATGCATGTGGGTGCACATGTGTGTGCATGTGGAGGGCAGAGATCAACATCAGATGTATTACTCAGTTATTATTCACCTTCTTCTTTGAGGCATGATCCCACACTGAACCTAGAGTTTGCTAATTTGTCTATGCTACCTAGCCAGTGAGATCCAGGAATGCTATGTTTCTTTCTCCCCAGCAGTGTAATTACAGGTGCACACTGCCATATCTGGCACTTGTGTGGGTTCTGGGGGTCTGAACTCGGGTCTTCATGCGTGCATAGCAAGCATTGTATCTACTAAGACATCTCCCCAGCCTGAGATGTGTGTTCTAAAATTAAGCGCACAACACTGCACTGCAAAGCATAGGAAGGTGTCCAGAACTTGTTCATCTTGCATAAGCAAAACATTGTAGCTACTGAGCAACAATTGTTCATTTCTTCTGGAAACAACCCTATGCAACTATGAATCTGCTTTTAGTATCGCAATTAAGTGGGATCTTGCAGTATTCATTCCTCACTGGATGGCTTACTTCCATTGGCACATATTCTCTAAGAGTGCCCATGCTGCTACATATAGTGAAATGTCCTTCTGTGTTAAGGCTCAGTAACACTCCATGGAGTGTGTACACCACATTTTCTCTAATACATTCTTCCATCAACAGACACTTAGGTTGTTTCCATATCATGGCTATTCTGAATAATATCACCATGAAAATTTCCTACGGAAAGAAATTAGTAAAACAAAACCAGCAAAAATCTGAGTATGACCATTTAGGAGGAAAATGAGAATAAGTCTGAGTGGCTCTCCACAGGGGAACAGGAAGCAGCCAGGACCATGAAGAAGTGAGATAGAACTTTCCACAAAACCTAAAGCATGGTTTCTAAGAAATATTGTGCAATTCTTTCCTCTAGCTCAGGACCTCAGGCTACAACAAAAAGCAGACACTCCAGTAGTCTTGGGAATTAGGCAGACACTCAACAACTGAGATCTCATGAAAATAAAAAAGCTATTTTACAGATAAGCAAAACATCAACAGAGTCAATAGACAACCTACTGATTGGGAGGAAATTTTCACTGGCTATACCTCCAACAAAAGTTTAATATCTAGAAACTACAAAGAACTCAACACACTAAAAAGTAAAACATCAAGCACCCCTCTCAAAAATGGGGCAGGGAATTGAACAGAGAGTTTTCAAAGGAAGAAATACAAATGACCATTACACACCTAAAGAGACGATCAACATCTCTACTCATCAGAGAAATGCAAATTAAAATGACTATGAGATTCTACCTCCCTGCAGTCAGAATGGCAACCACAAAAAACAAAAAAGAGCTGGGCGTGGTGGCTCACACCTTTAATCCCAGCACTCAGGAGGCAGAAGTAGGAGGATCACCATGAATTTGAGGCCAACCTGAGAGTATATAGTGAACTCTAGGTCAGCCTGGACTAGAGTGAAACCCTACCTTGAAAAACTGGAAAAAAAGAATCAAGTCTTAGCACATGCCAGTGGGGATGTGGGGAAAGAGGAAGCAAGGAGCCTTCATCCACTGCTTGTGGGAACGCAATGCAATGTTGCATAGCAACTATGGAAACCAGTATGAAGACTCCTCATAACCCAGCTACACCTCTTTTGGACATATTCCCTAAAGACTTTGCTATATGCCATAAACACACTTGCTCAACTGTTTTCATTGCTGCTCTGGAATCAGCCCAGACGCCCATCAACAAATGAATGGTTAATGAAGATGTGGTACACATACAGAATGGAATTCTGCTCAGCAGTGAGGAAAAAACCAAACAATCAAATTTGCAGGAAAATGGAGGGACTTGGGAAAAATCGTGCTAAGTGAGCTCACACAGGCTCAGAAGACAAATGCTGCATGGCCTCTCTTGTATGCAGTTCCTAGCCTAGGCCAGCATCGGTTAACTGTAAGCCTTAATAAATATCAACGATATGTGCATGGTACCAGAAAAAAGGGGAAATAGGGAGGGAAGGGGGGGGGGGGTTCCAGTCTGCTCAGCTCAGTTGGGCTAAGCTGAGGAGGAATTCTGGAATTCTCCAGCAGCTGGAGGTTCCAAAGTGGTCAGGCAGCACAGACACTTTGTTCTCCCCTCACAAATGGTATTTATAACTTTATGGTGGTGGGCCCTTCGGTTAGAGCTTACCTGGGAAAAAGCTGATGGATTTGGGCTAGGGGCTGTCTCAGGAAGAGGCTAGCCATGAGGCCAGTGTCTGGGGGCTGAACTTTGGCCAACTACAATGTTAGGGCTAAACTGAAATCCTAGATGAGGCCTCTGTCCCAGGAGGGGTCCAGGTTGTTTGTGGAAAAACAGATCTAGGGAAGAGATAAGAATCCAGCTCATCCTTTGCCCTAACTGCCTAAGAGAGCTATACATAAGGTGAGATGGGCGCTTAGGGGCCAGGTAGCCTGAGGAGAAGCCCTGCCTCCAACAAGGGGGGGTGAGCACCGGTGTCTGGGGTTGTCCTCTGACTACATACACATGTGCACCTCCACACACACACACACACACACACACACACACACACACGCTCTCTTTGATTTGTTTTTGAGGTTTAGAGAATTTTATTCATCTTACATAAGATGCATCACCTATAAAAAGTAAGATATAATATCATGTAATTAATTAGTAACACAAATCATGATTTATTTTTAAATACTAAAGGAGCTGCAATTGACCCTCAGAGAAATAGCAAAGACATAGGTCCTATCTTCCTACAATGAACAGACAACCTCCCTTGCTCAAAGCTCTCTTCTCCCATGCTTCCAAGTGACCAAGTTTGATCTCTCTGTCTGCATCAGTCTCCTTAAATTTCATTAACCTTTGACAATCAAGGGGGCAGAAACAGCCCCATTTCCATCATCAATGTGCCTCCCGGGAGTGGCACATAAGAAGTGGTTTGAAATTGACTGCGCATTTTGAGATGGGTGAGCCCTGCTTCCTGCTTGGAGAGCGCTGCCAACTTGAACTTTAAGTAACCGAAAGACTGAAAGTCCCGTGACCTTTCCCAGCCAAGAGCCCAGATGTGGTAATTAGACTATGGGTGCTCACCAGCTGTAAACCCGATCCTTGCGTTTGTATGAACATGACTTTTTCGTGTTGGAATGTGCCTTAATTAAGGAAAACGTCTTAGGAGAAGATTCAAATCCCCATGTAGATTAAACGATTCTCGTCAGGATCTACTGAGACTTTGAAAGTTTCACTCACACTGTACACTTTGTTTCACATCCCCACACAAATGAGGATTAAAGAAAAGTTCAACAGGAGAATCAGTGAGTGTTAGAGCCATGTGGGACCCCACAGGCGTAAGAGCAACCTCTCATTTTGCACATGAAATTGACTCACTGTCAAATCAAAATAGGTCTTGCAGAAGGATGTGCCTGAAAGTTTCCTGATGGTCCCGTTGTAGGTGCGGCCACAGTGTTATTAGGACTTCATGGTGGAATGTGTCAAAGTTGCAGTCTGGGCTTGAACTCTGCTCAGCCACACACTGAGCAAATCTGGACAGTTAATCTCTTTCTCCACCAGTTTCCATTCCGTTAAAAATTAAACAATCATGTTAGGCGGGTGTGAACTAAAAACTACAAGGGGCCATTGCTGTGGACTAAAATCCTACACTAACACCAACAGGCCAGGCTGGAAGTCAAAATGGAGTCACTCATGCTAATGTTTCATGCCACTAAGTGGAAACTAGCTTAGTTGTTTGTCTGATTTGAGAAATCAGGATGTGAATGAAAACAGTCAGATTTCCCAGACACACCAGTTTCCATTGGCTCGACAATAAAAGCTAGTTTGCTTAATCTTTAAACAAAAGCTGTAACTTGATGTGAACCAACACCTTCATTTTCTCTTGTTTAGCTCCTGTAGTGGTTTGAATGCAAAATGCCCCCATGGGCTCGTGTGTTTGAACATTTGATCTCCAGCAAAGTGGCAAAGAAGGTCGTAGGACACTTTAAGAGATGGAGCCTTGCTGAGGAAGTGTAACAGTGAGGTGGGCCTTGAGGTGTTATAACATAGCCCTGCCTGCGGCTCTCATTCTCTCTTTCCTCCCTGCTGAGGTGATGTGATACCAACTTTCTGTCCTGCCATGCTTCCCTGCAGGATGGACTCTGTCCTCTGGATTCAAGTTCAAGTAAACTGTTTCCTTCCCTAAGCTGCTTGTGGTTGGGTATTTTGTCCCAGCAATGAGAAAGTAACTGATATAGCCTCCATGTCTCCATTTTAGGAAGGAAGGCACTTTGAAATGACCAACACCACTTGGTTTTTCTTTGCTTCTTCTTTCTTCAACCCTTTCCTGTCTGAAACCAAAACTCTCATGCTTGGTTTACTGCAACCATTGTTATACCTTATGAAATAAAGTATTATCTCATTCCAGAATTAAGATTTTGAAACAAAATAGTTGTCACTTTGTCATTCTAAAAAATATTTTATTTATGTATTTATTTAAGAGAAAAAGAGAGAATGAATGGGCACACCAGACCTTCTAGCCATTGCAAACAAACTCCTGATGCATGTGCCATCTTGTGCATCTGGCTTACGTGGGTACTGGGGAATTGAACCTGTATCCTTAGTCTTTGCAGGCAAATGCCTTAACTGCTAAGTGATCTCTCCAGCTCATCATTTTTTCTTTTGACAATGGGTGTATATTGACATTGAACTATTATTACAGCCATGGAATTCTGGTTTAGTAGTTATAACACGATTTATTTTCTTGGAAATGAAACAAATCAAACAAAAGCATGTCAAGACATTTGATTTGAATCTGATGTCCTGACAACCAAACCTGACCACTCTCCCCTGTCATGTTTTTTAAGCTAAGATCGCTTACCATATTGGCATGAAGATTAACTTCTTGGAAAGACTAATTATTGAGTATTTCTTGGAGGTAAATAAAGAATCAAGAGCTCCTGGGGAGATGACAATAAAAGGTGCCTGCTTGCAAAGCCTGGCAGCCTGGGCTCAATGCCCAAGCCAAACACATAAAGTTGAGCAGACATTCAGTTGTAATGCCAAGAGACCATGGTGTACCCATACACACACATGAAAATAAATGAATAGTAAATAACTTTTGTAAAAGAAATAAGAACCATGAATCCGTTACTAAACAATTTCATTGTTATTTGGCAGAATACACAATGGTATCTTTGTGTACCACATTTGTTCTTAATTGAAGAGAAGAACTATGACCAATGAAACCATTCTCTCAGATATGGAGAGGTTGTTTAGTGGTTAAGGCTCTTACCTGCAAAGCCCAGTGACCCCTGGGTTTAATTCCCCAGAACCTATGTAAAACCAGATGCACAAAGTGGCGCATACAGCTAGAGTTCATTTGCAGTGGCTGGAGGCCCTGCTGTTGTGCCCATTCTCTCTCTCTCTCTCTCTCTCTCTCTCTCTCTCTCACTCACTCTCTCTCTCTTTCCACTTGAAAATAAATGAAAATCAACAAAAATAATTCTCTAGAAACTCCAAGGAAATGGGACCTACTTTTATTTTTGGTGAAATTGTTAAGTTGTGGGGTCTGTCTGTACATTCTAGTGGGAAAGACTTGAGACACAATAAAGACATTGCCATAGGAAATATCAAATGTCTAACAGTTTAGGTGGTATAAAGATAGGAGTCTAGGGGCATAGCTCAACAGTAGAGTGGTTTACATAACATATGAGAAGGACTGGGTTTTATTTCCAACCATACAACAGAGGGGAAAAGGGTAATTGTGGCATATAAATCACTCAGATGAGGCAAATTTTGGCTTAGTTGATTTGGATGAGTAAACTTACATTTAAATATGCTAGGTGACTTAACTCTGGGACCTCAAGTATTTTATAGAAGCCCTCCTCATCTCTTTCCCTCCTAGATGATTGATGAGTAATAGTAATGGTTTCCATGAGATGATGAAGTGCCTGTCTCCTGGCAGAGGATATAGTAACAATGGTGGTCAGTGAGGGGGAATACAACTGAGATTTACATCTGGGTGAGTACAAAGCCTACAACAAGTGTGGGTGAGACATAAAATAGCAGAGAACGATCCATTGCCTGCAGGAGGTAAGAGAAGCCCAGAAGTTCTTTCCAAATCAGTGCCCTCCTCAAGCAAGTAATAAGGGACTTTATTTTTGTGGAGCCTGTGCATAGTTGTATAGAAAGCATATTAGAAGTGGGCACATTTCTGAGTATGGTCAGTTACAAATTACATTCCCAAGTAAGTTCAGCTTAATGTTACGGTTTAAAAAGGAAAGATGGTGGGCATCATTTTGTCCATGCTTAGTTCAAGTTTATAGGATACATTTGAAAGGTTAAAATAACAAATACAGATGTATGTTTTCCTTTTATCATATAGAGGGTGGACAGGAACATCTCTGGACATGTCAGCTCATGCTACAAAGATGATGTGCAGGTGCTGGAAAAACGGCTTAGCAGTTAAGGCACTTGCCTGCGAAGCCCAAGGACCCAGGTTCAATTCCCCAGGACCCACGTATTCCAGATGCACAAGGTGGTACATGTGTCTAGAGTTTGTTTGCAGTGGCTGAAGGCCCTGGTCTACCCATTCTCCCTCTGTTTCTCTCTCCCTCTTTCTCTCTCTCAAATAAATAAATGAAAACAAAAAATATAAAAATAACAAAATGTGTCTACCTGTACTCAGCTGAATCAAAACGATACTTTGAAGGTGCTCACGTAGAAGTTTCATCCCGTAGGAGTGTTCCTCCTTGCTTAGATATTAACAGGAGTGAGTGACGTGGCTTTTCCCCAATTCTCTTCTTACACCGTTAGTACTCTGACAGCATGGGTATTATTTCTTTCTTGAAATCACACCAGTAGTAACTACCTGATACATATTGAATTAATTAATTAGGAGAATATGGATATCCTTCCAAGAATTGATCCACTAGACTGAATACATTATCCTAGTGTGGAATTGTAGTATCAATTTCCCTTAATGATGGTTGTGATGCCATTGTAAAACTTTCAAGGAAAATCCCACAGAGAGCCATTGTAAAGTCCTGAGTTACACTTCCTGGATATGGATGGTGACAAAATATTCTAGCTAGTAACTACAGATGGTGTGTCTCCCACCATAAAGGTGTCTCATCTGTTTTTCTTGCCACTTCTTAGGCTATTTGCCACGATTAAGTACAGAAGCGGAAAGTCTCACAGCCTGCTTTATGTTGTGTTTAAAAAGTTAATTAAATTGCCAAGTTGTTAAATTGTTAAATTTAAAGTTTTTTAAAAAAATCTATTAGCAAGTTTCTTCCTGATTAAAGTCATGAGACCCATGTGTTTGATTTTCTTCTTGGTCCTCTCCAGCAATAAGCATTAAAAACAAAACTATTCCATTTTATGACCAAGCCTTCCACAATGCTTTGTAGATGATGCATTAGGAAAAAAAGGAAAGGGGGAGGGACAGCTAAGTCACAATCCATTGGCACATACAACACTTCCAAAGAACATGTTTCTCTGGGCAGCATGGGGTGGGTGAGTCAAAGATGAACATCTGTCCATAGTTAATAGGTGCCATTTTATTTTTGATAATCTGCTTAGGAGATCATGGAAAATAGGATGCTAGATCATCGACTTGGGTGGTTTGGTGTGTGGATAACATTGGCTAATGGAGTTAAAAGATAGGCAGGTCTGTTTTTCATTTCTGATTTTCACCCATGCTGGTAGATCTCTCTGATCTTCCATCTCCCCACTGGCTCAATGAGAGTATTACAATTTATGCCTCATAAGACAGTAGGGAGAACGGATGAGAATGGCAACATACAACAATCATTATTAGAAGGAGCTGTATCTGGGGGCCAGGGGAAACGGCTCAGTGTGTAAGAGCATTTGCTACTGCATAAGGATTAGGGCCTGAGTTCCATCACCAGCATCCATGGGAAAAGCTGGGTGAGGCTGAATATGCCCATAACACCTGAGGGGGCACAGGCAGGAGGCTCACTGAGATGTGTGGGACAGTAATTCAGAGCTCCGTGCTCAGTGAAAGACTTTGTCTCAAGGAAATAAGGTGGAGGAATGGCAGGAATAGACACCTATTCTCCTCTGACCTCCCCACGAGTGCACACAGGGCATGTGCATCTGTATGCATATGTGTACATACATGCAGATAACACACACACACACACACACACACACACGCACATAATCAAAATGTAGCTGTACAGAAAATTTCAGAAACACTGTGTTGTGGAGGGTTTTTCTCAGAGTCCAGCTCCTAGAGCTTATACTCCAACATCAACTCAACCACACTGACCTTGGACAAGTGACTTGGTTCCACTGTAACAGGTCTAAAATCTTGAGAGGTAACTTTGATGCTAATATGTGATGCCTATGGTTAATGTGAAAATCCAATAAATAAAATATATTGCTGAAGACTCCACATACTTGGGCTGCAAGGCCACTGAGAAATCCTGCTGGAACTGAGCTGATAACCTCCTACATGTAGACCAGCTGACAGAAAGCTGGAAGAAGCCATTCTCCATGCAGTTCAATGGGAGAAAGAGAAAACACCAATGAAGATACTCAAAAATGGACACTGTAAGTCTTATATGTGGCCACCCAGGCTAAATGAGCCAACGGGTATAATAGTGGCATGTCTGTAATGCTGGAAGCCAACTGCCCTCTAATTGGACTGGAGGCCCGCTCCATGGGAGGGAATACATCCCTGATACTGAAAACTTAAAACAAGGGTAGTCATGAGCCCTAGGGGTGTAATGTCCGCTGCTGTCTGGCTAAATGTATATGCTATGCTTATCAAACTGCCCAGTAAGCACTTCTCTTAATGTTCATACCTTTGTATTAATGCTACTCTCAGTTTTGGTAGAGAATCTTCTCTTTTCAGATGGCAGTGACCTTGGGATGACTCAGAAGGCATCATGGTGCTAGAAAGAAGTGACCGGAGTGCTCAGTACTGCAATATCTCTATCACATCTTCCAAGGCTCAGGGTCTATTGTGGAAGAGGTGGTGGAAAGAATGTAAGAGCCAAAGGAAGGGTAGGACTCCTTACCATGCTCCCCCTAGACACAAAATGGCCTGGATATCCATGACCTCACAGTGCCTGACACTACCTACACAAGACCATCATAATAGGAGGAAAAGATCATGACATCAAAACAAAAGAAAGACTGATTGAGATGGGGAGAATGGAGTTTCAAAAGGGAGAGTAGGGGGAGGGAGGGTATTACCATGGGATATTTTTTTATAATCATGGACTTTGTTAATAAAAAATTTTTTAATTAAAAAAATAAAATAAAATAACTCATAGAATTGTGCTTAACACAAAGCAAACTCTTCAGTGAATATTAATTCTTATTTATCATAGACCCCAGAATGTGTTCTGATTGGTGCATATGTATTTATTCATGTGTATTTACATGCTATATTAATGAATTAACCAATATTTCTATATTCTATCATTTATCTATAAGAAATTAGAGGGAAAATATAATAAATTCTTATTGTAGGAGATGCTTTCATGAAACTAGTGTTAGAATAATTGAAACCTTGAGTTGGCAGACGTCTTAGACAACATCAATTCTACCCTAACTGCTGAATGAATCTTCCCTGCCATTCTCTGACAGGTTGTCATTGGAGATGTGATGTGCAGGTGTCAACCATCTGACAGCCTGTTCTGCTATTGGACACATCTAAGTTTGGGCCATCTCGTTCTTCTATCGACCGGAAGCCTGCCTTCTGTCCATATGGGGTTACCCACATGACATATGCTCAGTTGTCTACATAACAACTCTTTAGAGACTGAAAAGCAACAATCAGAAGCCCCCAGGCTTCTCTTCTGCAGGATAAAAAGCCCCCATTTTCATGAATGTGTATGCGAGGGACATTTCAAATGGCACCACCCCTTGAAAGCTTCCTCACTCTCTCTGGGAAGCACTGAGCATACTCTTTCCAGGCCCCGGTGCTGTTCTGGCCAAATCTTTTTATTCCCTGTACTTTTTGCTAGCTAACGACCTTGCATATTTATTTGTTTGTGTCTTCACAGGGACATTGGGCTGTTTCATCCAGGTATACTGGTGGTCCATAATTTTGACTGAAAAACAGTAAGGAGGTTACCACAAAAGTAAAAATAGAATTTCTGTATGATCTTGCAATTTGTACTCTAGATATAAATGCAAAAATCTGAAACTGCATGTGTAAGAAATATTTGCATGTCTATATTCATTGTATTACTCACAGTAGCCCAAAGAGAAAGCAACCTTCCTTCCTTCTGCCTGGTGACAAACAAATGGATTTTTAAAAGCATGTGTGTGTGTTCAATATATACATACATATGCTGAAATGGAAGCAAATTCTGGTACATGCTACAATAGTGATGAACCATGAAGAACCTTGAAGGTATTATGCTAAGTGAAAGGAAGGAGTCATAAGAAGAAAATGCCGCATGAACCTCGGGGAGTCAGATTCATAAAAACGGAGCTGGATCATTGCTGCAGGTGCCGGGCAAGCAGAGAATGGGAGGTATTGTTCAGTGACGCAGAATTGCAGTTTGTAAACAAAGTTGAGGAGGCTGAGCATGGAGGTGCTTCACAAGATGACCGTATTTAATACCACTGACATAGTTGAAGTGCTCGCCTATATGTTGTATGCATTCTACCACAATAAAAATAAGAAAATATTAGGAAGTGAATGTATGAATGGTTAAATGTTTGTACAAAGATGACTAATAGCCAAGAGCTTTTACAGAGATTTTTGAAAAACAAAAATATAACAGATGTGATGAGGTCAAGGCCACATCTGGTGCTTGTTCTGTTGTACCACTCAGATGGAGTTTCCTTCTGCAGTCACCCAGATCCTGTTCTGAGGAGAATGAAGGTACCACAGGTGAACCAGGAGGTGGATAGAAACCTTACTCTGCTTTTTCCTTCATTGTTCTTGCTGACCACATTTTCCATTTGAACATCATGATCTGCAAGTTGGCTCCATAACCCTGCAGATTTAGAGAGGAATGCACCCAGTGCTCCTAACTCTAGTCAATCCATTTCCAGAGGGGCCTGATTTTCCAGTCAAGTTCACTCTGCCTGTACAATCTACATTTATGGAGAATGATTTTGCAGCAAGATATCCAGGTTTCTATCTCAACTGCCTTGGGCAATTCCCATCTTCTCTCATTTAGTATCAGTTTGACCCTTTGAAAACAAAGGGTTGGATCTTTGTAATCACTCTGAGAGTTGTATGGCAAATTTGGAGTCACACAGGGAGCAGCCTCTTGAACAGACCTGACACCTGATAAAATTAGGTAAAGCTGGGCTAGTATAAAGAAATACCCCAGGCCTCCATTCGTCCTTGTTTAAAATAGGGATAGTCACGGAGAATGTCACAGGCTTGTCTTAAAACCCCAAGAGGTGTGCATCAAAAGTTCATATTGCAACACACCTAGAATCCATCCTACTTTAGCTCCCACTCCCGTCAGTGCTTCCTGCTCAGAAACAGCATGACAGTTTTGCCCAGAGTTGCCTAAGGTTCCAGTGGATGCCACACAGCCATCACTGTCTTACTGAGATCAAGCTACATTGAATGAGGACCAGAGGACACCTGCCTTTGGGGGCCAATGATTTGTCATCATAGATCTTAGGACATTCAGACATTCGGGGCCAGACTATGTATGTATACAGGACTCATCGGCCATCACAAACATTAGCAGACTCTGATCATTCAAATGGAGCATTTGCAGACAACTTCAAATGTTCTCATTCCCTTTCATGGACGCATCATGCTGGCTGTAATTTAGGGATTACAGAATCCAAAACCTTCCAAGGACATTTTGTTATCCACCTTACTACAAAGCAATATTTTCTTACAAGGTCCAGGCCACACACAATGGGTTTTACTTTCTCCTTTTACATTATTATATCAAGATTTGAGGACATTGTTTATGGTTTTCTTTTTGTGGTCCTGAAAATTGAAACTTGGGTTTCATATATGTTATGTGAGATTTCTACCACTGAGCTATATACTTATCCTGTTTTGTTTTGCATCTGTGTGTATGAGGTATGCATGTGTATGTGGATGTTTTTAATTTGTGTGGGAGGGTTCATGTGCACGTGTGTGCACATTCTTGTGGATGCTAGAGGTTGACACTGGTGTCTTCCTTAGTCACTCTCCACCTTCTTTTTCTTTTCATTCTTTTTTTTTTTTTTTTCTAGGTAGGGTCTCACTCTAGCCCAGGCTGACCTGGAATTCACTATGTAGTCTCAGGGTGGCCTCGAACTCATAGTAATCCTCCTACCTGTGCCTCCTGAGTGCTGGGATTAAAGGCGTGCACTACCACGCCCAGAACCTTTTTTTTTTTTTTTCTTTGAGACAGGGTCTCTTCTGGCTGAACCCAGAGCTCACAGATTCAGCTAGACTAGTATATTAGTTACTTTCCCATTGCTGTGACCAAATACCTGACCAGAAGCAACTTGAAGGAAGAAAGAGTTTGTCCTGATTTGCACTGCCAGTGGCTGTTTTCCATCGCGGGGAGGAAGGCGTAAGAGCAGAGCAGTAGAACTGGCCATGTTGCAGTCGTGGTCAGGAAGCAGATAAACAGACAGAAAGAGGGAGCAGGCTTTAGACACCCAAAGCCTGCCTCCAGTGATCCACTTCTTCCACCAACCCTCCACCTCTACAACCTCCCCAGACACCACCACCAGCTGAGGATCAAGTGTTCAAACACGCAAGTTTATGGGAGACTCCTTATTTTCAACCACTGACTGGCTAACCAGCAGGCCCCAGGGATCCTCTTGTCTTGGCTTCCTCAGGGCTGGGAGTGTAGCCATGTGCTGCTGCCCCTGACTTTTACCTGGGTGCTGGTTGGGGGCTGAACTCAAACCTTCATGCTTGTGTGGCAAGCACTTTCTCCACCGAGATGTCTACCCAACCACTTTTCACTTTGACAGTAGAAACTGGGTCATGTTAAGTTGTCCAGGTTATCTTTGAATTCACTGTGTAGCCTAGGTAAGCCTTGAACCTATGATCTTCCTAATGCAGCTGCCACAATTACCAGAATGACAGTATGCCTGACTTAAGCACATCTTTGTTCAACATTGTCCCAGAAAATTTCCAGCCTCTAGGTTCTCTGTTGGCCATCCCTTCTAGAAAAGGGGCTCCCCATCAGGCCTTGGACCCACCCGTCCTGTGTTCTCAGCCCAGAATCCAGGCATAGAACACAAATCCAACATTAGTCTGTCACCAAACTACAAAGTGGGAAAATGATTCGACCATGCGCAGCAAGACAGGATGAAACCAAGTGTCTATTGCAGGTGAGTCCTGCACATTCTGTTTTGCTGGACTGCCTTGCACAAGGGTCACATTCAGTCCTTACTTTGTGAACCATCAACTGTGGCAACACGGTGGCCTGTAATTGGATTTCATTATGGAAATGTTGCTAAAGAGGACCACAGGCTCCAAAATCCATTCAACTGTTTCCTAGTGCTTTACATACTCTTCTGAGATAAAAATAGCCTGATATTTGAATTTAAGAAGCTGCTGCCTGAAGGGTAACAGATGGATATTAAGAAGATTATAATAAAGAAGGGGATTATCAGAGAAAATAAAATGGGAGTTGGGGAAAGGATGGTTCTCACACTTCAGGCAAATCAGTTTTGGGGGTGAAGTGCTTTCCAGAATGTGACATTACCCTCTTTGGAAGTAAAATCCCTCGCTGTCTTGGTCACACTGAAGGGATTTGCAGCTCTAGGCTCCTGAGTTTTATTTCACAGCGTCCTTTCCCTCACTGCCCACGGGGGTGCTGGCAACGTCCCTCTCTGAAAATGCAATTTGTCTTCCAAGGTCCCCTCACTGTGGCTCTCGTTCAGAAAGAATCTCTTCTCTCTGGCTGTGTCTGCTTTCCTCTCTTGCCTCCTCGCCACAAGAAACAAAGGGACAGTGGCCACGCGCTACACCACACCTGTGACAGGCTGGCACTTCTGCTGACTCACCACTTGTTAGAGTTGAATCCATCCTAGAGTCAAAATAATGCAATCTACTTGGGAATTAATAATTTAGAACTGCTCTTCTAAATTCCTGTGTAAACTCACACTTTTTCTAAATAGTCATGCTGAAGACTCTAGATTATTTAATTTGTATGAATGTTTGTATATGTGTGTGTGTGTGATCTTCATGTATATGTTGGTTGTGTGTGTGCAGATGCACACATGTGTATAAGTGTATGGCTACATGTGGACACCAAAGAACAACATGTGGTATTATTTCTCAGGAATGCCATTCACTTCCTTTTTACAGAAAGGGTTTTCTCATTGGCCGGAGCTTGCCAATTAGACTAGCCTGGCTGCTCAGAAAACCCCAGGGATTCTCCCATCTCTGCTCTGTGGTGCTGGTATTAAGAACATACATGGCTACGACCAGCATTTTTACATAGGTCCTGAGGATCGAATTCAGCTCCTCATGCTTGCAATGCAAGCACTTTACACACTGAGCTGTCTCCCCAAACCCTACTCTTCCTATTAAAAAAATACATATAAATACAGACACACACACACACACACACACACACACACACACATACACGGCTGGTGCAATGGTTTAAAGGTTAAGGCATTTGCCTGCAAAGCCAAAGGACCTCAGTTCAATTACAAAGGACCCATGTAAGCCAGATGTGCAATATGAGGCACACATCTGGATTTTGTTTGCACTGTCTGGAGGCCTTGGCATGACCATTCTCTCTCTCTCTCTCTCTCTCTCTCTCTCTCTCTCTCTCTCTCTCTCTGAAATAAATAAAAATATAAAATATTTAAAATTTCTCTCTATATATAGTGCTGATCACTTACTAACTGTCTCTCAGTATGCTGTCATAGGCTCTAACTGCCTCTGTCCCTTTCTCCAAGGCCCTTAAAACCCTTGATCCTGCATCCTCCGGCACTCTCAACACTCACAATTGTTTAGAGCATTCAGAAACTCAATCCCATCAAAACTTCCCAGATGATAAAAACAGAAGCATGCATTTCTTTTCTTTTCTTTCTTTAATTTTTGGTTTTATTGAATCAGGATCTCAGTCAAGTCCAGCTGACCCGGAACTCATTCTATAACCCCAGGCTGGCCTCAAACTCATGGCAATTCTCTTACCTCAGCCTCCAGAATGCTGGGACTGAAAGCATATGCCACCATTCCTGGCTAGAAGCACGTACTTCTGTTTGGAGAATTCTTATCCGAGCAGTATGTGCAATCTGCACTCACGTGATACCAACAGTCACCACTTAGGCATTGCTATATGACAGTATCCAGTGTGCGTCTGTTTCCTCCTGACTTTACCATTCTCTTTCTGGAGGAATTTGGTTTCATTGCATTTGGTTCTGGTGAAAGTACCTCCTCTACCAACTTGTTCAAGCATGTTTTCTTCTGTGGCTGAGCGTGGCTGATATTTTGCCTGGGTGTAAACTACTTTGATCAGCATCCTTTTCTCCCCATGAGACATGATATATAGTAGATGAGATATGGGAAACATGTCTAATTCTCTGAATTATGTTTCTGGTCAGGTCTTTCCATCAAAAAAACATCTTGTAAAACTTATTCTAACTTTTCAGAGTTGTATATGTTAAGAGCATTTGCTAGTGAAATCTGTGTCTTCTCTCTGTGAGACGTGGATTCTTTGGATGTGACAGTTCCATGCTATTCCCATCTGACTCTCACCCCACTTGGATTTCTACTCATAGGTGAATGAAATAGTAAGCTATGCACTCTTGGACATGCGGCTTCTTTTGTTCGTCATTGCTTCTGTGTGACTCATGTGCACTATTTTACGTAGTTACTGGCCATTTTATGACTGCGTATTATTCCATTGTATAAATAGGCAGATATTTATTTTCCCTGTTTTGTTGATTAGATAGAGGCATTAAGATAATTCTTCATTATTTTCTCCATGAATTTTGGAGACATTATTTCATGTTTTGTTGAACATTTTCTGCATGTAGTAATTTTGATTATAATCCCCTCCTTTCCCAGGTCCCTTTCTACTGAGTGCCTTCTTTGAAGCTAGTCCCTCTTTTATTTTTTTTAATATTTTTATTTTTATTATTGATTTGACAGAGAGAGAGAAAGAAAGAGAGGCAAATACAAAGATAATGGGTGCACCAGGGCCTCCAGCCACTGGAAACGAACTACAGATGCATGAACCACCTCATGTATTTGGCTTACGTGGGTCCTGGGAAACCAAACCTGAGTCGTTCGGCTTTACAGGCAAGCGCCTTAACCACTAAGCCATCTCTCCAGCCCCTTTTTTTCTATTTTTTATGTTCTATGTTCTCTCTACTGCATCATCCATGACAAAATGTGGATGGGCCCAGTATTATGCAGATTATGTTTGGGTAATGATAGCTGCCGTGAGGTTGTGAATGCAATGACTACCTGTTCTCTCTCATTCTTGCATTCTGTCTGCCACCTCTTCTGCGATGGTCCCTGAGCCTTGTAGAGCATGGAGGAGACCTCTCTTTTAGTTCTTAACACTCCACTGTCACTTCTTCTCAGCACCTTAATAAGTTCGACTCTCCCCAAGGGTCTCTGCAAACTGCAGAAAGAAGCTTCTCTAAGAAGAGGTAGGAGCTGGGCCGGAGGGATGGCTCAGTGGCTAAGGCACTCACCTGCGAAACCTAACAGAGGTTTGATTCCCCAGCACCTGCGTGGGGCCGAATGCATGGGGTGATGCAGGCATCTGGAGTGCATTTTCAGTGGGTGGAGGCCCTGGTGCACCCATTCTCTCTCTCTCTCTCTCTCTCTGCTTGCAAATAAATAAATTTTGAAAACAAGAAAAGAAAAGGTGAGAGCAGCACTAAGCTATGGGCACAAACATGCATATTTTGAGGGCAACTGATAGGCCTCACATATCCATTCAGCCAAACAATAGTAGCAGCTTCCCCATAGGGCCTATTACCTCCTGGCCATCTATTTTCCTTTCAGTTCCATCAAGAAAGCCTCAGGTTTATTTATTATACTGTGTCCACCATAGTATTTCTCTGTAAATTTAGCATCATTCTTTGAATATCTGCAGGGACTTTTGTTTTAGTTTATTTATTGGTTTTATTAGTTTGTTGTTTCTTTTCTTGGCTGCTTTTGGTTTTCTCAACAGGGTATCATGTAGCACAGCTTAGCCTTGGACTCCTGATCTTCCTGCCTCCCACTTCCCAAGTGCTGAAATGACAGGCGTGCACTAGCACGCCTGGTTTTATGTAGTGCTGGGCAACAAACCCAGGGCTTCATGCATGTTGCCCAAGCACTGTGCTGACAGAGCCATGTCCACAGACCTGTTTCTATTTGTGTGTGTGTGTGAGAGAGAGAGATAGAGAGAGAGAGAGAGAGAGGGAGAAAGCCCAACTATGTAGCACTTGCTGGTCTGTCACTAATGATCCTCTTGCCTCAGAACCCCAAGGGCTGGGATGACAGTGCCATGTCCTGTTACGATGTACTGTTTTAATGCTATTACGGGCTTGTTTCTCCCACTCATTGTCGAGAGGTTCTCACACAAAGAACAAAGGCTGCTGATACCTGGTCTTACTTACAGACAAGACATTACATTAATTGTCTCATTTGTACCTTATCACCTCTCTGTAAAGGAGGGACCATTTTCTATACCTAATAGTTAGCAAACTCCAACTCAAGCCTTGCCCCACAGTAAACATCATAACTTCACTGAGGAGGGACCCAGGGAAATGGAAGCAGGGGCAAGGGGATAAAAGTGTATGCCTGTTATAATAAATGCATAAACTACAATTTAAAAAATAAGGTGAAACATTTCACCTGGTTTCTAAGAACACGCATTCTAATAATGAGCACATTCTGAATATGATCTGGTGTAGTCCAAACAAGCTCTGTGTTCATGGGACACTGGAGTCTTGGTGTAATGGGTTCTGATGATCCAGTATGATGGTGCAGTGTGACGATGTATCATGTCCCCAAACTGTGGTGAGGCTCTATCAAAGCTGCACCCATACACGTAAAAAATACACACAAAATCAGGAGTCTCATGCATAAATATTTTTAGAAAAAGTTAAGCTAAATAAAGTTTACTTATTTTACTGTAACTATAAGACTTAAAGCCTTTAATATGTTTCTGCATTCTGAGTATCCCCAAAGGGAAGATGAGAAGATACAGCATTTCCTAAATATAGAAGCTTTAAAGCATTATGTTCTGTTTATTTTCCCAACATTTTATTATGAAAATTTGCAAACAAATGGAAAACTAGAAAGAATTATGGAGTGAATACCTACATTATACCACACAGACTCTATAATTAATACTCTGCTATATTTGTGTTATTGTCTACTCATGCATCTACCCATCCATCCATGCATCTATCCATCCATCCATGCAACCATTTATTTATTCATTGATCCTTACACACATCCATCTGAGGCTTGTCAATTCAGCTAGAGTAGCTACCAGTGAGGCCCAGGAGTCTTCATATCTCTGCCTCCCTAGCACTAGGATTATAAACCCATGCTATCATCTCCAACATGAGTTCTAGGGATCCAACATAGGTCCTCATGCTTGGATGGCAAGTTCTTTTAACCACTGAGCCATCTCTGTGCCCCACAAACTAACTAGAATGAACAAGAAAACAAATGGCCTTAACTTACCATTTGCATTTCCTTTTTTTTTTAATAAGGCTCACTTCAATGACTGTTGCTCCAACAAATTCAAATTCATTCACACTCCTTTTCTTGATACAACACAAGGCAATTTGCTTATATGTGAAGGTTGCACAATAACTGGTTCATGCAAAATAAAGAGGCCTATCAACTGTGCAGTACCATGTGTGAGCAGACTGCAATCATGAATCACATGATCTCCGTGACCTGAGTATCCTCTTCCCTTCTTGGACACTTATAAGGTTGTGAAAAAATGTGGAGGCACCCATTCCACCAATTGCTTCAATTTTTAGATGTGTAGTTGTGACCAACGGCTGGGTAGATGGGTAGGCAGATAGATGGGTAGATGACATATCCATGGGTACCAGCTGACCTAGGACCATTACCTAAGTCACTCCACATGTTCTTTTGACTATATCCCTGATTCATTTCATTTTATCCTTCTTAAATGTGAGCATTATTTAAGTAGGCTAAAAATGTCACCCAACGGTAATTCAGGTTTTAGATTAAGAGAACTTAAAAAAAAAAAAAACATTATCCATCCATCCATATACACTGGGGTCTGTGTCCCTGATGACCAAAGATATTCCTACTTATTGTGCTACAGGTCTCATGTTCCCCTCAGAAATTCCTCAAACCCTCCAGAAACAGGTAGCTAGCCACCCCAAACCTTTCTTCTTTATCTCTCTCTCTCTCTCTCTCTCTCTCTCTCTCTCTCTCTGTGTGTGTGTGTGTGTGTGTGTGTGTGTGTGTGCGTGTGTGTTGTTTGTGAGTATGCTCTCACGTCATGGTGTGTGTGTGAATGTCAGAGGATGATATTGGGGTTTTAGTCCTTGCCTTTCACCATGCTTGAGATAGGACCTTTCTTCTTGTCTTGACACTGTGAAGACCAGTCTCGCTGGCCCATGAGCTCCAGGATTGTCATAGGCGCATCACGATTCCAGAAGTGTAAATGATTTGTGTCTGATTTTAAATGGGTTTTCAGGAGCTGAACTCTAGTCATCAGGCTTGTGCAGAAAGCACTTATAAAAAAAACTTTATTTTTCATTAATTTAAGAGAGAGAGAATTGGCACACCAGGGCCCCCAGCCACTGCAAACAAACTAGACACATGCACCCCCTTGTGCATCTGGCTTATGTGGGTCCTGGGCAATCAAACCGAGGTCCTTTGGCTTTGTAGGCAAATGCCTTAACCACTAAGCCATCTCTCCAGCCCCAGAAAGCACTTTTGATCACTGAGTCATTACTCTGGTCTTCAAATCTTTCTTCTGATCAGAGGTAGCCTCTAAGAACTTATATTCCAATATCCTTGAAAATTAGTCTTTCTAAAGAATACCAAAGAAAAGGCACTTCAATCTGTTCCTTAATTTACAAAATGTCTTATTTATTTGTGATAAAGAGAGAGAGAGAGACAGAGAGACAGAGAGAGAGAATGGGTCCACCAGGGCCTCTTGCTGCTGCAAACAAATTGCAGACACATGTGCCACTTATTGTTCCCCAAATGGCAGGCTTTTTAAGCAAACACCTTGAACTCTTGAGCCACGTCCATAGTCCCTGTTCCTTTTTTTTTTTTTTTTTTACTAGCAATAAGTATTAGAAAAATGTTTCATGTGTCATACAACCAGTAAATGGTCTTTCCTGGGAGAAGGCAGATGGTGCAATGGTTAGAGTAGAAAAAGGCCTCTTGGAGTTAGCTCTCAGATCTGCCCCTAACTAGCCCTGTGAGTCTGAGCCAAGTCACTCCACCCCTATAAGAACAAAATGCCTTGCCTTTACAATGGCATGCTGTTTTGTGGATGGAATGAGAACACATTGGTCTAGGGCTTAACAATGTGGCCATGACATGCTTAGCATGCTGTGAAAAAGGGTTGCTCTTTTGTAATTCCATATACAAGCCTCAGAAAAGTAGGGTAAAGACGCACCTGGGAAGAGCATCCATCTGGACCCCTCTCCCCCGGCAACATGTGTCACGGTCTGATTTGGTGAAGTTCACTTCCACCAGATGAAAAGCATCTACACAGCAGGCAATCATACTGACTGCAAGGGTTAAACAAAGAGGTACCCACTTCTACACTGGGGTGTTTCTGTCACCCTCTTTTAACGTGAAGCCTTTTCATCCACACTAAGGCTTCAGAAGCCAGAGCTCAATGAAGTCACGTTGAGTCTTGTGCTAGCAATGGGACCTTAATTACCTTTCTCAGACACAAGGATGCCTCTTGTCTTTTAAAAAAAAAAAAAGGCAAAAGAAGAGGTTTTATATCTTCCTTTGTGCATTCTTTTTCTTTTTTTTTTTTTTTCTCCCATGTTGAAATCTTTTGTTCCTGGCACCTTCCATATGCCACCCTTTAATATTTAATCAGTCCCCACCTCCTCGGAAGACTGCTAGCCTCATTAGATAATTAATGGTTGCCTACATCATACTTGCTTCAGTTAATACATCTGCAGCCAGCAATTAGAGCCTGAGTTTATTAGTTGTTGTGGGTTCATTTATTGGGGAAGCAATTCTGCCTTTGACTGAAACCACTGGGATTGGCCGATGCGGAGAGCTTGCCCCCGTTCTGTGGGCTTCTTTTGTTTACATTTTTTTCCTTGCTGCAGTTTAGCAACACTACGTGTCCTGGCCCTGCCACGAACAGTTTGTGGGGAAGATTTCCCTTTTATAATTTAGCAGATAATTGGGTAATTCTGCACAGGAGATCCCAGAGCACAGCAGAGATTCTCCAGCTACGATTGGGGCGAGGAAGGAGTGGGAGGCTGCTAACTCATTTTTTTCTTTTTGACATGCCTATTTTGTTTTTTGTTTGTTTTATGAGTTATAGATCCAAAGCTGAGAAATATATACTCCAGAGGGTTGCATGCTAAAAAAAAATACAGTCCAATGTGCTAAGCAGTTGCGTCCAGGAGGATCTGGCTGCTTGAGCAGAGAAGTCTCTGATGGCCAGAGATAGTTAAATTTCACCTTGAGAGCCCACTTCCTCACTTTGCCCATTTCCACCTCACTTTCTGCAGCTAAGTGGAATTGTGTCATCGTCACCTGCTTTTGCAAGGGTGCCGCTCCTGGCAGCCAGTTCATTCCTGGTGATTAAAATTTTGGCATAGCACCAAGACTGTTTCCCTAGTCAAATCCTGCTTGGCTCCTGATGGCCACAAATTGGGGAAGATGATCATTAAGAATGCAATAATGATGTGATATCAGGATGTGTCTGAGTGCGATGTTTCATAGGTCCATGAGAGAGAAAGAGAGAGAGAAAACAACCACCCAGAGGTAGGAAGGCAAAGATAAGTAAACAAGACGTGAAAAATGAAGGCTTCTAATTGTTATTTTCTTATTTCTGAGGCTAAATTCTTAAATCAAAACCGATCTACATACCTGTGCCAGAGAAGCGATGATGATGATGGTAGTGATGATGATGATGGTGGTGGTGGTGGTGTTGCAGATCACAAATGTTCCTTGAACACTTTCCAATGGCCAGGTATGCTGCTAACCCCACTAGCTACGTTTTCTCATAAATCCTGAGGCAGCTCCACCGTGTTTACCCTCGCTGTGTGGGATGAGGAAAAGCACAAGCAATAGTTCTTACTTGCTGAGTTCTCCTTATGCAAATGTGCACATTTTTATTGCATTCTCCTTTTTAGTATGCGTATGCATGTGAGTATGCCTGTATTTGTATATGCATATTCACAGTGCATGGCAATGCATTATGTGTGTGTGGAAAACTGGAGGTTAAAGTCCAGTGTCTTCCTTAATGATCCTCGGGTCCCTGGCTTCCCAGTGCCACGATTATGGGCATGTGCTGCTATGCATGGTTTTGATGTAGGTACAGTGAATCCTGAACTCAGGACCAAATTCTTACCCAGCAAGCATTTTACCAATTGAGCCATCTCCCTGGCCCTTTATTTCACTTTAATATGAATATTGTGAAACTCATAATACTGTTAACATAATATTATTGATAGTGTCCCTTGCCCAAGATTTACAAGTAGGGCATCTATTTTAGTCCCAAGACTCCAATAACACAACTGACAGCCAAAGGGCCAGAATAGGCTCAGGTTAGAGCTAAGTCCTGAGTGACTGCAGCATGTCCAGGATCACGTGTTAAATTTTGGAATTCTGTGATGACACTAGGATCCTTTGGATGAGGAAGTGCGTCTTGCATGCTTGCGTATATCTCAGGCCTAGCTGATAAGATGGTTGTATAGCATCATTTGCTTATTGAACTTTTTCAGAGTGAGCTGAGTTGTAAAAATTTATTTATTTAAGTCAGGTGTGGTGGTACACACCTTTAATCCCAGCATTTGGGAGGCAGAGGTAGGAGGATCGCCATGAGTTTGAGGCCACCCTGAGAATACAGAGTGAATTCCAGGTCAGCCTAGACTACAGTAAAACCCTACCATGAAAAACCAAAGAAAAAAATTATTTATTTACTTATTTGCCCACCCCATGCATGTGCTCATGCATGTGTGTATATCCATGTGGAGGCTAAAGGCAAACTTGGATGTCACCCTTAGGAACATCATGTGCCTTTTTTGAGACAGGCTCTCTCATTGGCCAGAAGCTCATCATAAGTGAGACTGACAGGCCAGTAGGCAAGAGATTCTCATGTCTCCGCTTCCCCAGTTCTGGGGTTACAGGTGTGGACCACCCTGTCTAGCATTTTTACATGGGCATTAGGGCTGGAGCTCTGGTCCTTCTGCTTGCAAAGCAAGCACTTTGCTGACTGTCCTTTCTCCCTAGCTGAGATGCTGATTCTCTTTGTGTTTAAATTATTTATTTATTTATTATATTCAATAGCAGAGAGAGAATAAGAAGGGGCACTCCAGGTCCTCTTGCCAAACGCAAACAAACTCCAGAGACATGCTTCACGTTGTGCATCTGGCTTTACGTGGGTACTGGGAAATAGAATCCGGGCCATTAGGCTTTACAAGCAAGTATCATTAACCGCCGAGCCATCTCCCCAGCCTAAGATTCTGAATTTCTAACAAGATCTCAAGCTGGATCTGTAGTGAGTCCCAAGTGTGCCTTCCTGTAACTGGTGGTGTCGTGTTTTAAAACACCAATGTCTAGGCACCACCCCAATCAATGAAGTTAACATCTCTAGCAGTGCACAGGAGATCTGGTGTATTTTAAAGTAGCCCAGTTTATTCTATTCTGACACATATTCAGAATCATCTGCTTGAAAGGCAAAACCTCAGCAGAACAAGATATACACAAGTGTCATGTGAGTGACAGAAAACAAGAGAACAGATGGAGGCAGAGAAAGAACGTCTTCATTACAAGGCCAGAATGGAGGCCCTCTGGTTCTCCCGCAGTCCTGTCACAAGAGAAACACGAATTGCCACCGTTGCTCCATGACAAGTTTTCTAGGTGAATCTGAATAAGCCATTAAACGCCTAGTCTCAACATTTGTATCTGAAACATGCAGCCAACCCAAGGCCTGTGGACTGACAGAGGCAATGAGAATTAGAGGAAGTCTGTGAAAAGGCTAAAGAGAGCCCTGGCCAACCTCAATTTTATTCTCAATATTATTGTTTGCAAATTTTTGCCAAAAAATAAAAGTTCATGAGTTTTATTCCAATTGTAAACTAATAGAGACCCCAGTATAACCCTCAGAATAGTATTTCCTTGACAATGACACTTAACACTGATAAATACAATGACTTTTGATTGTTCACATAACCCTAAAATAATAATAAGATAATAATAATAGAATTTAGATATATATGAGAAAATTATTGGGTGTTGAACATTGTTATAAAAACATTTGTAGCCAGGGCGTGGTGGCGCATGCCTTTAATCCCAGCACTTGGGAGGCAGAGGTAGGAGGATCTCTGTGAGTTCAAGGACACCCTGAGAATACAGAGTGAATTCCAGGTATGCCTGGGCTAGAGTGAGACCCTACCTCCAAAAAAGTTTTTGTAAATCTGTGTGTGTGTGTGTGTGTGTGTGTGACATATGTACCTGTGTGTTCATGTATTGCTGGGACAAAACACCTGGCCCGGAACAACTTTTGGAAAGAAAGGGCTTGTTTTGGCTCACAGTTTCAAGGGGAAGTTTCATCAGGGCAGGGAAAGCATGGCAGAGCAGACAGAAGGGTGTCATATCTTGTCAACTTAGCTGTCAAGAAGCAAAGTGCATGAGCTGTCACTGGTAGGGGGGAGGAAGCATGCTGAGAACTTTAATTCTTCTTTCAGGAATTCTTCCAAAGAGCCACAGAAGTACACAAGTTCTACCTATAAAAATGTTTGTTGCAGAAGGTCTTGGGGTGGGGACCTGTGTTGGAGTCAGGTTCACATTGCTGGCAGGATCACCCCACTAAAATCAGCTTGTGGAATAAAAAGGTTTATTTCGGCTCACATAATTGAGGGGAAGCTCCATGATGGCAGGGGAAAATGGTGGCATGAGCAGAGAGTGGACATCACCCCATAGCCAACACAAGGTAGACAATAGCCACAGGAGAGTGTGCCAAACACTGGCATGGAGAAACTGGCTATAACACCCATAAGCTCACCCCCAACAATACACCACTTCTAGAAGGCTTTAATTTCCAATTGCCACCAGCTGGGGATACTAGCATTCAAAATACCTACATTTATGGGGGACACCTGAATCAGACCCCCAGATTCCGCCCCTGGCCCCCATGAACTGATGTCCGTACATGATATAAAATACAATACATTCCGTACAACTTTAAGAGTCTCCATAGTTTTTATCAAGCTTAATGATGTTCAAACAGCCCCATAATCTAAGGTCTTTTAACTGAGCCATAATACCAAAAAAATCCCATAATGGCTCAGAATAAACATTCACAGTGCAAAAGATGGCATTGGGCATAGCAAAGAAATGTTCAACCAATACAAGATTTAAACAAGGCAAACATCAAACTCTGTAGCTCCAAGTTCAACAACTCTAGCCAGTGACAAATTTCCAAGTCCGATAATTCAACCAGCAACAAGTTTCTGGAGTTCCAATTCCACCCCCAGGCTTGGCTACTCACAGTCCTGGAAGACTTCTTCGGGGCTGGAAGATTTCTTTAGCAGCCATCTCATGATTCTGGCATCTCCACTGGGTTTCCATTGCAACCCACAATTCATCCTCATGGCTCCATTGGGTCTCCATGCAGGCATCCAGCAAACCTGCTTCACACTGTCCATGGCCATTTCCAAAACACAAGACCATGTTGCAAATTCAATGACCCTTTCTTTCCTGCATTTCTTATACTCCATAATACCATGTAGGGTGCAATTTGTTAATCTGGGGGTGGGGGATAAGCAGACTTTGAAGAACAGGGCACTCCTTGAGCACTCAGACCCCTTCAAGAGAGTCTACATTCTTCCTATTCCCCAATCACAAAGATTATAATCTCTCACACAATTAAAGCTGAACAGGCAGCAGTTTTCATCCAAAGATTTCTTTCTGTGCCATACTCTTCTGCACACACAAGTCTGTTTCTATGCAAAGCAACCCTGCACAAGTTCTCAGGACACTGACATAACAGCAACCCTCTCACACAAATTGCTTCTAGCCCAGTCCAAGCAAAGCTCTTTCTCACACTCATAAGCCAAACCTCACAGTCCATAGTTCTCACAGCATTCAGGTCTTTCAACTCTGACCAGAATATTCCATCAAGCTGTACTTATAGCACTGCAAAGCATTCTTAGGCCAAGGTTTCAAATCCTTCCACATTCCTCTTGAAAATCAGCTCCAAAAGGCCAAAGACACACAGTCAGGTGTCTAGCAGCAATGCCACTCTTGGTACCAACTTTACTGTTGAAGTCAGGTTCGCATTGCTGGCAGAAATCACCCAACCAAGAGTAGCTGGTGGGGAAAAAGGTTTATTTTGGCTTACAGACTTGAGGGGATGCCCCACAATGTCAGGGAAAATGATGGCATGCACAGAGGGTGAACATCACCCTCTGGCCAACATAAGGTGGACAACAGCAACAGGAGAGTGTGCCAAACACTGGCATGGGGAAACTGGCTGTAATACCCATAAGCCTGCCCCCAACAATGCACTGTCTCCAGGAAGCTTTAATTTCTAATTGCCATCAGCTGGGGAGACTAGCATTCAGAATACTTAAGTTTATGGGGGACACCTGAATCAAACCACCACAACCTGTAATTTTAGCATTTGGGAGGCAGAGTCAGGAAGCTCTTGAGTTCAGTGCCAGCCGGGGTTACATAATGTGACCCTTTCTCAAAAGAAAGTAAAAGAAGGGCTAAGGAGATGGATTAGAGGTTAATAGCATTTACTGCACAAGCATGAGGGCCTAAGAGTGCCCAAGTTTGATTCCCTAGTAACCATGTAAAAATTGGATGTGGCCATACACATCTGTAACCCCAGTCCTATGTGGTGGGGGGTGCATAGAAACCTGAGAATCTCTGAGACTCACTGATCAGAAAAAAAAAAAAAAAAAACATGATGCAAATGACAGTTATGTGAGATTCTGCCTTAAAGAAACAAATGGATAAGAGAAAAAAAGAGGATACCCAAAATTCTCCTCTGGTGTCTGCATGCATGTACACAAGATACACACATATACATACATCATATAACATAGCCCACATACTCTATACACACCCATGCAAAAAAAACAGAAAGAGAAAAAGGAAGGAAGGAAAGAAAAAGAAAGAAAAGTACATGGCCCTCATTCTTGCATGCTGTATTTTATTAGGTTGTCGAAGGGCAGAATGGGTTATTAGGTGAAACTGAATAAAAGTACAGTGTTTTAGGTAAAATTCTTAGCAACCATGTCTAATGAGGAGAACTCTTAAGAGAATCTGCATCTACTTTGTGCAGCCACACATTCTGCACCCGTCTGCAATTGTGCTGTAGAACTGTCTTCAGGAACAGAGATTTTGCTCAAAATATAGTCTTTTGAACACCACAAGACCAAAAAAAAAATAAATAAATAAAAAATCAATGGGTTGGTAGAACAACATGAGCAGTGCTATTTGTTTAGAATTCATTTATGCATAGAAAAATGGCATGGCATAATTTATATCAACGTCTTGTGGGCTGTCTCATTTTTCTTCATTGGTTGTGATAGCTTCTAGTTTATTTAGGAAGACTTTTTTAAAGTTAATTTTGAATTAAGTTTTGAATGACAACTGCATCCGCTTCTTAGCCAGGGGATATTCTCTCTTCCTCTCTCTCTCTCTGTCTCTCTCTCTCTTCTTCCATGCCAGGGTACTATTGTAGGCTTGTTGCTATCATGTTTCTTTACACTAGGAACTTTATCAATGAGCTCCTTTTGTTTAGAACACTTCTTAACACGTTGAAACATCAGGCTTCCATTTCTGGTCAGTCAGAATTGTCATCCAGGATGATATTAATTTACCTTCCTTGCTTTAGACCCCTACACTTAAAACAGTTACTCCTTTCCCATGGTCACCTCTAAGCACATGGTTTGTGCTGTTTCGAATGAACTGTCCTACATGGCCCCATGTATTTTGAGTACTTGGTCTTCAGTTGGGGGCAAGTTGGGAAAGTTGTTGGCATTTGGGAGGCGGGCACCTTGCTGAAGGTAGTATGTTCCTAGAGGGTGGACTTTGAGGGGTTAGAGCCCAGCTCCCCCTCTACCAGTGTGACAGCTCGCTCGTGCTGCTTCCTGACAGCTGATTTGACAAGATGTGACAACTTTCTGTCTGTTCTGCCATGCTTTCCCCTGCCCCGATGGAACTTCCCCTTAAAACTGTGAGCCAAAATAAGCCCTTTCCTTCCAAAAGTTGTTTCTGGCCAGGTGTTTTATCCCAGTAATGAGAACGGCACTGCTAGTCTTTGAGCCTCACCCAGATATGCACAGCTGCACATCACGTTCCCTTACTTTGCCACGCCTAGTAATTCAAGACCACTAGGCTGGCGTGCACATCCTGCTTTATTAGGACTTCTATTTTACTTAAATTTTAATGTTCCACATCCCAGGAAGTTCGTCCATCCCAGGCCATCTCTGAGGTCTTGCATTTCTAGTTCTCATCTAAGATGAAGACACTTTAGCTAACCAAATAATCAGCGGTCTGCTTTTTTATGTGTGTGCTGGTAGAGAAGGCAGAAAAGTGTGCCAGGTCAAAGTAGACGGTATCTTCCTCATCGTTGCCGGAAGGGCTTTGGGTCAAGACTCTATAAACCATGTTAGGCCACTTAATTCAGAGTTCAGAGTAGACAATTCCTATATCATTTGGCCACATTACTGAGGAAATTTTCTCAGGGGAACTCTGAAAATTCTCAGGCTTGCAGGTATGATGAGGGGCAAGACGCCTGCATTCTGGATCAGTCTATCTTAGCTCCAATTCTCTGAAGGTTGGGTTGACCCCTTAGGCGTGATCAAGCCATACTTTCCCTTTAAGAATTCAGGACACCTTTTCTTTCATAACACAGAGTACATACCAAAGTGAGCCATCATCTTGTTCTGAGTTAATGATATTTTCATTGTATCCCATATGCAAAACATGAGCATCTTGTGATCTCTTTTTCTGAGAAGCCATTAATAGAAATCTCTTAAAAGTCAGTTTCTTAGCACTGGTGATATTAAGCTGTTATTATGGCAAATGAGCTTATTTTTACTTTCAAATGAAAACATAAATAAGTAATAAGTAAATATTAGCAATCGTGGTTCCATAATGAATAAGGATAGAATTGGGAGCTGAAAGAGTATGGGCCCATTAGAGAAGCCTAGAAATTAACATTTGTTGACATTCTGCTGCTCTTAGCTTTAATGTAAGCGAGAGGCAATTAAGTTATACTCAACACATTTCCCTTGTAAATATTTTCTCTTTCTCAATATAGTAACCAAGATGTCTTTCAACAGTGCCGTGTTAGTGGAGCCCCAAACCAGGAAGATGCCTCACCTGTCATCTGCCAGTATAAAAATAGAAAACCCCAATGTTTGAATAATTCAGTGTTTCTCCTCTTACATTTCTTGCCCACATCG
Organism: Dipus sagitta; assembly: GCA_036346955.1. NCBI lineage: Eukaryota > Metazoa > Chordata > Mammalia > Rodentia > Dipodidae > Dipus > Dipus sagitta. Next base: position 107,405,559 of record CM070781.1, on the reverse strand, counting down.
TGGCTGTGCCACTCACTGTTCATAGCACCTTCTGCTGTTTTGTTTAGTTGTTGTTTTTGACACTGCTGAACTCCAGGTAAATCTATAAATCCCTACTCAGCAGAAGATGAATTATCCAGTGGTTGAATGAAATGGAGACAAAAACAAGCTTGAATATTTAAACTTGCAGCAAGTACCTTTAGTGATGGATCCTTTCAGACTCTAACTCATTTTTTTTCTTTGATATCTACTACTGCTATAAAGTCCCAGTTTATCATACAACATTACAATTTATGGTGTAACCAGCTTGTGTACTGACTATAAACCCTTCATCAATGCCACTGTAAAGGGTTTATAGTCCATAAATAGAAGAACAAGACTGTCTTTCCTCCTTGTTTTGCCCACGATGCAGCTCTTCAGATATGTCAGCCCAGTTATTTGTTTTACATGCTGGGTGAGTTATGGGAAAATAAGTGGATGTATTGTTGTACCTCTCCAAAATCCAGAGACAATTCAGGGTCACAGGGGAGATGAAGAATGTAATGCTGGCTGGAAAGATGCAAGGATCAGGCCTCTTCATAACAATCTGTAGGTAGGATTTTTTTTAAAGCTCCAGCTTCCAGTAATTAAGAATATGTCTTTACTTTTGAAAGCAGTTCATATGTAATGATGTTACATTGTAAATTAATGGTGATGTATAACTTTATAGTGTTTCATATTATTCTGTCACCTGTTTTACAGGATCATTTTCTTTTTCCTCTATCAATCCTGTGTTTTTGGAAAAGGGTTGGATTAGGGGAGATGAAGAGATCTGGATTCAAATCTAACTGTAGCTCTGATCCACTTTTTGGTCTCAGACAAGTCTTTTATTCGTATAGGTAAATGTTTTCCTCACCAACAAACACTAATTCATTTTAATGTTCTCTGTCCTCATCATTCTAGGAAGCTCAAAGCCTGACATCAGTGCTGATGCTGATGTTGATGATGATGATGATGGTGATGGCGGTAATGATGATGTTAATGGTGATGATGGTGATGGTGAAAGTGATGATGAAGATGATGAAGATGATGATGATGACAATTGTAATGATAATGATGAGGATGGTGATGAGGACCATTAGACTATTTTGTGACTTTACCAACTGGGCAATTTTAAGAGCATTATGCATGCTATTTCATTCAATCACAGCCACCTTGTTTGACATAAGGGAATATCGAGTCTCAATGTGGCCCAAGAGTTTACCCCAAATCACACAACTCATTCACTAAGCTGAGGTTGGAGCACACACAGTAATCCTCCTGTCTCCACCATGTTGTCATGTCACCTTTCTTTCATGGGGGATTCAATTATGAATGACTCAAGTTATGTTTGCTCTTCCCCAACCTGCATAAGCATGCAGCCAACCTTCCAGGGATGATCCCAGGAGTGTGGGGGAAGATTTCTCCTCATCTGTATCTGAATAGCCTCACTGTGGCAGAGCTTCTGATGAAGGTGCCTCACGCTCAGCACTGGAGCTGAGGATGGAGCTGACGGTCCCATGCCTACTGTGAGAACATGAGCGCTCTCTGGGATGCTTTTCTTTGAGGTTACATAGGAACACCTGTGTAGCAAAGGTATTCACCCAATCTGCATGGTACTGGTACCAAATCCATATGTGATCTTGGGCAAAAGACAAAGAGAATGCCACTCTTCCCCACTCCAAACACTAGTAGTCTCCTAAACCCCAACAAAATCAATATCACAAGTTAGCCCCAGCCTCATGGTGCCTTATACCTATTGCTTTATTAGATCCAGGCTATAAACCCCCTCTCTAGATCAGGCACATGTATCCATAGGCCCTACCAAGGACAAAGCCAGTTCCCTATCTGACATGCAATGATTGAACAACGTTGTTGTGCCTTGTAGTAATGAGGGTAGAGATAGCCTACTCTGTTGTTAGCGAGAACTTACAATTTTGGAAGGCCTTTCAGTTATATTCCAGAATGTTCATAAGTAAATACATGTAGAGAGACAAACTTCTCGTAAAGAGAAGGACTCTGAAATGTTCTTCCATCGTGAGATGTCAAAAGAAAGTGAAAGACCCAACTTTAATTATCGACACATTTGAACATCTTCATTTGAACAAGGCACAAAGCGGCTCAGGTGAGCCCTGGGGGATTTCCAGCCAAAAGCTGGCTAATCTCCAGTTAACCAGGGCCATTATCTCTCACTCCCTGGGAGAAAGTCAAGCAGAACTGATTTGATTAACAGCAGATTAACCTCTCTAACACAGCCATCCTGGGTTTTACACCTGTCACTTTAGTATGACAATTTATATTTATTCAAAAAGCCATGAGACAGTAAATTAAACATTGCCCTAATTAGAGAAGTGTCACAAGTTACCGTGGGGAAACCATCTGATCTAATTCTCCAGCAGGCCCCACACAAAGAACATGTTGGTGTGGGGTTAGCCGAAGCTCAGTAAACACCAACACTCTTGGGATGAGGGAAATGCAGGTGCTGTGGTTACATTTTTGTTTGTTGTGAGCAGAGAGGTCCACAACACAATCCATCCAGAATTCATCATAACCCTGTGGCAACGCTCCTGACAAAATACTCTCAGCTGGAGCTCAGCCAGAAACCAAGCAGGACCTCTGCTCATGGGGACTTCAGAATCTGGGAGGAGCCGTTTTACTTAAGTTTTGGTGTAATGAAAATACTCTGCACTATGAAGGCAAAAGAGGCATGCGATGTCTCAAAGGGTAATGGGAACATTATCCTAGACAGGAACTGTGATGGCTAATACTGACAACTTGACAGGATCTAGGATCACATAGGAGGAAAAATCTCTGGGTAGGTGTAAGGTGAGGTATCTATAATTAAGGTGGAAAGACTCACCATTAGCATGGGTTGCATCATTTCACCAGCTGGGATTTTAGACTGAATAAAATGAAGAAAGTGATCTGAGCAATGGTGGTCATCTCTCTGTGTTTCCTGACTGCAGATGCAATGTGAACAGTTGCTTCAAACTATAGCCACGATTGACTGATCCCCTCAAACTGTGAACCAAAATCAATCTCCCCTTCCCCTGTTCATCCCTCCACCTCTCCCCTCCTCCCTCCCTCCCTCCACCTCTCCCTCCCTCCCTCCACCTCTTCCTCCCTCCTTCTCTCCCTCCACCTCTCCCTCCCTCTCTCCACCTCTTCCTCCCTCCTTCTGTCCCTCCACCTCTCCCTCCCTCCCTCCACCTCTTCCTCCCTCCTTCTCTCCCTCCACCTCTCCCTCCCTCCCTCCACCTCTTCCTCCCTCCTTCTCTCCCTCCACCTCTCCCTCCCTCCCTCCACCTCTTCCTCCCTCCTTCTCTCCCTCCACCTCTCCCTCCCTCCCTCTACCTCTTCCTCCCTCCCTCCCAGCCTTCCTTCAGTTGATTATACCAGGTATTTGATGACAGCGATGTGAAAATGAACCGACAATAATGTCTAAAGGAGTACCTACCGATTATGAAGCACTTTTCCAGGCTGAGAGGGGTTGCAAGGGAGAACTGAACCTACATGACACTGATGGTGAGATAATAGCTGGGATAGTTAGGGATTTATTGGTTAGTGTAGTAAAATGTGAACGTTGAAGAAGACAAGTGTCAGCTCATGAAGAGTTATGTGGTCAAAGGGGCACTATGCAAAAATCGGGGTGCAGACTAAACACAATAAAGTATATAAATCTAAATACAGGGCCTCATCATCCCATTGCCCCTGATGTGACTCCTCTCATCCCTGCCATCAAACTCAGACTTGTTTGAACTTTGTGTACAGGAGAATGTGGCACACATATTTTTTGTCTGACTCCACATATCAGTATTTTCTGTGTGATACTTTTGTCCTGTATTTAATGTTACTCTTTTTTATTGCTATGCAGTTATAAGTTTAATTTTGACACCTGAGTCAATGGGGGGAACAACATCTGTTCAAATTACCAAATACTGTAACATTCAAAGTAATGTTGAGCTGTCTTTACCCCAGACTTCCACTTATCAAAAAACTAGAACTAAATTATTCTCTGCCAAGACCCTAGTTTTAATGGTTCTACTTCTAGAATGTATAAATGTATTTAGATAGTCACATGTGTATAGATGTGTTCACTGAACCACTGTTTGTAGTAGAAACTTGGGGCTTTTTAGCCTGGCCTCACTCTACTTCCTGACTAGAGATGCAATGTGACCAGCAGGACCATGGTCCTGCCACCATGTCTTTCCCAGCATGGTAAACTGTGTCCCTTCCAACTGTAAACCAAAATTATCCCTTCCTCTTCTAAGATGCTTCTTGTCAGGTATTTTGTCACAAGCGCAACAAAATGTAACTTATCATTGTCCCTTTCAATACAGTTTTGAAGTTTCTTAAAAGGTTAAACATAGGTTTTTGAAATAGTCTTGTATGACAAGGTATTTTATGACTAAGTATTTACTGTAATGACATAAAAAATACATGTATTCATGAGGACTAGCATGTGAATATTCTTAACAACACAATTAACAATTACCAGACACTGGAAACAAACTTAATGCTTGGCTAACAGTAAACAAAGTACGTTGTCTCCATACAACACACTATAAAATAATATATGATGTTTGGACATGTGTGATGACATGGATGAACTTAACAATGTCATAAAAAGTGAAAGAAACTATACGCAAATGACCACATATTATATATTCAATTTTTATGAAAGTATTCATGAAAAAACAAGACTTTAAAGATGGAAAGTAGGGGCTGGAGAGATGGCTCGGCGGTTGAGCGCTTGCCGGTGAAGCCTAAGGACCCCAGTTCGAGGCTCAATTTCCCAGTACCTATTTTAGCCAGATGCACAAGGGGGCACATGCATCTGAAGTTTGTTTGCAGTGGCTGGAGGCCCTGGTGCACCCATTCTCTCTCTCTCTCTATCTGCCTCTTTCTCTCTATGTCTGTTGCTCTCAAATAAATAAACAAACAAACAACAAAAAAAGATGGAAAGTAGATTAGTGGTTACCTGGATCTGGAATGAAAGTAGAAAATAACTGTAAATGCACGTGAAAGATTTTACTGTGCTGATGAAAATGTGCAAAGTCAGATTGTGGAGATGGTTGCAAAATAGAAAATTTGCTATAAATTTTTGAACTATACAATTAAAATAGTTGATTTCATAGTATATGAATATGGATTGATGACAAAAATAATTTCAGATATAGTCATGCTGCCTATGAACTAGTATTTAAAGTCTTTTATTTTTCCATTTAAAAAGTATATAATTTCAGGGTTTTGTATTATTAACTAAACTGAAATATGCCATAAGATAATAGATAAATGAATAATTTTGACATTGTATTTTCGTTTCCCAGGAAAAAGTAACCTCATAAATGCGGTGCATATGTGTGTGTGAGAGAAAGAGAAAAAGAGAAAGAGAGAAAGAGAGAGAGAGAGAGAGAGAGAGAGAGAAAGACATCAGTGTTTTGAGGGTTGCTGATGCAATTCATTGGTACAGAACATGCCTTATATACACAAGGCCCTAGACTCAGTCCCTGACATTGGAAGAAAACAAAATCCAGTCAATGTTTTTATGCATTTCTGTAAAGATAGTCTAAAATATTTATAATTGATTCATTTTATTTTCTTAAGTTTGCATAACTACCATGATTCCAAGGATCATCCTGGTAAATGCATTATTTCCTCTCCATTTTTGTAACTCTGGCCTTGTTACTACATGCAAATGTACCATGTTCTACCTAACTCTCCAATTTCAATTTGATACAGCAATATCTATCCAACTTTCTTTTACTGACGGGCATGTGGGATTTCTTACTAGAAATGTATTTTTATTAATATACAAAGAATTTGGTTTCATCCATGGTTTTGGAACAAATTCTGTTCTTTTCTCCTTCTTTCCTGTAACCTCTTCCCTGCATTTTTCCCCTCTAGCACAGCCTCCTTTCCTCTTTGATGCTACATGTTTCCTTTTGTTCTCTCTCTGCATCTTGCCACTTCCGGTGTTCTCCTCTATCATCTCACAGCTATACCACTCTCATCCCCATTTATTTACATACAGACATACCTTAAAGGTAAAGCTCTGCATGAACATAAGATTTTTGTCTTTCTGGACTTCAGTTAACTCACTTAGGTATTTTTTTATATTCCATCCATTTTACTTCAAATTTCTTGACTTCGTTTCTCTTTTTAACTGCGTGAAAGTTCCATTGTGCATATGTTCCGCATTTTCATTTTCAAGCCAGCAGGTGGTGGACATCTAGGTTCATCCCATTTCCCAGCTGTTTTGAATCAAGCAGCAGTGAACATGGATGTGGAGCATAGGATATATGCAAGTGAGATATAGAGTTATTTGGGTTCATGTCCAGGAATGGCATAGCTGGGTCATATGCTTATTCACTTTTTAGTTGGTATGAATAGTTTTAATGGATATTTTCACATACCTCTTTGGTTACTGTGGTATTTGAATGTATATTCCCCAAAGACTCAAGTGTATTATATAAAGGTTGTAACTTGGGTCTTCAGCCACCTGGATTGAGGAGGTGTCACTGGGGGTGGGGGGCTGACCCTTGAATCCAGCTCAAAGGTATGTTTGGGGAAAGATCTGAATTCTAACCCAAAGGTGCAAGCTCTGGGATCCTGCTTGCTGCCATTTTGTGCTTGCTGCTTTTGGTTTTTGCTCTCTGTTTGGTTGTTTCTCTCTTCTTGGATGTATGGAAGCAGTTTCTTCCACCTCTGATGGAACCTCCCACTGGATCTGTAAGCTTGAAATAAACCCCTTCCTTCCATAAACTGTGTCTGGTTTGAATGGATGTTCACCCGAGCAACATGAAACTATGACAGGTATGTATGTTTTATATTTTCTAGAAGTAGAAGTTTAGAGTCAACGAATGTGCACATTCCAAACTGTATTACAATTGAAAAATCTGGGGCTGGAGAAATGGCTCAGTGGTTAAGGCATTTGCCTGTAAAGCCAAAGGACCTCAGTTTGATTTCCCCAAGACCCACGTAAGCCAGACGCACAAGGCAGTGCATGCATATGGAGTTCAGTTGCAATGGCTGGAGGCCCTGGCACACCCATTCTCTCTCTCTTTCTCTCTCTCTCTCCCTCCCTATTTCTCTATCGCTAATAAATAAATAAAAGTAAAGTTTAAAAACATTCAAAAATCTCCAACATACATGCTGATATAATCATTAAGGTATATCAGTGGAGGGGGGGAAGAAAGGGAATGAGAAAGACTATGATAATGCACAGACAGAATAATATCACTGTCACTGACTGCTCTCTTGTGGCTCAGTGATGAGATGGGATTAAGGAGGATTTGTTTGTTTCTTGTTCACATCTCTCTACGTTTACCTGGATTTTGTTTGAATATGATTTTTACAATTAAAGGAAAACTGTCATCACCTATACTCTCCCTCACACACACCACTATTACAATGAGCAACACTGTGATGGAGGAAATTGCCCCGTCCTCACAATAATGACTAATACAATTAGACAAACAAGCCAAGGACTCTGAGCTGTGTGTGTTCTCAGCCTATCCAAGTGCATGTTGAAGTTGGTGCTCATGGCAGGAATTTCTCTCTCCTCAACAACTCACCAGATGAAGCATTTTCACCTTCTGGATGCTTATTTTCTGAGCTCCCAATTTCCCAGGGTCATGCTCTCCAGGTCTTACAGGAAGTGTGCAGTCATGCTTTTTGCTTCAGAAAAATTGTGCCATTGCTATGTAAGGTCAAGGCTGTGCACCTGTTCGAATCCTCTAGAGCCCCTAGAGAAATAGCCCTGCCAAGGTTTGCTCAACATCTCAGCATCTGTGTGCTAGAATTGCTTTCAGTGTCTGGCACAATATTTTAAAGCTACTCTGTAGGTGAAGGTCTTTCCTCTGAAGGGGGCTATTTTTCTACTTGCATTGGGAAAATGTCATACAATATACTAGATTCTCACCTTGTCACATTTCCTAGTCACTGTAGAGATGACCAACCTAGCAGTGAGGTAGGTCAAACTTGGGGCATTGAATAATGCAGAAAATAGCAGTAAAGGTTACAACTAAGTTTCTTCCTTCCTTCCTTCTTTTATTCCTTCCCTTCATTTTGTTTTGGACAGAGTTCCATATAGCCCAGACTGGCCTTGAATTCACTATGTAACTGAAAACTAAGGTTAACCTCCTGTATCCACTTCCCAAGTACCAGTATTATAGGTGTACACCACCATGCCTGGTTTATGCAGTACTGGGACTCAAACAGAGCTTTATGCACTCTGCCCACTGATCACATCCCCAGTCACAACTAAGATTTCTAAAAAAGAAAGAAGCAAATCCACTTAGAATTAGAGGTAGCTGTAGGCTTCTGACAAAGGGTCCTGTTCTCTGTCCCATCTCTTAGGCCAGCAAGCCCATTTATGGAATGAAAGATACCCAGGTAGAGGAGGAAATCCAAAGCCACAGGGCAAGTGAATGCTACTGTCCTACCTGCATATCCATAGACTCCACTTCTGTGGATTAAATTAACCAATGATTAGAAATATGAGAGGGGCTGGGCCCCAGCACTCAGGAGGCAGAGGCAGGAGGATTACCATGATTTCGAGGCCACCCTGAGACTACATAGTGAATAACAGAATTCCAGTTCAGCCTGGGTACAGTGGCACTCTACCTCAATACATACATACATATATATATATATATATATATATATATATATATATATATATATATGAAAGAAATATTAGAGGGGCTGGAGGTATAATAATGGCAATGTGTAAACTTTACCGTACACAACATACTGGGTTGAACCCCCAGCTCCACACTTACATACAAGCTAATTAGTTAATTTGAAAATTTCATTTGTTTGTAACATAGACGTACATTTTTTTCTTATTTCCTAAGCAGTACAACATAACAATGACAGCAGTTACTGTCTTGATACTGGGACAAAGCATCCGACCAGACGCAGCTGATGACAGAAGGGGTTTACTCTGGGTTATGGTCTCAAGAGGAAGTTTCATGACTGCGGGGAAAGCATGGTAGAGCAGACAGATTAGAGTCACAGCAGCAGGAAAGAAAGGAGTCTAAGTGAGCTAGCCCTAAATACCCAGTGGGCTGGGCAAAAAACATCAAGGTCCACCCCAGTGACCCAAAGTCTCTACAACTTTTCCAAATTGCCACCAACTGAAGACTGTACTTTCAGGGATCATTTCTATAGTTCCATATTGCCACCAACTGGGAACCAAAATTTCAAAATGCATAAGCCCATGGGGGACATTTTAGTCAAACCCCCACAATGACTTACACAGCACTGACATTGTATTAGGAACATAAGGGTTCTAGCAATGCTTTAACATACATACATTAGAGGGTGAGGGGAGGCCATATATGCAGATGCTATATCATTTTGTATGAGGTATTCAAGCCTCCACAGATTATGGGATCTACATTAGTTGGGGTACTCTAGAGGAACAGAGCCAATTGAATGAATATATGTTTAAAAGGAGGTTAGGGCTATAGAGATGGCTTAGTGGTTAAGACGCTTGCCTGCAAAGCCTAAGGATCTATGTTTGACTCTCCAGATCACACATAAACCAGATGCACAAGGTGACACACATGCACAAGTTTGCACATGCACACAAGGTGGCACACACATCTGGAGTTCAGTCGCAGTGGCTGGAGGCCCTGGCATGCCTGTTCTCTCTGTCTCTCTCTCTCATAAAAAATTACAAAACTTTTTTTGAAGGGGGCCTATTAGATTGGCTTACACTGTATAGGCTGGATAGTCCAAAATGGCGATCTATACCCTGAAGAGTCAAAGAACCCAGTAGCTGCTCTGTCCATGGGGCCAGATATCTCAGCAGTCCCAACATAGCACCAAAGGCTTGCAGGATTCCTGCACTTCCAGTCCACAGTGAAAGGCCAATGAAACTGGGTTCCAATATCAACAAAGAATGTCAGCATTAGGCAGGCACACTTGGCAGCAAGGAACAACGGCAAGCAGGCCAAAACAGCCCTGCTATCCCCTCGGGCCTCCTTATGTCTGGGCTGTTGCAAGCAGGGCTGCCCACTCTGGGGAAGGCCTTCTCACCACACTTACCTCTTTTTAGAAGTGCCTCACAGACCAGGCCAGAGGCTTGTCTCTTACTTGATTCGTAATCTGAACAAGTTGACAATAGAAATTAACTCTCACAAATGAGCTTTCAGAGTACGAATGAGAAAGAGCCCAGCTCTGGGCTGCAAACACCTTCATGGGAGTTTTTGTTTGACTTCTCTACATACTTTGGGAAGGGGGAGGCAGACACCAGCCCACTCTACATTTTCATCACATCTATCTACTTTTTGCAACAGCAGACAAATGGACCGGTGCTATGTTTTTGACATTAGAAGGATTTTTTTTTTCTTTTTGGCTTTCTGCTTTTCACTCTTGTGTACAGGAAGGATAAATAATGTTGGAACATAATAAAAGTGCTTTCATTCCCCCGAAGCTAAGAAAGCATTTTAATATAGTGAGTGATGTTACAAGACCTCCTTTAGAAAGCAGCATAAAGGAAATGCTTTCTCAGTCTGGTTGGAGACACAGACCTGCGATGTCAGAGACACTTCCCCAGAGATGGTCAGAGCTGCAATGTCAGAGACACCTCCCCAGAGATGATTTGACCTGATATGTCAGAAACAACCTCCCAAGAGATGCTCAGCAAGGGGTTTGTTTGGGTCTTGGAGAGATGGCTTAGCGGTAAAGGTGCTTGCCTGCAAAGCCTAAGGTACCAAGTTCGATTCCCCAGGACCCATGTAAGCCAGATTCACATAGTGGCACATGCATTTGGAGTTTGTTCGCAGTGGCTGGAAGCCCTGGTGCACCCATTTTTTCTCTCTCAAATAATAAATAATTAAGTTTTTTAAAGAGGTTTATTTGGGAAAGAAGGGCTAGAATTGTCTTCACTAGCTGGGTATTTGGGAAGAAAGGATATGGGTTTTCCATAAACTACTACTATACTCCTTTTCAGCTACACGCCCCCACCTTGCCCTTTGCCCAGAACACATACTAATGAGATTTTGATTCCACGAACAGGATTCTACCTATTGTAGGACTTGCCTGTCTGGTTCCCTCTGCAATTCCTTTTTCTTTCATCTCTTTCTTCCAATTGTCTTCATGCTTTGAGAGTCACTTCAGATGTTTTGTCCTGAAAAAATTCTCTGAGCCCTTTGTCTTTGAGCAATATCTTGCTGTTCTGTTAAAATCTATATTAGGGGGCTGGAGAGATGGCTTTGCAGTTAAGGCACTTGCCTGCAAAGCCAAAGGACCCAGGTTCGATTCCTCAGGACCCACATTAGTCAGATGCACAAGGAGGTGCATGTGTCTGGAGTTCCTTTGCAGTGGCTATAGGCTCTGGCATGCCCATTCTCTCTCTCTCTCTCTCTCTCTCTCTCTCTCTCAAATAAATAAAATAAAGTATTTAATTAAAAAATCTATATTAGGGCTGGAAAGATTGCTTAAGGCGCTTGCCTGAAAAGCCTAAGGACCCAGATTCCATTCCCCAGAACCCATGTAAGCCAGATACACTTGATGGTGAATGTGTCTGGAGTTCATTTGCAGTGTTTAGAGGCCCTGGCCTGCCCATTCTCTCTCTCTCTCTCTCTCTCTCCCCCTCCTTCTCTCTCTTCCACCCTCTCTTAAGTAAATTAAAAACAAAATTAATCTATTTTATACAACTTTATTATGCACACCTCTTTATACCTCTCTGTCTCTCCCTCCAGAGTACAGCCAGGGGGTAATCTATATCATCTAGGAGGAGATGAAGGTGAAGAAGGAAGCTGGTAGAAGCTGCATCAAGCAAGGAAAAGAAAGTTACACAAATCTGAGGCTAATCCCAACTCAGGCTGCTAAAGTTAGAAACTGTCGTGCCAGAAGTCAGGTGGTCATGGCAGAGGTCAAAGTTCTAAATGCTTCCACCTCCCCTTGGGTCATGGGAAAGTTTTCCCCTTGGGTGACATGAGCACACACCTTCACCCTGGATAGGACTCAGGTGACAGACCAACATACAATTGCAGCCATACCAGTTTTGGTGAACCAACGAGCTTAATGGGGTTACTTACAGTGCAGGATGAGGGGTTGATTATAGGAGCCTGGAGCCTCCAAGATAGACACTTTGATGAGGCTTCCAGGATTTCTCCTCAGATATTCCTCCCTCGGCCACAGATTGAGGGTTTACTTTACAAAGCATGGGGACCACAAAGCAGGTGCATCACCTCATCCTGGGCACGACTATACCGTGGCAGTGTCAAGGAGCTCCTTGTCCCTGTCCAATAGTGTAGAGAACCCACAGCAGCTGCACTACCAAGACTTCCTTCCCCATAGCTGCTTAAGTGGACCTTCCTATGCCTGGGTTATTCCCAGGGATGCACTTCCCTCAGTCTTGGGTGAATGCTTTCTTACAGAGCAGAAGACCCCAAAGAAGCTGCTTGAGTGGGCTCGCTGGCTCTTGCTCTTTTACCCTCTGTATACTCCGTCTCACCCAGAGGCCACGAGATCAAGTGCACCATTGCATACAGCTGGCAAAGAGGACGCCCAAGATCTGAGGAGGGCGTCTGATGACTGCCCCACGCTCTTCTCTTGTGAGTTATCTTTGTGTAGAAAAGGTGAAAATTAGAAAAATAAAGATGGAACTGTGAGTTGTCCCAGCTGCTTCTAATAAAACTAACAATCATTAATCATTTACTGGTGCCTGTGAAGGAATTGGCCATACAACATCTGGTGACAGCACTGACACAATCCCATATACCTCAGAGAAACGGGGAGGATGTCCTTTTCAACTTTAATGCTTAAATAAGATTATAGACCACAGCCAGGTGATATAAGTTAGAAAATTCAGCCCTTCACCTCCATTCAATATTTCCAGGGATTTAGAGATAAACCAAAATACATTTTCATTTTTTTATTTCTATGTAGGTACTTGTTCTAGCCCAGGCTGACCTGTAATTTATTATGTCGATTCAGGCTTGCCTTGAACTCACCTCCTGAGTTCTGAAATTAAAGGCAAGTGCCACCATGCCTGGGTGAAATACTTTTGAAATAATATTTTTGTGTATTGGTGGGAGGGAGGGAGAGAGAGAGAGAGAGAGACAGAGACAGAGAGAGAGAGACTGCATACACCAGGGCCTCTTGCACTGCAAATGAGTCCAGATACTTGAGCCACTTTGTGCATCTGGATTTGTGTGGGTACTGGGGAATCAAACCCAGGCTGTCAGTTATTGAAAGCAAGCACCTTTAACCACTGAGCCATCACCCCAGCCCAGGCTGATATACTTTTCAAAAATGTTATTTATTTATTGGCTCAGTGTGGTGATGCACACCTTTAATCCCAGCACATGGGAAACTGATATAGGAGGTTCACTGTGAGTTCAAGGCCAGCCTGGACTACAGAGTGGGTTCCCCTGGTCATCCTAGGCTAGCATGAGACTCTCATTCAAAGAAACAGAAAAATAGGTTTTGTATTTACTTATTTGTGACCGTGTGTGTGTGTGTGCGCGCATGTGCATGGGTGCATGTGTGTGCGTGTGTGTGTGTGTGTGTGTGTGTGTGTGTGTGTGTGTATACGCAGTAGGCTCTCTTGCTCCTCCAAAGGAACAACAGATGTTTGTGTCACTTTTTGTGTACTGCTTACATGGATGGCTTGGGAATCGAACCCAAGCTGAACAGCTTTGTGAGCAAGGATGACACTGAGCCATTTTTCCAGCCTGAGATGCTACACTTTTAAGAATCACTTATTTTTTTTTTTTTTTAGTAAAATTTCAATGATCCCCACTAAGAATGAAGTTCTGCTATGCTAAACTATCTTCCCATTCTTACATTCAAGACATGGATAGTAAAATGGGAAGAGAATGGGGGTTAACATACCAGAACAAGGTCATGTGATTAGGTAGGTAGGGAGTTGGCTCTCCATGGTAAGTGAGAAGTGAAGGAAAAAACATACACTGGACATGGTGGTAGTATAATTCTACCTGCTTTGTAATGTGCCATGCAGAGTAAATAGGCCAGTCAGTGTGTGCAAATGTTTAGTGCGTGGACAAAACAAGCATTATTATCTTTATCATCATAACGCAGTGCCAAGTTTTGTGCTGGGTACAGGGGAACAAAGATGGAAAAATATTAGGATACTGGGATAATGGAGTTATATTTACTACTTGAGTATTTAAAGCTTAGCCTAAAGTGCTATTGATGAAGTGACTTCTCTGTAATGAGAATAATAAATACCAAAAAGATAATGAGCTCAGAGCATTTCTCTAAAAGAAAGCCAATTGCTTATTCAATTATTTTAAATTGCTTATGTAGTTCATATAGATTATGAATTAAGTCCACTTGTTCAAGCGTAGTGCAAGGCTTGTATTTCACACATACATAAGTATGTGCACTAAACTTTGTTTTCTTTTTCTTTTTCTTTTTTTAAATATTTTATTTATTTATTTGAGAGAGAGAGGAAGAGGCAGAGAGATGGGCATGCCATGGCTTCCAGCCACTGCAAACAAACTCCAGACGCATGCACTCTTTTATTCATCTGGCTTATGTGGGTCCTGGGGGATTGAACCAGGGTCCTTAGGCTTCGCAGGTAAATGCCTTAACCGCTAAGTCATTTCCCCAGCCCCTTCTTTTTCTTTTTTTGTTTGAAGGTAACGATAAGGATAGTGGTGTTTCATGAATTAATTTTGGATTCTTAACCATGTGAGGAAAATATCACAAAGCCCTTTCTCATGGCTTGAAGCACAGCAGAATGACATACATACAACCACAGACAACAGAAACTAGGAGAGCATTGATAAACAAGGGTCAGACAAGGTTTGAATGAAGTGCCTTAAGCCATACGCTTAAGGTTGTCCATGAACGCAAAATGCAAAGACATAGTTATGTTGACTGAGTACTAAGTAATTCTATTCTTAGCTTAAATCTTGAAATCAATATCATTTTTATGGAGAAGGATAAAAATAAGAAAAATATAATGGAAATAGAATTTCTAAATTCTTCCATCCATATAAAATATTCTGGATACATTCCCTTTCAATTTAACTCTAATTGTGTATGGGGGGGTAGACATATTTGCTGAAATGATGTGAAGGAACTTTTTTTTGGCTTTTTCCAAGGTAGTTGTCTCACTCTAGCCCAAGCTGACCTGGAACTCACTCTGTAGCCACAGACTGGTCTCAGATTTGCAGAGATCCTCCTACCTCTGTCTCCCAAGTGTTGGGGTTAAAGGTGTGTGTAACTGTACCTGGCTGAGAAGAAAGTCTTCTACTTTGCCATGCACTTTTGAGCCATTATTCTCCACGTCATTTTAAATAAAACTTTCTGTAGTTACCTTTGTGTTGCTGGGATGAAAAGCAGCTGATGTGAGGAAAGGGTTCACTTGACTTCAGGCTCGAGGGGAGGGTTCATCAAGACAGGTAACGGGTAGCAGAGCAGAGGCTGGGCCTCACCTCTACCTCAGCAGCAAGATTGAGCCGAGCTGTGGCAAGGGGCAGCCGGGACAGAACATCGCCAAGTCTGCCGCTAGCCACAAGTCACCTCCAGCAGGGCTTTGCCTCCCAAGTGGGCCACCGGCTGGGGACCAAGCATTCAAAACACATGAGTTTCTGGAGGACATCTGGTTGAAACTACCACAGATCTTAAGATGGAATTTACATACATGAAATTTACCCATTTTCACCTTATATTTCACTAACTTCCCCAGGTATGTGCAGGCATGTAGTCCCCACCAGTGCCTCATCAATGTTCACCATGAATTCAACTCTGCCCCTGCTCTGTGAACGCGACCAACTGCACCCTCACTCTCAGGGGGCCGTGAATCTGTTCACTGTTAGTGGAGCTTGAGTTTGCTTAGTTCAAAATTTTATCTGTGTGGGTCCTCTCAGTTGGAGCATTTTGTATGGGATTCTTTGATTCGGTATATTTTTTATGTCTGTATTCATTCTATTTCGTAGCTGTGTAATATTCCACAGCATGGGCATCCCATAATATAGCCATTCGCTTGATGCTATGTCACTGGGTCACTTCTAGTTTTAGGTCAGTGTGAACCAGGTGCTATGAACACTAAGCGCAAATCTTTGTGTAAACACATGTTTTTTTTTTTTTTTTCCTTTGGGGTAACTTTTCTAGGAGTGAAACTATTGGTATATATGGTTGCATTTATACTTAAGTTTATAAGAAATTAAATTAAAAATTTTAAATGTAACATTTTTCACTCTCTGGGAGTCCCAGATGCTCCATATCTCTGCCACCCACAGGTGGTGTCGCCTTTCTGATCTTAGCCATTTTAATTGGTATGGAGTAGGATGCATCTTATTGGGATTA
The DNA here is from genome assembly GCA_036346955.1 of Dipus sagitta. Taxonomy (NCBI): domain Eukaryota; kingdom Metazoa; phylum Chordata; class Mammalia; order Rodentia; family Dipodidae; genus Dipus; species Dipus sagitta. Next base: position 107,389,260 of record CM070781.1, on the reverse strand, counting down.
CATTCTCCATTTATCAGAAACATGGCATTGAGCATCACTCATGTGTTTACTGATACTCTTACAGCTTCTCTGGAAGGTCAAATCTTACTATTATCTATAACCATTTATCTACCCTTGAACTACATGTATATACTAGTAAGATAGATGCATTTTGAGTATTTTCTCTCCCTTTTGTGTCTTGCCTTGACGCTTTTTTAACAGCAACTCTTAAAGAGAAGAAGTTTTTCCTTTTGAGTAAGTCCAATATTTCATTATTTTTTTCACTTAGAGTTCATGCTTTTTTGTGTCCAAAGATATCCTGTTGATACCCAAGCCATTGAACTTAAAAAAAATATATATATATATATATATATATATATATTTTATTTATTCATTTGAGAAAGGTAGAGAAAGAGAGACAGAGGCAGATAAAAAGAGAAAGCATGCTCCAGGGCCTCTAGATACTGCAAATGAATTCCAGACGGATATGCCACCTTGTGCATCTGACTTTTATGTAGGTACTAGAGAATTGAACTCGGGTCTTTAGGCTTTGCAGGCAAGTACCTTATCTTATAAACCATTGCTCTAGACCACCTTTGAACTTTTTCTTTATTTTGATAGAGAGAAAGAGGCAGAGAGATGGAGGGAGAGAATAGGAGCACCAGGGTATTCAGCCACTGTAAATGAACTCCAGGTGCACCCCCTTGCACACACATGTGATATTGCACACTTATAGTAACTGTGTCTGGCTACATGGGACCTGGAGGTGTAAACACGAGTTCTTAGGCTTTGCAGGCAAGTGCCTTAACCTCTAAACCATCTCTCCAGCCCTTGAACTTTTATCCTGTGCTTTCTCTTAGAAAGCTTATAATGTTAGTTAATAGGTTTTTGTGTCTGAACAACTTTTAGTTTATTTTTGTATAAGTATCAAGTCCCTGCCCCCATGAATATCCAGTTGTTCTGGCAACAGTCATTAAAATAATTATACTTTTCCACGCTGAATTACCTCAGCACATTTGATGAAAATCAATTGATAAGCACTTTACTTATTATGGATAGTCTATTGGGTTCTATCAACATCAACACTTGCCCTTTGTCATGATTCCTATTCTAGTGTCTGATTTTCATCAATACCTAACTTGCTATCGCTTAGTAGTGAGTCCAAGTTGTCTGAATCCTCTAGCTCTGTCCTTCACTTACAAAATTGACATGGCTTTTCTAAATTCCTTAGAATTTATATGTGTGTTGTGAGAATGGCATGACAATTTGAATGCAAGAAAACATTATTCTAGGGCTGGGACTGGGATGTTACTGGATCTACAGATAAACTTGAGGGTACATGAGACTTTACAGTATTGAGCGGATGTTCCCATTAATGAGCCCAGTGCGTTTTCAATTGTTTTTGACATTGTATTGCATACATATTACACTTTGAACATGTGTACCCACGTCACCCTCATTGTCCCTCCATCTCACTGTACTCCTTCTTCATCTCCTCTGGTACTAGGGGCCATGATATAGACTGACTTCCACTCCCTGGTGACCTTTTAATGTCATTAGCTTATTAAGGAGGGGGCTCTCCCCATCTGTGTTAAAGCATCGACAGTCTCCATTGTATGCAGAGTGGATGTGCAGATCAATACAGCTGCTATGAGTTCATAAGCGCAATGGCCTTGTCATATCTGGCTTTCAGAGACCCACAGCTCTCCTCCCCATCCTCTAGGTCTTATATCTTTTCTGTACTATCTTCGGTGAGGATCTCTGAGTCTTGACAGAGTTGATGTGCAGGTCTCATTTAGGGTTGAGCACTCATCGGTCATTTATTTTCAGCACTAGACTACCTCATATTGTAAAAAAAAAAAAAAATACAGAGCTGTTCTTTTTAAATATATTTTTATTTATTTATTTATTTCAGAGAGAAACCGGTAGAGACTGTGTGTGTGACAGAGAGACAGAGAGAGAATGGGCATGCCAGGTGCCTGCAGCCACTGCAAACAAACTCCAGATGCATGCGCCCCCTTGTGCATCTGGCTTACGTGGGTCCTGTAGAATCAAACTGGGATCCTTTGGCTTTGCAAGCAAGCGCCTTAACTGCTAAGCCATCTCTCCAGCCCCAAAACAGAGCTTTTCTAATCGAGTCTGAGAGCAGAAGTAACTGACCTGTGATTCGTATAGTTTTATCCCTTTGTTCACTGTTAATTTCTCATAGCTGTGTTCCTGAAGTACTGCTGACCATTTTTGTACCTATGTTCATGGCAGACATTGATCTATGTCTTTACTCTCATTTCATATTGGGATAATTCTTTGGCTCCAAAAATGAGTTGGGATATGATCCTTCCTCTGCATTTTTGGGAAAACAAATGTGTGTTATTTCTTCCATAAGTGCTTGGTGTGGTTCATCAACGAGGTTATGTGGACATCTTTGTTTTGTTGCGTTATAACTTAATTCCCTTGTTGGAGATTTTCTGTATCACTGAAATCTTTTTAAACTTTTTAAGACTTATGGTTCCAATTTTAGAAAATCTTAATCTCAGAGATGCCTCAGTCTTACTGCTAACTTATGACTCCTCTACAGCATCTTTTCAATACCCCTGGATGATGTCCTCAGATCAAAACTCAAATATCAGGCTGAAGAGATTTCTTAGTGGCTAAGGCACTTGCCTGCAAAGCCTAAGAACCCAGGTTCAATTCCCCAGGACCCACGTAAGCCAGATGCTCAAGGCAGCACATGTATCTGAGTTGGTTTCCGGTGGTTGGAGGCCCTGGAATGCCCATTCTCTCTCTTCTCTCTTCTCTTTCTCTATGCTTCTTTCTCACTCTCTGTCAAATAAATAAACTTTAGAGATTGTTTTTAAAAAGCTCAAATACCTATCTACCCTTTATTATATCTGGAAAATTCTCTGCTTATATTTATCATGTTGTTCTTTGTTGGGACCCCCTCCCCTCCATACACATGTGATATTACACTCAGCAAAATCCCAGTAGATCCCCAAACGTGTTTGTGGTACCTTTTCTTTTTGTCTTTCCAAAGCTAACCCTTACAATATCCAGGCACACCCCTCCCAACCCCCCAAAGAGGTTTGACCTCCTATCTCTTCTTCTTGGACATTTTTGTGTTTTTCTCTTTCTGTGCCCATGATCTGGTCATCTCCTCCATGAAGAAAGATGAGAAGCCAGATCACATTTCTCCTTCTGTCAGGGATCCCAGACCTATGCAGTATACTGGCATCTATTGGTTGCTGATGAGAGGTCTCCCATAGCCTTATGTGTTTGGATTGGTTGGTCCTCCCTCAGCGGGTGATGATTTGGAAAAGGGTGGAGTCTTTGGAAGTTGGAGCCTTGCTGGAAGAGGTGTGTCATGGGGGGGGTAGACCTTGTGATTTACAAGTCTGGCCCTGCTGAGTATAGCCAGCTCTCTCAGACTACTTCCACAAAGCGGGTGTGATGAGATGTGACACCCGGCTCTCTGCTCTGCTTGCTTTCCCTGCCGTAACAAAACTTCCCCTTAAAACGGTCAGCTTAGATGAACACTGTCTTTCCATAAGCTGCTTCTGCTAGCATGTTTAGTCCCATCAACAGGAAGGCAACTGCTATAACAAGTGAATACAGACTGTGACATGTTCACACATGCACACACACATGATGTAAGTTTCTGATGTAAAGTATAGAGGGAGGCTAAGTCCTTGTTCTATTTTCTTGTTTTCTTCAGAATGGTGGAAAAAGACAGGGATTATTTTTTACCATGTAACAAAGTATTTGAATTAAGCCCAGCCAGGACTATAGTGTACATTAGGAGCAACGATACTTCTAGCCTTCCTGGAGGCTTTTCTAGAATGTGGTTGTCATCCTCATGGTCACAGCCAGGTTACTCAGCAGAATTTCAGGAAAAAAGACCAGGATATGGCCCATCAATATTTTTCATAAATATTATTAAAACATCTCCTGGAGTTGTGGATTAGAACATGGAATATAATTTTACTTTATTTTATATATTTATACTCTTTGGGACATTTTATTTTTATGAACATCTAAAAATCTTAACAGTTTTATATGTTAATTTAAGGTGTAATATTTTTCAAAAAAACATTTTTAAAATTTAATTTTTTTGAAAAACCCAATTTTTAAAAAATATTTTTTAAATTTTTATTTATTTATTTGAGAGAGAGAAGGAGAGAGATAGAGACAGATAGAGAATGGGCACTCAGGGCCTCCAGCCTCTGCAAATGAACTCCAGATGCATGCATCCCTTATGCATCTGGATTATGTGGGTCCTGAGTCCTTTTGCTTTGCAGGCAAATGAATTAATGGCTAAGCCAGCCTAATAATTCAATTTTTTAAAAAGTAAAATTTTGGGGGGGCTGGAGAGATGGCTTAATGGTTAAGGCGCATATCTGCAAAGCCTAAGGATACAGGTTTAATTCTCCAGGTCCCATATCAGCCAGATGCACATGGTAGCACATGTGACTGGAGTTTGTTTGCAGTGGCTAGAGGCACTGGGGCACCCTTTCTGTCTCTCTCTCTCTCTCTCCCTCTCTCTTTGTCTCAAATAAATAAAAATAAAAATCTTTAAAAGCATAAAAGTTTAAATTTTTGTTTGCTTTTTTAATCTTATTCTTTAAAAGCCATCATATACAATTTTGTATGTGTTTCTGGTATATAACATAATGTTTTGAAATATATACACAAATGAAAAAAGGAACAAAAAGACTATATGTATTTATGTATGTATACACACAATGTGAAATGACTAAATCTGCCTAATTAGTGTGTATTACCTCACATGGATATCACTTAGTGGTAAAAGTATTTATCATCCAATCTCTTACCATTTTCCAGGAAATAATGTTACATTATTAACTATAGTTATCACCTTATTTGGCTCAATTTCAACTTTGACTTTGAGCCCCATAAAAATCATAAATTTTTAAATATATAATATCAAGAATATACACTAGCATCTCCTTTGGCAAAAATTTCTTCTGATTTTTTTAGAAGTAAATTTATTATAGTTCTGAGAATGTAGCTCATATGTGGGTTGTGTGATTTTTTAATTTGGTATTGATCTATGTAGTGTCAAAACTCAACACAGATGACAGCGTTATTGATAGAACGCTTCAGGGAAGAGGCATGTGCTTGTGGCCTACCCAGGTGTTCTTTAAAGACATGCATGGAAAGTCCCTTGGGGAACTAATGATTTTTATATAACAGGCTCTATTTTGGAGCTCAGCTTTCCTAAGTAAAAGTTTAGCCATTATTCTCATGTCAGAACCAAAGGCTGGACTTTCTGCTGAATGATTCCTAACAAAGGTGGGAAGCTCAGGAGACACCAATGAGGGGAACGTATCTAGGAGGGATGCTTTGCCTGGTGATACTGCATTCATCAGCACGTGCCCAGAGCTCACAAAATCCATCAGTTATATGCAAGTAGGAACAGTTGGTCATGGTCATGCATTAAAAAGATTCCAAGTTAGCTGAAAATAAACAAATGAACATAAGATGTGAGACCTGGATTGCCTAGTCTGGGTTATACTTTGTCATGCATGATTAAAAACTTTTGTGTTTTTGCCTTATAGTATAGACAGTATCATCTACCTTCTGTGTCATTCCCTAGCTACACACTTGGAGTTTGAAGGAGAAAACCCTGATTGAGCAGGTTGAGTCACCCTGGAGTTTACTGAGTACTATCAGGACAAAGTTCTTTCTGTCCACGGGACTCCTGGACTCTGATAATGTAGTTTCGGGCACTTTACACATGGTGGAATCACTTTCCAAGTATAAGAGAGGAAATTCAAGGTAGGGTGAGTGTTGCAGTTACTTTCTCATTGCTGGCACAAATACCTGAAGCAGCTTAACTAAGGAAAGGTTTTATTTTCATCTTTTGATAATTTTGATAGGAAGCATCCATTACATTAGAGAAAACATGGCAGGAGCTGACACCCAGTGACACACTTTCTCCAGCAAGGCTCCACCTCCTACAGGCTCTACAAACTTTCTTAACAGTAACATCAGCTGAGGATTAAATGTTCAAACACATGAATCCATGGGGAACATTTCACATTCAAACCATCACAGTAGGCCAGGCATGATGGTTCACACCTGTAATCCCAACTCTCAGTAGCCTGAGTCGGAAGGATTGGGAGTTCCAGGTTACCTTGGCCACATAATAAGAATTTGTCTCAAAATAAGAAATGAAAATAAATATGATGTAAAGAAAGGGTGAGACACTCAGGTGGGTAGAGAATGGGAAAGAACTAGGAAAGGATGAGAAAGAGGCAAAAGAGGGGAAAAAAAAAAGCAGGTAGAATTGGATTTCTGAATCCTGTGAAGTCAGCCACACACCAGGAATTCAAAATGTCTTCCCCCGTGGATACTGCTATTGCTTATGGCTGCATGGAATTGTTTTCCCTTCTCCAGGTACTGATACATATTTACCGACCATGACACCACCCTGTGGGGGCAGATGCATGTTCTGCATCCCAAATCCGTTGTGTCTCATAAGTAGAGTTTAAAGATATCAACTGCACTTGTCTGCATACTGGTGCTGCTCCTATTTGACACCTCAACCTTGTTTAATCTGTAGAAGTCATAATCCAAATGCCAGAGGGATGCTAAGGGAGGCATCTGCTGATAAACCTAAGATGAGTAGAAAAAAATAGGCATAGCTTTCAAAATTATGCTCCAGCCTTCCTCCCAACTGGGGACCAGCAGGAAAGGTCTGCCTTTCCTATCTTTTTTCTGTCTGAGTGGAGTTTTGGCAGACGTAGCTCCAAATGTGTTTGCTTTTGAGATGTGTTGTCTTGCCTGAGTAAGCATTAAGCAGAAGGAAGTCTCTCTTTCGCTCTCAAGGTGAAAAATTACTTTTTAAATTTACACATAGGAAGCTGCATGTTGGCTCCTTTGCTGGAGAACCAGGCAAACCTCGGGGACTCTGGATTCTCCTAGACCTGCCTGTAGGTAGACATCTCTCTTGTCCAGCCACTGCTCTTCCAGCCTGCCTTGTCTGTGTGTGTTTCTCCTTCTCTCCCCTGAAAGTCTGAGTTCCTGAAAACCTCAGGATAAGCAGATATCCTCTGTTACACCAATTTGCATGGTGCTTACCTATTGGTTTAGCTTGTGATTTCTTCCTTTATTTCTGACACCTTTCACTTATATTCCCAGGTAAGAGAAAAGTGTGTTGAAACCAGAAAACTATAATTAAGTAATTGGACAGCTGGCTGACTAGGAGAGACTGTGAAATCTCTGTGTGCCCTAAACTCCCTACTGAGGTCATCCTTGAGGTGAAAAAGATAGGAGTGGCCGGCCATGAAGACTCAAACTATTTGTAGTCATGAGTAGACTTTATTTTCATAAGCAATAATCAAAGTGGGTTATCATGTTGAGTTGTGGCCGTGCCTTGAAAGTGCCATGACATGGTCTGTTACGACCCCTTGTATGGCAGATTCACTCAACTGGGAACTGGGAAGAGCAGGTCCACGATGTTAGCCATCCCAAAGACTTTAATGAGATGATGGGTGTGCAAACTGCACAGTGCACAGTATTTCCCTTCCCGACTCAATCTATATTAAGTCAATAGGCTGCTGAAACCCAAGGTTTCATGCATTTTTTCAATTTAGTTGCTGTCGATGTCTCTGAAAGTGCTGATCCCATCAAAAGGCTCCTCTCCCTCACGTATTTCAATAACCTGGGAGACAGAAATTCCAATAGCCCGTGATGCTGCTTTAAACAAACAGTATGGCTCCCCCCCCCCATGCTTCTTTACTAGCCTGACTTCTCCTTGGGAGAAAAGGGAATCAGTGAAGCTGCCTTCTCAGGTGGTAGAGGGAGAAGTTGTGTATTTATTCATGAAGGAGAGTGTGGTGCTTTGAATGCAAACTGCCCACCCCCACAACCTCATGTGTTTTGAATACTTAGTCCTCAGCTGCTGGCAATTTGGGAAAGTTGTGGGACCTTCTGGAGGAGATGTGTCACTGGGGACTGACCCTGAGGTTTATTAGTACAGCCCACTGGGTTTTCAGAGCTAGCTCACTCAGTTTCCTTCCTGCTGCTGTCACAAGATGTGGCACCCAGCTTCCAGCTCTACCATGCTTTCCCTGCTGTAATGAGACGTCCCCTCAAAAGTGAAAGCTGAAATACACCCTTTCCTCCAATGATCTGCTGCTGGAGGGGTGTTTTGTACCAGCAATGAGGACGTAACTGCTACATAGAGGGTTAGAGAAATGATGGATCAATGAATTATAGGCACACCAGCCATTTTGGAAAGTGTCTCAGTTGATAAAGCGCTTACCACAGAAGCATGAGAACCCGAGTTCAGATTCCCAGTACCCATGTAAATGGCAGGCATGGAGGTGCACGCCTGTAATTGCAGAAATGAGGAAGTGGAGACAGGCAGATTCCCCAGGGTGACCGGGCTAGCTAGATTAAGTAAAATCTCCACTCTGCATTCAGTGTAAAACTGTGTCTCAATAAGTGTGGTGGAGGATGATAAAGGGAAACACTCAACATGGAGCTCTGGCCTCCACATGCATGTGTACCTTCACATATGTGTGCCCCCACATGCAAGAACACACATACCTACATGTACAAATACTCCACTCTCACACACATACACATGCAAAATAAAAAGAACCAACAGCAACAAAAACTTCAGAAACATGGATTGCTTCAGACAAGCCCAATCTGGGGTCAGCAAACATTTCCTATAAAAGGCCAGAAAATAAATTCTTGGTTTTGTAGGGTCACAAATATATCCCATACATATTTCTTTTAGTTCCCTGGTTTGCTGTTTACAACTTTGAAACCACATTTAAATTTAAAGCAAAACAGAACAGGAAAACCAGCTTAGCTCAAGGACCATACACAGAAAAGCTATAGCTGTTGTCCGTCTTCAAATGAACTAGGCCCTCACAATTCATTTTGATTGTCCTCTAAAGAAAATCTTGTGTCATTGAGACATCTTAAGCAGTAGAGCCAATCTACTCTTAGTTCAGTCTCAGGCTGGCCTGTTCCTGGCAGGATCATCTGGGGCTAGTTCTTGACTTCTCTGAGCTGTATTTTCATAACCTAAAATTCATGAATAAAACCCAATAAATATTCAATAGAGTGTGGTGGTTATAGTTCAATTAGTAGGGAGCTTCTCTAGACTGCACGAGGCCTTGAGTATGATTCCCAGCCCTACACTAAAAATTGGGTGTAGTGGCTCTCATCTCTAATCCCAGGAGGTAGAAACAGGAAGATCAACAAATGAAGTTCAGTCAGAAAATATGGCTGAGCAATTAAATGAGCTTGCTTGTGAAGCCTATTGGCCATGGTTCAGTTCCCAAGCCACCCACATAAGCCAGACTCATCTGTTTGTAGCAGCAAGAGGTGCTGGTACACCCAGATACACACACACACACACACACACACACACACACACACACACACACAGAATCAAGCATAGATAAGTTTGAAAAAGAAAAAATGAGGTTTTTGAGACCCTGTCCTGAAATAAAAAAGTCAATAGCATTTGCAGGTGATCGCTTTTATTTTCTTCAGCTTAATGCTTGCACGAGTGGCTGGCCCAAAGCAAGTATTCCATAAATGTTACTGGATAAGATTAATCATGCTATTAAAACATTTTATATAAGAGAACCTGAAAAAAATGTTGCCAGTGGTCTCTGGATGTTTCTGGATTCTTGGCATCCTCCTCAGAGAACAGTAGAAAGGCACCCATAAACAGTTAAGCAGAAAGACGCTTTATTAAGAGCAAGGCAATAATAAAGGTTTGAATGCCCTGCCAAAGGGACAGCTGACCACTTGAGCGGAGAGTACTGGGGCTTCTCTTTCGGAATTTTAGGGGTGGATGTCTCAACTGCTAGGGGTATCGGATGGGTTGTCTCTAGCTTGACTGACAGGTTTGGGTTATACAGCTTTTTCTCTGCTGCCGTGATACTTCCCATGGTACATCTGATTTTAATCACATATGTCAGTACATGTAGGCTACAAAATGGTTAATAGGAATTTCTCTGCAAAAGTTCATTTGGAGGACACAGTTTGCCTTACTGAGTATGTACCCCAAACCAGCCCAGGATGTATGTCCCCATGCTATTCAGAATGGAGATCTACCTAAGAACATGTTTGAATGGAAACTGATCATGCACCAATACTAGTCTCTAAGGGGAGGAGAGAACTACTCCATTGTTGTGGATGGATGGATGTGCAACTCAGTACCAGTGGGGTCTCCTATTCCCAAAATTTGCTAATTAAATTATATAAGATAAGGGTATGTTTATTGCACAGGCCAGCGGTATCTCTATGCTCAAAAACACTACTTGCAAAGTTTGGGGAGTAAGGTTAATTAAAATAACAGAAAGCATAATAACCAGGTGTGGTTGTCCATGCCTTTAATCCCAGCACTTGGGAAGCTGAGGCCCACTGTGAGTTTGGGACCAGCCTGAGACTACATAGTGAATTCCAGTTTAGCCTTGGCGAGAGTGCGACTCTGCTTCAAAAGCCAAAAACATTTGCTCTTAATTAAATGTTACCAAGAAAGAATAAAACTGACTCCTCACCTCTACTCTTCACATATGCCTTGCTAGCTCTAAACTTACTTTCTTTACTTGCAAAATGGAAATAATGAAATGTGTCTAGCAGAGCCATCATAAAGACCCACTTTGTAAAACTTGCAAGAAAAAAATTACTTTGCCAGCTGCTAGTAAATCCTGGCATGGTGGTGCACACCATGTAATTCCAACACTTGACAGGTAGAGGTAAGGGGATCATTTTAACGTTGTCCTTGGCTACATAGTGAATTCAAGGCCATATGGGCTATATGAGACCCTGTCTCAAAATAAAACAACCCCCCACCAAACAAAATCTGTTTATAAAATCTGCATTTAGACAAATTGTGTGTCATCAATTCTACTTTGTAAGAGAATACAAGAGTATAGAAAAATAGAAATTAGGGTTGGAGAGATTGCCCAGTTGTTAAAGGTACGTGCTTTTAAAGTCTTCTGGCTCAGATTTGATTCCCCAGCATCCATGTAAAGCCAGATGCACAAAGTGGCACATGTGTCTAGATTTGATGTGCAGCAAGAGGTCCTGGCGCAATCCTTCTCTTCTCTTTCCTCTCTTCTCTCCCCTCCCCCTCCTGTCCTCTTCTCTTCTCACTCTTTTTTACAAATAAACAATGTAGTTTTTCCCAAAAAAGAGAAATTATCTCTCTGCTATTTATCTTCCTACTGTTGATCAAGTTCTAAACTACTGCAATCTACATCTCTTACATCTGTAGTGATGTCCCTTTTCTTTACATTTGTAGTACCTGGTACTTGTCTCCTCCTTGATTCCTCTTCCTTTTTAATCAGCTTTGCAGGAGTCCTGTCAACTTTGTCAATCTTTCTAAAAGAATCAACTTTTACTTTGTGGTTTTTACTACTGTGATTTTGTTTTTCTTCTTGGTATCTTGGTTATCTCTATTTTTTGTCTGCTTTGGCCTTATTCTGTTAGCTCTTTTTCAAACATCTTGCATGTATATATAGTTGACCTCTATCTAACTAAAGAACTATATGTGTGTGTGTGTGTGTGTGTGTTTATGTACATTTAATACACACATATCCATATTTAATATAAGCATTCAAGTATATATATGCATATATATATGTACATATATATATATATATATATTCTCCTAGGTATCATTTCAGTGACCTTTAAATTACAATATCTAATATTTTAATACAATTCAGTTATAAATATTTTAAAAATAGAACTCTTTTTTATAGGATTATTATTTTAGTATTAATTTTATGCTCACACATTTTATTTTATTTGAAAGTGAGATAGAAAGAGGCTAGATAGAGAGAGAGAATTGGTTCACCAGGTCTTCAGCCACTGTAAATGAACTTCAGACACATGTGTCACCTTGTACTCCTTGCTTACATGGGTCCTGGGGATTGAATCTGGGTCCTTTGGCTTCACAGTCAAATGCCTTAACTGCTAGGCCACCTCTCCAGGCATGGAATTAATTTTAAAAACATAATCTGCATTTATTTTAGCTAATATTAACAACATATTTCTAGTTTAACTATACTGAAGTCTTAAAAAGTGTGATCACTATAACACTGGTCACTTGGCATTTGATGATGCCTGCTTTATGGCTGGTAGGTGGTCAAATCTTTGTAAATGTTTCTTGAATTCCTGGAAACAATGTCTCTTAGTGCCAGTTGCTCTGTCTATATTAGGTTAAAAATATCTTTTAAGAATATGAGAATTATGTTACTTAACTGTCTCAGACCTTCATCTAAAACTGAAACAAAGCTAGTTAGTATATCCTGAGGGTATATGCATTAGTTACTCTCCCACAGCTGTAATAAAATATCTGACAAGAAGCAGTTTAAGGAGAGAAGGGTTTATTCCAGCTGACATATCCAGGGACACTTTCCATCATGGCAGGGGAGGCATGGGAAGCAGGAAAAGGAAGCAGAGCGTCTCACATTTTGTCTATAGTAAGGAAGCAGAGGGTAAATGGAAAGTAGGGCCAGGCTATAAAACCTCAAGGCCCACCTCCAATTAACTCACTTCCTCTACCAAGGCTCTATCTCCAAAAGATTATACAGCTTTTCCGAATAGCACTACTAGATGGGACTAAGTTCTCAAATACATGAGCCTATGGGGACCACAACAGTGTGCAGTGTTAAATGACAGCGTATGACATCTTGTTCAAATGCTCTTAACACAGAGATGGTGAAAAGCAGGTGTCCAATAAATACTGCGACCTTTGTTCACATATTATTTTGATGGACTGAGGACTTTGGGGTCTTCTGTTGGAAGGTGAGTGCTTTGAGGTCATGTCTATCTTGGATCACTGTATCATCATACGACAGTTACTCAATGTTTGAGGAATTAACAGGCAGTGACAGACACTTTTATTTTTTTTCTTAATAAGAAAAAATTGATTTATGAAAAAAAGAAGAGAGACTGGCACTTCTGTTGAGTTTACCAATAGTGAAACAACCTCTATGAGAATGATCCTAAAATCCCCTCTCACTGAATTTCTTTACATACGGAAATCAATGGCTCACTCTTAGGTTTGATTTATGTGAGAACTTTGTGGGGAAAGACAAAATATTGTGGGGGGAGTCTCCTGCTGGTTACAGGGAAACATGTTAGGCTCTTAAGAATAAGATAAACCATTTTGTCATCTAGTGATGCTTAAATTCCTTAGTGATTAATGCATTGGTTGAATATGATGAGGGCTTCTGAGCACTAGAAATCTCATGGCTCTCAAGGAGTTCTCTGTTCATTTTACATTGTAGTAAGATGAACAGTGGAGAATTTGGGGTGAGAGAGTTCTGGGTTTGTCATGTGTATCTTGTGAAATTTCTTCATTAAGATATAAGAGGACTGGGTATGTAACTAAGTGGAAGAATAGGTACAAGGTTCTGGGCTTGATCCCTAGCACTGACCATATATATATATGATACATATGACTATAGACATATCATTATGGATATATTTATATGCATGATGATAATAATGATAGTATCTAAGATACGTCGCACTGCATATATCAACTAATTTAACCCTATTCACAACTCCATACACTAGACATGATCCTTCATCCCGATGTTGTACATGAAACAAAATGAGCACAGGGATACCAACTGATCTGCTAATGGATATAGCAAGTATTCACTAAACTTTAGCTAGTGTTTTTATACATTTATTCAAACTATGAAAACAAGAAAGAGTTTATGGCTGTAGAGATGGCTTAGCAGTTATGGCACTTGCCAAAGAATACCACTGGACTCTCTAGGACCCACCAAAGCCAGATGCACAAGGGGGCACATATGTCTGGAGTTCATTTGTAATGGCTAGAGGCCCTGGTGCACCCATTCTCTCTGTGTGTGCCTCTCTTCTCGCTATCTCTATCTGTCTCTGCTAGCAAATAAATAAATAAAATAAATTCAATTTTTTTAGAAAAGAAAGATTTTATTTTAGCAGCAAACTCTTTCTACTTTTTTTTAAAAAAAAAAAACTTATCATACCATGTATGCTACTCAGATGTCGATGCTAGTCATGGTACTCACATAGATGTAGATGGTGTCAGCCATGATACTCACATAGATGCAGATGATGTTAGCCATGATACTCACATAGATGCAGATTCTAGCCACGGTATTCACATAGATGTAGATGGTGCCAGCCATGATACTCACATAGATGCAGATGGTGCCAGCCATGGTACTCACATAGATGCAGATGGTGCCAGCCATGGTACTTATATAGATGCTGATGCCAGCCATGGCTGAGGCATGTAAGACAGCCTGGGAAAGTGATGGCTCTAGTCCAGCCACTAAACCCATTTAAAATCTGTGCTAATTGATATCTAAGAGTCAGTGCCTGAAACCCAAAGCAATCAAGTTCATGTTCATAAAGGTTAGCACATACATACATTATAATACCAGACCTAGACTGGAATTGAAAGTTGAAGTCTAGGCTGGGCTATAGAATGAGACCCTGTCTCAAAGGCAAATCAAATCAGATAGAAGAAAAGAGAGAGAGAAAAAAAAAACACTAAGAGCATACTTATAGTATAAGTCCTCAACTCACTCTCTTCAAGGTGTATATCTAGTGAAAATAAACTGAATTTAAAACTAATAAAGGTAGAAATAGTAGCTTTGATATTTAGCTAATCTCAGCCCTATACAGGTTTAATTTTTAGTATTTGGCAGTAGGAGACAAAGTAGGTTTTATGTAAGATATGTTCTCTGTAAGAAAAAACTATCAGGTAAGTTAAATGAAGTTAAGAAAGTCAAGTTGAAGATGCTGTGATCAATGCACTGACTGAAATGTTTTCACACTTAGTATTCATTCAAAGGTGGGTAAATGCCCTCGACTAAGTAACTAGGAGAAGAAAAGAAGACGACACAGAAAACTAAGTTCTGTGGCAAAGAGAATTTCCTGTGTCAATTTCTCGTTGTGCAAAATGAGCTGAAAAAGTGGCAAATAGAACAGGGTCAAGTTTATTTGTAGGGGGATGTGTAGAAGTCAGTTAACACTCAGTTAAACATCATTCAGAAAGATAAGACTGGCACGGGTGAGGGAACCCACTTCTGTGGTGATCCCCGGAACATTTATTAAATGCCAAGTGATTTGATAAGAATGAAGTTTATTTGCCAAGGCATTTCACAAGCACGGGGACATCCTATTCATTTGAACCCTATTCTTAAGTAGCATACTATGCTGCTAGAGGGGAAAATTAGAAATCAAAATACAGGCAAGTGTTTAATGAATAGCAATGCTTTTGTATAAAAATGTTGTCATAAGTGTGTCATCATAGGCCACAGTGTGGGATCCATCCATGGATGATGGAAATCTCTCTCCCAATTCATACCTAGCCACTTAAATGCCAGTGAGTGTGTAGACAACAATTTCAATCTAAGGTGTAAGTTACTAGAGAGGCTAGGGATCAGGCATGATGGCCTACACTAGTGATCTGAGCCCTTAAAGGCTGAGGCCAGCTTGGGACTACACAGAGAAACCCTATCCTAAAGGAGAAGACAACAGAAGGAAGAGGAAGAGGGGGGGGGGTTAGAACAGTGGAGAAAGGGGACTTTGGAAGAAGAACAAGGCTTAGTTTGTGATTGTAAATTCTGACAAGCATTAATTTTTGTATCTATACAATGGTATCAATGTAAGCATTTCTTTTAGTATGTTCATGTTCATATATGTGGTACATGTGTATGGTTTTGATATGAGTGCATGTGTTCTGTGTGTGTAGGTCAGAGGTATATCTTGAATGTCATTCTTTAAGAACTATCCACTTTTGAGACAGGGGTTCTCACTGACACAGGAGCACATCAATTAGGCTAGACTGGCTGGCCAGTGAGCCCCAGGAATCTGCCTGTCTCTGACTTCACAGTACTGGGATCACAGGAGTAGGCACCATGCCTGGTGTTTTTACATGGATGCTGAGCATGGAATTCAGATTCCCATATTTGCAAAGCAAGCACTTTACCCACTGAGCTATCTCCCTGACCCTACTGTGAGCATTCTTGAGTAATTGTTGGAATGGATATTATTTTATAGTCCTATCAGAAGTAGACAGTTCCTGACTGGTAGCTATTAGTATTTTCAAAAGTTGGGGTATTAACATGATAAAATATAGTCAGCTCATAGTTGACTTGCTCTCGAGATTCTTGTACTGTTTATTAGTTCTGTTTTGTAATATGATTGTACAGATGTAAATTCACACATACCAAATTCCTTTGCCAATGTGGGAATCCTTGAACCTCAGGCTTGGTCTATTGTGAGAAGTCTTAAACGCCAACAAAAAGCTTGGGTTTCTTTGTCCCTTCATTGGCTTCCAGCCTAAGTAGAAACATTAGGGCCTGATGACACAGGTAAGAGCTCATAGTACATCTTTCAAGAAAGCCATTTTGGGACTGGAATCACGGCTCAGCAAATAAGTGCACGCTTTACACAAACATGACACCTGAAGGGGGCTGAGACTGCCTGAGTTCAAACCTCCACATACTACGTAAAACAGTTGGGTGTGGCCAAAAGCACCTGTCACCATAGTCCCACAGGGAAGCAGAGACTTGAGAATCATTGGAGCTTGTGGGCTCTGGAATCAGAAGAGAGAGAGAGAGAGAGAGGGAGGGAGGGGAGAGGGGAGAGAGGGAGAGAGAGGGAGAGAGAGGATGAATAGCAACAAAATACACTATGTTCTACTCTGGCCACAACAGTTGAGCACATGGGGCACCACAATAACACATACACGTGCATGTACCACATACACACCACTCTACACATACACACACCACTTATATATACACACATGCCTTTTTAAAAAGGTTTTTGGCTATTCAGTAGCTGGAACCTTACAGACTAAGAAAAAGTGAGGAACTTGAAGGTAACATTGCTCCTGAAGTAGAGAAACACTCATTGAACATTTGGGCACAAGAACTCAATCTTGAAGGGAGATCAGGGCCATTAATTTGACGACCCATAAAAGAATGCAAGTTCACTCTTGATATGTATACAGTAGACCTGCATGTTTGAGAATAAATGCATCACGAGATGGGTTAAAATATTCAGTTTCAGTGTTTCCTCCAATGATAAAGTCTGTGGTTCCTGACCACTGAAGCATCCTGCAGAAGAGGTTGGCAGCATGTCCCATGATGCTCTGAGTTCATTTCATGTGCACTTGCAATAATAGCACTCATGATTGGATAACTTTCTGGACTCTTCTAAATGAAGCAGTGTAGCCTATATCCTCTGTCCAACAGAGAAGAGCCAGAGGGAAGGGCGGCACAGTGGGTAAGACCCGTTCACTTGCCATAGTGGGGGGGGGTTCCCCCACTTCTTTGAATTACATAGCTAATGAAATGGCATGGTTGACTGGAGATGGGCTGGGTTCTGGGAGTTTAGCCAGAAATACTGCAGGCACTTAAGAAACATTGCTTCTGAGGTCAGCCTGCCCCATTCCCTCCTCATCAAAAAGAATTTTTGGTTACTGTTGAAGGATTCTCAATTAGACAATCAATCAGCTTAGGACACCTTCCGTCACAGGTAGAGCCAGCTAAATATACTTAACTCCCCCTCCTCCAAATTCAGCCTTCAGATGAGTTCCCACTTTGTGGGTCCCACCCATTCCCAATAGGGTGCTGTTCTTGCTTGTGAGTAAGCCAGCGTGCTCTTTCTGTCCTTGCTGCAATTCTAATTCCCATATAATAAAACTTGTGTTTGTTCTCCCCCACTGGCCTTGTGATTTCCTTGCAGCCCAAGAACAGTTAATTAATTCTTTACCACTGTCTGAGTAAGAATCTGGTCCTGAAGAGCTCACCAGGACCAGAGCTGCTCCCTCTCACTTCAGTAGGATTCACTTTTCCTCCCATGATCTAGATTCTCCAAGTTTTAGCATAGGAGCAAACAACAAAAAAGACACATCAGTGGAATGTGTGGATCTTGAGAGAGCAGAACTGGGACTGTGAAATCTACACATAGCATGTTAAGTCTGCCTTTCCATGAAGACACACAACATTGTCCAGTTTCCAACAAGGCTCTGAAAAGTACAGGCTACACTTGATCAAACTGAACTAACAAAAACTCTAAGACTTAATCTCTGCCTGTCAACTTGATAGGATTTAGAATCACCATGGAAACAAATCCCTGGAAATGTCTGCAAAGAACTTTTCTAGATTAAGTTAATTGAGGTTGGAGGACCCACCTAAATATAGGTGGCATCTTTCCATGGGCTGGAGCCACGAAATAAAAAGAAGAGGGTAATCTTGAGGGAGTTCAGGGGCATTCATTACCCTCTGCTTCTTCACTGTGGACTGAATGTGACCAGCTGTCTCAAACTCCTGCCACCATGCCATCCCCACCACAATGGACTGTATCCCTTCCAGCATAATGCTGACACAAATCTTTCCTTTTTTTTTTTTCTTATTAAGTTGCTTCTAGTCAGGCATTTGGTCACAGCAACAAGAAAAAACATTGATACAACAATGAATACAAAACATCTGGTTGCAAATCTGTTTGTTAGAGCATTATTCATCATATCAAAAGACTGGACTGGAAGCAAGCAACCCAAATGTCACCAAGACAAAGAGGTTGAATTATTCAGGTAAATCCATCCCATGGAGTCCTATGTAGCTATGAAAAGGAGTTGGGGTCCACTTTCTGTGCTGTGGAACATATTGCTAACTTTGAAAGCAAAATAAAGTGGAGATAAGTGTGTACATAAAATATGTTGCAAGTGGGGCTGGAGCGATGGCTTAGCAGTTAAGGCATTTTCATGCAAAGCCAAAGGACCTCAGTAGGATTCACCAGGACCCACGTAATCCAGATGTACAAGGTGGTGCATACATCTGGAGTTCATTTGCAGTGGCTGGAGGCCCTGGCATGCCGATTCTCTCCCTACCCCCTCCATCTTTCCCTCTCTCACTCTCTCAAATAAATAAACCAATAATTTTTTTTAAAAAAATAAAAGTAAGTATTGCATGCAACCAGCTGTGAAGGGAAGTTTCCTTTAGGAGCAGTCCAATAAACAGAATTAAAAGCCAGGCATGATGATGCATGCCTTTAATCCCAGCACTTGGGAGGTAGAGGTAGGAGGATTGCTATGAGTCAGAGGCCACCCTGAAATTACATAGTGAATTCCAGGTCAGCCTAGGCCAGAGTGAGACCCAACCTCAAAAAAAAAAAAAAAAAAAGAAAGAAAGAAAGAAAAAAAAAAAAAGACAGAATTAAAAGGTCCAATAAATAGAATTAAACTATAACTTAAGGAAAACTAGGAGATGAGGAGATGGCTCAGCAGTTAAAAGGCACTTTTTCACAAAGCCTAACAAACTGGGTTTGATACCCTAGCATCCATGTAAAGCTGGATGTTCTTGGCAAGCAACCTTAGCATGCCTATACACATAGACAGACAGATGCATGCATGAGTACACACACACACACACACACACACACACACACACACACACACACACAGAATAAACATTTTTTTTAAAGACACTAATAATCAGCTGCTGGTGAGCTATCTTATTAGGTAAAGTGCTTGCCCTATAAACAAGAGAACCTGAGTTTGATCTCCCAAAACATGTAAGAATGCTGCACACGGTGGTGTGCTCTTCTAATCCCAATACTGAGGAGACAGAGCCAAGGGGATCTCTGGGATTCACTGGGTAGCCTGGCTCTCAAGCTCCAGGCCAATGAATGAACTAGTCTTGGATAAAGTGGACAGAACCTGGAAAGCAACATGCAATTCTCACTGTGACCACCACATGCACATGTGTGCTCAGGCAAACGCATCAATACACGCGTATATCTACACACCTGAACACACACATACCCCCCCCACACACATCTTAACAAACCTATTAGATATCCACAAATGATTGATCAGTACAAAAATGGCAGTGAATCTGCTCTCACGTGTTTTCTCTGTAAGCATACAGCACCCTCTGTGAAGTATCCTAGGCTGCCTCTCTCCAAAAAAGCCTTTGAACCCAACATTACAAAGCTCTAAACTATAATTTTAAGATACATAGAAAAGAGATGAATTGAGTAAAATATTCAAAGTGAATGTAATCAGCAAAAAATTAAGCTGAAGGAAATTCTACATGAAAAATTACCTTATTTGTTAATACATGAAGATAGAATGGATGGGAGAGAAATTTTAGACCAAACTAAATATTGAATGATACTGATTGTCCTGGTTAATTTTTAGGTATAAAATGAGATGCAGCTATTTATTTTAAAGGAGATGATATGTTGTAGTGGCATATGCTAAAATACTTGAGTAAATAACATTATGATGCCTCTAGCTTTTGTAAGAAATCCATACAAGGGGGAGGTTTGGGGCGAGAACATATTGGTTGTGTATTGCTGACTATTGAGTCTCAATGTGGTTAAATAAGATCCATTACAGCACTTTCCTTGGGTATATATTCCACAATATTTTTAGGAAAATATTCACATTCTTAATTCCAAAGACCAAATGAGATCTGCAAAGGTGATCTGGATTTTCAGCCTGAGTGGATCAGGAATCTACTAAGAGATGCCCCTGGTCAGGTGTGTGAAGGTGTTAACAGAAGGGGTTAACTGAGAATGGAGACCCTCCCCCACAGTGGGCAGACTTCTAGCAGCAGCCCAGATATAAAGGAAGTTCCAGAAAAAAGTAATGCTTTAACCTGCTCATGTTTGCCCCTTGCTGGTGAGTGCATCTACCCTGTTGCTGCCTTTTTCCCAGGCACTGGAACCCCATCCTTCAGAATTCCAACACAGAATGAAAACAGGCAGCTCTCCAGGACTCCTCTAGCCCTTCAGCACCAGAATAGGACTGCTAAGGCATCCACAGGGTGGACTAAGCAGCTACTGACTCTCCAGCCTGCAGATATCCATTGTTGGACTGTGTGCCCATAGTGGTGTAAGCCAATCTAATAAATCCATCTGTAATCTATATTCTTTCTATTGGTTCAGTTCCTCCAGAGAACCTTGAGTAATACCAGATCCATAAACACTATTAGTAGGGATTTTTTTTCCACTTCAATGTATAGAAAGGTATACCACATATTCTCTATTGCTAATAATACTTGTATTTATTTAGTGACTATAACATGACACCCAAGTTCTAAGTGTCTTATTCCATCAGATTTAATAACTACACTGACCCTGTGTAGTAGGTACAATAATAATCCATGTTTTAGGTATATGATCACTAAGACATAAGAAGTGAACATTTAAATTCAGACAACTATTGATTTCTAAGCCAGAAAAAACAAGGCAGCTGCTCAATCCAGCACTCACATTCTCAGCCACTGATTGAAATGCTGGGCTATGTGCTGTGACCATGGGCAGCTATAGGTGTGGAAACAAAATAGCAATCATATTTCCAATCTACCCCAAACCCTATTCTGTGGTCCCAACTTGACTATAAATGTTTCATGTCAATTCTCTTGAAGCTAAGGCAATCTGATAGGTAACCTGATGACTTTTATTTCACAGGGGATAAAAGCATAACTCAAAAAGAGGAATTCATCCCTCACCACCCAGAGTTTAATGGTGCTAGAACCTTATATCAATTACCTGGAGATGGCCAACACTTGGCTTTAAATAATCTTTCAGCTATCTATTGCTGAGGTTCAAGCTAGGCTGGGTTCAGTGGGGTGGTTCTTCTAACCTTGGGCTGGATCCTCAAGGGTCTTGGTTACCAGCTGCATTGAGCAGACCTTGGCTGGCTGTCAGGCAGAGTGCCTCAGTTCTCCAGTGCAACGTGTCATGCTCTAGCAGGCTACCTTGGACTTGATCTCACGGTGGAGTCAGTCCACCAAGGACAAGAGTGCCGTCGTGCAAAGCATCGCTTTGACCAAGGAATTTTGGCAAAGCCAATATTCAAACAAGATGAAAATGTGGAGAGACAAGTTTCAGTTTTTGTTGAAAGAATCCAGTAAGAAGCATGTCCATGGAGTGGATGCAGGGACCAAGAGGAAACTGGAATCATTTTGCTGTAGAACAACACAGGCACAAATCTAGCTTTGAGTAATTTGAAAGCCATCTTATACCTTTTCCTCATTTTAGGCAAATTTAGATTACAGACCTGAAGTTATCTAAATCAGAATTCTCCATCAAGCTAAATCTCAGTGCTCAGCCCACAAGCATCAGAGCAAGGTACCAAAGGTGGGCTGCTGTGACTTGCCACAGGCTGGGATTACACTGTGCAGTGGCAGGGGATGGGATGCCATGGGGAAGAAGAGTATTAGCAGAAAACCCCAGTTTCCGGGTAATGAGAGACGCTGACAAGCGGCGACAGTCATGCCTCCATAATAGAATTTCAATGAGATAAATTCCACTTTCCACCCAAGTTTAGCCACTCACAGAAGAAACAATTACCTTGTGAAAATGGAGCACTCTACCTATATTATCCCTTCATTAAAATATTCAAATGAAGGTAACAACACAGTTATAAGCTCATTTATAAAGAAAAATAACATTAATGCATTTACCGCTAATGCATTTACCTCAGAGCACTTCTTGGAGATGTTAAAATGTGAAGTTTATAAAATGTTCAGTGATGTTGAACTTGAATTGCTACATTTAACATTAAAAGCATGTTATTAATCTTCAATTTAGGGGAGAATAATTTTCACTCACTGTGCAGGAAGAAAAAAAATCCAGTTATGATGGAATTTCATTCAGATCAAATTTGCTTTAATTGCAATTCTATTAAATTAGAAATAGACATTTTATCCTGATATGATTCTTTGATGTCTTCAGTTTTAATGGATATAAAAGCATTACCCCTGCAGGTGTGAGCTGCATTGTGCACAATAATTAGGGCTCAAATTAAAGATGTGTCAGGCTACCCAAAAGTAATTTGGGAAACTAATGCAAAAGAAGTAAGCCAGGTGAAACTTCGGGGCATTTTAGTCCCCATACCTTTGCTAGCATTAGTTTCTCATTATTTTACCTTATTTTTTATTTCAATGACAACAATAATGCCATTAAGAGTAATACCTCTAAACCATGATTAAATAAAGCACTATAAAGAAAGTGAGTGGAACATTTCACAAAAAAACTAGGTATTGTAGAAGAATATTTAATAAAATAAAAAGCATAAACTATGAACATTAAGTTAATAATAAGCAGTACATTAGTATGTACAGTAGATCATATTTTCAAAATATGCATAGGAAAGAATGGGAGAAAATACAACTCAATGTTAATTAGTTACTATTAATATTTGAAAAATGATAGGGGATTCTTTTCTTCCACTGTTTTCACTCTATATTTTATGGAAGCATTGAAAAATGATAGGGGATTTTTTTTTCTTCCACTGTTTTCACTCTATATTTTATGTAAGCATTATCATTTTGTTTGGCAGAGGAGAAAATATAAAAGAACAAAATGTGTAACAGCAAAACTGAGCTTTTCGTAGCCAAATATTATGTCATGTTTCTTGGAAGTCTAAATATTGAGATAAGTACACATAGGTAGCAGCACTTTAAGAATGAATGAATGAGTCAAGGTGTGGGTGGATGGATAGATGGGTAAAAATGGGTGGATGGATGCGTGGATGTATGGATGGATAAGTGAAGGAATTCCTGGAACCAGAGTTCAGTACATCCTTAGCAGAAACATAATGGATAATTACAGCCTCTCCATTTGTTTTCCTCCCTTCCGGATCTAAAGTAAAATGTTTTACTGGAACTTATTGGAGGAGTGGTGGCCATTGTGACCCAGTGATGTTCTCCTCTGAAATGAACCAAATTTAAAAACAGAGCCATACTGCAGCCCCAGTACCTGGTGTGAGTGATAAAACATGTCCTCATGTTCTCAGAGACGTTGACCTAGATGGCCTAGATATGGCAATGCAACATGAGACTTTGGAATTCTTTCTCTCTTTGTTAAATATTTTATTAGTGTCCTCACCCAGTCTATGTTTGGAAACAGCCATATGCTGTTGGAAAGGCAAAGATAAATGAACACATGTTTTCTGCCCTCAGCGTTTCTTGGAGTAGAGGAGAAGGTGTAGGCTTTGAAATCTGATGGTTTTGGGCTGGAGAGATGGCTTAGCGGTTAAGCTCTTGCCTGTGAAGCCTAAGGACCCCTGTTCGAGGCTCGACTCCCCAGGACCCACGTTAGCCAGATGCACAAGGGGGCGCACGCGTCTGGAGTTCGTTTGCAGTGGCTGGAAGCCCTGGCATGCCCATTCTCTCTCTCTCTCTCTATCTGCCTCTTTCTCTCTCTGTCTGTCGCTCTCAAATAAATAAAAATAAACAACAACAACAAAAAGAAATCTGATGGTTTTAGG
The DNA here is from genome assembly GCA_036346955.1 of Dipus sagitta. NCBI lineage: Eukaryota > Metazoa > Chordata > Mammalia > Rodentia > Dipodidae > Dipus > Dipus sagitta. The sequence continues at coordinate 107,364,980 of CM070781.1, read as the reverse complement.
ATCCAATTCAAGCACAACCAGTTACTGTCTGAGGGGCAAGTGGCTGACCCTGCTCAAGCTCCAAAACCCTCATTTAAAATAGTAATTCTCCACTGTTTTTTTTGTAAAAAACAACAAAAAAAGATGATATAAAAGTAAGCAGTCACATAGAAAGCATTCAGAACAAGGTGACCAGCAATTCTCATGAAGGAACAGACACAGGATTGGACATGACCAAAATGTAAAGCAAGGATGTATGGATGTGTGGGTTTGTGGTTATGTGGGTGTGTGCCGGTGTGTGCATTGCAGGTGTGTGGCTGTGTGCAAGTGTGTGGGTGCTCAGGTGTGTACATATAGGTGTGTGCGCATGTGTGTACGTGTGTGTGAGGTGTGGTGTGTGGGTTTGTGCATGTATGCAGGTGCACAGGTGTGTGGATGTAGGACATACATTGCACCTGGTTGAGACTGGATTTACTTTGTTGTCTCAGTTGCTTGATTTTGTTCTCTCTAGTTGCTGAGGACAAAAGAGGCCTTCTGTAGCTAGAGAATTTGAAAACAAGAGCATGTGTGGTAGAAAAGAAGCTAACAGTTGAACTGATTCACTGAGTTACTGTAAGAGTTAATTACTGAGGAGCTAAACTTATCTTTGTCAGCAGATGGAAGAATCTCAAAGACAGAACTGTCCAGATAGGGCCCAGAGGAATGATAAGAAGGAAAGACAGTTTAGGGTAGAGCATAGTAAAGTGGAGTTCATTTGTTAGGGTGGCCTGACAACAGAAATGATTGATATTCAAATTTCTATGTCATATTTGTTCACTTACCCCTCCCCCTGGCTATGAAAACTATAAAATGGAAATAAAATCTCAGCTTGAGGCCAGAGCTTCTTTGGAGAGCCATCTACAGCTCTTCTGCTCCACCCCCCAGGGGGGTAAACAGACTCTACTTTCACTCATACTGGCATTGGGATGATCTCTCCAGAGAATTTCTGCAACACATGTACAATGACAAAAAGTGAGATCTAGGGTTGGAGACATGGCTCATCAGTTAAGGCATTTGCCTGAAAGCCTAACTAATGACAAGAGTTCGAGTCCCCAGTACCCATGTAAAACCAAATGCCCAAGGTAGCACATGCATCTGGAGTTCATTTTCAGTGTCTGGAGGCCCTGGCATGCCCATATACTCACTCTCTCTCTTCTTACCTATTTCTCTTTCTCTCTCTGTCTCTGTCCCTTTCTGCTTGCAAATAAAATGTTTTTTTAAGTGAGATGTAGGTGTTTGTGGTGGTACCGAGAGGCTCTGAGATCACTCATGGTTGTTATGTCACTTTCTTTTATGCTTTCTGAATCTTTAAGAAGCTTCCACAATCACTAGAAAAGGGTGCATTACTTATTTTTTTTACTGCATATGATATAGAGGCTCCGAAATACATGTAGTCAGGAATCAGAGGTTGGCTGAACTGGCTTCTCTAATGCAGTTCTTAAAGTCTGTGATCAGACCAGCCAGGGTCTGTCTCAGGAAAACAAAATTTTCCCTGGGGTGACATGAACACACATCTTCTTCCCAGATAGGGCACAGAGGACAGAGCAAAGGAAGATTACACCAAAACCAGTTTGGGGGAACCAATGAGTTTATTGGGGTTATTTACGATGCAGGGTGAGGGGTTGTTTACAGGAGCAATATATGACAAATGCAGCTGCACCACATGAAGTCTCATCGCATAGCTCCCATAGCTGCTTCCACTCAAAAGGCGGCTGTGTCACCAGAAAGCCCCGCTCAGCACAGGGTGATCTCTGCTGAAAGCTGCATCTCTGGAGCACACGGCACCACTGCCAGGCACCTCCGTCTTGACCGCACGGCTCGCAGGCAGCTCTATCAGAGTCTCTTATCCCCAATACTTGTTTCCCCTTTATACAGCCTTGGGGCCAGGGATTTGCAATCCTTTCCCAGACTTGTTGACTTCCTGAGTCTCTGGAACTTCCTTCCTGCCCCCCAACAAGGGATATTTCAGTTTTTAGCTAATGTAACTTTGGGGAGGGGTTGTGTGACCTTTAAGATTCAGGTCTTGCAGACTCAATGTCCTGAACCCCCAGAGCCTCCTTTCTGTCTTCAACAGAGCAATGTCTCATCCCAGGGATTCACTAGGGCATAAGTTCACAAGTTCAAGGGCCCATTCACACAGTTTCTGGCCAAGTTCACTTCTTTCCGTGTTAGGAGAGGCCATCTTGAGTTTCTGAGCTTGTCGCTTTTCCATAATGAAGCTCATAATGTGACAGTGGGCTTAGTCAGACACACTCAGAGACAGGCAGGCAGAAATGAACGAGAAACAGAGACAAGACACAGAAAGAGAGAGGAAAGAGTAGAGATAAAAATGAGAGAGAGAGAGAGAGAGGCAACAAAACAAGAATTAAAATCAAAGAAGAGATATGAAAGAGAACTAAGGAGGCAGAGATGAAAGAGAAACAGAGATGGAAAGAGAGATAGAGGCAGAGACACAGAGGGGTGAGAGTAAGGAGTACTGTCTTAGGAGAGCCATCATTTTGTTTCATTTACACGGCGGAAACTAATATTTGTGTCTAGTTCACATTCCGGGGTGGAGTGGGGTGGGGGGAAAATAGGAGATAGGAAGAGGGAGATGATTACACAAGAGCATTCTTTGAAAGTGAACATCTTCAGGGGTCGTCTATACTACAGGGCTCATCTGTACATCCTAGATAGGAGGGCTCAGAAACCTGTCTTCAAGGTCGTGGAGTAAGAATCCTAGGAAAGCTTAGTCTAGATCCCAGGGATTAAATGGTTATTGTATATTGATCCCAATGACTTGACATCTGGAGGCCAAAATGCTTACACATGCTTTGGTGAGACTAGAGGAAAAGGCAAGTCAACCGTCCAGCTGCATGTTCAGTGAAGGGGAGAATGGAAGAACTCAGTATTCTTAGTGTCCCTGGAAAACAGTGGAACAACACACTTGTGTGCACTTACATACACACATACACACACACGGAAAGAGAGAGAGAGAGAGAACTTCTGTACCAGCCACAACTCTTGCTTTGGAAGAAATCCTACGAAGTCATTGCAGTGATTATCATCCCCTGTCTTACAGACGATGAGACCAAGGTGCAAGTAGTTAAGTCTCATGGTTCAAGCTGGCCTAGCTAACGTGGTGGACCTGGAATGCAATGTGAGGCTCTTTCCTGATCCCCATGGACTAGAAACTTCTTAAAACCCAACCTTCAATTAATTTATAAAATAAACAGATTCCAAAACCTAAACATGGTCAAGCAGAGGTAGAAGCAATGGAGGAAGGGCACCTTACTGGTCCTCCAGCCAGCCACTAGCTGGCCAGGTTCTTTAAATCCTTAAGGACCACACAGCATCGGGTTTTAGTTTGTTTTTTTTTTTTTTCTTTTAGTTTGCTTTTCTCATGGGATATCTTACCAAAATCATAGAAAACTCAGGATGTGGTATTCAGTGCTGACATTTCTTTTTCCTTAACAGAAGCTGGATGGAGGTTTTGGTATTGCAAAGTCTCAGCTGTGCAATCAAATGTAAACTGGCATTGGAATCTAACACATATTAATTGTGAATCCTGGAATTTCCACATAGTTTGGGTGACCTTAACTGTCCCTACCAAGCCCTGAGTTACCCTGTTGTTACACTGGAATTCTTAGGGGGCCTACAGAAGGAATACATAAAATCATGTGCCTATTCCTTATTAGCTACTTGCATCCCATAACTGGAGCTGGTGTTGTGACTGTCAAGTTTGTCAAGACTTGGCTTCTATTTCAGAATCCACCCTTCAAGTCTGATTTTCAGAAATTTCAATCTTCCCATTTTAAAAGGGGGAAAAAACAGATATTGAACATTATTTTCTTTTATTTTCATGGACTTTTTCATTTAGTTAAAAATTATTTATACAAAAAAATAACCATTTCAACCATTTTAAGTGTATAGATCAATGGTTTAAATACATTCACAATATGCATAATGAAATTTATCACTTTTAAAGTTTATTTATTTTAACAATTTCATACATGTATGTAACATATTTTGATCATGTCCATCCCCTATTACCTCTCTTGTCCTCCTCCCACTCCTGATGAGCCCCGTCTTCATCCCAACTAGTCTCCTTCTATATTTATTTATTTTATTATTTATGTATTTATGTATTTATTTTTGTGACCCCACTGAGATTAGTGTTTTGGGGGTTGTTTACATGAATATAAGTGGCAGAGTTATTAAGGGGAGAATGGGCAACTTACCATTGGCTATACCACTGAAGAAAATGTCTCCCACTTTCCCAAACAGCCATTAATTCCAGTAATTCCTCTGGTCTCATGAGGTTTTCCCTCATCCATGATGGAGTGCTGACAGGGTCAGTCTTGCGCAGGAAACCACCACTGCTATGAGTTCATGGACAGAATGGTCATGTCGTGTCCAGAAAGCATTCCTCAGCACTCCTCGCCATCCCTGGGATCTTATATTTTTCTGGTCCCTCTTATTCAATGACCCTTGAGCCTTGGAAGGGGCACTAGCTTCTTGAATTACTTTTACCACCCAAATCTTAGAAGCTTAATGCAACATTGTTTTCCTTACCCATAAGTCAGAAGTCACATTATAGTTTGGGTCTTAGACAGCCTCCAAAGGCCATTGTTTTGGAAGTTTTGTGCCCCAAAAGTGTTATTAGGAGGATGTAGGCAGTAGGGTTTGACGGCTAGTCTGTGACTCATGTGAGGTGCCCTGGAGAGAGACTCTGAGAATTAGTCATTTCCTCTTTCTCTTTCATTTCCTGACTATGAAATAAGTGGCTTTGCTCTACCATATACCCCACTGTGATTAGATAACCAATCATGAATTGAAACCCCCAAAAGTAAACCTTTTGATCTTTATAAACGTATTACTCAGGTATTTATTACAGTGACAGAAAGCTGACTAACACCTGTGGCTTGAGCACCTTCCTGAGCAAGTCTCTTTCAATTCTCCATGAAGAGACCCACCTCCTCCTGTTGTGTGGCCATGGAACACAGGGGCCTTTGTTTCCAGCTGTGTAATTGGAGAGACAATATATTCATAGTAGCAGATAACAGCAGACATTCTTGGAGCCAGGCCTTGAAGTCATCAACATTCTTCCTGTTCATATTCCTTTGTCCCAAATCAGAGACCAGCTCTCACCTGCAGGCAAGACACTGAAAAATACATCTTTTGATGTGCCTAGGGAAAAAAATAGAGAGGACATTGTCCCAGCCATCCTACAAGTAGTCAGAAATAAGAAAATATACAAAAGAAGAATACATTAATATGACCACATGCATAATAGTCATATTTAGTAATTTTTTTCCATTCCTAATATATGGTCTTCTGATGATTCCTTTAAATGCTGTATAGTCTTGGGTATGCTATGGTATTCGTAATCATTATAATATCATTGGAAAATATTTATTTTTTATATTTATGTATGTGTATATGTATGTATATTGGTGTATATGCACAAGTGGTGTGTGCATGCATGTGTGTGTGTGTGTGTGTGTGTGTATGTAGCCCACAGGACAACCTTGTGTTCCATCCACTGATTTTTTTTTTTTTTTGAGACAAAGTCTCTCTGTTGCCTGGGATTACAGCTACACACCATCACACCTTGCTTTTTAAAAATATTTTATTTTTATTTATTTGACAGAGAAAGAGGGAGAGAGAGAGAGAGAGAGACTGGACATGCCAGGGCCTCCAGCCAATGCAAACGAACTCCAGACACGTGCACCCCCTTGTGCATCTGGCTAATGTGGGTCCTGGGGAATAGAACCTTGGTCCTTTCGCTTTGCAGGCAAATGCCTTAACCACTAAGCCACCCCTTCACACACCCCCTGTTTTTTATTAAATGTGAATTCTGGGGATTGAAGTCATGCTCTCATGCTTACCCAGAAAGCACTTTACCAGCTGAACCACCCCCCCCCATCCTGGTGAATATTTAGATCATTCAGATCCTCTTTTCCAGAATGTTCCTGCTTCATACTGTGAAAAATGATGATGTTGAAACACCTGCTTTTACACTGGGAATATGGCTGGCAAGTGAGAAGCTGCATGTTGGAGTCAGCCATTGTAACTCTCCTGGTTTCTTACGCAAAGGAGTGTTCAGTCCTGGACTCTCGTCGTAGGTTCATTGCCTCTGAATTAGAAAGGAAGAGTTAGATCTGTGCCAGAGTCAAATTATACTAGACTTGGTTATATTTTCCCCCACAGAAGCAAACCATCTATATTATAATATTCAGTGGCCAGTGGCAGACAAGAAAAGCCTTGGCTTCAAATAATTGCATGGCTTAGAAACAAACAAACAAACAAACAAAACAAAAAGCATAGTAATGCTTCCCAGCAAAACATGACCCTTTCAGCAATGTTCCTTTGCAGGAGGTGTGACTGCGGTTGAGATGGCATGAGATTGCAGAGAGAGCGCAAAAAAAATGCAGATCTGTTTCCGTTTCCTTCCACCCCAGCAGCAGTTACTCATAACAGCTTAATGTGCAGCTTCTGCGGTTCCCAGATGCAAGGCGCGGAGGGTTTTGTGCGCTTAAGATTGGTTTTATAGGCAAGGGAAATGCCACCAGCACTGCAAAATTGTCGCTGTACTTTTGCTTCCTGGATTGGGCTAGTTCGACTATTCAGGTCCTAGAATAGCAGTTGCCTTGTATTGCAAAATTCAAACTACTAGAGTCAGGATTATGCAGGGAAACGCACACATGTCCTCACACACGTGCCCGTGCGTGTGCACGCGTGAGCGCACACACACTCACACACACACACACACACACACACACAGTGATGCTTATATAACACTATAAATGAAACGTGAATCCTCTTTGTGCTTTCAGAAAAATCAGACAGCATCCAGGGCTTACACAAATTCTTCTTGCCCTGCTTGGAGACACCATTGCCTTTAGAAGCCGCTGAGTCCTGGGTCATGATGTACTTACCTTTATTCTTCAGTTCTTGACATTTTTCCGCATGCGAGCAATCAATCACCATATACCCAGTAGCATTTCTAACCTGTGCTTTATGGTCCACCAAAATCTAAATATGGTGGCTAGCTGTTCACCATAAGATGAGGCAGTGTGAGTAGTTTTCTTTTTACGAACTCAGTGTGCTTCTTCCAAGCCAGTTCATTGATTGCACTGATTTAACATGTTAGGGAAATAGAAGTACAGTCATTTCCAGTAGCACTGGCACACACAATTCACTGGTATACATATAGTCATTTCCCAGTAGCACTGACTTACACAATTCACTGACATACAGACACACACACACACACACACACGCACACACACACACCGTTCTTTATGTACAAAGATTATCTTGTGTTCGCACTGGCTTTCCAGGATTGTGTCTGGATTTAGTCTGATCTACTGTTACAGGTCTTCATTCCCTTCAGACGAAGGCTCTGTTTGCCTGTGCTTTCTATGGTAGTTTAACATTCACAGTCTCAGGTGTGTTTGGGATTTCCTGATGGTTCCTCGGTCGTGTAGAAAGCTTCTTAGACTTCGGCACAACTTTGAGATAAAGTTTCCTGATGGTAGCTGTGCATAAACCGATAGATGGAGATATCCTTCCACATACATGTCCAACGTATACCAGTACTACGTGGATTATTAACATACAGGCATGTCCAACATACCCAATACCATGTGGATTATTACGAGTCATCAGTGAGGACACTGAGTGGAGACTGAGAATGGAACAGGCTCATGAAGACGATCTGTGCTCCTTGCCGTCCTGCTTGGGAGACATATAAGTGAGATGTGATGCAATTGGCAGGATGCAATGAAAGTTCAGAAACTCAGTAAATTGTCTCTTTCAACAGCAATAATGTGTGTTGAGTTTCCCCATTAGATGCTCTACAATGGTAATCCAATAGGATGGCTGTGGCCATTAGGTGATTGAATGTTTTTTGAACAATGGAAGGCATTAACCAGAGCACACACCATAAGAAAAACAGAGCTAGTGCCATCACTGGATTGGTTGGAGCCTGGATGAGGAGCTGAAGACATGTGTCACCATCACAATAAAATTTTAAAAGTTACCTTGAAAGGTACATGAGCCATAGACTTAAAGCTAGACTGTGATTGGCCATCAGAAGTGAATTGGGAAGAATATTTTCTTTCCTCTTGTAGTTATTTTTTTTTTGTCTCTGAGACATAATTCTTGACTTTTCAGGTTATTTTAGTAAATTTGGAAATAGGTTAATAACACTGGATTTCACTGCTCACCCTGGGGTTGTACTGGGAAGACTTTAGAAGGCATTTAATAGCCAATGGACATCACCATCATCTTTAAAGCATTTGATAAACAGTTATCTGGATGGCTAGGCAGAATTAAGTTCATGATTAGATTTGATTCTTGGTTGCAGAAGAGTACCATAGAAAAAGTATTATTTTTTTATTTATTTGCACGTGTGTGTGTTTGGGTGAGAGGGTGGGTGGCTGTGTATGTGTGCCAGGACCTCTTGTTACTGCAAATGAATACCCATCTGGCTTTACATGAGTAACTGGTGCATTAAAACTGGGCCATTGTTGTAGTTACCTTCTTGTTACTAGGACAAACACCTGACATCTTATGGAAACGTCTTATGGAAAAGGGATTATTTCAGGCTTACAGTTTCCAAGGGAAGCTGAATCATGGCAGAAGAATCTGACTCATTCATCACACATCCACAGCAGAGAAAGAACAAACAGCCAGAACTGGAGCTGGCTGTGAACACGTAGTAGGCTGGACTGAAAATCTGCTCCACTGACACACCTGCTTCAGTAGGGCTCCACCTGCTGAAGACTAAGCAGAAAACTTAATCAAAAATACCTGAGGCTATGGGAGGACATTGACATTCAAACCACCATAGCCAGCAAGGTTTACAAGCAAGCACTAAGCAATCTCTCCAGTCCTCAGACTATTAATACCTTATGCACAGTTATGCCTCTTCATTTGCAAAGTGCTGTATAGTTTTACTAGAGAGAAGTTCCTTGGGATTTCCCCCACCCTCCTACCACTTGAGATTCATAGAAAATATGACAGTTTATTTTAATTGTCAATCCAGTTGAATTAAGAAGTGCCTGGGGAGGGGGCGGGCCCTGGAGAGATGGTTTGGCCAGTACCACATTTTAAAAAAGTGCCTAGGGGATGATGGAGATACAGGTTTGGGAACACCTGTGAGGGTGTTTCTACAGGATTAACTGAAAGAAAATGCACCCCGAATGTGGACAGCGTCATTCCATGAGCTGAGGTCCTGGGCTGACAAAAACGGGGACATGGGGAAATGAGGAAAGCCAGCTGAGCACCAGCATTCCTGTTCTGCTAACGTGGGGAGACCACGAATCCCAACCTCATCGTCTCACGTTTATAGAGTCACCTGCTGCCGTGGTAGACTGTATTACCTCGAACCGTGGCCCAAAATAAATCCTTCCTTCCTTGAGTTGTCTTGCCAGGTATTCTGTCACAGTGACCAGAAAAGTCACATAGAAATAGATGATATACATAGACAGATAGACAGATAGCTAGCTAGATAGATATAGGTTAGAGATAAATAGATGATTGATAGATATATAGATAGATGATGAAGAAGAAGATATAGATAGATAGATAGATAGATAGATAGATAGATAGATAGATAGATAGATAATGGGTGGATGGGTGGATGGATAGATAAATAGATAGATATCCTGAACCCAGAGAGGCAACACAGGGAAGACCCCAAAGCATCAGGTTTGTGAGATAAAATGGATGGAATGTGCAACTGCCTAAATCATGTCTAAATGGCTCTGAGTCACTGAAGTGAAGGATGCCCTCAGATATAGCTACTTCTCATGCAGCTGGATGGTGAAACCACCAGAGATTTCTTGTGAGACCTATGCTATTTTGAGACTAAACAGTTAAACCCTCAGCATCTAGCACATTGCCTTTTCCAACTCAACAGCACAATAAAAATAACTCATTTTTCTAGTGAATAAAATATTTGTGTAGAGATATCATCCAAGAACATGTACAAATGGCCAACGGGCATGTTAAAAGATGTTCAGCTTCATTAGTCATTGGGAAAATGTGAACCAAAATCATCTTTCTTTTTTTAAAAAAAAATCTATTTGTGTGTGTGCATGTGCCACCATGTATTTGGAGATCTGAGAACCAACTAGGAATATTGGTCCTCTCCTTCCACCTGGCTAGAGACAGGATTTCTCCTGTTTTGTTCTGCTCTGTTTCTACCTGATCTCTGAGCGTTCAAATGCTGTTGGTTCTGCTTCCCATTGCTTTTGTCCTCTGGATGACCACCCCTTCTCTGTGATCGTATCACTTCCTTTCTCACTCTAGACTTCACCTGTTGCACCCTCCTCCAAGGTACTTCTGCAATATCAAACCAACCGTCATTACCTTTTGGCACCACTAACCTATTCATGCTTACTATTGCCCCCATCGTCATCTGAAAAGGTCTCTTTCACTCTCTTTTAATTTGTCCAGGGGTTTCTCCTGATCATGTAGCAGCTGCTATGTCCAATCCTATTCTCATAGATGTTGCTGTGCCTCCGCTACCTAGAGCAGCACTTGACACTGGTTGGAGGAAGGGAAAGATGAGGGGAGGGAGGTGAGAGAGGGAGGAAAAAGGCAGGAAGGAAGGAGGGACGAGAGGAATAAAGAAGAGAAGGAAGGGGGAGGGAGAGAAGAAGGAGGTGAGAGAGGAACGGAAAGAGAGAGGGAAGAAAGGAAAGACTGAGGTGAAGGGAGGAGGTAAAAAGGAAGAAGGAAAGAAATAAGGGAGGGAGAGAGGGGCCTACAGAAGGAAGAAGTGGAAGAAGGAAGGGAGTGAGGGAAGGGAGATAAGAAAGGAAGAAAGAAAACAAAGGAGAAAGGGAGGGAGGGAGGAAAGGGAGAAATGGAGAGCAGAAGTAAAGGAAGGGAGGATGGCAGGCACTTAGTGATTTCCAGCTCTTCCTTGTCTGGAGGAAGACCTTGAGGAAGAGAGACTAACTGGCTGCTCAAAGGGCCGCGACAAGTAATTAGGGGGATCAGGATTTAAACTCACAGGGCTCAACAACCTGCCCCTTTTCCTGACCGATCACTTCTTTGATGGTTGTGTGCATGGCCATGAATATTTCTGGAACCATCCTCATACTTCCTGCATTAGAAGTAATCGCTCCTTCATTCCTGAGTCTACTCTAGACATTTTCCTTGTTCTATGAACTTGAGTTGTGTAGGTGCTCATTTGTAGTTTTATCCACAAACATTTGAAACTAAGCACAGTGTATCTGTCTGTAACCTGTCCCTTGCCCAACACCTGAGTAGTCTTTATGAGAAAAAGGTAAATAGCTCTTCCCTTTGCACACAACACCTGCTTTCTCACAAATATTTGCACATTGATTTTTTTTTAGGATTAAAAAATAAACAGGGCAGAGATGGTTTTGTAGGACAGTTCACATGTAGGCAATCTCTCTTGAGCATTTGCTTTGTTCCAGACATGTAAAAACCCAGGTTAAAAAAAATAAACCTGCTTTCGATAATTTTTAAGTACTCACTAGAAACAAGACAAAATAAAGAACTTAACTGAGGAAGAAACACGCTTGATCTTTCTGAAAACATAGCCAATTATCAAGACAGTTTCCGAATCACCAAAAAAACCTTGTATAAATGTCTTTAAGCATTGCAGGCGGAAAGCTAAATATTTACCACATGCCAAACAAAATTAAGATTTATCTGGCACCAAAGAAAAGGAGAGGAGCTGCTTGGGCTGAAATCCCACCACTACAAAGAGAAGTAGATGCCTGTGGGAAGGAAAACATTTTAACCATGTTTACAAGGGGCACTGTGATGTTTTTGAAAGGCCATGGTAAATAATGCATGTTCCTTGACTGTAAGAGTAAAACATCCAAGTGGCCTCTTATTGAAGCTAGCTTCGGATGTCCAGGTGAGAAAGAGGACTCAACTAGCAGGGCGCTGGAATTTCTTTTCCACTCCCAAGAGAGGTGAGGCAGCTGGACCTCCTGGGGACTTGTACCCCTTATGTAGCTAATTTTTGCTCTCCATGTTGTGGGTTAACAGGTAGTGGAGGTCATTGAAGGAAGAACTCCTCCTTCTGGTTCTCTAGTAACATTATAAGGATAAAAGCCACTTTCCCCTGACCAGAGGACAAAGTCTTCAAGTCCTAGGTGGAGCTTGTCAATCGCTTACCTGGTCCAGAGACAACCCACCACCTACAAACAGGTGAGGAGGAATAGTCATGCCCCTAATGAGAAAACCTTCTATTTCCCCAAGAAGACCCTCCCTTAAAAGCAGCTTCTCACAGACCCACACAGTGGAGCTTGCCCACTTTTCTGAATATTAACTTAAAAAAATACTTTTCACCCCCCACCCCGCCTTTCTTTCTCTTCTTTGGATGCTGGTGGAATTCCTAATCATGCCAACCCTGACACTTTGGGCTTTTCCATCTTTATATTGCAAGCCTTAAGCCCCTGATCTCCTGATCTAGCAACCCTCTCTGTCTTTCTTCTGAGGAATCCTCTCTCAGGAGTCCTTTTCTATATTTTACTTAAGAAAATCTACTTTTGCCCTACTCACCTCCATGTCCTCATCTGTTAATTTCTCTTTGGTATATGACTCAAACGTGAGAGCTTTGCTACTTGAACCCAGCTCATCTGGGCCAAGAAGAGCCCCTTAGCTCTCAAACTTGCCACATCATCAGAAACTTTGACTTCTCGAAGCGGAAGAGCTACCGAGTAGGAGCATTGGTTCAGAAGGTAGATGTGGACAGCATGTCTCAAATCCCAGCCTGCCCTTTTCTCGTGGGTGCATTGCTTACATCCAGCTACCATTGCAAGGGCCGTGTGGCAGCCTCCATTTTCATGTTGTTGCTCCTTTCTCGTGTAGTTAAGAAAAATTAAGCATACAGACAATAGGAGTGAGAGAGGCAAAGACGTATTGAGAAAAATGGTGCAAAAGCTCTAGGACGTCAGGACAAACATGCTTAGGATTTCAGCCTGTAGCCAAAGAAGAAAACAAGGAGGTAAGGCAAAAAGCAGGCTGGCCTAGCTACGAGTAAGTCTGATTAAGTACACTGAGGGAGGAGCTTCGGGGTGTAACACATTATCTTATTAAGGGGTAGCTATTGCTTCCACCTCCTCTTTGCAAATAATACAAGAGCCCAGAGCCACTGTAAAATGCTTGCTGTGTTGGTGTATCATATTGGTGTATTGATGAGGCACTCCAAATTTCTGTGTCACTAGCAACAGTGGTGAAGGCAGTAAGTAGCAGAGTCAACTTATGCATCAAGTTCAACCAAAGCAGATTAAAAAATATCAGGGAAAAAGAAGTACATTTGCCCTGAACTTGTAATGCACATGTGAATTGTAATAGAATATTATTCATCTATTAAAAGGACTGACAGCATACTGACACAGTCAACAACATAGATGTGATTTGAAGACACGATGATAAGTAAAAGGATGTCGGTGGTGAAAGACTATTGTGTGATTCCATTCATAGTAAAATATGAGAGGTACATCTGTAAATGATAAAAGTTGATTCATGATGTTTTAAAATATTTTATTGAGAGACAGAAAGAAAAGGGCCTCTTGCCACTACCAACAAACTCAAGATGCATGAACCACATTGCGGGTGTTAGGAGAGTGGACCCAGGACTGCAGGCTTTGCAAGCAAGTGCCTTTAACTGCTAGACCCTCTTCCCAGCCATGACTTGAGTTTGAAGAGCTAAGGTGAGTAAGGGTAATAGATATGAATGCTAATAGGTATGAAAGTTTGGGGTGGTACAAGTGTTTTGAAATCAGCCTGATAGTTGCACGACTGTCAATATGCTAAAAACCACCGAAGTAATACTTAAAATAGGTTAATTGCATGGTTATGTAAATTCTACTCCTACCACACTACTGTTTATAAAAAAAAAAAAAAGAAGTCAAAGGCAAGATCTATGGAATTTGGGAATGATTTTAAATTAAGATCTTTCCATTAATAAAAACAGATACAGAGCCTATGGAGATGGGTCAGTGGTTAAAGGCACTTTCTTGCAAAGCCACATGCACAAAGTGGTGTATGCATCTGGGGTTTGCTTGCAGTCACAAGAGGCCCTGACATGCCCATACACACACATACAGTCTCTGTCTTGAAAATATTCAAAGTAATTAAAAAGAGGAACAGATGTGAGGTAAGTATTTAATGTGGTTTTTTCTTTTTCTTTTTTCTTTTTTTTTTTTTGTCTGCTTTGAGGCAGGGTATGTAGAGAAGGATTGTTATAGTCCCAGACATCTCGACTCATTCCCCTTTTTCTCTCCTACCACCTGGCCATGCTAGTATTAGGACTCTGAGACCCTCCTCTTGGTATGGCAATTGAGGATACTTCTGGGCTAAAACGCCATGCTACCCTCCAATCTTTGAAAGTTTTTACTTCAAAACCTTTGAAAATTTCTAAAATGGGCCATGCTGAGAACAAGAAATGACAGTGCCCTCTGCTACATCTATAGGGCTAGTTGGTATCTGGTATCAGAGGAAGAAGATACTGTCTGAGGCTTTGCATGCAAGTGCCTTTAACCACTGGCCTATCTCCCTAGCCTCTGTATCTATTTTTATTAATGGAAAGATTTTAATCTAAAATCATTCCCAAATCCCATTCCTACCCTCCGCCCCTACCTATACGCATCACCCAGGGCCCTTCCATCCCAGAGGAATTTCTCTCCACTCTCCGTAAAATTCTCTTCCTGGCCCTTAGTAGCTATCCTTTTTGGCTCTCCTCCTCTGAGTGCATGCATCCCACCCTCTTCTCTCCTCTTTTCCTCTCCATCTCTTTCTCTCTTTCCCTAGTATATTCATTCCTATCCCCCCTCTCTTTCTTTTCCAGACTTTACCCTCTCCTCCATGACCATAAAGTCTGTAATCTAAGAAACTGTTTGTGTGTGAGGCCCTTTACGGGAATACACCTCCCTTTTGAAGATCATGCCAATTTATCCTGCCATCAAATAAGATCCTGGTCCAATAAAGTGTCTATCTCAGTCCCCTATTGTGAACTGTAAACCTAACAAGGATGCTCTTGAACCCTGATCCTCTTGTCTTCACCTCCTGAGTTCTGGGATTACAGGCAAGCATCACTTTGCTTGTCTTATGTTTAACTATTTATAAAAACAGAAGGAGGCCCTGGAAATATTCCAAGAGGCAATGAGCAGAGCAAAGATGTGACACTGGTTTCTAACTGTTTCAGTGATGGGAAGGGATGATAGCAGCGTGTTTACAGAGAGATGAGAGCTGAGAGGCCAGATTCCAGACAGCCTTGATTACCAGGGGAAGAGATTTGTATTTTATCATTTTAGAAATGAAAACTTTCAAAGATTGGAGGGTAGCATGGTGTTTCAGAAATAGAAGAAAAGGCAATGATAAGATAGTAATTGTTCTTGGAGATCTATTGTTATATCACCGACACAAGTCAAAATCATGGGATGAATGTATAAGTGAATATACAAATTATCTATTGAACCTGGGAATGGTGACTCACGCCTGTCATCCCAACACTTGGACTTCTGATGTAAAGGGGGTCACCATGAGTTTGAGGCCAGCCTGGGCTAGAGAGTGAGTTCCAGGTCAGCCTGGGCTATGGTGAGAACCCAGCATAAGCCACCCCAATAAATGAGTGAGTGAGTAAGTGAATGAATGAGTAAATGATATGCTGTAAAAGCTCACTTTGGGGAGCTGGGGATGTAGCTCAGTTGGCAGAGTGCTTGCCTAGCATGTACTAAGCCCTAGGTTTGAATCTTAGCACAACAGAAACTGGGTGTGATGGTGCAGTCCTCTAATCCTAGCACTTGGGATATAGAGGACCAGAGGTTCAGGATTGTTATTTCATCATTGGCTACACAAGCTGCTGGAGCCCATCCTGGGCTACATGAGACTCCATCTCCACAACAACAAAGAGCTGAATATGTTCTCAGACTGGGGGAAAGACAATATCCTCTTCCTCCTACATGAACCGGCCCTGACAGCTGTAGAAGAGAGCACGGTCACTCCTCATTCTCAGCTCACCTGCATTAGAAGGGACAATGGTCTGTGCAGAGTCGCCATGTGGGCCATGATAACAATGAGGATGAGAGGCATCCTTCTTTCGTGTTCTGTTAAACTGGAGCCATCATTTGCTCCCTTTGCTGACCACGGGAGGGTCAGTCTTGTGTCAGCTGTGGCCCTCCTCTCCAGGTCTGCTGCTTGCTTCCTTTGCATACCTTCAGGCCAAGACTCTATCTGCCATGTCACCACTTGTCCAGCCCACGTCCAGTGCTTTCACTACCTCTGGATGTCCATACATGCTATTCCCCCCTCTCCTTTCCCCTGGAGAGCTCTGGAGAAGCTGCAAGTGTAATCGGCATAGCCACTGCCCACGGGGAGTTTCCCTGGACATCACTTTCTCTTGCTCTAGGTTGGATGCTGTGGTGGTTAATAGTGATGGCCAACTCAACAGGATCTAGAATGACCATGGAAATCTCTGGGCATGTCTGTGGGGATTATATTAATTAGGTTACTGTGAGGTGGGAAGAACCACCCTCACTGAGGGCAACACCGTCTCATGTCCCCCTGTAACTCCAGTCATGGAGGGGAACAGAGAGTGGGGAATTTCTGTAGCTCATAAAAAAACTATAGCAAGGCCCAGGATCAGTAAGAAATTCCTTCTCAATCAAGAATGGGGAGAAAAACAAGGAGTAGGACACTCGACATGACCCTCTGGTCACCACAGACCAGCTCTATAGGCAAGCTCATGGGGTGCCACAAGGACACATGCACATGTACACCACACAGAGAGACCATACCACACACAGAGAGACCACATACCACACAGAGACCATACACCACACACAGAGACCATACACCACACACAGAGACCATATACCACACACAGAGACCATACACCACACACAGAGAAACCATACCATACAGAGAGACCACACCATACACAGAGAGATACCATACCATGCTCAGTGACCATACCATACACAGAGAAAATCCATATCACACTCACAGAGACCATAACACACACACACACACATACACACACACACAAATGTCATATTGTATACATACACACACAAAACAAACAATATTTTCTTTCGTTTTTGCATGTATATATTTATACACAGTGTGCAAGTGTGTGCATATATTGATGCACATGTATGTGTGTGCAAGTGGAGGCCACAGATTAGTGTTGAGTGTCCTTCTTAGTCACTCTCCAGGCTCAGATTACAAGTATGTGCTGCCATGTCTGTATTGCTATGTGGGTGCTAGGGACCCGAACTCAGGTCATCATGCTTGTGTGACAAGCATTTTTCCCACAAAGCCATCTCCCCTGCCCCTTAATAATCTGAGGAGAAGCTACTGCAGAGCACTCCACAGTGCTGCTCTAGTGCGGGGAAGACTGGTAGCCTGAGCAAGGAAGACGACACTTGGCATGCGGCAGAGAAGTGGGATGAGTCCGTGATTGGAACATTTGTCCACTGAGTCTTGATAATGTGCCATCTTCCACTCCATTGGCCAGAAGTGATTGTTCACAAGATGTCTCACACCTGGTATCACTGCTTATAAAAACCAGATGTGGATCACTGCGACAAGTTATTTGAAAAGCAAGGGTGAGACCCCCTCTCTCTAATTATCTCCTCCCATTCCCATTTGCTCTGTAGTTCTCATATACATTTTTTTCTCTCTCTCCATAAGGTCTTAGTTACATCTATCTGGAGTCTAGGGATGGATGCTGGTCTGGTTTTAGCCACCTGTCTCAGGATCATCTCTTCTGAATTCCCTCAAGGTGTTGATAAAGAGTGGTGATGGGAACAGGGACATTTTGGATGACCAGGAAGATCACTGACCAGCACCTACCCAAAAGCAGCTGAGAGGAGGAACGTTTTTTTGTGCTGGCTTACGCTCTTGAGCAGAAAGCTTGTGATGCGGGAGGGAGCGTGAACACAGGCTGGACCTCACCCCTGCGGCGGCAGCTGGGACAGAGCAGCAGGAGAGTGAGCCAAACTCTGGAAAGGAGGAGCTGGTTGTAACATCCCAAATCCCGCTCCCCAAAACACACCTTCTCTAGCAAGGCTTCACCTCCAAAACTGCCACCAGCTAGGAAACTAACATTCAGAACACACGAATTTATGGGGGACATCTGATTCAAACCACCACATTCCACCCCTGGCCCCCATATACTCATGACCATCTATACTGAAAAGATGTAATGCATTTTGTGTAACTTTGAAAGTCCCCATTGTTTTTTTTTTTTTTCCTTTTAAATCAGTTCCAATACTGTTCAAACATCCCCAAAGACCAAAGTCTCTTAACAGAGATGAGCTGTAAAACCAAAATCACACGATGGCACAGAGTAAACAATTATACTGCAAAAGATGGCATTTGGCAGAGCAAGGAAAGAATGAACCAATGCAAGATCTAAAACAAGCAGGGTAAACGTCAAATCCTGTAGTTCTATCTCTACCTGAGACCCACAACAAAGTCTCTGGGATTCCAATTCCATCCCTCCATCCAGGGCTGCTCATAGCCTAGGGAAACCTCCATCCCAAGCTGGCAGTTCTACTTGGCAGCTGTTCCTTAGTCCTGGGCATCTCAAAGTCTTAGGGTCTCCATTGTAACCCATGGCTCATTGGTTCATCCTAATGGCTCCATCAGGCCTTCAAGTGGGGATTCCAACAACCCTGCTTAACATTACCCAGTGGCCATCTCCAACAAAACCATGTTGCTCATCCAATAACCCTTCTTTCCTGCATTTATATGCCCATGGTACTGAGTAGGCTGCCAAGATGTTAATCTGGGGGGAATCAAGCTGACTTTGAAGCAGAGGAGAACTGCTTCAGCATTATGACATCCTACTTTCAAAACAGTCAGCATTTTACTCTCCTGTCCCAATGCAGAATAGCTGGCCCAATCTCATTGGTGATAATCTCTCAAACAATTGCTGCTGAATTGGCACAGCCTCCAGCCTAAAACTTTCATTTTTTTTTCTTTTTTAAATTTGAATACAAATGTGATTTATTATTGAAATGTATTTTTTTCATTTCTTTCTGTGCCATATCCATCTGTTCATGCTAGTCCATGTCTTCTAAACTCAACTCTGCCTCTCACACAAAATGCTTCTAGCCCAGTCTAGACAAGGCTTTTTCTTCCCCTCATAAGCCAAGCTTGCACATTCCATAGTTCTTTCTGAATTTTGGTCTTTCAGCTCTCTAATCAGAATGGTCCATCAAACTCTACTTACAGCAATGCAAAATTTCTCTTAGGCCAAGGTTTGAATCCTTTCACATTCTTCTCACAGATCAGGTTGAAAGATCAAAAGCAGCAATGAATCTGCTACACTGGCACCAATTTTCTGTGGTAGTTATCTTCACATTGCTTTGACAAAGCACCTGATCAAAAGTAGCTGATGGCAAGAAAGTTTTATTCTTTTGTTTGTTTGTTTGTTTACTTTTGCCTCACAGTCTCAAGAGGAAGCTCCATGATGGCAGGAGAAAGCTTGGCATGAGCAGAGCCTGGGCATCACCTCTGCCACCTCTGCCAGGTGGAAAACAGCAGCAGGAGAGTGAGCCAGTCACTGGCAAGGGGAAGCTGGCTAGACCACCCCAAAGCCCCTCCCCCAAGCACACACCTCCTCCAGCAATACTCCATCTCCCAAACTGCCACCAGCTGGGGAGCTAGCAGTCAGAACACATGATTTTATGGGGGATACTTAATTCTGCAGTATTTGCATTTGAGAGAAGGCTTCTAGGCATTCCTGAAAGTCTCAGAATGGGATACATTCCTAGGGGTCCATAGGTTCAACCTTTATGTTAATCACTCAGGAGACTGTGACAGGTGGGTTCTGATCCTGTGGGTCTTGGCGGACCTGAGACAGTGCTTTTCCAAAAGTCCCCTTGGGACACAGGTGCAAAAGGTCCATATTTCCACCCAAAGTGGAAGGGACACAGAGTAGAGGCCATCCACTGCTTTTTTCTTTTAATCCACCCATGACTTCAGCATAATCAAAAAGCAATTAAAAAGAACACTTTATGAAAATTCAATGCTAGCAGCTATGAATGAAGCTTGGTTAAGCCGCCTCACTTTTCATGGCTGATTTCACCCTAAGCAGAGGTGTCACACCATTACGATAGCAGTCCTGTGATCAATCCACAGTGCCTTCGAAATTGCTCCCTCTCTCGCTGTGATGGTTTGAATATAAAGTGTCCCCCATGGGCTTATGTGTTTGAATAATTGGTCCTAGAATATGGTGCTGTTTGGGAAAGTTGTGGAATCTTCAGGAAGTAGAACCTTGCTGGAGAAAGTGTGTCACAGGCTTAGCTCTTGAGGTTTGATAGTATGGCCCCACTTCCTGTTCTTTGTCTCTTCTTTTACTACAAGTTGACGCCACCTTCCTGATTCTTCTGCCCTGCTTTTCCCACCGTGATGAACTTGTCTTTCCAAACTGTGAGCCATACTAAACCCATATTCTTTCATAAGTTGCTGCTGGTTGGGTATTTTGTACCAGCACTGAGACAGTAAGTGACACGCTGGCCCTTTTCAGAGCACTGGTCCTTGTTCTAGGTCGGCAAGCAGAAAAGCAGAGGTGTCCTTTAAGGAAATTCATTACTCAGGATAGCTGGCATGTGGGAGATAAGGCTGGAGGCCCACTACGTTGACTTTGAATATCAATAATCATTCAGAAAATTAATATTACAATAAAACAGGGCTGAACTCTGACAAGGGAAGAAGAATCTGCTAGCATTTATTCTTATCTCCCCTCCTCCTGACCCCAATCTATGACTTAGAATGGCTGTATATATGCATAATGGTCTTCCTTTGTTCTTTTTATTGCAACTAATTGAATTAAGATAGAAAAACAACAACAAAAACAACAACACTCCATGCTCAATCCCTGTAAAAATGCCTATAAATAAGATGATGCTGACAAAGCGAACATAGGGAAGGACTTTAGGGGCACCGCCTGGCTTGAGACATAAGCATACCCTGACAATGCACAGGAGCAGACTGTTGGGAACCTGGGGCACCCACATGTACCAAATTGCATGTACACCTCACTCCAAACAGAGAAATAGGCTTCTCCTCTCCTAACAACCATTATTTGTGGTCAGTTTCATCTCAAATATCTTCTCAGATATATCTGAAATTGCAACATCAGGGACTATCCAGCGGAGACTGGTTTGGGGTGTGTGCCATAGTAAATGCAAGACAAATAGTGTCCTCTGAATGAACTTCTGTGGAGAAGCCCCTATTTACCATCTTAGGTAGAACTGGGGTTGACATATGATTGCGACCAAATGCATCAAGGGAAGGGACATATGCAATAGAAAAAAAGATTAGATAACCCAAACAGAGCAATCAAACCAGAGGTCTACCCAAACTATGCTCCTAGCAACTGGCCCATCCTCCCCTGAAAATCTTATAAAGAGAAGCCATAGACCACTTCTTGGAGACTGCGGGCATTTTGTGCTTGAGTAGCCTGCTGCCCCTTTGGCAATGTATTCAAATTTTTACTATTGCTTTGCTCTTAATAAAGTTTCTTCCTAGTTCACCATTACTCATATGTGCCGCTCTTCAATGCCTTGAGTAAACCACCAAGAACCTGGAAATACCCAGAGAGTGCCAGTAACAAAGGTTTTAGTATTAGTTACTTTAACGTTGCTGTGGAAAAACACCTGAGCAGAAGCCGCCCAAGGAAGGCAAGGGTTTCTTTTCAGCTTGCGGTTTGGGGGCGAAGTCCAGGGCGAGGGAAGCCGTGCAGGAGCAGCAGCCAGCACTGCAGCAGCCTGGAGGAAAAGCAGTAAAAGTCATGAATGATGAACAATTTCTCCTTTCTTTCTTGTTAGGTTTTGAGGCAGGCTCTCACTCTAGTCCAGGCTAATCTGGAACTCACTCCACAGCACGAAAAAGGCTTCAAGCTCACAGAGATCCTCCCACCTCAGCTTCTTCTGTACTGGGATTAAAGGCGTGAGTCACCACATCTGGCTTAAATTTCTCCTTTAAATACAGTCCAAGAACCCAGCCCAGAGAATTATCACTTAATTATCATTTAGGGTGGGTCTTTCCATCTCAACTAATCTAATTCAGAAATTCCCTTACAAACATGACCAGAGATTTGTTTCCATGGAGATTCTAAATCCTGTCAAATTGACAATCAGTGGGACTGGGAAGAAGGTTCAGTGGGTAATGGAACTTCCTTGCAAAGCCTGCTGGTCCAAGTTCAATTCCCAAACCACTTATGTAACCACTTATGTATGGAGAAAAAAAAAAAGAGGCACAAGCATCTGGCATTCATTTGCAATAGCAAGAGGTCCTGGCACATGTGCACACACATACACACACACACATAAAAATGTAAATGAAAACTTGTGACAACCAGAGATTAGCCATCACCATGTTGTAGGTAGGCATAAATTAGCAGGCTTGGAAGTTATTGAAGGAAGGACGCTACAGCCCAACTTCATGGTAATGTCAGAAAGGGCAGTGTCACAATTGCCCCTCCATAAAATTTAAAATAACATATGGAAGGGAGGAGGGTGGAAGTATCAGAGCTTTTGTTTAGGCCCATTGAAAGAAAAAAGACTTTCTCATGCTCAAAGGAAGTCCTCTGATCCTGGGTAGGAATGGTTGAAAAGAGTGCTGACGATTCACCATCATGAGGTAGTTTAGGGGCAACAGGGTGTCCCCAAAAAAAGCAAAGTGAGGAACGTTTGGTGTCCTGTAGGGGAGAACCTGGGTCATTCCACTTGACGAGAGATCAGAAGGTCGGGCTGTCTGCCCTATGGGATTTCATTTCGCCCTTTCCAGAAAACGTGACACAGACACCTGGCATCAGGACTACACTGACCAGTTCACTCTCCCAACCGATAGGCTCCCTTAAAAGATCCCAACCTGGGTTCGGGGTGGGGGACATGGGTGGGGCGTAGGCTCTAGTTTTCTGGGAATATCCTATTGACCCCTCTTGAGCAAGACTTCTGTATTTCCTTCTCTTAAGCTATAAGTTCCCCTCTTAAGCACTAAATTCTCCCTATAGTAGAATCATTCTAAACTTTATCCACTAACCTGGGGTGGGGGTGGGGTTTTGTTTCTCAAAGTTCATAAGGCAAGACCCCAGAAGGCCACTGACTGGGGAGAATTTTGTGTGGCAATTGAGCTTCAAGTACACTGGCTCCTGAGTTATTACGCAGCCAAAGGCCAAGATAAAGTTCCGACATTCTCAAAGACACCTCAAGTCCCTGTATCAATTATTGGGCAACTAAACTTTAGAACACAGGCTTTTGTGTCTGCTCACTGTCGTCCTCCTTGGATTTAGCTGTGGGCGTGAAGGAGACATGCGAGGTTACATGAATCTTGGTAGAGGCAAGGATGCAACTGAGTCTCCCTGCTGCCTGGCTCAGCAGATAATTTCACTTCCACTCACCCTTTCAGATTATGGCTGCGAGATTGGGTATTCAGCAGGAAGAGGTAATACAGAGAGTTCCAAATCTGTACCTTAGGTCATTTTTCAAAGCTTCCTCACTGCACAGACTTGGAGTAGGTTAAGCTAGCAAAGTGATTCCTCCTTAATTTTGTCTCTTTTTTTTTTTGTTTGTTTTGTTTTTATTTTTTGGTTTTTCGAGGTATGGTCTCACTCTGGCCCAGGCTGACCTGGAATTCACAAAGTAGTCTCAGGGTGGCCTAGAACTCATGGTGATTCTCCTACCTCTGCCTCCCAAGTGCTGGGATTAAAGGCATGCACCACCACGTCTGACTATCTTTTTGTTTTGTTTTTTTTGTTTTTGAGGTAGGGTCTCATTCTAGTCCAGGCTTACCAGGAATTCACTATGCCCTCTCAGGCTGGCCTCCAACTCACTGTTATCTTCCCACCTTTGCCTCCCAACTGCTGGGATCAAAGGCGTGTGCCACCACACCCAACAATTTTGTAAGATTAAGAATCCTAGCCAGGCTTGTTATCCCAGGTACTGGGAAGTGTGAAGCAGCAGGATAAGTTCAAGGCCTGCCAGGGCTACAGAATGATGGCCCAGACAGGCTAAAGGAGACAGGTCTCCAAGTGGAAAGTGAAAAGAAAGTTAGGCTTGAAGCTCAGTAGGATAAGACCCTAGGTTCAATTCCATAAACAAACAAACACATATGAAAGGGAGTCAGGTAGCTTTGTTAGGCAGTTTAGGGTGGTTGGACATTAAAAGCAAAAAATCTGCCCTTACAATCTCCACTTGACTAGAGATCAGAGGAGGATCTCTCCTTTCCTTTCTTTTGACTAAAGGAGTTACCTGGGCCTGTTTTTCCATAAACGATATGACGCCCCTCCAGGGAGGAGAGGGAGCTCCTCTGTCCTAGAACTTAAATCTGATGCTGGCATTATGGCTGGTTAAGCTCAACCCCCAGACTTGGCTTCCAGGCTGGCTTCTCCTTGAGCCTGGCCCCGGCCCAGAGCAATCTGTCCCACCCTGGCGCACCGGAGTCTGAAGGTAAGGCCCACTGAAGTAAGGTGATAAGCAGGTCTTGCTAAGCCTCCCCTTTGTCTCAGGCCCCCCAAGCCCTACTCCCACATGGGTTCTCTACCCCTTCCTCTCCTCCACATGGCAGGAGCTCTCTGTACTTTCTCCTCTTAACTCCCTGAATCCCTTTTTGTGCTTTAGGCTCATTCTCACTTCCCACGTGGGCTCTTGGCCCACGGCGGTGCATCCGTTTCCCTTACCTTGGTCTGTGGACTCTCCCTCACCCCTCCTGACTGTTGAATAAAAAAGAAAAAGTAATAATTCAATCATGATCCTTCTCAGTCTTGTTTTAATTCTTTGATTAAAAAAAAAAAAAAGACATGAACTCAGGGTTTGGAGTTTAAGGACTCATCCTGAATTCCATAAACCCCATTATCAATCAATCAATCAATAAATAAATAAATAAATATCTTAACACTAATCCCAGGGTCCCAATGGCAGGGTTTAGAAGTGTTCTGAGGTAGGCAAGTTTATGTCCTACCTGAAAACAATAGGTCACCAAGGGTCCTTTCTACTGCCCCCAGCCCCATGCTGGGTATGGAACTCAGGGCCTCACTAATGCTACGTAAGCCAGCCCTCCTTCCACTTTTACTATCTTTTCAGAAAGGGTCTGTAGTGGTTTAAATGTCAAATGTTCCCCATAGCCTCATATGTTTGTGATTAAGCCTCATACTTAATTCCCAGCTGGTGTGAGCCTTTGGGGGGTGAGCCTTGCTGGAGGTGGTGTGTCACTCGGGGAGGGGGGGACTTGAGCTTTATTAGTCTAGCTCCGCTTACCAGTGCCAGCTCCCTGCTGCTGTGCAGACAGATGTGAGGCCCGGCGGTCTGCTCTCGCCAGGCTTTCCATGTTGGAATGAAACTTCCCCTCAAAGCTATGGATTGGAAATAGACCCTTTCCTTCCATGAGCTGACTCAAGGTGGCTGTCTAGTCTCAGCAGTGAGAAGGTAACTGGGGCAGGGCCTCACTAAGTTTCTCAGGCTGGACGAGAACTCGCCCTGCAGCCCATATAGGTCTTCATCTTGTATTCTTCCTGCCTCAGCTTCCTGGGCAGCCAGGATGACACTCCTGCTCCTTCAGGCCTGCATTATATTCTACACTCTTACATGACAAAGAATATAGTGACCAACATTTCTGTGACTAATTCAGATTTTTACTTTCTGGACCAATGAAAGGATGCTTAGAATCAGAACTCGGATATTCTTAAATTGGCAGGTGATGGAGGCAGATTATGTTTTTGTTCTGGGTAATATGTTGAGCTATTTCCTTAGATACAGGGCTGCATCTAGTGATCTACTGTGTGGTTTGAATGATGTGTCCTTTACAACCCCAAATGTTTTGAATACTTAGTCCCAAGGTGGTAGAACTTTGGATGGCGGAGCCTTGCTAGAAGCGGCATGTTGCTGGGGACAGGCTTAGGGGTACTGAGCCCAATTCTCCCCTGCCAGTGTTAGCTAGCTCATTCTTTTTTTTTTTTTTTTTTTTTTAGCTATCTCATTCTTGATGCTACTTTCCAGTTGTTGTGGTGAGATGGGATGCCCAGCCTCTACTCTACCATGCTTTCCTGCCATGATAAAACGTCTCCTTGACACTGTAAGCCAAAATAAGCCTTTTGCTCCCATCAGCAGCTTCTGGTCGCGAGTTTTGCCCTAGCAATAAGAAGGTAACTGCAACAGCTGCTCCAGGTCAAGTTAATGGTGAACTGGCACTTAGAAATTGCTTCTGCTAAAAAGCATTGGGTCTTCACTTGGGCCCACAGGCAACTAAACGTGGAATGAAAGTTTGTCATGTCTGCTTCCCTCGTGTGGCTATCTTTCCTTTATTATGCGTCTCTTACTTCTCTCTGCATATAGGGATACTGACCACTCAAGGAGTATCTGTCTCACCATCTCACAACCCCACTTCAAGACTGAAGGCTCAGAGACTAGTCATCATCCTAATCCTGAAGTCACCTTGGATTCCAGGAAGAGCAAAACCTCAGAGGGTAGCACAGCCCCAGCTGAGGGCAATGAGCCATGATGGCGAGGCTGTTCTCTGGTGTGAGAACTAGGGTGGTCACCTCGCTTGACGGGACGTGGCATGCTCACCTTGCAGAACCAGAGCTGAGACAATGGTCAAGAACAGCACACCACACCTGGGCCAGGTCTGCTTGCTTATGCAGACCCATTGGCCCCTGTCCTGACTCTTCTCTCTCTATTTAAACACGTAGCTTCTACAGGATCCCAAACGTGGACTTGAGGTCAACGTGAAATTGGAAAAGGGACCAAGCCTAGAGGGCACCTACTGCCCATTGGCCTGTCGAGGTTCTTGTGTCCTAGGACAAAAAAATTGTACTAGAGACATGTGGTAAGGTAATAGAAATGCAAACTATCTAAGAAAGAGAAAGGAACTCCTGAGAATGGATGGGATAGTGAGCTGAAAAAGACAGACACCCAAAAAGTGACCGGCCAGGAGCTTCGTGGCCCCTTTCAGATCACTGACACAGCCCATGTGTCTGCCTGTGGAGGGCTCTATTATCTGTAGCCAGCCCCGGGAAGGTTTCCAGTCTTATGATTGCCATTACTTTTTCTTTTTTTAATATTATTTATTTATTTTGTATTTGTTTGTGAGAGAGAGAGAAAGAGGAAGAGGCAGATAGATAGAGATAAAGAATGGGCCCACCAGGGCCTCCATTGCCACCTTGTGCATCTGGCTTACATGGTTACTGGGGAATTGAACCTGGGTCCTTAGGCTTTGCACTCAAGTGACTTACTTACTTACTTACTGCTAAGCCATCTCTCCAGCCCTCTTTTTTATTTTTTAAAGGGATGGACTTATTCTAACCCACACTGACTTGGAATTCACCATTGTTGTCAAGGCTTGACTTGAATTCGCAGTGCTCCTCCTGTGTCAGCCTCCCAAGTACTGGGATTACAGGCTTGAATGTCATTTTATTTGTTAATCTTTTATCGTCTCTATTCTCCTGATACAACTGGACCCCTTTATCTGTCCATCTTCCCAATGTGGCAGCCTTGAATGAATCTTCCCTGTGCTTTCCGACATTATTCATCTCTTTAACTGCTGTGTTGGGCATGGGTGGCTAAGCCGAGCCTGTTTCAGCTGCCAGAGCTCACGCACTTGCCTAAAATCCCTGGTTGCAATGCGAGATTTCAGAACTCACCAGAGCCTGGCTAAATAGTGGCTCCGTCAGCCTGCTCGTTCTTTTCCTGACACGGGAATGCCCTTCCTTTCTTCCAAAACAAAGACACAAGGAACCAAAACTCAAGATCTAACAAGGTATAGTCCTACACACCTATAATTTCAGCACTCTGGAGACAGAGGCTAGAACATCTCCAGTTCAAAGGTCAGCCTGCTAAGTCCTTGATGAGAGGCTCGAGGCAACTTGGAGGAAATCAGATGCCAGAATCCACCTGTCTTGGAGCACATGACAGATTCTAGCAAGGACTGGAGCTTTATGCTTCTTCATAATGACACCTTGGGCTTCAAAGCCATGATGAAAAACCTATTCTCTCTTTTTCTCTCTCTCTCAAATCTCTCTCTCTCTCTCTCTCTCTCTCTCTCCCTTCCACCCCTCTCTGTTCTAGGAACAAAGAAAACTTTTCATTTAAGAAATGAGAGAAAGATCAAAGGCATTGTTATTTTTTTCATATGTCTATAGAGCCCCGGAACTCTATAAAGACGTGGTGAGAGTGGAGATAGGGAGGCTGGAAAGGGATGCAGTGCCTAGGAGCAGCTGACATCAGATAAGATGGCAATTCTTGCAGGAGGAAAACCTGTCATCTCTAATTACATTCTACGGCTCTTGCTGAATGCTATTCCAGCAATGGAATACTTTGATGTGGAGGAAGAAAAAAAAACAACAAAAAAAACTTTCACCTTTTCCCATTGACACCGTTACAATAACTGGGGAGAATCAGATTGGTCGTTAGCTTTGCATTATCACATTAATTCTATGACAGGTTTTTAATCCTTCTGGCATCTTTCTATAATTTCTGAAACTGGAAAAGGAGTATGCAATTTGTTTGGAAAGACCTCTGTTAGATTCTCATTTCTTCTATAACAAGCTACCACAAAATGAAATATTTAAAAGAAAATCAGTTGAGGGCTGCAGAGATGGCTTAGTGGTTAAGGTCCTTGCCTGAGAAGCCTAAGAACCCAGGTTTGACTCCCCAGAACCCACATGAGCCAGATGCACAAGGTGACGCATGTGCACAGCTGGCGCACTCATCGGAAGTTTGTTTGTAGTAGCTAAGGCCCTGGTGTGCCAATTCTCTCTCTTTCTCTCTTGTTCTCACTCTTGCTCTCATAAAAAAAAAAAAAAAATCAGTTGACTATTTGTGAACTTGAAACAAGACTCACAAGTTTTAATTTTCTCCGTGCCATTTTATGTTTTCTGGACATTAAGCAGACACTCTTTTAGTCGCAAAATTGCGATAAGTAATATACAGAAAGAGAGTCTTTAAAACAAGCGCATATTGATGTGTGCAGTCCTTCCCTCTGCTAGACCTGCTTGCAGACTAGGCAGAAGTGTGTGTGCTTCAGATACTGGAGTTAGAGAAGTGACTTGCCTTGTCCAAGGCCACAGGCAATCATTTACTTTTGGTGTGTGTGTGCACACGTATATAAGCATAGGTGCTCATGCCATGGCACGTGTGTGGAAGTCACAGGACAAATGGGAGAGCCTGCCTTATCTTCTGCTTCATTTGAGGCAGAGTGATCATCACTTTGCTAGCCAGGCTAGCTGGTCCATAAGCTTCCAAAAAAAAAAATTCTTCTGTCTCTGCCTCACATCTTGCCATAGACATGCTGTGACTACAGAAACTCACCCTATTTTCTGGCTTTTATATGAGATCTGGTGATTCAAACTCATTGTGTGGCCAGGACTTTTTCCCACATATACCCAGCTTCCAGGTAATTAATTTACACTTAGTAGATACCTGCTGCTGTATAGTGATCAGGACAAGGGGAATCAATGCCCTTAAGAAGCTTTCTTGCATGCGCATTATATGTGTGCATGTATGTATGTGTGTGTGTGTGTGTGTACATGCATGTGGAGGCCAGAGGACAACCTCAGA
The DNA here is from genome assembly GCA_036346955.1 of Dipus sagitta. Classification (NCBI taxonomy): domain Eukaryota; kingdom Metazoa; phylum Chordata; class Mammalia; order Rodentia; family Dipodidae; genus Dipus; species Dipus sagitta. Next base: position 107,335,413 of record CM070781.1, on the reverse strand, counting down.
TTCAGTTCCTCTCAGGATAACCTGCATTTTTTGAGATAGGGTCTTTCACTTTCCTGAAACTTACCAAGTACACTAGATTAGCTGGCCAGGGAACCCCAAGGATCTTGTCTCTGTCTCCCAGTGCTAGGATTAGAGGTACTTTCTGGAAGTTTCACATGGGCTCTGGGGACCCAATTCATGTCCTCATGCTTGAAAGGAAATCCCTTTACTGACTGAGCTATTTTTCCAATCTTTGCTATTAGTTAAGGAGCTTCTAAAGCACAGACAAACAAATAATCACAGAGATGTGATTGTAGACACGATAGCACTAGGGCAAAGGACCCCAGTAGTCATTTTCCATAGGGGGGAAACAAAAGCAGTAGATGGATATGTGAAATGTTACTCCACATGTACTATTAGTCACTTCCTCATTGCTGTGACCAAATGTCTGAGCAGAAGCAACTGAAGGGAGGAAAGGTTTATTTTAGCTCACAGTTCAGGGTTATATAAAGCCAGGTGGTAGAGCTTAAGGCAGTTGGCCACGTTAAGTCCACAGTGAGGAAGCAGAGAGAGATGAATGCTTTCTCCTTGTCATCCAGTCTAGGACTCCACCTCATGTAATGGCGCCACCCACACTTAGGGTGTGTCCTCAATTAACCTAGTCTAAAAAATCTTTCACAGACATTCCCAGAGATTTGTTTCCACGGGGACGCTAAATCCTGTCAATCTGACAGCCAAGACTGACCATCATACCACATCAGTAAACACTAGGGAAATGCACATCAAAACCTCTGTTAGTATTGCACTTTAATCAGTTGATATTTCTGCACTACAATATAAGCCTCAATAAAAGTTTGCTTAATAGGAAAAACACAATATGATGCCACCTCCCATGAGTTTTGACCATCATCAAAACGATAGGTAATAAGCCAGGTATGAAGGTCCAGGCCTGTAATCCCAGTACTGAGGAGGGTGGAGCAGGAGGATCTCAAGTTCAAGGACAGCCTGGGTTACATAGCAGGACTTGTCCCATCAAAAATAAAAGATACAAAACAGTGGCTAAAGACATGGCTAAGTGGCTAAGGTGCTTGCCTGAAAACCTAAGGACCTGGGTACAATTCCTTAGTACCTAGATGCACAAAGCCAGATGCACGAAGTGGTTCATGTGTCTGGAATTCATTTGCAGTGGCTAGAGGCACTGGCACACTCATTCTCTCGTCTCTATCTACCCTTATCTCTCCTTTCTCTCTCTTTCTCTCTCTGTAATGAATTAATAAATGAAATATTTTTTTAAAAGAATCAAAGCAGGAAATGCCATGCTGACATGGCCAGGGGAAAGAAGGACCCCTGGATCACTCTTGGTAGAGACATAAATTGGTCAAGCCAAGTATGGTAGAGAGAACCCTTTAAACTATTAAACAGACAACTAGAAGGACCCCAAAATTCCACCTTTATGTATTGTCTCAGTTTACTTTGTGTTGATATAATAGAACTCCTGAGCATGAGAAAATTAAACAACAGCAACAAAAAAATAAAATCAGAGGCTCAGTAGATGGTTTGGTGGATAAAGAGCTTGCTGTGTAAGTGTGATGAATGAGTTCTGATCTGCAGAACCCACATAAAGCCATAGTTGCAAAAGTGTCTGTCATCCCAGTATGAGCTGGAAGTTGGGAATAGGAAAACACAACCCTGCCTCAAATGAGGTCGAAGGTAAGGACTAACACACGAGGTTGTCCTCTGACGACCACATGCACACTGGTACATGCACATCTGCACTCGTACACATCCTGCATATCACACACATACACACACACAAAGATTTTTTTTAAGTAAATCTATTTCTTATAGTTTAGGAAGGCTGGTAATTCCAAGAGTAAGGGTTCTGTACACCAGGAGTGCCTTCTATTTTATTATTTTAAAATTATTTTTTATTGACAACTTCCATAATTAAAGAGGTAGGAGGATTGTCATGAGTTCCGGGCCACCCTGAGACTACATAGTGAATTCCAGGTCAGCCTGAGCTACAGTGAGACCCTACCTCGAAAAACCAAAATAAATAAATAAATAAATAATAAATGAATAGAAGATAGGTAGATGTTAGATAAATGATAACAGTAGCTAATACAAGTGGGATAGATGTGGATGAATTTAAGCATAATCATCAGTTGTAAATGGATGTATTTATCAAATATCATGCTATACCTTGAATATATACGACTTTTGTTGGTCCATGAATCCACTGAAGTAAACTAATAAAATGATTGGTCAGTTATTTCCTGAGAGGGGTGGGTCACTGTTTTCAGTTCTTCTATTCTTACCCACATCCCCCACGCAGGGTTGGAAATGAAGGACTTCTTTTAGCCTTATGTTTTTTTTTTAAAAAAAAAAACACAAATCTATAAAATCTGAAAAAAATTTATTGGAGAGTCAAAGAAAATATTTTCAAGAGTAGAATAAGCTACTCATTGTATGTGAGTGCAAATGAGAGAGAGAAAGTTTTCTAACTACATTGTCCCCTGTGTTTCTTCCCAAGGTTCAGTAGAACTTTCTTACTGTTCATGACTAGCTACTTCCTAAATAAATAAACTCCAAAGGGGGCTGTAGCCAACGCTACCACTAAGATTCTCAGTTTGTTTTGTTTTCCACCCTAAAGAGCATAGAAATCAATCTTCCTGCAGGTGGTTCCTGGAAGTATATGAGCAGGGAAAAAGCAAATAAATTCTTTTTTTTTTTTTTGCTTTATTAGTAAAAATCAAAACAAACAAACGAAGGAACAACTACAAAAAAAGACAAAAAACAACCCTCAACTTTCTCTGAATGTGGCTTAAGGAATCTGGCTTCATTTGCTAGGAACCAATTTCCCATTTATATGAGGCTTCCAGAGCCCCCCAGTGCATGGCCTCAAGGCCTGTCCATCTGGGTTCCTGGAATTGATTACCTCAGATTCCAGTGAATGTGCTTGCATGCTGGTGATTTGCTTCTTTTCTTTATTTTCATGTTTCTCTTTTGTAACTTTTCGAAATGAATGTCAGGAGAGGCGGCCCTGGAGCCAGAGCAGTTCTGCGGGCTGGAAACGCAAGCCCAGGGGTCTACAACCAGTATTAAAATGCACTCTCATTGGCAAGGAGGCAGGAGGTCTGAGCCCTTCAGCTTAAAGGGCTTCTGTGGAAATGTGTCAGGAGTGGAGAGGCTGAAAAGTTCACCCTGCCACCTATTCACAACATTCCGCTCTCAAGTCACAGCTGAAATCCGGTTGTCTAAAGTTGATTCAATCCAATAGAGTGAGACTTCTCAGGCAGTCGCCGAGATCCGACCCCATTATTCTTCCCAGGCAAAGTGGGCACGCCAGGTTTGGGAACTTTTGAACTGTGTCCTCGACACTCAAAATCCAATTTCCCAGGCTTCTTCTCTGATGGAGAAAGAGAGAGAGAAAAAAAAAAAGCCCAGCCGTAGAGAGGGGGCTGCTGTGAATGGCCAGGCCCAGGGGACTGCTCCTCCTTCACTTCTCTCCTCTCCTCTTTAAAATACCAGATGGACTGTTTGCTTAATTTACTTTATTATTTTCTTTTTAGCTGCCATACAGGAGAGATTCAGGTGTCATTCATTCTGCAATCTTCAAATGCAATTTGTTTTAGTTATCTTCGGCCCTCCTCTCCACAAGAACCCTCTGCTCCATTTCTCTTTTCTTCCTACTACCCTCCCTGCTTTCTGCTTGCTTGTTAAATGAGCCTTTCGCCCTCTCCTCTCCCCTCTTCCTGGTCATCTCTTTAGACTCGCTTTTAGTTACCAGTCAACCCTTACAGGTTTACCACCCCCCCCGCCTCCCCCCCAACCCCCATGTGTATACACTTACAGATATTACAAGCTGAGGCTCACATATCAGAAGGAGCCTGTGGTTTGGGGATTTTTGAGCTTTCTGGGAAAGATGACATTAAGAAATTTGCAGGAAAATGGATGGACCTACAAATGAATTTTTACTCAAATATGGAATTTATATTTTATCTCTTAGGTCCCCCCCACAAATTGTAAAACTAGGGGTTACTGGTTTAGCTAGAATACTCAGGGGTTACTCCAAACCAATTTCACTTCCCTGATTTCTGCATAACATACCGTCAATGCTAATCTTCATTGCCAACTTGACTGGATTTGGAATCACTTAGGAGACACACTCAGGGGTGATGGTGTTCCAGACAGGTTTAGCGGAGGAGAAAAGACCCACTTTGAATTTGTGAGGCACCATTCTATAGGTTAGAGGCTCTGACTGAACAAGCAAACAACCCAAAGAGATCTTGCTATTGAAAGGCATGGTGGTATAGGCAGGCCTAAGGTCACAACCCTGGGAGATGGAGGAAGGAGGATCAGGAGTTCAAGGTTAGCCTGGGCTGTATCACTCCCTATCTTATCACAACAAAATACCCTAAAAGCCATGAAAAAAATGAGTGAAACACCGGCTTTCTTCTCTGTCTGCTTCCTGGCTGTGGATGCAATGTGAGCTGCCATCTCTTGCTCCTTGTGCCATGCTTTCTTGCCATGAGGGATGGCACCCTCCCAAACGGTGAACCAAAACAAAACCTTCCTTCCCTGCTGAAGCTGCTGTTGTCACATGTTTTGTCACAGCATGGAGAGGATTAATTAGCACTCGTAGCTTTCAGGCAATTATGATTGTGTTTCCCTCTGATGTCTGTGATCTGTTTCCACAGTTTGCACGGGGAGTGAAGGGGATGCAGGGCACTGGCAAGTCACAGGAGGGGGAGCCAGGCCACAGTTACTGACTCTTGCCTTCCTTTTAGGCTTCATGTATTTATTAGAGTATGGAGGAGGGATGAGAGGCAGGGAGGGTGTGCTGGGGCCTCTTGCCACTGCAAACAAACTCCAGACACATGTGCCACTTTGCGTATCGTGTACTGGGCATGCAAGTAAGTGCCTTTAGCCACCGAGCCACTTCCCTAGCCCTGAGTTTTGCCTTCTTGTTTTTTATTAAATTATTTTTACTTATTCATTTGAGAGAGAGAGAGGAAGAGGGAGAGAGAGAGAGAGAGAGATAAAGAGAGAGAGAGAGAGACAGAAAGAGAATGAGAATGGGCACATCAGGGCCTCCAGCTGCTGAAAACTAACTCCAGACACATGTGCCACCTTGTGCATCTGGCTCACATGGGTCCTGGGGAAACAAACCTTGGTCCTTTGGCTTTGTGGGCAAATACCTTAACTACTAAGCCATCTCTCCAGCCCTAGTTTTCCTTCTTGACTGCCTCCCTGGGTGTGTTGACAGCCCATCGTTTCCCTGGAGATTCTTCAATCTTCCTGCTAGAACTCCTTGTTCCTTTTCCATTTTCTTCATTAAAACTCTTCTCTACCTCTGCCACATTGCTGTTTTGTTTTGAGTTATGGCTCCAACTCCCAGGCATGTGAATTGAATCTCCTGCATATATCCACCTGCCATTGCCAGCTGAGCACCTCAGGGTGTGTCTTGTACACCACAAATTCATCCCATCTCAACCTGAACATACCCCTTTCCCTCCTCCTTGAGCAATGAACACATAGGCAACCAACCGTCATGTTTGTCCAGCTTGGACATCACAAACCAGTATAAAAGAGTAGACTTAAAGTAAAGGAAAAGAGCCTATTAACTAGAGCAGACCTCTTACCTCTCCACCTCCCTACCCCCCCCTTCCAAAAATACCTCGTATCCTCTCTGCTTCTGTAGCAGCTCATGTCATGCTGGGAACTAACAATCTTTTTTCATTTCTCTTTCCCTTCACTCTATGAACTCTTTGAGAGCAAAGTTGCTTCATTTCATTTATCTCTGTGTCCTCAACTACCACAGCATCTATGATAGAGAAATTTAGGGTGTCTTTGTGATCAGCAGAGCCTTGATGTTAACCCCAGAGTTAGATTGTCAGAGGGTCACAGTCACAAGAAACTTCCCGAGTCAGTGGTCTCTAGGTTAGCATCTGATGAATTTTGAAGAATGAAATCCATAGCCCATAGAAGGCAAAGTTTGCAAGGATTTTATTATAGAGCTTATGAGAAGAAGGCAAAGCCCTCACAAAGCAGGAGGGGTCTCCAGAAAGGGAGAAAACTCCTTAAAGGAAAGTAAAACACAGAGCTTTGGAGTTGGGAGGGATTACAAGTATGTAAACCTATCGGGTCTCTGTGATCAGGGTCTTTTGTGGGGATTCACAGGATGGGCACTGAGCTGGTCCACTTTCCATGCCAAGTGTCCAGGCCCTTTGTCAGGTTTCTAGAAAAGGGAGTAATCTTATTTGCATTTCTGGAAAAAGGGAGCTAGCCAAGTTCCATCTCACCTCCACCACAGTATCTGTTTGCTCATGTTAGCTGAATGGCTACGTAGGAGAACGAATGAGCAGGTCAAGTGAGCACACAAGAAGGCCCGAGAGAGCAGTCCTCATCGGAACTCCCGGAGAGAAGCACTGGAGTGAAGCCAGGGCGAGGGCTGGCAGTGGAGAGCGGTGACAACATTGTCTGATATCCTGGATCCGTCTACTCTTGTATTTCCCAGCTGGGCTTCCGTAACTCCTGGGGCGGGGGGAGTACCTCTGCAGTAAGCCGTCAGCCTGGCAGGGAAGACAGAGCTGGACAAAGGGGCCCGTTGTGGGTAGCATGACAGACAAGACGCCTGCCAGGAACAAGGCGTGGAGCACATGGTTAGCAATAGGGAGACAGATCGCTGGAGCCACCACCAGCAAAGCTATTAGGGTCACGGAGGAAGCAGGACCCATTAGCCTGAAATACGAAGCCTATCAGAGCTAGGGCCTGTCCCAGCCTCAGTTCCATTGCTATGCAGACAAAGCCTGTTCGTTCTTCCTGTGATTTACTCCCTGCAGAAATATTTCCCCTGACTGAAACTCAGCCTCTACCCACCTGATTAATTCCGAAATCAGCCAGAAAAACTCAAACCAGTTGTCTCCTCTCCTGCTTCTTTTCTCTGCCAAGCTGCTCTTGTCATATGTCTCAGGCTTTCCTGTCCCCCCCACCCCATAACCAGACAGCAGTCTGCAGTAATGAATCCGTGTTCCACCTTCGAGAAACAAACGCTGATGCATCACGTCCCAGCTGGGTGAATATAAATATAGGAATCTGGGGTGTTCTTTGAGAGTGAAAGTACCATTCTTGGCTCTTGGTTGAGCGTTAAACTCAGGAGTTAGGGGACCCAATGCTCGTGCCCACACACAACTCCTACTGAGTCAGCGGCCTCCACGGTCTTGTCTCATGGAATGAAATCTGTGAACCACAGTGCAAGGTTTGGAATTTTAAAAACCACTGAGACAAGTTTTGTTTTGGATCTTTTATTTTTTTTTTTAAATAAATACCAACAAAGATGGCTGGGAGGGTTCAGAGCAAAAAGAGTAGGAGTGGAGTTCTGAACTACCTGGAAAGGGGGGTGTGGTGGTTTGAATAGAATAGATGGCCCCCAATATATTCAGTTGTTTATTTGTTTGTAGTTTGCATCTCTAGCCACCTGGCTGGAGGCAATGCCATTGTGTGGATCTTAAGGTGTGGTGGTGGGTTTGAGATTTCAATCTAAAGATATGCAAAGTGTGCCTAGATGGAGTTCCTGAAGTGTGCTCTGGCTTTTGACCTTTAGGCTTGTACTACTCTCTCTGTGCTTGGACCTGTGAAGGCAGGCCAGTTTCTTCTGCCATTATGGAACTTCCCCTGGATCATTAAGCTTCAATAAATCCCTTCCTCCATAACTGCGCCTGGTCTGGAATTTCATCTCAGTGAACCTGAAGCTGTCTGCTACAGGGGGAAAGAAGGTTTTAACATCTTCTAGAGAGGGAAAGGTCTTACTTTGCATGATGAGGTGTGGGTTGTCTGGCTCTTGTCTGGCTCACACTATTGGAGGTGTCCCTTTCACACGGGGGGCGGGAAATCATGCCAGAGCCATTCTAATTTTCCAAGGTACACTTTGATCTCTATTCTGGGTCCCTGGGTGCTAGCTGTGAGGGAGGAGCTGTCTCCTCTTTAGCAGATAAGGAAGGGCTTAGGAATTACCTTAACAAAAATTATTGTTTCTAGGAGCCCAGAATGGAGCTTGCATTTATTTATAGGGAGGGGCTATAGGGGTAAAAATAAACTCTTTGAAACCTCAATTTTCATATCCCAGTTTGGGATGGGGCAGCTCTGAGATGGACTCACAAAGGGTAAGGTTTCAACAGATTTTATTATAGAGCTTAAAAGAAGGAAAGAAGGCAGAGCTGCTGTATAGGAGGAAGGATCTGGAATGGGTAATTCTCATGGTGACTCTACCAGGGGTTTCTTATAGAAATAACATTGTACTGGATGGGGAATGAGCTAATCAATGAGGTTTACATGCCAGGTATCTAGGCACCTTGCACCCTTAGTCATATTTTCACCTCTAGTTTCTAAGAAAGAGGACTCCTTTATGGAAAAAGAAATAAGGAAAAACCAGACTCTTCTGGCGTTTCTGGCTTCTAGTAAGGTAGAGTCTGTGAAAACTTCTCCAGGGAAATCGAGATAAGGAAGAGCCAAATCTGCCTTTATAGAGGATATTTCCTACTTTTAGCTAAGAAAAAAAAATCACTTTCAGGGCCCTGTTATCTTTAATTTCCTAGCCAATTTCTATCTCACATCTACACACACACACACACACACACACTCAGTCACACACACACACAATCTTGCTTTGTTCTGATTTGTAAGGCAGTTATAATGATGTACCATACATTATGGTTTGGGTTTGTGAATAGGGGACACTGAGATGAACTGTTTCTTGAAACCCCAAGATTTATTTATTTATTTAATGCCAGGCCAGAGAATGACCAACTCTGAAGTAAAAGGAAGAAACTTGGATACACCCACCCAGTGAGGGACAAGTGGTGGTCATAGGGCTTCTCCAGTAGGGGAGGGGAGGGAAGTGACACAAGCCTACAATGATCTAGCTATCTAGAGCACCTGTTAAACTCCTTGGGGATGTGAGGCCTGGGATATCACATTTCTACCCATAACCACAGGCAAGACTGGGAAGAGTTGGCATTCCCTAATATTTTACCCTGGGGAAGTGGAAATTAAGAGTAAGGATGACAAAGTCACAGACTTGGGCACAGTTGGAGGTGCCTGTCATAGCCAATGAGAGGGGAAAAATAAAGAGAGGGAGCTTGCCTAGAACCTAACACTTACCTGAATGGAGTGTGTGGACTCATAATAAATTGGTTAGCACCAAGACTGGTGATGAATGTGTTATTGGAATTATCACACTGTGTTGTTAAAGTTCTCTGGCATGAACTCCCCTTGAATCCTGGTAAGGACCATCTAGACAGACATCACTTTGCCAGAACCTGGCAAGTAGGAGGTAGTCAATAAATAGGAGTGAATGAGAAATGAACACTAAGTTCTAATTTTGCCTAGGGCATAAAGAGTTTTCTTTAGTGGAGTTGCCTGTCTTACAAGGAAGCCAGAACATTCTTATTGAGGCTGAAAATGTGTTTGTACTGAAGGAAGACACTTACTTGTAATAGCTGTCTAGACATGGTAAACATCATAAACTGGGAGCTAGGGAGATGGCTCGGTGGGTAAGACTGGTTGCCATCTTGGCATGAGGACCTGTGTTCAATCCCCAGCACCCATGTACAAGGCCACACACTGTCACACATGCCTGCAACCCCAGTGTGGAAGGAGGGTGGAGGCACAGGGTCACTGGAGCTCGGTGGTCAGCAAGTCTAAGTGAAGAATGGTGAGCGCCAGGTACAGAGAGAGACTTTGTCTCAGGGAAACAAGAGCACAACAGCCAACATCTGCCTCCGGCCTCTGTGTGTGTGTGCCCATGGGGTGTATACATCTGTACACACACATGCATGTACAACATACATGCACCAGAAAAATGAAAGACTTGTCAAACTGCTTCAAGGTCATTGTGGAGGCATTATAGGGCCCTATATGCAGACTCTGCTGTTTGACAGGGAGAGAAATCCAACTGGAAACAAATGTAGAAAAGAAATGAGAATTAGCAAGGATCCTGAGATATTGATTAGCTCCAATAGTTAGCTCCAACTGTGTCTCCAGAACACTTGTTTTCTCCATCTCAGATTTCTCCTTCTCATTTTCTGAAGGGTGATGATGTTCACAAGGATGCAGCGTTCTCCTCAGCTATGGCATATGGGATAGTAGAGCATGGGACCTGTATTCATTTTACGTTGTCTCTCTAACAGATTACCACTAGCCTTGAGGCTTAAAAACCCCATGAACTTATCTCTTCCTGTTCCAGAGGTCAGAAGGCCTCAGTGAGCTTAAGTTCAAGGTATTATAAGGGCTGAGATGATTCTAGAATCCCTAGGGAGAAATCCTTCCCTGGATAGTTCACAGCACTGGAGAAGTCCTGTATCCCTTGGCCAATGGTTGCTTCACTCTCTTCAGAGCCAGCCTGTAGCATTTCCAGATCCTTCTCTTTCCAACTTTAACCCCTCCATCTCTCCAGTACAGGACATCCTGGCATACATAATGCAGGGTAACCTCCATCCCAAGGTCTTGAATTTAGTCATATCTTCAGACTTCCATTTTCCTTATTTAACAGAACTCAAAAGTTGTGGGAATTTTGTTATGGGCATCTTTTATTGTTTTTTTTTTTTGCTGAAGGTTGGAGAAGAGAGGGGGTGGCCTCATTTAGCACCTTGTAGGCAGTATCCCTTACAGAGTAATCACTGCATTCTACTCACGTGAAGAACTCAAAAGCAGGGCTGGGGTGATGGTGTGGTAGAGAAAGCACTTGCCATGGAAGTGAGAGGACCTGACTTTGGACCCCAGAACCCACACCAAAAGCTAGCGCTATAGGACTAGCATTAGTAACCGCACAGTAAGAGCAGAGGTGGAGAAAGCACAGTCACCCAGAAGCTCAGTGGTGCATAACAAGCAGGGCCTCAAGAACAAGTGTAAGGAGAGGACCAATCCTGTGACCTCTACATGTGTACCATGGCACACTCATGCCTGCATTCACACACATGGGTCCTCACACACATGGGTGATCACACACATGAACACACACACATGACCACTCTCTTTTTACATAAGCACACATGAACACTCACATATGAAGGCTCACACACATGGATGATCACACACATGAAGGCTCACATACTCACACACATGCATGCTCATACATATGAACACTCACACATGGATGCTCACACCCATGAATGCTCACACACAAACATGCATGACCACTCACACGCATGACCACTCACATACACAGGCACTTATATACCTGAACATACATGACCACTCACACACATGAATGCTCATACACACATGAAAGAAAGAAAGAGAAGGAAAGAAAAAGAAAGGAAGGAAGGGAGGGAGGGAGGGAGGAAGGAAGGGAGGGAGAAAGGGAAGGAGGGGGGAAATAAGTGGCTCTGGCAAGGTATGGTGTAATATCAACACTTAGGAGGCTGATGTAGGAAGATCACTGCAAGTTCCAAGTCAGCCTAGGCCTTACAGTGACACTGGCTTAAAAAAAATCCAGCAGCAACAATAAAATGCTCTCAGCTCGTATCTGAATCCAGGCAGCATGACTGCTCCTCCACCGTGCTTGTGTTCTGTTTACTCCACCATGCATTGTTTAGTGTGGACATGTCACGGACTGAGTGACTGACATAAGTGAATATAGCTCTGAATGTCACCTCACTCTTCCCTTTCAGGCAGGTCTCTTCAGGTATGCAGGGAAACATGGCTCCTGATAGCTACAGAGCCTTACAATCCTCTGCTACCAATTCCCTTGGGAATTTCAAGGGTACCCTTGAAAAGCCGTAGGAACAACTGATCAATCCCAGCCCATGCAGACTTGCGGACTAGCTATCTGTGGAGAGTATGCCTGTCACTTACAAGGGTTCTCCAACCTGGTTGAGTAAAACGGAAGCAGTCCCACCAACACTAGGTTGATTTTCCTTTGAAAACTGGGTATTGATGGACAAGTAGACTAGTATGCACCTACCATACTGATAAAATAGGAACTTGTTGGACAGATGATTCTTAACTGGATGCTATGAGCTGAATGTCTGTGTCCCTGAATGGTTCACATGTTAAAACTCTAGTCTTGAACATAGTGGTATTAGAAGGGCAATGCTTAGGTAAGTCATGAGGGTTAGACCAGGTCAAGAGGCTGGTGCCCTGATGGAAGGATCAGTGTCCTTATAGGTAGCTGAAGGAACAGAATGCTCTTTTTTCTTCTTCACCTCCTCCTCATCACCATCCACCTCCTTCTTCCTCCTCCTCTTCCTCATTTTTCATTTTGAAGGTAGGGTATTGCTTTAGCCCAGGCTGACCCGGAATTCACTATGTAGTCCTAGGCTAGCCTCAAACTCACAGAGATCCTCCTACCTCTGTCTCTTGAGTGCTGAGATCAAAGGTATGTGCCACCACACCCAGCCAGAATACTCTTTCTCTCTCTCTCTCTCTGATTGTGTATCTCTATCTCTCTCTCTCTCTCTCTCTCACACACACACACAGACACACACACACACACAAACATCACCACCACCACTACCACCATCCCTCCCACGTATAAGGATGCATCCAGAAGACAACCATACATGAATATTCATCAAGAAACTGACCATCGGCCTCAAGAGCTATGAAAAATAAATAAACATTTGGGTTTAATGCATTCCTTCTGACAAGGACACCTGGGAAGACAATCATTCCAGATGTGTTTTTTCTGCATGCTTTCCCATGATTCACAATGGGAATTTGTTTGTTGATAACTCTGCATCATTTTATAGCTAAAAAGAGATCATGACACATCACCAACCCTAATATGCTTCTTGTTACAGAGGCTCTAGATCAATTTTCACAATCCTATTAGATCCACTATTCCCCCCATGAAAAATAATTTTGAACTCTCTTTTTGCACTCTGAAAGTGAAATTCATAAATAATGTATATATTGCTACCATTCTGGAAACAATAACTGCCCCAGATATAAAAGAGAATTGAAAAGAAATTTTAATAAAGCTGTTTTATAATGTGAATTATCCAGCAAAATCCTTCATGCAATTCAAAAAGTCTGGTGGGAGGCACAGCCACCCTCACTAAAAATCATTTCTCTTGATATCCAGGTACCATGTACTTCATGTCTGACTCACTTCTGCCCTAACCCATGCTGAGCGAACAATGCTGCTCTGAGTCCCTCATGACACTTTTCCCTGCCTGAAGCTATTTGGCTGAGTTATTTGTTCACTTGTTTATTGGCTTTCTCCTCTGCTTGAACATAAGCTACACAATTGAGAGAATCTCATTGTTCAGTGCCCAGCACATAAGATTAAGTTATATGCACACATGCATGCATATATGCATGTATGTGTATGTATATATGTGGAACAGTTAAATGTATGTTTTTAAAAAGTTGTTATTTATTTTTTTCAAAATTTCTGAATTGACAATATCCATACATATGCACAGTGTGCCCTAATCATAGAAAATACTCTTTTTAACAAATGAAAATGCTTTACAGCTGGAATGACCTTTCCTAATTATTTTATTAGACCAAGACCCTGTGAGGCTAAAACTGACTCGCCCTTGGTTATAGAGATTGTATAGGTTTGATGGACTCAGGTCTGGGTCCCATTTAGTGCCCTTGCATACTGACATCATCATGCACTAAATTTTATCTTTATGTAATCAGAAAGAGAAGTTTACACCTAATGTCACTGATACTTCTTTGTCCTAATGAATCAATAGAGATCTTAATATGACCATGTCCAACGAAGGTTGGAAATATTTAGAGCATCTCAGCGGAGGTGTGATGGCTTCCATCTTTTTATTCCTTGTTATATCAGTCCCCTCCATCTGACCCCAAATCACTGTCTTTGAAGTGTTCATGCAGCACTCATGTATAGCAATTAACCAACACCTCAAGTGCTTTCTATGTCATGTGATAGCCTTCTAGAAGGACACATTTCATGTTGAAGAAATAGGGTATGTTTTACACGTGGCACAGGAAAGGAGCCAGTAAGAAAGGAGTACAAATTTCTGCAAATGAAACGTGCAAAAAGCTCCGTTGCAATATCATTTTTATAACTTGCCAGCACAGTAAGGCTTTTGTAATAGCACTTCACTTGAATGTATTTTTTTTCCTTGTGTGTTCCATTCAAAGTGATGGTGTAGCTTACCAGAATACAAAGCAATAGCTAACAGCAGTTGGGTTTGCTCATATTTGGAAGGAAGCTAAGAGAGCAGTTTATACTGGCTTCTGATTTCCCCATGTGAGAGGAATTCCATGATTATTTCTCTGAAGCACCTCTGAAAGTCATATTCAGAAAATCCCCCCAAAAGATCTATGTGAGAAAGAAATACAGGTGCACTTAAATCAGAACAAGAGAGAGAGAGAGAGAGAGAGAGAGAGAGAGATTTTCTTCTGGGAAGTCACTGGTCCATTTCAATTTACTTCAAGCTCAGAAGTAAAATTTGTAAACTCACCACTAACCAATGTGGATATGAGTTAGTAGAGGAAGTAGTTCATGTGCACTTGAGTTGCAGGTGCTAAGAGTCCAGTAGTCTTGTTCTGGTTTCATTCTTGTCTTATTGCATTCATTTAGTATTTCAACAATAGTCTAGGCATATATATATATATATATATATATATATATATATATATATATATATATATAATACTGTGTATATTCTGTGTGTACATGGATCTGGAGCATGCACACGTGTGTGTAGATGTATGTACCTCACCTGCACATTATAGGAGCCAGAGGAAGTCATGGAGTATCATCCTGTATTGCTCTTCTGTCTTATTTCACTGAGATAAGGTCTCTTGCTGAACCTGGATTTCCCCATATATATTTAGGTTAGACTAGCCGATGAGCAAGCCTCAGTGTTCCTCCTGTCTCCACCCTTTGGGCACTGGAGCTATAGGAATGTATGACCACACTCAGCATTTTTAGGTGGATGCTAGGACTCAAACTCAGGTTCTAATGCTTGAATAGCCAGTGCTCTTACCCCCTAAGCCATCTCTCCAACCCTTAGGCTTCTTTCTTGACTGAAAAGAGTGATATACTGAAAAAGTCACTCTGTTCACATAATTACCTACATGGTGAGAGAACTCACATTTTGAAACCATGGATTATTTTTTGACATGTGCTAATCACTCTAGGTTTGAATTACTAAAACTTTAAGCTGGCTGAGTTATGGAAAGCTTATGGATTTAATGAAATCATGTAAGTTGAAATAGCCTCTATTCTAAAACATCAATTTATCATAGGTGGAAAGGAACATCATTTATCTGTTAACCAAACTCTTATGTGGAAACCATTGGCTAGGATTGTTGAGCTGTCCACGGTCCTGAAGTGAACGTACACTAATTGGGAATTAGGACAGAGATTCTGATGGCTGTTTTCACCAATTAGTAGAGCTTTCTTTTGAAGATTTTATTTAATCATTTTTTGCGTGTGTGTGTGTGTGTGTGTGTGTGTGTGTGTGTGTGTGGCGAAAGTCCCTGTGTATATGTGTGTTTGTGTGTGGATGAACGTGCATGTGTGTGCAAATGTGTGTGGCGGCCAGAGGTCAATGTAGGCTGTCCTCAGTCACTCTCCAATGTTGACATGCAAAAACACAGCTCTTATATCAAAGGGAATAAAAGGTAGTTTTTTCTGAGCTACATATAAGCGGCCATGGCTCAGAACACACAGATTAGGTTACCCCAAACACCATGTTCCAGCATAGTAATGATTTCATGATGTTTTTTAGTAACAAAACAAAGAAAGTCACAAGTGAAAACACTTTTCAAATATACTGGAGAGCATATGAGGCAGGTGGGTTACAGCAAAGAGAAAGTCTCTGCTACAGACCCAAGGTACCAGCTGATGATACTGAGTTTGAGGGGTTGGAGTAAGCTAGGGATTGGTTCATTCTTTCCAGAGGATTTAGCTAGTAGTCACAGGCTGTTAGGTCACAGTTGGGCAATACATGTCCACTGAAGGGGCTAAAGATATCCTGAGATAATTTGACTCTGAACCTGTAACATTCCAACTCCCCAGATCATGGATGTTCTAGTCAGTCAATTACCCTTGTAGGTTGTTTGATGTATGTGTGATTTCTTCCTGGAAACTTTAGCTCATACCAATTTATTTTGAAACATGGTATCTCACTTAACCTGGATCTCCCCAATTCAGCTACACTAGCTGGCTATCAAGCTCAAGGGATTCTGCTCCGTCGTTCTCCTCAGCACTGAGATTGTAGGCACGCACCACCATAGCCAACTTTTACGTGGGTGCTGGGATTTGACCCAGGCCCTCATGCTTGAATGACAAGCATTTCACCGACTGAGCTATCATGCTGGGCCTAGCAGCACTTTCTTGTATGTGTTGCGTGGATAAATTTTCCTCTTCGTGAAATCTATGAAAAGAATGTCTATATACTAGCACTTTCCTTTCAGAGTTGGTGAGAAAGACTAAACTTTGTATCGTGTATGAAGTCCATCACATAGATAATGTGAAAAACAGTAGCTCTTTGTAGCTATCAATCCCATTGTATCACTGTGATTATATTTATCCTCAGTTCTATGCATGGGTCATATACTGGCTGCAAATATTTCAGGTGTTTTATATTTTACATTTTTTATTAAGTAGAAACTTGGTGTGGACACATCTGTTGGTACCATCATTTCCCTCCTCCCTGCCCCAATCTAGAGAAGGCCCGCCTTAGTGGTATTGCTGTTATTCACCATATATTGCAGGTTATGAGTTGTGAAAGCAGCAGTCTGTCATTGTAAGGAGGGCTGTGTCTCTGGATGTTCCTTCTCACCTACTGCACTTGGAACCCAGAGCCTCATGCATGCTACTCAGGTGCTTTACAACAGAACTACATCCTGTGTCTTTGAATTTTGGTGAAGGGTCTCTCTGTGTAGCCCAGCCTAATTTGAAACATGAGATTCTCCTTTCACAGCCTCTTTCTAAGTGATAGCAACACAGGTGTAAACCAACTTGCCCAGCAAGCATTTCAAATAAAAAGTCTGAAAACAAAGAATCCAAACTGGGGAATATTAAAACTGAGTAAGTTCTCTGTTTCTATGTCTGTTCTTTATTTTAACTTGTCTAATTTTTTGTAGTTTTTCAAGGTAGAGTCTTGCTCTAGCCCAGACGGACCTGGAATTCATTGTGTAGTCTCAGGCTTGCCTCATATTCAAGGCGATCCTTCTACCTCTACCTCCTGAGTACTGGGATTAAAGACATGCACCACCATGCCTGGCTTAGTCAACTTTTGTAATTGAAGCCTAACAACAAGAGTTTAATCTGTAAAACCTAGTCAGACAGGTTTACATGAAGTAAAGATGTAATTTTTTTATTTCATAAAGTTCACAGCTTTTTCTTTTTTCCTTATTTTATTATTTATTTATTTATTTGCATGCTTGTGTGTGTTCATATGCATGTGTACACACATGAGTGTGGATGTGCATGTACATGCGTATGCATATAGAGGCCAAAGATTGACATCAGGTGTCTTCCTCCTTGGCTCCCCTCTTATGATCTGCTGTCGCTGGGCCTCTTGCTTGAGCCTGAGCTCACTGATTCAGCTACTTTCTAGCTAGGATGCCCTGGGGATCTCCAGTATTGGCCTCCAGAGCCCTGGGATTACAGGTGGCTGCTTCAGCCATCTGGCATTTGCATGGGTGCTGGAGAGCAGAACTCAGATGCACTGCAGGAGCATTATCCACTGAACCATCTTGCCAGCTCCTGCAAACATTTTTTTAAAATTATTATTCATTCCACATTATATCTCCATTCCATTCTACATTTGCTCTCAAACTCTTTTCATTCTTTGTGCTTTTGTGTTTATTTCATAAACTGCGAGACATCTTTTTTGGGGAAATGATACATGCATATCATTTATGTGGTGTGTGTGTGTGTGTGTGTGTGTGTGTGTGTGAGTGTGTGTGTGTTAGACGAGGACCAGGCATTGACAAAAGGAAATACCTGCATGCTCCCCTTTGCTGTTTAGTCTCAAGTCCTTGAACTTCATCCAGTGCAAAGGAATAAGAAATATTGCTGGCACTTACTTCAGTGGGAACCAGCCAAAACAAGCAGGCTAGCTGAATGTTTTTATTTTTTTTCCCCTCATTCGTGACTCCAAGAGTAGCCCATTATAGGATTCTAGCCCAACCTCACCCTCCCTGGAACAAGGGCCATTTCTCTCTTGCAAGCTCTAGGGTTCTAAATCTGACTTCCTTGGAGGGGAGGACAGCTCTTGTCTGCCAAGGGTAACAGAGGCCCATGCATCTGTCATGCTGATCCATCCAGTTCTGTGGCCAGATCTCGCTAGCTGATCCATTATGCTGACCCATGAATGCTAGCATTAGTGTGTGCATGCCCAGAGCCAAAGGATGGAAAACAAATCTATAGAAGGAGATTCTCTGGCCAGCCAAAATGAACCAGGACTTATTCTATTAGAGAGAATATTCCGTTTGCTCCAATAACAAGAACTCTATTGAGGTTGGTTAATTTAATTCTGCCCATCTTATCAGATTTATTTTTAATGAAACTGAACAATAGTTTCATTTGTTATGTTATTAGTTTTCCCAGTAGAAGCAACGAGATTTGAGCACAGAAAGTGGAGCAGAAGAGCTAGGCCATGTTTCTGGCTTCTTAGTGATGTTTGCCAGTCTGGATATCACACAGTGAAATACTTCTGTCCTCCTCTGGGCCCACGTTCATGCTCAAGGGACTCTGAGCTGTGAAGCCGCCTGCTCTCTGGTGTAACCTCCCTGGGCTTCATCAAATCCTGTAATTCCCTTGTTAATCAGCCCGCAGGGCTCTTGATCATCAGGTTTCGCCAGTTAGCTGGCAAAGTGGGTGAGCCTTTTGGGGTTTTATGTTTGTTTGTTTTTACATTTGAAAGTGGTGATAATATAAAGAACTCTGTGGTCTTTGTATCAGAATAAAATTTGTCTTGAAAATGTGTACGACTTGGCATATAGCAGGTACTCAGGAAATATTGTCATTCTTTTTCTTCACATGTCTATCTACCTGACTTCTCTGAGGACACATTTCTTTAATTTTACTACCAGTGATCTATATTCCTAGCCCTCTTTGTCCCGTTTTCTTTTTTTAATTTTCTTTTCTTTTCTTTTCTTTTTTTTTTTCTTTTTGGTTTTTTCGAGGTAGGGTCTCACTCTAGCCCAGGCTGACCTGGAATTCACTATGGAGTCTCAGGGTGGCCTTGAACTCACCGTGATCCTCCTACCTCTGCCTTCCGAGTGCTGGGATTAAAGGCGTGTGCCACCACGCCTGGCTTTTTTTTGCATAGATTTTTTTTTTTCCGTTTTCTTTGAGTTAAGGTTTCACTAAGTTGCCCTTTCTGACCTTGTACATACTCTGTAACCCAGACCTGCCTGGAATTTGAAATTCTCCTGCCTCAGTCTCCTAGGCATCGGGATTATAGGCTTTCACCACCACAATGGGCTCATAATAACATCGAATTGTTTCTTGTTCCTCTTAAACAAAGTATGTAACCAGTACTAGCTTAGTGAGGCATACTGCTATGTCTCAAATGTATGTTCAGCATAATACAATGTTATAGTATTTTTTTTTTTCTCTGAAATGTCTCCTCTTGTTTCGAGGATTCCGCCAAATGCTTTTCACATTACAGACTCAGTGCATATAACCTGCTAACAAAACACTCTGTGCTAAGCTCTTGAGATTTTTACCATAATTACAAACAAAAAGAGATTGCTCACTGGTTAAAGTGCTTGCCTGCAAAGACTAAGAACCCAAGCTCAGTTCCCCAGTACCCATGTAAAGCCAGATGCACAAGGTGGCACATGCGTCTGAAGTTTGGTTGCAGTGGCTAGAGGCTCCGGTGCACCAATTCTCCTCACACCCCTCTAAAATAAACAAATAAATAAAATATTTAAAACATATTTTAAAAAGACAACAAAATCTATCATACTTAATTCAAGCTTCAAGTTTAAGAGACTATGGTTGTCTTCAATTGAGTTTTCAAGAAGTAGGGCTTTTTATTCTTAGCGAGTTGTTTGTTTTGGTGGGCCTCACAAATGAGGGAGAGGAGAAGAGAGTAAGGGAACAAGTGAAACTTTCTGGAAGGTTGACTACATGCCTGCAGTTTCTCACCTCTACTGGGTACTTTAATTATTGCTGTGACAGAAGCAACACTGTGGAGGAGGGATCTGCTTTGGCCCACGGTTCCAGGGAACACAGCCCTGCATGGTGGGAAAGGCATTGGGAGTACAATGGCTTGGAGCAAGGTGGCCAGCGCTTGTGGCAGACATCTCCGGATAGAACCTTAGTAGGATGTCACCTTCAGGTGCTATCCCCAGAGACCATCTTCGGTTAGACAGAGCACAGTCTTAGCGGTTCCTTGACCTCCCAAGGCAGCACTATCAGCTGGGACCAAGTGCTGATACCTAAGAGGTTGTAGAGGACATTGCACAATCAAACTGTAACCCTACCCAAGGCACAGTCACGTCTTTTGAACACTGATTAGAGTTGCTGTGGCGGAAGGTATGGATAACTGTTAGTTCAACACCGTGGTCAAGGTCCTCTCTCAAAAACGGCTACAAAGGTGAGCACTGAGCAGCTAGACTCCATGATAGCTGGGCTGATGAGGTAATGGGGCAGGGCTTCCAACAACAAGCATCCCAGGAGCCAAGGAAGACATTCAGAGTTCGATGTGAACAGAAGCCGTCATAGCTATGGGCTTAGCGCCGAGAGATCCCGAGAAACAGCTTGCTGACATTCAAGAGTTGAATCGTTTATTATTTCTTAGAGTGAAAGAGAAAATGAGGGGAGAATTTTGGCAGTGTGTTTCTGATACCTTCCCTTCACCCCCATTTCTATTTTGTACATGTTTAATTGGAGAGGTGTGTAATTAATCGTGTGTCTGTTGCAATATGGTGTTTACTTACAAAGCACTGTGGGCCATGTCAGTGATTAGCCATTTTCTCTGACGTCTGCTGGAGAGCTAATTACCAGTAAACGCAGTACACTTTCTCTGACAAAGGCACAGGGTGGCACCTTGCACAGTTCCTGTGCTTCTCGGCATGTTCCTTTCGCCCGGATGAAGCTCTGGTTGGGTTGTGCAGTCGATGCAGCAGCTCAAAGAAAGCTTGCTAGGAATGAGCCCCGGATGGTGCTAGGTGTCTCTCACCATAGTTTATTGTCCTGTCACCCGGCAGCCACCTCCCCGCAACCCCAGAACGCCCCAGAGAGTCTAGAGTCAGACAACCTGCGACCCATAAATCAGAAGACTGCAAATCCTCTGCTTGCTTGCCGACCCTGCCAAACAATTAGGCACTGAAATGTTCTAATTGTGGTCTGATTTTAATGTTAATACCCATTTCCATAATTCCGCTGGATCTTTACAGCACTGTTTCATGCTTGCCAAGGAAGCAAGTGAACTAGAAGGAACACACAGATGGCTCGTGCTTCCCACTAAGCCTGCCACGCTAAGAGCTGCCTTGTTTTCCATTTGGTTTGGGTGGCCATGCCTTCCACAGGGAAGCCAACTCTGAGAGCTTGCCCAGGTTTTATGTGGCCATCTGGAAATCAGCCCGTTGTGGGGGAGCGGGAGACAAGGGGACTAGAAGCACTATGGTATTTTTTTTTTATGAGAGAGAGTGAGTGAGTGAGGAAGAGAGAGAGAGAGAGAAAAAAATGGGCATGCCAGAATCTCTTGCTACTGCAAACACAATCTAGATGCAAGCACCACTTTGTGCATCTGGCTTTAAGTGGGTACTGAGGAGTCAAACCCAGGCTTCCAGGCTTTGCAAGCAAGTGCCTTTAAACTGCTGAGCCATCTCTCTAGCCCAACAATTTTTATGCAAATATACAAAGTATTTTGATTATCATTCCCTCCTCTCATTGCCTTTTCTTTTCACCCCTCATTGCCCCTCTCCCAACTAGTTCTCCTACTTTGATGTCTTTTTCTTTCTTGGGTGTGTCCCCAGGAGTTTAATCAGGGTTGCTGCGTGAGCATAGGTGGGAGACGATTCCTCAGAGCTTTTGCGATTGACTAGTGGCCACACCACTGAAGAAAATGTCCCTTCCTCCTCTGGCAACCGTTAACTGCCAAACCTCCTCAAGGAGCGATGGGGCCACGTGCCCTCCTCCACCATCCGTGGAGAATGTTGATGGGCACAATATTGTACGGGTAATGACCATCACTGTGAGGTCATGAACACAACAGGCATGTCACACCCAGAAGATAGCATAGAGTGCCTCTTGAGCTAACTTGGGCTTCACTGCTCTCTCTCTAAACATCAGCAGACTTCCCTTGAAATCATTTTATATTCTTAAAGATGACTCCAGTTGGCAGAAACCTACCTCTGTCTAGATCCAGTTAAAAGGGAAAAGTCATGTAAAAGTATATTATTATTTATTTCTGTTTTTCTTTGTAAGCTACTGTGGCCTATGATAAATTCTCAAAGAGCGGAATGCACAACTGAACAGTATTAGATAGCACGTGAATAATGAACTATTTGCCTCTCCTAGCAAAAACTTGCTATTTTCCAGAACATTACTCATGGTATTTGCATATATTAAACATGTGAACTTTTAGTGTTTATTTTAACTCCAAGAATGGCCCACCCTCAGCAGAAGATAGGAAGACAACAATACCTTGAATCATGGTAATAATAATAATAACAAGCAAAAAAGTCACTCTTCTCCCCCTACACATTCCTGTCCCAAGTCCAGAGATGTCACCTTTGGACTCAGCAAGCCAGTACGTCCTGCCTTTGGTTTCCATGAACACTGGTAATTTCCTTAGAAGCAGGGTCCTTTCTGTGCCTAGAAGACTTTCCACCAAGGAACTGCCAAGCCACATTCTGCCTAGATGATGGCCTATGGCCCTTCCCTGAGACTATCCAAGGTAGCTTCTTCTGAGTCCAAACACACCCTAAGCACTTATTATGCACCAAATTGTACCTTAAAAAAAAGAGGAAAGAGTAAAGCAGCAGCTCAGGAGAAACTTTCACAAGATCACACAACCAGGAAAGTAACAAAACTACCTTCACACACAGTTCAATTCACCTCCTTTTTTGTTTGTTTGTTTTTTCCAGGTAGGGTCTCACTCTGGCTCAGGCTGACCTGGAATTCACTATGTAGTCTCAGGGTGGCCTTGAACTCACAGCGATCTTTCTACTTCTGCCTCCCTAGTGCGGGGAATAAAGGTGTGCACCACCACGCCAGCTTCCTTTTTGTTTTTTTCAGTCTTCTTCTTCTTCTTCTTGCTAGGACAACATACTGACCAAAAGCAGCTTATTTCAGAAGAAATAGGTTTGTTTCAGGATTGTAGTTTTAGGGGGGCATTTCCTTACAGTGGAGAAAGCATGACAAAGCAGAGGCTGGGCATCATCAGCTGGGAGGGAGAAACAATGAGCGAGGTAGCCGACGCCCAGCAAGGACTAACAAACGTCAAAGCCACCCCCAGTGACACACCTCCTTCAGCACGGCTCCACCTCCCAAGTAGTCACCAGCCAGGGACCAAGAATAGAAACACATGAAGCCATGGAGGACATTTCATACAAATCACCACATGCCTCTACTGTCCCTTTAAACAACAGACCATATATTTCATACAATACGATTTTTTTTTTTTAATTTCAGTTCTGAATGAGCAAATACTTCTATGGGCAGTACTGGTACCATTATCATTTACTTTCCAATCATTGATGGGATATTTAGAATGCACCAAGATGACTGTTTTGTGTATTCACATGTATAAACTATACTGCTTCAGCAACTTTTATCTTTTTTATTTAGGGGAAAGACAGAGAAAATTGGTGTGCCAGGGCCTCAGCCACTACAATCAAACTCCAGATGCTTACACTATCTAGTGGGCATGTGTGACCTTGCACTTGTCTCACCTTTGTGAGTCTGGCTTGCGTTTAATCTGGAGAGTCCAACATGGGTCCTTAGGATTTTCAGGCAAGCACCTTAACCGCGAAACCATCTCTCCAGCCCTCAGCAACTTTCTGAAGCAAGAACTGCTCTTACCTGCATTTCACAAAAGGAACCCTGGAAGCTTTAAAATGCTCTCCTGCATTGGTGATTCTCTCCTTACCATGAGAATACCAAATCAGAAGCAACTTAAGACAGGAGAAGCTTACCTCAGCTTACAGCTTGAGGTTTACAGTCCATCATGGCAAGGAAGGCACGGCAGCAGGTGGAAGATGCTGGTTGGCGATGATGCGTGCCCAGTCAGGAAGCAGAGGGCAAACAGGAAGTGAAGCCGGGCTATGAAACCTCAAGGCCTGCTCCTCCAGCAAAGCTACACCTCTTCAATGATCTGCCACCTTTCCAAACAATGGCACCTTCTGAGGATTTGAGTGTCCAGACACACAAGCCTACGGGAAAATATTTCACATTCAAGCCGCAACATCATCCCCATAGCCTAAGGGCAAAGCCAGTAAATGAATGAACCCCCATCCTGCTCCACAATGGATGCATGCACACATCACCCACGTACACTGCTGGCACAATAAGTAGATAGGCTGGTTGTGTCCCAGAAGTGGTTGGATGCTGCTCTACCAGAGAAGTGGACTTTGCATATAAGATGAGGAGTGAAGTGTGTATGTATGGGAGGCAGGCACTTGCAGCCTGCAGAAAAGGGTGCCATGAATGGACACAAGTCACACAGGCATAAGGAGTCCAGCTGGAGGGGTTGGTAGAGTGAAGAAGACGTCAGGAAGTCACACATTAGAGCACTGTGCACCAGGAAGTACTGACTACTCAACATGGATCGACTCATATAAACCTCATAGCAATCTCACTGGACATAGGAGATCAGCTAGCTTTTCCAAAGTCATGCAAGTTTGATGTGACTGTGGAAAGCCTAGAGACCCGTGCTCATTCTCTGCCCAGAATCATGTCTGAGGTCCCTGGTCCTTGTACTGAAGGAGGAGATGGTATTATTGCTGAGGATAATCAACATCCAGCTATATGATCAACATTTAGATGGGACAGGAGATGAGAGGGGAAGTGAAGGAAATGGTGAGGTTCCTCTGTTCTGGCTTTTATAAGTTATTGACCTTGCTTCATGTGTATTTGCCTTAGATATTGAGGGCTGGCTGCTGGTGTGTGCCAAGATTTTATCAGCATATTCTCATGTTTTTTGAGGGTTTGTGAGGGCAAGGGACAGACTTGTTGCTACAATCCCAGGCTAAAACTCAAGTTTGAAGCAAATGCTCATGCTAGTGCCAGTACTTAAAGTGCCCTTAGGCCCACAGATACAAGTGTGTCATTGTGTTATTATTTGCAAGAAATGTTTGACTCCACTGTGAAGGGGTCGATTCACTCAGCTTTGTTTAAAATTTTGTAGCTGAAAAAGAGAGTTGAAAAAGAATTTGGCTCTGTGAGATGAGAATTTCTGTCATTCATGCCCTTCTAATACTATGTGTGTGTGTGTGTGTGTGTGTGTGTGTGTGTGTGTGTGTGTGCATGTGCGTGTGTGTGTGTTTGTGTGTTGGGGGAGGGTGGTTGCAGATACATCACATTCCTTTTGGCAAGTAATACATTTAATTAATCTACATGGAGTTTTAGCACACACAGTTGATTAGCACAGTAGACACATTGCCTTTTTAATATAACAAATCTACTGAGGAATATCCTTAGTTAATGAGTTGCATCATTTTGGGAAACTTGGTCTTATAACTAATGTGAGAAAATAGCACAGCATTTTTTCATGATACACGCTCAGAGCCAGAGAAGTTATAGTGCATAGAGTTCTAAATCTTCTGGAATTTCTTTCCTTCTTTTCTGTTGGAGCCAAGATTTTGCATTCCAGACTGAACTCTTTTTTTACTTTATTTAGTTAGTGTTTGTTTTTCAGTGTATACGACATGTATGTTCGAGTGTGTGAGTGTGGTTTCACACGTGCCACAGGGTGCACATTGAGGCCACAGGACAAGTTTCCCAGGGTCAGTCAAGTCCTCACCTTCTATCTTGGTGGAGAACAGACATCTCTCATTACTGTTTTCACCATCTGCTTGGGCCAAGGTAACTGCCCTGCGAGTTTCTGGGAAATTGTCCTGTCTCCACCTCCCATTCTGCTGTGAGCTGCTGGGGCTACAGAAGCCTGCCATGGCTGCGTAGCGTCTGGAGTTCTAAACTCATGCACTCAGGCTTTTGCTTCAAGTGTTTTATCTACTGAGCTATCTACCCAGCCCTGTCTTCTAGAATTTTTATCTCTCAGTCTATTGCGAGTTATTTTAAACTTTTCTAGTGCCACTTCCCTATGGCTAGGGGCACTATATTACTTTCCAAGTGGCTATGACAAAATACCACACAAAAGCACCTTGAGTTGGAGGAACAGGCTCTTTGGGCAGCTTGACGCAGCTGGCCACATTTTGCCACAGTCAGGAAGTAGAGAGGAATGAACACTGGTGCTCAGCTTGCTCTTTCCTTTTCATGCAGGACATCAGCCCATAGCATGGGACCCATGGTTAGAGGGAGTCCTCCCACCCCCATCAACCTTATCTAGCAAGTCCCTTACAGACATGACCAGAAATTTGTTTCCATGGTGAGTTGAAATCCTGTCAGGATGACAAGCAAGGTTAGCCATCATAGTCGCTCTCACAATTTGTTCAATAAAAGTTTTCTATAGGTCATTCAAAGACAGAAGTAGTTATAATCAACTTAGTGTGTGCATAGCCTTCAACCCCTTCATGAATCTGGGTTCAAATTAAGTTTATCATATTTGGCAAGAGTGTCCAGTGATGGGATGGCTTGTACCCTGACTCCCAAGCATTTTAAGGAATGCCTCTGGTAAATAGCAACTTCAGTCAGCTCCTCATTGCTGGTACAAAAATACAACCAGAAAGCAGCTTAAAGGGTTTATTTCCAGCTTACAAAATCCAGTGAATACACCATCAGTGACGGAAGAAACTGGCTCATTTCCATAGGTCTAAGCAGAGAGACATCGCCAAACAGCCAGCACCACAAAACACCCAGAGCTCTAGTTGCTCTCCAGACACCTTAGGGCTGGACTCCAAAATCCACCCCAGTGAGAGCTCTGCCTGCTAGGTGCCCAAGTTGCAAACTCAAATAAAACACCTGAGTTGGGCTGGAGGGATGGCTTATTGGTTAAGGCACCTGTCTGCAAAGCCTAAGGACTGGGTTCGATTCCGTCCCAGGACCCACGTAAGCCAGATGCACAGGTGGCACATGCACCTGGAGTTTGTTTGCAGCTGCTGGAGGCCCTGGCGTGCCCATTCTCTCTCACTCTTTCTCTCTCTCTTTTTCTCTCTCTCTAGTAAATAAATAAAAGATTAAAAAATATTTTAAAAAAACTTGAGCCTAGGAGGCCATGCATTCAAATTATCATGTTCAAACTACCACAACTACCCCATCCCCCTCATACTAAAACTCAGAAGGACATGCCAATCATCTGACTATATTTAACTTCTCTAAATACCAATTAATTTGTTAGATTTTTGCTGGAAAAAAGAGATAAACAATGTGAAATCCTACTTCACTTCTCCTGAGAGATGATTTCCTTCACACCCAGGAAAAAATTCTACCTGAATGTACACCAGGGTAGTCCTATTATATGCAATTTATATCAAGAAAACACAAAATTTGTAACATTAGATCCCTCAGATTCTAAAGACCCAAATATTCATGCAACTATATGCTCATAGCCATATACCAGAACGCTCCCTCATCTACCACCCTAGCCAGTCTCTCCTGTCTGTCACTCACTACCCTGGACTCCACAGAGGCCATTAACCTCATCTCTACCACCACAGATTCATGTGGTCGGTGTTAACACACGAATGTTAAGTGTAATCATGTGACATGTTCTCTTGCCTGACATCTTCACTGAGTACATTTTTGGGAATCACTTCTATATTTGCACTAATCTTGTGTAACAGGTGCCATAGTCTGTTATGGGGGAAAACAACCATCCTCTAATTTGACTAGAGGCCTGCTCCATGGGAAGGAATACCTCCCTGATCCTGAAAACCTACAACAGTGGCAATTATGAGCCCTAGGGTTGTAACGTCAGCTGCTGTCTGTCTAAATGTATATACTAATGTCACCAAACTGCCCAGTAAGCACTTCACTTAATGTGCATGCCTATATATTAATGCTACTCTCACTTTTGGTTAGAGAACCTTCTCTTTTCAGATGGTAGTGACCTTGGGATGACTCAGAAGGCACCATGGTGCTGAGAAAAAGTGATAGAGGAGTGTTCATATCTCTATCACACCTTCCAAGGCTCAAGCTCCATTGTGGAAGAGGTGGCAGAAAAAAATGTAAGAGCCAAAGGAAGGGTAGGACTCCTTACAACGTGCTCCTCCAGACACAAAATGGCCTGTATATCTATGACCTCACAGTGCCTGACACTATCTACTCAAGACCATCATAATAGGAGGAAAAGTTCATGACATCACAATAAAAGAGGGAATGATTGAGAGGGGGAGGGGATATGATGGAGAGTGGAGTTTCAAAGGGAAAAGTGGGGGGAGGTAAGGAAATACCATGGGATATTGTTTACAATTATGGAACTTGTCAATAAAAAACAAAAAAAATTACATCTTTATATGCGTGTATATATTTATGTGTATGTGATGTATGTTTATGTGGTGGTAAGTGTTTCTGTGTCTATACTTATCTATATTCATGTGTGTGTGTGTGTGTGTGTGTGTGTGTGTGTGTGTAAAAGTGTAAAGGCCAGGGGTTGATGTTGGTTATCTAATCTGGCTATCATATTTTTATGAGTCTGTGTCTCACTGATTTCAGAAATCACCCATTCAGCTAGATAAGCCAGCCAGCAAATTCCAAGCTCCTCCTTCCCAGCACTGGGGACTACAAGCATGGAGCACCATGCCTTGAGTTTTGTGTAGGTTCTGGGTATCTGAACTCAGGTCCCCATGCTCTCATCCAGCACTATTTGCATTGATTTATTATTATTATTTTGTGGTAGGGCCTCACTCTAGCCTAAGCTGGCCTGGTACTCACTCTGTAGTCCCAGGATGGACTCAGACTCACATTGATCCTTCTCCCTCTGCCTCTCAAGTGCTGGGATTAAGGTCATGCACCACTATGCCAAGCCATTATTTGTAATTTTTAATTACTGAGAATCATTGCATGGTATGTGGAATTCCATTGGATTTACTGTTGAAGGATTAGTCTCCATGAAACTGTTATCCACAATCTATGCTATAAACTGAATCTTTGTTGTGCCCTTCTAATTCATATGTTTAATCCCCAACCCGCATGGCAATGTCATGGCATTTAGAGATGGGGAAGAGACTTGGTTTATTTGGGGTCATAATGGGATGAGATTAATGCCTTTATAAGGAGGTAGAAACTAGTCTCCCCCCTCTCTTTTCCACCACCTTCCTCTTCTTTCCCTCTAAATTCCAAATAGCAGGTTCCAAATATAGGCCGCAACCATGAAGACACCTTGGGACCTCCTTAAGATACCATTATGCAAGTAAGAAGGATGGGGACATTAATGACCTTGAGTGAGAAGTATGAAAACCTGGAACAGACTTCTTCTTTTCCTTCTCCTTCTTTCTCTTTCTCCTTTTCTTCTTCCTCCTGCTTCTTCTCCTTCCCTTCTTCTCTTCCTTCTTTCTGTGAGACCGAGTCTCAGGAACCCCAAGCTGGCCTCAAGTTCACTATGTAGTTGAACTTCTGATCCCCCTGTCTCTATCTCCAGGTTGCTGGAGATACAGGACTGCAGGGCGATGTCTGGTTCACACAGTGCTGGAGATCAAAGCCAGGGTCTCCTGTATGCTTAGCAAGCACTCTACTACTTGAGCGTACCCCCAGCTCCAAACCTTGGCGATATGTTCCGTAAGCCTCACAGAAGTTACTATTGAAAACTGATACCTGGCCAATGTCACCTCAAGAGTGGCAGCTCTCTTGATTTCACCCCCTAAAGTGCACCCTGCAACTGCAACAGGGAGTTGGTTTCACACAAAGGCCCCGAGTCCTCGCTCCCATAAATACCCACAAGTCAGCAGAAGAAAGCTTGACATTTCCCCCCTTCATTCTGTATTTACTTTCTTTACCTGAAAACTTTGGGTCAGATTCCCGCTCAACTTTGCATGTCATTAGAGGAGTCATTTAAGGAAGTACTAAACACTAGTACTAGAAGGAGGATTACCCTTGCACTGAGCTAAACCATATTGTCATTGGTCAAGACTAAAGACATAAAGATGAGAGAAACTAAGATATATTTCACTGTCAGCTTACAGGATCCTGTTTCAGACCCTCAGAAAGGTGCCTAGAGGCCTTCAGTCATCGCACTAACGCTGCAGCCACCTTGAATTTAAGAACAGCAGAGGCTTCAAAACAGGTCACACCATGGTGAGGGCACCCTCTGAAATGAGAGAAATGACCCACTGTGAGGCAGATGAAGCCCCCTCCAGAGCAAGCACAGTCATCTCTGGGAAGCTGAATAGCTCCCTCAAATGAAGGCAGTAATGATGAGTTCTCCAGAGCCACTTAGCAGAGCCAGAACTGACATATTGATTGACCAGATCACAGTTACACTAAGACAGATTAACTATGCACACTTCTTGCTCTCATTTCTTCCTGTCCCTGTATGGTCTGGGAGTTTCTATTCATCTCTTCCAAAGACAGTCAGAGGCGTTGGTCCCTCTTCTGAATATGGTTCTATTGGTTGAATTGTTTTCCTACATTCCCTACACTGCTTTTCTATGTAGATGATGGGGTGAGTGGCCACATCTAATTTTTTGGGGACCTCCTGGAGTCAGATTTCTAGGATCCCAGGAACACATTCGGTAGGAGACCCTTTAACTTATCTCTGAGGCACATAAGCTGAACCAGGTCTTTCGTCTTAATTTTTGGTGTGTGTGTATGCATGAAGTGCGTGTGTGTGTGTGTGTGTGTGTATAAAGGTGCATGCATGCCATTGCATGAGTGTGGAAGGCAAGGGTCAACTTTCCTAGGTTAGCTCCTGCCTTACATCTCTGTTGAGACAGGATTTTTCACTGCTGCACTCACCCTTGAGCTTCCAGGAAATTCTGCTGTTTCTGGTCCCATCCTCTGCTCAGAGTGCGGGGCTGGTGGAATCTCACCAGAGCTGGGACTTACTTCTACATGGGGTCTGGGAATCCAAACCTGAATGCTCAAGCTAGCGCAGCAAGCATTTTACCTGCTGAGCTATCTCCCTAGTCTCAGGATGGCTTTCATTTGCTTCATCCGATGTTGGGAGTATAACTATGTGTGAGAATCTATTGTGTGAGTAAAACAGCCATGCGGGCAAAATAATAGACTAGACTATGTGGTGACTTAAATTATTTGGTAAAGAGGAACACTGGGACTGCAGAGCAAGGACAGCGGGAGTGGAGTGAGGTCACATTACTAAAGGTATGTGTACATGTTGGGCCTTTAATTCTAGTACTTTCTCATTAGCAGAAACTTGAAAGGATGAGGAAATAGTCCTTGGAGTAGGACCACAAGGTGCCAACCAGAGGTATCTATTATCCATTTGGAAGGAAGGCTTTATAACAGAGAATTTTGCTTAGTTACTTATTTACTTTTGCCTTTCTTTTCTTTCTTTCTCTCCTTCCTTCCTTTTCCTTCCTTATATTTTCTTTAGCACTGGGGATTGAACCCTAGTTCTTTCACATGCTAGAGAGGCAATCTAGCATTGAGCTGCATTTCTAGTTTTCCTTTCACTTTTGTTATTAAATATTGAGACAAGTTCTCACTAAATTCTTTAGCTGGACTCGAATTCACTCTGTAGCTCAGACAAGCCTTGAAATTGTGGTCCTTCTGCCTCAGCCTTCTGAGTAGCTTGAGTGACAGGCCTGTACCACCAGCTGCCAGGACTAGCTTTATTTTGATTCTTAACAGTAAACAGGATTTGTCACAATGGCAGCCTATCAAAAAAATTGAGAATGAATTGAAAATCCTACTTGAGTTTAGTTTCTAAAAATATTTTTATTTATTTGTGGGAAGCGAGAGGAGAGAGAGGGGAGAGAAAATGAGCCAGTGTCATGGGGTGTCGGGGAGTGTAGGATTCTTGCTTTTGCAAACAGACCCCAAATGCATGCACATTTCTGTGTATCTGGCTTTATGTGGGTAGTGGGGAATTGAACCTGTGCCAACCCAGGCAGACAGGTTTTGCCCAACTACTGAGTCATTGCCACAGGCTGAGTTTAGTTCTTACTATATGGCAATCGATTTTAATTTAGGAGTTTGAGAAAATATTTAAGCTAAATTTTAATTCACATCTATCTACTTCATGTACTAAATTCACTGTCTCTGTGTCACACACACATATACATACCCACATTGGATATTTTAAAATATTTTTATTTATTTATTTATTTATTTATTTATTTATTTATTTGTAACAGAGAGAGGGAGAAAGAGAGAAAGAGAGAGAGAAAGAGAATGGGCACTCTAGGGCCTTTAGCCACTGCAAACAAACTCCAGATGCTTGCACTACCATGTCTATCTGGCTTATATGGAGAATCGAGCCTGGGTCCTTAGACTTCGCAGGCAAGCACCTTAACCACTAAGCCATCTCTCCAGCCACACATATTGGATTTTATTTATGCATAAAAAATAGCAAATATGGTGCAATGGCTCACTGGCTAAAGGCATTTGCTTTTAAAGCCTGCCAGCCTGGGTTCAATTCCCCAGTACCTCATATAAAGCCAGATACATATTATTTAGACAATTTGAAGTAGTTTATGAAATTTGTTCTTCTCATTCTACATTTTTTTCTCAGTTCCTTGCAGTCTGATGAGCAGACTTTTTATCATGTAGGTTTACCTAAGACTTTTGTGGTGGTTTTACTGTGAAAATATCCCCCATAGGCTCAAGTGGTTTGAATATCTAATCCTCAGTTGCCACTGCTATTTAGGACGGTTGTAGACCTTTCAGAAGGTTGACCGTTGCTGGAGGAAATGAGGCACTGGGGGAGAGATTTGAGACTTCTCCTTTTTTTCTTTTTTCCGAGGTAGGGTGTCACTCTAGCCAGGCTGACCTGGAATTCACTCTGTATTCTCAGGGTGCCCTCTCTGTCTACTTCCTCCCTGCTGCTGTGAGGCTACCTGTCTGCACCCGTTGTGTCTTCACACCATGATGGATGTAACCTTGAAACTATAAGCTTAAATAAACCATTTTCTTCCCTAACTGGCTTCTGGTTGGGTATTTTATCCCAGCAAGAAGGAAATAACTGATATGACGATTGAAAATTTTTCTTCTGATAGTGCTAATGCCAAAGCATCTTAAACAGAATTTTAAGCATTAAGTAAACCCAACTTCCCTTGAATCAAATGTCCCCCGTACACTCATGTGCTCTGAATCATGGTTCCCAGCAGATGGCAGTTTGAGAGGTGGAGCCCTGCTGTAGCATGTGTGTTATTGGGAGTGGGTGTAAGGTGTTATAGCCAGCGACCCTTTGCTAGAGATTGGCTCGCTCTCCTGCTGCTGTTATCTACCTGCTGTGGCAGAGGTGATGCTCAGCCTCTGCTCATGCCATGCTTTCTCAGCTGTCATGAAGCTTCCCCTCGAGACTATAAACCAACATAAAGCCTTCTATCCCATCAGTAGCACCAACCCGTGTTTTATATCACGAATGAGAAAGTAACTACAGCAATGGGATATCTTAGGAGCCCTAAGTCTAAACACAACTTTTATTTGTTTTAGATAAACATTATCCACATAGATATTTTAAATAATTTTTTGCACACACACAATTTCAGTGTGTGGAATTTTTCCACAGTGACATCACACCTATAATATGAAACATTGGTTTCATAGTTTGGAGCATTCTGAATTTTGGGTTTTCAGATCTAGGATATTTAAACTGTATTATCCCCATTTTTTCAGATATAAAAACTGAGCTTTAGTGTGGCAGAATGGATAGGGTAAGGTTCTATAATGTGTGTTATCATTCAACTAGAAATTGAGCAGCAAGCTGTTCTGTTAGGTTTTCAGCCAGACACACAAGATGCATTACCTTGACCTTTGAGGGTGAATGTGTGTGTGTAGTTTTGTATACATGTGGGTGGATGTGCGTATGCAGGTACAAGTGTATGTATGGAGGCCAGAGGTTGACATTGAGTGTCTTCCTCAGTGGCTCGCTCCACTTTTTCCTTTTATTATTTTTTTTTCTTGAGATGTTTCTCACTGTACTCAGGACTCATTTATTCAGCTAGACTAGCGACTCAGTCATCTTACCTCTGGGGTCCTTTTGCCTGTGCATCATCCCCGGTCCCCCAGTGCTGGGATTGCAGAAGTGTGGTGCCATGCCTGGTTTTCATGGGAGTGCCTGAGATCTGAACTCAGGTTCCCTTGCATACATTGCCCCACCCTTACCACTGAGCCCTTTCCTCAGCCTCTGCACTTAGGTTTAAGACTACATTTGACCTGAGACGTCAAAGTGGTACATAAGATTCCAGAGACTCAAGCTGTGTGTTTTTTTTTTTTTTTTAAGCCCTATCCCCACCAAGCAGTCCATAATACACCTCAGTTGTTACGACCCCTGCAGAGATCTGGGTTGCATTACACTGGATTTGAAGTGCTTTTGGGGTTTCAATGAAGCCTCTTCACCCCTACCTCAGCTATAATTTTCAGCCACAGTACAATTTTTTCTTTATTTCCCTCAATTTCTTTCCTGATTACATTTAGAAGTTTCTCAGTAGAACAACACTTTTCCAGTGGAGAGCCATGACAAGGAGTTGGAAACAAAACCATGCATATCCACTGAGCTAGGGAACTCAAGGCTCTTCCACCTGCCCCTCCTCTCCGCAGGTGGTAGTGCCAAGATGCCCTGGGGCACAACCTCCACCCAAAAGGTACCAGGTTGTAGAAAAGTCTCTGGAATAACAGTTCTCCCAGCAACAATAGAAATAGATTTTATTGCCCCCCAAACACTGTGTATGTAAAGCATTGTGTTAAGGACTTTATGAATTGTAACATTTTGTTCTCTTTATAGCCTGGGGAGTTTGTGCATACATTCATTTATTCTGTTTTGCCACAGGGGGAAAGATGGGTCTGAGATGGGAGTGGCATCTCAAAGTCCACCCATGGGTATAAGGAGCATTCGGGATTTGGTCCTTGATCACTGGTACTTGTGTTAGTCAAGGTTCTCAAGGGGAAAAAGACCTTTAGAGTGCAAATACATGATGAAGGGGATCTATTATCTTCGCTTACGTGGTATGGTGGTCCACCTATTGCTGTCTGCACCCTGGAGTGGTGGAGAACTCAGTAACTGCTCAGATCCAATCTGAGCTGAAGGCCTGGAGGATTCCTGGAGAGCCATTGGTCTTCAGTACACATTGGAAGTCTGAAGGAACTGGGTACTGATGCCAGTGGAGATTGGCAGCAACAGGATAAGCACACTCACCAGCAAGGGGCAAGGCCAGTAGATGAAAAGTGCTGCTGTTTCCTGGGACATCCTTATCTACACACTGCTGCAGGAAGGCCTTTACACCTGGGTGGGGGAGGTCTGAGGCTCACCTCCGGTAACCCTTCTGGTAGTTGACTCCTGATTCAATTAAGCTGATAATGCAAATTAACCATCACCTACTCAAATAACAAACCCAGTTATCGCCTACTGTCTATTATGTAAGCAACAGATTCTTGTAACAGGCTCTTACTGGGGCAACTACATAGCACTGGAGTGCTTCAAGAGCCTCTCACTCATCCACTGATGGCATTCAGGTTTACACACAGAAACAGAACGGTGGAATGCAAGGGCCTGAGGTGGGCCATCCTGGGATCCGCACCCTACAAACATCTTTAGGGAGCTCTAAATACTGCTTGCCTTAAAATGGAAGGAAGAGACAAAATTGAAGAAGGGTAAGAAAAACTTGTTTTCCTTGTGTGACTTCTTGGCCCACACTGTCTCCCTGGGGAACTCCCTGGAGCCATGGTGGCCTGTTTCTATCCTAGTATACAAGGGTGCCAAGTAAGGCCTTATTTTTTTTCTTATTTTTCCAGTTATTCATAATGTCACTTGGGCAGAACTTTTGGGAAGTGCTCTCCATATACAAAAGCGCTCTGATGGTGTATTTTTACGGAAGTGCCAGTGGACATATGTTCTCACGTTGAAACTGCCTCCTGGTACATTTTTATAAGAATGAATGGATGGGCATGACATAGAGCTGTATAAATAAATAAATGATGTTTTTCTTTCTCTTTTTACTTGCACATGTGGTATGTATACATGTATTTTTGCACATCATGTGTATGTGTGTGGACATGCTTGTGTGTGTAGGTATGGATGCATGTGTGCATGGAGGCCAAAGGGCAACCTCAGGTGTTGGTCCTCAAGAATGCCTTTCACCTCTTTTGGCACAGGGTCTCATGAATATTTTGAGCTCACTGATTAGGCTACAGGGGCTAGCCAATGATATCCAGAGATCCACCTGTCTCTGCTGGGATCACAGGTGCACACTAACACACACAGCATTTTTACATGTGTACTGGGAATCAAACTCAAGTCC
Organism: Dipus sagitta; assembly: GCA_036346955.1. Taxonomy (NCBI): domain Eukaryota; kingdom Metazoa; phylum Chordata; class Mammalia; order Rodentia; family Dipodidae; genus Dipus; species Dipus sagitta. Next base: position 107,298,996 of record CM070781.1, on the reverse strand, counting down.
TCATGCTTACGATGGAAACAACTGACCCCCAGAGCCATCTCTGCAGCTCATAAATAGTGTTTTCAGTCTCAGGAAAAAAAAAGGTTATTCTCACTATAGTCTGGCAAATCCTTTTGCACTTCATTGTTGGAGAAAACGTGGGTGGCTGAACATTTCCACAACTCCCCAGGGAGGTATTGGAATTTAATATCTCTTTTATCCAACTCCAAAATGTCTACCTTGAACTTCTTGGATCCCAGCTGAACTTGGCTTATATCAATCTAGCAGGTCTTTATAAAGATCAATTCCAGGCAAATGTGTTATTATTTGCATATAAATGTTTATGTAAAACAGAGGCAACCATCGTTCCAAGATGTCGTATTAGCAAATGGCTTTGTGGAGTTTTTAGATTGCAGTGTAGAAGTGCTCCAGTCTTCGATGGCGGTGTGGTCAGAGTCTATAAAGAGCTTCCGCGGGGACATTCCAGGAAGAACACGTCTTCCTTATGAAGGCTTTTATGCGTGGGATGCAGTTCAATGCTACACAGTAGAACTTTGCAGAGATTACCTAATTCAGAGAGGCAGGCAATGCATTGGAAGATTCATGGACACCCTGACACCTACCTGGGAATTTAGATATTAACAAGCATGGATTGGGATAACTGGTAGATCTTGAGCTTCAGAGGACTGAGGGGATGTGATAAAATGCATCCCCGGTAGAAATGTGGGGAATGCATGAAAAATATGGTAGATAGAGAGAGGAGAGGGGAGAAAAAAGAAAGAGACATATTCAATTGACCAATGGTACTTCCTTCTTGTTTCTCTCTTTTTCCTTCTCCTAACCTCTTCGCTCCATCTCCTCTGTTCTCCTTTCCTCCCCTCTCCTCCCATCTTCCCCCTTCCTCTCCTCTTCTCCATTCTCTTCTTTTTTGGTGTTTTTCTTTTCATTCTTGCAACAGAGTCTTGGCCTTGAAGTCACTATGGAGGTATAGACACAGATGGCCTTGAACTCCATATTCTCCTGCCTCTACTTCTGGAGTGCTGGGACCGCAGGTGCACAACATTGTGCCCCACTGAGCACTTCTTTGTGTGCACTCATTATCTCACTGACTGTCTCAACTAGATGAAGTAATGATCACCCCTGTATTCTGATGAGAAAGCTCAGGTTCAGATGTAAAGTTTAGGGCTATGTGGCGCATACATGCACTTGGGATTAAAAACCTGCTGTTATGTCTCCAAATCCCATAGTTGGGTGTGTGCACTTTAGTATCTTTTTGTTGGTACATAACAGATTAGTTTTCTAGTTCCTGAGACAAAAATATCTATAAACTTAAAGGAAGCGACGATTATGTTGGCTGTTAGTTGTGGGGAACATCTGTCCAATATGGCAGAGAACGCAGTGTGGGTGGAGTGGGTTGTAGGAAGCTTGAAGCTGGTCACATTTGAGCAGAGAGTGAGCGAGCTCAGAACCAAAGCAGAGCAAGGTTGTAAATCTTAAAGACCCATGCCTAGTGACCTACATCCACCAGCCAGACCCTACTTTCCCAAAGGTTCTACAGCCTCTCCAAATATGCCGCCAACTGGGGATCAAGTGTTTCAACACATGAGTCGCTGTTTTTTTTCTTTCTTTTTTTTGGTCGGGTTGGGGAGATTTCAGATTCAAACCATAGCAGCTAATTAACATAAAATTAATGGCAAAATGTTCAACTCAATGTTATGACCTCTTTTTATACCACTAGCACCATTTATTTTCCCATGAAGATATTGTCCTTGGGCTGGGGAGAAGGTTCTGTGCAAGCAGGAGGCCCTGAGAGAGCCCGAGACCTCTCACATTTGATTCTGCCACACTCCTTTCTGTAACTCCAGTCCTACAGGCACAGTGGAGACTGGAAAACTGCTGGGGCTCACTCACCAAAAAATGGAGAAAATGACAGCTCTGGGTTGAGTGAGAGACTCTGTCTCAAAGAATTACGTGGATGAGCGAAAAGAAGACATCTGGCCTTCGCATGCACATAGGGCAGACACTACACAGGCATGACATCACACACACACACACACACACACACACACACACACACCGATGTTGCACCTATCCAATGCCCAGAGAGTTTTCTGGTGCCCTTTGTGACCTTTCCCTTGATTCACGGGCATCGCCATGTTGCTTTCCGTCCCCATACTCAACCTCACATCCTGGCTGCTTTTCCCACGTGCAGTTACATGTTGTTTTTGCACTGACAACAAGCACGTGGGCCATACAGCGGAGCACAGTGCACTCCGGCTGCTTGGCACAACCCTGAGGTACAAGCAGGTCCTTGTGTGACACCTAGGTCCTGTGCTGCCCCTGCCCATCGCTGCTCCTGCTGGTTTGGGGATCCCCCAGGAGCAAGCAGAGCAAGCTTGCTGGGCAGAGAGGAGCTGGCTATTTGGAGGATGCTTTTGTGGAACTCACATGATGTGCAGTACATAGTTTGCCATGAATAATTTACCTCTATATCCAGAAGAGATTAAAATACAGCTGAACAACATGCCCATGATGTGTCACCCTGTCCCCATTGTACCACCCCCTTTATTTCTGACTGCGATTCCTCCACCAGCAAGCCATTCCTGGATGTAGTGAATCTATGCAGTTTGCCATTGGACTGGGTCCTGATTTAAACTTTTATTTTTAATATTAAAAAGATGAGTGTTACTTTCATATCTCCGAGAAGCAATGAGTAAACAAATAAAAAATTCATTAGAGACAGGCTGCTATCGCTGAGATGAAAGTTGATGTTAGAACTTGGCTTTCAAAAGCTTAAATTCCAGTCAGTGGGTCATTAGCTCAGCAGGCAGCCAAACTCGAAAAGACCCTTTTCAGGATGGGTAATGTCTATGCCTGTGTTCTTTCAAAGTTTTAAAAACTAGCTTAGCACCATCCCAATGGGGGGAAGACTTAGTCTTAACAGCCAGCTATAGTCATGGTTATGTTGAGAAAATTAAATTTCAACTAAGTGTTGGAGTCCTACTTAGGGGTGTTTCTTCCTCAATTTTATCAGCTTATCTTGCATCACTGAGGACAGGGTTTGGAGGGGGTTGTTTGAAGAAACCTGAAAGGGTTACAGCCTTCTTTGCTCACAGCAGGGATGTATTCAGTGTGGGAATGCTAACAAGCCCCAGGGCTGGAATGCCAGGCCATGGTTGAATGTGCACACACCTACCTGCCTGGAGATCCAAGTTATAAGTTTTAATAAAACACCTGAGTCTATGGGGGACATACATTCAAACTACCACAACCACAATGCCTGGTTTATGCACTGCTGGGAGCTTGGGATAGAACCCAGGGCTTTGAACATGCTAGGCAAAGAGTATATCAACTGAGCTACATTGCCAGCCCTATTTTTAAAAAATGCTGGGCAAATAATAGTGTTGTGCAGCTCAATGTGATATTTTGATATATGTCTATTATGGAATAAGGTTTGATTGATTAGCACATCCCTCATGCCAAGTACTTCTCACTTCTATACACTGAGACATAGAAAACACAGTGTTTCGGTAATTTTGGAATATACACTACCTCACGGTTAACTTTAGTCACTATTCTATGTACCCATAGGTCATATTACCTCATTTCTCCTGTCTGATACATCACCCACATTCCCCTTTCCTGCCCTCCCTGTCCCCCAATCTCATTTGCCAGAGCCCACTATTCCATTCTCTACTATGAATTCAAATTTTTAGACTTCAGTTCACATGAGTGAGAGTGTGTGTCATTTGTCTTTTGATGCCTTGCTCATTGCACATAACATCAGAGGGGAAAAAAAACACAAATGGGTAGAAAATATTTGCAAATCACATAAATGATAGGGAGCTCACTTCCAAAATATGACAACTCAAATTGTTTCATAACAACAAAATATTTTTTTAATGGGCAAAAGAGGGCTGGAGAGATGGCTTAGTGGTCAAGGTGCTTGTGTGCAAAGCTGAAGGACCCAGGTTCAATTCTCCAAGCCAGTTGCACCAGGTGGCACGTGCATCTGGAGCTCATTTGCAGCAGCTGGAGGCCTTGGTGCACCCATTCTCTTTCTCTCTCTCTCTCTCAAATATATAAATAAAATATTTAAAAAAGTAATGGAAGAGAAAGAAGAGGGAGAGAGAGAAATTATGTGTAAAAAAGGCTCAATATCAATAACCACCAGGGAAATTCAAATTCAAAGCATAATGACATAATAATATATCACGTCATATTTACTGGAATGACTACACCAGTATTGGTGGGAATAATAACAACAATGACAAGAATCCTTGTCCAGTAGTGTTGAGAATGAAATGTAGTGAAGTCACTTTAAAAAACAACATTAAGTTTCTCCAAACAGTAAAAGTGAATTACCTCATTGACTAGCTTTCCTGTTTCTAGGAATATATCCAAGGAAATTGAAATTATCATATCAACAAAGTGGCTGTGCTTCTATGTTCATCACAGCAGTATTCAGAGTAACTAAATGAGAAATCAAGTCAGTGTCTGGGGATGGATGAATGGATAAACAACCTGTGGTACGTATATTCAGAGTGGAATACTACTTGGCCTTTGAACAGAATGTAATTATGTCACGTGCCATGGCATGGATAAGTCCGCCCTCTTTACACTGCCCTGTAAATCAGTCTGGTGCTATAAAGAACTTTCAAATAAAAAAAAACTTGGGGAAGCTACGGTACTAAAAATTAAAGGATAGAGTGTGATTTTCCTGTTATGGTCAATGTTTACCTCCTCCACTACTCAGACAAAAGACTTTCCATATAATTTTATAATAGTGCCATTTCCTTCAGCTATGGAGACAGAAACCTAAATCGAAGGAGCTCAACTACAGCAGAAACAAAATGTGGGAGGTGTCAATCCCAGATTCTAGAGAGGCTGAGGCAGGATGACGTCAAGTTCGAGGTCTGCGGGGAATACAGAGCAACTTCAGAGCTGGTATGAACAACTTCCTGAGACTCTGTCTCCAGATAAAAACGTAAAAAGAGGCATAAGGGATGGAGCTGAGCAGTAGAACACTTACCTAGCACGTGCAAGGCTCAGGGTTCAAACTCCAGAGGAGATTCATTGGGCTCAGAGTTTAGACTAGCCCAATTCTACCAGCATACAATGCTTTCACACTTGTCGCTCCTCATCACTTAGGTTTTTAATACTACTTATTTGATTCTTCCTTCCAACCAGCTCCCTTCCTTTGTTAGGGAATGCCTTGAACTTATCCCATAATGAAGAAAAATCCATATCTTCTTTCTTCAGGGAACAAGGACCAAAGACATAGCATATACCAGGGGAGGATTCTGATTGGTTCTCCTTGGACCAATCACTGTGCCTCTTAGGAAAAGTGCACTTGTGTCAATGTCACAGAGGTTTCCCTTGTTATCATATAAGAGATGCTCCTACATGTGTATTTTTGGTGCAGGTTTTTGAAAAGAAGAAAATGGGTGTATAGGTAGATGAACCCTAGATGTCACTGGGAGCAGATCCTAGAGTCCAGCCATAAGGTGTCACTGAGGGTGGGTATGAATTCCAGGAAAAAAAAAGGCATGCAGATATGAGCTCTGGGAGTCTGCTTTGCTGCCAGATTGTGTTTGCTACTTTTGTTTGTTTCTGGCTGTTTGATTTTCTCTCTGCTTGGATTATGGAAGCAGCTTCTTCCACCGTTGATGGGATTTTCCCTTGGATCTATAAGCTTGAAATGTATTCCTTCCTCCCATATACTGTGTTCAGTTTTGATATTCATCCCAGCAATGTGGAAACTGACTACAACAGTGGTGCACACCTGAAATCCCAGTGCTCAGGAGCCTGAGGCAGAAAGATCAGGAGTTTGAGGTCATCTTTGGCTACATAGTGAGTCTGAGGCTAGCCTGGGCTAATGAGACTTGCTCTCAAATTAAGTAAAAAAAATAAGCTGTAAAATTTAAAAAGCATAGACACTGCAACCCTTTAGACTTGGGCCCAGTCCTGGATTAAGCATTAAGATTACACTGTGTATGGACACATCATGTGTTGGTATCATCAGTTCCTTCCTCCATGCTTCCATTCTGCTGAGAGCCCTCCTCTGTGAGGTTGCTGGTATTCCCAATGAGATTGTTAACCAAACATGTAGATGGTATTTTCTTCTCAAGCCTCAGTTTCTTCCAGTGTCAAATGAAGAGGAGCTAGAATAAACTCCTAGAGTCTGGCTGTTCAGGCATGCCCAGCCCTGCAAAAGCAGAAGCCCTAAGTGTGAAATCCCAGGCACAGATATTGTGAGAAAGCGTGTCACGTGGTTCTAGTGTGCAGCTGGGTTTTCAAGCCTCTTTCTTACCCAGACAAGGGCAACACATCCCATCTCAAACTTCAGCTGAATGCAGAACACCTGGAGTCAATAAACTTTCCATCAAGACTGGAAACCCGCCCCTCACAGCTCTCCTGGATCCGCAGACCACAGTTGGAGGGGAAGAAAATAAAAACCCTGCCTTGGGCTCCCTTTCATCTCTGATATGAGAAACTGCTGGGTAAGGTATTCAGTGGGCAGTATCGATCCAGAATAGAATCTTCATTTAAGCAAGAGAAAGTCCAAGGGTTGAATTTTTTAGCAAAGTTAAAAAAGAAATTAGGGAAAAAGGGTAAGTGAGCTGGATGTTGTTCAGGCAAAAACATGAGGAAGAGAAGGGGGCACTATCCTTTGCATCTAGAATGTTCCTCTAAATCCCATATCTGGGTGGCTTGGCCCCATGCTATGCCGGGAGGTGGTGGGGAAATTTTAGGAGGTGGGGCCCAGAAGGAAGAGGTCACTGAGGGCGTGTCCTTGCCTGTTTTGAACTTTTGCCTCTCAGAAGCCAAGAGGTGAGCTGTTTTGTTCCAACAAGCTCCTCCTATGTCCCACTGTGATGACATGACTCACCACTGCAGGCTGAATCTACAGCAACTGTAAATCCACACATTTCCCCTCGTCACCTCATTCGCGTGGGGAGCTGTAAGACTAATGGCAAGCTGCCTAGGGCAGGGAGGGGAGGGGGCTGGAGGGATGTGGGAGTGCGGCAAGCGGAGGGGCCAGGCTGTGGATTCGTGATGTTCCCTCACCTGATACAAGTCAGAGCAAAGAAAGCCTGTGAGAAGGGCACCCAAGGCTTTGGAGGTGGGGAAATTTTTCCAACAGTGCTCAGATGTGCAGTTTAGAGTAACTTCATGTGGAAGAGGACAGATGGAGCGTTGGAAACTAGGGGTTCATAAATTGAACAGTCTAAAATCCGGGCATTTATTGACCTTAGTGGAGGTTATGTAGTAGACCCACTTAACAGTCGGTGTCTCACCTGTTGCTGCTGTCCACCCAGCTGTCTGGCAGGAGCTGAGCATTGGGAGGTGCTTGGGTGAATCCTCCTGGACTGTGAAGGTTGGCTGGTGACCACAAGTGACCAGAGCTGTGTGTTTAGCTTGCTTGTTCAATGCCTACATTTATGCCCCTGAGCTGTGTTTGACTGTGAAACCGGAAGTCAATATATTTTATGATTTTCTTTCATAGAAAGTGCTTTGAAAGGGAAACATTTCCTTGGTTGCATCCCTGAATTATTCTGATATAATCATGTAAAAATAATATATATCATGTTATAGTATACATAACATGTACTGTATATGATGTATTTAAATTGTATTTATATCATAAAAAACAAAATCTGTGAGAAAATGGGAGAACAAAAAGATCCTCAAAATATTAACGAAAATCTCAGTCCTGTATTGATTAAGACATTCCAGACATTGGAGATCATGGTGGAGAGCGTCTTCAGTGACCCCACTTTCCCTGATTTCAGGTCTTTCCACCCTTGTACAATCTTCACATGTGCGGACTGATCCTGTGAATACAACGGGAGTGCTAGGATGCTGGTCATGAACTTCTGTCTTTCCATCTTGGTCGTATCCTCCTGGCTGTGTGTGCCTGTTGTTTTCAGTGAAGCTAGTTTGAACTTCCTGGTGATGGGTGTTACTGTGGCGTGAGGAGTGTCGCAGGCACAGCTGTGATTTGGGCATAATTGTTCATGTGATGCTGGGTACTTAATACAGGAAGGTACTGCAGCATCTGCAAGGGTGAGAAAGTCCTGAGACCAGTGACAGTTCAATGCGGCATGTGGAGACGTCCAAGGCTTTCCTGTTGAAAAATTCCAAGCTCTTAACCTGGCTCTTCAAGCTTCTAAGTAGCCTTTAGCCTTGTTTTTTTTTTTTTTTTTTTTTTTTTGTTATCCAGAAAACAGGTAAAGTTTTGTCTACCTTGAAAGGTCATAGTTAGATATAAACAAGGTTATCATCAAAAACGTGTGATGCTTTTGTGTTGATGTAAACAGTAGGTATTCAGGGCGCACTGGGCAGGATGCTGAGGTCCCCACATCTTGGTGGAGAATTTGTATTGGTCTGCTCTTGAGTGTGGGATGAGTCTTGCCTGACATGGCATTCCCTTGATGTCAGCAGGCAGGTAGTCAGCAATTAGTTGACAGTGTATTGATGCAAGGAGTGAGTTTCCTGGGGTGGTATGACCCTATCAGAGAAGGGACTACTTTCAGGAGGTGTCCCTGCTAGTGTTGGGGGGAGACGGGCATCCCCCACTGTCAGTGTTCCTTGCAGGCCCCGCAGAGAGGAAGTGTGGGCAGGTGTTAGCAGCTGAGAGACGTCACTTGTGACCAGCTAGCACAAACATAGGGACCCCAGTCTTAGTTCCCTGAGAAATCATCTTTGTAAACAACCTTAATGAACTTGGAAGATTGTCCTTGGGCTTTACCAAGAATCTGCCGTGGCCAACGCCTTCATCTCAGCTGGCATGGTTCTATGCCTTCAGCTCAGCTAACCCACACTGGGAAATGGTAAGGTCAGAAATATGGGTGCGAGCTTTCTAAATGTATTTTATTTATTTATTTTAAATATTTTTTATTTATTTGCAAGCAGGGACACATGAGAGAGAGAGAGAAAAAAAGAGAGATAGACTGGGTGCACCAGGGCCTCTTGCTGCTGCAAATCAATTCCAGACCCATGTGTGATGTTATGCATCTGGCTTTACTTGGGAATAAACCCAAACTGTCAGGCTTTGCAAGCAAGTGCCTTTAAGTGCTGAGTATCTCTCTAGTCCTGGAAATACATTTTAAATAGTTTGTCAACCATAGACATTAACTCACGGGTGGGATGCTCAGTGGCATGTCAGGTGCAGTTGTCTCTGTGTGGAATGTGTGTGTGTGTGTGTGCATGTGTATATGTGTATATATGCACGTGGAAGCCATAGTCAGGTGTCTTCCTCAATTGCTGAGGCAGTCTCTCACTGGAACTCAGAGCTGGCCTACTGGGGATCCAAATTCTGGCCCTCACATGTGTGTGACAAATGTGACTAATCCACTGAGCCATCTCTTCAGACTTCTTGTGTTTCATTTGACCTTGATTTTTGTCCTGTCTTCTTCTGTCTGGGACAGGGTGGAGCACTGAGGCTCTGTGGTGGGATAAGTAAGGAGCAGAAAACCTGCTGGCTGTGGGACAAGTGTGGCTGGAGATAGGATGCTGTTACTTATCTGCCCATCTCACATTGCTCTCCTCAAAGTCCTGGTCCAATGCCTTGGGGATTTTGAATATTCTACCTTGGTCAAAGCAATCCCCCACGGACAATCTTTCAATGTGTGCTATGTGGGCACTCACGAATCTGAGCACAGATGGTCAAAAGTCACATCGACCAGACATCAGCTTCTCTTTCTTCCTCCTCCTCTGCTTTCTCTTTCTCCTCCGTCTCCCCCACCTCCTTTTGTGTGTGTGTTTTGGTTCTTTTGAAGCTGAGTATCACTCTAGGCCAGGCTACCTTGGAACTCACTCTTGTAAACAAGAGTCTCAAGTACTTCTGGATCCTTACCTCACCTGCTGAGTGCCTTACCATGCCTGGCTTCCATGTCAGCCTTCTGAGAGGACAGCTGCTGTAAGGTCGGCCAGCTTTTGCCTTTCTCAGAATACCAGGCCAGAAGACAAGGGAATCTCGCCCCAGCCTCAGCTGTAGGACTCTGCAGGCAAATGCAGTGGGATGTTGCATCTCCTGAAAGGTGAGCCTGAAAGATGGGAGACTCACTCCTGAGAGGGTTTATGCAAAGACCTTCTGGGACTAAGGAGGCCAGTTGCACTAGTGATCTGAAACTGTGTTGTATTATATGGAGGCCCTGAGCCAAAAACTGGGGGAAAGGTTGAGCACCTTGGAGTTCAAGCTGGCTGTCAATAAAGAGCGTGTGGGATGAACATTACCATGTCTTTAGAAGCAGCTGTTACAAGTAGGAAATTTGCATCCATGTCCCCAACTTTCTAACTTTTTTGTGGGACCAATTTTATAAAATGCCCCAATTTCAAACATTGAAAGGTAGTTCCTGTCTTTTGTGACAGTCAACACATTTTCAACAACAGAGTAGGGGACAGACTTAGTCCCCAAAGACAGCCAAGCTTACAGCATCAAGTACTTCCAGTGCCCTATATCCAGTCTAGGCATCTTTGTAAAGGACGCTGGGCACATGGAGAATATTTGGGGCTGGGGCCATGGCTCAGTAGTGAAATGGTTGCCTACCACACATGGCCCAGCACTGCAAATATAATAAAAATGTGTTTCCACGGTGGCTTTGGCCTCAGGGGATTTAGAGCTTGGAAATGGGGTCCTGAACAAGACAACAGGGCCTGTTAGGAAGTGTAGGAGTGAGATGTCCCCTCTTCCCTTGCCCTTCTCATGAAATCCATGATGATTGGCTGAGGACTCAGAACATGGCTGGCACGTCAGAACTTACCAGATATTCACACAACTCCTTCCTCCTCACTCAGTTCGCTTTGCCAGGTTACTTGTTTTCTGTGACATATGGGATCTATATTTTCTTCTTTTGTGTGTACGGTGTGCACACATGTGTGTATGCAGGTGCTTGTATTTGTGAGGGCATGAATTTGCATGTAGGTTCACAGGCATGAGGGTGTATACATGTGTGTGCAGGGCAGAGGTCAACCTTGGGTGTCTTCATCAGAAATATTGACCATTTTTTTCTTTAAATTTTATTTATTTATTTTCAAGTAGCGAGAAAGAGAGAGGGAGAGCTAGAAGAGAGACAGAGAGAAAGAGCGAATGTGCACTTCAGGGCCTCCTGCCACTGCAAATGAACTCCAGATGCATGTGCCCCTTGTATATCTGACTTATGTGGGTCCTGGGGAATGGAACCTGGGTCCTTTGGCTTCATAAGCAAATGCCTTAACTGCTAAGCCATTTCTCCAGCCCTCCAATTCTTTTTAATATTTATTTATTTACAAGCATGGGGAGAGAAGAGAGAGAGAGAGAGAGGAATGAACAAGATGGGTAATGGTTGTACAAGGGCCTCTTTGCACATCAAATGAACTGTAGATGCATGTGCCACTGGATTTATGTGGGTCATCAACTGGGATGTTGAACAGAGGCCATCAAGCTTTGCAAGCAAGTGCCTTTAACCACTGAGTTATCTCTCCAACCTTTTTTAGAGACAACTTCTTGCATTGACCTGGAACTCATTTAGTAGGCTAGAGTGGATGGCCAGTGAGTTCCAGGAATCCTCTTGTCCCCAACTCCCCAGCACTGGTACTACCACACCACCACCCTTAGCATGGGTGCCTGAGATCAGATCCAGGTTCTCATGCTTGCGAGGCCAGCACTTAACCCATTGAGCCTCTCCCTAGCCCAGAGTCTGCATTCCCTATCCCTAAATCTGTGTTCACGAGACAAAGGTCTTGGTAATTATAAGCAGATTTTGTCATTGGATGATGTTGATGATGATGAAGCATTGTTTAGTTTTATTATAAATTCCCCCCAAACAAGAAGGAAATAGAAATTTTGGCATAAAACATACCTGAAGGCTCCTGAAGGGGCAAGGAGAGCAGAGAGGTGGATTCTGATGGTGGTTACGCAGATCCAGAGTACTTGGTTTGTATACCTTGAGCCACATTTTGAAATAAGGGAAATTATAGTTCTTCCCATCTTTCCCAAAGGCGAAGTGGATTGGGTGCATGCAGTTAGGTACCTTGGCTAAGAATGCACTTGAGGCATAGTGCTTTGAAGGCAAGGTGTTTCCTGTTCTCTCTCTCTCTCTCTCTCTGTGTGTGTACTATGCATGGTATGTGGCATATGCATGTGTGAGCGTGCAGACGTGAGCACCCGGAATGCACTCACGTGCAGATCCGAGAACACTAGGCACGCTTCTTCTTTCATTCTTCCGTGTGTTTCCTTGAGATGGGGGTCTGTCTCTGAACCGGGCGGTGCTGTCTGTGTAAGCTCTGACCCCTCTGCAGTCTCAGGTCCCCACAGGAATGGGGTGGTCAATGTGGGGCCACACAGAGCTGGTCACATGTGTCCTGGGGAGTTGAACTCATGGTGAGCCAAGGACTGTTGGGCACTTCTGCTTGCACAGCAAACGTTCCTTTTCCCTCTGAACCATCTTCTCAACCCTGAGAATTAGTGATAGTTATGCCTTTGGGGACCTTGTGTGTCTTTGTGGCTATGCAGATCCAAAGCAGAGTGTCAGGACCATTTCCTGGGTGACTGTTGTCACTGGGGATGAGGTAGCTCTTGGTGGGCTCCTATTGTAGGTGGAAAGGCTGTTGTTGAGGTGGCTGTTGTTGTGAAGGCCTTTCTGATGTGGCTGTCGGTGGGGGATGTTTTAAAATTCAGTCTTACTTGAAACTCTCTCCTACCATTCTAAAGTGCAGTGTCTCACTTTTCTATGTTTCGGTTTTTCGAGGTAGGGTTTCACTCTAGCCCAGGCTGATCTGGAACTCACTTTGTAGTCTCAGGCTGGCCTTGAACTCACAGTGATCCTCCTTCCTCTGCTGAGATCAAAGGCATGTGCCACCACACCGAGCAGTGTCTCACTTTTGAACAATGGGTTTGATGTTGGGCCCCAGGTGGAGCTAAAAGACTTTTCTAGAACCTAAAGCTTCAATACTGGCTCAATGTTGTTGAACTCACAGTGAAATTTGATAAGACATTGAAAACCCAGAGAGGCTACATTTCCTAAGATGATATAGCATATGGAAAAGGGTTAGGAAGGAGGAAGAGGACAATTCCAGAGGGAAAAAAAAGTTCAAATTCATCTAGAAATTTTTAAAAACAGGGGACAAATAAACCCCTCTAATCACTTTTTGTGTGTGTCTATCCTTTCATGCTTGTTGCTATACCTTAGTCTTTAGCTTAACAAAGTTTCCATTGTCTTTTTATTAACTTAAATGAGTCATTTTGTTTTTAAGTGAAAAAGGTTTATTTTTTTAGAAGCGGTGTTTTATGTTTTTCTTGTACCATGCCATATATAAATAACTTTGAATTTCAGTGTTTGCATTCTGTAACTGAAATGAAAGTTTTGTAGCTTCTTTTTCTTTCCCCTGCCTCTTATTTTCTTCCCTTTCTTATAAAGCAGGTCTCTCTCTCTTTCTCTCTCTCTCTCTTTCTCACACACACACACACACACACACTTGGAACAAAAGAACAATACATCGTCCAGTCATGTAGTTTGGGGAAATAAAGAGAAAAAGCTACCCCTCCCCCCCAGGCCAAGCAGGGTTCTGGGCTGCAGCCCCCTTTACTTTAGAGTAAAGAGTAAAGAATGTCAATGCTGTTTTCTTATGCACTTCCTGCTTGGGGAGATAAAAGACTGACTTCACACTGTGCCTCTCTGTCCTGCCACGTGAGTTTCCCAACAACTGCCTGGTGTGGCTGCTGTTTCCCTTTCCAGGTGGTGATGTTTCCTGGCCTGCAGGGAAGGCTGTCTAACTTTAAGGCAAAGTCTTTCTGGGGGATGGGTGGGGAGCAAGGGGAGGGGATTTAATTGCTCTTGAAGGTTTGCTTCTTTCTAGCTGCTGAGCCACCAATTTGCATGCAGTGACTTCCCTGCCTCCCCCCCCACCCCAGCCTCTCAGCACCATTACCCTACTTTTTGGGTCTCTGCACTTCTATTTTCTACCTGCAGCTGCTGTCGCCAACCCCCTTCCTTTTGAGAGCCTGGGGAATTTTCATCCTCTTGCTGACTTTTTGCTTCCTTCAGGCTACATGCCATCTGTCTGCTTCAGTCGGGGAGCTAGGTGTCAGGCCAGCACAGCCTGGTTTCCTGACAATAATCACGGGGAGGAGGGTGGTGTGCTGGTTAACGCGTCTGCGAGATGGAAGCTTGTCTCTGAGGCATCTGTGGTATCCCATTGTCTAGTCCGTGGCTTATTTTTAAAACATTTTTTTGGGGGGGGGTGCTGGAGAGATGGCTTAGCAGTTAAGGTGCTTCCCTGAGAAGCTTAAGGACCCAGGTTCAATTCTTCAGAACCCACATAGCCAGATGCACATGGTGATGCAGCCATCTGGAGTTCGTTTGCAGTGGCTAGAGCCCCTGCTACGTCCATTCTCTCCCTCCTTCCTTTTCTCTCTGTCTCATAATAATAATGAATAAATAAAAACTTGTTGAAAATATTCATACATGTATCTAATGTATTTTGTTGTGATCACCTTCCAGTCCCTCCTCTTTTCCCCTTCCACCTTCTTCATCCCAGCTACTCCCTTCAATATTTTGATCTTTGATGCTGTGTGTGTGTTTGCATGCATGTAACCCACTGAGTTTCATTGAGTTTAATTAGGATTCTTGCATGAGCATGGGTGTGTGTGTTTGTGTGTGTGTGTGTGGTGGGAGGGTGGTTATTTATCAAAACACGTGCAACTTACCACTGGCTACACCACCTGAATAAAATTAGACTAAAGCTTCTTAAACTATGGGTGACTGGATACGGGGTTGCAAAAAGAAAAGAAAAGAAAAAGAGACTGGCATCAGAATGTGTGAACCCCAAAAAGGGATTCAGAAACTCTAAGCATAACAGATCCACGGTGTTTCTGGCAGTTGTCAACCATGTTGGATGAGGAGACTCACTGTAGCCCTGGTTCTGGTCACAACACACACACTTTCCACTGTGGCTGTGGCTGTACTTTACAACACCAGGAACACTGCCTGAAATGCCACAGCCAAGATTTCCGACTACTGTATGTTGTGCATTGTAGTGTTCTTACTGCACTTACTAAGTTTTTTTTATGTATCTTTCTATCTGTTTGCATGTGCATGTTTGGGGTGGGGGGAGGCATGCCAGGGACTCATGCTACTGCAAACTGAATGCCTGTCCAGCTTTACAATGGGTTGACAGGTTTTGCAAGTAAGTACCTTACATCACTAAACCATCTCCCCAGCCCATACACAGGCTTTCTGTGCTCATAAAAACACAATGGTTTAATTATGGAAAACAAAGACTTCATATTTTCTTACGGCTATTCTTTAGCATAGAAGTATCAGATTCATGTACCTTTGAATCATATGAGTTAGACAAAGAAGCAAACCCATCTCATTAGTATGCAAATGTGCTTTGGTCTTTTAAATAAATGGTAAAATTATATGTATACCAAAGAATGTGTTAACATAAGTTTCTTCATGATTTATTAGCACTAAATGTCTGATTTGCATATCTATCTTATTTTTGCATGTGTGTGTGTGTGTTCCTGTGTGTGGTGTGTAGGTGCAGGTACATGTGTGTGTGCATGTGTGTGTGCTCCTGTGTGCATTGTAGGTGCAGGTACATGTGTGTGTGTGTACCTGTGTGCATGCATAGATGCAGGTACAAGTGTGCTTACATGTACATGGAGGTCTTAGGTTAATAGCTGGGGTCTTCCTTTAGAAAAAAAGCAGAGTTGGGCTGGGCTTAGTGGTTAATGTACTTGTCGGTGAAGCCTAAGGACACAGGTTCGATTCCCCAGTACCCACGTAAGCCAGATGCACATGATGGCACATGCATCTAGAGTTTGTTTGCAGTGGCTAGAGGCCCTGATGTGCTCATTCTCTCTATCTGCTCCTGTCAATCAAATAAATAAATAAATAAAAATAAACTTTTAAAACTTAAAAAAAATAGAGAGTGAAAAAATTATAGCTCTCTACCTTATTCTTTGAGACAGAGTGTCTCACTGAACCTCAAGATCAGTGATTCAGCTAGACTAGCTTGCCAAGGAGCCCAGGGATTCCCTCTGTCTGCCACCCCAGTACTGGGGATATACGTATGCCAGCACACCCAGCATTTTATGGAGGAATTGGAGATCTGAACCCAGGTCCTTATGTGTGAATGGCAAGCGTTTTATCCACTATGCCATGTCCCTAGCCCCTTATACCTATTACATATACCTGAGGTCATGGAAAAAGGATGGTGAGTGGAAGTTCATCCCAGCAACATGAGGCTGCCTGCAACCCTTGTGGTTATATTAAGATATAACAATAAATATATTAAGAAGAAGTTAGAGATAGATATGGTGGTGAATTTCTATAATCCTAGCACTTTGGAGGCTGAGGAAGGGGGTTATGAATTCAAAGCTAACCTATCTTCAAAAATTGTTATCTGTATCAGGCAAAAATAGTTATTTGTAAGATATTTCATGAAGATCTCTAGGTGTAAATATATATGTTATATAATAAAGAATATATTAATTAAACCCATAAGTACAAATATAAGACAAATTTTACATACAGAAATACTTTTATATTGAAAAGCAAAAAAAAAAAAAAAAAAGAATAAATATTCCAGGCCAAATGCTTCATAGATTTTAAACAATCTGTCCATTCCAAGAGCCCCATGGGTTTCTGTTCCTGTCCCCATTTTATAGATAACTGCAGACCACTGAAGTTAAGAGAGGGTTCACATGCATGATAGGACATTCACGTACATACAGATACACAGATTGAGCACGTGTGAAGAGTACCTACCAATGCCTTTGAACAATCTTAACTGTTGTTTGTGTTGTTCTCAAAGCAGGTCTCAGCACATGTTCCCTTTGGGAAAGTGGCACAGCTAGTTTTAAAGAACTGGTGAGTATTTTCAACATGATGCAGCTTGCTACTCAGAAAATGGCTTCCTGTGGACAGAGTATATATATATGTCTCACCAGGGCAGACACTTGTGATCAGACAAGCCTTCATTCTCTGGAACACACTGGTGCTACCTACCCACTTTTCTATGAAGGCAATTACCACACAGCATAGAAATAAGACTGGGGTGTCTGAGACCCTTCAAAGTGCCATGAAACAACTGTTCAACCAAAATCTATAATCCCCTGGGACTACAGCAGCAGAGAATGGGGGGGAAAACATAGCCATACCCACGACTTGCAAGACTGTACTCTGGGGCTGGAGGGATGGATTGCTCAGTGGTTAAGGCGTTATCCAGCAAAGCCAAAGAACCCAGGTTCAATTCCCCAGGACCCACGTAAGCCAGATGTACAAGGTGACAGATGCGTCTGGAGTCCATCTGCAGTGGCTAGAGGCCCTGGTGCACCCATTCTCTTGCTCTCTCTCTTTCTGCCTCTCTCTCTGTGTCTGTAATAAATGAATAAAAATAAATAAAATTTATAAAGAAGAAAGACTCTAGTTTGGGAGAATAACTGACTTTTGCTCCAATATCAAGCTTCAGTCCTGAGTAATTGCAAATGAGGTTTCCATACCCTTTATAAAAGATTGCTTATTGAGAATTTGCTTACAAATGTCCAAAATATCAGATAATATACATGGGCAGATATTATATATCAGTGAAAAACCAAAGACTCCCCACCTCCTGCCTGCAAAGAAGGCAACCTTTGTAAATTCCCTGCAAAAAAAGTCTGGTCCACCTCTTCTCATGTGGAAAGATGATTTTTACCCTGTAATTCTGGGTTTTCTTGCTGTAAAAAGTAACCAGTGGCTATCAGGAGGAAGGTCAAGAATATATTTAATGGGTAGGAACATGTATGTATGTGTTTGTGTCTGTGTGCACACACGGCTCTTACACACATGCACACATATGCACACGTACATTCAGCAGCTCTCTCAACTTTGCAAGAGTCATACCTGCAGGGGGACGATACAGGCTCAACCTCTAAGGCCCCTGGAAGACGGGACCTCACATTCAATCATATTCTTGGCTGTGGCAGTGTGCAAACAGAGTGACTGAAATTTACCTCTGCGGCATGCTGGCCACACATAGCTGAGCAAGGAAGTCTGTGGCTCTCGTCTCGGAAGGACACAGTATTGGCAGGGCTGGGAGTTCACTTGAGCATAGATGAATGCTTGGTTCAGTGAAGTGCTCGTCCTGAGCATATTGACTTCAGAAATGTTTCCTTCCCAGGAAATAGACACAGGATTTGGATAGTATCACTGATAAGAAAGGGAGTTGGGCTGTTGAATGTAGTAGTCACAGCTTGTTTGAATGTGCTTTGGGTGGAAAAAAAATATTCTTAAAATTGTATTTTAATAACGGTACCAAAGCTGGGATAAGGTTATAGTTTTGAGGCTTTGCTTAAAGAAAAATGAATAGCTTCTCTCTATTATGCACAAGTACGCAGACCTCGTGTGGGTTTCCTTTGGCTTAGTCTCTTACCTCTGTCCACACTGCAAGCGAAGCTGGGGCAGGGTTAGTATCAGCAGCCATTGGCTGAATCTTTTAAGAAACTTGTCCTCATTGGCCAGCATCTTAATTTTCTTTACATTTCATGTGAAATGTATATTTTCTATCTAATTTTAGAGAAGACTCCCCTTTAGAGTACTCTGTAGTAAATTAGAGTTTATACTATCTACACTTACATTGTTGCATTTAAGGGGGAATGGGCTCAGGTACAAGCAAATATTTTAGGACACAATCACCTCCTGTTTGCCTCTTGTCAGGATAAAGGTAGTGACATTAGACACCCATACATACTGTGTATGAAGATCACTGGAATCCCAGGCTCAGCATCACCCCTCCTGCCCTCCCACCATCATTACGAATGATAGAACAATTTTTGGAACAGAGAACAGCTTTCTGGGCTAGATAGATCTGTATGGGGAGTATACTACTAATATTTATTCAATATTACTTCAGACAAAGCAAATGTGTTATTATTGGATATTACCATCCTCATTATTTAATAACAAGGGCAGCAGTATCATTAAGGCTCCATTAACACAAGGCAAGAAAAATCAACTGTAACCTACACAGGCCTATAGAAAGGGAGAAGGCACCACTGAAAACACTTGGATTCACACTATTAACACTACCCTGGTTGTAGAAAGAGCATGAGAGAACAGTATTCAGGGGAAGATTCAGAGTAGACTTCTCATCTCCTGTAATGTTCTTAATGACCAGGTGTGAATGTTTTCTATCAGTTAAGGACATCCTAGCATCCTTATTTGCTTATTGTATAACATTAGTTAACTTATTTGTGCCTCTATTGTTTTACCTGTAAATAATATCAACCTAAAACTCCTAAGGTTGTTTTAAAAGCACTTTACATTGATAGCTTTATTTATTCCACATTGCAATATTAGTAGAGTACTTGAAGAAATTGAGACACAGAGGTTAAATTCATGTATTAACTCAGATCTTGCATCTTTGTCACCTTTGATGTTTCCAGCTTGTTAAGATAATTAAATGAGGTAGGATTGTGATATTCTTGTTTTTTTTTTTTTTTTTTTTTTTTTTTTTTTTTTTTTGAGGCCAGTCCAACAAACTAGCCTTGTATGTGTGTGTGTGTTAGAGAGAGACAGAGAGAAATTGGCATGCTAGGGCCTCCAGCCATTGCAATAGAACTCCAGACCCATGCGCCATTTTGTGCACATGTGTGGCGTGCTTGTGTCACCTTGTGCGTCTGGCTTACATGGGACCTGGATAGTTGAAGATGGGTCCTTAGGCTTCACAGCAAGCACCTTAACCACTAAGCCATCTCTTCAGCCCAGGATTGCGATATTCTTAAGTGACTACTCCAGGTAGGTTGGTTAACCCTAGTGGGTCTTTCTCTCTCTTCCCCATTCCCTTTCTCACCCCTTCTTCCCTTTCCCCTCTTCTCTGTCTCCCTTTGATAGGGTGTCACTATGGAGTTCAGGTTGGCCTTGAACTTGAGGCAGTTTTCCTGAGTTCTGGGATTATAAGTGTGAGTCACCATGCCCAGATCTGATGGCATTGCTGAGTAAATAAAATAAAGAACACAAGAGACAAAACATGTTGCTTGACCCATAGTAAATATCCAATTCTTGTGCTCTTTTACAATATTTTTTCAGTCAAGGCCTCTCAACAGGTTGTGCTAATATCTTGTGTGTATGTTTCATTTGAATGTGGTAATGTTTTTGTTTGACCTTTCTACCAAAAAGATTGTTTCCACACTGGGGAATAGCTAAAGCTTAACTAAACTTAAAGTTTTCTCAGATATCTGTGTATAGTTCCATTGATTCATTGGGACAGGTGAATGAGGAAGAGAAGAAGTAATTTATCCACAGGAACATCTGGTCTGCCTCTGGTCAAGTCCTTGTCCTATGCATTTGGGTGGCACTTCCTCCCTCCCACACACGCAGCTCAGTGGACACAAAGACAATCCACTGTGGGTAATAGTTCTGCTGTATGATGAAACAAACAGCAAAAAGAAAACAAAAAAGAACTCAGAAACCAACTCACAAGTACCTTTTCAGACTAAGCTTTTATTTTTTTTTTGATATAACAAACCAGTTTTCTTTATTCACAAACCACTGTAAGTGATATAAACACTAATTTCTAAAGACAGATATACACATTTTCTGGGTTTGCAGATTGCGTGATGTGTGTGTTAAGAAGTCACTATATGCCACACATGATATTAATCTTTTTTCCATAATTCATAATAGCGATAGTTATTTAGATAAATGAAAACATTCCAAATAAATACTGTTTAAAAAAAAATCCAAAGTGTTTTACATCTCTGACATACATTTTAAAATGACTTATTGGCATCTTGGCAGAGTGCCTGGACAAAAGATTCTATAACATCGGTTGGCACCCACTTGCTCTAAATGATTTTATTAAAACTACATACAGTCATGGGGGAAAGTACAGTTCATTGATGAAAATCAAAACTGCAAATAAATTTTACTTTAACCAACACAGTAAGAATTCCATGTTTGATATTCTAAACACAACATGAGCTCTGGAGTTTGAAAGCTGGGACCACTGGGAGGAATTTATTCAGCCATTTCCCCCACTCCTACTTTGTCTCCTCTGGGGTAGGGTGCCATAGCATGCTCACAGTGTTGCCTTGGGTAACACCAACCGGGCATATACTGTCAGCCTGCTCTTTCTAGGTAGAGGTAGAACTTCCTGGTGATGCCAGAAAATTGACCCCTCACCCCACCCCTCCCTTCCCCTAGGAATCTTTTCTTTACTCGGCAGTTCCTCCCCATTCCCTTTTTTCTTTTTCCAAGATCATGATCATCTGTCCTAGATATCGAAGCTACAGAAACTCTGTTTTCAAATCTTGTGAAACTTTATTGATGGTTTTAATATCCAACCGATCTTACAGCATGCACATTGGATGACAAGAAAAAGCTGGATCACAAACACTGTTTTTTTTTTTGTTTGTTTTTTAAAGTTTTGTTTGGTTTTGATTTTTTTTTTTTAAAGCAGAGTTGTTACAGCGGGTTGGCAGGGTCACAGCGTGAGTCGATAACTTACTAAAGTGCACGCCACTGGGCTTGCACTGCACATAAAGGCAGCAAAACTACTCAGGGGACAGCTTGCTGCTGTTTTGTTTTTAAATTTAAATACAAAAACAGGAAGACCCGTGACAGATATCCCCAACTTAGGTTAACTTGTAAACTGGACAACATGGGAGGAATTCAAACAGAAGAGAGTCCTACAAGCTGTAATTTTTCAGCTGTGCTGCTCTGGCCCTGTACCATAGAAAGGATGGGGAAGACTGGTCTTTGGGGATGAAGAAGATGGATCTATTTTTTTTTGTTGTTGTTGTTGTTGTTTCCTTCTGACAAGTATCCTGGGCCTTGGAGACAGAACTAAAGGTACTGGTTTAAAATAAATAATCTTGGGGTATGGGGAGAGGGGGAAGGGCAGGCTTTCACAGACTGAAAAATTGCAGGTTGCTTACATAACATAGTCATGTTTCAAAAGGTATCAAGCTGATGAAAATACCATGATTATCTCTACTCAGTGATACTTGTAAAATGCGTCTATAAATCCAGATATGATTATCATGTAATTCCATAAAAATTATACGTCTGTCTCTAACAGTTGTTCTACTAAGCTAAAACGAAAGCTTCATAGACTGTTCTAGAACTTAACAACCCCACTGCACAGATGTAAATTTTATACATTTTTTTTTAACTGGTACAAAGAATTTAAGTTTTTATTACTTTCTTTTTTTTGGAAAAAAAAGAAAAAAATAGAAACAGTGCTTTTTTATCACCTTTTTATTAATGTTATTTTTCCCTCCCGTAATATAAAAGTCAGCAATGATAACAATAATTTATTATACTGGAAGAAATATAAAAAGAATGCCTATTGATGTCCTAACTAGTCATCTTTGCCTAAATAGCTAGCGGCTGGTTAAGAAGCTGAATGCTGCCGGGTGGAATGGTTGAAAGGGTACATAGCTTCCTTCTACAGGGTGCCAAGTGCTACTAGAAGCAGCCTCTCAACAGGAAGCTTGGCTTGACCTGGCCAGGAGTAACTTAGAACCATTGGTTTATGATTGGTGGTGCAGTGGGTCATTTAGATTCATCAGTTACTAGATGTATATATGTTTTTTTCCTCTAGCCAAATCTTAGTCCCCAGCCCCTATGCCCCTCCCGGCCTCCCTTTCACAAAATAAAATCATATAGATGCAGAAAGAATGACTACTAAGTCACTTACACTCTTCCCAAGCAGCTTAACCCCCGTAGCTTCATATTCAGCATATATAATTCATTTACACAATATAGCACTCTGGATATGGCCCTAAACCAGTTTTTTTTTTTTTAATTCATATCTAGCTTCTCTCTAGACCAACCACAAAAACTCCTACAGCCAGCAACTGAACTACGGAAACCTTCAGAAATTAAAGACCCACAATATTAAAATACACAGAACAAAATATCTGAGGTATAAGATAAAAAATGTAATTTTTTTCCTCTTTTTATTTTAGTATTTTTTTTTTGAGTTGCTAAAATGATGGAGTACTGCGCATACACAATACTCAGGCCTCAGAAAGCTTCCTTTCTCCCCACATTGGAAGGTGTTTTAATGGTTTTTGTCATTTAGTATGGAGCAAAACGGTTGTATCCCCCTCGGTATATACTAGCCTGCAATGAAGAAAGAACGAGACCCACATCATCAGCGTGGCTCCTAGTCTTGGCATCAGTCAAGGGTGCAAAAGCATTCTGAAACAAAGCAATTTGAGGGGTGTGTTTTTTATATTTTCCTTTTGCGACATGTGCATCATAAAAAAGAGACTAATGTCAAAAAAAAAATAGACACTCAAAACCAACCAAAATGGAGGCACCCCCTTAACCCAATCCCAGGGCATTTTCTGACAGCTAAAGACAGGATCACTCCTGACCTTCCCCCTCCCCAGAAACTCCTTATGAAGAAAAAAATCTCTATGAACCCAAATTGTATCAGCCAGTCCTGTTAGCCATGAGGACTCTGGTACAAAAGGGACAAGGGAAGGATTTGCACTGTCTCATTTTATTGGTTTGTTTCTTTGATCAATGGATTCATTAATGCTATGCCATGCTCCCTTGGGGAAAGCATGAACCCCATTCAAAGATGGATCTGGACAGTATATTGGATGTAGGGATTCAACTCTCCAAGCCTGTCCTCATATGGACTGGGTGTGAAGGTGGAGTGGTCAGATGCCAAGTCAAGATGGAGATTCAAAATATAAAACCAACCTGCATCTAGACTTGGCTCAGCCATCTCTGGGACCTGACTTTAAGAGGGGCACTGAGCCCACAAGTGCATCACTGGACCTAACCAGGCTTGTGCAAAACATTTTCCAAATCCCCGGTGGGGTTTCTGTGACCAAGCTCCGGGAAATCATCCCATCCTGGTTTTCACTGGCTATGAAGTGGCCCTGAGCCATTTCCTTTCACCAGGAGTATCGGTGATTCCAACGAATACCTATGGGGATGCGCTTTTTGGATAAGGACTGATATTCTTGACCCAAGCAGGAGACTGCATGCCAAGCTTTGTGATGTCTGCACACGCTCTCACGTGATGGCCACGTTTTACTAGACTCAAGAGTTTTTTTTTTTTGTGCATAGAAATTTGAACAAGTACAGGCGAGTTTGCCCCACCCTCACCTCCCCGTTTTACCCTCCCCCTCCCCCAAACAAAGCCTCATATTCCTCCCCTCCCCCACAAAAAAGAGACCCCCCCCAACCCAACTGATTCTTTCTCATTTCTTCTATACTAGGCCCACACACAAAGTGTGCCTCTCTCTCTCTACTTTCTCTCCTGGGCAACTATGACTTTAAACATGAATTGTAAAAGGGGAGGAGAGGCCGTCAGATTCTCAGCTGCCTGACAGCAGAGGCCTGGAAGGGTGCAGCTTAGCTCCTGTGAAGTCTGGGCTGGAACCTTGGGGCTATGTGAATGAGCAGCAAAGGAGGGAAGGGGGAAAAAAAAAGAAAAAAAAAGTTCCACGTTGACACTACATTCCGTTAGTGATGGATTTAATTATCAAAATGACTAATTATTCCATTAAGGTAAGTGCTCGCTAGGTGAGACTTGCAAAATTAGAAATATAATAACTTACATGCACTACATTGCCAAGAAATTAAGACATTTATCAAGTTTACTGGGAGGATTTAATGTGGCATTTTAGCTGCTGTTAGCACAAGAGACAAATTCAATTAAGGGAGAGTGAGAGGATGCCAACCATCAACCCGTACTACGACCCAGCTGGGGGGAAGGGAAGGGACACTGGAAGAAGATGGGACAAGGAGAATTCACTACTTACCATGGCACCAACGCTGTAGGTGGGGGCTGGAGCAAGTGTGTGGTGGTAGGGGTCGGCAGCATAAACTCGTCCGTAACTGAAAGGGAAACACAGGGAAAGATTGGGCAACAATCTGCAGCTGGAGCTGGCAATGCCAATCACAAAATGCAAAATACCAAGACACCAGGGGAGGGTTCATACTCATCCTGAAACAGGAACCGTTCCCCACTCAACCACATGACAGAAATGTGCACCATGTATCTTGTAGTCCATTGAACATAGCTGGTCACATGTATGTATGTGTTCAAAGTATACAGTCGTGTGCCACCTATTGACAGTGACATGCTCGGAGAAATAAATCTGTCCTTAGATGACTTTGTCTTTGAGACATCCCAAGATACATTTACACAAACCAACATAACCATCCAGTCTCTAGGAGTCAAAACCTATGTGATGGCTGGTATATATGCATACTGCTATTGACCAATACCTGAGGTATGTAACATGTGTCTGTATACCACACACACACACACACACACACACACACGTCCCATCCTCACTCAGTACCACTTATGTGGCTCAAATGTAGTGACTGCTGAGACTGAAGCAGGCAGGAAATAAACATGAAAGACTGGTCTAAAGCAGTCCAGTGCTCCAGAGGGAATTTAACACTCAAGAGAAACTGTTCTCCTGGTTTGGGTGACACTGAGAAAATGAGATGGGGTACTTCAGAAAGGTTTTAGGGATCTGTCTGTGCAGCTACCGCACAGCACCTTAGAGTGGGAAAGAGTGGATGTCCTCGAATGGACACATTTTGAAGGGTCTGTGGGACACCCACTCAGGACAAAGAGCCTGGTGTAATGTTGACATGAGTTTTCCAGTATCTCATCCACCCTTGATTAGGTTGTTAGAATATTTGAAACAGCCTATCTTTTAAAAAATTATTTTATTTTATTTATTTATTGGAGAGAGGGGGGAAGAGAAAAAGACAGCTATCCAGAGAAAATGGGCATACCAAGGCCTCTAGCTATGACAACAAACTCCAGATTCATGCACCGCCTTGTACCACTGGCTTTATGTGGGTACTGGGCAACTGAACCACTGTCCTTAGACTCTGTAGGCAAACACCTTAAACTCTGAGCCATTTCTCCATCCCTGAAGTAGTCTGAGTTTTTCTGTCTTCCTCTGTCATCTTTCACCCTCCACTGCTCTGGCATCCAGGAGAGGTGTTAGAATAAAAATGAACAAGGGTTGGAAACCGTATGTAGCAGGTATCTACTGAGTGTCTGGAAGGAAACATTGCATATCATCATAAGCTAGGGCTCAGGGAGTTTGTATCAATAAGTAACATAACTAGACAGAATCAAAGCCGACCACTGAACCACTCAGGGCAGCCTGCTTGCTTGACCCACTTCACACGCCTTTACTTGTTTGACTCACTGAATATTCTAACTATCTCCCTTGATGTGGCTTAGGGAGTGAGATTTTAATACTGATCCAATCTACTTAGGATGGTTGTCTGGAAGGCAGGCCTCACGTGGAGATTCTGTCATGTAAGTGACTTATGGGGAGGGTGTTCAGGAGGAAGAGAGGCAGGTCAGAGCAAGAGGATGAAGGGAAGCAAGAATGGGTGAACTGCACATTGGCTTCTGTCTAGTCCTATGGGTTGCATGCCAGAGCTGGTCTCAGCTGGAGGTAGTTGGGGTAGGAGGGTTGCCCCTCGGTTGAAGTGGCTTCCCTTGCCTTGGGAGGAAAGGTTATACTGTGTTGTCAACTGACACTCACAGTTGCTAGGGTATGGAGATACGTACTGTTCAGTGGGGACTCTTTGCATTACCAGTGGCTTTTGACTTAAAAAAAATAAAATGAAGGGACAAAACAGGATGAAATGCTGTGTTTACATTATCAAGCCTAAGCCCTTGAATTAAAATATGGATGGACTTTGTTCCGTGCCTGCTTTCATCTTCCCCACATTTTCCCTAAAATCTTCCTTCTCCTAGTTGGTTAAAAGTAGGATGGAAGCAACCCATGACCCTGAGAGCCAAAGGCTAGGGACAAGCGAGTCTGGGTTCAAGTCATGCCCTTAGAGCCCTTGCTCAGCTGGCTCCAGGGCAAACACCTGGTAGTGTGGAGCATGGGAAGGTGAGAGCAGCTAAGTGAAGTCCCTTCTGAACATCAGCCTCCCAATAAGAAATAGCCGATTAACCCACGCTGACCACTGACATTCCAAGGGCGTGCTGTAATCACCGATCCCTTCTTGCCTGTTCCCAGGGACACTGAGCCTCAATCACCTAGTTTAGGTTCTCAGCTGCTGCAAAGGGCTCTCCTGGTCCTTAGTAACCATGGAGTGAATGGTTGCTTATCTGAGATGCATTTCTCGGTGAAACTAATACCTGGTCAACTCCCACTTGCTTCCATTCACTGAAACATCTTTCTGTTTTTGCTTTTCATGGAAAATAGCCTTTCATCTGAAAGCCTCCCCTCTGCGGAAGGGCAGATGTGAGGATGAGTCAGAAGATGGCTCATGAAAGCATGATGAGCTTTTTTTTTAAAAATTTTTTTTGAGGTTCTTTTTTTTTGTTTTGTTTTGTTTTTTCTTTTTTTTTTCTTTTTTCTTTATTAGTCAGTTCTGTATTCAGCAAATACAGTCAGTTTGGTACCATTATTAGGCTCATCCGTGACCTACCCTTTCCCCTTGGCCCCTCCTTGTTGAGGTATACGGGTCATGCATTGTGGAGTTAGCCCACAGTTATGGGTAAGCTAAATGTCTCTGCATATCATGACCCAATTTTGAAGACATTTTGTGTTTATAGAGGCCACTCAAGACACCCAGGTCTCAAGCCACCGAGGAAGAAGGAGATGCCAGAAAGGGTAAGAAAACAATCGGTGGGTGATTTTGGCATTGGTCTCTGTTTTACGAGAAAATGATCTGTCACTAATCTAGAAAAATCCCTGTGATTAGGATTATTGTGCGTGTACGTGTGTGCGCGCATACACACGTGCAACAGAGGTCAGCCTCAGCTGTTATTCTCATAAACCCCACCCACCTCCTTTGAGACAGGGTCTTGCACTGACCTAGATATTGCCAAGTAGTCTACACTGACTGGCCAGAGAGCTCCTCTCTCCACCTCCCCAGGATGGGGATGGCAAGTATGGATGATCACAGCATATTTTTATGTGGATCCTGGGGATTGTTTGTGAGGCAAGCCCTTTACTGACTGAACGATCCTCCCAGTCCTGAATAGGACTGATTGATTTTGTATTTATTTATGTGTGTTTGGGCATGTGTGCCAAGACATGTGTGTGGAGGTCAGAGGGCTATTTTTCCCAGTATGTGTACTCCACCTTTGAGACAGGATCTCTTGCCACTGCAGAGGCGTGTCAGACTACCTGGCCCACAATTCTCTTGGCTCTGCTTGCACTACTTTGCATCCTGGCTGTACGTGGGTCCTGAGGAATTGAACCTTGGCCAGCAGGCTTTGCAAGCAAGGATCTTTAACCACTGATCCATCTCTCTGCTCTTCTCCCTCCCCCATACAAAATTATTGTTAATGTACCTTTCATCTGAACAATTTGGTTACATGAACAACCAAAATGCACAGAATACTCCGGGAAATGTGTGAAGTGTTGGCACATCAGAGTGTTTTCACAAAATGAGTATGAAGGTACAGGTTTAGGACAGTTGTTACTGTCTTTTAATTTAGAGGATGGGTTTACTGTAGAGGAAATGTCCACGTTTTAGGAGACAGTCTGAACACATTGGCTGAAAACACAGCTTCCACCACTGTTTTCTCTTTCACTCATGAGGGGTGAACCTTGCTGGGTGCTGATGCTGGTAAAGTTTCAACCGCTGCACAAAACCCAAGGTAACAGTTTGGCAGTATTCTCTTCAGAGGCGGACGGAATTCCAGCGGAACCACACTCTTCCCTGCAAATGAGAAGCCTCCTTCTCTCCTCAGGGTGACCTCTACCTTCAGAATAGGATGGTTTTATTATGATTAATAAATTTCATTTCCACAGAGGAAAAGGGACCATGTCAGCTCAAACTGAAAGCGAGGAGGCTTCTTTTCAAATGCTAATTTCTAAACATGCCCTTGTGTGACACCACAGTTTAGACACAAGGTTATTAGGGAAGATGGGGACTTGAGCATTGCTTTTGTGGCAGGCATGCCAGGCACATCAGCAAACTGATGCCTCGGAGCTGGCTAAGCATAGCCTAAGACCAGGCAGCAACTCCCAGAGACCTCAACAGCAGTGATGGCTGCTGTGTGAAGATCTGACCTGGGATGGGATCACCCTCTGTGCCACCATGTCACAGCCTATAATCAGACCACAACTCTTTCCCTCCCTGGCTCCAGATCGCACTCACCAGCTGTTTCAAAGGAAATGTTCATGTGTCTGTATTACATCCCATGCACAGTATACCACCCTAAGATGACAGCGGCAATTGACAAAAGCAACTCAATGACTCTGCCATATTCATATCCCGTCAATCAGAAGCCACTGATATCTCTCATGCCTATACAATCTATCTGTCCATCGTTCCTCAGATTTCCTTCCACATATTTTCCTATCTCATTAAATATAAAACCACATAAATGTAGCCCTACTATTCCCCCACTAAAAACCCTTCAGTGGTTTTCCATGAACTCTAGATTGCTATCCAAATTTGTGTGGGCTTTTCCTGTCTCTCTCTGTCTGCCCTTGTCTTGTTCCCTCACACCCTGTGCTCATGATGCCCCAGGCACCCTGGTGTCATTCATAATCCTCGGACAGGAGCAAATCTGGTATCAGGACATGGTCACTGCTTCTCTCCTACCTGTACAGATTCTCCAATCTTCAGGTCTCAGGCCAAATGCCATGTTCTTTTCTGACTACCTCTCTGAGGGATGCTTTCCAGCCCTGTCTCCTCCATTCCTTCCTGTCTACATGACATATCGGTAATGATTTTATTTACCTGTCTGTTTGTTCACTTCCCCCCTCACGGTATGCAAGCCCATGGGGCCAGGTCTCCTTTACCTCTTTGGTGCAGGTGGACAGGGTCCACATGGCTGGCACTGCCTGATGGAGGAACAAAGAGGGGAGAAGCAGGCCTAGGAAGATGTTTGCATCCATGGCCACAGTTCTAGCAGCAGGGTCCATCAGAACATTCTAGCAAGTGAAGGATTCTCTTGGATAGGCTTTCTGAAGATTATAGCTAAGCTGCTTCTAGACATTAAAACCCCTTTTTCAGATCCTGAGAAGAACAGTTTGGGGACTCTGAGCTTTCATGTCACACCGGAGAACTCACAGAACCTTAGCCTACTGACATAACATTCAAATATTTTCATGGAAAAGCTAAGCAAAGAAAATAAAAATTACCTCCTTTGCTCACTACATCATCATAGTTTGTAAGCATGAGTGAGATCTTTCCCTTCACCCCACATCCCGTTCTTTTTGAGGCAGGGTCTCCCTCTAGCCCAAGCTAACCTGGAAACCACTCTATGGCCCTAGACTGGACATGAACTCATGGCAATCCTCCTACCAGAAGAATGCAGAGTGCTGGGGTGAAAAGCATGTGCTACCACACCTGGCTTTTTGATCTTGTCTTTTTTGATGTTACCAACAAGTTAAGACAAGAAGGCAACACTAGGCCCTGGAAAGAGCCAACCACTGAGGTAAAGAAGGTTCATGGTCAGGTTCGGTCAGTAAAGTGCTTACCTCTTAAACAGGAGGACCTGAGTTCAGCTCTCCAGCACCCATGTAAACATTAGGTGGGTGTGGAGCCTTCCTGTAATCCCAACTTCTCAGGAAGCACAGATATGATTCCTGGGAAAGCTGGCTAGCTAGGCTAGAAAAATGAGCAGGCCCTGGGTTCTCATGAAAGACCCTATCTCAATAAGGTGCAGAGAGATTAAGACCCCTCACATCAGTCTCTAGCCTGTACATGCACAAGTGTGCACGTACCCACACACACGTGTGCCCATACAAATGAAAACATGCATACACACATGCATACTGCACACACATATACATGCAATAAAGGGTCTGAGTTCAAGTCGCGCATCTGCAATGCCCTCACTCTCCTGACGTGGCCAAGTTTCTCCCTCTGAACCTCCAACATAGTACATCTCTGTCTCAGCTTTGCAAAGTTCATAGATGAAATGCACAAAAAAGCAATCTGGTATATTTGTAAAATCCACCCACAAAGGTTAAGGACATTACCATGCAAGTCTTCCTATATGGAATTTCCCAAGCTGGTCTCTTCCTCCTGCCAGAGTTTTGATTTTAGAACCTCCCCCCAAAGGTACTATTCTAATGTGGTCACAGGTACCTCTAGCAATCAAATTACAGATTCTTTTAGAATCAAGATCTATCTAACGTGGGAGTTACAGCTGGAGCCTGCACCATTGTACTTGAACTTAAGGTTATGCTACAGTGGGGTGAGCGAATCTGCTGCCTGTTGAATGGGAAATGTGAACCTGTGTTTGTTCAAGTGCTCCATTACCCTACTGAGAAATGCAAATATTACTTGTTATTAATGACATCTAGTTCTGACAAGCTGGGTGCTGATGAAATACAAGAAGCCTGTGTTGGTCCTCCACACCAGAGTTCTGACACTCTCGTGCTTTTCTTCCAAGGACATAGTAAGGACAGTGTTAATTAATTTTCCTCTATTTCAATTAAGTCTTATGATTCCTACAGCGTCATCTCCCCATGCCTCCAGTCCCAGAGACAGCTGGAAGAATCCCCGCGGGGCTGAAAGACGGCTCAAGTATGCTTACCCCTCAGATTAAGTTCACAATGCGGTGTGGTGTTGATAGCCTGGCCGCTCCAAATGACAGCCAGAAAGCACATAAACCTGTCTCTCCCGCACGGAGAAGAGAAGAGCCGGTGTGCCATACTGAGCGCCACCGCGTGAGTGCTCTCCAGGCTGTGCGGGACCTTTACACGTCCTCTGTATGTATCTAGGTGTCAACTGTAAAGTATTTTGGGAAATGAATCCAAGCAGATCACACACTTATCACATTGGGCCCAGTGGTTGTGACACAACACCTTGCTGCCGGGAGAGCCACGGGCTTTGATAGGGAAATCCTCTCATTCACTTTCCCGCAGAAGGTGACCTGAGGTCTGAGACTTAACAAGGCTAATTGACCTGTCTCAGAGACCACCCCTGCACGGACACATAATGAGGAGGGAAGCATCAGAAATTCAGTGGAACCGATAAGATATTTTCGTGGTATCCATCCTACTTCATCACTCTTATTTTGAAATGCAAACAAAATGGTCAGAAAGAAAACCGTCTGGCTTGCTTTGCTGCTGGAAGAACTAATTTACTTGTGAGTTGCAGCTTCCCTCCATCCAGAGAGGACATAAGTGGAACACATGTTCTTCGCCAGTTCTTTTCGTGTTTGGGTCGCGAGCTTTGCTCCTAGTGATTCCCACTGGGTGGACGGAAGGAACTGTGCTGAGCCTCCGTTAGGAGGAGGAGGGCCAGAGAAAGCATGTCACCTCCAAGACCTTCTGCTCTCCTCCACTATGGCATTCTTTCTTTCCCTCACCCAGTCACCACTGGATCTACTTCACAGAAGGAACATTATGGCCATTCATGTTTTACAATGTATCCAGACCATACTTGTCACTGAATCAAAATACAGCAAAAGACAATAACAATTCATAGACAGAAGGCTGCTGTGATGGTTAGTCTTGTGAACTTGAGTTATTTATTTGAGAGAGAGTGAGCAAGAGACAAAGAGATGGGTAGAGTAACAGAGAAAGAGAGAGAGAAAGACAGAGAATGGGCATGCCAGGGCCTCCAGCCACTACAAATGAACTCCAGATGCACACACTACCTTGTGCATCTGGCTGATGTGGGTATTGGGAAATCAAACTTGGGTTCTTAGCTGCTAAGCCATCTCTCCAGCCCCTGACTAGGTTTAGAATCACAGTGGAAACCAACCTCTGGGCTTATCTGTGAGGAAGTTCCTAGGTTAGGATAACTAAGGTGGGCAGATTCACTTTAAATATGGGTAATGCCATTCATGGTTAGGGGTTCTAGACTGAAGTAACAGGACAGAGTAAAGTGAGCACCTCTCTCTGCTTCCTCTCTGCAGACACAATGTGACCAGCTCCCTCAAACTTTTTCTGCCACAAGACCTGCCCACAGTGGCGGAATAAACCCTTCCTTCCTGATGTTGCTTTTGTTGGTTTTTTTTTTTTTTTTTTTTTTTTTTTTTTTTTTTTTTACAGCAACAGAACAACTAACTTTGTAACAAATCCCTCGGCAGCTCTGTGTCTACAGAATCTCAAAAACCCCTTGGCTTGTGATGTTTCTCTGAACTCAGAATGGGGACAAGCCCCAGAACTCAAAGGGTGAAGGAGAGCAGTTTGGAAGAGGTTCTGCAGAAGGGCTGTCAACTTTTTCTCTGAAAATGATTGGTCATTCTCTTAACCTCACACAAATAAACACCTACCAGACATCCCAGAATCCTCAGGACAGCACCTCTGCACTTTCAGATCACAGATTCCATCCCGTCAGACTTGGCTGTGGGATTAAAGAGTGAGTACCATTTCGAGGAGGTGTGGAGGTGTGTGTGTTAGCTTTCCTGTTGCTGTGAAGGGATGTCTGGTGTAGCTGAACGGGAGCCGAGTTTTGTGTTGGCTCATGGTTTCAGAAGTTTCTGTCCGTGCTGACTGTCGGTGGCCTTACAGCATCCGGGAGGCGGAGAGGAGAGACGCTCTTCCACGGGCACTCTCTTCCTGGCTTTCATTCCATCCGGGCCGTCAGGTAAGCCAATGACATCACCTCCGTTCAGCGTGATCTCCCTCTCCTTTCAGTTAATCCTCTCTGGAAAGGTCTTCTTCACAGATACAACTGGAAGTTCAGTTTGCTAATTTCCTCAATGCCTACCGCCCCAGTCATAATGGCTAATATTTGGGTAAAAAATCCTCCAGGGACAACGGTTCTTATCCACACACTGGGTAGGGAAATGTTACTAACCAGCCTGTTTCATCATACATTTGAAAGGATTCTCAGGACCTCGGGCTACACATCCTGGTTTTACTGCCATCGGAAAGTATTAAGCAGAAAATGACCTGTATGTGTGGGAAACAATTTGAAGAGGGACAGTTTCTCAAGGGTGTGCTGCTGTTCACGTCCTTGTGCAGGGTCAGCGGAAGTCTGGGTTCTCAGATCTCACACTGCTCATGTATGATTACGTCCAGTCTCACGGTGATGGACATGCTGATAACCATGGGCAGGACCACACTCCTGTGTCCTACAAGCTTCTCAAGGTGTATATGTTAGAAGAACCAAACTAGTCTTGTGTCACCTGGAGAAATCTTCAAAGACAGCAAAACCTTTAATAAACAAATTTCCTATTCATCTCTACATGGATTCCATGTGTTTTTTCTGAATTTGGTTGCCAGTCATTTCCTTGGCTTGGCAGTTGCCTTCAGAAGTCACTGAGGACACTTTATAACCTTTGGACATCCACTGCCCACCTGAAGTGTGGATTCATCTTTTGAGCCCTTTGGTGTCCATGTGGAAGCTATCGAATTTGTTTTGTACATGTATACCTGTCACACAAGTGTGTGAACACGACCATACGTATGAATTCCAAACCCATAGAACTGAAAAGACCCTGCATTTCTTTCCCATTGTTGTGACAAATAACTTGACCAGAAGCAACTTAAGGAAGTACAGCTTCAAAGGGAAGCTTCTCAGAGGGGAAGGCTTGGTGACAGGAGCATGAAGCAGAGTTGGTCAGATTGTGGTTAAGACAGAAACAGAACAAACAGGAAGTGGGGTGAGGCTATAAAACCTCAAGGCCCAGTCCCCCCACCCTGCTAGTTATCCACTTCCTCCAACAAGGCTCCACCTTGTAAAGGGTCTGCGACTTTCCCAAACAGTACCACCAGCTGAGGCCCAAGTGTTCAAACTCATGAGCCTGTGAGGGACAGCTTGCATTCAAATCAC
Organism: Dipus sagitta; assembly: GCA_036346955.1. Taxonomy (NCBI): domain Eukaryota; kingdom Metazoa; phylum Chordata; class Mammalia; order Rodentia; family Dipodidae; genus Dipus; species Dipus sagitta. The sequence goes on along the minus strand of CM070781.1, from coordinate 107,264,317 downwards.
AACAGACGCCATCCCAATGGCAAATCAAATAGCATTCTTCTTCGTGTCCTGACAATGTAGTTCTCAGCACCTGGCCCTCATCTGTGGAGGAGGTTTAAAGTAAGAATCCTGATTCTAGATTCGCCAAGAAGAGAAGCCACTTTCTGGCACCTGCGAAGACATAGCCAGTCCTATTTTGGGCCTTACTCTTTGCCCATTATGGAATGCCTCCTAGTCAAGGAGCTATGGGCACGCTGGAGGCCATCCTCCTCCTCCTCTTGGAAATCCCGTTTCACTTTCCCCGTGTCTGGTACTGCTGTTCTGAACTCTCGCAGAATTTCCCATCGTGTCTGAAGTCATCCCAGCTGCAGTCTAAGCCACACGGGGAATCACAGAAGTATTTCTATCCTTCATGGGATCTGTAACACTTCTGCACAGAAGCAGGGTTGAGCAGTAGCTGAGGGCCCCTCGGGGTCACAGTTCCGAGAGTCAAATCTGCCTCTGCTACTTCCCTGCTCAATCGCTCAGAAGTTTCTCCTCCTCCTCCTCCTCCTCCTCCTCCTCCCAGGCAGTCTCCATCATGAATGGAGGCAAAAATGGTGACTCTCAATAGCACACAGGGTACAGGGCTATACTGAGGGCAGGGGGGAGGGGACTACGGGTTACCAGGTAGCTTGCAACTAAAGAAGCATCAGTTACGGGTTGATAATCCTGCAGCCACTGCCCCCTCTCTCTTGCACTGGGGATGGGGGTATACATGTAAGAGCTGGCCCTAGGTTGGGCTGACCACGTTAATCTTGGATATTGGCATCTGCCATGCAAATTGATCAAAGGCTCTGAATGATAACAAGTAAGAGCCACGCTTCTACCACTCACATGGACACACACACACACACACACACACACACACACACACTTCTCTTACTTGGAGGCATAATCAAAGTAAAACATCAGGACATGGTTGGAACTGTACTGTCCCATAGGAATAGAAGAAAAGCCACAATATGAGCCCCATAGGTTGTTCTAAATTCTACAGAAGCCACAATTAGCAAAGTAAAAAGGAAATAGGTAAAATTTATTTTTGTTTTTATTCTTCCCAACATAATCACTTCAACATGTAATCCACATTTAATAATGAATGAAATAGTTTACCTAACCATCAAATTCTAAGTTGTTGGAGTCCAGTGTGGGTTTAAGACTTGGAACTACATGCATGTAGGTGGACCAGCCACAGTTCATGGGCTCAACATCTCTGTGTTTGGAGGTCATAAAATTGGAGGATCAATCTCGAAAAATGTTCTGAGGTTCTCCTTGCCACTTAATAGAAAAGCTTCCTTATTGATTAGCTAGTGTTTGCCCAGGTGTGCTGTATCGCTCCTCTGTGGAATTACCTGGGAATTTGGTGCAATTTGGACTTTTGGGCTCCTTCTATAGACTTGGAGTTTGATTCACAGGGTGTGTATATGTGTGTGTGTGCGGGGGGGGGGGGGGAGCTGATTGGGTTCTACTTTGGCAATATATTTTATGCACTCCTCTAAGATTTCATAATGACGGTTCTTTTCCTAATTTTGTGTTGATAGAGCATTCTCCTACTTAGGCTAATTCAGAGCTATCTAGACATCGTTAATTTTCACAAGTAAGTGGGTAAAGACATTTATTTTTATGGGGCTATTTTATTGTTATTGCACACCACCAGCCCAGAACAAGGTCCTGTACACAGTGAGCTCACAATAAGTGGGATTATTATTTTTACTAAGTACCTTTGCTTACATGTTCCCTTCAGCACCTGGTACTTCCCCCAGTGAGACACACATCTTACTCTGCTGGAAACAGACCAATTAACCACAAATCAATTGTCTTTACAGCAACTTTGCTGAGTAATCAGATCAGCCCAAAGCAGGGAAGACAATTAGATGAGACCGTACTGAAGGATCAATTAGAGGGATGGCCAATTTGGAAGTTTCTTCTAAATGTTATCTGAAGCTATACTGCAGGTGCCCAGTGTGTGTGTGTGTGTGTGTGTGTGTGTGTGTGTGTGTGCGTGTGTGTGTACATACACAGGTAGAAGAGGGAATAAAGGAAAGCCACAGTGCTCATGGCACATTTCATGCCGCAGAATGTACTGGATATTGTTTTATTATTTAGTGAATGCTATGGTAACCTGCCGCACAAGGGGCAGTTGCAACAGCTTTGCACATATGCTTATTAGACAGAAGCATTTCCCTGACACCTACCCTTGCCCCACATCCTTCTGCTTCCTATTTACTAGGGATGGGGCTGGGTCTTTGCACTGGTGTTTTGGAATGGGTCCCAATGCGATGGGATTGGTCAACCTTGCTGCCAGAGAGAGCAACATCTTCCCCTGTCCCTGTGTACCCAGCCTTCTTCCCTCTTGGACAAAGGCACCAAGGAACTGTATCTAGTGGGGTCTAAGTTGAAATCAACTTATTCAAACTGTCTGTTACTTTTAATGGCATAGATAGTCTCATTAGCTGTTTTTTGTCCAAAAAGAGTGGTCTGTTGACCTAGAACTTGTTTTGCCTATGTGTTTACCTTAAGTGCAATAGGCTGCCTATCTTGGAGTCTGCCCCTTCATCTGCCTCACACACCTAACCAAGCATATAGGAGCATGCACCAGATGCACGCTGCCTGATAGGGATAGGGCATGTTAAATCATGCCCAGTGGGGAAAGCTATTTGGGAGCTATTCTATATTCTCTGGTTCCCTCAAAGTTTTAACAGTTGAGATACTTTTTACAGCCTCCAGGCCTTTGCCTTGGCTCTTCACTCTCTTCCTGTTATTGATGCTCAATTTAATCACATGCCCCAGCCACACCGGATGTCAATGTCTTGCTACTGGAAACCTCTAGTATGCCTCAACTTCAAGGCCTTTGCACAGGCTGCAGGATCAACTTGAAGTACTCTCGACTCTAAAACCAGCTCGTGCCTTCACTCTATGCAGATTTCTGCCCAGTGTCACCCCCATCAGAGGAGCCATTTCTCACCATGGACTCTAAAGTGACAGTGGACCCTTACATTCCATCCTCTGCTCTTTGATTCATCAGGAATTGTCCAACTTCAGATGCAAGCATATCTACATTTCTTCCTCTCCGTGATTTAGGATGGAGGTTTTTCCATGGAAGGATCATCCTGGATAATTTAATCCTATGATCTCAAGGCTTAGAACCACTTCTGACACATACTAAGAACTCAACAGATGGGTTGGAGAGATGGCTTAGTGGTTAAGATGCTTGCCTGCAAAGCCTAAGGACTCAGGTTCAATTCCTCAGTATCCATGTATGCTGGATGCACAAAGTGCTGCATGTATCTGGAGTTCATACGCAGTGGCTAGAGGCCCTGGTGTGCCTATTCTTTCTCTCTGCCTCTTTCTATCTCATAAATAAACAAACAAACAAAAAACCACAATAGATAATAATGGCTTTGCATTTCCTGCTTTCTATTAAGATAAGTAACTTGCTTCTCAGCTTCCATTCTCACAGAAGACCCATCTCATTCCATCATCACTCATCCAACCTTAGATATATTTGAATGTATCAGAGAGGCAGGAAGATCAAAGACTCCTGATGTACACAATAACGGGTGGCTCAATTTCCCCAGGCAGGTGCAACTTGCCACCTTCTACCCTGTTGTTAAACGCATCATCCCTAATTGTGCCCCTAAAGAATCAACCCAACAAAATAGAAAGCAATGTAGGACTCTGAGGAGTAGAACTAGAGCTGAGCTGGAAGTCGCCTCCCAGTTGACTTGCAGTCACAGTGTTGGATGGTGCCGTGCAGCTGGCTACGGGAGAACAGTCATCAACAGTCTTAACCAGGAGAGAATCCTGCGAGCTATACAACTGGCCAGCTGGGCAAGAACTGCCCACTGGGGAAATAGTTGCATGTCTGTTATGGGGGTAACAAACTGTTCTCTCATTAGTTTTCAGGCCCATGGGAGAGATGCCTGATATTTGAAACTTAGTCAAAAGCTCATGGCTGGAAAGGTCATAAGCCTGGAAGAGGTAGGGGGAAGGTACTACTGTCATGTGGCTAAATGGATATATTATGCCTACCAAATTGCCTTCTAAATGTTTAATTTAAAAAAAAAAGAAGAAAAACTAAACCAACTGAAACAACTCAGCATTGTCAGAAGCACTGAGTACGGACCCCAATGTCTCTGCAGACATGGCCTCCTAGACAACAGACACTTAACAGGAAATGTTTCTCTTGTGTGGCAGAAGCAGAATAAACATGCTGGCTTCATCTGCAGATGACTTCAGCAGAATGCTTCCCCTTGCCTTGGAAAACTTAAGGAAAAACTGTGAGGTCTCGCTGTTGCTGTTTAAATGATTTTTATTTCACCAGCTCTACCCTGAGCAACAGGCAAAACTGTGCCTTGTTGTATTGGCCACCATTCACTGCTTTCCCCTAAAGTCTGTCTTTTTAAAAAATTCACTTAGAAAATCCACCACGCCCTGCAAACTGAGATGTTATGCATCTTAATTAATTTATTTTTTTTTCAGAACTGAGGATCAGACCTAGAGCCCTGTTCATCCTAAGCTGGTCAATGTTTCTCTCATTTTGAGAAGTCACGACTTGCTTGTTGTCAAGCCCTGACACTACATGGATACCCAAGATGCAACAGACTTGTCCTGTGCCTTGCAGTGTTGTTTTGGTAAGGAGATGGGAGTCTGTGCTATGTAGTAAGTAAGCATATTGAGGGGGCCCCAGCATGCATGGGGAGATGCCCTAGAAGACAATCATTTAATTCTCACTCTATGTGGAAGGTGGGCTGGCTACAGGAAAATCTAACATCTGATTGATATGGGTGTTGTGTTTTTCTGCTTAATTCAAAATTCTGAGCTGGAATGGGAACTCATGAAGTGTGCAACATATTATTAATAGAGCCATCAGAAAACAGCATCCTCTTTCTTAATTTGAAATGTGATCCATATAAGAATTCAGTAAGAATTTACTAATCAGCCCTTCCCTAGTAGACTGGGAAGGTAGCAACCCAGGCTGGACTCATGGCATTGTCTGTTGCATGTGGATAACTTGCTTAGAAAACAGGGTTTGTTAAAACATGGGACAGGATCGATATCTACCTTTTATACAGTAAATTTTCGGGTTTTGACCTAACATGTCAAAATCTGGAACAACTTGTACACACTGGACCATACGTGAGACACTAGAGACTCTCAAATGCCAACATATCCACAACCAATACTCAGTGATACTTTTACTTCACCAAGCCTCCCCCTCCCATCTCCTCCTGGAAATGGTGCACTACCCAAGGGTCCCAGAAGCAGTTCCTTGCCACTCCCGTCTTCAGCTTTTAAGCATTAGTGGAGTATTACTAATGTTTCCACCTCTCACCAGGAGAATCAGAGATGTTTGGGGCTAGACATCAGTGGGAGGGAGGAGCAGGGGTAATATCGATGGGGCTTCACGAGAGTGGAGTAGTGTATGCATTTTCTTTAGAAAGTGAGCATGCACAACTCTGAGATAGATGCATGAGGTAAGACTTCAACCCATTAAAGATGCTCAGTGTGATTCCATAACTGACACGGATGTGGAGATGTGAGTGGCCCCGCCTTTCAGGACAGAGAGGACCAGGAAGACAAGTACTCCCAGCTCTCTCCTTCCTTTTGTTCATTCTCACCGAAGACTACAAATGGAAGTGAAGCATTAGCAAAGGAGCCTTTCTTTACTGCTCCACTGATAAAAGGTGATGGGTGGCAGATGAACGGTCTATGTGTAAGGCTAGTGTGTGAGATCTGCTTTTGCCAATAAGAGCTCACTTGGCCAGTAGGCAAGAGCTATTGTCTCCTTTTTGGTCAAAAGCACCATATTGGCAAGATTTCCTAGTCCTCTGGTATAGCTTAGACCTTAAACTCTCTCCCCCACCAAAAATAAAAGGAAGAAATTAGGTATTAGTAGTTAAGGCACTCACCTAACTTGGCATTTAATCAAGTAATTACAAATATAATTGTTCTAAACCACATCAAAGCAAAAAGACAGACATTATTTTCATGGGCGTATCATGCAACTAGGCAATTTTCATTCATGAATGTCTTGGTTTCAAAGCCAAAGACAGACGTCATCTCTGTAAAGTCCTACTTGAGCTATGTTTTGGAGGAAAGGAAATAGAGGATCTTAAGAGCTAATAGAATGAAGATCCCCTTCTTATAAGACAGAGATAATTATATTCCCTAATGCCACTGGCTTTATGGATGCAGTCTGTTAGGGCCTATAATATTCTATAAAGATCCCAAATAATTCACATTTCAATGTCAGTGAACCCAGATATAATATGTCAAAAAATATGGGAGGCACATGTCTATGTTCCTAATCTCCCTTGATCAGTATTTTATGGTAAGAATACTGATTATCCCATTAGATATTTATTGTGGATTTTCTCACCATCATCTTATTTTTCTGGACCATGGATTATTCAAATCGGAACTCAAAGCGTCAGAGTTAGCAAAATGCCTAAGGTCTTTCTATATGGCGGAGCCTAAAGGCTTCAGCTGTCCTCAAAGGTCTATGATGGCTCTTTCTCCCTCTCCTTCAAGTAACTTTCTACAGTGAGCAACTTCAGCATGTGAAGAAGGGGGGAAAAGGATACTGACTCGGATGGATGCATCAAGAAGTAGCAATGTTTGTTACCTGCAGAGCTGTTACAAGAAATTTCATCTGTTGCAACGAAGACGAACTGATTTCTGGAAGAGAAGATAAAATTCACAATACTGCTCGCTTAGGGGGAAACGTGCTCTCTGGCAATAGGTTCCATGTGCGCAGGTGAAGGGTGGGAAGGGGGCTACGTCTCCATGGATGTTGCAAGGAAATGTACGGATGTACCTTGGACTTGGAGAGCGTAGAAAGACCACAAAACAGGCATGCGGGAAGCTTAAAACCATGGGGGGGGGGGTTGTCAGAACAGGGACCATGTACAAGCTGTTGGTGGGGTATTAATATTGTATGTTACCAAGACATCATGCCAGAATATGTGTCGAAGGACAGACTGTTTCAAACTGTGCTTTGCATAGATTTTTATGCTAAAAGGAGATTATAATTAGAAAAAAATATGTAGACTATCATTAGGAAAAAGGGCACACTAGAACTAGCTAAGAATATTGCAAAATTGTAGACTTTATTATATAGTATGCTATCCAAAAATATTTCTTACAGGAAAGAAAAAAAATATGCTGTCAGTCTAGGAGAGAATGTTATATGGTGTCAGGTTATGGGTAATAATTTCCTTACCAAACTAGATAGTTACATAAAGAAAGTGCTAGAACTTAACAGTTAAACCCTGTTTTGCCGAAGTACTCTCAATGATAAGAAAATAAAACTGGGAAGTGCTATTTAACCCTTGAGTTGGCCAATCCAGAAAGACGATAAAAGTCTCTTAAGATGTTCTCAGCAGTGGCAATCCCACAATATAAGGTTTTCATATCCAGAGGTAGTGTTAGTTGCCCAAGACATAACAGCAACTATGTCAGGCCGAGTGTAATGGCCCAGTGAGATTAGCTTGAATCTTAAACGTCTCAAAATCCCCAGCAAAGAGGCACTCTCTGAGCTCCCATTTGTTGGATTTTCACTGTGCACAGGGATCAAGAACCCAGATAAACGCATTTTTTTGTCTTAGTATAATTTGTCTGTTCCAGTATTTCTAAAGACATATAGTGATTCAGAATATTTCAAAACATCTTAAGAAAGTTTTATTGTAAGAGGTTTACCCTGGAAGATAAATAGAGCCATGTTAAAATGTTCCCTAAAACTTAACATTCAGTGGAAAATTTTAGTTGCCTCTAAACTAAAAAAAATCCAACCAAAATTATACATGCTCTGAGACTAGTGTCTCTTCTACCTATCAAAAGCCAAAATTAAGATATTCTGTCACCTCTTATAAGATAATAAAAGTTCACTTCCTTGGAGTTTTGCTACATCTTTATTTTGCTAGACTTTTTGAAACTCATTACTCTTCCTTTAGACTCTTGCTCTAGCTTCCCCAGGATTGAAGAGCAATAGACTTGACATATTTGAAAATAAAAGTCATACTGTGATGGGGCATTTGTTTTGGTCTGTCTGTGTTTGAATTACCTAAGGGTTAGTAAGATTTCGCACACGTGACTACAGGTTGGAGGTCCCAGGGTGCACTGAACAAATGTTAGAATGACTTGTTAATAGGGTGTCCACCCACGTCCAGAACACAGCCATCACCAAGCATGGCAGCCTGGCTGATCCATGGGGACTTGTTTGTTTGTTTGTTTCTGAGGTAGAGTCTCACTGTAGTCCAGAGCAAACCTGGAACTCATTCTGTAGGCCCAGGATGGCCTTGAACTTACAGCAATCCTCCTACCTCTGCCTCCCAAGTGCTGGGATTAAAGGCATGAGCCACCACGCCTGGCTTGGGATGGGCATTTTGAAGAGGCATTTAAATGGGCAGGGGGAGGGCAAGACTTCATTTAGGAATCTGTAGCTAATACCTAGGCCCGAAATTCTAGAAGAGGCTGTTGGCTTGTGTATAGCTCCTGCATGGCTCCCAGGAGCCAGTCTAGTGTGCCAGACCTGAGCAAAGCCATGTGTGGAAAAGCCACATGGACGTTAGGTAGGTTTTAAATGAATACATAAAACTGGCCAACAAACCCCACAGGTGGTGTGCAAAGAATCTGACCTTCAGGCCTTCCGAGATCTGATACAAGAGGGTGCCATCCTTGGCAGTGTTCTCTTGACATTCTTAGCCCTAAGCTGCTACAGCTTTTCCTCCCTTCTTCTCCGAGCTTTCCTACCACTCTTTTCTTCTCTTTCCTCCCTCCTTTCTTTCTCTAGTTCTCCTTTCTTCCTTTCCTCTCTCTTTCCTCTCTTCCTTTTCTTCCTTCTCTCCCTCCCCTTTCTTTGTATAGCCTACATACATTGTCCCCATAGTTTTTCTTTTGCGATATAGCTCTCTCTCTTTTATCCAGTCTGCCCTCAAAATTCTTTCCCTTCTTGGGCCTCTTGAGTAACTGGGCCATTCTCATAGTGTTTACATGATCCTGGAGGAAGTTTCTGAACAAAGGAGCTAGCCTTCTCTCTGATAACTTACTTTCTACAAAAGAATTGGCCAAGTTGGTTTTTATGAAGTAAAACCTGTCTCAAGGCCTGTCACCACCTATGTGATATTGAAAGGAAAATGCTTTGCACTGGGCAGCCACACCAGGATGAGTGACAAAAAGAACTTTCAAAAATGCTAGCCATGGGAGAGGCATCAATCCTGTCTATTTTATACTGTTTGGTTTTAGTTTCACACAAACAATCCTATAACCTTCCAGGAAGGTCACCATAAAATGTCAGAAAAGTGCCTCTCCATAGAGCTCATTAACTCTGGGAGGTCTGGCTGAATTGTCTACCCAACCTCCAAGCTAGGCCGCATCAGTGGTTTCTGAGTGAGATCAACAGGAAAGGTCTGCCAAAATGACTGGGGATGGTAGCCCACATGATGGACCAACACAGGAGTAACACTGGGTTCTGGGAGTCAGGCTTCATGTAGGTGTCTATAATGACCATACCACGCCATTTTACCATGAACCTGAGGATAAATACTCCATTTAGATGGCTCACAAAAAATAAAAAAATAATCTATTGATTCTGTCTGTGAAGCCATTAACCTCAAATGAACAAAGAGAGATGAACTTAACTGTCAATGAAGTCTGCTATCCCCAGGCAAGCTTAGGAAGAGTTAGATGGCTGGGGTAATGGAGGTGTGGGGCCCTCTTTCACAGGAGAAAGTAGGCTGGCTGGTAGCAGGGTCCACTTCCTTATGGTAAGCCTTGTCTGCCTTTCACTCTCCATAAAGACCCAAGGACTGAAATTTCAAGTTCCACCTTATTTAAAGCAAATGAGTTTACATCTTGCAGATAGCTGATACAGCAAGCCAGGCTGAATCATTCTCAACCTTGGTTGTGCAGGGTGATGACCTGGCATACTGGGAAAACTCCTGGCAACCAAGTTGCACCCAAGACCAGGGAGATTATATAAATGGATCTCAAATACAGGTCATGTCTCGACACTTCCCACGAGATTGTCCCGGGCACCTGAACTTGAGCAGCACCTTGTCTCCTTGAATGGTTCGCACCTGCTGATTTACGTGGAGGAGTTAGAGGGTGCCGCCGGGGCGGGGGATTCCTTCTGCTCTAAGTTCTAGTGCCAGAGAATGCTCACTGCGAGCCTCTCTGTTTTCAAGCTGAATCCATAATCATCTTTGCTTGACTCAGTGGTTAAAATCACTTGTAAAGCCTGATGGACCAAGGTTTATTCTCTAGTATCCACAAAAAGCCATATGCACAAAGTGGCTCATGCATCTTGGGTTTCTTTGCAGCAGCAACAGGCCTCGGTACATGCATTCTCTTTCTCTCTCAAATAAATGAAAATTAAAAAAAAATGCCTTGTAAAGTGAAAAAATGTATGTCTTTAATAAAAAGAATATTTGCTTTGGTATTTTTTTTCTTCTGACTCTGCATCTAATTCTACCTTTACCAGTTATTTTGCCAAGAATGCCTTGCTACTTTGGACTCTCTGTTTTGTGTGGTGTGTGTGCGTAGGTAGGGTTGGGGAGGGGGGAGACCAGAGATCAATGCCTAGGTATCTTTTATTTTTTTGTTTGTTTCTTTTGAGGTAGTGTCTTGCTCTAGCCCAAGCTGACCTGGAATTTACTATGTAGTCTCAGGCTGGCCTTGAACTCACAGTGATCCTCCTACTTCTGCTTCCCAAGTGCTGGGATTAAAGGCGTGCGCCACTATGCCAGGTTGTCTAAGTAATAATCCACCTTATTTTTGCGACAGGATCTCTCACTGAACTTGGAGCTTGCTTACTCAGCTACACTAGCTAGCCAGCATGTTCCAAGGATCTGCCTGCCTCACCTCTCCGGTGCTGTGATTAAAGGCACACGCCACTGTGTCTGGCTCTCATGTGGGTGTTCAGGTGGGGATCCAATCTCAGCTCCTTATGATGCCTGGCAAGTACCTTACCCACTGAGCCATCTCACCAGCCCCCCCGGGATTTCTTAAAGTTCTTTGAAAATAGGAAATTACCTATAATGTCTGTTAAAATGTAAATTCCTGAATTTTGGCATTGATCATCTAGATCAGAATTTGCATGAGAGAGATCTGGAAATCGATATACTTAACAAGATCCCTGGCCATTCCATATTGCAGATGCTCCTGTGAGGGAATTGTGACTCCAGTTACTTGTTACTATGGAGAAGTTTGGCAGGCCTTCCCTAGCAATCTGCAAGTTCATTACCGTTTTTATGTTTAACCTCACCTCTGCTAGGAAGATGGTTAGATAGGGAAAGGTTTGTGGGACAAGAGAGGGTTGGTTAATTTAATAAAAACAGTGAAATGATAAATCACTGAGTCCAAAGAGGGACGCTACACTTGTGCACATTTAGTGTGCCTTAAACCATTTAGTGGTTCCCCCTAAAACTGTGACCGGAGATTACCTCCTTATCATTTAACTTTACTTACAACCCCTCTCATAATTCCCAACTTTAAAGTTGAGAAATCTGAGGCATGTCATATGAACAAGCTGCAAAATGGGGGAGGTGGAGCATGAACACAGCAGTCTTGGCCTAAGATCTCACTTTCTTTGAGGTTCTTTCTTCTCTGGGCCAGTGGCATAGGAGCTCTTCAGTCGGTAGCAGGGTATGATGTTTCTAGGGGGGGACTTCATACTATGGCTGTGAGTCTAGGTTCTCAGAGACAAAATAATCGAGTATCTGGATTCCTCTTTGGGAATGGTATAATTGAAGCTTGAGAGTACTGTTAAGAAATATGCTTTGCTAACAACTACTCATATGAAGGAATGGTATGGAAATGGACTTTCTCTTCTTATATGGCCAGACTTACTTGTATTTTAAGGTATTCACAGACCAACAATACAGAGTCCCATCACCTCAGCTGGTGGTATATTTAAATTAGTTCTGTGACTTGCCATATATTATCTTTCCTTCTTTACCCTCCCACCTTAGGTGAGATCTCTTCTCTTTTGCAGTTTTCTTCTAACAAATCACCCACTGAAATCTAAGAGATAAGGGAAGTCAGTAGCCAGCCTGTAGTGCTGAAGGGGAACTGAGAAGGCCAGATAGAAAGTCCAAGGGCAACTTCTGGCGTGGGCAGGTGGGAGGCCAGGCTGTAACTGTCCATTCCCCTCAAATACTACTAGTGTTAAAATTCATTTTTGAAGATTCTGGTATCTCCTTGACTTCTTAATTCTGTTGTGTTGATTGTTGTTATATAAAACTGAATATCTGTCCCATTTACAGTAGAGTCTTCTTGAATCAAAGGCTATGGATGTTGAATCCAACGTACACACTGATGTGCACTAAAAACACTGCAAAGATATCTATGGGAAACATCCATACAGCCTGAGAGTTGGTCTCCTAGCTGGGTAGGTGATAGCTAGGGTGCCCCATGGCAGAAGTGGGACAAAGTCAAATTGATTCTATTTTGAGACTCTGGGACATTTGTTTGTTACAAAAGGGCCACACGTTCCCAACATGACATCCCAAAACGGATTTAAAAAAAAATCAGCAAAGATTTAAGAAAAAATAAAATATCAATGACCAGAATCAGTAACTGAGAATTTTGTAGAGCAATTCCACAACTCCTACACTTTCAGGGGTGCCTGAGAAGTCCTGTGATGGGTCTAATTACCACCTCACATGGTGAACTCATCTCATGATTGTGGATAGTTTCTGAACATATTCATTTGGCTTGGGAATAGCTATCCATGTTAGATTTAATGTAAATCCCACCACCACTGATTTCATCATTTTATATACTTATGTGAATTGCTTATAATTATAAAATTATTCTAATAATTACATATTTTGTTAATTCCTAGTAGTTGCTCATTATTTTGTCTCTAGGCTTACTCAATGCCTCCTCTTATACATAGAAGAATTATTAAGATGGAAATTCACAAATCTTGGGCTTGCCTCTCTTCTAGTTTATTTTGTTAACCAAACTGGGGATGATGCAGTTGCTAGAGAGTGTTTTACTTTCCTCACAAAGTCCAGTTTTAAACTACTATTCTAGAATGAGATGCATATTTCTTTCATTGCTATTTATGTTTTAGTGCATGTTACACATATGTCAGTAGTCTGTGGTGAGTTAGAGGATGAGATGTGCATACAGATGAACTAACAAGTGAACAGATGAAGTGAGCAAAGAGCCCTGCAGAAGTAGAATGACCCCCTTTTAAAAAGGAGCACATGACACATGTGGAATCATTTCACGTACACAAAATTCCTTTTGCTAAGATAGTCTATATTAAATAGCCTAAATGGGAAAAGAGATAAGGGCCTTCAACCTGTTCCATCAGAAACTTCTGAGTTTTGTGAACTCACATTCAATTGTATCTCTCTTAGCTGGAGACCTTGAAGTTTCCCCTTTTCTCATTTTAGTCCCTCCAATATCTACCACCCACCCAGTTGCCATTGTTTCAGGCTCAGAAGAAATATAATTAAGGCACTGAAGAAGAGACAGTAGGAGGTTAGTGGTACCATGGATGAAGGTTATCAGGGGTGTGGTACCCTTTTATCATCTCTTCCCAGAGCATTCCGATGGAAATGACTATAATTAAGGAAAAGTGGATGCTTGGCTCTATGTTTAAACTTAAAATGTATGACACACATGAACCCAGAAGCAATGATAGAGTTGACCAGCTACTTAAGAGTCTCTTGACTTTTATGTGAGTCACCAAGATCCTAGCACCCCCAGCACCCCTTCTGTCCTTCCTAAAATGTCTCATGTGCTCATTAAGTATGAAATGCACTATGGTTTTAAAGACAGTCAAATTCTGGAGTAATCAATCACTGTGATCCACACTGGGGAGAAAATCCTAAATCATTCATTTCTGTCAAATGACTTTCTACATGGATGTACTACACACCAGTAATACATAAATGACTTAGCAACCACATGCAAAAAGCATTCTGGAGGAGAAGTGAACTTGTATTCACAGGGACAGAATCAGATCTCGCTTTGTCACCCTTAAAGTGATCAGTGAAGATGTTCTGTGAAAAGTTGCATATTATTCTGAAAGATTCTAGTTGGGGTCAAAAAACAAAACAACAAAAACAACAACAACAAAAAAATAAACAATTACCACCAACCAAACCAAACAACAATAGCAGATAGGGGAAAAAAAAAAAAAACATAGCAAAGAAGTGGAAGGATTTAATTTTTATTGTTAACTCTACAAATGTTTCATGAGCTAAGGTTGCACTCTGAGTGTATTATCTTCTACTTTCCTGGATGGCTGTGGTCTTTATTTGCAGTGGAAATGGCTTACCCACAGGCCTTAGAGAACATATTTGGACCTATCTGTAGGAAGTCCAGGCTTCTTTCTCCTCTAAAACCTTTAATAGCCAAAAGGCCCTGATGGCACTACTTAAACGATGGGTTTTATTTGCTTTTTTGTGGCCCATCAAGGCAATGATCTGCAACCTGAGGAGAGTGTAATTAGGCCACGACATGAGCAACAGAGTTGCTGCACCTTGCCTTGTCACTGGCAAAAGTGTGTCCCCACGCGGCCATGACAGCTATGGTCTGTTGGGTTTGGAGTATCCCTTAATCTGTCCCCAGCGACTTGTTGGTCCAGTGTGTGGGCTATTACAGGACGTCAATTACACGTTCATCTAATAGTACACAACACTTAGGAGGCCATGATAGACTGTGGAGCAAAGGCATTGAGTTCTTGAATATAAACTTGAGCACTTTTTCTTTCAGTGCACATGTATGTGTGATATTTAGAAAGAAAAATAAGAGAAATGCAGGAAACAGATCTTCCTAAAACAGCAATATCGCTGCTCATTTCTAAGTTTGCCATCCCATATTTGAAAGTTTGCAATTCCAAATTACAGAAATCACAATAATGATTCTATTAAGACCTCCACATTCCCATTTTTCCTATTTCAGGGCTATCTTCTTGGCAAATAAAATAAGTAACAACCTACAGGGCAAATTAGGAGACAATAAAATTTATTTTGGAGACTGTGCAAGTGAAACAATTTTAAAAGAAAGCCATAAATATATATGTATATATGATATTTTATTAAAGAAATTTATTTTTATCAGGTACCTAATACTTGAGTGCAATCAGAAATACATTTCTTTCTGATTATTCTACAAGTGTCTAGAGCATTTAGGCTCACTTTTTTGCAGGGGCCATGAATCAATGCAAAACTTAATCTGTTAATGAAATTAACTTTAAATAAAAAGAAAAATAAGAATATATAAAAATATGACTACATTCATATGCATGGGTGTATATGTATATTATTTAGATATATGAGTTTTAAATATATATGTTTTAAATACATAAATAATATATGTATATATTTATGTATGGTAACACCCTATACATAAAAAAGCTTAAATGGGAAGCTGGGTATGGTGGTGCATGCCTTTAATCCCAGCACTTGGGAGGCACAGATAGGAGGATCGCCATGTGTTTGAGGCCACCCTGAGACTACATAGCTAATTCCAGGTCAGCCTAAGCTAGAGTGAGACCCTACCTTGAAATAGGAAAAAAAAAAAAAAAAAAAAAGTGCTTAAATGGGAAAAGAGATAAGGGCCCTCAGTCTGTCCCACATTTGACTCTTCCACCAGAAAAATTTTGAGATTTGAAAACTCAAATCCAAGGGTATCTCCATGACCTGGAGACCTTGAAACTTCCCCTTTTGTTATTTTTTAGCTCCTCCAATGTCTGTCATCTGCCCAGTTCTCCTATACTCCTAATAAAAAGCTGGACACAGCACACCGAGGGATAGAAAGAAAAACATTATAGCCGGGTGTGGTGGCGCACGCCTTTAATCCCAGCACTCGGGAGGGAGGCAGAGGTAGGAGGATCGCCGTGAGTTCGAGGCCACCCTGAGACTCCATAGTGAATTCCAGGTCAGCCTGGGCTAGAGTGAGACCCTACCTCAAAAAAAATAAAAATAAAAATAAAAAAACCAAAAGAAAGAAAAACATTAGTGACTCATTTTTGCTGTGCTCCTATTACAAGGTGACAGATCACCTTTGGTTTGGGGGAAAAATAGGATTGCTCGTCAGGACGGGTGAAGATGACAGAAGAGAGTTAACAACTAAAAATTTCACTTCAGCAAATGGACCTCACATGGGCTACACGGGAGTGATTCCTTCTGTGGCTACATTCTGACTCAGCATTCTAGAACTGAACTTCAAACAGTTCCCTTCTGCCACAGGAAGCTCACCTCTGTTGGGTCATGCTGTGCGGGGGGGGGGGGGGGGGGGGCGAGGGAAGGAAGGGGATCCTTTTCTCCCATAACAAATCCTGCAAGTTCCCCCCTCAGTTATCTGTTGTTCTAGAACCCTATGCTTGGCCTGACCAAATTCCTTAGAATGTTTCTCAAGAAAAGATTGAAAATGTAAATAAGGAATCCTATGTAGTGTTGCCAATGGCTATTTTGTCAAGGAAAAACCTGGATGTAAAATAACGAGAAACAGAGCTTTGAAAGTTGGGCTGGCTGCACTGCATTTTTTTTTTTTTCCATGGATGGTCATGAGGTTGTGGGGCCCAGGGAGGAATGTGGTGGTCCGGATTAGGTGTCCCTCCTGGACTCTTGTGTTTTGAAGCTTGCTTGAGAGCTGAGGGCAGGCAGGCAGGTGGAGCTTTGCTGGAGGAGGCCCGTCACTGGGGGTGGACCGCAAGGTTTATTAACCCTCGGTTTGCCAGTGTTAGTCAGCTCCCTCTCCTGATGCTGTTTTCCACCTGCTGTGGCAGAGATGATGATGTCCAATCTCTGTTCGTGCCATCTTTTTCCCTGCCATCATGGAGCTTCCCCTCGAGTCTGTAAGCCAAAAATAACCCCTTTCCACCCGTCAGCTGCTTTGGGTCAGGTGCTTTATGCCATTGATGTGAAAGTAACTACAAGAGAAGATCTGCTGTGGTTATGATGTAACCAGAAAGGTTCCTGGAGCATGGGCTAAGCCTGGCTCTTCCCCATGCAGGAGGTGAAGGAAAGATCCTATCCTTGATGTCGTCTGGCTTGGGAAAACACTATGTACACTACCAGGGGAGGTTGCTGGGTCATGAGCTGGCCTGGGGAAGACAGTGCTGAGACGAGGCATTCATACATGAACACGTAGCCATCAAGAAAGGGCACAAAGGCTTGTTTCTGCTTTTGACCTGAATTTGTGTCAATCCTTTTCTAACCTAGCTTGAAAACAAGGAAGGGGGAGAGCATGGGAAGTTCTTCCTCCAAATGCTGTGTGCTGTCTGTCCTGGCTAAAGGTACTACCCCTATCCATACACTGAACCTTCTGTGTTCTCCCACAGGCTTCAAAAGGTAGAACTGCCATGTTCCTAGAGTATAACAGATATGGGGAATTTACCTGTCTACTAGGGGAAAGGCCCTTAAATGGGAAGTTATGTTTTTCCATACAGGATGCTCATTTGCTCTATAATGGACACAATTCCCTAATGTTTACTGTCTGTCACTTGTTGGGGCCACTGAATAAAATGCTATTATCTTTTTAAATGCTGTGATTTGCCTGCTTTGATGACAGGTTTTTTTTTTTGTTGTTGTTGTATTGCTTAAACTTGAATCCAGAAAATAAAAACTCTGGAAATAGATTAAGGATGGCTTGGCTGCGCAAATCGAAATAAACTCAGATCCCTTAACAGCTTCTGTCTGGCTCTTGCAAAGGTGTCATGTAAGGACGTACTTAGTTGTGTTTGTTCTAGCCTAGCTCATGATGGGATGTTACAAGAGGGCAGAAACATGGTCCTTTGCTCTGTAATCTTCTTTCTTCTCTGCTGTCTTTCTCTCTCCTTTCCCCATTCTCCCCTCCTGCTACCAGTCTGACAACCCATGTATCTAGTTCTCTTTCTATCCATCCACCCATCTTCCTATTTATGTATGCAAATATATCATCTGTAGCATTTTACATATGAGTACCCTTCACATTTAAAATTCTCTATGATAAGAAAACTGTATCTATGTGTATTTATTGAGCTTTAAGGAAGCGATACTAATCCATTTCTCTCTGAAGTAGACCCACACTAATTGATAGGATATGAGTATCATATTTAAATGCAGTCTTAGCATGCACTTTATAACTGCCTAGTATTAAGACTTATCTCTGTTCTCCTATAACTCCCTTTTGAATCCCTAAGACATAGGTTGTTCTCTCTCTCCCTCCCCCCTCTCTCTCTTTCTCTCTCTCTCTCTCTCTCTCTCTTTGTGTGTGTGTGTGTGTGTGTGTGTGTGTGTGTGTGTGTGCAGACAGCATGGTAATTAGTATAAATGGGATTTTGTTTGGGTTTATGTTAGGTTGAACTATACGGAATTGCCGGTATGATGGCATTTTTCTTGCACAAAAATAGAAATTTCATAAGGTATCTCCTGATACTATGTTAACAATGAAACTTCAAGGTCTCAGCAAACAAAGAGGGATAAACTAAAGACAAAGGCCTGTGGTCTTCATTGTCTTTCACTTAGACCATGGGTGCATGCGTGCTACTCTCCTGTGTGAAAAGCTTCCCGGCATGCATATATCTTTATAAGAAATGCATGTTTTAAGTGGCAGAAGAAATGGGCCCTGATAACTACCAGTTAAATCACATTACCGTGTTACTTCACAATACACTCTCTCCTGTGTTCTTCTCTTCACCTGTATCTACCTACTTTCTGTGCTAACGTGGGGGGGGGGGAGTTTACATGCATTGACCATTAGGAAATGTTAGCATATCAGTAATCAGACTAAGTATAGCCAGTGTGTGTCTTTCTCTTGAGATATTTTCACCAAAGCTGTATACACACATCACATATAATATTTTCTCAATTATTTACGACACAGTTCACTGAACCAGGGTAGCTTCCCCTTCCCCAGCTCTCAGTTTAACAGCTGAAAGATGCAACAAGGACCAAGTCATAATACACAAAGAAACCGAGAGCCAATCAATAATGAGAAGCCTGCCCCCTCCCCCAGGCTTAATCCAAGCAAGCCATTCATGGAGCTCATGTGATGGACTTTTCCAACCCAGCAACCCGGCGTGAACCACGGACACGACAGCAACACCAAGTGGCATGCAATGACCAGATGACCAGAGGCCCCACTGCCATGCTCTGATGACTGGTTCAAGCTGGGCCAAACAATGTCACTGAGAGTGCGGATAGCTGGCTTTCTTTAAGTCAACGTGAGATTTAAAATACATGAGGTCGAGTGTTTACCCACCTTTCCCAGATGCCAAGAAAATATGTTATTCTATCCCCACTCAGCTTGCCCATTAGCCTATAATAGTGCCTAGTTTAGCTTTGTCTTTTACATTTGGGAAAATCTCTGCCCACACCAGATGGTCTTTATTCTGGAGGTCAATACACAGAACGTCTCAGGGTATTCTGAGATCATCAGTATGTGATCATTTAGCCAAGAAGATGATGGGCAGGGAGTTATAAGGTGCCCATTAAAGACCTTCTGGGCACTCCTTGGGTTACTATATTTGGTGCATTTCAGAAGGTCCCTAAATCTTTAATTTGATGAGGGCCTGATTTGTGCTGAGAAAATGCAGAATTGTACCAGCAGAGGACATCACACTTCTTTTCCTCTTAAGATGTCTGCAGAGTGAAACCTCATGATTACAGGGAAGGTTTGTTGCAGCGGTTTCTTTGATCAGATTGACAGCCAGTCAGCATTTCCAAAACATTCTCTATTCCTGCTGATTTCCTGTCCAGTTTTGAAGGTGTCTCTTTTTGTTAAGAAGTTTCTTTTTCTTCTGGTCCAGCTTCCAGAAACGAGGAACTAAGAATCTCTTACTACTAATGTGCTAGGGCAGTGGCAAAATAATCTGCCCTGAGATAAATTCTACATGTTTTCCTCTTTAATAGAGATTGAAAAGCTTTTCTTATAATTTCACAGACCCCAAAATGTGTGCCTTGATAAAAGAGCCATTTCTTGTCTGTATCTACTTACTATGAATAAAAGAAGGTACCATCACTTAATGAAAAAAAATCAAACTAAATATGCCATTTTAGAAATTATTTTCTGCTAATTCACCTATTACTGGATTTACCTCAATGAATAATTCCACAGGTGACAGACATCCTGCTTATGGTACAGTTAAAAAGAGCCAGTAATCAATTTCCACAGCAACCAAGAAGATCTAATGTGCAAATATCTCTAATGAACAGCAAGAGGCCAATTACATGGAAAAGAATATAGTTAGTTGGTTTCCTCAACAGAAACTGTTATACTAAACTGGGAATTGCAGAGTTATTAAAGATTTACCAAAGACCAAGGGCATGTTTTCAGTAGGATATGTTGATAATAAGAAATCTTAATAATGTTGAAATCCAAGTTTTATATACATATTTGTATTTATATGCTGCTCCAAAATGCAGGGAAATTTAGCAATTTTAGATGCATGCAAATGGAAATGGCTAGCTTCTCAAGTAATCCTAACAGTGGTATTAAATGTATTTATTGTTATCAAGTGTCTAGATTGGTCTTATTGGAAAAGGCAATTTGAAGTATATCTTTGCAATTAACCTTTCCTCAACTTTAAGCTAGATGACTTATCCTGAGAAGCAAGATAAACATTCAAAGAAATAAGTCTTTTTAAGATTCTCATAATTATACATCAGGCTGATGTTACTATGATTATAATTACACACAAAGAGGGTGTTTGAGAATTTAGCATCTAGAGATATTTTCATAAAAATAATTAAGGGTTGTAGTCGACCTACATTACAATTGAGACTGTGCAAATCTTCATGGTTGGAATTTAATAACACTAATCCTTTTCATTTGTAGAATGATCTTGAGTATTCTACGACTGTTGTCATTTTTATTAGCCTTATTGACCCTCCCAATTCTCCTAATCCAGTGTCAAAGTATATTAAAGACAAGAATTTACATAAATCATTTTGTATCTTGACAACTGATGACTTGGTAAACGGGCACGTTATGTATTTACAAGTATGTCTTGACAATGATTTCAATTTCCTTGAAGGCTCCCTACAGCCTAGAGAATATGTTATGGCTGTTTAGGAGAAAATAGTAGTCACACCTTTATGTAACCAGACAGTATTCTCAACTCTATCTTGCCTAAAAGTCACTCATGATGAGTTTATGCACATTTTTTTTTCTAATTGCAACATTGCAAATTCAGGGATTTCTGTAGCTTTAGTAGACTGCAGAAGACTTCTGTGCCTACCAGGAGCTAACAACCCATCTTGTGAGAAATGGAATGGAACCGCAGGAAAAGCACACAATAGCAGCCCAGGATAGGACCACAGGCCAGATGGGAGATCACAGGTGGGAGGCCAGTGTCTGCAGACACTGTTCAGTCAAGACTCGTGTCCATTGCCTGCTTACCTGTCTGACTCAGCATGCCTCAGCCACACATGCAAATCGTTACCCTTATTGTTTGGTTCATGAAACGTATCTTTAAATTAAAGAAGTCATTACCAAAATAAGCACCTCTGACATTTTTGCATGCAGAGCATCTGAACATTCACATTATGTCCCCAGAGAACAGAGCAAGAGATCACATTCAATATGGAAAGGCACACACTATTTTTTTTGTCTCTTTCTTGATTTTGTGAAGGCACCCATACAAACATAGCTATGACTTGCTGCTTCAAGGAATCAAGGGTGGGAAATCAAGGCACGCAGACACATCCATTCCAAATTCTGCATTTCCCAAGCATACTTCTGTCCCTTTTAGTCCCTGTCATTGTCAACTCATGAGGGGTGCTTTTCAAATAAAGTTGACTATGTTTATAAGTTTGGACACTGGGTATAGCCCAGAAAAATTAATCTCCTTATGAAACCCCCATGTTCTTCCCATCCATTTATTTTGAAATTTAAAAAGTTCATTGGGGAAGGGTGATTTTTTTTTCTGAATATCTAAAGGGAAAGAAGGTTCTTGAGATGGAGGTAAACCTGCAGGTTTTTTATCTTCTGCATTTCTTCTTGTGAGTTAGATGAAACTATGGTCTTACATAGACAACCACAACAAGAGTGTACAGAGAGAACACAGGGAAGGGTGTGTAGTATGTGTGTGTGTGTGTGTGTGTGTGTGTGCGTGCGTGTGTGTGCGTGCACGTGCACACACAAGATACATGCTCACGCAGAAATGGAGATATCTGGAAAGCATCTATGTATACAGAGACAGAATATTTTCTTTGCACTGTAGCAGAGAAGGTGAGTCCAGAATTCACTAGGATTACACATCTGCCCTATCTCCATGTGGCCATGGGACCTAACTCTTGGGGCTTCCTCCCTTGATGTCATGCATATTCAAGCAAGAGCACACAAGCATCCTCTGCCCACCAACTAAGTTAATTTGCTCATAGTTGTCCAACAGGAGAAGGAAGCCCCTTACCTGTCACTGTACGCAGCGGCAGTGGCAGGGGTAGGCTGGGCGTAGCGGTATGCAGCATAACCACCCTAAAACACAAGGAGAGATTGGATTTAGGAATGGAGAGGAGCCCGGCTTAGGGACACCCAGTGCAGATAAGCCCACACCAAGACAGCAGTGACCCAAGTCGACCTATCTAAGGTCGAGGTTAATAAAAGCTTAGTATCAGAGCAGAAAAACAAAGCACAGTGAAGACAGGAGGGTTGAATACCAGCTCTGGCTGCATGTTAAAGGTTAGAAACCCTAAGCACAGCCTAGAAGAAGTCCCCAGGTGCCCTTGGAAGTAATGGACCTAAGTGTTAGTGTTGATTATCTTGGGTGGGGAGAGTTCTAGTGGACTACATTGTCTTCACACTTAGCTAAACTTTCTACCTTTTCCACATTGGCCAGGCTTCACTGTAACTTATCAAATATTAACTCAAACTTTAGTCAAATGATCCTTGATATTTCTTGATCCAATCAAGTAGTGGTCTTAGCTTCATATCTATTTTAAAAATCAGATGTCTTTGAGTGTCTTAGTAATTGCTTCCATAGGCAGCCATTTAACCACTGATGCTTTTGTATAGGGATTTCATTAGTTTGCTAAATGTTCCATAATTATGTAAGAGTGCATGGTGAGTACTTGTTAAAAATTTTGTCATCTTGGCTAAAAATATCACACTGCTATTAGCACATTGGCTTAGATGAGGCATTTGGTATGAGAAAATATGATAAAGTTTTCTGATATGTAAGTAAATTCATTAAGGGAGCCAAGAAAAAACTGGAAAAGAAAAAATAATTAACATTTACTTCTGTGTACCCATGATTGCCATTGTTCAGCTAACCAAAGAGGACAAGAAAACAGGTATATTCAAAAGGAGTTATGTGCAGTGAATGGAACGGAGCTTTCTTGATTAACAGACTACGGCGATATGTCAGCCACTATGGAATGATTTTAGTTCAGTTAACAAACAGGATCCAGTTTCCACCAATAACACAATGACTGTTCAGGTTTTACTGAGAACAAACAGGTCCATAAATCCTCTCAGGGACAGATCCCAACCCTCATCATGAGGGAGCACCTCGGGATAGAATGGTGTTTCAGAGGACATCTATCATCTCAATCCCAAAGGTGAGGGGGCAGCTGGACACGGGCCATCGCCTTGCAAACAGGGTCAGAGCTGGGTGGCAGAAGACAGAGTGACAGGACAGCTGCAGGGGCACCTTTCCCAAGTGCAGGACAGAGGTCTCCAGAGTCCCTCTGCAGCCTCTTTCACTGTGGAAGTGGTACATGCGCACAGCAACTCAGGAAAGTTAGTGTGTCCATAAAGTAGCTGTGGCCTGGGATCAGCCATGGTAAAGACATCACCAAGACATCTTGATGGATCATCATCAATAATCTGGAGTATGTTTATATATATGAAAGCCTTCATTATAAACAAAAATCTGTAAGTTAAAAAAAAAGACCTTAGCTAGACACCACCTGGTGTTACAAACATCATGCTCTCTAGTTAGGACTGGGGGAACTCATTAAATGTGCTGGAAAGGCATTGAGACAAAGCAGGTGTCAGACCAGTGATGAGCTCAAGACGCAGAATGATGGTCTGAGGAGAAAAGAGGTCACCAGGTTTCTAGAGCCATTCTGTCTACATGCCCATCTTCTTGGATTCTAGTCAGCATCAGAAAGTATAGGTGCCCTTAATCAAGTATGAAGGGGTTGGATTTGGCTAGCTGAAGGCTGCAGTTGGCTGAAAACTTTGGAGAAAAGTGTGTTTCTATGAGTTTGTTTCCCAGAACACCCAAAAGGTATCTGCATAGGTATTCCTATCACCTCCCCTGTAAATTGTGGTTGGATGACTGTAAATTTTGTCTCAGTAAAGATTTCCAACAACCCTGCCTTTGGAATCCAGCCTACAGCTTTCTGTCAACTGCGGTAGTTTCAGTCATAAAAGAGGGCGGGAAGTTTTGAACAAGTGGAAGTGCACAAACAGATAATCATTGAGACGAGCCTCACAGCCCGTGGTTTTGATCTTTGTCACAGGAACATAAAACTCCTGCACGTGTACTTGCACTTTCTGCATACGTGTGTTCGTATATGACAATCTGAATGTGATACCTGTTCTGCATGTTTACATAGGACTTGGCCACTGAGAGAAAATAAGTTTCTCTGTAAGAGAGACACCAGTGGTAGATATTCTGCTGTGTTTGTTACCTAGGATTTTGTCTGTATTCTTGCTTTGCAGTTTGCTGGTATCTGAAGAGGAAGTGAGGTAATCTTGACCTTGGTCAATAGCTTACATGGCGATGGTAGGAATAATTTGCCCATGTTCAGCATAATAGCCAATAGTCTTAGGTATTTTCTTGTCACTTGAAATGTGGGTTGTATGAATAAACGAAATTTTGATTTGCATACATTGAGTTACTTTTATTTTTCTCTCTGTATGGTAGTGGGGATGAAACCCAGGGTCTTGTGCATACTAAGCAAGCACTCCACCACTGAGCTCTATACCCAGATACATTTGTTAGTTTTGAGAGCGCGTCTCACTAAATTGCCCAGGGTAGCCTTGAACTCCCCTTATAATCCATACAAGTGTTGAACTTGTGTCAGCTTCTTGACTACCTAGGATTACAGGATTATTTCATTTGATTTAAATAAATGAACCTGCAGTAGCTGTAGTATTGGACAATACAAACTGAAGTGCTCCCTGAAATGCATAATCGTTAATGTGAAAAAAGGATTAGGCAGCTTGGTAACTCCACCTTGCTATGTTAAATTGTCTTCCTTACTATTTCTCTTCTGCATGAAATCCTTATTAGGGCAATAACAGAGTTGTGTATTAACTTGGCATAAGTGTGCATAAACTGTAAAATGATCAAAAATACAAATTGCTTCAATTTGTGTTTCTAACAGGTGATTCCAATCAGTTTCATTGCCCTGTATCTTGTAGATTGCTGAAGATAGCCGGGGTTTTTCATGTTTATGTGATCATGTCTGAAAGATCAGTCCTGATCTGAGGCAACCAGACCCTTCTCATTGAGCCTGGTCATTCTAGACTTTGTGACCAAAAAAAAAAAAAAAAAAAGAAAAAAATTAAAAACTTTCATCACAAAGGACAAAGGAGGAAGGCACAGCACAGCTTTTTACACCCTCTTCTCTTTTGTTGTGACTCTGGGATTGAACCCAGGGCCGTTTGCATGCTGGTCCCAGTCCTCTTTTTGAAGTTTTATTATTAGACAAAGTCTCATTAACTTTCCCAGGCTGGCTTGAACTTGCTGTGCAACCCATCAGGTCCTGAGCACACAATCATCCTGACTCAGCTTCTCCTGAGCTGGGCTGAGAAGGTTGATTTTGTTGGAAATTTTAATGTTAGCTATAGAGCAAATTTGGAGACTTGTAGGTAGTAACAGATATGTTGATTTCCCCCCATCTTTTTTTTAGTTCATACACACTTACTCATTTGAAGTTTCTTCAGCAATGGGAAATAGGGTTGAAAACTACAGTGGCAGGTGTGAAATAAATTTCTGTCTAGCTACAATGAAACTAGGGAAGGCTGTGTGAGATGCCAGCTGTGTTGACCCTGAAGGCTGAAGGTATAAGAGGTTTTAGACTTAATCATTCCAGCATATTGCAAGAACCTAGTGAAAATTACCTACATAAATGATTCAACAAAATTCTTTCATTCTTTTCCCTGAATTTATATTGATTGAGTCCAGATATACTTTAAGTGAAGAAGTTAGTAGCATATTAGACCTCGATTTTGACAGTTTACGATCTAGCAGAGACAGAGGATATAGTGCTGGTATTGTAAGGAGGTGTCCCAACATCGCTATGGATATTTAAGAAGAAAAGAGGAGGACTGTATCTAATCTAAAGGGAATCATATTAAAACTAGAAAGTTCTGTCAAGTCTTCTATCCTCTATGTTAGAAAACACTTTCCCTCCCAAGAATCTTGTTAGTAAGGAGTTCACAGCAAATCCACAACCAGAGTGATGAGTTCTCCGTCAGTCGGGAGGTCATACCTGCAGTAATTTATTGCCATACACAGGCTCTTGATACACTACTCTATAAGGAAACAGAAATGTAATGTTTTCAATGCAAAAATGAAATAAATAAAAGAAAATGCATACGTCAGACAGAAATCCCAGAGCAATTCATTTACAAGTTTGCTTCTCTTAGTTCATTAGAGCTTATGAGTTACCCATCAAACAAGGAGTGGGACCGTCATCCCCCCATGCTGAAATTGCAGATTCTCACCGGGAGTGTCCAAGAAGGTGAGGATTGGGATCATATCTCAGTATTTACATTTGGGATATAACAAGGATTTATTTTTAAAGAAGACTATGGGCAATTTCATGGCTTCTTTCCTTTCAAACCAAACCCCAACATTTCATAGGAACTATTGGGGAATCTCTTTATTTCATGATTGGGATTCTCTGGCTTACCTGAGGGTTTGATTTTGATGTTAATGACCTTGGCAACTAAGACAACACAGCTTGGGAGGAATCAGAACTGCCTAGTACGTTTTTGTGTGCCTGAGATAGCTGGAGAAGGATGGAGCTCACCCATGTTCAAATACTACAGTTGCTTTCCAAGACACATTTAACATACCCCTTTTACAATGCAGTTGGTGATTTTAAAAAATTGGCATGTGTATGTGTGTGTTCCTGTGTGTGAGTGTGGGTGTGCATGTGCCATGCCCGCAGGTGGAGGGCCTCGCCTGCCACCTTACTTGAAGCAGGGACTCACATGCCTCTCGTTGCTGGCGGCTGCACTCACTAGGCTAGCTGGTCAGCCACCTTCCAGGGTGTCTCCTATCTTTTGCCTTCTATCTCACGTTTGGTGAGCTGGGGTCATGGAAGCCCATCATAGCTTTTATGTGGAGTGTAGGAACTTGAACTTTGCTCCTCATGCTTGAGTGGCAAGTACTTTATCTACAGAAGCATCTCCCAGCCCTAAAAGAAAAAAAAAAAAAAGCTATCCTTGATTTGGAAGTCCTTAAGAAGGCATTGCTTCTTTCAGGAGGACTCAGTGGGAAACTACTGTGAGAAGTCATTCATGGCGCTGGTTCATATGAGAGATGATTCAGGTTTAAAGAAAAAAAAAATCTCTGGGTCCATGGCAGACATCAAGGAGGTTGACTTTTTTTTTTTTTTAAGTTTTCACATATTACAGAGAAAGAGAGAGAGACAGAGGGAGAGAGACGGAGAGAATGGGCACTTCAGGGACTCCAGCCACTGCAAATGAACCTCAGATGCATGTGCCACTATGTGCGTCTAGCTTACGTGGGTTCTGAGGAATTGAACCTGGGTCCTTAGCCTTAACAGGCAGGCACTTTAACCAGTAAGCCATCTCTCCAGCCCAAGACTGGGTTTTAAAGGAGATTTGTGCCTACCATTTAATTCATGTGTGTGATTTTTTTCTTTGGAATCTGGCTTTCTTTACAATTAATTTTTCTTAACATTCCTCTTTTAAAATCCAAATGTATGGATTGATGCCTATCCAAATTCATTCTCTCTCCCTCTCCTTTCCCCCCTTTAGTTGTCATGGCTTAGTCAAGCATTTCAGTGTCTCCAGTACCCTGCCTACCCCCTTATACTATTTTCTCATTTTCTTTCTTTCCTATCCTTTCATTGCATTTTTCAACTCTTACTTCTATTCTTTGGTTCTTGCTTGAATGTGAACTCTCACCAGATCACATGGCCTCAAGTCTCAGTGTCAGCAGTGGTATCTGAGTAAATAATTTAATCTTTGTTGTTTTGTTTTGTTTTGTTTGTGTTTTTGTTTTTTTGAGGTAGGGTCTCACTCTAGCCCAGGCTGACCTGGAATTCACTATGGAGTCTCAGGGTGGCCTCTAGCTCAGTGATCCTCCTACCTCTGCCTCTTAAGTGCTGGGATTAAAGGTGTGCACCATGTCTGGCTAACCTTTGTTTGTTTTATTTTGTCTTTTTGGAAAATAACAAAAAAACACATTTCTTATAAAAAGTGGAGGTAATAAAATTTCTATCTCTCTGGAATGTGGTAAGGAGGAGAGAGGTGTGATGCGGATTTGCTGTTGAACATCTTGTTTTGTGTGGCAGTTACTTCACTTCCTAATAGACTATTGTGTCCCCATAGGGACTGAAGTTGGCCAGCCTAATGCTGGACCTCACTGAGTGTAGGGCCTGGGAAGGAAGGACTTGGTGGAGGAGGTGGGGGTGGCAGTTTGGAGAAGTCCCACGTTCCCACTGCAGACTTCGAGGCTGGTGCCTGCACTTGTCGCCGTGGAGCTGACAGTGGCGGAATGAACACGCCTCCTGATTGGTAAGGCACATGGATGTGGAAATGATTGTTTACGGCCATGGAATCAAGCAGACACTTACTGTAACATAACTCAGGAGTGGTATAAAGATACGTCGGGTCTTGTGGGGGTATATTAGCTAGGCGGCCCTCACTCTGGTGCTCCTGCCTAGAAAACTTAAGGCATTCTTAATAAGGAGGACGCTCTTCTGGTGTGTGTCCTCCTTCCTCCCTTCCTCCTCCTCCTTCCCGTCATTCCATCGCCAAACTTACCACTGTCTTACCCCAGTTTCTACCAAACTTTTACTGCTCTATTGTAATTTCCTTCTGTGCCTCTTTGCATTTCTCTCGTTCCCCCCCCTGCCCCACCTTTTTTTTTTTTTTGATTCAATGTGATCTTCTACGATCTGAACCTGAGATCAACCAACGTTTCTCTGGTCCTTGGTCAATTGCCAGCCTCATGAGCCCTAATGCTTCACCTGTAGAAGATGGCTTTGTAGGTATTTGTAGGTAGAGGCAACTTAGGTCATTCAACTAGAACTTTGAGTTGGCATTAACCCTTACTATTATTTCTCAATTCTTGAAAAAACTTTAAAAACTCATGTTTTTAAATTAAAATGAGTTTATTTTCATGTGCAATAAGTTATTTGTAGATTTGACATAAAAATGGAATTCCTGGGGGCTGAAGAGATGGCTTAGTGGTTAAAGCACTTGCCTGAAAAGCCAAACAACCTTGGTTCGATTCCCCAGGACCCATGTAAGCCAGATGCACAAGGTGGCACATGTGTCTGGAGTCGGCATCCTCTCTCTCAAATAAATAAATAAAAATAAAATATTAAAAAATGGAATTCTGGGCTGGGGAAATGGCTTAATGGTTAAGGCACTTGCCTGTGAAGCTTAACAACCCTGGTTCGATTCCACAGGACTCACGTAAGCCATATACACAAGGGGGGTGTATGCACCTGGAGTTTGTTTGCAATGGCTGGAGGCCCTGGTGCACCCATTCTCTCTCTCTTTCTCTCTGTCTCAAATAAATAAATAAACAAAATATTTTTTAAAAATGGAATTCCTATCTTGTTAAACTGAAGTGAGTGTGGTGTCCTCAGCAGAAGGGCCTTAGGTAATAACCTTAGCTGCTCTCCTTTCTGAC
Source organism: Dipus sagitta (assembly GCA_036346955.1). Classification (NCBI taxonomy): domain Eukaryota; kingdom Metazoa; phylum Chordata; class Mammalia; order Rodentia; family Dipodidae; genus Dipus; species Dipus sagitta. Next base: position 107,234,496 of record CM070781.1, on the reverse strand, counting down.
TCATGTCTCCTTTGCTCCAAAGGGCTAGCCCTACACACTGCCCATGCCCTCCCCCATGGCCCCCAGCCCCAAGGCAGCTATTTTCCTGCAAGCCTGTACTCCTATAGAGATGGGTGCTGTTTGCTCACCCTAGTTTGGACCTTGGTTCCTGGTTCCTCACATCTCTTGATGAGACCCCTTTCAGCAGCCTCTGAGCACCTGTGATCACCTCTCACTTTCACCTCAATCCTCTCTGAAAACCGTCAGGAGATCATTCGAGATGGGAGACTGTGGCTTGCCAGTGACAGGCATCCTGCACACCATCCAAGATCTTTATGATCTGACAGGACTAAGAAAGTCTAAGGAATGCCCGAGGCCTCCGACATCAAGTGGTAGGGTAGAAAGACTGGATACCAAGGGTAAAGGGAGAAGGAGGACTGGAGAGATGGCTTAGCGGTTAAGCGCTTGCCTGTGAAGCCTAAGCACCCCAGTTCGAGGCTCGAGTCCCCAGGACCCATGTTAGCCAGATACATAAGGGGGCACACACGACTGGAGTTTGTTTGCAGTGGCTGGAGGCCCTGGCGTGCCCATTCTCTCTCCTTCTCTCTATCTGCCTCGTTCTCTCTCTGTCTGTTGCTCTCAAATAAATAAATAAAAATAACAACAAAAAAATTTTTTAAAAAAGGGAGAAGGAGCGCAGGGTACGGGGCACAAGGCAGTTATGGGGAGTACCTACTGCTGTGCTTACAACGTAGTTGCTCTGAAATGTTGCAGGTGGAGGATTTGAGCAGGAAGAATGTGCCTTGCTTAGATGGAACCCAATCTAGAAACTTAGTGTTCTGTCTAACAACCTTGTAAAGAAGTAAGAGACTTAAATCCATAAATGGTGACTCATTCAGCTAACATATCTCCCAGAACCTTTCACAATTATCCTGAACCTGTTTAGCAATATTTATTTTTATTTTTAATTTTTTAATTTTTATTTTTATTTATTTATTTGCAAGGAGAGAGAGAGAGAGAGAAGCGGGACAGACAGAGAGAGAATGGGTTTGCCAGGGCCTCTAGCCACTACAAACGAACTCCAGGTGCATGTGCCCCTTTTATGTGGGCCCTGGGGAATTTAACCTGGGTCTTTTGGCTTGGTAGGCAAATACCTTAACCACTGAGCCATCTCTCCAGCCCTAGCATGCAATATTTTTAATGAGATTGTAGGAGCAAGCCAGAAACCTTCTTTAAATAAAATAGGTTTGTACCTATCTTTCTAGACCTCTCTATAACTATCATCCCTTATAACATTTGGAGCACTGGGTAGATTTCCACTCACTGCACATACTTGCACCCCAAGGGAGATAGTAGGAATCGTGGCTTAATCTCACACCTTCAAGGTTATATTCCCTGTGAGGGTGAATCTTGATTTGTGAATTCTGAAGATGATCCCTTGCCCTGCAGCTGAGCCAGACAGTTCAGTGTCCTACGTCACTGCAGTCACACACCCCTCAGCCACAGTGTGCCCAAGCTGTCACCTTGCATAGAACAAAATGTTCAGGACTATCTGCAAGACCCCAGCGGTCTCTGGAGACAGCTCATAAGTGCTGGGCAAGTGCGATGCTGAAATAGTATTTTAATTCCTCACATATTTGGAACTGCCCTGAGAAGCTATATTGTCTTCAGCATGAGCAGTGGAAAAATGCCTGATAGGGGCAAACTTGAGAATTAACAGAACAGTTTTCAAAACGGAGGTACCAGGTAGCGCAGGACTTGAAGAAATCCTGTTCTTATAAGCTTAGCCAGATACTTTTGGGGAGCTGCCACACTCAGATAAGGGGACTTTGACTTTGTGGGATATTAAGAATTCTAAATGCACTGCAAGCACAGAGGGGCATCTGGTTGGCTGCCCTCCGTCATCAGAGTTTTTCCTTCTATAGGAGTGTCCTGAGCTTCGCTTCTCTCTCTGCTCTGCTCTGCTCTGTGGGATTTCTGCCTCTTCTCCTAGTCCATGCAGACCCACCTCGTACCAAGAACTAGAAAACCTCCGTGCCTTCCTTCCCTGTTCTATGGACTCCTCATAGCCCTGTCTTCAGGATGCTGCAGCTTCTTGTTAAACAAGCATCTATATGACCAGGAAAAGATACTCATTTGAAATGTATATGGGAGAGTACCCATGAATGATTCAAAAACTTATTGTAACATTTACAAATGAAGAAACTGAAGCACAGATATGTATCACTCAATAAATGATAGCTAGGTCATAATGTTTCTATTTATTCTTGTGTGTAGTGTTTGTGTGTGTATGCACACAGTTGTACAGATGCACACACCCTACGTCCGTGTGTGTGGAGGCCAGAGGACAGCACTGAGTGTGCCTCTACCATTGTTCCGCCACGTGTTTCCTTGAGACAGAGTCTCTCTGAATCCTGAGCTTCTGATTTTGGTCAGACTGCTTGTCCATGAAACCCCAGTGATTCTTCTGTCTCTGCTCCATGCTTTAACATGATGGGTTGACAGGCATGTGTGACCACATCCAATGTGAACCATCTTCCCAGACCCCTATTTTATTTATTTATTTATTTATTTATTTATTTATTTTAAAAAGAGATTTAGTGACCATGTACATTTTTTCTTCCTTGGGTGAGTGCAAAGAGAGGTAGGTTTTATTTCTTTATTTAAAAGAATTCTACTACCCCTTATGTAAAAAAGGGAAATTGACTGTTCATGGGGTGAAGAAAGGACATATAGCTTGTTCACTTAAGTATAACAGAAACAAAACAAAATTATAAAAAAATGTTTTAACCCTAGGGATGATAGTAAGTACCCTAAATGCCTTAATAGCTCAACTAAGTCCATCACTGATAGAGATTAATATGATGTCTCAAAATTGTAGGGGTTTAAAATTCAAAAGGAATGAAATTAAATATCCAGTGTCTTTCTCATTTTCTAGTAAATGACATCAATTTGAGCAGAAACATGGTTTTATTTGTCTTTGTTATCTAGTCTATAAACAACAAATATGATTCTGCTGACTTACTTAAGGCCATTAGTGATGAAAAGAAAATTATGTGGTTTAGGAAATACATCCCCGTGCATACAGCACACTTGGGTTAAACTGAGTTTGTCCCAAGCCATTTTCGTCACATGGATGTTGTATCATGTTGTGTGTGGGGAGGGGGGGGGATAGTTACATTTAGGTCCAGGTAGGGGAGTTTCATTGTGATTCCCAAGATGAGAAACCACCCATTCCTTTCTAAACATAAGTTTAATAAAATGAGATTGATTAGCAAGCAATTCTAAATCACCTATTTGCTGGAACAGAGAGAATAAAAGATTAGGGTGCTCAGTGCTCCAGGTCTCGTACCCATTGTAGGAGAGTTAAGAGATGTTTCTTTCTCCCTGTGAGCCTTGGTGTTCAGAGCGAGACTCTTTCTAGGGCTGCTGTGATAAGTAACCAAGTGTATTGATAAGGAAAGCATCAAAAGTAGCAGACATGGCAATACTTTAGTTGTCGACAGCTAATAATTATGGCCGCTGCATATTGAGAAGTTTAGATCATTTCTCACAGATCAGGGTTTTTAAATTGTTAGGAGAAGAACGCCTCCGCATTCAGGGGTACAACTGTACTTTTCCTGAAGTTATCTAGTCTTGAATCCCACTCACACGGCAAGTGATAAGTCTTGAGAGCTCATCAGCAGAAAGTCCTTCTACCTTGGAAGACAAACCGCAGGGGGCGGGAGGGGGTGCCTTCCTACAGTTCCGGAAGAGGAATTCTAATACCACTGCATGGAGCGAGTCACAGCAAACTTGTAAAAGGAACAACTCCTGGAGGTAACAGGACAGCATGCACGTTAATGAATACTTACATAAATGTCTGCACCATAAAATCCATCCTGGTACACAACACTGCAAAGGTGCACACACAAAGAAAAACATTCATATTAGTGCTGTCCCCATGCACACACACCATCCCCGCACAGGCCAGGTTAGTCTGGTCGCAAGATCCGAAACACAGGAACCAAAGTGAGTGTCACATTGATTAAGGAGGTTGGAGATGACAGCAGCCCATCAAACCAGGAATGTTAGGCTGGGGTTCCATGTTGTAAGTGTGGGTGTGTATGAATGGATGTGTGCTCATGTGTATCTTCAAATAAATTTTATGCAGGCTAAGCCAGGCCCCACCTTATAACCGAATAATCCTAAATTCACGCCAGCTCCCATTCTGCACATGTAGCTTCCGCCCCAGAAAGGTGGCACTTAAAAGGGGCAGGGATAGTCTCGGGCCAGGACAAGAAGCTCAAGCTGGGTTGTCATGACAAACTGTTTAAATTTCCTAAGTGTCCAAATGGGTGTGATGTGGATCACAGCTACCCTGTACACCTCACAGGCTTTTGTGAGGAACTCAGATATCCTGAGTATAACATTGCAGTTTCTAAATGTGTGTCTTTCAAAGGAGAGTAGCTGTTATTAATAACCTCCCCTAACATCTTCCCATGAAGCTTCTAGATGATTTATGATTCTGGCAAAGGACCAATGAACCCATTGTTGAATGAAGCTGGGCCCTAATAGAAGCACGACTTTGATACTAAAGGCTTTCAGCAGGCTTCAGGGAGCAGAGTGGACCTGCGTGTAAGCCAAGCACAGCAAGCCTGGGGAGAGCATTTGGCCACACACACACGCACACACACACACACACACACACACAGAGCTGCGACGTGACACTGGCTTGCTGGAGAACATTGTACCGTGCTTCCTTCTCAGAGCTTTTTGGAGTTCATTGACTCAACCCCAAGGATCTTTGTCCTTGAAGTGTGGTAGGGATTTCACATGCTAAGGAGGTTGGTAGGAATGGCTTTTGGCTATTGTTGGTGTTTGCTCCAATGGGGCTGTGGTTCACGAGAGTACTTGTCAAGCAGAGTTAAACCTTTATTCAAAATGCCAACTGTACAGCATCCCGAGCTACACTTTAAATTCCCTTTGAACATTAGCCACATAAAAAGTGAGTGCCTGCTGTGGGTCAGAAGGAAGGGGTCAGCCTCCACCAACTGGGCTTGGATGATGGAATTCAGGGAAGCAAATGATATTTAGTTTGGGGTGCAAACCACAGATCCAATTGCTTAGCCACATCAAGACAGTACTTGTCTCAAGTTCCCATGCCCTGTTCATGCGATCCTCCTGCCAATCATGCCTTCTCTCCCAGTATCCTCATCCTAAAGCAGGTCAATCGCTATTTAAGAGCTAAGTGGGAAGGACACACATAGATATTTGCAGCAAACTGTAGCCTCCCCAACCAGTATCTTGGTGCCTGGGACAAATTCCAGAGATGTCTCATACTTAGTGTTTCTCAGCATTGCATCTCAGTGACTGACACCTTACTTTGTGCCCAGAAGAGGTAAAATAATTATCCACTGAGGAGACATTGACCACATTTTCTGTTATCTTGGATTCATTTACTTTTTTGTGTGTTTACATGTGTGTGGGGGGTGCACATGTATACATGTATGTGCAGGTACACCCGCATGTATCTGTGAGTGCATGTGGCAGCCAGAGAACATCCTCGGTACCAGCCTTCGATGCCATCAACCTTTTTTGAGACAGGGTCTGAAGCTTATCTGTTAGGCTAGTGTGGCTTTTCCAGCAAGCCACAGGGACCTTCTTGTCTCTGCCTCCCCAGTGCTGAGATTACAAGTGCATGCCACCATACCTGCCTGGAAAGCCTTTGTGTGTAAGTGGAGGGCATGCATGTTGAAGCAAGAGGACACCTCAGGTGTCATTCTTCAAAGGCATCCACCTTTATTTGAGACAGGGTCTGTCCTTGGAACCAGAGCTCACCAGTTAGGCGAGATTGGCTCTTCCACTGAATTTCTGGGATACCCCTGTCTCTGCCTCCCCAGTTCTGGGATTATAAATGCAAGCTCCCACACCTGGCACTTTTCATGGGTTCTATGAATCAAAATCAGGGACAAGCACTTTACCAATGGAGAAGTCTCCCCAGCATTGAGAGTCCATTGTATTGACTCTAGGTAGAATTTAATAATTGGTCAGGGCCTGGAATAGTGGTGCACACTTACAGTGTCACCAACTTAGAGGGTTGAGGTAGGAGACTCATGAGCTTGAGGCCAGCCTGAGCTCCTAAGTGAGACCCTTTCTCCCTAACATATTTATATTTTTATTTTTGTTGTGATTGTGTAGTATGCGTGTTGTATGTATGGGGTAGGGTGCACACATATGTGTGTGCAGACGCACATGCACTGTGCACACACATGCAGAGACTGGAGGAAGACCTAAGGTGTCTTCTTCCATAGTTCTATCTTGTTTCTGTGGGACAGGGTATCACACTGAGCCTGGAGCTCTGTTCTCCACTTAAACTGGCTGACCAGGGAACTCCAGTGGTCCTCCTGTTGCCAGCCCTCCCAGTGCCAGGGTTACAGGAATGAATGCCCACTGCTCAGCTTGTTACATGGGTGCTGTTGATCAAAATCAGGTCTTCATGCCTACACAGTTAACACTGTCGCTGCTGATCCATCTCCCCAGACCTCTGTCTCCCTATTGTCACCATCACCTTCACTGTCACTGTTATTGTCTGCATCCGCAGAGGGAGTGGGAGCCTGCATTCCCAGGGTTGTGTCTCATTTGGTTACTCAGTATCCACAAAGGCAAAGATAAACTAGTGCGGAAGACTAGACAGGTAGAAAAGCTGATAACTTTTAAAAAATATAATGTGTATTTAAAAATGGGAAACAAAGTATTTTCCTAAACCTCTATTGGATAGGATGTTGCCTGTCTGTGCCCTGTTGTGCATAATGGAGAGGGAAGGCCGTGGGTGTTCTGTGAGCACACAGTATAGACAGGGGACGGTCCACCTCTGCAGCTCAGGCTGGGTTCTCACTGGGCACAGGGTTCCTTTTGTTACCAGGGCAAGTGCTGGCATCCTGGGGCTGTCTGTCTGTCTCTTTGCCCAGCCTGTCTGTGGTGGGAAAGGAACATACTCTGAAACCTGACTTCACCCAGCCTTGGCTCATAAGGCAACCTGCGTTGGCTGTGGGTTTTCTTCCACCATGGGCCCTGCGAGTCCTACCGCGTCCCAAATGCTTTAGACACAGAATCAAAGGAAAGCTGATCCAGTTCCCTTGTTATGACAGACTCATGATGAAGAGGCTGGACGGGCATCCCTGATTCTAAAGTCTCCTCAGTCTTAGCCACTACAGCAGGGCAGCAAGGGCAAGCCCCACCCTAACATCTCTGGAGCTGGCTCTTCGAGCTTGCTAAGAGCGGGAATGCAGCCACAGGCCGTGCACATAAAACTGCACAACCTGTGGTCTTTGCTGCAGAAGGAAGGAACAGAGGGGCCTGGCTGAGTGAGTGTGAGGAGGAGGCAGGGTCAGCGACAGAGAAGGAAGCATGATCAGATGGCATGGAAATCTCAAGGCATTGCTGGGAGGCGAGGAAGGAAGAACAGGCAGAGCCCAGGGACGAGCCAGAGAGTACAAGCTGCAGTGAGTAGAAGGTGTCTGACTCTTTGGAGGGCCTGAAGGAAGGGCATACCGTCTACCTTAGAGGATTCAGGAGCACACTAAGATGCAATGGCTTCTGGGAAAACAAGCCTAGAATTCTAGCTGCCGTTCTATCCCACAGTATGCAGGGATCGCTTTTCTTTCAATTTCAACCACATGCAATATTTTTGAGAGCCATGAGGGTGAAAGGTGAGTCATGTACCTTCATGCTAACCCGGACAAGCCAGCAGCGGATACAGCTATCCTCATCTCTCATCTCACTGGCAGCAAAATGAACCCACCGAACAAACAGGCTGCCAGTTTTCCAGAAATTCTGCTCTTCCTCCCCTAAGTTATTAGTCATGAAGCAAGCGTTAGTATGATTCCTCGTCTACCCAGAGTGACTGCTATGGGACAGTGGCCAGGAAGCTCTCTGTGCGCATCACCCCATCGGGTTCTTACCATGTTGCCAAGCCACGGACAGTGCCTGCATCACCTCTCGAGCCATGAAGGGATAGAAATAAAGGAGCCAGCACTGGTGAAGCTGGGATTCCAGCCCAGGCCTTCTGGCTCCACAGCCTAGACACTTAACGACATGGCAGACAGTGGTGGTTGAACTTGAACGGGCATCAGAACCACCTGGAGGACTAACAAACACAGATGGCTGGGCCCTGTGCCCAGCCCAGATGTTGTGATTCAGTAGATCTGGATGGGATGAGTCTAAGAACTTGCAATTCCATCCAACCACAGGCAAGGCTGCTGCTTCTGATTCAAGAACTGAGGGGACCATGGCCTTATGAAACACCATCTTCCCAAGATGTGAGAAAAAACGCACAACCTGCCTCCTGAAGTCCCATTCTACAGGAGTTGCTAGGCATGGGATGCTCTTAGAGGCTCATGCCAGCTTCCAGGGAGGCATCAAACACTTTCCTAAAACCTTACCAAACAGGAGCACTTAAAAATCAGATTTGTATGAAGGAAAAGAAAGACAAGGGTGGGGGCTGGAGAGATGGCTTAGTGTTTAAGGGTCTTGCCCACAAAGCCAAAAGACCCAGGTTCGATTCCTCAGGACCTATGTAAGCTAGGTGCACAAGTGGGCGCATGCATCTGGAGTTCATTTGTAGTTGCTGGAGGCCCTGGCACACCCATTCTCTCTCTCTCTCTGCATATGTCTCTCCCTCTCTTTCTCAAATAAATAAGTAAAATAAATTAAAAAAAAGAAAGGCAGGAGCGTATGGTAGTGGGTAAAGCTATATATATACATACATACATATATACATATATATAGTATGTATATTATGTATGTATGAATGTATGTATTTATATCACTGTTCAGACACAGCAGAAGGGAACTATTGTCATGCATTGGACAGATGTGGTCCTATTTTAATGCAAAGGTGGTTTGTTTTGCCATGCAATCGTAATTGCACTGCTTGTCAATCACTTGGGGGATGCAATATGCTTTTGCAAGCACACGACGTAAGAGCACATCTCATTTTCTTAGGAAAGTAATAGTGGTAGTTAAATATTTGGATGGATGCAAGCAGGAAATGATTGCAATACAGCAAATTAGTTTGCTTAAAAAAGAATGAAGGTACAAGATGCCCTAAACTATGAAGTCTGTATACCATAACATTATATATATATATATTTATACATACCAACCACGAATATATTTTTATAGGAAATGCCATTTTAAACTTCTCTACTGTACTGCCCCTTCCAAGTGGAAAATAAATTAAATTTTTAATGCGTCCAAATGTAACTGCTTAGAATGGATATCAGGGGATCCATGAACCTACTGGTATTTGTGTTTGTCTATGACTATTTTTCTAGGGAAAGCAGATCTTTCAATTCAGTTTACCAACAGCATGTATGGCATCTCTCCTAGCCAAAAAAATAGCTTTGACAACCAATGATTTACGGTGTTATCTTATAAAAGCACTTAAATAAGGGGACTTTTGGTTATGATTTAAAACTGAGAATTTGAGGGGCTTTGTCTATTCCTGCCTTCTTACAGGCTGGAGCCACTCTTCATCTCTCCTATTTCTTACTCTTAATCTAATAAAGTTTCTGTTAGCTTAAGAAAAATAAGTTGAATAGGAAATTGTACAAAAAATACCATACCCTCCTCTCAAAAAAGCAAGAGAGAACTTTGGAAAATATTGAGAATGGGTCATGACAATTTTAATTTCGTGTGTGTGTGTGTGTGTATGTATGTATGTATATGTATATATATATATATTATAAATAGTATGTGTGTGGTGTACATGCATGTGTGTGTGTATATATGTGTGTGTGTGCAGTCCAGAGGTTGATATTGGGTGTCTTCAATTTCTGATCTTTATTTTGCTGAGACAGGGTCTCTCATGTGAATCTACAGCTTGCCAATTCAACTAACCCAGCTAGCCAGGCTGTTTTGGGAAACCCTCGTCTCTTCCTCCAGAGCTCTGGGATTACAGGCTGGCTGCTACGCCCGCCTGGCATTTACGTGGTGCCAAGGATCTGTACTCAGGTCCTCATGCTTGCATAGCAAGTGCTCTATCCACCTTACTAGCCCTCCTGGTTTGTGTTGAATGCTAGCCTCGCTCTTTGAAGCACAGGCTGATCTGGAGCTTGCTATGCAACATGCAACCTAGGTTGACCTTAAACTTCCAATCCTTCTGCCTGAGTATTCTGAGTACTGGGATATAAGTATGTACCACCACACCCAAATGAGGATTAGGAACTAAAGGGAACAAATTCAGGAAGCATGGGTGGTTTATATGAAGACCGATGTACTCATACAGTCCAGAGGCTGGTGTTAGAGGCCCTAGACTTAACGTGAAAAAAGTTCCCAAACTGTAAACTGCTCTAAGACCCAAATTCCCTGTTGTAGATTTCATTCTTGTGCTGGTGAACTTTAGGACTTTAGATGGATACTGCCATAGTTTTCTTTTACTCATGGTAATGGTCCCCTTAAAATATTTTTCAAGCAAACTGTGGGAAGGTGCGTATAGAAGTGTCTTCATATTATCTGCGAAAATGCAGAACAACTTAATTAAAGACACAAGGACATTAAGTGGCTGTTGCATCCATGACCTTACAGTGGCTGATGCTATCTACATAAGATCTGAATAATATGAGGGCAAGCACTGATGACAAGCAACACAGAAGAGGGACTAGCTGGAAAGAAGAAAGGGTTCAGTGGAAGGCAGGATGGTGAGAGGTGACAAAGCCGGGTGGCTGGAAGGGATTAGGATCAGGGTGCACAGTGTGCATGAATGGAAGCAGCGACCAGAAGCTGATAGTTGATGCTGCATGCTTAGGCACTGAGATAATAAAAAGGGCATTTCCTATTGTACTTGACCAAAGCACCATATTGAATCCCCACGTGACACGTGTGCGGTGTAGTACGCACTTGCTAAGTTCCTATCTAGTGATTAAGAACAGGACCATGCTGGGGACAGTCTCATGGGGCTCCTCTCAGGAAGGATGGGGCTCAACTGCTTCCTTCTTACATGGGATGGTGGGCATGGCTCAATGCTGCTCCCAGCATCTTGGATTGCAGTCCCGCCAGCTCCTTTGAATGGCAACCACCTAGCAGGCCTCTTCTCATGAATATGAATCATGAGGTGACAGGTTGGACATCGTGACTTCTCTCTCTCTCTCTCTCTCTCTCTCTCTCTCTCTCTCAACAAACCTTAGTGCAGTGCAAGGATTAATATGAAACATCCATTTGGCTCATTGCAATGACGCACTAGTTAAAATCCTATGTTCAATTTATGTAATCCAAGAGCTATTAAAGTACCTCTGCCCCACACCATCTCTAATTTGAGGGTTGTGGAGGTCTGTGAGTGTCAGGGTTTCCCTAGCAAAGAGGTGAAAATGCACAGAGGGCGACATGTGGGGTCTGCCGGTTGACTTCTCACAAGCAAAGGGTTCACGGAGGGAGAGGAGCATGGGTCACTAACGAGACGTCTGCCTCTATGAGTTGCATTCACTAGATTCTTGTCTTAACATGGATCTGACTGAGTTGTGACCATGCGTGGCTCTTACCACTTCCTCTTCCACAGAGCCTGGGCTGGGCAGGTGCGTTCTTCACTCTCCTGTTAAGGAAATTGTGTCTGTGGAAGTTAGCTAAGGTAGCCAGGGTCTTTCCAGGGCCTTAGAATGTAGACACTGTTCTAAAGCCTCGTTGAGTCTTACTCACTGCATGCTGCCTCGCAACAGGGAGTTGCTGGCTGGCTCTAAGGTTTTCCATTTGTTCCTTTGGTCCCTGTCGGGTTCACAGACAGAGTCCCTGCCCTAGTTTCCATGATGTTCCCAGAGGATTTTGTGGAGGGATGTAGAAAGTAGAATAGGATAACATCATAACCTATGCCACTGACCTTCTGGGAGGGGCTGAAAAGTTAATACTGACAGTATCATGTGTATGTACAGTATGTGTGATATGGTGTGAGTGGGAGGTGGTGTGTATGTGGGCAGATGCACACACCCTGTGTGCATGAGTGTGGAGGACAGAGGAGGACATGGGGTGTCCTCCTCTTCTGTGTTTCCTTTTCTTTCTTTCTTTTTTCTTGAGGTACAGTCTCTCACTGAACCCTCAACCTGCAGCTGTGTTTTGTTTTGGTCTTTTGTTTTTTGTTTTGGTCAGACTGGCTGATGAGAGAGGCTGAATGGCTCTCCTGTGTCTATCCCCTCCCCTCACAGAAATGGAGTTATTTACAGGAATGTGTGGCCATGCCCAGTTTTTGACATGGAAGTTAGGGATCAAATGCAGGCCTTCATTTTTATGTGACATGTGGTCCTGTGGTCCTACCCCCTGAGTCCTCCCCCCAGCCCCATCCACCGCCCAGAATGCAGTGTCTTCAGTGAACCCTCTTGTGAAGTTACGTCCATGTTGGCTGCCTCCTCCAGAGGCAGCCATTGAGGTTCTGCTGTTCACAGACTTCAGCCTCCAAGGGAAGGCAAATCTGGAAGCCACACATGGACCTAGGATGAAGGATGCTTTTGTTTTGGGCTGGAATTCTAGTAACAACACAGCTTCATATTGGATCCTGTGTGCAAAGCAGGCTGGCAGTTAGAGGAACCTCCCTTTGACAACAATAGGACAAATCCTTCCTTAATAAATGCACTTTGCTAGTGACATCTTAGAAGACACAGAGATCACTGGGTGTTGGCAAGACTCACAAAATAAGATATTCTCACATGGTAAGTTCAGAAAAGGCATGGACCTAATCCTGACACCCACTTATTTCTTCCTTCTGTGAAAACATGTCTAAAACCCCCACGCTGGGCTAATCATTGGGCCCTGTAGACAACCTTGTCATCTGTCATGCTAATTGGAATTGTTCGCTTGTATGTTGTACTCCAGACCCAATTGGAAGTAATTCCTCTGAATGTGCCGGTCGTGTCTTGGTAGAGTTCAATGGGTCACAAAGCATGATGGCTACTGAGTGCGGTAGACTGAGCTTAACAGGGCTGGAGTAAAGATGCAATTCGAACCTCGAAACCTTCTTGTAAAGGACTTTGCAGACAAAGGAGACAGGAAACCCACACTATTTCTGTATGACCTGTATCCTGATGACGTCATCTCCTAGAAACGGGAATGCATTTCCAGTCTCTTGGCTAATTGCTTCTGTTCTCTTCCAGATCAGGGACCCTTGTCTTCTGGTCTGTCTATGGTCTGTGCCCCATTGAGGTGCCTTCTTTTCTAAGAGGATCTGCCTTCCTTATAGCCAAGGAACTCAGAAGGAAAAAGAGAACCTTCCATGTAGGTTATGGGCCATGCCAGTACATTCCAGGCAGTCTAGAACCCAGTGAAATGCTCAGGCAACTAGCAAATCTCCATTCTCCACTGGTGCTTTGCTCTTATTCATTCTTGTAGACATGGAATTCTGACACTAGCCTTCCTGATGAGAATCCTATCATGACTTCTAGGTACGGCTTTAGATTTCCAGCCATCACATCCTTACTTCAGCCCAGTACACTCAACACCCCATACTCAGCAGCTAGCATGCCCCGTGCCCTGTAGTACACTATATATAGATGATGGGGTGATCAGAGGAACTTTTTCCCAGCAAAAAGACACAAGCCACATTAGAGCCAGAATGATCAGGATTACCACTGGAATATTACAATTTCATTCCTTCCAAAGGAGTCACTAACACATTGTGTGCCATTTGGAAATGCCTGTTTCTCCCTGGCGAGCGTGGCATTAATTAGTTATGCATGGTTATCCCGGCAAAGAGCACATTCATTATAAGTTAGTAAATTTCAATTTTATAGCAGGTGTGTTATGTTGAGGTTTTTATAAATTGTTCATGAGAGGATAAGCCATATAATTTTACTTTATTACTTTTTTTCTGTTCAATACAGTAGTGTGATACTGATTTGGGGTATATATACCAAAAAGATACAATTACTGCGTGCTAAGATAATGATTTTCAGACAAAATAATGTGGTACAAACATGCAATTTTGCATTTATGAATCTTGATTTAGCAATTACATGAACCCAGAAGGTAATTTAGCTGTTCCCCCCTTTTTGTTCTTGCCTTCCTAACTTATTGTGTGACCTTGGGAATAGGAAATCTTTACTTGCTTGTTTCTGCACCTACATACTGGGAAGATGAGAACCAGATTATTCAGCCAAACGTCCTTTATATAAACACCATAGTCAAATGCATGAGGCTTCAGACATGCAGGTGCATTTTGGGGACACACTGAGACATTAGGACCAGGAGTTGCTAAGTTCTCATTTTCCATGATCATTTTGTTGTTGTTTCCTTCCACTAAGAAGCTAGGATCTGATGCAATCCTAATGATTTATAAAAGAAACTTGATGTAAATTTTCTTTTCTTTATTTCTTTGCCTTTATTGTTCCTGCCTGATGATTTCATCTGGCTGCATTCCTTTATATTCTCAAATTTTGTTTCATCGTCTTTATTTTGCAAACACTTCAACTTGTCTCTTTTAGAGTGGGTGAGACATGAATAAATAATGAAGACAAGAGTATCCTTTGTCACCACTATAATAAGTGATCTTGGCTAATTCATATTTCTAAAAAATTTATAAGGAATAGAGCTTTTCAGAAATTGCATTTAACCTGTTTTCTATGGTCTTGAAGGTAGCCATTTTCTATCTACAAACCTGAAAGCCAGTCACTGGCTGGGGAAATCTTAGATCACATTCTCTTGGGTATAGCTGCATTTTTAATACTGCAGGAGAAATAAATAACTATAGCACAAGTCACACTGTGAGCCTGGTAACTCCTTGCAGCAGGCTCTCCTGAGAATCACACAATGTTTTAGCAACATTCATGGTTTCTACACATTAGATACCTTTGCTCCCATACACTTCTGTTGCGATGACCCAGAATGTCCTATCACCTTGTCAATATCCACTTCTCTAAGCATATACCCTTAGAAACACACCTCCCTTCTTACCCTCCCTCTCTTCTTTTGTCTTTCCCCAATTTCCTTCCTCTCTCTTTACCTCATTCCCTATTCCCCTCCATTTCTTCCTCCCTTCTTTCTCTCCCTTTTCTCACCTTCCTTTCTTCCCTCCCTGCCTCTCCCCCCCCCCCGCATTCCTTAATCTTGACTTGGCAATATCAGCACCTAAATCCAGATGAACTAAATGGGCATAGGGGAACAAATCCATTTTTTTCTGTTCCCCACAGAGAACTGAAGGGACATGTCATTTCAGAAAATACAAGTAAAAGGCAAATTGATTCTAAGTTTATTCATTTCTGGGATGTTTGTATTTGACTGTGCACCTCATTTCTCAGGCAAAAGTTCATACACCTGGAGGTGCAAGATGTCTTGGGGGAGGGAAGCCAGATTGCCCAGTGGTTTTTATGTAAGGGGAACTCATGTCCCTTTGGATCCAAGGGTTAGAAGGGGTCCAACCTCCTTAATAACCAGATGCTTGCAGTCATCAGAAATCCATCTTTGGCTGTGACCATTTCTCTGTTCTCCAGCATTCAGTCTCAAAGAGAATTTACATAACAGCATGTGACATGTAGAAAAGCTTAAAGGCATCAACCATGACCAGACAGACTACACTCATTTTTCAGCACTCCTTGCAAGGTGCTCGGCTGCAGGCGCACCGGGCTGCATGCTGGGGAGGTTCTGGTGAGGTGGCCAAGACCATCATGCGCTCGCAAACACTCCGTGCCTCTGGGAAGGGAGGGCAGGGCAGGTGCAGGGCGGCACTGCAGGAGGGTGCTGCACTTACCCGCCGTAGGCTGGGATCGGGGGTGGGGGCGCCGCTGCCCTGAAGGTGTTGTACACGGTACGGCCACGGCCTCGCAGGTGCGCCCCTCGGTAGGCAGCCGCAGCGGTGGCAGCGGGGTATGGGAAGCCAGGCACTGCAGACAAGAGAAGAGAGTAGAGCAGCACCATGAGACTCAACCCCTTCTTCCAGAGTCGCACGCTTCCCCGGACCCTGACCCCGCTGGGAGAAGGTAGGGGGCAAAGGACCCTCTTGGGAGAAGCCACTGTCTGTGACCAGGGAAGGACTTGACTCAGTGGGGGACAATTCCGAAACTGTCCCATACTCTACTCTCTGAGGCCTTCTGTTAGAGATCTCGGTAGAAGAGTCCTGAACTTCTGGAGATAGAAGACAGGGTTGCTTCTTAAGGGGGCAACCGTTAGATTTTTGTTGCCATTGTTGTTACAAAGCCAGGAGCAGTACTGAAACCCAGGAAAGGCCCTGGTGAACATGAACTGTTAAGATAAGTGGTCCTTCTGCCCAGGAGGGTGCCGGAAGTGACAAGACATTTACAGAGAATTCGGTAAAACAGGTGAAATACACACAGACATTTGTATATATGAATACATGCAAATGAGAAAAAGTGTGCCTATGTAGAGATACACATATTATGTAAAGACACATGCATACCTTTCCCACATACTGGTAGTTATCTTTGGGACCAAATTGTACAGCTATAAATTCATTTCTTTTTTTGTGTACCGTTTTCCCCTAATCCCATTTCTATTGATATTCCACATTTCCCTTTACGGCCATATATGGTGGTCACATGTTTTTATTTTGTATGGTCAGTGGCTGGAAATGGAACACAGGGCCTGGGGATATTAGGCAGGAGCTCTACCACTAAGCTATATCCCTAGCCTTTATTATAAACGCTTTTTTTGTTTTGTTTTGTTTTATTTTTGAGGCAAGCCTAACAGACTGCCCTTTTAATTTTTTTATGTGAGAGAGCGAGAGTGAGAGTGAGTGAGAGAACTGGTGTGCCAGGGCCTCCAGCCGCTGCAATAAAACTCCAGATGTGTGTGCCGTGCCACCTCGTGTACATGGGCAACTTTGTGTGCTTGCGTCACTTTGTGTGCATGCCTTATGTGGGGCCTGGAGAGTTAAACTTGTGTCTTTAGGCTTCGCAGGCAGGCACCTTAACCACTAAGCCATCTCTCCAGCCCTTGTTATAGACTTCTAATTGAAGCATGCTTTCAGGTGGTTGGGATGGGTACACAGAAGCGGGGTTGCCAGGAGCTCACAAGCCCCCTCAGCTGTTATGCAGCAAACACCCTGTTCATAACTACAGATAGAGAAGTCCGAGGAGCAACTCCTCAGGAATACAGGGTGGTAGAGTTTTCGTGTCTGATGAAAGTGTCAGCTGGCTGGGCACTCCTGGGGGGAGGTGTCTGGCAGTTTCCCAAGAGTCCCGAGCCTTCCCGTGGGCCTCTCTCCATGCGGATCTGAACTCCTCAGGGCCCGAGCAGCCGTCTGTCCTTCTCCCGGTGCCCCAGCCTCCCTGAACCTAGCGATGCTCTCTTGGTGCCAACCTTGTCTGTCCCAGCCCACTTATGGTGGGCAGTGCGTCCCAACCCCACCTGACACGGAGGCTGATTTTCTGAAAAGAGCTTGCGGGAAGCCGCTGACCCCGACAGAAACTCCCGTTTGGCAGAAACTCTTTGTTGTAGTTAACCTGACACATCCAAATTCCCTTTCCCAACTTCTGCAGAACAGTTAACACATACAGAGTGTTTTAAAATACATCATGTGAGTGTCATCTCTACCCTGTTTCCACACTGAGAGAGGCCCAAGCTCTCTTTCCCCACCTTTAGAACTAGACACATCACACCACGTGTCTCCCGCCACACTCAGAGTCCTTCCCATATGCTCAGGCTTACACAGTGCTGTGGTTTGTGCGTGGAGCTTTAAAAAAGCCAGAACTTATTTTGAAAGGAAAAGTAAGAGAATGAGAAAGTACATAAGACCTTGAAATCAACAGCTGCTAACTAGGATGTGGATAGAAGCCTGCAGAGGATCCTGAAGGCTTAAGATAATAAGATCCCACACCCATGGACACAGAGTCATTGTCTGAGTAGTAGATGACCCAGGGGGAGGGCAAGACCAAGTAGAACTTCCCACTGAGGTTACACCTAATTCCACACAACCTCAGGGCTGGGATAATGCCCTTGACCTTAAAGTAAAGGCTAAGTGGCTATGGTTTTCTGGGATTCTGTGCATGTTCTTGAAGTCTGAATAGACTTGACCAATAATTATGTCTTTTTGATCATACCACATCTTTCTCTTGCAATGTTGGTAAAACATTATGATCATGGAACCAAGCCAGAATGATTTCATTTTCCTATTTGTATCTGAGAAGAATGTAAGGTTTATGTTTAACTTGAAAATTTTTTGTTCGTATATGTTATATATTCATATTCATATGTATGCAGGTACACATGTGTGTGCATATAGAGGCTGGGGAGTGATGTCAGAAGATTCCCTCTATCACTCTCCATCTTGGTTATTGACACAGGGTCTCCCATTAAATCCAGAGCTCATCAATCTGACTAGACCAGCTAGCCAGCAAGCCCCAGGGGTTTCCTCTCTCTTCCTCCTCAGTGCTGGAATTACATGTGTGTACCATATGCCCTGCATTTTTACATGGTTACTGGGAATCCAAATTCAGGTCAGAGGTTTGTGTGGCAAGCACTCTATGTGCTAATCCATCCTATTTTTAACTTTTGATTATTGCGCTATTAAAGACAAATTGTGGAGGTTTATTTAACTCTCTTGCCAGTCCCTTTGGGTTTCCTGGATTGGGTTTCAAATGGCATGCCTAAAATTGAGTCTT
This sequence comes from Dipus sagitta, assembly GCA_036346955.1. Classification (NCBI taxonomy): domain Eukaryota; kingdom Metazoa; phylum Chordata; class Mammalia; order Rodentia; family Dipodidae; genus Dipus; species Dipus sagitta. The sequence goes on along the minus strand of CM070781.1, from coordinate 107,215,945 downwards.
GCTTGGCAAAGTGGGAATGTCCTAAAGTCATCCAAGCCTAGGGGTATATGACCTATGAGAATCTTGCCTTGGGACTGGAGAAAAAATAAGTGGAAATGGCTTTGTCTCTGAATCTGTTTTGCCACGGTTCAGATACGATGTTTTCATTGAACACTCTGGAATTTTGAAATAAAGAAGATGAGAAATGCACAGTGTGGCCCAGCTGCAATAAGGTTGACTCATTCCTATCCCACAGTGGCTCCCATACCACAAGATCCCATGCAGTGACAAGCAGATTTGACAATCCTTCCTGGATGATTGAGATGTTGAGATCAGAAGTGGAGGTCTGTAAGGTTGCCAGGGAATCACTGGCCCTTCAAAGACGAGGGTCAGGGAAAAGGCGTTTTTCCCAGGTAGAAAGATGCTTACAGGTCCTAAGTAAGACAAGGCTCTGGGCTCCATCAAGCAGGATGTGGGGGAAGAATTCTTACTCGGTTAAGGGGAACCAGCAGTAGCTATGTAGCAACATCTGGCTGTAATGCTGCTCTTCTGGACAGCCAGATCTCCTTGTGGGAAGCCAGAATTCCAGGAAGGACACTTTGGTCTAGGGACTTAACAGAGCAAACATAAAGCATGCAGGTGCCCCAGGAAGATGTCCTTAGTCATTTTTAGTCGGTTTCCGGTTTAGTATCCTTTTGTTTTCATGTGTTTATTTGAGATAGCATCTCCCTATGTAGATCAGGCTGGACTTCAACTGCCTCTGCCTCCCAAGTACTACAAGGAGAGGCATGTACCAGGCCAGGCATCTCTGTGAAGTCCCAGGCCATTCTCATTGTGAATGAGCGCTATCCTTCATCCTTCTCTCTTATTTCTTTTTGCTTCCTTCCTGTTCTGGATCACTCCTCTCTTCTTCCTTTCTTTTCTTCCCTTTGGCTTACTTCACTCTTTCCCTCTCTCTCCCCTCCTTCCCTTTTCCTTTCTCACCCTGCTTTTTTTTTCCCTTTATTGATTTTTTTTCTCTCCTAGCCTTCCACCTGTTTTTCATCTTTTTTCTTTGTTCATTTTCATCTTTTCTGTATTTTGTTTTCAAATTTCTTCTTAAAGAGGGCCACCCTGATCCTCCCATGGTGCATACACAAATCAAGTCATTTGGATCAAAGAGTTGGGGGGAGGGGGAGGGCTCATAGTGGTAGAATGCAAGCTCCATCAGGGCAGGACCCTCTGTTCTATTCCTTGGTTCAAAAGAACATTGAGCAGGTTTCAGATATCTAAGCCTTAGCCTGGTCACCCTTTGTGGTTAACCACCTCCTTCCTTCTAGGAGAGTATAATCCCTCCTTTTCACTCTTTGCTTCCCATAATACTGCTCTGAGCACCATGTGGCTGGCCAGATGCTGCTGACAAACACCATGCATGGGATACACATGAGTTTAGCCAGGATCTAGAATGGAGGAAACCAATGTTAAAGTTAAAACCCATAGACCTTTCACCATGGTCAATCTGTATCAATGCCTTTATCAATTCAAAGATAATGCTCAATTTGGTGTGGTGGCTCACGCCTGTAATCCCAGCACTCAGAAAGCTGAGATGGAGGATCATACAACTTTGAGGCCAAGCTGGCCTAAGTGATGAGACCCTGTCTTAAATCACAAGTCAAAAAAATAATAATAATGCTAAACAAAAAGATGCCAAGTTCCAAGCATTTCAGAACCTCAGTACTGAATTTGGTTTTTCTCCCAGCTGGTTAGTATGCATATAAATAGAGTAGCAGTAAGGGACAGTGCAAGTATTAAAGTACCTTTATAAACGCAGGTAAATCTTTAGTTTCTGGGGGGAGATAAGGAAGGTAAAACCTAGAGCTTCCATCTTTAAACCTATCCAGCATGAACCAAGTTATAAAATCAGGTATCACTGCAACAGAAATTGGATTTTGTTTATAAGCTATGATTGAACACCCTTCAAAGAACATGGTAGAGCACTCCAGAGTTTACTCCAGATAAACTGAGCTTGCATATCGGATTGGCATGTCACTCTTCCTAGCCTGTTTACTCTCACCCTTCAGCTAGACAGGCTATAGCACGTTTTGGGGGAAGTTAGTGGGAGGACAGCTTCATCTTTTGGAAAAAAGAGTTTTCTACATCATGGGAGCCCCATAGCACCGAAAATTCGTAACAAGTGCCATGCCGTGACACTCAAGAACCCAGGCAAAACAACATTTGTAAAGGGAAGATGAAGACATGTGGATGAATCAACCAGCCAAGTGGGCGGTTTACCAAAGTGTCTATTGCTTCCTGCCCAACTCCCCTCAAAGACAAAGCCCCAATGAGCTCCACTGTTCAGTGTATTTACAGTGACTCCTGGGCCTCCTCCCCTTCCATCTCTATTATGAACATGGTGCTTACCTTCGAAAATAAACACAAATGAGATCATTTCACCAGCCTGGAAATCCCAAGAGAAGAAACACAAAACCAGTGGAAAATACTTGTGGGTTATAAACTGCATATTAAAGTTTTAGAGCTTTGGGAGAGATGGAAGAATAGCAGATGCAAAACCCGACAGGGGGGCACATTCTGCATCAAAGCCATAAAAATATCCTACCGCTTTAATGGGCAATTATTCTTTGCATTTCTGTGTTGGTTTGAATTTGCAGGCGACTGCCAGATGCCCTGGTAAAGGTGTGCCATCACGGGGTGGGGGAGTCTTTGTCTCCCACCTTCTGTCCTTTTGCTCCCAGAAGTCTTCCTTTCCTACCCTTTGAAGGCTGAACACAGAGGCATACGTACTAGTTTGCAGTCAGGTTGTTCTTTGTGCAATGGAGTGTTGGAAACTTTCACTTGTACAATTCTGGGATGGGGATGTGTGTGCTTTACACAGCAGGCTCAGGATCCAATATGATCCCCCTTGGGGAAGCTCACATTTCATGTGCTGAACCATCAACTAAGATGGTGAACACAGGTAATATGCTGGGGTGACAAAAAGAGGCAGCGGTAGGTCTAAGCTCACAGGCAGGGGTATTGGAGGGTAAACGTGTCAGCAGAAAGTGGAAAAAAAAAATGACTATTTTTCCAAATGGTCAAAAATGTTTCCTTTTGTTTTCCCAAAGAATCTCAAATAAAACTACACCACATGAGTCAGTCATACAGGATTTGCACATGACTAAGTCACTCTCTTGTAGTGGCAGTAAATGGAAAATGTAATATAATAGGGCCTACCAAGTTCTAGGTCAGAACAGAAAGGTCTTTCAAGTTTTATTTGTTAATGTAGTAACTTTAGAGCTAGGAGAAGGAAATTAATGTTTCGTTCTTTTATTCATTTACAAAAAGACTCAAACAGCCACTTAATTTGTGGAATTTCTGGTTCTCATATTTGCATATATGTATGTCTGAAATGCACATTTGGGATGGACTCTTGTTTCAGCATAAAATGCATGTTGACATTAAACATGGCTGTTTAGAAGTGAATAAATCCACATTTTGGACAAACAGTTCCTTATAGGACATCCTCATTTGAAATGCATTGAATAGGAAAACAAAAATTTCTAATTAATGTACAACTCTAATCACCATTCTCCACATGGAAGAGTAATTTTTCACTGTTCATTTGCTTAGTTTAATCTCAAAACTGACATAACAGAAACGCAATGCCCTATAAATCTCTGCTCATTTGTTTCTTTAATATTCATATTCCCGAGAACTACACTTGCTTGTTGCTGCGGTCTATTACAACATGCAAAAGTGTCGATAAAAATATCATGAAAGGCAAGATGGGTTTCTTGCTGCCATTTATTGGTGGGGGGAGAAAGACAATAAACGTTCTGTGGATTGTCCCTCGGCCTGCTGGCTGGTGGGTGATTAGTGATTAATTACCTTGCAGCAAATTGACATGGCACGAGGAAATTGACACAGCCCTGATTAATTAACTTTTTATGGGCGGTAGTTACTCACAAAACACTGTGCACCATAATTGAATCTCTTTACATAACGTCATGGTACAAAAGTTTTAGTCAAATCCAAATTAGCCAGAAGTTTCTAGGCTGCTGTGGGTCTGATTAGGATGTGTTGAAAGAATTGGCAAGAAGTTGAAGATGGAGAGAAACATGCATTTTTGAAGAGGGGGCAGAAGAGAGATGGTGACACCATCCCAGACTGACTGCCAAGGAAAATTTATTGATCTGAGTTTTCACTTCAGCTAGACTTTGAAGATAAGTCTGTAAGAAGCTAAGATGTCTCTTTTCCCTTTAGTTTCGTGTGGCAGCTGCCTCTGAGTGGCTCTGGAAGTTTTTCTTTTGTTTGGTCTGTAAAGTTTATCTGGATCCCCGATGCACATGATGCACATCATCGTCTAACATCAGCTGCTGCCAGGTCTTTACTTCCTGCTCTTATCTCCTGACTCTTGACTCTCGTTACAGATCTATGCACGTGTGCGTACGTGTGTGTGTGTGTGTGTGTGTGTGTGTGTGTGTGTGTGCGCGTGCATTTGGGCAAATGCACGCAATCAGGCTCTCACGTGTGGAGGTCATAGGAGGATGTTAGGCGTTCACCTCAATCACTCTTCCAGCTTATTTTCTTAGCTCCCCAGTTTTTTGGTTAGACTAGCTGAACAGAGAGAACCCCAGCTATCTTTCTAGTGTTGCCTCCTCAGTGCTAGAGTTAAACATAGGTGCTGGGGATCGAATTCAGATCTTCATGCTGTGCAGCAAGTGTTCTTGCCCACTGAGTCATGTCTCCAGCCTAGATGGAGCATCTTACACAGGAAATGGGATGAAGGCCACTTTGGGACGTGTCCATGGGAATGGAAAAGGTACAGTACAGACCTTCTACCCAAGCTTACGGGGGATGCCTTGGGGTTGGGGTGAAAAATACGAAGAGAAGCTGTGGTTTCAGGCTGTGTTCTTCTCCATTTTGTTGGTTTATCTTTTTATTTTTTTTATCTATTTATTTGAGAGTGAGAAAGGGGCAGAGGGAGGGAGAGAGGGGAAGAGAGAGAGAGCGAATTGGGTATGCCAGAGCAACCAGCCACTGCAAAGTAACTCTAGATGTATGTGCCACCTTGTGCATCTGGCTTACGTGGGTCCTGAGGAATCAAAGCTGGGTCCTTAGGCTTTGCAGGCAAGTGCCTTAACCATTAAGCCATCTCTCTCGCCTTGGTTTATCTGTTGATTAGTATCTCACGCCACAGTTCTATGTTGGGATATCCTGAAAACTACATTTTGGGCACTACTGTCTCTCTCAACAAAACAAGCTGGCACAAGCCATTCTCTGAGATACGTATTGATCGTATTGCCAGATAAACTCCGAATTCCACAGCAGTTCAGTTACAGAGGAAAATGGGAGACAGTCTTTGAACATCGGAGAGTTGCTAAGATGCTGCCTGGAAAGGTGGCTCTTCCTAAGAAAACTCCTGGGTTAGTGATTAGGGATGTAGAATTTCACTTGTCTAAACCCCAGGCAATGGTAACTGGAGTCATATGAGACTCATTATCAGATAGAATGCATTCAACTGTCTTGATAGCAGCTAGCACTTATTGACATAGCTAATTGCCACATGCACAGATTAAACTATTAGCTCATTATAGGACTTTAGGAATCCATGGTGTTGTTATTTTTGCTTTCCTGGGGGGGGGGTGTGTGGCATAGAGAAAAACTAGGCAGGCAGGGGGTGAGTGGAAGAGAGCAATTTGGCAATTCGGCGGCCTGAAACCAAAGCCTCCCCAGGCAGCTTGGCTACAGGCTGTCTGCAGTACCCTCTCAGTTTCTCTGGAGACGTCCCAGTGTGTATTTCCTCCCATGTCTTGTGCAAGACATCACATCTGCTAACATATATACCATATCCGACAGAGCTGACCTCAGTCCATAATGGACTGAGTCAATCTGCAGGGTCAACTGTTGACAAGCTTCCTAGAGATCTTAACATCTCCTTGCTGGGGGTTGGGGGGTGTGCTGAGGGAGGGTCTGTGCCATTTATTTTTCTCATAGATTTATGTCCTGAGACTTCACAACACCTGCAAAATGCTTTTCTGCTAATTGGATGCAGGCCATAGTGATCACCGCTTATTTATGTTGTGGATAAGAATTCAAGGTCAAGCTGTTTACCTTTCCCAATTGGGTTTATTCCACATCTCTGTGTGAGCAAGGGGTATCCTATACTACCCCAAAATGTGGGGATGTATAATTGTGACTGGGGTTACACTAGCATGGTGTCACTTGATTGTACACACAGCCTGGTCACTATGAGTCCCTTATGAGTTTTAGTTACACTAGAAATATTGACTTTGAAAGATTGGGATAAAAAAACTTGGGAAAATTCAAATATGAAACTCTCCTACCATTTTGTTCATGCATATTAAATATCATTTCATTCATCACTTTGTTTGAAATGAACCTCTTCCTTACACATAAACAAGTCAACTAGAAACATCTATATATATATTGCAGAATATTTGTATGTTTATAGAAGAAAAGTGTGTGCCATGATCACGTAGGGATTTTCTCTGGACAAGAAAATTGGTTTTCCCAAAGCAGAAATGTTTCCTAACAAGAACAACAAAAAATTTAAAAGCAACAACAACACCCCTGCCCCCCCAACATCACTCATGTACAGAACTGTCCTTTGATCATTTCAAGTCTGGGTGATCCTGAGCATGAATAGTAGATGGGTCTTAACTAATTGCCACACTGTTCCACTTATCTGCAGCCTAAATGTTTTCTTCCCATGTTACAAATGGATCAATTCAATGGCCACCTAGGAATGCTATGGAGCTGCAGAATACACAGCCCCACCCTTTTACTCTGCAGAAGAGGCATTTGTGATCTTTTCATCTCCCCCAGGCAAGATTTTTGTAGCATTTCATTCAGCAAAACGAAAATGAATCTCAATCTCAGAGTGTTTGACTTGGCAGGGCTGCATGAGGCATTTGTAAAGGAGCTCTCTGGTGTTTGAAGGAACACTGAAAATAGACAAAGCCCCACAATGCCGAAATCTATTTAATTTAAATAGGACAATTTGCCATGATTTATTAGCTTGACAAAATCTGTACCAATGTCAACTTAGTGTTGTTTTTTTTTTTTATTCCAGGAAGCCATGGAAAAAAGAAACCAAATAATTTTGATAAATAATGACTTTATCGAGTGCATATATACAGTAAAGATTCAATTGTTAAATCATTCATGATCTATCTAGCAGCTGGCTGAAAGAGAAAGCTTGGTGAATTGCCTCTCCAGGTGGGGAACAGGGCAAGAGAGATACATTAGCTGCTTATGCTGGGATGGATTTCCCATAGTTCTTCAGGCCTGCTGCAACTCCTGCGTGTGAGCCCCTTGGAGGGGTTGGCAGTGACTCAGAGGATGGCTACAAGATGCAAACCCACTGTTCCTTTCACTTCAAGCCATGGGGTGGGGAATATGTGTTGGGGGAGTGCGAGAATAGCTGGTCTGCTGGTATTTGAGGCCATCTGCTTTACAGCATCAGCATTTAGGTTTTAAAAAGTGGACTCCTGAGCTTTTGATCAACATCCAAAACAAACCTGTAGATAGATACATCTGGACCTATTGATCACCTGCTTGCTTCATAGGCTAGAACTCCCAAGGCCCGCTTAGGAGACAGACCAAAGGAGCATTTGGAAAAGGTCCGCTGGTCCAGCCATGGTAATCATATGAACCTTCCCACCTCGGTTCTTCAGTGAACTTTGAAAAATCTGACAGAAGGCAACATCTAAGAAACAGAGGGAAAGACTAGTCTTTTGTTTCAATTTTTATTCTTGAGATGCTATGATGCCTTCATAGTTAGGCCTCCAAGACAACTTCCATGGTGAAGGCCCCTGGTTACAGTGACACTACAGTACACTTCTCTGTGTTAGAATCCAGCTCTTTTTGCTCAGTCACATGCCAGCTCTGGGAGAATTCTACAAAACCAATGACAGGGAGCCAGATTTGTTAGTGAGAAAGATGTCTTGGCGGGATGTTCTGTACCACCTTGTAGGAATGACTAAGGCTGGAGGACTTTGTGTGGGTAGGTGTGGCTGTCAGTGTTGGCTTGGTTGTTTTCACAGGAAAAGCAATCAGTCACCGAGAGCCTCCTGCGGCCTGCAAACAGAGCCTGAGGAGATGGCTGTCAGGTGTGCGGTGTGTTTTGTGTTCCTGAAAGTGCAGCTTCTGACTGTTGCCCTCGAATTTTCTGGCAGCAATAAGCAGTTTGGAGCATGGTGGCTCTTTTCTCTAAGTGAAAACATGAAGAAACATTTGAAGAAAATGGTGTTTTTGGCATCTGCAGGTAAAGCAAATGCTTAAATGACTGGGCTGGAATGAACTCTGCCAGACTCCTTTCCCTTCTAAGGGAGGTCGGCTCATCTTTCTTCCCTGCCTGCCTGCACCGAGTGGGGAGATGGGTTTCAGAGGGCTAAAGAAGGTGGAGGAAGAGGGGCTCTTTTGCCATTGCATTTCTGTGGTCCCTGTGGTCAACATTTTCACAGAAGACCCCAAATCCCTGTTCCAGTTCTTAAATGACTTCAGTGTCTGCGGATAGATGCTCTCCCCACCTCTTTCCTCAACTGTCCTTTCTCAGCTCTGCAGACCTGGGAGGCTCAGCTCAAGTTACAAAGCTGCGTCCCCCAGAAACATCCTGCCCTGTTGCCTCAGCCTCACTTCCTCTTCCTTCTAGGTACCTAGGATGGTTGTCTTATCTTCGGCCCCCGCTACTTGCTTGTGAAGAACTCTGAATGTAGAACCCATCAGCCCTTCCTTCTTCCCTCCCATCCATCTTCCCCTCTCCGTTTTAAATCCAACCTAGTTTGGAGAAGCAGATGGCTGCTTTAAACAGCAAACTCTCACTCTAAGCTTCTAAAACCATTGAAGAAATCTGATTCCTCTAGTCCTATCAGGGCTGGAGGACTGGTAGTTGTTGTGAGGGATTGACATTGAGGAGCAGTTGCTGCCAGGTGATCCTCTTAAGCAAACGTGAACATTAAAAAGTGTCTTCTGTTGAGGTATATGGGTCATGCATTGTGGAGTTAGCCCTCAGTTATGGGTAGGAGGAAATGTCAACAAGGAGGGGCAAAGGGGAGGGGGAGGACAGGTAGGAGGCTAACAATGGTACCCTTCGACTGTATTCACTGAGTACAAAACTAATTAATAAAAAAAATAAAAGAGTGTTTTCTGTCAGTGTGTTCACAGGCTTCCAGGAAATTCCCCCAGCACAACTGTGTCATTTTGGCCCTGTTTGACTGTGTGTGTGTGTGTGTGTGTGTGTGTGTGTTGGAATCCAAGGGCAACGTAGTTTATTGTTTTAATATCTGTCTGACACAAAGCAAGAGCATCCTCGAGTGACTCCTTATCTGTCTTATGTATTTCTGTGAGAGAAATATCAAGACAAATAAGATGTTTGGGGGCACACAACAGAATGGGAGCTTTTGCAATCAGTACTCCTTTGCAGAAGGCAGACCCCTATTTGAAAAAGATGAAAGCCACTGCTCCACATTGAGATTAATAACCAAGGCACCCAGTAAGCCCGGGAGATAGCAGCCTCTTGAAAGGTAGCTGTTTTTGTGCATTCTCAGCAGATCTTCCTTCCCCTTTAAGGAACTGGGGGTATAGCTGGGTATGTGTGGTAGTTTATGTTTGTAATCTCAGCCCTCAGGAGGCTGAGGCAGGAAGACTACAGTCTGGAGATAGGTTGACTCACATCATGAGAAAGAGTCTCAAAAAGAAAAGTAGTAAGAGTAAGTAGTATATTCTACTCCTTAACTATAGGCTAATAGTATTTAACTAGTGCTCCTTTCATTTTCTAAAACAAAAAAAAGAGACACTGACTACCCAAAAGTGTGGACTATGAAAATCACTTGGTCTTGAGATAATGGATAAGAGGACTGTGGTAGTATGCTAGAAATGCAAGTGAATCTGTTATGAAAAAAAGCATCCTGGAATAATTGAATTAATATCAGGGCCATCTTAAAAGCCCACTAGTCATGAGTTAGCCATGTAAGGATGGATGGCTATAATCATGTGTATATATACATGCATATATATATGAAAGTATTATGGTAAATGTATTATTTTTCACATACAATTAGTATTTGCTGATAAAAGGTATGAATGTAGGATATATATTAGCAGTAAATATAAAGAGTCTATGGAGCATGCATATATATACATATATGTAATAACTTAAAAATATACACATATATGTATATAAAATATACATATATATATATATATACATGAATAACTTAAGTCCACAGATAATCAAATTGTAAGACCATGTGGAAGCAAAGTACATGAAGTGAAGCAAAAAGATAGAATTTCAATGACTGCTGGAGTCGTGGGGTGGGAGGGCTAGATGACTATGTCCACCTGCAGCCAGCACTGGTTCATTGAATCAACCATGTACAATGACTGTGGTGCAGAGCATGACACACTGTAGGTGCCTTGGAATTTCTCCTCTGTGGGTTTGGTGGGAAAAAGGGCGGTGGCCAAGTGCATCTCATCTGTCTCAAGTGCCAAATGATGGTGGAGGGATAATGACTTCCTGTTGCCACATGCAGCCATGTGGAAGAGTGATCAGTGTCTGAGTCTCCTGTTATACTCCCAAATATCACGGTGAGGAACCTGTCTACAATCCTGAGACCTTATCATGATATATATTAGTTATGTGTCCCTATCTCGAAGAACATAGGTACAATGGAGGCCAACTGTTGGTGTCTTGTTTGTGGCATATTTGTAGCACACAGACTGGCTCCTGACATACAGAAAGAATGTGATCATGAACGGCTAAATGAAGTGATGCATCTTCATCTCCCTCCCTCCCCAGCCAAAGTTCTGAAAAAGGGAGTAACAGATAAAAGAAAACATCAGAAGACAGAGGGGTGCTGCCACCATAACACTGGCCTGTGGACAAACAGACAGTCTGATCCTACAGAAGGACCCAATTCTGAGGATGTTTTAAAGCAGGAGGTGGTGGAAGTTTGGGGCAGGAAACAGGGACCCCCAGACAGAGGACAAAGGATCCTGGGAAAAGTAATGGCATCTCACCGTTTTGCCTAGGGAAACTGAGGTAGGACTTAGGCAGAAGACAATAGCACATCCATTTGTTGTGAGATCAAATCAGTGGTTGTCATTGTGTCTCTATGTAAGTTTAACCTGAGCTAGATGAGCAGTATTCCGTTTATTCCATAGTAAACATTTTTAAATGATATAAAATAATGCAAAAATGCTGGGGTTATGTGAGGATATTTAAAGGAAGTCTTTTTGTCTCCACCTCCCCCCCAACCCCCGCTAGGCACCTGTCCTGTCTTGCCTTTGCAAATGAGAATGATAGAATTCGAGAGAGGCTGGGGAGCAGAGCGAGTGCCAAAATCCAGCCAGCACATTGTTTTGTAAATAAAGTTTTATTGGAGCCTAGGCCCTGTGCTTCATCGTGGGTAGTCCACTGGCTCTCTGTCGTGTGGTCCATCTTACTTTCAGCTGCAACAGTATTGCTGATTGCCAGCAGGAGACATCACATGGTTATAAAAGCCAGAGCTTTGTAAAGAGCAGTTGTGCTGAACTCTGGTCAGACTTATCAGATTTGAAAAACAAAAATCAACAACAACAACAAAAAAACCCCTGCTCCTCCAAAAATCAGGTGACAGGGAGGAGAAAGCAGAACCTTTACACAACCACAGCTGCTCTGGAGTTCCATCCATCACTCCTACTCTGATGCTTTTTTTTTTTTTTTTTTTTGAGGCAAGCCCAAAAGACTAGCCTATTGAGAGAGAGAGAGAGAGAGAGAGAGAGAGAGAGAGAGAGAGAGAATTGGTGTGCCAGGGCCTCCAGCCACTGTCATCAAACTCCACTCGTTGGCACCAATTTGTGCGCATGTGTGACCTTGAGTGTCTGGCTTATGTGGAGTCTGGGGAGTTGAAAATGTGTACTTAGGCTTCACAGGCAAGAGCCTTAAATGCTAAATCATCTCTCCACCCCCTACTCTGCTTTTTATAAGAGTCCAGCATGTTCTTTCAATGTACTTGGGATTCAAACAGGCTGAGAGAGAAATTATGAAGTTGATGACACATTCCTTCAGCCCTTTGAGACTAAGTTTCCTGGTGAGAGAAGGGAACATCATAAGCAGTGTTTTTTTGGAGAGCGTGTGAGGAAGCCCAGAGGAAGGGCTTGGCAATGGCCTGATGTTTTAGCAAGTGCTTGATAGCCATTTCTTACCCCCCCTTATTATATTAGGTCTAGAAGAAAGGCAAGGCCAACTAGGATTTCACCTTGAGTGCAAACATTAAAATGGAGATACTTCCAAAATGAATAATCAAGGTAAGTCGTGTTTTCATGTGATTTTCTAAAAGAAAAATCAATAACAAACAAGGTTCAAAGCTCACATAAAGAAGTATGGTACTAAGTTATACTGAATCCATAGGCTCCAAAATGAAAAAAAAAGTAATCTATCTTATCTCTACGGAAAAAAATCTGGTATTTTATTCATCATGGATTTTTTCCCATTCATTTTTTACTTTAAACAATAGCGCATTAAAGCATTATTTTCTTGGGTTGCTTTTCTGGTGCTCCTTACATTTTGTATGAGTGCCTTACTTATTCATCTTAGTCCCAGCACTGGGTATTTGAAGCCACTCTTCCAGAAAAAGATTACAGAAAGCCATCTTAGATGCACCCAGAAGCTTTGAGTTGCTATCAAGTGAGGGAGAAAGAGGGCATCATTCTTTAAACCAATGTGTCAGTAACAGGATGTCCTGTTGATACACATTTGTGTGTGTGTGTGTGTGTGTGTGTGTGTGTGTGTGTGTGTGTGTATTTCAAGTAGTGTCTCACTTTAGCCCAGGATGACCTGGATCTCTATAGCCCTAGGCTGGCCTCAGTGTCACTTGATCTCCACCCTCAGCCTCTTGGGTGAGCACTGGGATTAAGGGTGTGTACCACCACGCCCAGCTGTTCTTGCACTTTCCAAGATCTCAATGCAGTCTACTTACACTTTCTGTGTTGCATAGCTGAAGAAGGAAGCTGTGAGTAATTCAGGCCCTTCCTTCAATTACAGAAACTGATGGGAGTCTGATCATGTCCTAAACACTGGACAGTGCAACTGATTTATGCATTCCACACAAGGACTCCCATAAAACCTGCCAGTGACATATCAGTTAAAAGGATGCCGTGACCACTTACCCTTGAGCTTCATAGAAGTGGATGGAGGAGGAGATGATTATGCATTGCTTTTGAGGCAAGCCCAACACACTGCCTCTTTTATGAGACAGAGAGAATTGACGTGCCAAGGCCTATAGCTACTGAAATCACACTCCATATACGAGCTCCCCCTGTGTGCATGTGTGACCTGGCGTGCCCCCTGGAGAGTCTAACATGAGTCCTTAGGCTTCACAGGCAAGCGCCTTAACTGCAAAGCCATCTCACCAGCACTGATTATGCATTTTGCTAACATTAACCTCAATGTTTTAGTGGAGTAAGAAAAAGGGTGAATGTTTCATTTCTAACATTTATCTTACTTTAAGATGTGTTCTCAGATGGACTGAACACTCAGCTGTGACATCCTGTGACTATGAAAACACCACTCTGCATTGGTAGCTGATGGAACTAGATTTTTTTTTTTCCTGAAAAATGCATCTTTGACCTCTTGGTAAATATTGTACCCTTACATTGAGGTACTCTCTATGGACTAAATTGTTTCCTCTCACCTCAAATTCAAATGTTCACATCCTAATGTTCAATGAGATGGTATTTGGAGATAGGATCTTAGAGAGATGGTTAGGTTTTGGTGAGGTCCTCAAGGTGGGTTTAGTATCCTAGAAGAAACATGGGGTAGCGTCTGCCTGCTCTCTTTTCCATGTGAAGACACAGGGAACTGGTGGCAGGCAACCTGCAAAGCTGGGAGAGGTCTCTCTCTAGTAGGCAGCCATACTGGCACCTTGGTCTTGCACTTTGTGTTCCAGAGTAGTGTGAAAATGTGTCTGCTATGTTGGCTCAAGCAGACTGTGATGGTACTACACAAACAGGATCCTGACAGGAATTTTGTAATCTGCAATGAAATGGATAACTGACAGCCAGAGAAAAGACAGATACTAAAAAGGTATGAGAACATTCAAGCAAAGTCAGGTGACCCAAACAGGAAATGTGCTTTCAATATCTATGCCTTTTACTAAGAGTGACAATAAAAATAACATGAGAATCAGGAAAGTATATTGTAATTTATAGAGGCCAAGTGCAACTGGCAATTAACTATAAACAACGTCCATCACTACAAGAGCAAATGGAGGTGTGATCTCCAGTGTGCAGCACTGAAGGCAGAGAGAACATGTTACTATAAAGGAGCATGTTGGAGTGGATCTAGTCATCTTATAGGTGGATTGTCATAAGGACTTGGTAGCAGTGCTGTGTGAAACACTTATTACAGACTTGATGGGGGAAGTGAAAGAAGGAGCTTGGCTTAGAACAATCAACTATTCACTTCACAAAAGTCAAAAATATCAAGGAGGCACGTGGATTACTTTAAAATGTTTACTTTAAAATTTAAATTACTTTAAAATTCCAATTACATGTATGTTTATTTCCAATGAGCATATGTGAAATTCTAATGTAAAAATCTGTCATAAAATTACAACAATAAAATAAATTGTATTCAATTTATCATCAGAAGGCAGAGAAAGGTCATCTTGAGGCATTACCCAGTCAAAAGATAGTTTTCTCCTTCATAGAAGCAATGGTCACGTATTGACAGTTCAGGTTCTAAAGGTGGAACTCCTGCTGCCTGTCCCACCTTGCGAATTCTGCCTAGAGCTGATTGTGACAATATGCACGCCCCAGTCACTTAGTGTCGTAAACAGGCAACTGCCCTGCCTCATTTCCTAGTGTTTTTTTTTTTTTTAATCTGATTTGGATTTTGATAGAAAGTAGCTAATACTACTTCATGACATCAAAATAAGAGACTTATTGAGAGGGGGAGGGGATATGATGGAGAATGGAGTTTCAAAGGGGAAAGTGTGGGGAGGGAGGGCATTACCATGGGATATTTTTTATAATTATGGAAGTTGTTAATAAAATATTTTTGAAAAAAAAAACAGGCAGTTATGTTCCTATCCTACAAAAAAAAAAGGAAAGAAAGAAAGTAGTTAATACTGTTATATAAGAGGGCGTACAATGTCCTGTGATACAACTTGAACTGGGTTTTAGGCTGGCACAATAGTTGGGGTCAGATAGGGACAAAGTTGTACTGACATAAAGTCCTGAGTGAAAATCTTGCTTTTGATGTTTCTGTGTGTCTTGGGTCAGATTATGAAGATTCACTTCATAAGGAAACATGATGCAAAAAGAACATGTTCAAAAGCAAGTAACTTCAGTAGGAATTATTTTTCATTACAGACTCATGCAGTAGGGTTCCTTTAAAATCCATCTCTCCTACTGCATCTAAGGGTGTTATTTACAGATGATTACCTATTTATCTAGGAATATGGACAGTTTAATTCTAAAACAGCTAGGGCCACCTAAAATTGGAGGGTAGAACTCTTAAAATTGTGTAATCTCAAAAGTTGGTAGACACACAGGAACCAACTTAGAAAGGTGTCATTTACACATACCTTTCTCAGAAAGACAGCTGTCAAATAAAAACAAGAATACGTAGGTTTTCATGGTTCAGAGAGGATACCTGGGGGCTCCAGAGATGGCTTAGCACTTGCCAGCAAAACCAAAGAACCCGGATTCAATTCCCCAGTGTCTAGAGGCCCTGGTGCGCCCTTTCACTTTCTCGAATAAAGAAACATTTTTTTTTATTAGAAGGATATGCAGAAACACTGCTCAGAAGTAAGGCTGTACCACTGAGATCTCAAAGAGATCTCCACCGTGGGGCTCTCCATCGTGACTGAAGCAGATGTGGGGGGAGTGGGACCCTGGGCCACTGTGTGTGTGCATGCATGTGCGAGCAGGACCCACGTGTGGGAGGAGTGGGACCCTGGGTAACTGTGTGTGTGCTTACACGTGAGGGCAGGACCCACGTGGCTTTTTACTAGAATGCGAACCTTCCTCTGGTAAGAATAAACACAATTCCAGGTAGCTGCATACAGCTGGATCCAAGCCAGGAAAGAGAAAGGAAGCCTCAGCTATATGCTTCCGGGTGGGTAAACAGACTTTGCCTACAGCCCGAAGGCCATGCTGCTGTCCACACGGAAGAAGGACAGTGCCCCGAGTTCCTCACCACAACTACTCCCTGAGCGCCACTGCTCAGGAGGCCACCAGGGAAGCATCACATAAGTAATGAGAGATATATTCTCAGAATATATTATTATTATATTATATATAATATATAATATATATATATATTATTATATAGGGTTAGCTATAGAGGGCTGGAGAGATGGCTCAGTGGCTAAAGCGCTTGCCTGCAAAGCCTAAAGACCTGGGGTTCCAATCCCTGGTACCCACATAAAACCAGATGCACAAAGTGGTGCATGAGTCTGGAGTTCATTTGCAGTGGCTCGAGGCCCTAATACACCCATTCTCTCTCTCAAATAAATCAAAAGTTGCTGTGAACTTAAGTGTTTGACAATTGGCGTAACAGATTAAACAACAGCATATTAGAAGGGCATAAACGTATAGACTGCAGTGATGGTCAGTGAAAATAAGATGGAAAAAGGTCTAGGTGTTACAACTGATGATGTAATTTAAAAAAGGAAGCAAGTTGGGAAGATTTTGCAGTTTTTTAATAAGCTTTTGTTTTAAACTTAGCAAAAAGTATACTTGTATGTGATAATACGGCAAAGATACTTTATACTTTTAATATTAAAGAGGGCTTTAATATTTAAGGTTTGTTAACCACTCATGTGACTCTGTGTGATAATACATTTCTATTTAACAATCTTTAGAAGATGGGTGTGGACAGAAGTTAAACAATAACATCACTAGCTCTTTCTGAAATTGTGTTTGGTCCACTTCTATAAAAGAAATGGAAACATGTCATGTGATTACAAAAGGCCATGCTGTCAGTATGGTAACTACTCACCCTGTATGGCTAATGAGTGTGACAGCATTGGAAACAAGTCCATGCCTGGGAGGAGCCTCCAGCACTGTCCTAGAGAAGAATTCATTCTAGATGGTTCTAAAGAACAGTGTATCAGCTCTCCTTTGGAAAATATTTACAGATCCATACAGGTATCTGAAAGTTGAATAATTCCCTCAGGTTCAAAAACAAATTGGCTACTTTGTGGCTGTGTATGTAACCCTGGGTAAGTTACTGCCCTTATCAGAGCCGCCTCTCTGCCCCACTTCTCCAGCTGTAAAGAAAGCAGTATGATACCCACCTGCAGCAGGTGTGGAGAGGGGTAAACAAGGCTGGATGTGAGAACCTCGGTAGCTCATGACAGTCCACTCTACCTTATATAATCCAAGGAGACAGGTGCACACATTTATGATGACTTGCATGGGACAGTTTACCCCCATTGAGAAAGAACCCCTATTTGACAGTACGGTCAGATTTAGGGACACAGAAAAATACCCTGGATTTGACCAATGTCAGACCTCTGCAAACCCCAGTGTTGTCAGCATTAGGATTTTGACGCCTGGTACAAGTGCTCTGCTTTATCCCAACCTCATGTTGTGGGAATTGAGATGCCTGGTTTTACATGACAGTGAGGATTTGCCAGTCTCTGAAGCCCTGACCCTATTAAGGCTCAGGGAATCTCACAGGACCACATACACTGTGGAGCAGATGACAGCAGCCTCTGTGAAGAGGAGGAGACCATGAGGAACAAGGTGCAGGTTTACTGTGGAAGCTGCTATGGGAAGGGTGTTGGGGTGGAACTCTCCCCCCCGACCCCGGCAGGGAATCTTTGGTTGATCAATATTGTGATTCACCCTCCAAGTTCAATTTTTACTTCTTCCATCTGGCTCTTGATGGCTATGCATAGCTATGTGAACACACATACACACACACTTACATTTTATGGCCCATCCAAGAACTAGCTGGGCCCAACCCTACTGAGCTTCCTAGGTGAGGTGAAATTGGGCATGTTCAGGGTGGAATGGCTGCAGAAAACTTATATTTTAAATAGAGCACTTGCATATCGCTGTCTCCCAGTTAAATGAGGAGAACCTACATTTTTCTCCCTCCTTCTCAGCAGATTACTGTGACAAAGGACAGGGAACCAGGCAAATGAATCTCTATCTGGTCACATTTTCTCTACAGCAAGGTCTTCAAGTTTAAGGAGACTAATCAGGACTCTTGCAAGGCTGTGGGGAATGTTTGGACAGCTTAACATGTTTAATAGACTTTATATCTTCCCCTAACCTCACTGGCCAACCCATAGCCCACACCCCATCATTATAGCCAATTCTTAAAAAAAAACTAACAAAGAATGGTGGAGACTTATGGGAAGTGAAGGAGGAATGGAGATGGGAGGGAGCAGAGGAATTTGGTTGCTAAGGCAATGGGGGAAACATACATGATCATAGCAGTCCACTCTGCCTTATAGAGAGCCACAGGAGAGGGGTGGAACTTATATGTAAGGAAGGTGATTGGACTTGTGTGTGTGTGTGTGTGTGTCTGTGTGTGTGTGTGTGTCTGTGTGTGTGTGTGTGTGTGTGTACATATATAAAATCACAAAACATAAAGAAGGCCACAACTGTGGGCTTACTTGCGGAAGTATATACAAGTGAACTGGGGCCACTGTACATGGAAGATCCCTCCTGGTTGGCCTGGCACAACAGCACCGTGCCTACAAGAGAGAGGAGAAAGAGATGGTATCGGGTTTTGGGAACAGCCATGCAACACCCAAGATCACAGCAACAAAAACAAGGAAAGCAAAGGAGGGAAATTACAGCCACATTCCCAGAACACAGGTGGCCCCTGTCTTAGTCAAAGCGATCTGCAGAAACCCAGTGCGTAGCCCACCAAGCACATCATCACTTTTCATATGGGGTGTGAATCATGGGGGTGGGGGGGCTATAGCTGAAGATACATATTAACAAAGAGAGCAGTATGGCATTCATAAAAGGGAAATGAAGAAATATAGGGTCTGGAGGGATGGCTTAGCAGTTAAGGCGTTTGTCTGCAAAGCCAAAGGACCCAGGCTGGATTCCCCAGGACCCACATTAGCCAGATGCACAAGGGGGTGCACACGTCTGGAGTTCATTTGCAGTGACTGGAGGCCCTGGTACACCCATTTTCTCTCTCTGTCAAATATATAAATAAAAATAAAAATGTTTTTTTAAAAAATTAAGAAAGACAGGACCTGACAGTACACCATACTCAAACACTCGCTTGCTGTTTGTTCTCAGTAAGTCACTGTGCCTCAGCATTCCTGCCTGGAAGATGGGTAAATTATACCTACCTCCAAAAGGTGTCCCATGGTAGGGAGACTGGCAAGTGGCACTGAGACAATAAAGGATAAGCATGGCTGTGGCTGTGCTTAGAGACAACTGTTCCACCCACAAAACTTCAGCTTATTACATTAGTTTGTTAGGGGCAGAATAGAAATAAGGTAGGGCAGAAATGAATGCATCCTGTGCTGTCCCTGGGATGGTGGGGGAGATGATGATTGGCCTGGTAACTCTGGGGTGCCTCTCAGGAGCTCCCCACCTCCCACTGCAGCATCTGCCTAGCTGAACTGCACATGGCAGGACACTGCAGGGAAACTTGTCTCTACCTGATTTAAAGCGAAGGGCACCCAGCTTATCCTTGCAAAATGGAATTTTACAGCAGGGAAGATCAGGCGGAGACCTGAGACATCTCCTCAGGCTATAACACCCACGCCAAGGATGGCCGGGGTGAGGCACATCCCTCAGCTCCACTCTCGGGCCCCTGTCAAGTCCAGACTCAAAGACTGCAAAGAACAAGGGGCAGTTTTGAAGGAGTTTTTAATCCACAAGGGATGCTGGACATGCCTTCTTGTGTTTTGTGTCCACTTTCCTGGCTGGGTAAAGTCAGTTTCTCCACTTACTTTGGCGCTGCTCCTGTCACCTCTGCTATGGAAAAGCAATCTCCCACGGAAAGAAGCTGACTTTACAAGTGCACCCTGGGAACAGCTTCCCTTGAGGACTCCCTTTACGGAAGGGTCTACAGTGCTTTTTGTATATTCTACCAAAGTCAACAATAATGTCAGAATCCCACAGACAGCAGCAGGGGAGAGAGCAGTGCTCTTGTCTGACCTGCATGCTAACCACCTTGCTTCAGGTGCTGAGCCAGGATCACAACACGCAGGAAGAGCTCTGAGAGCCCTCCCCCCACACTACACTTCTATCTGCTTCTCTTAAAAAAGATGACTTTTAGGTTAACACAATGACTGCATTAAAATCCAACACCCCTCTCTTCCTTCCCTAACAACCACATCTAGTAGTAATTCAGTTCTTTTCCCAAGGAGTATCAGACTGGAGACAGATGGTCTTCCGGAAGGAATAGCCTCTTATGCTAAATAGCTGGATATGGACTGTCCCCACTTCCCCTTCCCTCCAATAATCCTGGGTGAAGGTAAATGAGCTAAGCTTAGTAGTAATCAATACACCACACGCCCAGTCACTACTAACTTTTGCTAAACCAATGGTTCATTTTTCTTTCTACTCACTTTAAGAGTTCATTACAACCCAAGAGTCTTCTTGTGGTCTAACTCACCCTTAGGAATCATTTCCAGTCTCAACAGAAAACTGGCTATGAGTAAACACCCCATAATGAAGATGGTTAGGATCTAAAGTCAGCCAGTGGGCAGTCAACTACTACCAGGAGGACAATCAGTTACCTCCTTGGCAAGTAATCCTCTGTGAGTAAATACTGGCAGGTGACTCTGCAGAGGCCCTGTGTCTGATTTTGTTCCTCGTTAAGAATCTTACAGCGAGGGCTGGAGAAATGGCTCAGCAGTTAAAATGCTTGCCTGTGAAGCCTAAGGACCCGTGTTTGATTCCCTAGTAACCGAGTAAGCCAGATACACAAGGTGACATATGCATCTGGAGTTTTTTTTGCAGTGGCTGGAGGCCCTGGGACACCCATTCTCTCTCTCTCTCATAAATAAATAAATACATCATATATATATTATTTTAAAAATCTTATAGTGAAATTCATGTTCTGATTTGTCTAAGAGAGCTGAGAGTCCAAATCTCCTACATGGAGGCAATGCCCCAACCATTCCATTCTGTACAACCTTGGCTAAAGACAGGTTTCAAAGTAAGATTTGAAGTTTCTTGAGGTACCTAAATTTCAAAAGGAAAACCATGTAATTATAGTAAAAACACATCCAGAGGACATTCCCATATTTTGAAGTTAAAACCCTTGGGTCAACTTTCAATATGCTCAATGCAATTTGTGGAATTCTACTGGGACTCAACACAGAGTCTGTCTAAAGCAGCTAGCCCTGGCAGGAAATAACGAAGCTTCCCTAATTCTCCCTGGGCTAAGGATCCCAACGAACTTGTGTGGAGTAACTTTGAATACTCTCTCAGTACTTAAAAAAAGCTTTATACAACAATTTTGACCATTGTAAAATAAAATCTATACTGTCATTAGCCTTGGTTTTTATTTTATCTGAAAACATCCATACCCCAATTGAATTCAATTTGCAGAGTACTTACAATAACTTCCCTTCGTGCAGTGTGACCTTTGTTTAAAGGAAAGCTTTGAATTCAATGAAGACAAAGACGCATAGAACATGGAACCTACTTGCCTTTGGGGGGCAGGTATGGTTAATGGACATTTGTTTTATAAAGCAAGTCAGGTAGTTAATAGGGTACAAACAGCCCAAGCAGCCGCAAAAGGACTCTTTGTAAGGTTAAAGTACTTCCTAACACAGCATACATGGAGCCTCTCAATGAACCCCTTGGATTGACTTTTCTATCTGCCCCTACCCCTACGGGAGACTGAGTACCTCCAACTTCGGTGAACCCACATCTACAACCAGAAGTAAAGGATGGCAACAGGTCCGGATATACTACCACATACCCATTCTGTAACCTGGGCAGACATTACTAATTAATTCTAATAGCATTCATTCCTACTAGCCTGGTGTTTCCAGAAACACCTCATCCCAGTGGCTAAGCAAATGTCGCCACTTGAGCAGACTTGGCAGAGGAGGAGGTAAGTGCTCTCTATGCCCTCTCTGTTCTTAGGGTTAAGTTAAATCAGATGAAATTGACCTTTTCATCTCAAACAGGATTGAATGTTGGTAATTGCATAGAGTTCAGCTTCTTAAGGAATTGGCTTTCCCTGTCTCCCTTTTGCATAGTTTAAAAGCGACGTCTTTTAGTCCCACTCACCAGGAGTGAATTAATTACTCTTTCTTCTATGGTCTCATATTCTTTTGAATCCCCCTGGCAGATTCTTTGTCCTATCTACATACCAGTTTTCCTTGCAGAATCTGCTAGAGCACAGCCAAGTCCTACTCATCCTTTTAGCACCTGTACCTAGCAAAACACCTGACCCTTGGAGGGACTAAAGAGGATAGTTGCGTTATAACACATTCTCCAAAAATGCTCTCTTTTTGTCATTGCTAAAAATTGTTTTTCCTGACCAACTTTTCTAAAAGGTTCCTCCTCTGGCCTGTTGTTTATGGTGGGAAATATGCCTGCTTGGAGCTCAAGTGTGTAGTCATAAGCTGTCTCTAAGCTAGTTACTGATTTCTTCTCTCTCCTGGTTATTTTTTTTTTCACGTATGTGTGTATATGTGTGTGATGGTCATGCACGTGTGGATGTGTGTGGATATGCTATATACATATGCACGAGGCTGGAGGTAGACATTGAGTGTCTTCCTCAATTGCTCTCCACCTTGTTCTTTGAGACAGGGTCTTTTGCTGAATCCAGAGCTCACTCATTTTGTTAGAGTAGCTAGCTAGTGAGCCTCATGAACTTTTTGTCTCCACTTCCCCAGTACTGACACTGTAGGTGTATTCCGCGACATCCAGCATTCTATATGCATTCCAGGGAGCTGAACTCAGGTCCCCATGCTTCTGCAACAAGCGCTTTACCCACTGATCCCCTCCTAGTCCTTTCCAGGCTACGTCATCCAGCTTAGCAGGAAGCCTGAGCTGCCTTTAACCTGCTTCCTGGAACCTTGATGACTATACCTGCACTGTAGTAACCCAGGAGGGTGACAACTGCCTGCCCCCAGACCCATGACATCACCCGGAGGACCACAAGCTTCCCCAGTTTTGGGAAGATGGCCACATGGATGCTCTCAGGCATGTTGTGGGATCCTGCAGCTGGGTGAGGGGAAGCCAGGGCGATGTCCTTCAGTGGCATCAAACTCTTTTTGCTCACCTGGAGACTCTTCATGACACAGAGTCATTCCTGACTCAGAGAATCAGGACAAAGCTGGGAAGGGATGTGAGACAGGAAGGGGAAAGCATCTAGAGTTTCTGTCTTGTTGTCAGTCCTCATTTAAGGAAACTGAACTTCAGTCAGTAGGCCAACACTGCCATTTCACATGTATAAGTTCTGGCATGGGGCGCCACTGCTCCTCCCAGGAAGCCCTTGCTGACGGCCAGGTGATTCCTTTCCTGACTCTGCTGCCGTTTCTCTGCCTCCTGGGAACTGGAGGGGTTGGCTTTGTTCATCCTTCTCCTCCTGCTTCTAATTGAAGGAACATCTCCCCTCATGGTGCTTCTGATTATAAAAGGCCAAGAAACCAGCCATACTCCTCCTCTCATCCCATGAGTCAATGAACCTCAAAGAGTAAGAATCAACTGAAGTCAGACAACAAGGCTTCTGATAGGCACCCAGGTTACACTTCTGTGGTGGTTTGGGTGAAATGGCCTCCAGAGCCTCATGCATTGTGAATGTTTGGTCCCCAGCTGGTGGCAATTTGGGAGGTGGAGCCTTGCTGGAGGAGGTGTGTCACTGGGGGTGGACTTTGAGGTTTATGAGTTCATCCCACTGAATATACAGAGATAGCTCACTTGGACTACTTCTTGTTGGTGCTTTCCCTGCCATGAAGAAACGTCCCCTCAAAACTTTAAGCTGGAATTACTCTTTCCCTCCCACCAATTGCTCTTGGCCCAGTGTTTTGTCCCAGCAATGAGAATGTAGCTGCTGCAACTTCCAAGCAATCGAGTTTGCATAGAGAATGGGAAAGCCAAAGTAAAGGTCCTTCCCAGAGTCCATCCAGTGTGAGATGAGTGTGGCATCCCTGTGAGTGAGGAGGCCTTTTCCTGTCGTCACCGGATTTCAAATAGAACTTAAAAATCAAAGGGGGCATACCATATGCCTAGCCACTGGGAGCAGCCTTATAAACCATTACATGAGCTTAAAATCACTCAGAATGTTAAATGGTGGCACCTTACAGATCCTATCCTGGGGGAGTCTGATCCAGGGGTTCAGAAATCTACATCTTTAATCATCATCCAGGTGACTCCATGGATGAACCTGGGGAAAATTCAAGCCCATAGGCATGCTCATATTTAAGAGGCAAGCACAGATGGCTACAGAGATCAATTCCAAGTACGTCTGTGGGCATGAGTGCAATGGTTCTTTTCTGTTTGTACTGTTCTGCATGTAAGTCATTGATATCTTTGCTCTATAGCACTTGAGACAGACAGAGTACCTGGCTGCTAAGTGCAAGCAACTCTGGCACCTGGGATGCAGGCTGCTGAAGAAAGGACAGAATTGCCATCGGGAGGGTCCTACAGATAGCCCTCTGCATTCCCCATCCTAAGGCACACTTGCAAAGCTCCATCTTCTGGTATGGAAGGAATGGCATGCCATGAAATTTCATATGGTCCAATTCTACACCCCAGGAGCTCTGACTATTTTAAGAGAGGACCTTTAAGAGGTATTTCCCAATAGAACATGACTAATGCCCTTTTAGACACAAGCATACAGAGGGAAGACCCTGTGGTGAACAGCTAAGGAGAGTGACCTTGGGAGACTCCATCCCACCAATACCATGCTCTTTCTCTGTTAGCTTCTAGAATTTAGAGAGAGAAAAAAAATAATTCTGTTACTGAAGCTATCTCATTTGTGGTGCCTTGTTATAGGAGCCCCAGCAAACTAAGTCATACCCTAGCTTCCTGATGGACACTGCCTTGAGGGCCAGTGAGGCACTCTGTCTGTGTGTGCCCCACTTGGTGTCTCACAAGCCTCAAACTTCTGCTAGACTCAGAGGCCTGGGGAGGTTCTCAGGAAGTCCCTGCTGAGGAAGCATACTGTTCCTGACGGACAGATATATCCAAAGCTCCGACGGACTGCGTTTGCTTCTAAAGTTACACATTGTGTGTGTTGGAGTGTGCATGCATGTGTGGTTGTACACATGCCCCAGCACATGTGTGGAGGTCAGGGGCCAACCTCAGGATATGGGTTCTCACCTTCCACCTAGTTGAGACAGGGTCTCTGTCATTTGCCACTCCAAATACCAGATGAGCTAGCACACAGGCACTGGGATTTTCTTGATTCTGCCTCCCATTGCCCTGGGCACGTTGAGAATAAAGGTACGTGCACCACTGTGACTGGGTGCTGGGGATCCAGAGCCTGGCCATCAAGTTTGTACAGCAAGTGCTTTTGACCATGGGGCCATCTCCTTTGCCTGGAAGTGACCCAGTCTTGAATATCAAACTGGCATAGAGCTTATTCATGTAAGAATTCTTCCACAGTGAATAGTGAATGCTTTTAGATCAGTCTAAATGATGCTCTTCTCTGAAGGGCATAGAAATATTTCCACTTAGGCACAGATGTTACTAGGAAATGTTGCATGTATATTTAATTCTTATAAACCAATCTTGTGTTAATTGTACCAGGAGATTTCCATATTTAAAGGGACCCCCGAAGCGAGTCTACCATTTAAATAATCCTTCAACCCAATTTATTTTTGTCAGCTTTCATTTTCACAATATTCATAAAGAAATACAGCACTTCTTGTCTTTCTTTTCACTTCTTAATTTGGAAAAAAAAAGTTAGCTTTTGTAGAAAAGTTGCAGGAACAATTTCAAGAATCTCACCTCGATTATTGTTTAAAATTGGAATGCCTATTTTTATTCATCAGTCCTTCCATGTTAGGCTAATAGTGGATTTAAAGAGAAAATCTTTAATCTTGTATGATAAGAAACATAATATCAATAATTATTCCAGAAATTTCTTACACATTCCTGAGAGGGGCCAGGCGACCTTCTGTACCTTGAACTTTGGTAATCACCTAGTCTTAAACAATCCTGTAGCGCAGGTGCTATTAGCCAGGCACAGCGTCACATGTGTATTACCCAGCCCTGGGGGGAGGGGTGGCTAAGGTGGTAGAATAATGAGCCTCACACAAGCCTGGGGTGAACAGTAAGACACTGTCTCAGAAAAGTTACTATTATTATATGCAATTATAGCTGAGAATATTGAGACAGAAAGAGCTTTAGGGTCTTGCTGAAGATCATAGAGACTTGGGGATTCGAATGCAAACAGTTCCAATGAGATTCTTGCAGCCGAAGTTTTCATAACATCCTTTTCTTGAGGTAGGGACTCGATATAGCCCAGGCTGACCTAGAATTCACTATGTAGCCTCAGGCTGGCCTTGAACTCACGGCAATCCTCCTACCTCTGCCTCCCGAGTGCTGGAATTAGAAGCATGCACCACCATGCCTGGCTCATAACATCCTTTTAAGTCATGTGTCTTCAGCTAAATCTGGCCCACTGTGTATTTTTATATGCTCTGTTTTGTTATGTATAAATAAAGTTTTATTGAAACCTAGCCGCAATCACTCATTTATGTATAGTGTATGGCTCATTTTTATTAAAACCAGGAGATGAGTGCTCGTAAGAGAGACTTGAAGACCTTCAGAGGTTGAAATATTTACTATCTGGCCTTCTTAGAAAACATTTACGAGTCAATGTTGTAATGTCCTGTAGTGTTTGTGATACCACTAGTAACAACCACCTCTAGATATGCCCCTAGCCTTTACCCAGGAAGCTGACACTAATATTTCACAAGATAGTGTATCACTATGGGACATAATAAGGCATTTTTTTAAAATCAACTAAAAAACCTAAGGAATTTTTTTTTTAAGTCCAGGTTTTGTTTTCTGGCCTCTCTGTATGTTATTTGATCTTTGGCAAGTCAAGGAATATTTCTAAACTTAATTTTTTCTCTCTCTTTTTCTTTGGTGCATGCATGCAGTGTTTCACATGATGGGTGTGCGGACCATGCTGTTGTGCACATGCACGGGCCTGAGAAGAATACTGAGTGTCCTCTCTCTTCTTTCACTTGCTTCCTCGAGATGGAATCTTTCATAGAACGTGGACACTGAGGATCCATCAAATCCTCATGAATACCTTGGTCAATGGGTGGGACTGTATATCCCAGTGTGAAACATAATGTCCTATGTCTCAGAGTGCCACCCAGCACCTTGTGTCTTTCTTAGTGGGTGGGGCTTCATGTTTGTGTAGCTAATATCTTATTCAGTGACTCATTTCCCACATCATTATAAAACAGATTTGACTCTCTATCAAGTATTGTAAAGATGGATGAACTCCATAAAAGTGTTGAGAGCAACTAGTCACAACAACAACAATGATGAAAATAGGCATAATTAGTATTATTGAGATTCTCAAACTGTGCCATTCTTACTTTGCTCCTTTAAGGGGTTAGAGAGCCGGGCATGGGTGGCACACGCCTTTAATCCCAGCACTCAGGAGGCAGAGGTAGGAGGATTGCCGTGAGTTCAAGACCAACCTGAGACTACACAGTTAATTTCAGGTCAGCCTGGGCCAGAATGAGACCCTACCTTGGAAAAAAAAAAAAAAGAAAGAAAAAAAAAAAAAAGAAAGGGGTTACAATCTGAGCAGCTTTTAGACAGTACATAGGATTAAAACAATGGTCAATGCCTTGAGAATGGGAATTGATCACAAACGCTTAAATGTGGAAGGCTTCATGTGGTAAGGACTGTCTGGTGTGAAGTGTGGAGCTGGGGGATTGGGCCACACTGGTGTGAACCATGTTCCTACCTGGCAGGGCCAAGTCTGAGCAGAGGTGAGAAATCAGTACTAGCTGTGTCTGTGACGTGTGCCCTCCAATCTGCCACTCTGCACATCACTTATCTCACATTCTGATCCTAAAGGTGTTTTAGTTTGTGACTTCTGCTGGAGAAAAAAGAGGTTTAAAACTTGTGCCGTATCAGAAATCAGTTCATTTAATTAAAGTGTTTCCCATGAACCCAGTGGTTGCTTGACCGATTCACTCTCTCTTCTTTCCTTCTTTTCTTTTCCTCATCCTTTCCTCCCCCTTCTCCCCTCCTCTTCTCTTTTCCTCCTCCTTCTGTTCTTCTCATACTCCATTCCCTCCCCCCTCTCCTTTTTTCTCTCTTCCGCCCTCCTTACTTGTCTCGACCATATCCTCTTTCTTCCTCATTCTCTTCTTTGCATCCTCCTCTTCTCCTTCTTCCCTCTCTTAGCTTTTCTGCCCCCTCTTTCTTCCTCTTCTCTGTCTGTATTTTCTTCTCCTTCTCTTTCTCCTTTCCCTCCTTCCCTCTCCTCCTTTTTCTCCCCTACCCCTAGGGACTAACAGCCTCTAAAATGTCCTCAGACTCTGAACAGATGCCCAGAGAGGATCCTGTTTCCCCTCTCTGTATTTCACACAGGATCACAAAACTATTTTAGGATGTACTGAGTGTCTTTCTGGAATGGAGGCAGATTCATCTTGAGTTGCCTCCTTAAGCCTTCTCAGATTAGGTATACACTCCTGCCCCCACTCTTGGTTTAAGCAGAAAATAAACTTCATCTTTGGATCTCTCAAAACATAATTGGATACAGTGACTTTAATATGCTACACACACAGACACACACACACAAATACACACTAACTCATTGGCCCCTACACCCCTATGGGATAAAAACAAATATGATATTTCCCATAGTGGGAATAATTTGTAAAAGTGATAGAGAACTAATATATAGAGTTTCAATTTTTACCATACCACACGTACATCAAAGAAACACTAGAAACACACAAATAGATTTTTTTTTTTCTGGAGAAAGCATTAGTGAAATTGGGGTGTTTGTGTCTTAAAATGATAAAGGGCTTAATAGAATGGTAAGTGTACATTGATTAACCTTTTGCATCAGATTTAAATATGTAACCCATTAGCTAATTTAATCTCTCAAAAAATAGCAGCTGCTGGCATCATTGTTTGAATAATCCTTGTTTAGTTTCCATAATGGTATACAGTTTAATGAAAAACTCATTAGAATGTTGCATACAGTATAATTAATTCTGGCTGTTTCTTTTGGGATAAATAGCTAATGTAGATATGGAATTCCATTTTCCACTGGCCTTATTAATTTTTCATAAGCCAATATTTCGACTGTAATGGGTTGTAACGGCTCTATAGAAGTTCCAGAAACACATTAAGTGATATCAACGCAGTTCATCTGAGCAGGATTTTGCCAAGTGTGAGTTTCTTCATCAAAGTCAGGGCATTTTCAGAAAACAATGGGGCATTTTCTGCTTTACACTTACAGAGCATATGAGTCACCTAGAGGGTATGAAGGGATATTTGACCAATTTGTCTCTATTTCCACAACAACTTAATTGGTTGGGCAAATAGGAATAGCTATACGTTTCTAAAAAGAATGCTGAAAGTGGAAAACAAAGGACGTTGATAGTGCTGCATGGTTTGGAACCTGGGGACAAATATCACATAAAACATCTTGAAGACTTGAATCGCCTCATGTTTGAAATCTCTGGTAATTTACTTCCCTAGAAAAAGATTGAGCCTGAACAAGGAAACAAGATTTATGAGAAATTTTAAGAGTTGGCACTAGTTGCACTCATCAAGAATTCAGTCTAAGGGACTGTGAGCAGTGGCTGGGGTGACACTTTTTTTTTTGAGATTCCACCTGCAAAAGCCTTTCTTACAAGACTAGGATCTATGTTGAGTGTAGGTGTTGACTCCCTTGCAGCCATTTTCATTTTTTTTTAAATCCTTCAAAGTAGGGTCTCTCTCTAGCCCAGACTGACCGGAAATTCACTGTGGTTGTTTGCTTTTATTGGTGATCATGATCATTTATTTTTTATTTTTATTTCTTTATTTGGGAGAGAGAGAAATAGGCAGAGAGAGAGAGAGAGAGAGAGAGAGAGAGAGAGAGAGAGGGAGGGAGGGAGAGAATGGGTATACCAAGGCCTCTGGCCATTGTAAATGAACTCTAGACGCGTGTGCCTACTTGTGCCTCTGGCTTACATGGGTCCTGTGGAATCTAACCTGAGTCCTTTGGCTTTGCAGGTAAGTGTCTAAGCTGTTAAGCCATATCTCCAGCCCATATGATCAGTTTTTAACAGTACTTTCTTTGACCACATGGAGGAGAAATTCCACAATGCAGATTCTTCTCTTTGGGCATTTTCAGGTTGTTTGAAAGCCTCATGTAGAATGTGCCTTCTGATCTCAACAGATTAATATTCATCAGCCTTTGGGGAAAAATAACTCAACTTGGCTCAGAAATTCCCATAGGTGGGTAACACATAAAGATCAAGCCTCTCTCTTTCTCTCTTTCTCTCTTTCTCTCTTCTCTTTCTCTCTCTCTCTCTCTCTCTCTCTCATTTCTTAATGGATCCTAAAAATAAAGGCTTGGAAGTGTCTTTGGATTCTAACAACTGCCTTACCTCTACAGTGATCTTTCCATACTTTCTTGCCTGATGAATTCCTACTTTTCCTTCAAAGGCCAATTGATATCACCCATTTGGTTTCCAGTGAAGCAGAGAAAGGTGTGTGTGTGTATGTTCCATTAGGTATCATTTTTCTATACACAAAGTTTAGTGTTTTACATGCTTTGCCAAGTTTGGTACTTGGAGGAAGACATGGGGCTTCCTCTGCTACTTGGTACCACTCCTCACCTTCATCCTGGAAGCCCGTATTAAAGGATGAATAGGAGCTGGGGAAATGGCCTCATGCTTGTAATACTGCACAAGCAGGAGGACCCAAGTTTGATCCTCAGAATCAGGTGAGAAACCAGGCATGGTTGCACATGCCTCTAACCCCAGTGCTGAGGGGGCACAGAGACCAGACGATTGCTGGGGTGCCCTGCTCACAGCCAATCTGGCCAAAAGCAGCCAGCTTCAGGGTCACTGAGAGCCTCTGTGTTACAGAAGTAAGACAGGAAAGTGATAGCAGAGTCCTCCTGTGCATCAGCTCACGTGTGCACAGGACACACGAACCTGCATACACACGCACACTCACCCACCCCCATACATACACCCCATACATACACATGCATACACCCCCATACCAAAAAATTCAAAAGGGATGAGTTAACGGAAGCAAGTGGCACGTGTTAGTTTATACCAGATCTTTTCTATTTGTTTATTTATTTTTGGATCTTCCCTGATAAGCGTCATCCTACTGTGAGTCATATCAGCTAAGCTTTATGGGTTCATTCAACATGTCACTGCTAAGGAGCACAATTCTAAACAACATTTGAACTTTACCTGTGGCTTAGGAATGGAGCTTCTTATACAGAAAGACCTGGCTATGCCCTGCCTTTGAGGGAGCGACCCTGATAGACTTCCCAAGCCACAGAAAGCACATTTATATATAAAATGCAATTTCTTTTTTCTTTTCTATGTTTTCTTTTTGCCATCTAAGCAAGTACTGATCCTATCTGAAGATCAAAAAAACCCCACAGGCTCCATCAAAGATGAGCTGCATTCCCTCTGTGGGCCACAGAAGGATGTAGATAAAAATTAAGGCCAAATGTGGGCAGGGATAGAATAAAATCTGATAAGACAGGTGTGGGGGGAGGGGGAAGCAAAGTGAGTTACAAGCAGAAGACAAGGCAATGGTACGCAGATGTACAAGATAAGCCCTGTGAAGTGGAACATTTCCGGGCTGAAAATCCTTTGCTTGGGGACTGAAATCTGGATTCTCTGGTTCAAGTTCACTGAAGTGCACTGCATTTGAACTTGGCAGATAAATTATACAAAACATCGGAGAGCCAAAGGTCATCATTCGTGAAGCATGGCTCTGCACAGCCTTCACTCTGCATCCAGTCCAGACTCCAGACTGAACCCTCTGGGTGTGGGTGAAAAATTAAGTGTGCCATAGGGTGCTACCTGAATACTGACTGCTGTCAGGGCCCTGACTGCTGGCAGGTTTTGCAAACCAGCACTAAGCTCTTTCATGGGGTTAAGGTACACCCTCCAATGCATGCTTGTTGCCCAGGATTCCTTGAGCCCACCTTGAAAGCCTAGTAAGACTAAGTATCCTTACACCCAGATCACAGAGACTGTGAGTACTAGGCAGGAGAACTTTCAGAGTTTACACCTTGGGACAGACATCACAAAGAAGCTCAGGTGAAATCAGGGTGAAGATCGTCCTCTTCTATGGACTTAAGAAGGGCAGTGGGTAAGGAAGATTGCTCAGTGGGCAAAGGCCTTGCTGTGTACGCTTAAGGACCCAGCACTTATGTAAAAGCCAGGCAGGTGGTAGTATGTGCTCGTAATCCCAGTGCTGTGGAGGACCCTGGGAGGCAAGCTGGCCAGCTAATCCAGACTAATTGGTGAGAGACCTTGTCTCAAAGAAATAAAAGTATAGTAAGGGAGACACCAGTTAACCTCTGTCCTTCGCACACCATGACACATGTGCACTTACACGTGTATGAATACGAATACCCATAAACACAGTTCACCTGCTTCACACGTGCGTGCAGAACAAGAAAGAAGGGCACGTAGAACAGAGAGGGGGGCCACAATCTACCTCACTCTAACCCAATTCTGAGGTGAATCATGGTTCACAGAGGCCGAATCCCAATGGAAACCCAGCATCTTTGTGCAGCTAATCCGAGGTCAAATACAGCTGCCCTTCTGAGATAAGCAATCACAGAGAGCTATGTCCCACCTCTTTGGGTTTAAACTTCACATAGAGATAACAGACCAGCAACCCATCACCTTTATCTTATCGCGGCTCCCCTGCCAGGTTCCCACTGATGTGGGCACTTCAGATGGCACTGGCTTCAGCATTCACTTTAATCTCTTAAGTTTCTATTTTACTCAACAGGCTGTGAAGTTCTCATGCCTTCATTACTGTCCCTGATCCTACTGATGACTATAAGATGAGCTTGTCTTAAGACCTGAACACTTTTCAAAGGGGACTTTGCAGTCAGGCATGCCTTTCTTTTAGAATCATTTCATTCTCCCTCTCAAAATTAGATTTATTTTTAGGAGGCATATCAACCAAGACCCCCCCCCTCCCCCAACTCCTGCCCCGACTACTCCAAGTCCTACTAATTTCCAGGGGCTGAGGAGATGGCTCAGCAAGTAAGAGAACTGCTCAAGCATGTGGACCTGAGTTTGATCCCCAGCACCCATGTAAAAAGTATGGCATGGTTGTGTATGCTGTAACCCCAGTGTAGACAGAGGCAGAGACAGGAGGATCACTGTGACATGGGGTGCACGCCCATGGACACACATGCATATACCACGTGCACGTCTACATCCAGTTGGCATTCTGCGCTTCTTGGAGGTAGTTTGACTGAAATTCCCCCATAGGACCTATGAGTTTTGAGTACTCAGTCCACAGCTGGTGGCAATTTCATAGGTGGAGCCTTGGTGTGGAGAAGGTGGGTCACCTTGAGGTTTATCAGTCCAGTCCACTGGGTGTGCAGAGAGTAGCTCATTCTTGCTGCTGTGCAAGATGTAATGCCCAGCCTCTGCTCTGCCATGCTTTCCTGCCACAGGCAGCTTTGGGTTGGTTTCGTCTCAGAAACGAGAAAGTAACTGCTGCACCCTCTTCACTCCTTTTTAGTTGTCTCTGAGACTTGACCATACCATCAACCTGCCTTGCATCAGAAGATCCCTTCCAGTCTCTCCAGATCATGAACTGACCACAGAAGTGCTGCACCTTATTACTCATGTTAAGCTTTTCCATCTTAGAGCCCCATTGGTAGAATATTTAATCACAGGAATGAGTTGTCTGATATAACAGACAGTGTGAGGAAGCTCTTCCCTGGGTATCTTACTGGCAATTGAAAAACAAATAAAAAAATTAATTTGTCATTATTGCTCCAAGCACTTTGTACATAAAAGTAAAGTAAGTCAACAATTATGTTGGGTGCATTATCACTCAAAATAATTACTTTTTTTTTTTTGGTTTTACAAGGTAGGGTCTCACTCTGGTCCAGGCTGACCTGGAATTAACTATGTAGTCTCAGGGTGGCCTCGAACTCACGGTGATCCTCCTACCTCTGCCTCCCGAGTACTGGGATTAATTACATTTTTTAAAAAATATTTTTATTAGAAGAAAGAAAACAT
The DNA here is from genome assembly GCA_036346955.1 of Dipus sagitta. Taxonomy (NCBI): domain Eukaryota; kingdom Metazoa; phylum Chordata; class Mammalia; order Rodentia; family Dipodidae; genus Dipus; species Dipus sagitta. The sequence continues at coordinate 107,181,794 of CM070781.1, read as the reverse complement.
TTTTCTCACATTCATAGGGATAGGGTTTAAGAACCTCATGAGCCTTCTGTCTTCTGGATTCTTAGAAGTATTACTTCAATTTACACAATAACTTGGGGCAAGGTGACAGCAGCAGACATCTACTAATGTTCTAATATACTTAGCATCCCAAAGCTTACTTAAACTCTGAGATGGTATGGCCATCCATACTGGTCAAAAATCTTCAAGACCCATCTGTGCCTTAATTGACTTATCAGTCATTTGTCTCGAGACTAAGCCTCAAGGGGTCTGAAGATAATTAGATTTAGGAAAATAATCAATGCTGCTTAGCTTTCCTGGAGTACACCCACCTGCCTTTTGAAGAAATTTATATATGTTCTTAGGATATGGTGATTTATGTATATCTGCTTCTGCAGGCTGGCATTAAATAAGAATTTTTAAAAGTTCATACTAAGTATGACTGGAGGAGAAGTTGAGGGTGGGGGGAGCATCCACAATGAAGGATCTTTTAAGATAGCTTTTAAATTCCCCTCCAGGAGAGAGAGAGAGAGGGAGAGAGAGAGAGAGCACACAAATGTCATAATTTATCAAAGCAAATTAATACTGTTCAGCTAGTAATTAAAGGTACTCATTAAAAAGTGCCACTGCTCTCCCTTCCTCCACCCTGTGTCAGCAATAAAATTGTACAGGGGCATCAAAAGGTTCTATAGGAAAATCAATATCTCACCATTTTATAATTAAAAGAGAAAATAAATGTTAGGGAAAAGTCCACTAAATTAGGAAAATTACCTTTAGCAGAGATTGAAAATATTGATTTTAATTTACAAAATATGTGAACTTTTCATGCCCCATTCTGAGAGACAATTGGAGGCTGAGTTGCTAATTCTGTATAAACTTCAGAAAAATCAATGATTCTGCTATGGGGATATTATAAAATGTGTCATTAATACAACATGTTATAGATAGAAATGACCAGGAAGTCTGTTTTTCTGTCTCAGGAAGATATGGAACCAACCTCCAAAATACCCAAGGCAAACCTATAACAAGATCTTCATTTCAGTTTGTGAAACATACTGAAAATAGCAAGAAAAATGTAGACACTTTTTGTAGCTGGGAAAATTTAGAATGCTTCATCAAGTCTTAGTCTTGAATATATATATGTGTGGTGGTGATATCCGGATGTGATAATGGGTTTATTGTTCATACATATCTCTGTACAGACTCATTCCATACATACAGGAACTTGAAGCCTTACATGTCATCTAGACTCTTCGTGTTTGTGGTATTTCAATGCCTCAAAGGGATGGCTCTAGGGTGTTGATATGATACTGACACTTTCACTAGTTTTTTGAGTATCTTGAACTTGTTCTATGTACATATATCAACATTTAGTTGGAACAAAAAATATGGGGCCCCTAGGATAATCCAGATACTGGCAGTATGAAACCTTCTTCAGCTTTCTATAGTAATTTATATTTATGTTTCCATGTGATATGTTTTAATTTATTTATTTGTTTTGCTTTATTTTGAGACAGTCTCACTCTATAGCCCAGGCTGGTATCAAACTCATAGCAACCCTCCTGCATTGGCCACAAGGTCTGAGTGTGTACTTCTAGGCCTGCCTCCATGCTTCATTGCTTAAAAATATTTTTATACATTTTTTGTAAGGGGGAGGGAGAGAAAAAGGCAGAGAAGAAGAGAGAAGAATGGACATACCAGGGCCCATTGCCACTGCAAACACCAGATGCGTTTGTCACTTTGTGCATATGGATTTATATGGGTACTGGGGAATTGAACCTCAGCCAGTAGGCTTTACAAGCAAGTAACTTTAACCACTGAGAAATATCCTCAGACTATTATTTCTTTTAGGTTGGGATTTTCAATTGTTTGGGGTCCTTAAAGGCACTCCTCATACAATCAATTTGTATACCTAAATGTGGTGTTTTTGGTAGTGGTGGTAGTGGTGGTGTGATGTTGGTATTTTTGGTGAAGACAGTGATGATAGCTAGAATATTCTACAGTTGTATCACTGTTTTAACTTGTCTGGCTTAGACCCAGAGCAGTGGCATGATTGCTGGGCATAGCCATAGGAAATAATGTCCTAATATTTATAAGATGAAAGAAGTCACATAACCTGGTGGTGAAGGACTATGAGATGATGAAAACTGACTTCCAAACCTGGCCTGCTTCATACCAGCTGCAGACTCTGGGCCCAGGCAGCTTGTACACCTTCACTTTCTCACTTGCAAACTGCCACAGAGACTTAATACATTCATGTGTGGCAAGTGCTCAGAACTGTGTCTTCCCCACAGAAAAGATTCTGTAAATATTAGCCCTCATAACTTCTCCCTTCCCATAGCCGAGGGACCTCTCTTCCAAGGCTGCAACTTGACTCATTTTGAATAACTGCTCTGGTGCTTTAAAAGGAATATGAATTCTTTTATTCTTGTGTGTGTGCCAGTCTGCAATGCTGCCCGTGTCTTAATGTCCTCTTAAATACCAGAAGACATGATTTTCCTGGTAAGCCAAGACAAGTGTGACCATTAGAATGGATCACAAGGGACAGAGGCTAGGGAGATAGCTCAGTGGATCAAGTACTTGCTGTACCAAGATGAGAGCTGAAGTTTAGATCCATGTAACAACCATGCAAATTCTAGGTGGGCATATCTGCCTAATTGCAACCCTAGTACTCAGGAGGTGGAGAAGGAGTATCTCCGGGGCAAGCTGGCTAGCTAGATGAGCCAAATAGGTGAGTTCTGGGCTCACATGAAAGACCTCAGTCTCAGTAAATAAAGTGGAGAGTGATGGGGGAAAACATTTGATGTCTGGCCTCCACATACACATGCACATTTGTGCATTGCACCAACAGACACACACATATGCCCACGTGCCTACTAACTGCATGCATACCACACACACACACACACACACACACACACACACACGTGCGCACATACACACCCCACATAAAGAACATGAGCCTCTTGGACAATACGCACATCTATATCGACATCTCCATGGGACATTTCTGGTCCTTGACCTTAGCTCTGGGGAGAAAACCTATACCAAGACACATGTCAAGAGAACATACACTTGTCCAGAGCACCTGCTACCTACCTGAGCCAGCTCTGTGAGACCTTAGGCTGTGCCTGTAGATGTGTGGAAGCTAGCTCCTCACTCAGACTATCTGGGATACTTCGTATGTCTGTAGCTTTGGACAAGGTACATACCCAACATATCTGCCAAGTTACATCTGCCCCTGCACACATGATCTTACCCCTAACCCCGGAATTAACTCCTTCAAATGGACATTCTAAGAATGTCTAGGCTAGTCCTCTCATGATAAGCTATCTCTGAGTCTAACAGCATGCTCAGAATTTAGCAGAGTCAGCTTTTGGTTAATCTCCTCTTGTGACACAAACATCTGACACTAACTTTTGTTTTTATTTACCAAACGTTTATATGATGCTAAGTGGGTAAACAACCCTTCAAATGTTAATCCCTTAAATTCTAATATACACCAGTGCACTTGTTTCTATCATGATCCCCCATTTAAGAGATGAAGAAACTGAGGCACAGAGAAGTTAAGTAACTTGCCCAGCACCACAGCACTGGCCAGGAGTGGAGGTAAAATTTGAGCTTGGGCTCTCCAGGCATTCCATGTTCCTCATGCTGTGTGCCCTCTCAGGAGGTAGGGTGCATTATATTATCAGGGAAAGCCTTACAGCCCAGTCTCTCCTCGCTCTTAAGAATGAACATAGCTACTCCACAGTACAATTCCTGAGCTTAATCCAGATTTCTGGCAAAACTCATATATGGAGAGTAGTCGCCAACACTGTACACCTGAAATCCAGAATTCAGTATTATTCTGATCTTCCCTAGATTTACCAAAGTTTTCACTTTTATCAGGTGGGTTTTTGTGCTACAGTAGCTAAGTTTTCTTTGATCATTGCTCATCCTGTAGGGTAAATGTTTCCAGTCTGTGAAAACTGACAACAGTAGGGCATCCCAGGAAGAAATGAAGCATGGTTGACCTTCATGATGTCACTAAGTGAATGGATCTAGGGTCATTGGGCACCAATTCCACTTTGTTCAAAGGCAAAAGCCATACAGAGACTCCTGTCTCACAGCCACGAGGAAAGGCTACTACTGGGATTCTAGGAGTCCAAAGCAGTCTCTTCATCACCTCCAAGACCTCAGAGCGGAGACAGGACAGCTGGGCTCATCACATCAAGGCAAGGCATTTCATCAACCAATGCTTCTAGGTTACTTTCTCCCTGACTAATTAACTGAGTTTTCCAGGAGGGTGGCTGTCCCTTTGAGGGACACTTAACGCTTATCATGGCAGGGATGAGGAGAAGACATATTCTTGAAGCAAAACAGAAAGAAGTGAACTAGCTGAGGCCCAGTGACTGATGGAAACAGACAGACAACTTAATTTTGTGTCTAGTTTACCAAATAAGCTTCTCTTGGCAACTTCAAATCATTGTCACATTATTGAAATGATTAAACTAACTCTCTGCTTTTCCAGGAAAGAAGAAATGCAGCCCCGGTGGAAATATGTAACACAAAGACACATTTGGGCATATTGAAATAAATGGGCGTAGGATCTTCACCATTCCCTCAACGTGCAATGGAACAAAGTCCCTATACTATCTTAGGGCACCACCTCTGTGAAATGTCCCAAGGGGCAGAGCTTCGTGCAGATCCCACCAGGTTACTCACATAACACCCCTTTAATTATTAAAGAGTCTTAAAAACTCTTGGTTTTCTCTGCCCACAACAACAACAAAAAATTATTAAAAGCTTGTTAGGACAAAGACTGAGTTGGTTCTGATTATGTTACAAACCCCGTCATTTACTAGGAGGCAAAGCACATGTAGAAAAGACCAAGAGTGGCACGCCTTACCTGCATAGAATTCAGGGCTGTAGACTGCGCCCACAACTGGGTTTAATTTCCAGCCTGAAAACAAACATATAAAAGTGTCATTATTATGTTTTATTTGATCACTTTTACCCCTGCAAAGCAATCACAATTAAAGTAGACTGAAATAGATTTATATATCTTGGAAACTCAAGGGTATGTGAGTTGGGTATGTATAAAGTATTTGAGAATGCAGTGAGGTGCTTCTTAATTTTCTGCCCATTTGACTTAATAGAGTGGACACCACTGACCACCTTGAGAAGAGACTGTACTTAATTCTCTACCATATCAATATCTTTTAGAGCCGCTATAATAATTTCAGTTTTGTCTCATTTCATATATCATTGCAAGGTAATCCATCACACACCCTCCTGCATTAAATTCATAAAAATTCAAAAGCTTGCACAACAGAATTCTTTGAGGGAACGTATCTGTCCCAGTTATGACCTCGAGATACTAAAGAATTCCAAAGTGCTTTATGAATACCAAAGAAAATGGTATTTTTATTCCCTGGAGATTTGGTGGGAAATACATTTTAATGCACTCAGGAACCATAAAAATCCTTAATCAAAGTGTGATATCTAAGGTAACTTTCAAATAACCTATCTACAAGATTAACAGAATCCTGTGATTTTCCAACTGTCATGGATGGAAAGATTTAAAAAAAAATAAATCCTGGACCCTTAGGAACTTTCAGTGAAGGAAAAAAAAAAAAAGCAGTATCCAAAAATATTCAGAAACTGGGAATCACGTCTTTCTTCTCCTGGGTTCTCATCTCCATGTCTCTCTCCCTGCCCCCACCTTCTTCCTGCTACATGGATCTGTGAGGTGGTAAAGCTCCTGATACCGTGCTTTCCTAGCCGTGATGGGCTATCCTAATCAACGAAGAGCCAAAATAAATCCATTGTTCCTAAAGATGCTTTAGTCAGGATTTTATTGCTGCAATGAGACCAGTACTAACACAACAATGAAGGAAGGTGTTCTCAACAATGAGAACTCTGAAGTTTTACAGAAAGGAGAGTCTCACCTGACCTATGGGATGCACCTCTAAAAACAAACAGCTGAGGGTGTGTGTGAGATCCAGTGAGAAGAGCAAAAGCTTAGTATTTCAACATATAGGCCCTGGGATTTAAGGAGATCCAGAACTTTCTAAGAAACATTTTGTTTTTAATAGCTTTCATTTCCAACTTGAATAAGCTAGATAGTTTCTGTTCCCCCAAATGACCTTAAGATGGGATTTCTTAAAGTGTTGTACTTGAGAGGCAAATTCAAAAGAATTTCCGGGTCTCTTGTCAGACATACAGAAAGACATGATATCCTGAGATCTACTGTCTCGTAGTTTTTAAGTATCCCATTGACACCTTCCTCTGCTATATGAGTCATACCTTATCTTATAGGAATTTCTATAGTGACATAAAATTAATACTACCTCAAATATCCCAGAATATATATTTTCTGAGTATGTAAAATGACTTCAATTTGACTGAAATTTCACCATTTCCTAAGTAAGAACATGTCTAATTTCTAAGGAAATGGGACTCATATCTGCATTTCAAGTCAGAGGGAGGCTAAGGAAAAAAATAGAAAACTAGATAAATCACAGCTGTAGACATCTTTAATGTTCTCATCTAGTTCTTCACAGAAAATTTAAATTTGTGAAATGAATTAATCTGAAGGCTTATTAAATGAGTAATTGAGTCATTGAATTGTTATTCCTCTGGGCCAAAGCGGTTTATTTGAAGCAAGCCATTCCAGGGAATATCATGGCAGTCCAAAAGAAAAAAAAAGTAAACCACCTGCTCCATTCTTCTATGTGGTGTTCAATAGCTTCCTTCTAAACTCAGAACCCAGAAAGAGCCCTTGTCATCTTGAAGACCGCACACTCTAACCATGGTCATTTGCTTTGTGTTACTGTTTCTTTCTCTCTAAGCCACAGGTCATTGGCCATTTTAATTGGATTAAGACATCCATGTTCATTGTACATCTAGGGTTTTTCTGTCTTTGCATGGACAGCCCTTCTCAATTCTTTCCATTTGGGATTGGTGTTTTTGGAGTCTCCAGCAACTTCCAGAACATGTCAATGTCACTTTCCTGGCTTCTCTTAGAGGTACTGTGGTTCATTTCCTAGTTATAGTTTCTGCATAGCTGCTGACTTCACCTGGATTGGTCTTCTTTCTTTCCTGACTTCTGCTGAATTGCTTTGTAGAATATTCTCCCTCATTAGAACTCATTGTAAACCTGGGTACAGTTGTCCTCCGTGATGAATCCCCAGTGTGTAGAGTTATGTGTGTGTGTGTGTGTGTGTGTGTTTGGGGAGGGCACATTTGTGTATGGGTGCATGTGGAGCAAGTCCCAGGGATTCCCCTGCCTTCTAGTGCTAGGGTTCCAAGCATTTCCACGTGAGTTCTGGGGATCAAACTCAGGTCTTCATGCCTGTATGGAAAACACTTTACCTACTGAATTGTCTCACCAGCTCTGGCCTGGTCTTTTCTTTTAAAGAAACAGAAGGAATATATCTCCTAATCAACTCATTCCCTTCTGTCTCCTTTTACTCTCCAGATGCTAGGTGCTACACATCTGACCAAGGAGCCTCTTAGGGACTCCTGTCTTCCAGGAGAGGCAATGAGAATCCAGCTCTTAAAAATCTCCTCTGCTCAGATTTGCTCAGACTTACAGACCTCAAGCAGGCTTATGTAAATGTGTGCAAATTACATGCAAATGAACTTGTGCTTTCTGTGACTCTTTCTAGTACCTGGAAGAGACCCCTGGGATAACCTTGCCAAAGAGATGAGCCTGTACTGTCAGGAAGATGGACAAAATGATCCCATTTTTAATTTCTGAGGCAGTTTGTATGTCCCCAGGCCTTGCAAATTCTGAGATTTTCATCAAGGACATTAAACCGAACAATGAGGCTTACAACAAAGGGAGAAGGGCTGACAAAGCCTCCCACTCCTTGCCTCCCAGGGCCCCATCCAACAAGGCAATGGAGCGCAGCCCAGACACACGGGGCCTGGATCACTTGCAGACACATGAGCAATTCACAGCAACCCTTCCGAGGCTGGGCCTTTGGGAACCGTGTCAAGTCAACCCTGCTCCTCCCAGGTCATATGATAGCCTGCTTTAGAAAAATGCTGGGCAACACTCATGGTGTACAACTCTTGCTATAAGAAATATATACCAGAAAAATGCCCTAAATATATTACAGGGACATCTACATACATGCTCTCTAAACACCCTGACCAAGGATGTCAGAGACCTCCTAGATTAAATAGGGCAGGAGGTACCATTCAAATGCCAGACCCAAAAGCAGCTAGTTGTCCACTCTGTATGTGTTTTGGGTTACTTAGGATACTTTTTAACAACATGGATTCATGACCAACATATAGATTTCACCTAAAATGTAGGACTTCTTGTTCTCTTGAGATATTGATTAAAGGCAACAATTTTATGTTGAGAATCTCTTCTGATAGCTTTATTAGAGATGGTCAGGTGTGGTCACATGTCACTTCCCAGCTGGCAATGCTCAGTACAGCCTCCTGCTATGCTGATCTACTGCCGCTTTGTCTATGGTGTATCCGCACAGTTTACCCTGCTACATCTCAGAAATATTTTGCTTTACTGTAAAAAATAAAAACCAACCAAGCAAACAACAACAACAAAAAATACCCACACAAAAGATACTTGAAGACTGAGCTTTATGCATCTCTGTTGGTGCAGGATTCACATCTTAGCTACTTGGAAGACTGAGGCACAAGGAACCAGGTTCCAAGGCTTTGTGGGTTATGGAGGGAGTTCAAGACCAGCTCAAAATAAAACAGAGTGCTGGAGAAGTAATGCAGGAGTAGAGCTAGATGAGAAAAAAATCAGTTTCCACTCTCTTGTTTTCTCATTACTTTTACCTGCTCAGCTCCCATTGGCTTCTGAATTGGAACTTCACCTCACTATGCACAGACAGAAAAGTGGTGCAAGGTGGCTGTTTAATATTGTCATCACTGGGTAATTAAATAATAATGCACTACAAATGTGAAAATGGCATCGTGATCACAAACGCTTATGACATCGGTCATTCATTATTTGTTCAGTTCCCATTGGACAAAACTCTACGGGGACAGTCTAAATAGTTTGGCTACAGTTCAACAGTCAATCATGAGGCAGGCTCAAACTGGAAACAAAGACTGCCTCTCTCGGGCTGGGGGAGAAGGCTCAGTGGCTAAAGGTCCTTGCTTGTGAAGCTTGCAGGCCTGGGTTTAATTCAGCACTCACGTAAAGCCGGATGCAAAAAGTGACTCATGCATCTGGCATTTGTTTGCAGCAGCAAGAGACTCTGAAGCACACACATACACACATGTGCAAATCTTAGATAAAATTTAAACTTTTAAAAATAAAAGACTTCTTTATGGTCTGATATTTTTATCCAGCATTCATCTTTCTAAGAATTCCTAAGAAAACAAGAGTCATGTCTAATACACACACTTTTGCTACTATCAAGAAATCCCTCCAGAGCCGGGCGTGGTGGTGCACGCCTTTAATCCCAGCACTCGGGAGGCAGAGGTAGGAGGATCACTGTGAGTTCCAGGCTACCCTGAGACTACATAGTGAATTCCAGGTCAGCCTGGGCTAGAGTGAGACCCTATCTCAAAAAAAAAAAAGAAAGAAATCCCTCCAAATCCAATTCCAACACAGAAAACCTCACTTTATCTTTTCACAGAGATGCTTTAGGAAGAAACTGAGAGAGAGAGAGAGAGAGAGAGAGAGAGAGAGAGAGAGAGAGAGAGAGAAGGGTAGTTCCTTCTTTGTGGAGATTTTTGAAAGGTGGGATTTCCAAAACTTCATATTCATTCTCAAGTCTTTTATTCTATCCATGCTTACAAGTCTTGAGAATGGAAGTGCATCCTCCACCATGCTATGAACCAGTCACTACAGCATGGCTTCTCACTGACTTCCTTGGCATTTAGGGCCCAGTCTTAGTTCATCCTTGGAAACTGTGGCTGCTACTACTTTCGTTGGATGCATGATTGAAGGAATCCACTATGACCTTGGCAATAAAAGCTTTATTTCACTGTCTGAAGATGGACCATAACATCTGATGGTTTCTAATTTTGGTAAGTCATACTTTTAATGGCTTCTGAGTCGTATACTTAAGGAGTAAACCTCAGCATTCACTTTATCATTTCAATACGACCTTTGATGGTAACATACGGACCCTGACTCTATGCTCTATCTCAGCTTCCTCTTTGCCATAAAGTGAGAAGCTACTACTGTATGTCTTTACACCATGATGTCCTGTCTGACACCAAGGCAGAATCAACAGAGCCAAGGGCTGTTGATGGAAGCATCCAGTTCCATGGGCAAAACAACCCATACTCTCATTTTTTGAGGTAGGGTCTCATTGTAGCCCAGGCTGACCTGGAAGTTACTCTGTAGCCCAGCCTGTTCTTGAACTCGATGTGACCCTCAGCCTCCCCAGGAGTAGGATTATACCATGCTCAGCTCAACTGTTTTTTCTTTCTTATTTATTTATTTATTTATTTTGTTTATTTATTTGAAAGCAACAGAGAGAGAGAGAGAGAGAGAGAGAGAGAGAGATTGAGAGAGAGAATGGGAGCGCCAGGGCCTCCAGCCACTGCAAACAAACTCGACACTTGCGCCCCCTTGTGTATCTGGCTAACGTGGGTCCTGGAGAATCAAGCCTCGAACCAGGGTCCTTAGGCTTCACAGTCAAGTGCTTTACCACTAATCCATCTCTCCAGCCCTATTTTTTTCTTTTTTTAATCAGGTATTTTGTCTCAGTGATGAAAAAAACAAGGTGCTAATGTACTCTCTTACCTTATCCTTATACTCCCTGTATTTTTCTCATTATATTGTATCACCATTTATAGGAAATTTTAGTTGTAGTGGCAATATTCACTTCATACTTAAAAGGTATCATTAATGACTTACACAGCCTCAATTTTTATATCCCTCAAATGGAGGGAACAATGTCCTCTGTGCAATCATTTTGGTGCAATGCCTTTAAAATGCCTCATATAATGAATAGCAGATAAGGTTCCAGAAATGCTGGCTGTTTGTAAATGAATTTCGAATAGTGTTCAAGCATGTGATTCTGGTTCTCAGTCCCTGCGCACCACACTACATGGATGGATAGAAATCCCACCCCTTTTTATAAAAAATATGAGATACATATGTAGACATGCAGCTTAAGGAATCACATTCGGTTTCTTGGTTTCATTTTCTTACTCAGTATACCTGCATTGTGCAGTGGACACACATACAAAATTGCTGCTTCATAATTTAATAAAATGCACAATAGTCAGATGGGTGACACCACCTGTTCACACTAGCCAGTTGCAGAGCGGTGATTTTTATCCAATCAGGCCTCTTAACACATAATTCAGGGAGATTCAATTATTTTCAGTGTTGGACATTCAAAGTCTGAAGCAGAGATTGTCTATGCCCCATAAGTATATAGCTTGGGTTGCCAGAGCTAAGAAAAGCATCCAGAAAAATAAATCACTGTGAGCTTTCCCCATGTTCTTGAGGGTATGGTTCGTCCAGTGCTATTACTTGGGAAATTAAGAGCAGTCTGGCTTCCTCAGGTTGGCAGTCACTGGAAGAATGTTGAGAAAAACAAACAAACAAACAAACAATCCAATGTGGATCCTGTTGCTTGGAACAGTGAAACAAACACAGAGAAGCAGATGAAGTTCTCAATAACCCCCGTATCCATTCTATGGAATATTGTATAGCCACAGGATTGGAACTGTAGGTGTTAATACTTAAAGAACCCTATACTCAGTTGTAAAAGCCAATTAAAAGCTTTGTATTATCATCATGCTATTTCTTTCAAAAAATGTGTATATAGTCCTGTGGATCCTACAAATATTTAGTTATACATATAAATGTAATACATGAAAGTGCATAAGAAATAATAGACAACAATCTCTAATAGTTGTTCCCTCTGAAGAGGAAGCAGGAAGCCAGGCTAGCAGTAGAGCTCGTCAAAATCTAGTTACTTATGTTTCCTTCTCCCTTTTTTATAGTTCTGTGTTCCTGTGTTTCATATATAATTAAAACTTTAAAAATAGAAATTCTTTCTAAATTACTTTTCCTTTTGCTTGTAATAAAATTATGCTAGGTAAAATAAAACCCCATAAATCCAAGAAAAATTGTCTAAGTAAAACTGCATCTCTTGTCTTGAGATTCAATGCAATATTACCATTTTGACAGCATTATTACCATCACTTAGTTAAACTCATTGTGAAGCTTTTACTATTTTATTCTTTTACTCATTATAATCCCTGCCAGTGCCTTCCTCCTGCTCATTTTAATAGATATCATATTCTCTTAGGTGTATATACTTTAATAAACTGCATCACCTGCTTGGTATGCAATTATCATAACAGCGGTTTTCTTCACCTCTTATCTCTTGAGATTTTTTTTTTTAAAGATCCTTAAAGAGCCAGCTGTGGTAGTACCCACCTTTAATCCCAGCATTCACACTCAGAAGACAGAGATAGGAGGATTACCATGAGTTCAAGGCCACCCTGAGACTACATAGTAAATTCCAGGTCAGACTGTGCTAGAGCAAGATCTTACCTCAACACACACACACACACACACACACACACACACACACACACATTAAAGAATCAAGGGGTAGAGAGATTACACAGTGGTTAAGGTACTTTCCTGCACAGCCTAATGACCTGGGTTCCACTCCCCAGTACTCACATAAAAGCCAGATATGGCCCTGGTGCACCCATTCTTTCTCTGCCATACTTTGCTTACAAACAAATAAATTTAATTTTTTTAAAAGATTAAAGAACCAAAACATGTGTGTGCATATTTTGTAACTCTTTGTATATATTTGGATTTATGTTCCTGACACTTCTAGGGATCAAACCAAGGCCCTGATGCGTACTAGCCAAGTGTCCTGCCATTCCACTACATCCCCAGCTGCATGGGAAATCTTTTTCTGATAAGTTTCAGGGAGATATCCTTGGTAACTACAGAAATGTGTTGTCCTGAAGGGGTCTGTAATACTCAACAGCACCCTCATCTGGTCTGAAATCACTCCAGGTAACCTGTACAAGAAAACTGATTCATTACCACATCCCCTGTCCCTAAGGAACTCAGTCATTGTGTACCCTCTAAGTCATTCCAAAATCCCAGTAGCTACAGATAGGTCTCAAAGCCAGAAGCAAATTATGTAGTCACACTTCCTGGAGTGTGACAAGTGATAAGCAAAGCCTCCCTTTTCTCCTGGGCTTGATAGAACCCCAAGAAATTAAGATTATACAAGTAAGACCTGGCTCTCAATCCTAAGTAGAACTATTTTAGAAGGAGGAAGGAGAGCATACACTCTTAATCTGAAACAGCCTTTGTTTTGATGATCACAGCTGGCTGACGTGGTTCACTGTGGCCATGGGAGGCAAGGGTAGCTGGTAAAAACAGATTCCTGGGCCAAACACCTTGATAGATTCAGAGGCAGAGAAAATACCGGGTAGAAGGCCAGTCTCTACTTACCATTTGTGTAGGGGTTGACAGTCTTTTTATTTGTCATTACACGAGCCGTGGCATTATTTACCTACATACACAGAGAACTCCAATGAGCATGAATTCCAGGGTGAGCCCACCATCCAATTAGCTGCATGCATTATGACAGTGATTACTTATTAAAAACAAAACAAAAGAACAAAAAACTAAAATGCAGTTTAATTTAGAAATGGCAATAGGTGCATAACCAAAATCATACATTTTTATAATTACATTTACTTCATAACCATTTTAACTTACAAATCATTTCAATAAAGCAATGTCATCTCATTTAAACGTTTAATAAAGAGACAGTAAAAGCAAATTAAAAGATACTGCATTATTGAAAATTTAAAAAGCATGCATGTTCTCCATGGTAACACAGAAACAATAAATAGAATTTTTTTTAACACAAAGCAAAGTTCATGTGAAGGGACATGCAGTGAAGTAGTAAAGGGAAGAGACAAGGTACAGGGAACATAAATGTCAAAAAAAGGGACAAACAAGTTTATGCTGTGTGCAACACTTTGGGAGGGGAAAACCATTGGGGAAGCGACATCTAGCATTCAACACTTGGAACAAGAGCCTTTTACATCGCAAGGATTAACAAATCATTCAAGCTTTAAAGTCACAGCTAACAAAAGGATAAAAGAGGGTGCATTGTGTAACACAATATGGGGTTAACAATCTGAGTAAGATGTGCACTGGTCATAACTCAATCCAGTCAGAGCCTCCCAGGCTAGCTTAGAACGTACACTCAATTACAGGCGTACCAATATCCAAAAAAATAGAGCATCAAGAAAACTTAATACGACAAGTCAAAAAAATTCACGTGGTATATATATATATATATATGTATAGAGATAATATCAGCACTAAATACGTGAAGCGGCAGATGGACTTCGTCACTTACCATTCACCACCATCGCCGGCATGGGTTTGTATACAGTTACCATGGTTACTGAGAGTTTGGTGAGGGGCCTAAGCGTTACGTCGAGGGGGGAAAATGAAAGGCAAAATATGCGACATCTTACTCCAAAGACTAAAGCATTTTAACTGGTAATTTTTATTTTTATTTCTTTTTTACGTTTTAACAAATATGACCCTTTGGTTATGTTGAGGAGGATCCCAGTGGTACAAAAAAACAGGTGTGGAATGTCAGAATATGGGATTTATGCCATCAATGTAGAGAGACCAGATTTGGAACAGGAAATCCTGTTTGGTTATTCACTGCGTGATCATAGAATGAGAAAATTAAGGCTGTGTGTGTTTTTTTTTTTTAATGAAAGATTTAATGACTAAGGCCTCTCACTTTTTTTTAAATGATTTGAATGTTATTGCCTTCGTAATTTGGTTTCATTTGTAAACCACTGTGGATCCCTCTTCAACCCTGAAGTGGAAAGAAAAAGAAAAAGAAACTGTCCTAGGTTCTGTTTGGTTTGTAATACTGTGTTCTCTTTGGAAATTACTGCACCCATTGCTTCTAAAACATGGAAAATAAATAAAATTAAACCACAAAGAAAACCTTTCAGGTTAACCTTTCTTTTGTCTTGCTTTTTTGCCATCCACCTTTGAGCAGTAATAAGAGGAACATAAAGTGAAATTAAAAAAAAAAGTAAGGCCAGTTTTCCTTTTTATATATAAATATATATATATAAACAATGAGAAGGGAATAGGGGCACACACAAGACACCAGGGATGCACCTGAAAGAACGAATGAGCGTGAAGCAGACGTTTATCAAAAAGATGGAAAGGAAAATATTTTGGACATGCACCTCGATTTTACGGCCCTCTACCACCGTGCCGTGTAATTTCTCCCTCGCCCTGTCCGCATCGGCACTATTTTCGAAAGTTACGAAACCAAATCCCTGCATGCAGGAGGGAGAGGAGAACAACATGCTCATTATTATTGCAGTCCACGACCACGGGTAACGTTCTCGCTTTAATTCCTACTTCTTGTCTGGCTTCCGTTCTGTAACATGCAAATCAGAGAAATTATAAGAATACTACGGTGTGCAATAATTAAGCGACAAATGTGAACGAGATATCCTTTCCCCCTGTCACCCGTTAGCTGGAATCCCTACGGAATTCAAAGGATGATACCAAAAGAAAAAAGGAATTGAAAAAAAAAAAAGATTCTTTTCTAAATGTCACTATGGAAGAAAATAAATCTAACAGAAAGAATATGAGATCAAAATCAACTTACAGTGTCTTCACAGAGAAGAAAATGAAATAACAAGGAAAAGAAAGGGGATCACTTTCTAGACATGCAAATTAAACATAAAATAAAATGAAACATGTGCACAAAATTCAACAATGAATGCCAAAATTCTCTAACATTGCCTACAGAGTCATGCTGTGTGATTTTAAGAACATTTCTTCCTCATGCATTTTTGGGGTTATTCAAATTTGTCAATTTTACAGCCTTCACTTCTCAAAAATAAAAGTAACAAGCCTTAAAAAAGGAAAGACCTTTTTTTATAATAAATCTTGAGCTCTTTGTTCTAACAAACAAAAAAAAACACATGAAATGCATAGAAATAAATTTCTGTTGGTTAATAATACAGATGTCAAGTAATGTTTTGTATTAATGCCCCCACCACCCATAACATACATGCTTTGGAATTTGACAAGTTTATATGCTACTCTTTTAACCAAAAAGGACAATGTTTATAAGTACCACAGAGTTCTAAGACACCACACTTTTACTCATTCACCACATCAACAGGTAGTCAAATAAAGAAGCTTTGTGAATAGAAGCAATTTCTGCATCAGTTTGAGCCCCTCCTCTTCTATTGATTCCCCACACATCCTTTATTTTACCACATGTACATTTTGCTTTTAATATTGTAGCCTCAAAAAACAACCCCACTGAATTTCATATTGTTAAAATCCTCCTTTTGTCTTCACTGACTTAGCTCCCATAAGGAGTATAGGAAACATGATATAGCACTTTTAAACTCTGTATATGTCTGTACATGTATTCAGAAGTATATACACCAACCTTTGAACAGTGCCAGTGTAAGTTTATGCAGCTGCTGGGGTTCTCATGGTGTGAACTGGGGGGAGTCAAAGAGCAGTGGAACTCCTGTTTACTTCAATGAAACTTTATGTAGAGGTTAGAAATGTTAGCTTCACCCTCAGAAGAGGCCTTGTGATATTCTATTTTCTTCTAACAAGAAATGTGCAACAAATAAAAATGGCCAGTGGTCATCACCAAATGGTTGCTTTGTCCTCTACGGTGACCTCTACATCTAGAGATGTTTACAGAGTAGTTTCCTGCTGAGCTTGGTGGGAGGCAATCTTTCCAATTGTGACGATGAGCCTGCTCATGGGAACATGGGCTCTGGACATTACTATTTGTCATTATCCAATGCACATCCCAGTGTTTTGTATACATCGCCTGCTCACACAGAGTATTCAGAAGCACCAGCCAACTGAACAGCTCTGTGGGAGAAAAAGCTGTTCAATGGGAAAAGTAAAGAATTTAGGGATTTAGCATTTTGGTCAGTGGGTCCCAAGCATAGTACCACATCAGAAGGAGCTAGAATCCATTGCAGATACAGATTTCTTGGTTGTGCTTTATATCTACCAGATCTGAAACTCAGAGTGGAGCCCAGAAATCTGCCTGACAAACCTGCCTGTGGGTTGGAGATGGAGGTCGGTTGGTAGAGTGGATGCCTACAATACACGACTCGAGCCCCAGGACTTCTAAATCAGAGTGTGGTGCTATACTCGTCATCCTAGCACTTGGGTGGTAGAGGCAAGAGGATTAGAAGTTCAGGGTCATCCTTGGCAACCAAGAAAGCTTGAGGCCAGCCTGGGCTACATAAGATGCTGCCTCAAAACAGAACAAGGAAATAACCTACTGAGGTGGCTCCTTTTGGTGACCTCTCTCTTCCCTATGTGCCACTGGAATAAGTAGAATTACACTGCTGCGTGTGACAGAATGATATATGGAGCAGGGTGAGTTTCTGATAGTTACTTGGTGCAAAGATGCTCAAGACTGTTCAGCAATGTGCCCCTTCTCTTCTGTAAACCTCACTGTCTCTAGCATATACCCCAGACATTTAGGAGGCAATGAGGGGTATGAGAGCTTTGGACTTATAGTCTTTAATTAGGCAAGAAAAGAAAATCAAGAAAGTCCACAGCCCCCGTGTCACAGAGAGAGGGAAATGTGGTGTCATTTTCTATTGGGACCAGAAGTCATATTACTGAATCAATTCAAAGAACTCATCTAGGTAGGTGAAATACACAACATACCTAACATAATCCTAACATGATTCTAAACAATCTTGTCTCTCTGGTTTTCATTTATACCAAGAAGAGATGAAGGAGGTTGGGTAGATAGCTCCATGGGTGAAGGTCTAGCCTTGCAAGCATGAAGATAGGAGTTTGATCCTCAGCACTTACAGTAAAAGCTTGATGTGGTGGCACCTGCTTAAAATCTCAGCACTGGAGAGATGGAGACAGATGGATCCCTGGCCAAATACTTTAATTAACTTGGTGAGTTCCAGGTCAGTGAGAGACCCTGGCTCATAAAAGATTGATCAGTGGATGAGAAACGTCAGAGAAGAGGTTGCTCCCTGGCCTCTGTATGCATGTGTACACATGTGCACCTGTACACACAAGTGCGCGTGCACACACACACACACACACAGGAATGAAGGTGGAAGCAGAAATACACAAAGTGCAGGCTAAGAGTCTATTGGTGCCCCCATCTACTGCCCATATTCTAAGTGGCAGAATGACTTGCTGAGAGGTGCCAAAGTTCAGTTCAAAACTCAGCTTGTCTCAGGATGAGTCCTCAAATACCAAACAGGCTTGAATAATTCTACCTCACACCTGGACTAGAAGTGACATGGCTTCCCTGGGTCAGAAGATGATCAGAAGTCCCATCTTGAAGCTGCATCAGAACTAGGCAGATGGCTGGTAGGCCCCCTCCTGGCCACCAGGTGCACTCTCCAGCACAGTTGGGAGTCTGGTGACTATGGCAGCAGGTGCTAAGCTGCTGATGCTTGTTCCAGTGACCTGGCTGGTCGATTACACCCCAGGGAAACAGCACTTTGCAACAGGCAGAAAGATGTGCATGTTTCTGTCTCAGCCTCTAACAGAATAGACTAGGTCTTGCCTTGAAGAGTATGGTGTTAATGAGATGCTGCTACAGAGCAATGAAATTAAAAGAAGAAAGACCACACAGAGAGGTGCGTGGTGGACATGGCCTTGTCATCCAAAGTGGTCATAAGGCTGAGGCAGGATGATTGCAAGTTCAAGGTTAGAATGGACAATTTAGCATAAACTTGTCTCAAAACAAAACAAAAAATATAAAGGGGTGGGCTAGAGAGTTGGCTCAGGAGTTAAAGCACTTGCCTATGAAGCCTAAGGACCCAGGTTCATTTTCCAAGAACCTACATAAGCCAGATACACATGGTAAATGTGTCTGGAGTTCATTTGAAATGGCTAGAGACCCTAGCGTGCCCATTCTCATTCATTCATTCTCTCTCTAATAAATAATAAACAAATAAAATATTTTAAAAATCTATAAAGAGGGCTGGTGGTATAGCCAAGCAGTAGAGTACTTGCATGAGCTAGCAAGACCTTGAGTTTGATCCACAGTACTGCTGTAAAGAAGGAGGGAGAGAAGAAGGAAGTAGGGGAGGAAGGAGAGAGAAGGATAAAGGAAAGAAGGAAAGGTAAAGAAGGAAAAGAAGGGAGAAAGGGAAGGAGAAGGGAGGGGGAAGTGGTAAAGGGAAGGGAGAAGGAAGGGGAGAGGAGCAGAGAGGAGAGAGAGAGAGAGAGAGGGAAGAGGGAGGGGAGAGAGGGAAGAGGCCTCTTGTGCAAAGTGTGGTCAGATGCCTTTCTACTGAGAGACTCAATTTTCCAGGGATGGAGGGTCAGTGTGCAGAGAAGAAGGCTTCCTGGAAGAAGCAACCTGGGGCCCATGCTGCCACACAAATGGGCATGATCAACAGGCTATGTGTTAGTGACCAGGAGACAGAGCACCAGAGGCACTGCTTGGCATGCTGACTGCACTGTCTTAGTGAATCATATGTTCTGACCATCCTGCATCCTATTTATTTTCCCTGTATGTCTTAGGTATTCTTACGAGGTGATTTCCTTTGGGGCATTCATGTGAATACCCCACTTTATACTTTAGAGATTCCAAAGCATTTTTACATTTGATATGAAAAATCAAGTTCTCTGGTTTCTAACATAGGAAACTCATCTTTGGAACAGAGGAGCTGTTGATAAGAGTGTGGAGACTCATTTTTTTGAAGACTGAGACAGCCCCACATCTCATTTCTTTCCAGCGATGTTTATGCATGCATCCCTGTTCTCCCTGTAAGACATCTTTTCTTCCTTCATCTGTCATGATCAGCATAGCCCATTCTTTCCAGAAGCTTCTCTACTTCTACTCATATGCATCTTCCTGCCTAGAGTCTCAACAATCTCGCACACCATGGTAGAACATAACACACTGTATTAGTTACTCGTGAGTGAGTGGTCTTTCCTGATGCTCAAGAAAATCCACAAGGACTAGAAGGACATCTGCCTCACTCATGACTATTCTACCTGAAATACCACGAATGCACCAACACAAACACACAAATACACTTTCTGAATCAAAGTTCCAATTGCACATTTCTTTGGTATAATATAGAATATTGATGTCTGTTTGTATCCCCCCCCCCAAT
Source organism: Dipus sagitta (assembly GCA_036346955.1). Taxonomy (NCBI): domain Eukaryota; kingdom Metazoa; phylum Chordata; class Mammalia; order Rodentia; family Dipodidae; genus Dipus; species Dipus sagitta. The sequence goes on along the minus strand of CM070781.1, from coordinate 107,161,661 downwards.
AAAAGTTTCAGAAGTAAACAGAACGACCTCAAGTCTTTTAAAAGGAAAACTTCATTCTAGCATCACTTGCCTCTACACGCTTATCCAATTAGGATCACTCGGCAAGTCTTTTGAAAATGTGATTTTTGTGCATGTTTACCATTCACAGATACATCAGATACTCAGATTATGCATTCCCTGACTGCTATAGACATAGACAGTGCCTACACGAACATGGATGTGCATGCACACACAAACACACATACCTGCACAGAGCATCCTCACTCTGCTTTCAGTGACCTGCCTTGAGTACTATATCATGGACAATAAGTGACCAGAAACTGGCTGCCTGACTGTTTGGGGCACACGGATGTGTTGACCAACTCTAAGGCCACAAGGTGATGGAAATCAGGCCGTAACTACATTCAGTCTAGGTTTCTCAAGCTCTAAAAATGGAAATGCCCCTCTAAATAAGGCCCTTTTCCCAAAAAGCATAATGTCAAATGTAACATGTAAACTGCTATCCACAAGTAACAGACCTGAGCTAGACCACTGCAGTGACAGTCCAGTGGTTCCCACCCTCTAGCTCCTATCCCTGCGCTGCAGAGAACACTTCTGATTGAGAAAAACAGACAGTGCCTCCAACCAAGGCTATTTTGGGGTGTTTTCTAACCCATAAGAGAAAAAAAAAAAAAAGAACAAAGAGAGGAGGAGAATAATCCCAACAAAGTTAGGCTGTGTGTGCCACAGACATAAATGGACTTTTCCTGAAGCCCCCAGAGATGTTCTAATCATGGAAGTGATGGAAAATGGCTTAAAAATAGCATTGCCGTTATACTTTCAAAATGGCCAGCCTTGTTCTAATGTCCCCAAACAGCTCTTGAAAGAGAGAGACTAACTTCCTTCAACTGGCAAAGTTACAAAAATGTGAATGAAGTATAAGTCAATAACAAGCAAAGGCAAGGGGTGGGGGAACCCCTCTCAAGGCAGAAATAGAGCTGAGAAATATTTCATGTCGCCATTTACGATCTTGCCCAGAATTCATCAGGCCTGAGGCATTTTTCTCTTAATGTGCTTTGCTTTACAGGCATAGAAATAGTCCTTTCAATGATTTCCATACATGCTGCAGAAAAAGACAATTGACTTCTCCCCTCTCCCCCAGCTTAGGGGTTAGACTACTGACCTCTTATGAGAGTGACTGTGAAATAGCTGAGGTCGCAGAAGAATGACAGGGCCTCTGAATAAGCCCGACCAAAGACCTAAGAGTGGATTGATTTTTGGACTCATCCTGACAGATTACAATAGCATTTGGTCTGGGGAGGAGCAAACACTGGAATGTTCTTCCCTCAATTCAGTCAATGTTGCCCTGCTTAGTTCATATTGAATCTTCTTGGGAGACAACAGGGGCAGGTGGTCAAATGAAGAATGAATCCATATGGTTTCTTCACAGGGTGGTTATGGACCTAAGAAAATTGACACAGCACCACGTGGTATACTGCATGAAACCAGTGGTACCTGGGAACCCTCTGGGGTTCTGGCTTGTCCTGGATTGACCGCAGAATGAATGCTATGGAGCTAAACCAGTATCTCTTTGTAACTGATTGCATTTGTCTCAATATGTACTTGCAGAGGCTGAGGACGGAAGGGAGAAGAAGAGAACTGAAAATTTCTTATGATCTGATAAGCAGTAGCTGGAAAACAGAGCTGTTCAGAGATCTGTTATCTCTGGCTTCTAGGCCAGGATTTTGTCCTCCTCCATCTCTATTCTTTGATCAATTAGTACCAGATGACACGCTGGATGACATTTTTCCCCAATGTATGTTTTCAAAAAGATCCTGAATTTTCTGTGTGTAGGACAGATGCAATGACAGAATACTTATCGGCAAAAGGAGAGTTGGCATTCTGGTGAGGCTTGGCAAATGTAGAAGAGAGAGAGAAAGACCGAGAAACTGTAAGTTTAAGGACAGGTCTGTTGCGATGTAGATTTCTGGGAGCTACATGAGTGTCTGACTTTGTAGGCCTGGCCTGGAGGTGGGGAATCTGTATCCTTAGTAAGTCTGTAGGTGTGGCTGATGCGGCTGGTTGGGAACATAGTTTGACAACCACTGACAGTGTGTTTAAGAGAGCTTGATTTACACTTCTCCCAAATTAGATCTCTTTCAAAGGCATTGCATCCTTTTCCTATAGTCTTCTATGGACACTGTGTGCTTAAGGGGGAAAAAAATCTACTGCAAAACTGACTTCCTGGTTTAAAAAGTAAACTCAAAGCAATAGTTCATTGCAAAATGAGGATTGGCAACCATACTAATGAATAAAGTTATATTCAAAAGGTTGGTGTATATGAGATTTCTCCCCTACAACCCAGGAAAATAACTGCACTTTATTAATACAGAATAATCACATATTTACCTGCTCATGAGACTATCAACTCACTTTTTAATATAAAGAACATAATTATCACTGAAAAACAAAAAAATGTAGCAACATCATTATTTTTAAGCATGGGTAATATTCCTCTGGAAACTTGAGATATGTAAATATATATGTATATATATAATTTTTAATAACAGCAATTTTAAATTACCCTCTATACATTTTAAACTGAACCCAATGTATTTCCCTCCACTTTGGAAGCAGATGGTGTTCTCTAGAGGAAATGCCCACAGAGGTGGATTTTCACAAGGTGCTGACTGAAACAGTGCAGTTGTTTCCCCTTATTCACATCACACACACTACTACAAGCTAAGGAATTCCAAGGTGAATTAGGTTGCTTACCTTTGAGCCCCGCTCATTAAAAATAATTTCAACATCTAAGATTTTACCAAATTGCTGCAAAAAAAGCAAAGAAATACTTTGTAAGCAAAATGAGAAATGGGTAAATCATATGCTATACAGTGGTAAGTCATCCTCAAGTCAAATTCCCCCTCACTAATATCTGGGACATACATTTTATACTGTGCTATTGCCAAGCAATATGCTCGGAGCAAGAGAAAAATACAGCCTCACACATTATTTCCTAGGATGGCATTCCCTACCAGGTGTGGAGTACTATCAGGGCCCAGTACAAAATGTTCATGGAGAGATGGGCTCAATGACGTCACTCTATGTGCTCATGAATGTTTCCCAGGCACTGAGCTGCAGGTTGTTACTTATACAGTGATCTACCTACAAGTCCTCCAGATGCTGGGAGAAACACCCTTGAGGGCATAAGATTTTGATTATGAAAGGTTCAGTTAGAACATGAAGATGAGGGTTTTAGTTTTTAGCTCACACTGAAACTGGGAACGGCCAGGCCATGTGAGAGAAGCATGTGAGAGGACAGACAGCAGAGGCAGCTCCCTTACCCTGCTTCCCACCAAAAAATAGATGTGCACGCAGCTGGTGCTAGCCCAAGCTGAGATGCAGTCTCCCTGTTTAATTATCCATATTGTTGAATGAATACATTTTGGACAATGAACAAGAACAGGATTAAGTTTCAAATTATAAGTAAATTTGTCAGACACAGTTATACTTGAACTTCTGATTTAGAAGATAAGTGAGTGTCATGCAATATTTATGACACAATTATACTTACTAAAATATTTGTTTTCTGAAATTAAAATTTGACTGTGTCGTGTGTGTGTGTGTGTGTGTGTGTGTGTGTGTGTGTGTGTGTATAAATTTAGCAGTTGTAATGAGAATTGCCTGTGAAGGTATTTTTTATTCAGTCTTAGATATAGGAAATGTAGCCTTTTAGTAAAAATAACTGACCACCCAGGATCCTTTGCTTTGACATTAGAGTCTTATCAGTTTCCTTAAGATCACATGAAATGGTGTCAGCATTTCTTGTGCATGGTCTGTAACATATCATGCTGGTAGAGACGTGAAACCATGTGATCTAGCTCAGGGAAGAATAAGACGTAAATTATGCCTCAGTGAAGAGTGGGAGGAAAATCCGTGTTGACTGAGCCAAGAAACAAATGAACAAAAACCAATGTGACATTTCCCTACTCATTTCCCCCTTTTATTTGGCACTTTCCTTTCATTGAATTTACATGTGCTTTCTGGTTTTCACTGAATTCTCTCTCTCTCTCTCTCTCTCTCTCTCTCTCTCTCTCTCTCTTTTAACAATGATCTCACTTTAACCTAGGCTGACCTGAAACTCACTCTATAGCACAGGCTGCTCCTGAATTCCCAGTGATCCTCCTACCTCAGGCTCCCAAGTGCTGGGACTAAAGGGGAGCATCACCACACCCAGCTGTTGCATTCTCTTTACGCTAGGAGATTCTGTGTTCTCAATCTTCATCTCTGTGCCTCTGTCCATCCCTCTCTCTCTCCAGTATAAAAAGCATTAAACATAGGTTCATGGCAGCAGACAGAAGGATTAGGAAGGGGGCAGAATAGAAAGAGAATCAAACTGAGACCACTGAGAAGGCTGGCAGTCCATTTGATCACTCCTCTTCAATCATTGACATCAGGAGACTTGGAAAGAAAATGGCAAGAAGTTCCTACTAACTCTCAGAAAAAAAAAATGTGTTTGCAATATATTGAGGATATCACTGGGAACATGGTGTGAAATCTACCTTCTTGGAAAGTTAGCAAAATATGCATATGTCAGTAGCATAGAAATAGCTGAAATCCTTGAAATGAAAGTAATTCTGATCATAGGATATAAAGAATCTCGCTGTTCTATGCTATTCTGCACCCATGCTTTAGGATAAATGTTCTGCCTAGCCAGGGTTTCACATGGATGTTTTCTTGGTGAACAGACATACTTCCCTATTCCACTGAGAATTCAAAGAATGAGACACCAGGAAGAGAAGATCCAAGCAGGAGAGCGAGGGAAGGAATAGCAATGTACAATAGAAGGAATACCGTGGGGTGCTGCCCTTCTGACGTGAACTCATTGGTACATTCAAGACCCCACAGTGGTTACCAACGCCCTCACAAAACCTGCGCTGTTCTGAGCCCACTAACATTTTCACATGGAGGTTGGAGGAAGACAAAAGGAGTGAGATAAATCAAACAATGGAAGGGCTGCTTTGAAAGAGGAGGCCAGGCATGGACCTGGGGGTGGAGAGAAGGGCCAAAAGAGGATAACATGACAGGAACACAGAAAAATTAGAGTGCGTCCATATATTAAAGTTCTCCAAGGATAAAAATAAAAAAGGAAACACGTGCCATGTTCATCCTATAATTTTTACTCTCTCAACTCTTTGTTTAGGTAAGAGAATGTGTTTTTGTTTTTTTTTTTTTGCCCCCTTGGGGCATTTTCTGTGCCAAGTTTGAGATAGAGAAAAAAAAAGTCAATAAAAATAGAAGAAAACTTTCCTACGTTACAAGTGATTGGTTGGCCATTCAAAGGTTAGCTGAGTTCCATAGTAAAGAATCTTCCTTGTTATAAGCTCTGCAAAAGCACAAATGTCTCGGAAAATTCTGTTCACACAGATGTCGCCATATTTATTTCAGGCACAAGAAACCTAGAAGCACATATATTTATGGAAAGAAAAGGCTGAAAAAGACATCTTCCCAAACCATGAAACAAATGTCATCTCTGGAACATTCTCTAGGCAGTCAACACAGAAACATTTCCTTTAAAATAAGATCTGGTTGAGACAGAACCAATCAGAAAGTAATCTTAGCATGTGTCATTCCCTAAATGAAGCAGTGACACCATATGCCCTGAAATGGTCTCAAGTGTTTGCTTCCTTAGTGGCTGTTACTGGGCTGACGGTTCTCAAAGCCAGTGAAACAAGCCTGAAGAAGAATGCTGATGCAAGCCCCGTTTCTGAGACAGTTGTACACTATATTTATAGTATCCACAGTTTAATTGGGAAGTTTGGTACTAATGGTATAAACACAGCTGGCACGTTTTCAACTTAAATAGACACGACTCATTTGCAGACATAACTAGCATTTGTTTGCTCAACGGCAATGTTTGCCGGTATTTGACAACGTCTCAGACCCACATGAGGTATCAAGAGCTGTATCAAGAGCAAAATCCAAAAGCTTACAGGCACGCACTTGGGCAAATATGTACTGAGCAGTTTTAGACATTCTCAGATCAAATAATATTTCACTGAGAACTGTGAAGGATGTTCAAGGGATACAGCATAAAACATGAAAGTAAAGGTTAGTTCAAAGTGTGCACAGAGACTAAGAAAAGGCATGGTGCCAGTTTTTCTTAGGGCTGACCTCAGTGTAGAAACAGGAGACACTGTGCCATATCCCCAAAATGAATTTACTATTCCTAACCATGGAAGATGGGTGTGGTGCATTGAATGGACAATGTCATCGGTAGCTTTCTGTGTTTGTGATTAAGAGTTATACTCATTCCCAGCTGGTAGCAACTTAGGAGGTGGATCCACACTGGAGAAGGTGAGTCACTGGGTGAGGGCCTTGAGGTTTGTTAGTCCAGTCCTACTGGGCACTCACCAGCTAGCTCACTTAGTGATATGACAAGAAGTGATGCCCAGCCTCTGCTCTGCCATGCTTTCCCTGTCATGATGAAACAAACTGCCCCTCAAAATAGAAACCTGAAATAAACACTTTCTACCCATAAGCTGCTCTTGGTCAAGTTGTCCCAAAAGTAAGAAGGTGATTGCAACAATGGGAGTGTGAATTAACTCTAAAGGTGTAAGTAAGTCTCTCTTTTATCCATCCTTGTGATCACAAAAGGATCTTTCACTTGCGCTGAAAGTCATATATTTCATTCTTTTGTGACAAAAAAAAAAAGGATTTGAGCAAATCATTTTCCAGTATGGTATCTATATTTTGATAGCAAAAGCCAGTCTATAATGTCATTGATACCATATAAACTGGAGACTGTCCCTTGATTGTCCTGAGAACAATCTTACCATGGCATGTGTTACATCAGAGGTCAAGATGCACCATAAGCAAGTTCTCTGACCCTAGACCAGAAATGTTTAAAATATTAAATTACATTAAGCTTCCATTAAAAAGCAATACACTGTAATTGATTTGGAGGAAATCCATAGATTTCTTTTGGGGGCTCAAGAATTCAATGTAGAACTGTGATATGGAAATACTGATGTTTCCAATGACGAACATTGATGAATTGCAAATATAAGCTTGACAGCTATCTGAACAGCCTTCTACCAAGTGAAGGCAATGATTTTTCCATTCCTTATTGGAAGAGTCCTTTAAATAAAACATCATTATTAAACATGACTTTCAATGATGGGGAAAAATCCAAATGTGCTGAATATGATGGTGCACACCTTTTATCTCAGCCCTCTGTAGGCTGAAGAGGGAGGGTCCTGAGCTTGAGGCCAGCTTGGGTTACAGAGTATGAGCTTGTCTCAAGAACAATAAACCAAACTATCCCAAAGCAAACCAAAAGGATTTAAAGTGATGTGTATTCAGGCATCAGCCCTCATGCCTCACGTCACAGTAGATCCAACAAGGCATGTAGCCAAGGCTGAGCCCAACAGTTCTTCCAGGGAAATATCTAATAATATAATAACTCTATTCACTAGTACTCCAATTGTGTGTGTGTGTGTGTGTGTGTGTGTGTGTGTGTGTGTGTGTGTGCGTGTGTTGGATGTATGTAGGTGTAGATGCCAAAGAAGAATGATGAGTGTCTTGTCCATTGCTCATCTCTGTTTCCTTGAGATGGAGTCTCTACTCTGAACCCAGAGCCACTGTTTTCATAAGCCCCAGTAATTGGGTGGTCCCGGGCTTTTATGCTTACCAGGAAGCACTATTACCTGCTAAGCCATCCCTCAAACACCTCGCTGATAATTTTTAAAATGTCCTGGCTTCTACTGTGTATATTGTAGCCATATAACTTCTTGCCCAAGGGTCATAAAAGAAAGCAGAAAAAAAAAATCTAACAAGAACTACAAGATTTGCTGCTCAACATTAGGACAAGTGCATCCCAAAGAAGGAGTAAGGAGTAGGAAGTATGATGCTAATTTCAGTGAAGAGATTCTGAAGCCACAATTTAAAAATAAAATGTGGGTCACCTGTCATAACCATTAGGCAAGCAATGGCCGGGGACATCACAGTGCAGCCATCAACTTTTACACAAGTTGAACGCTGCTGCCAAGTTCTAGGCACTTTCAAAGAGAAGGTTTCTTTGTGCCTGGTTTTGTTTTTGACTTTGAACTCTGTATTTAGATCTTTGTGAGTGTTTTTCTCTATAACAGTCTTCAATGTAACCCTTGACAAATAAGGGGACAAATGACAGAAGACAGCAACAAAAGGAGAGAAGATGCCTCGTGTCCAAATAATTTGTGAAATACCTATTTGAGATTAAAATAGGGTTTCTTATTATAACTAAGATTTGAAAGCTGTAACTGGGTTAATTGCCCTGAACTCTAGGGTGTGGAGCAGAGTAGAATGTTACAGATGCCTTCTGGCATATAAATATATCATATACCAAGGCCAGTGGCCTTGGGACCACCAGAATTTGTCCAGGAAGCACATATTTTAGTGCCAAAATTCCATTTCTTTAGAACGTTGGTTGTAAACCAAGGAGGCCTCTCAAGTTATTGTGAGTGGTTCACAAGCCCATATGGACCGATAATGTTTATGGATGAAACCAACCCCACAAAAGTCCCCCCATGCTTTAAAAAGTAGGACACAGATGCTGGTAGTGATAAATATAATTAATTTTAGTGTTAATGAATGTATAGTGCATTTCCTTAACTGACAGATGTTAAGGGTAGCTATCAGTATGTCAAACTGACATCTTGTTAGCTGTTGGATAATCTTGACTTAAACAACAACAAAACAGTGACTCTGGTACTAGTAGAGTTTTGATGTAAGTTCATAGCAGGAACTGTGACATTTGGCAAGCTCCTTCTCTGTGCTAACTACCCTATCCCTGCAAGAACAAAGAAGCTCAGGTATTGGGGTATGCAGGATCTCTCTGGTGAATTTCAAGATAACTAATATGTCCAAAGGAAGAAAATGTACTCTTAAAGGTCGAAACCCGGGCTTGCTGCCCTGTATGGCTCCATGAAAGAGGGGCAGAATGGCCATTAACCAAGCACAGTTCAAAGGCAATGTCACTGTGACAGCTGATGAGTAAAGATGGACCTGAAAGACAGCGAGACATCCTCCAGCGAGATATCCTCCTAACCTCACATGACAACGAGAATACAGTCGTCCTCGCTCCACATCAGTCAAACCAGGTCTCACTGCGTTGCACTCACTTAACCTGGACTCTTAACTTGGAGTGAACTTTTCAAAGTCCTCTCTGACCTGGCAGTGCTCGAGGGTAGTTCTGTTCTGCATGAGTTACAGGGCTTCACTCAAGGTTATTACCAAATGAGGGAAAGATAAAAGTGCAAAAGCTGACCTTTTCCTCTGAAATGTCAGGATTCAAGCCTGGGTATCTTAACTATTAGGATGCTTGCCATGCTTTGGTGTCAGATGCATAGTTGATAAGCATCATGTGTGTTAAGAAATCAGAAGTACAGGCTAACTCCCAAATCAGAGCCCTGGGGAAGTGAACTAGAGCTCCGTTTTCATGCAGCGAATAATACCAGTTTTGTTGAAAATGAGGCATCCAAACTGAGCACCTTCCTGTCCCTTTCGTGATGTCTGTATCTCTCCACAAACTCTTCCAATGTCTCCAAGCAACCCAGCTTGGCTCTGGGTCAAATGCTAAGGATGCATGCCTCTTGGTTGAATGGGGTCATACCTGCCACCATTATTAACGTGTCATGGACATATGCACTGGCTACATTTGCAGACAAATGACATCTGACCCTCGTCAAAGCTTTGAAATGGTCTACTCTTTCCTTATCCAGGTGGACACTACAGATGATTTCTAGAGAAAGAGTCATGGTCAACAAGAACTATGAAGAAACAAAGCCATCATTCTTCCTGAGGGTTGGTGGTAGCCTCTGGATTATTTTGTGATCCACTAGCATGCCTGAGCCTGGCTGTCTTTTTTTTTTGTTGCATTTAATGTCACAGGGAAAACCTCTGAACCCTTGCCAATGATTCCAGGAAAATGCACATTGTGAGAATCAAATCAGACTTTGAGACTGGTGCATTTTGTTGTCAGTGGTGGTATTTTCAGTTCCTTTATAAGAACTAGTTTGAGGCAGAACTAAGTGTACCCTGCAACAATCAGAAAACAGTGCCTGGGAAAGGTGGCGATGGAGGACTAGGTCATGCGTTACCCTTCTGGGAAAGTTGGCATTAATTCCTAATGCTTACTTGACTATGACTTGAAAACCTGGGCCACTGGCTTTGGGATCATTAATGGAATATATCAACAATAGTTCACTCATCTAGGAGTTTAGTTCCCATCTTACATTCAAGTTACTTATTCAAAGGTGACCATTTAGCAAAATAAGAATTGGCACATATTTAAAAAAAATTATCCCAACACATGACATGAATTCTAGCCACGATGTACCCAGAGACTATACTGTAAAATGCCATCATGTCAGAGCGATGTTTTCAGCTTAGAATCATGAATACCAAAACCTCACAAGGAAGGAAACTGAGGAGAAGGGCATTACTTACACCAAACATTTGTCGGAGGTCCGGATCCCGGAACCGGAAGGGGATATTGGAGACATGCAGCCTCTTAGGCTGGGACTTGTTTTCCGTGTTTTCAGAAGGCTGTGTCTGGGGTTGGCCATCTGTCGGTGCTGCGTCGTCTGTCTGCTAAAGGAAGAGAAGAAAGAGAGGGTCTGAGTACTTCCCAGTGCTCCATCCCAGGGGTCCTCCATGCCCCTGAACATAGGGAAATAGCATAAGAAGGCAATGAGAGAGGAAACCACTGAGCATCTTGTTCTTTCAAGAAACAATTTTTTAAGCATCCACATAGTGACCATCCATGGATCTGGGGTTCTTCAGTGTGTGAGGCAGGCAAGATTCCTGCCCATAGTCCTGATGGGAATAAAGACATAATGAAACCTATTCATGGGGCTGGCACCATAGCTCAGTTGGTAGAGAGCTTGTCTAGAATCCACAAAGCCCTGGGTTCCACCCCCAGCACCACATAAAACCAGGCTGGTGGTACTGCACATGTGTAATCCCAGCACTGGTCTGCTAAAGGTGGAAGGATCAGGAGTTCAAGGTCATCCTCAGCTACATAATGAGCTTAAAGCTAGCCTGGTCTACATGAGGCCTTGTCTCAAAACAGATCATAAATAACTATACAATTAGACAAAGATTATTAATTGTAGGGAACAATAAAGCAAAGGAAGGGCTAAGCAGTGCTAGGGGGGGTCTGTGGCTGAGAAAGCATCAAGAAGGGATTCATAATCTCGAAACATAAAAGCATGCACTGCTTCATCAATGCTGCTCAGACTCTTAAGTTACACATATATAAGTACTGAGGCTGTAGGGATAAAATATTAATAAATGTCAAAAATTTGCACAAGCCCTTTGGCATTCTTCAGTCCAAGGAATCACTGATTGACTCCCTCCTTTTTAAATTTTTTAGCTTTATTTCTTAAGTGTACAAACTTGCACTGTTTTCCACTGTTGACCATTTACATTTCAATGAATTAACATTAAATAAAGTTTAAAAATCAGTGTGCTGGCATGAGCTACATTTGGAAGGTTTGAAAGCCCCGTGTAGTTAAATGCCTCAGTATTGGAAAATGCAGATATAGAATATTTCTGTGTCTGGAAAAAACTGCTGGATATGCTGGTATAGATGACATAATGTATTACTTTCCTCCACACAGAAATAAGCTTGGGTAACATATTATAGCTACTGTCATTTTTCAACATGCTTTAATTTTAGGGACTTTCTCTGCAATTAGCCTGTGCTGTCCGTAGGTGGCAGTAGAATCTGTCCACCTATGATACCTGCTCCTTTAAAACTAGGGTGGTAGGATCTTTTCTCAGAGCATCTGAAATTCATGAGTAAAGACTCATCCTCAACCACTTATAAGTGATTTAGAGACATAGAGTGGGGACCAAACTATCAGTGTAAGCAGCCAGGTGTGAAATATTAGAAACCTAGAGGAGACCATCTTATGCAGTGAGATGTAAAAGGAACATCCAAATAACAGGGCCATAATTAGCAATTTTCATTTCATTTGCATTCTTACTCTCAACACACCCTGAATTGCGTTTTGAAGTGGCAACCTCCCATGTACTGGCACACCATCTATCCCAGCTGATTGGGTATCAAAAGTCCTAACAGACAACTTGGTCAAATTTCAAGCGTATGGTCATGATACAATTACCAAGTAATCATATGCTGTGTAGTGATCAGGAAGAAGGGTGGTGATACTTTTCTTACCTAGAAAGTTCCCACTTATTACGCGGAGAGGAGAAAAAGAGTTGGGGGTGCAAAGAGTTACAATAGCGGTGGTTCTTTGTGTGAGGGGTGGGGAGGGGACTACAGTGGGGGGCAGTGAAGGATAAAGGACTGAGTCACCTCAGGTCAAGGATATACGACAAAGGTTTTTGCAAAGATCTTACCACCCTAGTTTCAAAGAAACAGATCTCTTAAGTAAGCGGCAGCTAGCACCTCCTTCAGGTAGTACAGGCTAATTGCAGAGAAAGTACCTAAAACCGAAGTAATTCCAAATGGCAGCACTGGGGCCTACATTTTCCCATGCAGATGACTGACAGGAGACAACAGGGGCTGTGCTAACAATGATCAAAGCATGGGATCAGAGATCTAAGATGACGCCCTCGATTCAAAGGAGGTTCTGTGGAGTCCAATGCCGCTCCCAGAGAGCCAAGCATGAAGAAGGAGTAGAATAAGCTACAGAGGTAGAGGTGTGTATGTGTGTATGTATGTGTGTGTGTGTGTGTGTTTGTGTGCATGCACACACACACGTGCGTGTAGGGGAGTGGACTCTAAAAAGGCCATGTGTGCAAAGCAAGGGTAGAGCTTTCTAAAAGTCACAAGAACCACCCAATAATCCTAATAGGAGTGAGTTGTGACCAGTGTATGACATGAGGGTTAAATACTTGTTAAGTGATGGTTTGATGTACTGACTGAATGAATGAAAGATGCATGCACAAATCATAAATGAATGAATGCATGAACATCGTGGTGGCCATCTTCAACTGCTGATTAAAGAACAACATTGAGCCTTAAGCACAACTGGCATTGCATTTTCTTTCCCAGTGACAGAGCATTGGGTTTCATGCCCAGGACATGGAAATGACCTTGACACATTTGGCTTCAGTCTGTGGTCTCTTGGCCCTATGGGCTGTGGACACCACAGTATGACATGTGAGGATATGTGTGTGGGGATATTGACTGAACGCCTACACTTTGCAGAGGAGTAAGGGGCTTTAAATGCTCTGCCACAAAACTTAGCTGACATGGTGATAGGGAAGACTCCAAGCTTCTAACCAAAATGTTTCTACTCTTTTAGAAGTTGCTGTTTAAATGCAAATTATTCATCCCCAGAAAGGGCCTTAAACTTGGATTTGTGCACAAATGCTGAATGCTTCTGTTTAATAAACCTAATTAGGAATTACAGAGATTATGATTAAACATATTAAATGATTAATAGCAGTACACTGCTCATGTGAAAATTAAAATTAATCATCTCGAGTCAAACAGGACTTTGGAGAAATCTTTGTGGTGTTTCCTTTGATAAAAACATACAACGCCCAATTAATCATTTTGTAGTGTATTCATACAACTCTCCATACATTATTATGGAGGGGTACCTATTTAAGAACATTTTTTACTGAAAATATATAAAGCATAAGAGAATCCAAAGCATTTCAACCCTCTGAGGGTTCCTGGAAAAAGATGAAGATGGCAACAGGTGGGGAAAGAGCAACAGAGGAAGAATCCATTTCAAGCAGAGCAGGTACCAAGCCTGGGGTTGTGCGGGAAACCAGGCCGGCTGAATCTCTTGGTCCTTGCTGTAAGCCTGTCTCTATCAACTGCTGATCTCAGAGAGGCCACTTTTCCTCTTTGAGCCTTAGTTTACTTATCTATGAAATGACAATAATGGTCCAAACCCCACAGGCTTAGTATAAAGCCCAAGGATAGTAGCGTGGTGTGTACAAGGCAGCAACCACAGAACCAAAGCGCTTAGGTGTGCACTGAAGAGCACACACGTTTCTCTTAGGATGGCATGAGTTCTCTTTTATTTTCTTCTATTTTTCTGGGAACTTTCAGGGACAACAAACATGTGTTTTTATATCTCTGTTAGGTTTTCCATGTCTCCCGTAGGACCATGTATGAGACACAACCTTGGATGCCAGCCCATGGTGCTTTGGAAGATGGGAGATGTCATGAGAGGTAAGGCCTAATGGGAGGCAGGTAGGTCATTGGAGCCTGCCCATAAAGGGTCTATATTTGAACCCCTGCCTCTTGCTCTCTTTCCTTTGGCCCCATGGCTTCCACAAAGTAGGCAAACCTCCTCTGCTACATCTCCTTCCATGTTACACTGTGACACCACAGCACACAGAGCCAAGTGACTCTAGACTGAAGCCAAGATGAACCCTCTCTTCTTTGTTCTTTTTTTTCTCTTGTGTATGTATGTGTGGTATGCATGTGTGCATGTGTATTGCATACATGAGTGTGGGTGTGCATGAACATGTGTGCTTATGGATGTCAGAAGTCAACTGGGTTAGGTTCATTGAGATTGGAAGACCCATCCAACATGTGGTGGCATCACCCCATGGGCTGGTGTCAAGAGGTTGGTTACAGCAATGATAACATAACTAATACACCAGCGCTCACAGAATCAGCTAGTCTAGCAAGGCAGCATGGGACAGAGATTTACTTATCACTGCTTTCCAAGTTCTGGGACTACAGATGCACCCTGATACACCCAATATTTACATGGTTTGTGTGGCTCTGAACTCAGATTCTCACCTTGAGTGGCAAGGCAAGCACTGGGCAGACTGACCCATCTCCCCAAAGCCTTCTCTTCTAGTGAGTTCATCATCTCGAGCACTTTATCACTGTGACGGGTTAAGTAACATAGTCTCTGAATTGGTTTCCTGACAGCTTAGCATAAATTTGGTGGCTTAAAGCAATACAACTTTCTCTTCTCATGGTTACAACATCTAAAAGTCTAAAATACATGTGACACCCGGGCCATGCTTTCTCCACAGGTTCTAGGGGATGTTCTTTGATGGCCTCTTACTGCTTGTGATGGACTTGGGCATCTCTTGGCTTGGGGTTGTGCAACTCAGCTTTCTATGTTTCTCTGGGGACATCCTTTGTGGTCTGCCTCAAATATGCTTCTAGTTTTTCTTCTTCTAAGGATACTAGTCACTGGATTTAGAGTTCATCCTAAATACAAGATGCCCTTGACCTGAGATCCTTAACTCAGTTAAATCTGCAAAGGTCATTTTTTTCCCAAACAAGGCCACATTTCTTTTCACAGTAGACAGAGGTTAGAACATGGACATTTTTGTCTTTGGGGGGCCACTATTACACTTACTACTTACCTGCCACAGACACACACACACATAAAACCATAAGCCTGTGTCCTGCCAACAGCTTTTTTCCAGGAATAGCTGCACTTTTCACACATTTGACAGCCTAAAGTTGGCCTCCAAGAATGTCCAAAAGAAGGGGAGTGTAGCAGCCTGAGCTGGCCTGGGTTTCAATTTCTAGTGAGTTTCCCAAGCACAGAACAGATTTTGGAGTTTTTCTTTTTGGCATCCCAAGCTGGCCACCCACCTTGTCTGCACTTGGTCATGCACACAGGGTGCTAACCCACCCACTGTCTGGTAAGAAGTCCTTCAACAGCTGCTAGAAAGGCCATTAAAACTCCATGTTTTAGTCCACAAATTCATGAAACAACAACTATACACCTGTTACGCCTCTGTCAGAATGAGACCGTGACACTGACATCTTTGTGAATGGTTAATTTGCATGCAGAGAAAGGGACCATTGTAGTGATCACAGATATCACTAGCAGGATTGCTCTTCTTAGTTTTCTATTTCTCAGGCCATGGATGTGCACAATGCTGAGAGCCAGCCTTCCCATCACCTGGGTAGGCCCATGGGACCCTAACAATGGGACATGCATTAAGCTCAAGAGGAGAGTTTCCAGGTTGTATTTGGCAGAGGTTCCAAATAAAGACATTAAGACCCATCATGCTGGCTTCTGAGCTGGCCCAGTGTGATGGCCCTGTTAGGAGATGGGATGTTTACTGCAGAATTTTTCTTAATAAACAAACTCCCCAGGTATTTGTGCAGATTATAAATGTTAAGAAAACACCACTGGCACTTTCATCTCCTGAAGATCACTTAGTGCCTGCACAAAGCCCTTAATAAAGAACCACTGGGCTCCCTCCGCTATAATCAGCCCTAATTCAATGAATAGCTCTGAGCAACCCACAGCTAATCCTAGTGAAATTGGATTTTGATATCGACCAATCAGGGATGACTGTTGGAGAAAATACACACAGTTGTGTAGAAATAGGCATCTCACCTGTCAGATTCTGTCACTGCCCCAGGGTAGCCTCAATGGCCTGCTTAGGCACGGTAGAGTGGACTTGCCTGGCATCTTCTGGTGGATGTCAAAGCAGAAGTAAGGGTGATGTATAGCTTGGAATCTCTGAGCTAAAACCCAGTTCCATCATGCTTTCAAAGCCTTCAAAGCTCAGTCTTCCCAGCTGGAAGCTAGAAGAAATATTCACCCCTTCTGTTGTATGTGGTCTGTGAGTGTTAGCATCACATCACACTGGCTATAGATGAGTAGGATAAGTATGAACAAACCTACAAGACAGGCCAGAATTCAGAAAGAAATTGGAGATTTTTTTGGTGTGTGTGTGTGTGTGTGTGTGTGTGTGTGTGTGATGTGTGGTATCATGTATGTGTAGTGTATGCACATGTGTGTGTGATGTGTGCTATCATGTATGTGTAGTGCATGCACATGTGTGTGCAGATGTGTTCAATCTGTGCATGTGTGTGAAGACCAGAGGGGAATGCTGGGAGTCCTCCTTTATCTATCACTCTTCCTCATTGTGTCCTTGACACACAGTCTCTCACTGAAACTAGAGCTGCCAGTATTTTGGTTAGGCTGGCCAACAGCTGAGAAAGAACACTTGTTTTGCCCAGTTCTGAACTGAGGATTGTCGGCTACTCCTGATGTTGAATGCTACTATCCAATGAGAAAAACAGCTTAAAGGTTTTAGATAGAGGATTGAAAAAAAATACTTCTTAAGTCCTAATTAGCTGAATATCTTGTTAGGAAGTTTTTATGCCTCCTCACACTAAATTATAACAAATAGGAAAACAGAGGATCCTAAAGATTTATGCGGGCTATTGAAAGTCACACATCTAGGAGATAGTAGGACTTAATTTAACATGTTGTACTCCATATACTGGATTATTTTATCCTGTCACGGCCTTCCAAAGGAAAGGTGAAGTCACTGTGAAAAGTTTAAGGACAGGCCGCAAGGACAACTACAAAGTATATACAAGGGAATCAAGATTCACTGCGTCTCTACTTTCTATGCTTGAGGTCTGAGCAGGGGTCAAGTGATGAGATCTGAGCTAATACAGCTAATCAATAAGGAGACATGGCCAGGCTGCTTCTGATACATCCCATGAGTTTCTAGAGCCTTCTGTTGAGCTTTTATTCATCATAATTATTTTGAATTTATTTCTCTGTGCTGGTAAAGTGAGAACATTCCCAGGGAGAGCACTCTATCAGATGCATTTTTGAATCCCTTTATGTGGCCCTTACTGGACAGTCAGGAAATCTTTCCTGAACCATGCTAGGCAATCTCTTCAGGCCCATCTCTTTCCACAAAAGCATTACCAATTCTGCCTCCTTGCCACAAAGTCTAAGTGCTTAGACAGGATATGAATTTGGCATGATTTTCCTCAGCACACATCATCTTTCTACCCAGCCTCCTCCAATGTATGCACAAAACTCTTCCCGGTGATAAATAAAATGTGTGCATCTGAGTAGCCAGCTGTTCTTTCCTCCTCCACCAATCAACCAATCATGTCATTTCTCTGAGAAGGAGAAACCTCTGAGTATCTTCCAGGCCATGATTTGATTAAGTTGACATTATTATTTGAGCACTGGTTGAGTATCCACTGTGATGTACTTTGGAACAAATTGATTAGTATAACGAACATTTGCTCTGTCTCTTCTTGAAGGCTGAATAGTGGTCTTGATTTAGTCAGTAACGCTGAGTGCCGGGTAAATTTACAGAGACCATGGATGGCTCATTCTCACCTCTCTCTCTCACTCTCTGCCTCCCTACCCCTCTCTCCAGAGAAGATCAAGGGCAAGGCATAGCTGGCATAATTCAATACATTGTACTATAAGCTCAGAAAATAATATCACAGAGCTCTGCAATATAACTATTTGATTTGTAAACCTGATAAAGAAAGCAATTGAAAAAATGTTCAGGGGAAAAATATGTATGTTCTAAGCAAAATTGTAACTATATTGAATATATACAAAGAACCAAAGAATGGGTGGAGGGGAGAGTAGAAAATCATGCATACCCAATCAACTTCCTACCCTGCATTAGACAATATTGCATATTCCCATTTAAAATGGAGTGCGATTGTGAAAAGTTATTTTCCATTAAAAATAACAATAGTAAGCTGAGGACTACGAATTAAAACCCACAACTGTCTCAGGTTTTCTCACAATCCTACTTCAAAAACGGGGCTGTGCAGTCTCCAAGCTTCCTGATTTTTTATTTTTCATTTTAGCTCTGTAGGCAAACAAATAAGTTAATCACATAGCTTTGGATATAGTTAATGCCTCGTTCCTGGCTTAGCAGGGCTGGTTCTGTACCCAGGTGATTTAAGAAATACATCACATTTCCCTTAGCTCAAATAAATTCAGTGCTCTGTTCAAATGATGAAATTTCCTTGGAAGAAAGGATAAGTAGACTGAGAGGGCTGACAAATTCTTTTGCTAGTTTTTCACCCTTTGGAAATGTAGATTGAACATGAAAAGAGCCCTGCAGGTAATGGACACATTTGGTGAAGGACATTTGCTGTCAAGGTGACTTGTATGAGTCTTCTCCAGCTGCTTTAACAAAATGCCGTCCACGATGCCACTTTCACGACATGCCTTACTGTCTGGGGGGTTAGAAGGCTGAGGTGAGGCCTTTTGGATGGACATCTTGCTATGTCCTCACAGATGAAAGGCAGAGCAGCTTTGCTCTCTCATTTTCCTTAGGAGGACCCCACTCCCCTTACGGCGCCTCACCCATCACGACCTAACTCACTGAACCTAAAATCTTCCCAAAAGCCCCAGCTCCCAAAATCACCACACTGAGATAGGGCTTTAATATAAGAATTTAGTGGAAGACACATTCCTGCCACGGAGGCAGAGCCCACAAACACCTGAGAATAGTAAACTGAGAATAAGAAAAGGAACGCTTTACTCAAAGAGAGACAAGGGTTCCATCAGGCTGGGAAACAAGGTCTTCACTGAGAAGCCACTGTGTCCGGTGGTGTCACAAGTTGCTGTCTGCTTCTTAGAGGGCAGAGAGACCAACACATCTGCTGGCCCACATTCTAAATCTTAGGCTTTCAGTTCCAGAAGTAAAGAGCTCAAAATAAGATGATGATGAATCAATATTTTGTAGACTTGAAACTAAACCATCTGAGGTTGAATTCCAATTCCACTCCTTCTTGGCTGTGTGGCCCTCAACAGTTTGGATCCTCAGGCCCTACATAAAAGCTGGAAGCTCTAGTGGGCTTCTGTAATCCCAGTGCTCTTCTAGAGAGAAAGGAGTGGAGACAGAAGACTTTCTTAGAAGTCATGAATAGGGTGGGAAACGACAAGTGACCCAGCCTCAAATGAAGTGGAAGGCAAGGACCTACCTGAAAATTGTCCTACCTTCACATGTGCTCCCAAACACGAATACATGACTACAAACACACTTAGCCCAAATAAATAAATTTTAAAATGTTTCTAAAGTTAACCTACGTAAATCCATCACGAAAGTATATTTTAAAATTCTTGAATTGGGCTGGAGAGATGGCTTAGTGGTTAAGCGCTTGCCTGTGAAGCCTAAAGACCCCAGTTTAAGGCTCGGTTCCTCAGGACTCACGTTAGCCAGATGCACAAGGGGCGCACGCGTCTGGAGTTCGTTTGCAGTGGCTGGAGGCCCTGGTGAGCCCATTCTCTCTCTCTCTCTCTTTCCCTCTTTTTCTCTCTGTCTGTTGCTCTCAAAGAAATAAATAAAAATGAACAAAAAAACCCCACTTGAATTATCAAAACACACTACTTCCAAATTTTCTTATTAGGGTTTTCTATCATGCAATTGAGATCACTTTCTGTTTTCATTTTTTGAAAGCACTGGGGATCAAAAGAGTCTCATTTATGATATGTAAGGTTCTCCAACACCTTGCTTTACTTTTACTTTTAAACATTTATTTATTTATTTATTTGCAAGCATAAGGAGAGAAGAGTCAGAGAGAATGGGTGCTCTAGGGCCTCTAGCCCCTGCAAAGGAACTCCAGATGCATGTGCCACTTTTATATCTGTCTTTATATGGGAATTGAACCCAGGCTGTTAGGCCTTGCGGACAAGCATCTTAACTGCTGAGCCATCTTTCCAGTCCCTATTTTTACTTTTTTATCTTGAGGTAGGGTCTCACAAAATTCCCCAGGCTGACCTTCAACTCATTCTGTATGTCCAGCTGGTCTTAAACCTGTGGTCCTCTTGCTACAGTCCCAAGTAGCTGGGATTTCAGGTGTGTGCCACCAGGTCCACCAGGCACAGTGTATTGTTCCCTATGTATTCTGTCTGTATGATAGACACACTATTAAATGGTGGTGGTGTGCTAATTGCACATTATTTCCTAACTCTGTGTTCAACAATGGGTTCCAACAGTAATATATACACCATGGTGATTGGCAGATACTTGGAATCAGTGTTCCAAATATCTGAAACCCCTCTCTCCCTAAACTGGTCATTGCACCTACTTTAAACATTCTCCGGTACAAATATAGACTGCTATATCCAACCATGTTTGGAGCCAGCGAAATGCACTTATAAGAAACTCACCAGGCAATTCTAATAAAAATGCTTTCTCAACAGTAGTTTAAGAAACTACTCACAGAGGTTTATAAATGGCTAGTTTTTGAGTGAGTCACCTTCTGGTCATTTTACCAGCTTCTTTACAATTTTCCCTGGCACTAAGGAAGCAACCAGTGATGACAGTGGCTTCAACTAAAGAATAAAAGAAATGCTCTTGGATGGAACAGCCCTGTGACATTCTGCACAAGACATTGCCTCAGTCAAATATCAGTCACCTTATCTGTAAACTGAAGTGATAATTCACACTGTATACACACATTGAAAAATATACATATTATTACATCACTGCTTGTTGTCATGATGCCTCGGTGAAATGAGTGCTAAAATTGTACACATTTCACAGATTGGAAATAGGTTCAGAAGAGGCTCAGACAGTGAGGAGGGAGGAGAGTGGGCCCACAACTAAGATCCTGATATTCAAAGCTACTCCCTTCCCCCGACAGCATGTAACTATCTTAGGAAGAAAAAAAATTGTATGAGATTATTGAACCTGGATACAAAGATAAGCCGAGAAAGGAGAAATTCAATGTTAAACTTTACTGCTGTATTAATTATGAAAGAAAATAGCATCTCAAAGTTTCCTGGGACACTGAGGGAGACAGGATATTCCACACCTTTGTCTAGAATGGTGTCGCTTTCCAAGAAAAAGGTCTGACTTACAAATACCTTGAATAGTTATGCTGTTTGAAGTGGAATTATTTAAAAGAAGCAGGGGTGGATACACCATCTGGGAGACCCACCAGGAGACTGATGAGCTGCATACAATGAGCCAAATACAAGCCTTTCCTTAGCCGCATCAATGGTGAAAATACTAATTAAATACTAGGCTAATGTGGTACCTCCAAAAACCTAATTATTGACAAACAATGAAGCCAGGAGAGAACACAGATAACAACAGCCCAGTGTGGTCACAGCGACAGCTGTGCAAGTCTTGGGGATGTTCAGTGACAAGGAGGAAAGCAGGTACCAATGGGGCACAGGAAATCCCAGAGGTGCCGAGATGGAGCAGAACCAGGTCACATGGGTCTTGGTAGGCTGTGGTGGGAACTTTGGCCTTTTCAACTTTGCATTTTTAAACTGATTATATACTCATGGAAGAGTGAGAAAGCATAGAGACGTAATGTGTCCTTGCTCAACACCTTCTAATGCCAACGTCTGATCTAAGCATAATGCCTTAGTTACTTTGTCTTTGCTGCAAGCAAAAACCCAACCGGTAGCAACCTAAGGAAGGAAAGAATTTACATCAGCTTAAAGTTCCAGGGAGACATATTTCATGACAGGGAAGTAGTGGCAGTAGGAGTAAGAGCTCAGCTGCCACATCATCAGGCAGGAAGCAGAGGACAAACAGGAAGTAGGGCCATGCTACCAAACGTCAAGGCCCACCCTCAGCAAGATTCTACATCCTGCCAACTCCACTACCTTCAACGACAGTGCTATCAGCTGGGTGCCAAGCAAGTGTTCAAACCCACGCACATTAATCACAACTAAGAAGTCATCACTGGTCCGACTGTTAACAAAGCCTATTGCACTCATATTTTCCCAGCTTCCCCACTAATGTGTTCTCCTCTGTCTCAGGATCTAACTTGAGATTTCAAACTGAATTTTCAAGATTTTGGCTTTTACTCTGATAGAAACGTGAGAGTCCCTGCAAGGCTTTTAGCTGAGGAGGGAGAATAAATGGCCCGTGCTTTAGCAGGCTCTCTGAGCACTTGCTTTCTCTACTTCAGTCTGCATTTGAGGAAAAACACAGGACGATTACTAGAACTGAAGAGGCGTCTCCTTCTCCCCTGCCTGGCTCCCCTGGAGAACAGCAAATGCCTTTTATCATAGTTATGCCAAAGAAATGGCCCCAAACAATTATCAGGCATGTTACATACATAGTGCCATGCAACGGTAAATAATAAACGTAGTGTTCATTTCCTCAGTGTTCAACTTGACTTTTATTACTACAGATGCTAATTGTTCCAACACCTTCGATTTATGAGACTCCCTTCTCCCTAATAACCTAGTCTTTTCAACTTCTATTTTCCTAATTGTCTGAATGAATAAGCTTGCTTGGTTAGAACACAGAGATAGTATGGCCAAAATTACAGGTTTGATGCCAAACAGTTGACGTAGGACAAGAGAAGGGAACAAAATCAGATTGCTTAGAATCCATAAATATCATTCTATTTGAGGATTGGTGAAGTTATATGTTGAATGCCTGGTGGGAAGGGGGAGGGTCAATGGAGTCTGGATCACTTATTAGCCTTCTCGGAAGTTCAGATGTTGAGAATTCCTATGTAGTGAAGATGCATGAATTTCAGATGTGTATGTGTGTGTATGTAGGTGTGCACACCACTGTGACCACGTGGAAGTCAGAGGACAACCTCAGATGTCGGTCCTTGCCTTTTACCTTTCTTGAGGCCATCTTTTGTTGTTTGCCACTGTACACACCAGACTAGCTGGACTGTGAACCTATGGGAGTCTCCTGTCTACACCTCCAATAAAAGCTCTGGGATTACAGATGTGACCTACAACATCTGGGTTTAGATGGGCTCTGGGTATCAAAACTCAGGTCCTCATACTTCCACAGGAAGCACTTTATCCACTGAGCCATCTTCTCAACTAGAATCCTCACATTGTGATGAGGGGACTGAGGTAATCCAAGTATGTGTTAAGACCCTAAGCTAAAGTATTCAACTTCCTTAGTTTGGATATTCTATGTACCGTTTGTTCTATAATCATGTGTGTGTGTGTGTGTGTGTGTGTGTGTGTGTGTGTGTAGTGGGGGAAGGGTATGTTAGCTAATCTTTTTGTTCTCATGGACTTTTGTTTAGGCAAAAGTACATTAATGTGGAATTGCTTCTAGGGTAAGACAGCGCATAGAAGCATGCTGCCCCACCCCTGGAAGATAGCCAGTGATATCTGACTGTCCCCGTGATGGTCACAGACTTCTGTGAGTCTCTAGCTTCTCTCTGGCTCTGCCCTAGAATACGTTCTGGGAAAATGAAATCATCTATCCACCAATCTCCCCATCAGTGCAACTAAAGTGTGACCTCACAGGACATACGATCTATCTGATTTTTCTATTATTTCTTGTCATTGCTTTTGAGATGGGGTTTCCCTATGCAGCCCATGCTAGTAATGAACTCATTTGAGGCAAGTCCAACAGACAGGCTTTTTTAACGTGAGAGAGTGAGAGCGAGAAGGAGGGAGAGAGAGAATTGGTGCACCAGGACCTCAGCCAGTGAAATCCAACTCTAGACATGTGTGCCCCCTTGTGTGCATGTGTGATCTTGCACAATTGCATCACTGTGTGTCTGGCTTATATGGGACCTTGGGAGTCAAACACAAATCCTTAGGCATTGCAGGCAAGTGCCTTACCCACTAAGCCATCTCTCCAGGCCTCAAGTGATCTTCGTTACCTTAGCCTCTGGAGTAGCTGGCACTGCCTGATGCACCATGGTCCTACTTTCCTCTTCTACTCTTTATCCTCAATACTTACCACAGAGCTGAGCACCCACAGCATCTGAGGAGAACTTAACTCTGCAGAAAGCAGCCCCCAGCCTAGACTGGACATCACCATCTACACGGAGTCTAGTTTCTTCATGGCTCCAGAACCTTCTTGGCTTGTGATCTCACCAGAGCTGGGCTAGGACTGCGGAACCAAGTCAGTCCACTCCACCCTGCAGGAAAATGGTCCAGGAGCCAAAGTGACGATGCTGCCCCAGCCTGTCACTAAAGCAGTGTATGTCATATGTGCCGGAGCCTCAAAGAGTCCTGGATATCTGAAGCAGTTCCACTGAACGGCAAATCCTGCCATATTCATCCCTTTCTCTTGCAGAGTATGGACCACTGCTAAGAAGTGACTCACAGCCCTGTAGGCCTAACTGTCATGGAAGATTTTAGGTGATCAATACTGCTCTTGAACATTGTTTTGTTGTGTGTGTGCATGTGTGTGTGTGTGTGCATGTATACCTGTGCATGTGTGTGTATGCTCTTCCTCAGGTGCCATCTTTTTTTTTTTTTTTTTAACTTCAAGACAAGGACTATCACTGGCCTGGAGGTCACCAATTAGACTAGACTAGCTGGCCAGTGAGGTCAGGAATCTACCTGTCTCCACCTCCCCACCACTGGGATTGAAATCATGAGCTACCGTGATTGAGTTTCTGTATGTTGTTGATTTGGAAAATTTACAATGAAAAATAAATGGGGAAGGAAGGAGAAAAATAGGGAAGAGAAGGGAAGGGAAAGAAGAAAGAAGAAAAGAAAAGAAGGAAGATATGGAGGGGAGGTATGAAGAAAGAGGAAGGAAAGAAAGAAAAAAGGAAGGAAGTTGAATACAGGAAAGAGTGATAGGGAGGGGGAAGGGAAAAGTAGAGTAAAGGAAGAGAGAAGGGAAGGACAAGGAAGGGAAGGAGAGGGAAAGAAGGAAGAAGGAAAGAATGGGGAGATGGGAGAGGAGAGGCAGAAAAGGGGGAGTGGAGGGGAGGAGAGAGACACACTGCTTGTTTCTCTTGGAATGCATTTGCTTAGTGAAAGGGTGCACCTGAGAAAGTTTGATGCTGACAAACAGATGATGCTTAAAAAAAAAAAAACTGCTTCAAAATGCTCAAAATGTCAGTCACGCAAGGTGGTGCACCGTGACTTCTCTCTGCCTCTGCAGCACAAGTGAAGAGTCCAGTCGGGGCTTGGCTTAGAATTCTCTTGTTAACCAGCCCTTGCCAGTGAGCAGTGACCTGATGGTCACTTGGGCATCATCCCCCTCAGCTATCCCAGCAGCTCTGGGCATGCAGAAGCTCTAGGGATGGCCTGAGCTCTAGAGGCCACCTTCTGGAAAGGCCATCTGAAGTCTTCTCCTTTCCAGGCAGAAGCCTCCCCCAGGTGAGGGGTACTATCAAGAATCGCTATAGTTACATAAGAAGTTGCAGCTACTGACCAAAGCACACCACAGACAAAGAAGAATTTCTGGGAAGAGCAGGTAAAACTCCATTATGGAAGACTACAGATCCCAACTCAGAAAAGAGAAACTAGACTGGAAACAAAAATATAAGGATCAAGGCATAAATTTGTCCAGATAGTCTCTTTCATGTTGACATGGGAATAAAAGAGGTAGCCATGGGTTGAGAAGGATGGGAGAAAGTAGATGGCCTACAAGTAGAATGAACTCTCATTAAAGGATTGTAGGAGGAGGGTTCAACCTCTGCTCTGGACGTCAGAAAGAGATATGGTCACAGATGCAGGACCACAACACATGTGGGAATAAATAGCTCTCCTAGTGTCAATATGGCCCATATGCGTGCATGCCTATACAAATAAATGAAACAATCCCTGCCCATTTCTGTGTTGTGAACACTTTATCATGTCCTCCTTCAAGTGACCAGTTGAATGTCACTGAACAGAGACTTGAGAAGAAATGGCCACCAGGTTGTCCCTGGGTCCAGAAGATTCCAACACCCACCCTTTCCCTAGCACAACATTCTACTGTAAGACCTCTTTAATTCTTTTAACATTTCTTGTACACTGAAATTACCCCAACTGATTTACTTACTGACTTCCTCCCTCCCTCCAAAGGCTTTAAGCTCAGCAAGGTCAGGAGTTCACCTGACTCAGCTACTACTGCTGTCTCCAGCCAGCTGTGGCTTGTCCCACTGACTGCTCCACACATAGCATACTCCTTATTTGGGCCTCACCCTTTACTCTGTGCCTTTGAAACCCTCTCCAGGCCCCAAACTGGGACTAGTATAGACTGATTTCTTTTATTTCTCTTCTTAGTGCATCTGATCATCCAATATCTGAAATCTATCCTATTTAAAGTTCTTTTTAATGTGTGCATGTTTGTGAGCATGTGCAGGCCAGAGAACAACCTTGGGTATTGTTCCTCAGCAACTCTCCAGATCTTTTGTTAGTATTGTTGATTTTGGTTTGAGTGTGTGTGTGTGTGTGTGTGTGTGTGTGTGTGTGTGTTTCAGAGTCTCTCATTGGCTGGGAACTCACCAAATACACTAGAAGGACTAGCCAGTGAGTCCCAGGGATTTTCCTTTCTCCCCTGTCCCAGTGCTGGAATTATAAGAGCATCCCATGGACCTGGATTTTCCTTAAATGTGTTCTTGGAATTGAACTCAGGTCCTCATGGTTTCAAGTCAAAGACTTCACCATCTGATCTATTTACACAGCCCTTGAGTTATTTGAGGCTACAATGTAAACCCCATGCCTGTGACTCTATCATGGCTAAAAGCAGAAATATTGTTAAATATTTTTAAATTGGGATGAAGTGGGTAGTCCCTGTATTTAATGAAAACGTCAAAATCCAGGACAATATCTGCAAACCACATTCTAGAAATTTCTGTAGCTTCTGACTTCTATTAGGTCAGAATTAAAAATTGGAATCTTTTTTGAACAACTGTTTGTTAACATGAAAAGCATCATTTAATTAGGACTAATATAGGAGGCCCTGTAGAGTGATAATTTAATAATTCGGCCGTTTTATTTATACAGTGCCTCCAGGCTCCTCGTTAAAAATGTAAGAGACATCCAAGGGGACAGCATGGCTACACACACACACACACACACACACACACACACACACACACACGGCTTCCAGATCATAAAGTCTGCCCTCCAGGTCTTTGGAGAGTCATGACTCCAGACTAGGAGAGAGGATTTGTATTGTAACATTAGCCTGTGTGGACTGGGGAATCCCAGGAACCCTCTCTTGTCCAGGCACATTAAAGGGTCTTCCCCAGCTTGCCAGGAAAAAGGTCTAGAGGAGCTTTCTCCACAGAAGAGCATGCTTATGCTTTGCATTGTCTTGGTCAGACCCCACCTTTCAACTTCAAGTGCATCTCTGCCAGTCCCTATCTCTTCTGCACCCAGTGGTTCCCAACTGGGGGTTGTTTCCATGATAAATGCCAATTTGAGGGGCTAATTTTGCCCCGTAAATGCTATCAGGGTATTTTCCAATTAACAGTCCTTGCATATGTTGGCTCCTTTTTTCTGGAACATTCTTATTCCATTGCTTTCCAAAATGGATTCTTCTCTTGGTTAGTCATTAGCTAATGGCTCCCTATTCAGAGTCCCTCTGTCCTTTGTAAATAACACAGCATACCCCTTGACCATCTCTTCTACCACCAGCCAGACTAGTGGCTGCAATGATGAGCTCTGGGGTCACTGGTAGTGAGCTCTGTGATAGTACGTCTTTCCTGGTCTCGTTTTAGATACTTCCTGAACATAAGGAGGTAGGTCTCTAAGAGTGAATACTACATTCTTCATATTGTATGTGTGTGCGTGTGTGTACGCACACACACATATGCCATAGCCTGCATGTGGAGGCCAGAGGACAACTTCAGATGTCGGTTAGCTGGTCCCATGAGCTTCTAGAATTCTCTTGTCCTCATCCCCCATCTTGTGGTAGGCTATAGCATCCACCACTGATGCGGGTTCTGGGGGTGTG
This sequence comes from Dipus sagitta, assembly GCA_036346955.1. NCBI lineage: Eukaryota > Metazoa > Chordata > Mammalia > Rodentia > Dipodidae > Dipus > Dipus sagitta. The sequence continues at coordinate 107,133,296 of CM070781.1, read as the reverse complement.
AACTGAGGTACTCACACTTGCATGGCAAGCTCTCTGCCCACTGAGCCAGGCTCTCTTACTCTGAATATGCAATTCTTTTTTAACTAATTTTTTTTGTTAATTTGAAAGTGACAGAGAGAGAGAGAGAGAGAGAGAGAGAGAGAGAGAGAGGCAGATAGAGAGAGAGGCAGATAGAATGGGCGCGCCAGGGCCTCCAGCCACTGCAAACGAGCTCCAGATGCGTGCGCCCCCTTGTGCATCTGGCTAACGTGGGTCCTGGAGAATCGAGCCTCGGACCAGGGTCCTTAGGCTTCACAGGCAAGCGCTCAACTGCTAAGCCATTTCTCCAGCCCTGAATATGCAATTCTTAATTCATTCATGTAATTGGCTCTGAACTAACAAGGCAGCACAAAGGTCAACAATTTCCTCCATGAGTTACCCAGTGGTGTCAACGGCAGAAGAAACCAGTCTCTGACCTCCGTGATATCTCAAGTGAAGGGAGAGGTGGCAGAAAAGCAGCAGCAGCTGTCTGAGAGAAGGTGCATCTGTGCCTCACTTGCCCGCACTCTCTCGGCACCCTGCTTACCTGTGGCTGCAGGAACCATGCAGCTCAGTCTCCGTCATCTCATCACCAGCCCGAGACGAGACTCGAGGGAAGGCTCTGCTCACATCTGCATTCCCAGTGTTAAACTGAAATGATGCTTAATAAACCCAATAACTGAGGGCTGTGCAGGAAGCACTCTGGTCTCTGTTGGACTGTGTTACGTGGTGGAAGAATAAATGCTCACATTGAGCCTGTTCCTATGTCACCCAGAGCTGCCTGTTACAGCAAGCAAGCACAGCCAGGCCACCACACACGGGCACTGCAGAGGGTTATCCAGCATGTCTGCAGCTCACACCATCACCAAGGAGGTAGAACCAAATGGTCACATGGCTGCTGTCCTATCCATTCTGCTTGTCTCCTACCTAGAATAAATCTCTATTCTTTAAAACACACAACCTTTGTTCTCATTAATCACATTTACAGGATTCAACTCCATAGCTTCCAGTCCAAGAAAATACAGAGAACTGTGGCATCCATTTCCACCTGCACATTCTCTCTCTCTGTCTCACACACACACACTCATACACACACACACACACACACACAGAGAGAGAGAGAGAGAGAGAGAGAGAGAGAGAGAGAGAGAATGGACTGGGCAAGGCTCACAAATCACCTACTTCAAAACACAAATAGTTTAGCAATTGAGTTTCTAAGAGCAACGTGCTCTCTCACGGTTCAGCTGCTTACACGCCACTTGGATTCTGATTCCACCACCACCACCTCTGTGGTACATTCACTATCCCGAGATATGAAAAAGATCGCTGGCTTTGTTATCTTCCTTCAGTAAATTATGTTGATCTTTTAAGTATCCAGAGCTTGCAGAAGGGATGAAGAGCATAGCCTGAGCCACCAATCATGATCTTTCCTTTCGTTCTGTCCCCCCACCCCCCAACCCATCTCTCCTCCTCCTTCTCATTTTTTGGCATTTAATGCGATGCCAGGTGCTCACTTCATAAATTGTATTTGTGGCAATGGCAGGGCCAACAGACACAATTACGCACTGGCTGAGTTAGTGGCCACTTACACACAGACTGTGTAAGTCATCACACTTGATCGTGAGGTGCGAACACAACGTTATGATCTAGCAGGCTGCCTGCTGGATTTCGCAGCATCGCACACTACATTAACCTTTGGTACCACCAATATTTATGACCTTAAAAGAAAGTATTTATCAAGCTGAAAGCCAATGTGCACCCGTGTTTTAGGCAGCACTGTTTAGAAGCCATTATCACTCCTTTCTTCAGGCATTTTAAATCACTCTGAGATAATGCCTAGTCCTGGTGTGAGGACAGAGTTGGGGCATACCATGCAGGCTTGGTGGGAGTTTAAATTGGTGTAATCTTTCTAGAGGGTGATATTTTAGTTTTATCTATCAAAAGACTTTAAAAATGTGCATTTTTACTCTTTGACCCAGTGGTTCCCACTTCTGGGGATTTATCCTACAGAAACAACCATGAAGTGCTCAGTGATTTCAGCCAAAGGAATCTATCACCATCATTCTCAGTCATTCTTGCCACAGCCAAAAAAAAAGCAACCTGTGGCCAACTGCAAGGGACTGGCTAGTTGACAGACCTCTGATTAACCTAATGCCAGATGTTGAAACACAAAGATACTGAGGAAATGAGAAAGAGAATGAGGGAGAGAAGGGAAGGGGAGGGGAGCAAGAGAATAAGGGTTGGTATAGAGAGGAAATAGAGAGATTAAAATGTATTTAAAGACTTTGAAGAATAGGCTTTTCTGTTCTTCTTTCTTTCTTTCTTTCTTTCTCCCTTCCTTCCTTCCTTCCTTTCTTTCTTTCTTTCTTTCTTTCTTTCTTTCTTTCTATCTTTCTTTCTTTCTTTCTTTCTTTCTTTCTTTCTTTCTTTCTTTCTTTCTTTTTTAAAGACAGAGTATCATCATATAACCCAGCCTGGGATGGCTTCCCACTTGCAATCCTCCTACCTTTACTTCCTCAGTGCTGGAATGAGGAATGTATGGCTATGTGCAACATGTTTTTTTTTATTATTTTTTATTTATTTATTTTTTTACTAAAGAACAAACCACAAAGTAGTATGGCAGGAAATGTTTGTATTTTTCTCTTGAGTGTATGTGTGTTTGTGTAGAATGTTGTATGTGCAGATGCATGTAACACCCTGTGGATATGTGGGGGGGGGCAGAGGGTGTCCTCCTCTTTAAATTTTCCACCTTACTCCCCTGAGACAGGGTCCCTCACTGAGCGAGGAGTGCTCTCCTTTTCAGTGAGACCTCCTGACCAGTGAGCCCCACGGTCTTCCTGTGTCTCCCTCCTCACTGCTGGGATGCCGGGCTACAGAAATGCATGGCCATGGCCTGCTTTTCATGTGGTTGCTACGGATAGATCTCAGGTCCTAATGCTTATGCAGCAAGCACTTTTACCTGCTGAGCCATCTGCCCAGCCCCTATATCTTTCTTATTTTTTAATTTTTATAAAATATTAGAGAATCTATACAAGGATTAAAAAAAACCAACAAATCATGTAGCCAATGAGGTGATAAAATATTTTTGAATGTTATCATTATTGTTTGCTTCTCTGGAATTTCTATCTTTCTTTAATGACTATGAACTACATGTATAGTTTTAAAGTCCTATGGGATTCAGTTTGTCTCTTGATCAACATTGCCTCACACAGGGTCAGTAACTGGTTCTATTACAATCTTTTAAATGAGTTTGGAGTCACACGATCATGGTAATAATTGCGCTTCTATTTTTATAACTCTTCCTGATATTCCAACATGTCTCCACCTGCTTTGTCACATGCCTCTGCCGCAGTCCTGTCTGGGATGCCAGACAGTCCGATATTCCTGGATGTGATCCCTGGATGACATGTCGATGGCCACGGGGTCCGAACAGACGAGCTCGTGAGCCCTGTAACTCACCTTCCAGACCCAAGCCCATGTTCTTGCCCTCTGCTGTGTGTCTTTCAGCAAAGTATAGGCAGCAAGAACAACGCAGCCCGCTGGTTTTAGAGACACCTTAGAAGTGAACTCTTAGGGCAATCGCCTTTGGTCTAAATTCACTGAGTAGGAGGTTGACAGAAGTGGTGGCCTAACTGGGACTCAAGAGAACACCAGTGGGACCCTGAGCCCCACGAGGCAGCAAGGCCTTGTCTATTCCCGCAGCTTGCAGTGTGTGGAGGCTGCAGGGAGTGGAACAGGAGTAGCTACTGAAGTTTTGATGTCTCCAGGAATTATCGACTAATGTGCCCCTGTCGGACAGGGGGAGATCAAAGCTTTCTGAAGAGTGTGTGAAGGCGGAGGCCTGGCCTCAAGCGGGGGCAGTAAATGAGGCCCCCTCCCCTCCTCCTACTGCTAGGATCCTGACTCTGACTGGTGGGCTTCACGTCTCACAGGACAACCGCAGCTTCAGGAAAGGGAGGGAGGGGCTCTCACCTGTCAGTCTCCATGGAAACAACCTTGAACTATATCCTCCCAGTCCACAGAATTACTCAAGTTTGCCTTGACTCTCAGCTAGGCAGAGAGGCCCTAGGAAAAAAATGTAACTGCTGCCTCGAATGATAATCATAAAACCTTCTGTTTTGCGTGTCCGCTCTTTGCCAAACATCACTTGATGTATTTTGAATATTTTACTCACTTGAGTCTCACCACAGCTTGGCCCTTCCTATTTCCTCCTCTCCCCTTTCCTCCCTGTCCTTTCCTTTCCTTCCACCTTTTTCTTCTTCTTCCTTTCATTGCATCTCTTTCCTTTTCTTCCTGCCTCCCCTTCTTCCCTTTCACTCTCCTTTTTCTTTTCCTGTTCTGTCCTGTCCTTTCCTTCATTCTCTTCCCTTCCTTTTCCATTCCCTTTCCTGTCTTCCCTTCACTGCCTCCCTCCCTCCCTCCCTCCCTCCCTCCCTCTCTCCCTCCACCTTTCTGCATCAAGGCACCTTCACACCAGGGTCTACTTGAGCAAGGCAGCAGACACACAGGGATGATAAACAAGACACAAACTGGCACTGACATCCTGAATGGCTAGCGGGCAGGAATAAGTAACCAAACTAATAAAGAGAATTATTGCAAGTTGCAGTGGGTGCAAGGAAACAAACACATACAAGAAACAAATAACTCCTATGTTATTGGCTTCCTACGGCTGCCATGACATAATAACCACCTCCGTGTGTAAAACAACAGAAAGCTGGCCATGGCGGTACACATCTATAATCCAGGCTGCTAGCCTGGACTATGTAGTAACCTTATTATGAAAAACCAAAAACCAAAAGCAAAAATCCAGAAATGTATTTTCATGCAGTTCTGGGGACAGAAGTTCAAAGTTAAGGTGTGGCCTGAACCATAACCCTTCAAGACCTGAGGGGAAGACTCTTCCTGGATTCTAGCAGTTTTTGACAATTCTCACCCTTCATTGATTTGTAGCTTCAGCACTCTAAGCCCTGCCATTGTCCAGGGGCTTCCTTGCCCTTGTCCATGTCTTTATGAAGTCCTCTTATAAAAACAGCACTCACAGAATTTAGGACTTACATCCAAATCCATTATAACCTCATCTAACTTAATTGCATTTTCAACAAGTCTCTAGTCTAGTGAGGCCTCATTTTGTGGCTCCAGGCGGAATTGAATTTGGGGGAGGAGGTTATAACCAGACCCACTGTACTGGCCCAGCAACACAGCACGCACCCTGGTAAGCTGCTCGGACCTCAACGTGACCTTCTACGACATGTGTTCCCAAACCCGTCATCAGCAGGCAAGTTTCCCCTCCAGATAACAGAGCGGAGAGGAAGAGGACAACTGCATGGCAGGAGAAAGTGCCGGGTTCTTTGCAGACCCCCTGGTATCGTGAATGTGTCCCGTGGAATGCGAGGACTCTCACTTGATTGGTAAAGCCCCTGAGTAGGACTGAAGGTGTTGGAGCTCACAGATGCTGGCCAGCAAACGACAGGTGCTAGTCTCGTGATGCTTCTTCATAAATTCTCAAGAAATGATTTTCAATGTTACGGTGCAAAAACCATGCACCACGGACTGTGATGTTTCCACAGGCGTGTGCGTGTGCACCCACGCACAACCTCTTGACCTCTCAGAGAAGTCATCGGCCCATTTTAAAATGGGGTCCCTGAGACCAGGTGATACAGAGGACAATGCCTCACGTCTAAAAGGCCCCTGCCACCAGTAGCCGTTAATATATGTCATCACGGTTCTCAGGCTTGCCGTACCTTACATAAGGTTCAAACACATTCCTGAGTTTTTGACATCATTGGTTCTCAAAAAACTGTGAGCCTGTCAACCAAACAGTTACGTGGAGTTCTATCCACTCAGCTTTACAAGACTCACTGCAGGAACTTGTAAAAGCTACATTTCCAACAGGCATGGCGGTGCACATCTATAATACCAGCACCTAGGAGGTGGAAGCAGAAGGGTTATGAGTTCAAGGCCGGCCTGGGGCACATGGTGAGAACCTATCTCAAAAATGACACCAAATGGGGCTGGAGAGATTGCTTAGTGGTTAGGACATTTTCCTGCAAAGCCAAAGGACTTAGGTTCAGTTCCTCAGGACCAACATAAGCCTAAAGTACAAGGTGGTACATGCATTTGGAGTTTGTTTGCAGTGGCTGGAGGCCATGGCATACCCATTCTCTCTGTCTTTATCTGCCTATTCTCTCTCAAATGAATTAAAAAAATAAAAACAAAATTTAATTTTTTAATGACCCCAAATAAGAGACTCAAAACTCAAAGCATTAGCAGTAAATGAAGGTTAAGTGCTCAGTGCCAAATGAGACATGTTTAACACACCTTCCAAGGCCCAGGGAACACTGTGGAAGAGCAAGTGGACTGTAAGGGAGGGCTGGAGAGAGATGGCGCAGCAAAGGTGCTTGCCTGCAAAACCTAAGTACCCATGTTTGATTTCCCCCACAATTAGTGAATTCAAAGCCCCCAAACCTAGATACAATAGTATGTAGGGCATTATAGTTGAAGTAAGCAGGATTTTCCTAGCAAATTCTTATGCATTTTTACACCCTAAATGCTAATGAACAATTACTTACAAATAAAATCAAAGTTAAAAATATTTTTTAGAAATATATATTTATATATTATTTTGGTTATTTTTATTTATTTATTTGAGAGTGACAGACAGAGGGAGAAAGAGGCAGAGAGAGAGAGAGAAAGAGAGAGAGATAGGTACGCCAGGGCCTCCAGCCACTGCAAATGAACTCCAGATGTGTGCACCCCCTTGTATATCTGGCTAACATGGGTCCTGGGGAATCAAGCCTTGAACCGGGGTCCTGAGGCTTCACAGGCAAGCGCTTAACCACTGAGCCATCTCTCCAGCCCAAAGTTAAAAATATTAAGAAACCACACAGGATGAAAAAGACACTAATGGTCCCATAGGGTGTAGAATGATATGACAACTGGAAGTAGTGGCCTCCTATTAGTGAGGATTCTACTAGAACAAAAATAAGAAATATATGTTGCACACATGGGCCTGGGGACACACAGAGAGAGAAAAGTGGGGAAGAATATCTCATTCAATTCAGCCATGTGGCTTAGTTTTGAACACCCATGTTTTTTGTACTTTTCTTTAGATGTGTGTTCTGGGTAATGAGGGGAGATCATCTTTCTGCTCAGTGTTGATATAGCACCAGAGTAAAAAGAGCTTCTATAAATTGCTTGCACTCTGGACTTCTGCATGGTGTGTGTGTGTGTGTGTTCATGTTCTAATGTGGGCAGTTGTATGCATATAGGCCAGTGTATGTATGGAAGTCATAGGTCAACCTTAGGTGTCATTCTTCAAGCACCATCCACCATTTTTTTTTTTTTTTTTTTTTTTTTTGTATTTGAAGCTGGGTCTGTCATTGGCCTGAAGTTCATCAAGTAGGCTAGACTGGCTGGTCGGTGAGCCCTAGTGATACTCTTGTATCCACCTCCCCAGTGCTAACATTACAAGCATGCCTAGCTATTGTACATGGTTCTGAGGATGGCTCTCAGGTACTCATGCTTGCAAGACAAATCCTTTTATATCCCTTGAGCTTAGACCCAGCCCCAAATGAGGGCAACTTCGATGTAGAAATATCTGAGCCTGGAGGGAAAGGGAAGGATGCTGTGTCTCTACTTTAACTGTCTGACTGGTGACTAGTCAGATCTTAGAATCAATTAGGGCCATCCAAAGATCAGACCATGGGAGCCATTGCAGAGGCTACGTGCTCATGGGCTTTAGATGCAAACGAGTGTGAATATATCCTAGTCACAGTAGCAGCTTAGGGCTTGGGGCAAGTTATAAGGCTTTGGCGCCTCATCTTCTTAGGGTGTAGAATGGAAATCATCACATTAGCCGAATGCAGGTGCTGGGGTGAGCACATGAGATACTGATATAAAGTACCTCTGTCTATCCAATGATTGATTTATCCTATTGATATTTTGAGAAGCAGAAATAAGTACTAATGGTGAGCTGAGGGGCTGAAGATTAATAGAAGCAAATATGCACACATCTTTTGTTTATAACAACCTCCATGGACATCATAGAAAAGGCAATCAGTGTTCACTGGGCGTGCTCTCTGAGCCTGATATCAGGTTGAGGCTGCAGTCACTGATGTGTGTTGGCCTCATAACAACCCTTTGAGATGAGTGCTTCTAGTTTTATAATTGATGATAAATTACACAAGATAGTTTTGCTGCATGCTAATTTTGCATGGATACCACACGAGGGAGTTCCAATGTGAACTCCCACATTCTGTAGGGGAGCACATGGTCTTAGCCACAATACTGACATGGTACTATATTAACTAACTTTAAAGTTCTTTGATATATGAAATACAGGGCAACTAGGGATTCCTAGTGAATGGCAGAGAGCTCCGGAGAAAACAAATGTCAAGCCCAGGTACAAAGGGAAGGGGATCTAGAAGCCTGCAGAGTGAGTCTTTGAAAGCCAGAGGCAAAGTTTAGAAGAAACTCCGCACTGATGAGGCACCTGCTTTCCTGACCTTTGACCACCACCAGACATCTGCAAAACGCTAATGATTGGCTGGAGGGATGACTTAGCAGTTAAGGCATTTGCCTGCAGAGCCAAAGGACCCAGGTTCAATTCCTCAGGACCCACGTTAGCCAGATGCACAGGGGGACACATGCGTCTGGAGTTCGTTTGCAGTGGCTGGAGGTCCTGGTGTTCCCATTCTCTCTCTCTCGCTCTCTCCGTCTTTCTATGTCAAGTAAATATTTTTAAAAATGGTAATGGTAACCGCAGTGGCAGCGGCGGCTAACGGGCAGCCCTGTGCACTGCATGTGTTAATCGGATGCACTAGCTTTTCATAACTCATGAGGTGATTTGCAGAGGTGGGATACAAACTCGGGAACACCAAACTCTGAGGACCTGCTTTACCACTGTGGTAGTGTGAATATGAATGTATGCTCCCCATAGCCTCAGGCGTTATTGATTAGGATCAAACTTGTAACTTCAGTCTCAAGTGGTCGGAGTCTTTCTGGGGAGGAGGTGTCGCTGGAGGTAGATCTTGTAGTCCAGCCCTACTATGAGTACAGAGCCTTCTGGAGCTCTGGATGCTCGTGCTCGCTGGCTAGTTGGTGGTGTCACTCTGCTAAGGATCTGTGGAAGTGAGCCAGCCTCTTCCACCACTGATGGAGTTTCCCCTGGATTCTGTGAGCCGGAAACAAACCCTTTCCTCTTATAAGCTGCTTTTGGTCAGGTGTTTGTCGCAGCAATGAGAAAGTAAGTACAACAGCCATACAAGGGACAAATGCATCAAACTGGGGGGGAAAGTAGCACTGGTCTCTTCTCATCTCTCCACATGCTAATTTTTATAATTTTGTAAGTCTGACAGAGTTGTCTCCACTCTTGATTCTCCATCCTCACCTGAAGTTACATTGGGAATGGAAGAAGCAACAGGCCCTCATTTTGGCCTTGTTCACCAAGCAAGATGCCATGTAACTCTGTCCTTCACAGCTGGTTAGCTTCAGTGTCTTGGATCCTGACCTTTGTACCTGGCCATACCACCAAAGATGACTATGAGCCATCAACTGAGATGTGTGCATTGAGTGGTCCCAGTAGAAAGGCACGAAGAAGGCCATAATCACTATCTAGGGCCCATCTACTGAGGTCTGCACCCTGCAGGTGGAAGAAAACCACCCAGCTGGAGCCAAGGCAGGACTCAAACTCCTCACACCCTCATGTGCAGATCCCTGTCTTGGCTGGGATGTGTGTCACTCACACTCATAACGCATTCACAACTCCACCTATTGTCTCAACCTCAAGGTCTAAATCAGAGCTGATGCCTCGGCAGCTCCCTCCATAGATTTCTGACTCTTTCTGGGTAGGGACGATGTCTGACTCATCTGTTTCCCAGGAAGATCCTGGCACACAGTAGGTGTTGATAAATGTTTTCTGAACAAAACAGAATTGGGATCAATGACTAAAAAAGCCAGCTCTTCTCATTTTCATTGTTTAAAAATACCATGGATTTTCTCTCATGAATTATTCACCAAAGAAATTAATTTATCTAGAACTGTCTTCTAATCCACAGATTGCAAAGACTCAAGGCCACATTCAAGCAGAAATCTGCAGGGTGGCGGGGGGGGGTATGTCTGGTCAGCTTCCACCTCCCGAGTTAATCCCAAGCACCATTTGTGAGTGGACCAAGGTAAGGGCTAGGCAGCGTCAGGTTGGAAGCCAGTGTTTCTGGCCAGGCTAAAGCAATGCGCATTCAAGATGCATCTCTCTCTCTGCTGTTCATCTCAAGCTTAGTGGCTTCTCCACCCTTGCAGCCCTTAGCAAGAGATGGCAGCGGAGCCTGCAATTCTGCTTAATAGTGCAGGGCATGAGTTCTGACGCTAGCAAGGCAGACTTATGAGTGATGTGACCTTGAGAAAGCCAGCAAGCCTTGTTTCCTTGGCTGGCAACAGAGCAGGTTCACATCTGCGCCCAAGGGCCACTCTGAGGAACAAACAAGAAGGTTTTATATTACTCTAAATTAGTTATGAAAGTTCACATGTGTGCGCATTATTTATTACAAAGAGCTTTTGTGGCCATCCGTTAGTCACTCCGAACGGAAATTCCCCAGGCCTCATGAGTCCAGGTTGCCACCTCATGTCTAGAGCCATTTCAAAAGCACTTACTGCTTGTTCTTTCTGCTACTACCCAGGGCCATTATTGCTCATCTTCCAGCCATGCCCCATACGGCAACCAGATCGTTTCTAAAGTGAACATGAATTACAGCCTGATCTCTTGCAGTGACCTCCCACTGTACAAATGATCGGAAATCCCCAAGATGGCCAACGAGTCCTGCATGAGTGTTTCCGACCTGCCCACTTATATGTGGTGGGGGCTACAGTCTCCCTGCCCTGGGCTATGATACCAGCATTCTTTCATTTGAACTGTGCCCAAGTCCTTTCTGTCCGTTTTGTGCTGGGGACTGCTCACAACCAGCTCTCCAGAGCACAAAATCTAAAGAGCCCTGACCGGTAGCATTATCCATTTCCACAGTATAAATACTCTCTCCACAGCCATTTCAAGCTCTGCTGGGAACGAATGATCACGTCAGCTTAGTAGAGCTGCTTCGGGCTCATTGCTGTATGTTGTTCTGCTGGCCCTTCAGCCTAGAACACCGAGCTATTGATCCCTTATTCTAACCTAACTTCACGTGTAAAAACAAAAATTGCATATGTGTATATGTATGTGTGGTCATGCATTTGTATGTTTGCACGTGTGTGAGGTGTACATGGAGGCCTGAGGTTGGCATTAGGTGTCTTGCTCTATCTCTTACCACCTTATGTTCCAGAGGCCTTGTTTCACTGAACTTACATCTCACCAATTCAGATAGTGTAGCTAGTCAACAATCCCTAGAGAGTCTCCCATCTCTCCTTCCCCAGCACATGGATTACAGGCATGTGTTACAATGTATAGCTTTTATGTGGGTGGTGGGAGTTTGAACTCTAGTCCTCATGCTTGTGTAGCAGGTGCTCTACATACAACAATCTCCCCAGCATTTGAATGTAAACGTTACTTTTTCCAGGAATCTTTTCTGACAGCCCACGATGATTTGTATCACCCTGGTATTTTTTCACATCCCACCTTACACTTATACTTCAAGTACCTTTCTACACTGTAATTATTTATTTATGTGAGGGATATTTTTATGTACTATATTCTACATTTCACATTGGTTCTCTGAAGGATAATCTATCTGCATTTCTGCATTATTGGCTCTTGAATCCCCAAGGCCTACCTCTGTGCTTTTCTAAAACATAGCACCTCAAGAAATATTCACAGATCAATGAAGAACACATAACTGTTGGGTACCCACCTTGCGTCAGGTACTATGCTTAACATCCAGATTACAAAGGGGCACATGATGTACAGTGGTGTCCTCACAGACTTTATATCTATTGTAGTTTTACAGCAAAAATCCTGTTGTAAATTACTGTAGAATTGTTGGATGTATATTTAATAGATTGATGTGTGTGACACATGGTAGGAGTTCAGTAGCTATTTTTGGGTGTCAAGCAAAAAGATAAATTTTCAGGGCACATACAATGTGCAAAGAGAAAATCAACTCTGATCCTGAGATGGTCTCTGGGACGTGTTCAGAATGAACACAAGATTTTATAGAATCCAGCCAAGGTAATTACAAATCCTTCAGAGTGGGATTCCAGCATGGACAGTCTTCCTTCTGTCTCTAGATTTTGTCCTGAGGTCCCCTAGCCCAGTTCACAGTCAAGCTATGCTGAGTATCAGCAAGATCTCTGGGAACTCAGCTGGCCGGCATGCTCACTGGGAACGAAAACCATGTGGGCCAATTGCTCCCAACTATGGAAACCCCCATGTCTGTGAGGGCAGCCCGCAGCCCCGTGGCCACAGAAAGACCAGCAAGCTCAGCAGCCCTGAGCTGGCCCAGAGAAATGATGGGAAATTCAATTTCAGAAGGGCTGTTTGCAAAGTAATCCAATACATTATGGTGTGTGCATTATTATTGTATTATATGGAGTAATATCACATTTAAGGAGATTTCATAGCATCATAGGCATGCACAAGGGAATATAAAAGTGGTTCATAAAAGAGAGAAGTACAATTTCCCTTCAATGTTAGTTATGCTCCTATTATCCTCAGAATAATAATCAGAGGTCCACTTAGCCTGACATGGGAAGGAACAGATCTGTAATTACCTCAAGCCTACAGTGTCATTCCAAGGGCTCCACTCCAGTGTTGGGATACGGAATCCTCATAGAGCTTGCAGATCTCAACACACAGGTTGGAGAAGAAATTTCACAGTGCTTCCTATCCCCTCAAATGTGTGTGTGTGAGTGTGTGTAAACACACACACACACATACACACACACCAGAGTAAATGGCAGTGCCTGAGTGCCCAGGGTGGACTCTGTCCTAGCACAGTGTCACATGAAACCTGATCCTGTAGACAAGGATTCCCTTCGGCCATGACTGAAAAACCTTCCTCATTTTCAAAGGAAACATGAACCCACCACCCCCCACACACCCTGTCCCATCAACTTGAGTTCCACCTCTACTGAACCTCCTGAGATGACTGGGAAAATAATTTACTAAAATTGTGCTGAGAGCAGTGGAAGAGGCTCTAAGGACTTAACCCAAAGCAACCTTCAGTGGTTTTAACCATGTTGTGTGACACTGTGGGACTCATTGGTACAGGAAGACCATCATGGGCTTAACACATTCTGCATTGCCCTCCAGAAATAAGCATAAAATGCCTTTTTTAGTCAAATATTGATTTGTGTGTGTGTGTGTGTGTGTGTGTGTGTGTGTGTGTCTGTCTGTCTGTCTGTCTGTCTGTCTTTATGTTAAGAGTTGTCAGGGGGGCTGGCTGGGGAGATGACTTAGCTGTTAAGGCACTTGCCTGCTAAGTCTGACAGCCTGGGTTTGATTCTCCAGTACCCACGTATAGCCAGATGTACAAAGTGACACAATCATTTGAAGCTTGTTTGCAGCAGCAGGGGGACTTGGTGTGCCCATTCTCCTTCTCTCTGCCCCTCTCCTCACTCTCTCTTTGCAAATAAGTAAATACAAAGATTGTTGTTCTTTTTTCTTTTTTAAGAAAGAGTTGCCAGAGCATGTTAGAAAGCAAGGTGGGGCCAGAGAGATGGCTTAGCAGTTAAGGTGCATGCCTATGAAGCCTAAAGGACCCAGGTTCGATTCTCCAGGTCCCACATGAGCCAGATGCACGTGGTGGTGCATGCGTCTGGAGTTCATTTGCACTGGCTAGAGGCCCTGGTGCACCCATTCTGTCTCCCCACCTCCCTCGTTCTCTCCTTCTCTCCCTCCTTTCTCACTGTCTCTAATAATTTTTTTTTTAAAGTGAGCAAGGTGTAGTCCAGACACAACCACCTAGAGAAGGGCGGGGGTGCTGCCATTTCTAAGGTATGTGAGCTAAGGAAACTCTTGGGGGTGTCTCTGTATTCCTTAGTTATACAGTGAAGATAACACAACCCACCCATAGCCTTAGATTTAATGGAATTATATCATGCACATTTCCTGGCACTATAAGTGCCTGACCTTGTCTCTGTTAATAAATAACCATTGAAAGCTGGTTATGGTGATGTAGGCTTATACTCATAGCACTATGAAGGCTGGTGGAAGAGAACCATGAGTTCAAGACCAGCCTGGGCTACAAAGAGAGTTCAAGACTAGCCTGAACTATTATAGTAAGATCATTTCCCAATAATGATATTAATGTTAATAATAATAATGACAGCAACAACAACCACTGTACCATTCTTTCTGTGACTTCTGAAATAACACTGACTAACCTTGCTTGGATTTAAATCTAGGTCAATAGTGATACAGGTTTCTATTTTAAGAGAGGAAAGATAAGTCAGTGTGTGTGTGTGTGTGTGTGTGTGTGTGTATCTCTGATAGAACAACTCCACTTTCTGTCCTAAATCTTGGAACTAAGTATTGCATAAACTTTCCTCCATGAGAAGCAAAGCTTTAACATTTAAATGGAAATAAGTAATTAGAAGGTAGAAGTCAATAGACAGGTTAAAAAATTAGAAGTATCTTATTAAAAGTAACCTAATAAATTATTTTAAAAATAACCCAGATGACTCATAGAACCCAGGGAAGATATCAAACAAAAGCACCCATGAAAGCCAGTCATTGTAGAAGGAGAGGTCAGCTGCATGAAACACAAAAAGAGGTGATGCTCCTGGCACACAGACCTAGGGTAGCCCATTCTTAATGCCAGCCCAGAACTATATGACATGTTAGAGACTTTTGCATGTTTTCATCAAAGCCACCTTAGATGGTGACAACTCTCCATTCAAAAGGTGGCCAACCCATTTCACTTATGAATCCAACAACAACAACAACAACAAAAATGTGCCTGAAGTCTGAAGAAAGCCACCTGACTAACAGTACATGACCAACTGCCAAAAGTTGCTGTAAGCAATTCATGACAAACTGGTGCACAGAGTACCACTAAAACCTTGACAGAAACATGTAGGAGGCCAGAGTTGGCTCTCAGGCTGTAGTTTAGCAACGGCTTGCCTAGATTTCTAGACTGAGACTAAAGTCTTGAGAGAAGGGAGAAAAGCAGGGATGTACGAAGGGCTTTGTGTTGTTAACCCTGGGAGAAGAAGGAATGGGCCTGCCATAGAGCTGTTTCCTCCTGATCAACACGTTCACTTCCAGAGAGCCTGGGAGGCTCGTCATACTCGTGGGGCCTTCACGGTTTAAACCCCGCTCTGAGATCACGTAAGCAGTGTCAGCTGCTGGGGAGAGGAGACTGTTCTGGGGAGCTGCCTGGTCTTTGTGCTCATGGATGTAGCTTTTGTGAGTCCACGTTGGTTGGGCTTTCTGGTGATTCTGAGCGCCCCGTGCTCTTGTAAGCAATCCCGACAATTTCCTGATTCACCAAGCTGACTTAGCCTGCCAATGACCTTTGCGTCTGGGCTGAATAGAGGTAGTCTTCCGCAGGAAAAGCTTTGGAACAAGGGACCCAAGTTCTAGTGAGTGCTTCTAAACCCCTCTGCCCAGTCCCTGCCAGGCCCTCTCTACTCTTCCCCATCAAAAACTTCACGGCCTCCAATCTGTAGATTGACAAACCCTGCCTTCCTTATATCCATGACCTTCCATCTCCCAGAGGGAAAGTGACACTAAGGGCTAGTCCCCAAAGCCTTCCCCATGTCCTGTCCTCTCTTTCTCTTTTGTGTAGCCCCTAGTTTAATGTCACCTGGAACCCCAGGCAACTCCTCCAATAATTGCTAGCCCAACTCCCACTTGCAAGCCAATTAGAGAGAAAAGGGGGGCCAGGGCCCACCTCCTGTCCCCCTAACAGCACCTTTACCATGTCTTTCCTTAGTTAAGAAAATGGTAGTTAATTTCTCCCCCTAAAAAAGTCCAGGGAACAATCTATTCAAATTATAGTGTTACTGCGTGAAGACACAGAAGTCAAATACAATTTGGGTTATAATTAGCGATTTCCTTATAGCAAGTTTCTCTGGGAAATCCAGGCTTCTTCTTGTCAGCTTGCCAAGGGTTTGGAGGATCTGATCACTTTATGGGACCAGTGGATGCCACTGAGGGAGATCTGGTATAGGGGATAGGAGGGGTATATATGCTTGCGCATGTAAAATGAGACAGGTCAGAGCTATACACAGAAATATGGAGACAAAGATGGTTAAAATATCTGTCTGTGGTAACGTTATGAGAGGAACAATCAGCAGGGAACATCACCGGGTGAAACAAGTCACATCGAGTGGGTTATGAAATCTATCAGGTGAGTCTGTATTCACATTTATTGACCATCTGAGCCTCAGTTTCCCCATATGAAATTTGGACTGCATTATACTGAAGCCTTGATGCATTATGAGAATGAGATGTACAGCACAAAGTGTGGTCCACTGAAGATTCTAGAAAGGTGTGAGCAACGGAGTAGTCTCTGATTGCCTTGGAATCCCTGCTTTACTTGGCTCGGCACTATGAACTTGGGCAATCTCCTCTGTGCTATGGCCTCATCACCTAGATGATGAGGAGTGAACTGTGGTACTTGGCCACAGCTCATGCACATAGGCTTACCACCCTGGCAGACAGCCCAAGCTCAGTGGTCACTTGGCATTGGTACCTTCCATGATCAGTGACAGTAGTTGTTCCATGTTTCTTTTCCTTTCTTTTCAACCCCCAAAAGCTTCTATTTTCCTGCCTCCAAGAAGATTGAGTGTTTTTATGTTTTCCCTTTTAAAAGATCAGAACCTGGGCTGGGGAGATGGCTCAGGGTAATAAATGCTTGCTGTGCAGCTAGGGGTACCTGAGTTTGGATCACGAGAACTTATATGAAACCAGATGTCATAGCCTGAGTATCTGCAACTCCAGTGTACTTATGGTGAAGTGGGAGGCAGAGGCAGGAGAATCTCCCAGAAGCAGGTGTGTAGGCCAGCTGCATGGAAAATGTGATGAATAATGAGAGACACTACCTCAAACAAGGCAGATAGAGAGGATGGGTACCTGAGGTTATCCTTTGATTTCTGCATGCACTGTGCTGTGTGGTGGTGGTGGTGGTGGTGGTGGTGGTGTGTGTGTGTGTGTGCGTGTGTGTGTTTAGGGAGAGAGAGAGAGAGAGAGATCAAATCTGCCCATGTTCTTTAAGTTAGAATTATATGATGTATAGTTCCACAATTCTTCTAAAGATACATTCCTTTTTACTTCCAAAACATGCCCAGGACACTCAACCTTTCAAATACCACTCATCCTGATGACCTTCTTTGTTTGAGCTGCATAGTTGGAAAATCAAAAAAAAAAAAATTTTTTTTTTTTTTGAGAATGAACTTGAACATGTAGCTTTCTTCCCAAGGACACGGAGATTGCATAAAAGCCATGTCCTCAAGCCTGGGACATTCTGTCCCTGATGTCAAAAGGATAGATTACTGGCTGGAATGACCTTCCCTCTTAAGCCCAGAATTCTGAAAGCCCATGAAATCCTATGGGATGGCCATGCTGCCCAGCTAGCTGCCTTGTGAGGGCCGGTTCCCTTTCTATGGTAGGCAAAGTCCAGCTTCTGAGTTTCTGAATCCTTTGTAATGACATGGACATCGCTTGCCATGAAAAGTTATCATTTGACAATTTCACAGGTTCATATACTTTACTGATGCAAAAGCAGAAATGCAGTTCCCCTGCAAGAGTGTCCTGACCATGGAGTGACTGAGGCTGGAGGCGACAGGACAATGTAGCATCCTAAATTCTCACAGAACCATCGACACAACCACAGGCTCAGCTGGAGAAACCAAGACAAAGCAAAGACGCTCTAAAAGTCTAGAAACCTGAGGAAATAAGATCCAATAGAAGCTGAAACTTCTAGTTAGGAACCAAAACAGCACATCAAGGAGAAATGGGGGCTCAAACTATACATCCAAGAACTCCTAGAAATGATCTTATTGAGTTTTGTCCATAAAAAAAAATTGTATAGACAGACTACTTCTTGACATTGTCTGATTATTTGAGCTTAGGCTATATGATAACCTCGGGCAAGTGGCTTCCAAAAACTACTACAGAATCCATAAAATATATAAAAGGAAGGAAAGAATGGTGCATGTGAGGAGATTGCTAGGGGACATTTTAACTTAGGACGTCTCATTTCTGGTTTCCGCTGTGTGACTCAGGCAGGCGCGTTTCTTCCCCCAAACCTCAGAATCAGGCATAGACCAGGCTCGTAGTCTAGACAGCTACTCTAGCATTCTATGAAGTCTTTGTCAAGTTAAAACATTCAGGGAGTCTTTTCTTTTTTTTTTTTTTCAAACCTGAAATACAATGACTTTTGAGAGGTTAAAGTTATGTCATCTTACATTAACCAAAGTGACATGACAGAATTAACCTAGGGTTATAAACTCATGATCAACCAAGGCTAAGCAGGTAACAAAAATATGTAAAACAGGAGTGAACAGCAAAACTTGGAGACCCAAATTACTGCTCTTGGAGAGAAGTCAAAAGATATAATAGGTCAACAATCCAAAATGGCAGTCAGTGACTGACAGAGGCACAACCTTCACCAGACACACCTTGCTCTCCCTCCAGTTCTAACCCAGCCCTTACCAAATGGTCACATAGCATGACGCCTGAGGTTCTACTAACTTCTAATGCTAACGGGGAAAACTAATTATTCATTCAAGCATGCGTGTTACTGGCCCAGACCTGAAAGTATCTATGTGAGTTTTCAACTTCTGACTTACTGGACCTTTTTGAATCTCTGCTGTAAGGAGATTTGACTAGGCGAACTCTTTGCTTCCTTTCACTTCTAAGTCTCCAGGACTCTTGATCAACTAGTCCTGCCTTTGAGCCTTCAGAGAACAGTCAGCTTCATCCTCCCATTTTGCATATAGAAAGAGTACAAACTGACAGGAATTTACTAGGAAACTAAGAGCACAGAGCCACAAACTAAGGACACGAGGTGATGGTTGGCTCATGAGAGCTCCAAATATTTTCTGCAAAACAGAATAGAGTACTTCCTCTAAGTTTATTTAAAAGCAAAAAAACAAAAAAAAAAAAAAAAAAAAAAAAAAAAAAACCAACAACAACAACAACAAAAAAAAAAAAAACCAAACAACAACAACAAAAAAAACAGAACTGACCCCGAGATTGAGCCCCGTACTCACATATGTCCGTGGAACACCCACATCAATCTGTGGTATATAGGCAGACTACTTCTTGACATTATCCAATCATTATCTTAATGCCTTTGAACGGCACATGTGTCCACACTTGCTCAAAGCCTAATACCTAGACTGGTCTCCCTGGGAAAGTAAACTTTAGGGCAACAGGCAGAGGTGCAAATAAACAGAGAGCGCCCAGTGAAAGGACCAGGGTGAAACCTCCTCTGACCGCCCTACCTGCAGTGGAACATGAATGAAGTTCCTCCACGAAAACACTCAAAGCGGACCTGAGCTCTCGTTTAGCAAAAGCAAGGTGCACTTGGCAGTGACAAGCCGAACTTCAGCCATCTTTCTCCAGTAAATCTTCCTCTGCTCAGCTCATGACCTAGACTCAGGTCAATACATTTATTGTATTCAGACAGTGTTTGAAAATTATTTGTCTACGAATCATCAAATATCTGAATTAATTTTCAAACAAATTTGGGGATTTGAGGCTTACTTTGACACAATAGAAAAATTTCACAGTTCTTACAGCGGATATGCTTTCTTGATTGCTTTTCAGTACTGAGCATCGAATCTAATGCTAGGAAAGTGCTTTTGCATTGAGTGACATCTCTAGCCCTCTTTCTGCATTTTTAATTGTTTGAGACAGGGTCTCATGAAGTGGCCCAGGCTAGCTCTGACCTCACTTTGAGGACCAGGAAGTTCTTTAACCTGTGATTCTTTTGGCACAGCTATTCAGATAGCTGAGATTATAGGCAGGGATTCCCGGAGCCTGAATATAACTCAAATATGAATAATTCCATCTATCCTTATAGAAAACGTAATTACCTCACATTTGTAATAGTCCACCAGAAGGAGGGCCCGACATGCCTCCCCATCCCTGTGCCAAGCCCTTTGTGGACTTCTCACCAAGAATTCACATTTACTCCTAAGTGTCTCATAAGGAAAAGAAGAACTAGAAGGTGTGGAGGGAGGTTAGATGGCACCTCTGTGAGTCTACTCTGGGTCACAACTGGAATGAAAACTGTACGCTCTGGACCAAGACTCTAAGCAGCTTCTCCTGAAAGTCCCAGAGGGTGTCATCCAGTGCCATTTCTTAGACTCATCTTGTGACCCTTCCATCATGCCAGCATCCTGGCTGAAGTCCCTGTCTTCCAACAGTCTCCCTGAGACAGCTCATCAGACATAATGGGTCCTCAATGTTCAGAACCAGGGTGTCTCCCAGACATCCTATGTTGGGCTCTATTGCGCCTTTTGTCCCTCCAGCACTGAACACGCTTTGTCAAAAGGCTGACTTTCAAACAGTCAACAGGTCTTGGACTGCACAATGAAGGGTTTTAATTTATCTTGAAAGCCATGGGACACATATTCTAAAGCATATGTAGGAGACAGGAGCCTAATATTCAGGCTCTCAAGGAAACAACAACACCAATGTCCTGAGATGAAATGTGAACTTGAGAAAAATGGAATCAGTGTTGGCAAAACAGCTCAGTCACACTGTCATTTGAAAAGACAATTTTGAAGCCACTGGAACATGTTATTGGAGTTTGCTCAAGGCACAGGTCTCGAATGAGAGCATGCTCCGAGGCTCCAATACTGACTCTGCCAGGGCCCTCTCCAGGGTAACATGGGTAATTCTCACACAAAGGATTTCAGTCTGAGACTGTCATCTATCCAGACAGAAGAATTCAGCAAGCATGCCTGGGCATGTCTGGGGATGTCCCCACCCTGGACCTCCAGCCCCTGAAAGTGCTTGTCTTTCTTCTGACTTGCCTGAGATTAAACACGAGCTCCTACTTCTTGGCCACAGTGCCCTTCAGCAAGGTGCCTGCCCTGGGTTCTGTGACACGATACCACTGCACACAGGTGTTGATGGGCAAGCATCAGGATGCATCGAGATCGCTCACATAGATTGCTCAACATTTGCTGACCCTCACTGAGCAAAAATGATCATTTCCAAGGCTATGATTCTCTGCTTCCCATTTTGATATATCTGTCTATCCCATTTTAGGGCATGCTCTCCCTCAATGACTTTGCCAAACTATACGTGTAAGTCTAAGCAGGTAAAATCTTCCGCAAAGGAAAGGGACTGCCTCGTGTTCTATAACCCACTGCCTGTCAGACTTCAGAGGAAAAGAGGAGAACTCGAGAAGGACCACGGGGAAGCGACAGGGGGACTAATGAGACCAGAGAAGTCCATAGATCTGTTTGCAATTCTTCAGCCTATGAATGGTGGAACAAGGGGACAGATCCTGACAAAGTCACAGGCCAGGTGCTCCTCTGTTGTGCCTATTTATGTTAGAAGGCAGGGGTGAAGACACTGTGCTTGGTGACGATTCTGGATCTCTTGCCTTAACCTCAGGTACTGGTCCTATACATGCCAGTCAAGATACCTTCTAGCAGACAAATGGGAGATTGGACAGAGGCCTGGGATTTGACATCAGAAGACCTGGTAGAGGCACTCAACTCTGGCATTCCCACAACTCGTGACATCTGTGACCTCTCTGTCCCTTTCCTCCCCATGTCAACTGAGGGCTGATGCTGGCACGGTGGTGCAAACAGGAAGGCTGAGGCAGGAGGTTACAAGTTGGAGACCAGCCTAGGCTACAGGGAAAATTTAAGGTCAGCATGAACTTTGCAGTAATAGTTTGCCTCCACAAAAATAGCATTAGAACATAGATGTGGTCTCTTTCAGAATATCCCTTTGCTGCTCAGGATCTGGAACAGGTGGGAAAACAGACCCGAAGCCACTTGAATCATGGCCTTGGGTCTTCTTTAAGAGCAGGGTGGCACCCCTGCTCTTTAGAAGGTTTTATCTCCTACTCTGTCCTCCATTGCTTCTGTGACTTCTTTAACTAAAAAAAAAAAACAAACAAACAAACAAAAAAAAAAACTTCTAAAAGGACCATCTTGCTTTGTTCTTAATATTTCTGCAACCTCTCCCCTCCCTCCCTCCTTCTTTCCCTCCCTCTTTCCTTTTTTCCTTCCTTTCTCTCTCTCTCTCTCTCTGTTGTTCTTTTTTTCTAACTTTGGACTTCACCATGCCCAGACTGTGGCATGGTGATCTAATTCTCTGAATACAATTTTAACTCTTAACAGGCAACCTTCTCTGTAGTTTCTCATTGAACCAACCTGCTTTCTCACTGCTTCTATCATTTAAGAAAATGTATTACACAGATCTTTGGGAAAACAAAATGAAATGAGAACAGAAAGGATATCTAAAATGGTCTGTGAGCCTAAAAGGGCCTCAGACAATGAGTGTATACCTCATCTCTTATGGTACCTTCTTTTGTGAAAGAGAGATACAGCCACAGCCTAACACATCTGGTCAGGATGGACATGGTCTGAGAGCTGGCTGATGCAATGTGGTGGACAGGGAACTTCCTCAGGTTCATACTGGTGCAAGTTCTCTGCAGGTTATCTGGCCCATGTTAAAATTTCAAGTCCATACGCCTTTTAAGATCAATTCACATGCAGAGATACAGAAGTGGCCACACTATGTGCACTTCATTCTTTCTTTGAGCCTAATGGGCAATTGTAAAGAGAAAAGAGGAATCCTAGAAATCATGGAGATCTCCTCACGGGGATGCTTTTGCCTGTAAGGGAGGAATATGAGCTGGATCCCAAAGAGCAATGCAGAGAGCTCATCCAGATATACAGGGCTCCAAAGCAAGAGCTTAGGGAATTTCAACTCTTTTATTTTAAGAATGGAGCCAGGAGATGTAAGAGGATGTAAATATTGAATTTGAGGCCGATAATGGGCATAGGGATGAGGGACACAGTGGCAGAGACGCACAAGCCGCTGCCTGAGACACTTCTGTTAAGGAAGAGGAGGCTGGGAGCACTTGTCTCTGGCACGGGTGGCCAAGGGGTAAGGTTGCAGGTATTGAAGAAGCTAAGTTTCATGTG
This sequence comes from Dipus sagitta, assembly GCA_036346955.1. Lineage (NCBI taxonomy): Eukaryota > Metazoa > Chordata > Mammalia > Rodentia > Dipodidae > Dipus > Dipus sagitta. The sequence continues at coordinate 107,110,226 of CM070781.1, read as the reverse complement.
TGCATATTTTAAATGTTTGACTTTAAATTTTATTTTTAATTTATTTTAAAATGTTGTATAAAGTAAATGATTCCATCATGGCATTTCACACACACACACACACATTATTATAATTGGTTCTAATTCATCCCTCTTCCCTTTGCTCTTCCCTGTGTCCCCTGTTCCAACTTCTGGTTTCATCTCACATGTTTTCCATTACTCTCTCTCTTTTTTTTTTTTAAACAATTTTTTTCTTCTTTTAAATATTGTATTTTAATTAATTAATTTATTTGACAGAGAGAGAGAGAGAAGAGTTGCACCAGCATCTCCAGCCACTGCAAATGAACTCCAGATGCATGTGCCCCCTTGTGCATCTGGCTAATGCGGGTCCTGGGGAATCGAACCTGGATCCTTTGGCTTTGCAGGCGAGTGCCTTAACTGCTAAGCCATCCCTCCAGCCCCCATTACTCTCTCTTAAGATCTTTCCATTCTCTCTTATAATCCACTTGCTAGATTCATGACCCCCCCATATGTGTATGTGTGTATAATTTTAACTCTATATTCTAAACATGAGAGAAACATACAGCATTTGTCATTGTGATCCTGGCTTATTCCACTTAAAATAATAACTTCCAGTTCCACCCATTTTCCTGGAAAAAGGAACCCAAATTCACTGATAGTGGGAATGTAAACTAAAGCAGCCAATATGGATATCAGTTTGGAAGTTTCTCAACAAAGTAAAAATAGAACGACCATATGACCCAAGTATACTACTCTTAGATGTACACCCCAAGGCCTCAAATCAACACATCACAGAGACAGCTGAGCAACCATATTTACTTCTGTTCTATTCACCATAGTTAAGGTTTAGAACCAGCCTAGATGTCCATTCACAGATGAATGGACAGAGAAAATGTGGTACCCAATACATAATGGGATTTTATTAGTCATAAAGAAAAGCAAAATCAGTATGTGACATTTTAAGTCACAAACAATAATCATAACTAATTAATAAAAAGAAAAAAATTGAGGGAGGTTTTTTTTTTTTTTTTAATCCATGGCTTTGTTATTTGATTGGTGTTAAAATCAGAGCCAAGCACCAGTGCCAACTACCTCATTTTCCTGAAGATGCTAATAAAACATGGAGACACAGCTCACACTCACAATGTGAGCAGTAAAGGCTCTTTAGTCAGGTCTTCTCCCTAGAAGTAAAGCACAGGGACCCTGCTACCAGACCTGTGTACTTTCTCCCCTCAGGGTTCACAGCGACTGGGAAAGTGTGGGAGACTTAAACAGACTGCAGATGTGTTAAAAATAGAAGTGAAGTTGCTATTGGAGATACACGGAGAATTCTCCACTTGCAAATCTCTAATTATAATATGTCAAGAGTAAAATACCTCGTCAGGAGCAGTATCTGGGAGAATACAGCAACGGCTCTGTCAGCACAGTGATCCATGATGTGTTTGGAAGTCTAAATGAAATAGAAAGTCAGCAGAAAAATGTCCTGCAGGGCCTTGTCTGAGCCCCTGGGGAACTGCGAAGATGACCTGGTAAGTCTTTTCTGTCTGTACTTTACTTAGCTCTGCTTTGGAGCTCAGGGCTGCACGCCGCTTCCCTTTGCAGAGTCCTAGCATTCTGTTAAGTCATGTGCATATATCAGATGTTCTGGGAGGCCACCAGATGGATGGCTGTTCTCTCTTACCCCCAAACCAGCCAGTTTCTCCAAGAAATCATGGCCTCTGCAGTGTCCTTAAAATGACATTAAACACCATGGGTATACAACAAAAGACAGAGTTATTCCCAGAAAAAGCATATTCCTATGAGGAATGGCTTAGCTGTTCTTCTACTGCCAACCTTTCCCTCTCCACACCAACCACGGGGCACATCCAGCACATGCTCTGCTCTGGGCCACACTCACTACACTGTCCCCAGGCCCAAAGTAATTTTTTTATGCTAATATAGCATCATGTATCTATATCTAGGATTGAGAGAACCATCGTTTTGTTGCACTTTGAGGAAAAGGCAGAACTTGGGGTGAAGTAAAAACAAACCCATTAATGTAGTACTACTTGGTATTTGCTACCTGGCTCTGTTCAAATGATATGACAAGACGTGACACCCAGCCTTTGCTCTGCCATGCTTCCTCTGCCACGATGAAGCACCCTCTTGAGACTGAAGGCTGAAACAAACCCTTCCTTCCACATGCTGCCTTGGGTTGGGGGTTTTGTCCCAGAAATGAGGAAGTGACTGTAGCACACCTTAACATTAGGCATCACTCGAATGTGACTGGAGAGGACAGAGAAGCTCAATACCCAGGTCCACCCTATGTTAGTTAATGTTCTCCAGACCTGCCCATTCCTGGATCTGTCAGAGGCATTCTCCTGGTCTGCCTGCACAAATGCTGTAATCCCTGATTATTTTCAAGCTCCATTCCTCACTGGACCAGCACAGGATGGTCCTCTGTCACTGGAGAAAATGGAGGTTGCACACAGTGTGTGCCTTGTGTTCTCCCTTAGTGTCAAAATGTGCCTTACACACTCATTCGTGCTTCTCTGTTGTTTCAGAGCTGAAGCGCTTATTGACTGTCACACCAGTCAAGAGCTTGAACCTGCGGGGGCAGTGTCTGTAGCAGCTCTCTTCCCACTGCTGGGGTAAAACACCTCACCCCAGCAGCTGATGGCAGCACAAGGGTTTGCTTTAGCTCGCTGTCTCAAGGGGGAGCTTTCTCCACGCTGAGCAAAGCACGACAGGCCTGAGCGAGAGGCCTGGGTCACACCTCGACATCAGCACAAAGGAAGCAGTCTGAAGGCACTAGCTCTGCACACCCAGTGGGCTGGACTAATAAACCTCAAGGCCCACCCCCAATGACACACCTACTCCAGCAAGACCCCACCTCCTAAATTCCCACCAGGTTGGGACCGAATATTAAAAACACATGAGGCTATATGGCACATTTCATATTCAAACCACCAGAGAGTCAGACAGTGGAAGGAAGCCAGGCCAGGCAAGACCCTAGCACTACTGGACTGACACGCACCAGAAGCCAAGCTGTAACAGTGAGCCTTCCCTCTGCGCTTTCTGTCCCACGGGCAGAGCACGTTCTACCAAGTTTTCTGTCACAGTCGGAAGACTCTGAAAGACATATTCCTTCAGCCAGGATCCTAAGACAGATCTCTCACGAAGTATTTTCTCAGGTCATTATGCGTTCTCTTCTTAGTACCATGTGTCCCAGAGCTAGGTTTATGACTGTCACTAGCAGAACATGTATCTTATTCTCTTCAGGGATCTACAAGTCTCCAGGGGAAGGGAGCTTACTGAGTGTTATTTTGTCTGCTATGGTACCTTGGGTACTATGCTATGGATATCCAACATACTGCTGGTTTGTCTCCGTGAATGTGGATGTGGGTGGGGGGATACACATACCGATGTGTGCATGTCCACATGGAGACCAGAGGCAGCCTCAAGCGTCATTCCTCAGGTGCCATCCACATTTTTCTCTTAGAAAAGGTCTCTTATTGGCCTGAAAATCACCAAGTATAGACTAACCAGCCAGTGATCCCCAAGGTTCCTCCTGTTTCCACCTCCCCAGAGCCAGCATTATGAGTACACATCGTGCATGTTTCTCTTTAACGTGGGTGCTGGGGATCAAATCCAGGTCCTCACACTTGCAAAGCAAACACTCACTCTCTGAACTATGTCCCTGGCTCCCCCATCACTCTATTAAATCTCAGTTGTGCTTACTTCTGAGTGCTCTTGGTGCAGGGAAAGTTGGGGTGGGGGTCAGCACCTCTATTCCCCAACTAGCTTAAGACTTCTTCAGACTAGGTGTGGAGAACACCTTTGTTTCAAATCTCATTTTGTAACTCTTCAAATTAAACTTCTTTTTGTGCCCAACATGTTATTCCAGCCCCTTATTAGACCCAGCAGGCTGTCAGTATCTATGACCACTACCGAATACTCCTGGTTCAACTGTTGCCACTGCGACCCAATACTTCTTCTCCATGCCCTGAATATATTGGTGTCATTTTGCTTCTTTTTCAGAGGGGAGCTCTACTCAACCTCTGGTCCTTTGATATAGGTATGCCTTCTATCTGAACTTTTTTTTTTTTAACCTTAGAATTCCTTCCCTTGCAGAAATATCCTGGTACTATGTTCAGGAATCCCCTCTGTTCTTTCTTACCATCCCACAGCATCCTTGTTATCTGTAAGTGCATCACAGTTACTATTGAGCTCTGTGTACAATTTTCTCTGCCACCAGCTCACTCTCTACCTCTTGCACTAAATTACACAAGGGAAAGATAGCGCTTTGCTTCAACCACATCCCCATCTCTCCGGATGCGTCCTTGTTTTTATTACATGATTAATAAATGCCAGTGAGAAGATGCGTCCAACTTTCATAGGAATCAGCTTAATAAATAATATCTAATTCAACCTTTTTTTTTTGTTTAGTTCAATAACAACCTATCCAGACTTGATTGCCATTGATTAGCACAAAACAAGAACAGGGCTGAGAGAAGGCTTAGTGGTTAAGCGCTTGCCTGTGAAGCCGAAGGACACCAGTTTGAGGCTCGATTCCCCACAACCCAACCATTAAGTCAGATGCACAAGGTGGCTCATGTATCTGGAGTTCGCTTGCAGTGTCTAGAGGCCCTGATGCGCCCATTCTCTCTCTCTTTCTTTCTCTCTCTCCCTCTTTCTCTCTCTGTCTGTTGCTCTCAAATAAATAGATAAAAATAAATTTAAAAATTTTAAAACAGAGTCAAGAACAACCAAGCACGCATCCCTTTTGCATTGCTTTTGACCATTTTTTGCTCTTCACAAGCTTAATTTCCAGATGCACTCACAGTGCTGCATGCATAAGCAGCTTCCCCCTTTGCAGGATTGACTGACAGTCCATCATGCAAACATAACCCAAGCTCTTTCTCCATTTACCTGTGTGAAGGCCTTGTATTGTTTTCACACTGGATCACTAGCTACCACTACTTGGCAAGAAAGCAGTAAGAACCCGCTAAACTAGCCAATCCAAGGAATCCATTCCTACCGGCCCTGCAGCCCCAGACCAAAGCTCAATAGCAACACTGGTTGCAACAGCCAAAAGGTACAAGCACCCCAAAGGTCCATCAGCCGGCGGAGGACTGCAGTGTGGTCTATGTACACCATGGGATGTCAACACATGTGAATCACGACAATATTGCGTTCTGTGAGAGCGGCCAGACACCAAACCCCTTTTGTAAAATGACAACCCCTGTAAATAGAGAGCAGATTCGAGGCTGTCAGTCTGCTGGGGGAGGGAGTAGGAATGGGCAGTATCTATTTAGCCTGGCAGGGTTGGCGTTTCATTTTGGAGTGATGAAGAGAATGTTCTGGAACTAAATGGCAGTGCACTCTGAAGGTACTACATGCCTCTGGGTTAGGACATTAAAATGATGAATTTTATGCGATAAGTCCCGCTTACTTCCACAAAAAGAGCCAGAGAGAAAGTTTCATTATGCATATACCTTTTAATCTCCCCAAACAGCTCTCGGAGAAGCAAAGTGCTGTGTGGCAAATTTAGCCAGTGACTCCTGTACTTCATGAAGGGTATGGGTGTCCACTCCTCAAAACTGTTCAGGACCCTGGGTTTATAGGGCTTTGCCCCGGGAGGGAAGGGGCAGAACTGTCTCACACCTATGAAATTCTAGCCCGAAGACTTGCTGTGTTCATGTCTCTAAGGAAGTCTGCAGAGCAAGCTTTCCTCAATGTGGATCTTATGGGCTTTAGAGTGTGCCTGACTAGGATAGGTGGTACATACTTTATATTATATTTTATTTTAATGTAGTCCTTTTTGTTCACCTGTACTTTTGATGGCTGGCCCACTACATCTGTTTTCATTTATAGTGCTGATAAAATAGCTTTTTGCTCTCTGTTCACTTGCATATTTTGAGTCCATCAACATTCATTCTTTCTGCTGCTTCCCACCAATGTTAGGATCCAGCACGGCTCTCCTGCCCACCAGAATTCTGTCGTGTTCTATTGCAATTCACACCTCTCCCTGCCTTATGCACCAGCATTAAAAATCCGGAATCTAGGAGCTCACAGGCATACCATGGATGAATCTGCTAGTACTCGACGGAGATGGAGTGGATGGGGTGCATCAGATTGGATTCTAGGGTCAATGAAATGTTCCAGAATCATTTTGGTAAGGTTGCTCAATTGTGCAAATGTTCCAAAAAAAAAATCAGTAAATCATATGCACAATGGGTGAAATGTGTGCTACCTAAATTATGTGTCGGGGCTGTTCATTTTTGGTGTTGTTACTGCCTCTTTTTCAGTTGGCATGATGTAGCTGGAACCCAAGAACACAGGCATGCTAGGTAAGTGCTCTGCTTCTAACACCATTTTATACATTCCATCGGGATGAGCTTCTTGGGGGGGGGGGAAACAAAACAAAACAAAAAACTACAGAAACTAGGTCAACGCTTCTGTTCACAAATAAATACAGCTAAAGAGAAGTGTGCTATAAATAACCGGAAGTGAGGTAGGAGCTGAGGCAGACGTTGGAGGGGCCCTGGGACCCGGGGTGCACGTCGTGCGTGGCGGTGGGTGGGGCGGCGCCCACTTACTGTGGCTGTGCCGGAGACGGTCTGCGCGCCGCTGTCCGCGCTGGGCTCCGAGTGCGTCTGCGCAGGCGGGTACAGGTTTAGCGTGTGCTCGGGGACGGGGGTCTGGCCCGTGTACTCTGGCGCGGGGTGCGGGTGGGGGGCCGTGTATTCCGCGGGGATGCCGTTCTGAGGAGGAGCGAACTGGGCTGAAGCGTAAGGCTGAGCCATCGTGTCCGGGGCGGCAGCGGCTTCCTGGTTACCCTGCAGAACCAGAGATGGAGAGAGAGACCGTGAGCGCCTGCACAGAGGCCCGTCCTGGGAGCCCAGGGCCTGCTGGCCACCAGCCCGAGGCCTGCAGCCTTAGGTGGACCTGGCCCAGACAACCCTCCCCACGGATGCAGAAATCCAGACGCGAAGGGACTGTTCTAAGACAGCTGGCTTACCATTTTTAAGACTGTGGGCAATTGGATGCCCCTGGACTGGACTTACTTATCTTTTTCATTTCAAATGGGCATAGTGGTGCCTTTTTATCTCATTTCAGCTTGGCAAGAGGTAGGCATAGTGTTGCCCCAAGTAACTGCAGGGCCCTAATTTGATACTTGAACTGCCAAAGAGAGATTCAAGTGAATGAGTGTGCGCTTGAGAAAAGGAGCCACCCATGTATTCAAACTGTTTTTAGACTTGGCGAATACCAGGAGATGAGGGAAGGGCTGGTTATGGTCCCGCTGTGAGCCCCCCACCTTGTGTGTGTGTGGGGGCATACCCATGTGAGACATTCCCAGTGCCAATGGAAGTAACCAAAGAAAACTGAGAACCTAATTTAGATAAAGACATGCCCCCTGTGATGGCCTGACTTTGAGCTTTTTCTATAAAACACTAGAGTCAACTCTTAGCCTGGTTTATCAGCATCTGCCCCCTCCAAATTCCTGTCTTGTTTTTCTTTTCTTTCTTTTTTTTTTTTTAAGCACAGGACATTATATAACAATTCACCCTCTGTTATAGCCTAAACATGCAATGTGATAATTACAGTCAAGTAAAACGAATCAAAAAAGAAAAAAAAAAACCTGAATTCAAATGTTTCCATTTCAGGAAGCATTTCACTCCCTCTACCTCCACCCCCATAACTCCACCACCCTTCACACACTTGTGCACACATATGCACAAGGCATAAGAAACAGTGGCCAAGAGTTCCAAATTTTCCATGCACTTAAGAAATGTGGTTGTATAGTCAGAAAGAGAAGGACAGAAGGAAAGGAGGGAGGTAGCAAGGGGAGAAGGAGCGAAGGAAAGAGAAAGAAGACAGAAGACAGGAAGAAAGGGGAAGGGAAGATAAAGTAGGGAATGGAGTCTAGAGAGTTGGCTTAGTGGTTAAAGCACTTGCCTGCAAAGCCTGAGGACCCAGGTTTGATTCCCCAGTACCCATGTTTGATTCCCTGGAACCCACATAAAGCCAGATGCACAAGGTGGCACATGTGTGTGGAAGTTCACTGGCAGTGGCTAGAGGCCCTAGCTTGCCCAGTCTCTCTTTTTGTCTCAAATAAGTGAATTGAAAAAAGAAAGAAAGTAGTGAATGAAGAATAGGAGAGAAGGAAGGGAAGAAGGGAGGGAGGAAGGCTTATCAATTAAGCACATCAAATAAGGTCATCTCTCACTGTCTGTGGTCAATTAGATGTGACTGTTGTGATTCTACAGCAAAGACATCAGGGCTGTTCATGCTTCTGTGCCCGCACTGCCAACGTGGTGGGACATCAGATTCTGCTAGAGAACGTTGCTCCCCATAGACTTAGTGACGGTGGGGACAGATTCCCTCAGCACTCACAGAGCTTTTGCGTGTGTTCCCAGAGGACCCTTCATTAACGTGTCCAAGGTGACACTGAGAAGCTAGACATGCCAAGGTTACATCTACATCCTTTTCGCAGTGGAAAACGTTACCATCAGCTCCTTCCCCCTCCAGAACGTCTGTGCTAGTGGGCTTAAAGATGAATGCCCACTTCTTTCTCTTTCGAACCTTTTTTCCCGTAACACTGGATGCAAGGATGGGTCAGTCAGCACTCAGGTTAGGGGCACAGGGATACATGAGTAGTGAATCCCATCTCTCCTCAAGGCATCACAGACATCTGGTCATGGTGGCACACACCTTTAATCCCAGCACTTGGGAGGCAAGGTAGGAGGATTGCTGTGAGTTTGAGGCCAGCCTGCGACTCCACAGTGAATTCCAGGTCAGCCTGGGCTACAGCAAGACCCTACCTTGAAAAATGAAAACAAAACAAAACAAAAACCAGAAATTACAGAAGACGCTGTGTCATGGCTGCTCAGGGGGATAAATGCCCTCATTTAGGGGAACATTTCCATTCAGGACCATGTTATATGGAAGATGTACTTCCCAGCCCTTGGTTACTTCCTACTTATGACTAGATACAGAAATGTGGCATCATGTGCCAATCACAAGGCCCACCTGCCTGGGGTTCATGACCACCTACTTAGCCTTCAGGGGTCACACAAATGAGCCCTTTGTCACTCTAGGAAGTTATTGTACTGTTGGGGACAAAGTTTTCTTTTCACTGTGATTGGCAGCTGAAGAAATAGAGTAAGCTTGAAGCTGCCAAGAACTGCCACTTAAACACGACCTGCCTGTAGGTGAGGGCACCCACAGGAAAGTGGGGCCAAAGACCTGAGGGACACAGAGGAAGCCTGAGTCTCGGAGACACCTGAATCGAGCACTATGGCAGTTAAGCAGCTCTGTTTGTTTTAGTTACATAAGGGGAATTATATGTCCTAGTTTTCAATAGTTTTACCCAGGTTTCATTGACATAAAATGTGTATATTTAACATGTCTCACTTGGGGTTTTTATGTATGCAAACAATGTGAAAAGGTCAGCATATTTCAGCTAATTAGCTTACCCTGCCCATCTACACAGTTCCCATCTGTCCGTGTGCATGAGCGCTTGTGCGCACATGTGCGGCAAGGAGATGTAATTTAGGATGTAGCTCCTTGGCCCATTTCAAGTATAAACTGTCATTTCTGTGTTGTATACTACATCTTTAGAACACCTTCCTTCCCTATCTTCCTCTTTCTTGTTTTGAGAATGGGAACACAAGACCTCATGAATGCTAGCCAGGTGCTCTACCACCAATTTCTATCCCCATAGTCAAGTGTCTTTTTTTTTTTTTGTTGTTGTTGTTGTTCTTTTTATTTTGTGGTAAAGCCTAAGTTCCCAATGCTGGTCTTGAACCATTTTTGGGGGTGGGAGGAACTTTACTTATAGTAGCGTCTCATTCTACATCAGGCTGACCAAGATGGCCTTGAACTCATGGCAATCTTCCTACCTTAGCCTCCTGAGAACTAGAATTAAAGGTGTACACCAACAGCCTCCAGATTCCTGGCCTTATGATCTTCCTTCCTCAGCCTCCAGAGTGGCTGGGATGACAGGCCTGGCTACTGCATCTTTTTTATTTATTCATGAGAGAGAGAGAGAGAGAGAGAGAGAGAGAGGGAGGGAGGGAAAGAGAGAAGGAATTGGCCCACCAGGGCCTCAGCCACTGCAATTGAATTCCAGATGCCTGCACCACCTAGTGGGAATGTGTGACCTTGCACTTGCCTCACCTTTGTGCATCTGTCTTACCTGGGATCTGGAGAGTTGGACATGGGTCCTTAGGCTTTGTAGGCAAGCACCTTAACTGCTAAGCCATCTCTCCAGCCCTGCTGTATCTTTTCTTTAAGCTACTTTTTCTATTTATTACAGTCCAGCAGGTCTTGATTTTTTTTAAACACCCTCTGGTGTTCTGTTACTTAACTTGAACCTTTTCTTATTTTCCAGGGTTTTTCAAATGGACAAATTTCTGTATAACGAAATCGCGTGGTGCCGCCATTTCTCTATGGCTGACGAAAACCCCTAAAATAGTGGGGTATGGAGGTGCTTTCAAAAAGCAGTTCACAGCTCTGGAGTTGGTGGTGCCTGTCTAAGTGTGCATTTCAGTTTCCATAACCGTCTACCTGGCTCATCTCTGATTCAACAGGCAGGTGTAGTCCCATACGGGAGCACAAATAATTTCGTGTTATACAAAGGATAGTCACACAAAGACCACAGTGCTCTCTCCTCGTGGACAAGACCACATCAGAAAAAGCTCATGCAGAAAGGGACACTCCCAAAAGCGCCCACTGCAGTTCCCTCTTTCCCCCAGGATCGGAGAGCTCTCTATGGGTGGGAGAAGGCTTTGCTTCACAGAAGCCCAGGGTCAGCTGAGGGATAAGAAAAGGTGTGCCCTGCCCTCACTTCTGTCCTAGCTGAGGAGAAACAGCTTAAAAAAGGAAGGGTTTCTTTGGGCTCACAGTTGTAAGGGATACAGTCCATTGTGATGGGGAAAACATGTCGTCAGGAGGGGTTCTTAACTGTGGAGACAGCAGCATGAGGCTACTTGCTTTCTCACAGGAAGCAGAAAAAAAAAGATTCATCTAGAGCTGAGGACAGACTATAAATCCATCAGGGCTGTCCTGTCCAGTGACGCACTTCCTCCAGCTAGGTCCCGCCTTTTAAAGATTCCACAACATCAAACAGCGCCATCTGCTGGAGACTTAAGTGTTCAAACACAAGAACCTGTAAGGGGACGCTTCAGATGCAGATAAAACACCCAGTGAATCCTTTCTTTTTCCCATCCCAGCTCAAGAGCTGGTTCCTCCAGCAAGCCTCCTGGATGGGCAGCTCAGGTTAGCTGCCAGTGGTCCACACCTTGCCACAGCCTGTGACCACATCTCATTTAACTCTTGGCACTGACTTTGCCTGCCTGCCTTACTTTATGACTCTAAGGACACAGGAGGCCATGCTACATCCCTGCCCCATCTCTCCACCAGCATGCCAGCACTGCAGAGTAACACCCAAAAGCATAGGCTAATGAGGTTATGTTGAAAAATGAAGTGTGGGTTCTGTAAAACTTAATCTGGTGGCAGGAACTAAGGAGCAGAACTAGAGAAGGTTTGGCAAAGGACTGATGAATCAAACCTGGGCCACTGCTTGTTTCTGTCAATAAAACTTTATTGAGACACAGTACAATAAATAGGACCATTTGCTTACATATTGTCCACAGCTGCTTTTGTTTGATGAGCAGAGTTGGATTGTTATGACAGAGGTTGTGTGGGTCTCAAAACCCAAATACTTGCTATCTCCCAGTGTTTTCTAGTGGCAGTAGCAGAATCACGTTAGATATGGGTACTGTGGTTAGGAAGCTCCTACTGCACATAGAATTTGAAAAGGACGTAAAGCTCACCATGATGCTGGAAGATGCAAAGTAGGAGAGTGCAGTCTACTTAACCCAGGGGAGGGGAGATCTTAGCTGGCGCTGAAGATAGGGAATGACAACAGTGGTACAAAGAATGATTCTTAACCTTTTCTGGAATTTACTTCCCTCCCCTAGATTTCTGAGTTGTAACAACACATGCATGTATACACACAGCGGCAAAACCAGTCCCTCCTACAGAAGTGTATTTGCAAGACAGGCTGTACGGTGTCTTTGACATTGGGCCTCGCACTTCGTGGCAGAAACAATTCTTAAACAGTGGACGTGTGGCAATGGCTGGGAACACGTTTGGTTGTCGCAGCTCTGGAATGATGGGCTCCTGGCATCTGGTCCTTGGATTCCAGGGATGGTGTCAACTACCGTCCAATGCACTGGTCAGTCCCCTTCATCCAAGGACTATGCTTGAGCTGAGGCCAAGGGTGCCTGCTTTGTGTGAACTGCCCCTCAGATACTGCCTGACTTCGTAGTTTAGGGTGTTCTGTTGCAGAACTGGGGCAAAATTATGCAAACTCACAGCCACAAGCCGTTCTTAGGGAAGCTGGGAGTTGATTCTGAACCCATTTTTATCTTAGATTTCATAAGAGAATCTCCAGCTGGGGAGGTTGGCTCCTGTTTTTGAAATAAACCCCTCTGCATCACACATATTATGATCCCCCAAAACTGTTTTCATCTCCTCCTATGGTAAGGTCAGGTTCAGGGGTTCTTGATGCAATGATGCCTTCAATTTTATTTGCTAGATTTGGAACATGACTCTGGCTACCTGTGGGACAGCAGCATGGGAAACCTCTATACCATCTCAAGTTTAAGGCCCAGCTCCACAGTTTTCGGGGCTTGTCCCAGGAAAGGCTCAGACTAGCTGAGGATTCCACTGGTTCCGGAGTACCTGCCTCCCCTCAGAGCCGTGTCATTCTGGCAAACACAAGACACAAAGACCAAATCAGTGGTAGCCAAGCAATCTGCCATAAGCATCCGGTACACGGGCCCTCAAATGTGTCTTGTACCTGGAGGTTTCAAACAGATGTAGGCAGGACCCCCTACTGTTACTTATTAACACCAACAGCCACTCCAGAGAGACCCTAATTAATACTCCCAACATTTGCACTTTAGGCTGATTACAGCTAATATTTAATTAAGATCATTGTACTTCCTATGGGATTATTTTCCACCTTCAAATGACTTGAGAGGCGCCTTCGTTTCCCCAGGTGATGCTCCTACAGTCTGACTTAGGCTGAAACATAATTTATGAAAAACTATAAGAACAGTCAGGGCACCTATTCCACTTAAGGTTATAGTGAGCCTTGGGCATATGGATAGGCTCCTCGTGCCAGCTAAAGCCATTTCTGTGTAGGTGACAGGTGAAATTATTGTTAAGCATTCTGGCCAGATAGCCCTTGACTTGCTGAAGCTGATTTTTTTTTTGTTGTTGTTGTTTTGTTTTGTTTTTTCTATCCCAATGTGACACCCCAACCTTTCCCTAAAACCATGAAATAATCAGAGAGACTTGGATATTTGCAGAGTCAGGGTGCTTGATAGGTAGTGATTCTGCTTTGCAAAGGTACCCCCTACATCATCCAGCAAATGCGTCAAGAGTTTCTGCAAACCTAAATTCAATTTCACTGCCAAGGCTTTCTTGGGAATCTGCTAAATATAAGAAAGGGGGTGGGAGAGGCTGGAGAGGATAGCTCAGTGATTAAGGTGCTTACCTGCAAAGGCTAAGGACCCAGATTTGGTACCCACATGAAGCCAGAAGCACAAGATGGTGCATGCATCTGGAGTTCACTTGCAGTGGCTAGAGGTCCTGACATGCCTATTCTCTATCTGATTCTCTCTCGAACGGTAAGTAAGTAAATAAATAAATTAACCAATTAATTAATTTAAAATATTTATTAAAAATAGAAAAGGAGTGCCTGGGAAGACATCAGGGTCTCATGTTTTAAATTCTCTGCTGCAGAGCGTAATCGTGTGGAAGCATGAAATGAATTAGGTCCATGAGGAAAGTCATAGAAGAAACGTCCTTGTCCTCACCCATGAAACCTCTTAGAGCAAGTCAAAGCCTGTGTGATACTCTGGAAGCCCATGGTTACCCCAGATGCCCCAATGGGTTCCTTTCACTTGGTTACGTATAGCAAAAGGGTTATTAAATCTCAACTAAATCTTATTCTTAAAAGCAAAATAACAACAACAAAAAGTCATTTCAATTTAAGTATTTTACTGAAGCATGAAATAGCCAGCATATTATTGCTATTTTAAGACAAACACTGTAATCTGTTTAGGCCCCTGTAAGCATATATTCACAGAGCCATGCCTCTGCCACACACAGCCTTTCTGTGATCACCAAAACACACTTACCCCTTCCTGCTGTCACTGACATGGGCAGAGGAGATAGGACTATTGTGGCTGTTCTTGTTCCTCCTGCCCAGACATCCTCATCCTCCCATGCATTGCTCTAAATGGTTTATTAAAGTTCTAGAGAGCTAATAGGAGAACAAAGGGTAGTTGCCATGTGGACTTTGCACAACATTTTGGCTCAAAAACTGAATGTAAAACACATTTTCAGTGAGAAATAGTGTGAAGTGGCAGAGCATGAAATGGGCATCTTTTCAGAGGACTCCCTGATGGCAAGAAGGACAAAGAGCCTGTTTCCACAGCTGCCAGGGTAGACTTGGAAATAATCAAGTTGTTTTTTTTTTTTCCTTCATGTTCACGCATGTGTGGTGTGTGCCTGCCTGTGGGTGTTGTCCCCAGACTTAACAGTCAAACTTCTTGAGTGTCCCCTTCCTATTCGCTTCTGGAATTTATTTATCCCCTATCTTTTTACTTGCTCAAAGCCCCTCTCCTGGACAGAACTCAGACTTAGTAATGTGAAGAAATTTACAGGAATTGTCAAGGCCTAATCACGCCACTGATTACATCTGACCACATGGCAATGAAGGCGGCAACAATAGAAGTCCCTTCCTGCCCCCACCGCAGGAGCGTGTTCCTTCTTAGTGGCTGCCTGCAGCTTTCAGTCTTGCTGACAGTTTGTTTTACTTTATTTCAGCAGCCTGGTTTGGTCAGATCTACTTCTCCAGCAAGAAATAGCGCATATTCAGAGAAAGCCCCTTGCAACTGAACTGAGCTGAGCTAAATAGCGTCATACCCCAGGGGCAAGGGAACAAAGAGGAAAGATGCAAAATGACACTATTAACCTGCTGGTCCTAAGACAGTTCCAATTCACACACACAGCAGAAAGCCCCCTCTCCATTACACACACACACACACACACACACACACACACACGCTCCTCTCCTTTTACCAGGCTTGATTTAAGATGCAAACTGTATTCCGGAAAGCCCAGACTTTGCACAAGGAAACACCAGGCTTTCGCTTCTGCCTCATTCAAATCCATTTCAAGTGAAAAATTGAAAATACCTGCTGCACCATGCTGTAAGCTCTCTCCTCCATAAACTTAGCAGCTGTTCTAGTCCCACACCACAGAGCATCTGCCCAGAGCGAACCTTGATTAGGAACAAGGGTGTGTGAGCCAGGCACCACGAGGATGATGGGGGTGTTGATGGAGGGGGAGCTGATGCCGCCTGGCTGACCTCCCCCTCAACATCTGACTGCTCCCCAAACCAGTCCCAGATGGGACTCTTCTGCAGGGGAGGCCTGGCCCATCAATCACAGCTTGCTCCTCCTCTGGCTGCTGCCCTGGGTTTCATAGTGCACCACTGAGCAGATGATTATATAGAGGAAGTGAATGCATGTACACACACGCACACACATGCACATACACACACTCAGAGCTCCACCACACTAACAGCTATTTAGAAAACATTAGAAGTGCTATCTTATGCATCGCCTGGAGCTGGAATTTTTCATTACTAAACTAAATATACGGTATGCAAAGTTATAAAATCCACTGGGAAGCATGCTCCTATCTTATTTTATTTTCAAAGATGGGAGGAGGTATGCTTACGAGTACCAAGGGGAGAAGAAGAGGGATAAAGGAGGTTCAAAGAAGGCAAGAGATACCTACAAGTAAATTACAGAAATACGCAGTGAGTTGGGGCTTGGGAGAAGCTCAGCAGGTAAAATGTCACTGAGGTAGTTGCTGTGGAAGCATTGGGACTTGGATTTGGATTCCCAGTGCCCACATAAAAGCCAAGCATGGCGACGTGCCTCTAATACCAGTGCTGGGAAAGTGGAAGCTCTAGGGCTTATTGCCTGGCTAGTCTGGCCAAATCATTGAGCTCCAGGTTCAGTGAGAAGCCTGTTTCCAAAACTAAAGTGGAGGGTGATTGAGGACGACACCCCACATCGACCTCTGCATCCCCCTGCACCCATACACACACGCGCATGTATACCCACACACCTATGAACAGGACTACACACATGCATGTACACTCCACATGCATAATACATGCCAAGAACCCACCAGAAGAACATGAGAAAGAATAAGGTTAGAACAAAGCTGTGCAGTTCATCGTTAATTGATCTTCAAATGCTAACTGAAAGCTACTCTGAAGATTCCAATCAGCAGGGCTGTGTGTTTTCAGACATGTTGCTGTGATATTCTGCTCTCCAGCACTGCTTCTGTGGAATGGGTGCAAGGAAAAGTGACTTCACAGAATTTCTGCAGGGGTCAGAAGCATGTAGTATGCATTAAATAATCAGATGCTTTCATTTCCATCCAGTGATATGACAAGTGAACAGTACAACCATTTCTGTCCCTAGATCTTAGCTAAGAGACAGTGTGGCAATGATGACCACAAAATGCCAGTGAAGATATAATATGCCAGTTGAAGAAAAGCAGATGGTCTTCCTTCCTCCCTTCCTTGTGCTTTTGTCTCCTCCTAGCTCATTGTTTTATCTTCTCTTCTAATGAGCAACAATGAAACCTCATATGAAACATTCTCTCATGAAACTGTGAAGCCTGACTTCAATGCCAAAAGGAGGCCCTTTATTTAAAGCTGCAAATATGTGGTTCTGTTTATTTTATTAAAAAACCACCACAGCCCAAAGGAAACATCAAAAGACTGTCAGTTTTGTTTGGCTGTGTCTTTCTTGCTAACGGGGAAGAATGGTTTCACGGGTCCCATCCACCCTTTCAGTGAACAGCTGCTTGTCGCTGACACTCTCGGCCATGAAAACAGAACCTGCTTGATGGGGGAGTGGCCGGGAATTCTGAAGTGATTGCACTTTGGAATTAAATCACATGAGAGAGAGGAGGAGAGGTCTGAAGGTCTATCTGTCTATCTAGTTGAGGGAGCCACTAGATGACTTTTTGTTTATTTTTTTTTAAATTTAATTTCTAGCTCTGAGCCATCAGAAAGAAAATCCAGGAAAGAAAACATTCCTTCCAGCTTTGCAGTCTCACTTATTTGCACTGATATGTGTGTGGGTGCATGTGTGCATGTACGTGTCTGCACATGGAGGTCAGAGAACAATACCAGACATCTTTCTCAGCTGCTCTTCACCTTCCTCTTGAAGAACCTACAGCTCATCAATTTGGCGAGACTCACTAGTCAGCAATCCCTAGATACCCTCCCATTTTTGCCTCCCCAGTGTTGGGATTGTAGGCGTGCACCACCACACCCAGCTTTTCTATGTGTTCTGGGGATCCGAACTCAGGTCATTATACTTATACAATATAATTTATACTTATACCTTATACTTATACAATAAGAACAATAAGAGCCATCTCTCCAGCCCCTACATTTTTATTTTTGATCATACTCTGGGATATCTCCCACATATGAGGAACTCAGGGAGAAAATCAAGCACCCTAAAGGGATGAGCTGGCACTTGTCTCTGAACTGCTTTAGACAAGAGAACCCTGAGCTCAGCATGTGGAGACAGTGACCACTGTCCACAGCAAAGAGTCCCTTGTACTTCTGATGACTACAAAGCCAAGCTTGCATGCTTGTCCTTTATCCTGGGAAAAAAGAGAGCAGGGCCCAAGATGGACAAACTCTCTGGGGAATGATGATGACAATTCTCTCAAAATTTACTTAAAACAACCAAAACAGAGTTGAGATTGTGTGGTATAAGCATTCAAAGCAACGCAATAGGACACTGGTCCTTCGCCCATCAGTTCTTTGAGGATTCTTTTCAAAACATCACATACTAGGGTGTCTGCACCTAAACTCCTGCTTCAAGAGTTTCCAAGGACACTATCAAAAGTCCCAAAGGACATGCAAATACATAATCCTAGAGTGGCATAGTGTCAACTTTCAAGTTCTATGCATGGTACATTAGGTGACAAAACCCCATGAGGATGTTGGCTCACCACACTAACATTTCCTTTCCTTCCTTCTTTCCTCCCTCCCTCCCTCACTTCATTTCTGTCTTCTTTCTTTCTTTCAGAGAGAGAAGGGTTGAGAGAATGGGCCACTGCAAACAAACTCGAGATACCTGTTCATCTGGATTTACATCAGTACTGGGGAATCAAGCCTGGGTCAGCAGACTTTGTAAGCAAGGACCATTAACTGCTGAGCCATCTCCCTAGTTCCAATGCCAACATTCTTAAAGTCAAATAAACTATGCCACAAGGGCAAAGAATATTATACAAAGAGTCAATTTTGTTTCATAACACCTTGACATAGGGTGAATGGGTTTGTGGTGGTAAATCTTTTATGGATTGTGGGAAAGCATAAACGAATGCCATAGAATGTCCAGTGTTTGCTGCCCTCTGACTGTTTATCAATACTGAACCGGGGAATCAGTCAGTGTCAAGTATGGAGAAGTGTACAGGGTCATGGAACATCTCTTGGCATAGGACGTAACCTTTGTCTGCCCCAGTTTCCTTAGTCATAGAATAGAAAAGAACTATGATTCTTCTTCCCAGTGAAACTCTTGTGATACAGAAAAAAAGTTATCAACAGAGATATGTCTTATCATTAGGAAGCCCATCTGTGAATGTGCCCCATCATGGGGATGAAATCAGCCCCTACCAGTTCTGAACCATCTGGAGAACACAGGGACAGAGAAGCTATGTTGGACCCTCGCCTGCTGAGTGTCAAGCACCTTTAATTCTAAATTTCTGTCAGATAAACATAAACACCCTTTTAAAGACCAGAACACAATCAATGGAAGGATGAGCACTGCAACTTATTCTGGTCCTTTTGAGGAATTTTCATTACTGAATCCACAAGAAGGTGAAGGATGGTGGTATCTATGGTGACAAAGATGAGACTGAGGATGGTCGTGGTGGTGATAGTAACGATGGGGATGGTGGTGGTGAGAAGAAACATTTTATCTCCTACTAATTGTGTATCAATAATTGATTTAAGCACAGCGGATGGAAAATTCAACAAAGCTTCTCCTGCATTGCTTCACTTAGCAAAAGCTTGATGGGCACATACCATTATCTTCATCATCGAGGGAAGTAAAGTTAGCTGTTCACAGTCAAAAAGGTTAGTAACTGCAGGTTACCCAAGTCAGTCAGATTCCTTTACTCTTCATTTTTAAACAGTTGGAAATAAATTCAAATTTGACACGCTTTGGTCAACATGCAAAACCCAATCCCATTACCATTCCAAGTTATGGACTAGCTCCTTTTAAATGGAGCATGGGGAAGTTGCCAGAAGTCACCACAGCAAATCAACAACCTAGGTAACAATAACGTACATCATGGACTCTGATTCCAGGGAGAGCAATTTGTTCCATTTCGCTTCCCTGTCTTAGACAGAGAAGCTCAGAGAGGACAGGAGCCACCTCGCCACACTGACAAAACACCAGCCCCAGAAACACAAACCGCCTGAGTGGGCGTCAGGCTTGCAAAGACGAGGTGTCATGTTTGCAAAATGTTCCAATCTGATTTTCCATTTGGAGTTACAGAAGGCAGTGGAGAGCTTGTTTTTCTCCACTCTTTAAAAGTTAGTGACAATCAAACATTTATGATACTTTGTACCACTCAGGAACCTAGATAGGGTCACTTCTGAGGTGCTATTTCCAAAGGGAAATATACTTGTCTCTTAAAAATTAGCAGCCTCTGGAGCAAGTGAAGTCCCTGACCAACAGCATAAGGCTCTGAGGAGCAATAGCATCCTCATCATGCCCACTGTTTCAGAGGCATGGAGGGCCCTGCATTGTCTTCTCAAAATTTTATCTAGTTGGATGTATTTGCATAGGCCTATAACTCCAGATACTTGGGAAGTTGAAGATGGAAGATTACAAGTTCAAAACCAGCCTACACTGCATAACAAGACCGTGTCTTAAAATAAAAAGTGAAAAAGAAGATTGAGGTTATAATTCAGTGACAGAGTGCTTTCCCTGGGCTCAACACAAACTGAAAGTTCACCAAGTACAGAAACTTTTTTTTTGTCTTATACCGGTTGCTTTGAGCTTCTCGGTGTGTGTCATGTACATGTGCACACGTGTACACACATACACACACACACGAGCATTCAAAAACTTTAATTGATTGAGAAATGAACCCCAAGCTCAACTTCCAACTCTATGCTCTTGGAGAAAACTTTCTGACTCACTGAGAAACTCATGGCACTTGGAGCAAGGTCAATACCATCTGCTGTTGCTCTACACTGGAGAATAAATAGTCTCCAGTGGAATCTCTCAACATTCTTCTATAGGATGTCTTATTGCAAAGTCATGCAGTGTAAGTTCTACCTGTCCATTTTCTCTAATAGGAGACTCTCGCCACCATGACACACTGTCCAACCCCAGAAATGGACTTTGTATAGTTAGTATTTCAAGATGTCGGGAATGTCACAGCACGATGGCAGTGAAAGTCCAGCTGTTTCGTTTAACCTGCCATGGAAGCCATCAAACTATCACCATCGGTCTCTGGGTAACAGGTGAACCACCCACTGCCATCACAAATATAGCTGTGTGTACAGAGGGCAGATGAACATGTAAGAAGATGAATCCCACAACAAGTGTTGACAACTATTTTCATAAGTGGAGGGACAGATAGTTCCATTTTAAATAGCTTGATGAGGGGTCCTTTCCTTCTGGAGGGAAACTTTTATACTTAACAGATTTTTCATAGATCTTTTTCTATCCTCACCAGAATACTTTTTTTTTTTTTAATAAAAGGGGACACAGTTTGTACTACTGCTGCTAGGGGCACATTGCTGTTAATGTTGTAATTTAGATGAATCTAAGTGACTTCCACTGTTGCTAGTCCCATTACATTTAGACACCCACACACATACACAGGATGGAGTCTGTCCCCTTTTGAAGCCAGATTATCCAATACTTTGGACAAGTGATCTGGGATGATATCAGCTGCACCTGTGGCATTGCAGCCAATAATACAGAATGGGGTTTTGATAGATTTGATGTGAGACAATGTTTTCGCATGCAAGCCTCACAGCCTGGAAGGACAGATGTTCTACCATGAGTATTGCTGACTATACAGTGTGCCATTGAGACTGACACTGGGGCTCCAAGTCCTTAAATCACACAGCTGAGGAGAA
Source organism: Dipus sagitta (assembly GCA_036346955.1). Lineage (NCBI taxonomy): Eukaryota > Metazoa > Chordata > Mammalia > Rodentia > Dipodidae > Dipus > Dipus sagitta. The sequence continues at coordinate 107,088,952 of CM070781.1, read as the reverse complement.
ACATACACTCATTGGCACAGTGTAATAGATAATGAACTATTTTATCAGAGGGAAACTAAACATTCTAGATGCACATCAATGCATGAGTCACACAGGTTCCATTGAGAATCATTGCTTCTCATGCTACATATGAGGTTTTCTATCCATCAAGAAAATTGATGGTTCACAGCCATTGATCAACATCTTCTTCATCATCAGCTTCTTCTTAAAGCTGGATACTTAAACATAGCCTAAGTAATCACAGGGCTTTGAGGGACATGAAATGTTTTAAGACTCAGAAAATTACTACCAACTCACATTGTCTATGAAGAATTGATAAAAGAAAATTGAGGGTATTTTAAAATCATCCATTTCTTTCACAAGGTTGCCTCAGGCCTCTCATAAGACTGAGTGCTTCTTCAGGGCAGGGACATGCACACCCTTCCCATTTCCCTCTTGTTCTTCTGTATTCTCTAATCAGGTGTTTGACATGATAAACATCAGTTGGCTTGTATTCACCTCACTTGTAGAAAGGTGTCTAATCTGGTTACTGCAACAGGCAAAGATGACAAAATATGACCTTGTCTTTCATTGTGCATTGCATAAGTTTTAGTCTCTAATAGTTTGCCAACTGGAAATAAAAGGCTGTCGTAAAATGAATTATCATAGGACTTAGAAGAAATGAAATTAGGAGAGACTGCCAGAAATCAAGGGCAGTGAGCTTTTCAACTAGGCAAGGTCATGACCCTTACAGATACCTCAGCAGTAAAGCAGTGAGCACCCTCATGGGGGATCTGTGACATATGGGGGTACAGGGTGAGTAAGACAGACACAGCCCAGGCACTTCCACAGCTGCAGGCAGGCCAGAGGCATAGGGTACACTCAGAGTTCCCAGTGCAATATGGCAAGTGCTATGAGTGTAGGCAGATAAGGAACTAAAAGGTTGGTCACAGACATCTTCACAAAGAACAGAAGTCTAAGCCAAGATGGAACAGTGAGCAGAAGTCACATGATAATGACAGGTATTGGCAAAACAATAAGCAAGAAGGCCAGAAAAGATGTTAAAGTCAAAAAATGTACCTCATACCTAAGGATAATGAGATTTCTCAGTAGTTAGTGCACTTGCCTACAAAGCCTTACAACCAAGGTTCAATTCCCCAGTATCCATGTAAATCCACATGCACATTGGCAAGGGCATCTGGAGTTCGTTTGCAGTGGCTAGAGGCCCTGATACAAGCATCTCTCTCTCTCATCCCTTGCTCTCCAAATCAATAAATAAAAATATTGAAAAGTAGGATCAAAGACAGCAGTGAGACTATTCTCAGAGTTACAGGAGTGACAAGATGTATTGTTACTAGAAAATTTTCAGTGCCAGGGATGGGACAATTCCAGTGAGTTGTTGGCCAAGGAGGTACCTGATGTCCCAAAACATTATAGGCCATTGCTGAGGCTCTTGGTTTCCCACCAGGAATAGATGGTAAGGTCCTATTGCTGAAGACTGCACATATTTGGGCTGCAAGACCACTGAGAAATCCTGCTGGCACTGAGCTGAAAATCTCTTCCATGTAGACCAACTGAGAGAAAGCTGGAAAAAGCCATGCTGCATGCAGTTCAATGGGAGAGAGAGAGAAATCACCAGTGAAGATACTCAACAGTGGACACTGCAAGCCTTAAATTTGGCCAGCCAGGCCAAATGAGCCAATGGGTGCAATAGTGGCATGTCTGTTATGGGGGAAACCAACTGCTCTCTAATTGGACTGGAGGCCTGCCTCATGGGAGGGAATACATCCCTGATACTGAAACCTGAAACAGGGGTAGTCATGAGCCCTAGGGGTGTAGTGTCTGCTGGTGTCTGGCTAAATGTATATACTATGCTCGCCAAACTGCCCAGTAAGCACTTCTCTTAATGTTCATACCCATGTATTAATGCTACTCTCACTTTTTGTCAAAGAATCTTCTCTTTTCAGATGGCAGTTACCTTGGGATGACTCAGGAGGCACCATGGTGTGAGAAGACATAACAGAGGAGTGCTCAGTACTGCAGTATCTCTATCACAATTTCCAAGGCTCAGGTCCATTGCAGAAGAGGTGGTGGAAAGAATGTGAGAGCCAAAGGAAGGGTAGGACTCCTTACAATGTGTTCCTCCAGATACCAAATGGCCTGGATATCCATGACCTTGAATTGCCTGACTCTACCTCCACAAAACCATCGAAACAGGAAGAAAAGATCGTAACAGTTTGTAAATGTTCTAGCCAGACCATGGACTGCTTATACCAAACTGCTTCCTAAGTTTTCCATCTATAGGACACGACATGCCAAGGGAGACCATGCATCTCTGAAAGTGTAGAAAACGTCTGCGTTATTGGTAGGGAACAGGGAACTGGAAAAGAAGTGAGTGGTTTTGTTCAGCTGCTAAAAGGAAGGAGTCTAGCCTAATTACTGCGTACAAGTTAAGACATTCTAGATAATTAGAATAAGAACTCTGAGACAGCACTAGCCAAAGAAACTGAGACTGATGAAAATTAAATTTAGCTCAAAACAATCATAACACATTTTCAAACATGATTGTAATGCATGTGATTTCACCAAACATTCCTATCCATTGGCAACATCCATTCTCTCCTCACTAACTGGTTTTCCTTGCTTGATTTTCAAAATGTCCACCTTCTTCCAGCAAGATGGAATATTCCTGAAGCCTACTCAGTGCAGTGAAGTGATTCTTTTCCTACTCAATTACTTTGTATTCATCAATATGATCTAATTTTAGTTGAACTTAATATTACAGATTGGATTGTTTTGTACTTGAACTCAAATATTGAAGATCTAACCTGTGGGGTATTTAAAATGTGGTTATATTTTAAATACATAGGAGGAGGACAGAGGAACCGCAGGTGCAAATATTTAGGCTGGGGTTACACCTGAGCAAGAAGTTGGAGGGTCTGCAATTTTATATGACTGGGATGCAAACATGCACATAAGAAGAAGGGGGTGCGGAGATGAAGGTGGAGGTAAGGCCAATGCTTCTTCAAGCCAAAGCATGCCTCTGGATGTCAGCAAACCGTCAGGCATGTGGTGGAGATCCCCTTCACAGTTCTCAGTAGGAACCAGCCTGCCCACAGCATGGTCTCAGAATCTCAGCCACAGAAGAATGGGACCAATAGATTTCTGTTGCTAAAACCACACAAAATTTGTGATTTTTTGGTGGGGGGGATGGGGAGCTAGAAAAGTGAAGCCACTCCCTACTTCTGGGTTTATGGTCTCTTGGTGGAAATAAAGCAACGGAGTAACTCAGTTAAGGGCGTGGCTCTCTTTTGTCGTCTCGGTCACTTGCTTGCTCCTAAGAGGAACAAGCTGGTACACAGGACTTTCTACCTGACCTCATTTGCTTTCTGTGAAGCACAGATGGCTATTTATGTGTGGAAGTTCTGGAGCTTGGGAGATCAGTTCAGGTGTGGGGTCCCACCCTGCTGTACTAAGGAGTGGTCACTAGCCAGGGACACTGAGAAGCTGAATGGGCTGGTCTGAAATAAGGGGTGCCATATGTGCACACAGAAAACAAGAGTTCAGTAACGTCGCAAGTGAAATAATCCAACATCAATTTAATATTTTTACCTGACTTCATTGAAATGATTAAAGCTTAGGTAGATAAACTTAAATAGTATATATATATATATATATATATATATATATATATAAAATTTAGCTACTTCTTCGTATTTAATGTGTCAACCAAAAAGTCATTTTTAAAAGTTACATAAGCAGCTCATATTATATTGTCCTTTCTCCCTCCCTCCATACCACTTCTTTCTTCAGAACTGGGAATACAACCCAGGGCATACACTATAGGGAAGCTTGCTTTCCATCCTGGCCCACCTCTGTTAGCCCAACATCCTTTGCTTTGCTTGACCCTTTCTACCCAAGTCCAGCAACAACCGATGACTGCTTTCACAGAAGGCCGCATCATTCAGAGCATGGCTTTCACTGTACCAAAACCGATGAAGTTCCCAAGGCTCCAAGTCTGTCTAAAGTGCCTATTTGGGGACAAGAGAGACCAGGAAAGGTAAAAGAGCTTTTAAAAGCTTGTTTAACTCTGTGTGAAATCAACTGACTAATATTTATCCTGGGAAGCTTTCTGCAAAGATGAAATAAACTCTACAAATAGCCTACAGAGCTCAGACATCCACTGTGTATGAGGTCAGAGAAGAGCCCTTGAACACACTCCAGTATGCAGGATGCTTGAGGCATCCGCAGAATTTTAGAGTTACATTTTTCTCTGCAAAGCTATCCACTGGATTGGATCAGAAATAAACTAGACCTTTTCTTTTTTGAATCTCACAGATACATGGTAACATGACACACATCCACCCACCCACCCATCCATCCATTCATGTATATTTTGAACTGTTTTTTAGGTACTGAGAAGCACCCTATTTATACCTTCTAATAACCTAACAAGACTAATCATCTATTTTTACAACACTACAAAATATAGGAATGAGAAAAGCAGTACTTGCTTAGAGATTAAAATTTGGATAACGAAAGATACAAGGAGATCAGTCATAAAAGCAAGTGTCCTGGATTCTACAGGTTTGACCACTGAAGAGAGAAATTCTACCAGTCTAGAGGTGGAAGATGTGGAATGCATGCGGGAGACTTCCAATTGAGGTGCAGCTTAAGGAAAGGCCCAGCGTGCTCATGGAGAGGAAGACGAGGCCCCGTGTCATGAAGTATGAAGGAACACTGGGAGTGGGATTGTATGGCCAGACTAAATGTGTGATAGGCATGTAGCAGGGATTGTGGAGGGGGGTAGGTGGTCAGAAATAAATTGAGTTCACAGGAAAGAATGGGAAAAGCCATAAAGAGAGCTTGCAGTTAACCCTCTCCAGTCATGGGAAGAGTTAAAGGACCAGAAATGGAAAAGCTAAACGTGTGCTTTAGAAAGACCATTGCAGGGGCTGGAGATATTGCCCAGTGGTTAAAGGTGCTTGTTTTTGAAACCTAATATCCTTGGTTCAATGTCTCAGTACATATAAAGTATAAGTACGTATAAAGTCAGAGACTCAAAGATGTGTGCACACCTGGAGTTTGTTGCAGTGGCAGTAACCCCTGGCATACCCACACATTCTCTCTCTCTCTTTCCCTCTCAAATGAATAAATGAAAATTAAAAAGAAAAGGTGAAAACCAATGTAGCCAGAGAGAGATTGAATAAAGGGTACTGATACAGAGTAGCAAAGATGACTGGGGAGGTCCCAGAGTGAAGGGCACAGTGTGGCAGGAAAGCTGAGACTCACTCTCAGTAGTATTTATGTGCACAAATAAGGACCCCTGTAAGTGGATCATAAAACCCTAATTTCTCATCTTTCTTATGTGAACTATAAATTATTCATTTATTTTTAAATTCTTTTCTTAGTAATATTCTAGTCACTATCCTAAAACTTGCACAAGACATACACAGCACTGGGCCCATGAATTTGTCATGGGTGATGAGGGGACACAAGGTCCCCTCTGTCTTGAGGAGTTAGTTATAGGCAGTTAATAGTGGCTGGGGGCGTGGTACAGCCATGAGTAGAACCCGCGTGCTTGGGTAAGTAATCCCCCACACATGGCCAAGCAGGCAACCCTTAATTAAACTCATGCCCACACACAAGAAGAAAAAAAAAAAAGAATAACAAAATAGAAGTGGAACTAGTCGGGAAGAAGAAAGGATTTGGAGTAAGAGGGAGGGGTTCAAGAGAAGGCAATGGGAGGAAATTATGATCAAAATACTATATATACGTGTAAAAATATAAGAAAAATATAAGAAAAATATTCTTGTGATTTTTATCTTCTAAAAGATTAGAATTTGGAGGAATTACATGAAATAAAAACTTGTTTTGTATTCTGTAATATCTATTTCTTTGTGAAACAGTCCTTGAATATTGCCTAAGCTAGTCTCAAAGTCCTGGATCAAGCAATGATCCTCCTGCCTCAAACTACTGAGTATCTTGAATGGCAGATACATAGTTGCTTGGCTTGAAATCTCTTCTAATGAGAGCAATGAAGAGGTAAAAAATTTTAAAAAGGACTTTATTTGGTGTTGCAACATTGGAATATAAATGCATTCAAATAAAATAAGGCATGCTGTAAACAGTGAATATTGGCCAGCATTTGAATAAGTAGTATGGGTAGGAGGTAGGGAAATGATGAGGATTTATATAGGTAATGACAATATTATTTTTTATCATAAATATCTTAAAAATTTTTTAATTGTATTTTATTTATTTACTTGAAACAGAGAAAGAATCATATATATATATATATATATATATATATATATATATATATGGAGAGAGAGAGAGAGAATGGGTTCACCAGGACCTCTAGCTCCTGCAAATGAACTCCAGACGCATGTGCCACCTTGTGCATCTGGCTTACATAGATATTGGGGAATTGAACCTAGGACCTTAGGCTACTCAGGCAAATACTTTAACTGCTAAGCCATCTTTCCAGCACTGACAATCATGTGTTATAAAGTCATTTACACCCTAGATGATTTACACCATCATCTGACTGCTTACAGAGACTCTGAGTTGGATATTTAAAATATGAGGAAACTGAGACTCAGGGGAGATGTTGTGTGAACTGTTATGACACTGACAAGGTTCTAATAACAGTTAGAACATGAGCCCACCCCGGTGTATTTCTACCATGTCATGTGGAAATTCTTTGCAGTAGTCCTATGATCACTCTGACCTCTGCATAACAGCTTGCATCAAGAATCTGAGGAGAGGCACTCAGCAGAATGGGGGCAGGGAGGAGGGAAAGGATGGTGCCGACACAAGATGTGGCCATACAAAGTATATACTAAATTTCAAAAAAAAGAATGTAAGGCCTTGGGATGTAGCTCAGTGGCAGAACACTTGTTGAGCATGTACAAGGTCCTGGGTTCTGTCAAAAGTGCCTCAAAACAAAACAAAACAGAAAAGTAAAGTATGTTTCCACGAGTGATTTCAGTTAGTTTTTGCTGGGTTTCCAATCAATGGTTTTGGTTCTTTGAGAGGACAAGAGGAAAAGTATAGAAGACAATATTATATTTGACATTACAGAATAAGGAGAACATTCCTATCAAACTATAGGATGAAATTTATGTTGAGAGTGGAAGACCTGCGGCTTGACCCTGGACTTCCCCTCTTGCTTAGGTATGTTACCCTGTGTAAGATGCTCAGCCTCCCTGGGCCTCAGCCTCTCTCTGCTATAATGGAGATATTAACACCACACCCTTTGCTGGGTTACTTGTGCAATGAATTAAGTAGCACATATAAATTTTCTATCACTATACTTAGCATGAAATAAGCCTTTGAGATTATGTGTGTATTCAAGGTATTACTAGGGCTGTTTCTCTTGTGGAGGCTCTCAAGGAACTATCTCGTTCTGTTTTGTTGTCTTTTTAAAGCTAGTATCAGCCACCCAAATGCCTTGCATTGAATCAGCCCCTTTCTCCAACCTCAAAATGCACGGCCCCATCTCTGCTTCCATCAGCCCACTGTCATGTACTCTGAGTCCAATTCTGATGCTTGGCTTCTCTTTCATAAGGACTGCTGTGATTACCAGGGGTCCAATCACGTTGTGCTAATCTTTCCTTTCTAATATCATTATGTAATTGGAATTTCTGAAGCTCCACTTCCCACAGGTATTAGTGTTGAAGTTGTCAACATATTGAGGATCATACCTATGTCTGGTACCACAATAGTCCAAGAAGCACTGAGTGAGGGTCGAATTTTCATGGAAAATAGAAACACTCCAGGTCTGAATGATGAATAATCTTAACTAGGCAGCTGAATTTTAAGTACATTTATTGATAATGTATGTGAATTTATACATGTAGCTAGTGACTCTTCCATAGGACAAGGTAGTTCCCTGGTAGGTGACAACCAACTCCCATAATGTCACCAATAATATCCACAGTCCCAGGAAATGAGACTAAATGATGATTGCAGAGAAACACCCCATCCCTTGTCACAGAGGCATTTAAGAACAATTGCATTGTTACATTTACAAAGACAGGAGTGGTGCCTGGGCTCAGCACCATGGACAGAAGCACACAGCCATCTGCCCAGGGTCATCCTCTCTGTCCTGTCAATCTGTATTCCTCTCAAATTGTTGCAGTATTCTGCATGCTGGATGAGTCTCAAAAGAGCTGGGTTTTATGCCTTCTTAGATGTCATGTTGAGAATGGCAAATGCATAATGCAGACAAAATCATGCTAAATTGTTTATTATAGAGTCTCTTTCCATCTTTTGACATGGTAAGTTTAAGGCTGAGTACTGAGCTGGCTCCATGGCATACAAGCATGGGACACAGGGTGCAGATGCTTGAAAGAGGCAGGCTCTTAGGCTAGGCATTAATGATGTAGTCAAGCTAATATTCAGCATGACCAAAAAGACATATGCTGGACTGCTGGGATGGAAATTAGCCAGAGATGAAAGGTTGGTCAGAAAATCTGTGAGCTACTAAGTTCAAATTCTTTATGAAACTTTTATAGAACAAGAAACAATAATATTTTACTTATTATTTTTAAATTGGGTAGAAATAAGCATAATGCTATAAAATTGTTATTTGGGGGGTAGGAGGAGAGAGAGAGAGAGACCTCAATACACAATATGCCCTAGTGTTACATTACCTACTAAAGATAAAAGTCCAAATAAAGTCATGTTAATTTAACACAAAGCCAAAACAGGAGAGTGAGGGGAGGAAGAGGAAGGCGGAGGATGCTGATACTGACATTGGCAATAACAAGAGGGGGTAGAGACCACCACCAGTATTATAAACTTGCTCCAATCCCAACCTAAGGTCAAGAAGAAATATCAATGTGACTGTTTCTCAAAGAAATTATGAAGTCAGAGGGATCAGTTTGGCTACCATTCCATGAGTCAGGTCCAGACCTCCAAATCTGTATCTGCTTTTGCTGAAGAGACATCCCTTGTGCAGACTTGATGTTCAAACAAAACCAAAGGACAGTTCCTTAGTAGGATATCAAGTTCAGGCCAAGATCAAGATGACAAGTTGTAACAGAACAGAAGTGAAGATTTGAGAGTCAACAAAACATCACAGATAGAGGTGTTGGCATGGATAAAGTCTACGAAAGGTGGGTGAGGCATTACCAGACAAGAAAAGATAGCTTGATGGGTTATTTAGGATTTAGTTTCAGAAAAGGAAAGGACTTATGTTTTGGCTATCATAGCACATCCACTAGCCTTCTGATGTTATTTCAGAGACAGACGTTTAGGGGACCAGAGGACTAGAAAGCAATGTGCCCCATTTCTTTGTCTCCACAGAATCCACAGCTGATGGATGTCTGGAAAAAACAAGAGCTTTGTGACTTTTCCAGTATGGGATCAAGTGATTTCCAGGAGGAACCACAAGAAAAGAAGGTACTGAAATGATCTCATGTCCCTTGGGGTTGTTGGGATGGTCCAGATGTCCTACTGTCAGAATCAAATATGCTATTTCTGCAAGAAGATGAGATTGGGTTATACTCACTATGGTTTCTCTCTTTTGCAACATGTGAAAGCATTGTTATACTAAGGCTATAAGACAATGGATGGTTTGAGATGATCACAAGTCTACCAAATCCTTACATTTGACTAGAGGCGGATTTATGGATGAGGAAAGAATACATAAGCTAACTCTTTCCTCAGCTATAGTTCCTTCTCCAAAGTAGAATTTGCTAACCCAAGTTAATACAGAAGTCAGAGAAGTCATAGTTTAACTTATGTCAATTCTTTTTGCTTAATACATGAAAATGAGAAACACAGACCCATGTTCCATTCTTTATCAGATCCAACCCCTTCAATTAAGGAGGCTCCCTGGTTGACTACAGGATTTTGAAGTGCACCCTGTGAAGTTATCATCCTGGACCAAATCATTCTGGGGAGGGGCTGTCAGTTTCAATCCTGACTCTGAAAGCCTCATTTTACCAGAGATAGAGCCCAGCCCAGCATCAAGCCTCCCGGAGCCAGACAGAGTGAGCTTCTTCAAGACCAGAAACAGCCCAGGTATGCTGATGAGTGTCTGAGTTCTCGGAGAGACAAAGTGTCACTCTCTTCTCAGTAATGAGAAAAGCACCTGCCTTGAAGGAGGAGGAGAGAGTCGCAGATTTCTGCCTATTAATTTTGGCTCAGAAGACTGAAGGAAATTCTGCAGCCACTGGTCATGTGGCAAAGAAATCTAGTCATAGAAGCTGGGACACAGAATTAAAAGGGCATGGGCAGGGGGCAAGGGACCACTGGGAGACCTAAACCTGCCTTCTTGTTCTTATAAAAGAAACATTGTGGAGAAAGATACGCCTGCAGGAAGATATCTATAATGTCACTGCTGAACAATTGGCCTGGGAAGATTCATTACATCACTTAAAACCACACCTCAAAAACCGACCAACCAAACAAACCAGACTACTAAACATGCATCAGGAAGCAGTAGAAGGATAGTCCTATCTCACTGAGCTACAGCGTGTGTTGTGAACAGTTTGGATGATTCTCTCTAAGCCTCAGTGGCGGGAGCTACTACAGAGACTATTTCTGAAGACTAGGTGGGATTAAGTACATACCACACAGCATTAGAAAGAAGTGTGGTCTAAGGTAATAACTGTTTACTGTAGAGGGGTAGTGACTAAAGGTACCTCAGGCAGCTGCTAGCATTAGTAGATGCCTAATGAGAAGTAGTTTCTCAATTACTGAAACATTAACACTGAAAAATATAAACAAAAGGATGCCATCTGGAATCTCCTGACATTACATCACAAGGTAGGCTTAGGAGATATGAAGGAAGGAAAAGTAAGATGAGGTCAGATAATCAAACAGATATGGACAGTGTGAGAAACACGGTGTTGCAGATAAATACAGAGAAGAAGAGATAAAGACACTGAGATTCTCAAGCTCTATAAAAAGAGACAGACAGGTGCTCACATGCCCATAGACAGGTGTGTAGATAAATGCATGCATAAGAAGACCAGTAGACAGATGGATAGTTTTAAATATTGTTATAGATATACAATTGCATACAAATGCATAGATCTTCTCAACCTACCCATCCATTCATCATGTAACAATGAGTCATCTTTCTGTGGATTCACACATACATCAATCACCTATTCTCTATCTACAATTTACCTATCATCTATCTGGGTCTATCCATCATCTACAATTCTGTCATCTATTTGTATGACTATTCATCCCTCTATCATCTGTATATTTCTATCTATCCATCACTCTATCAATCAATCCATTTACTAGCCATCTATTTGTCAATTTATCTATCTATCATTGCATTCTTCATCCCATCTTCTACTTTCTATCTGTATCTATCCATCACCAACCATTCTCTCATCCATTTCTCTGATTTCTCTGTAGATCTATATTTTATTATCTCTGCCTAGGTATCTGTCTATCTCCCCATCTGTGTATGTGTATGTATGTATGTACGGTCTATCTACCCAGGCATCTATCCACCCACTCACCCAGTGAGTTATCTACCTGCTAAAAGAGTAAAGGAAGAGGGACAACCAACATGGAAGGAAGAAACAGTCACACAGCCATGCCTCTCACCAGCCCCAGAGCTCCATTTAGGCCAAGCGCATGTGCTGAGAGCCACAGCCCCTCCTGCTCATGGGGGCTCTCAAATGCTGCAGATGAAGATGTAAGGGGCCCAGCTCATCCATCATCATCATGCTGGGACACAGGAGCAAGGCAAGGGGATTAGCACTACGTCCTGCTCAGATCTTGTCCCTCTAACAGCATCTCTTTAATTAAACATCACCTTCAGTGTTCGCTTCTGCAGCGTGCCCTCTTCATTCACAAGGTTGGCTTCCTGTAATCTCAGTTCCTGAGTTAATTAGCAAAAGGCCCAGGAAAAAAAAAAGAACGAAATCTATTCCAAGGGTGGGAATCCCCTGAACAGAAATTATTGGATACTGGTAATAAAGATTTGCTTTTCCTTAAAATTGAGATTGACTGTTAAATGGCTTTCATTAAGCCCCAGTTGTTTTTTTTTTTTTTTTTCTTCCAATGACTGAAGCTATCCTGGATCGGAGTGAAGAGGCTGATGGTTTCTCTGAATGGAGAATGTGGAGGCACTTGGACTAGCTGTGTGCCATACCTCAGAAGAATAGACCTAATGGAAGGGGTTGAGGGCATGCACTTGCAGGAAGGCATGTGTGTGGTGTTTGGTCTGTCTGTGCATGTGAATGGACATGGACAAGAGGTCTGCTTGTGCATAGGGAGGACAGAGGGGGGCTGGTAAGGCACCCAAAGCAGTGAGAAACACTCACTTTGGAGGATGCACAGCCATTTACTTATTTATTTAACACTGACGTATTATTCTCCTCTTTCATAACAGGCAAAGTCATCTGTGCCAGGCAAATAACAAGATAAATTCCTCAACGTCACGGGGAGTGCATTTTAGTGTAAAAGACAGGAAACTGTCATGCAAACACATCGGTATAAAATACAACAATCTAGAAATGTGCGGGACAAAGGCATGTAGCTGGGCAAGTGACAGGGGCTGCTACATGTCACATGGTGGCCAGGAAGGAAGAAGCCTTGTAGCCATCTACATGGGAAAAACCCTAGATGTTGGAACAATGGCTTTTGTGTGCCTAAGCAACAGGCCTGGGTTCCTCTCTGGTCCCCAGGGCTTGTTTCTCAGCCTCTACTCCTTAACAGTAGGAGATCCCAGATAGAATGTGGACTGGATTCATCAGGGTCATCTTATGTGAATCGGACACTGGGCATTCCAGAAATTTCACTTTTCCCAGATCCTACTCTCCAAGTGAGAAGCTACTCAATAAGGCAAAATCATGGCTGTGAACATGGAACCCAGAGGGGTGAAGTGACCAGCTCAATGTGGACTGTTAGCACCAACCTATACAGAAAGGAGCAACTTGGGGGACCCACAGACACCACAGTGATGTTGGGGCCACGCCAAGTGGGAACAAGGGACAGGAATCAGGTATTGTTTGTGTAAAGACTCAGACAAAAGAGGCCTTTAGCTTCCAGGGATATATATTTCTGCTTCTGTAACTTAACCCAACAGTTGTGACAATGTATACAAGAATAATACGTAAATGAATAGGTGTGGCATGTGCCAATAAAACTTTATTTAAAAAATTAGGTGGTGGGCTGCATTTGTCTCTCAGGCTGATGTGTGCTAATAAGTATCTGTAAATTGAGAATTAAGTGATTTGATAGCTATGGATTAGATAGTCAAGGGAATTAGCATTCTAATATTCTAATATGGGAGGGTTCGGGAAATAGCATACATACATAGATTCTAAATGAAAATATGTAATATTGTATTTTATATAATGAAAAAGTAGGTATCAACCACATGCCTTCAGTCTTCTATATAAATCTTCTTCATATTAACCTGAGGTGGTGACCCTGCATGGGGACTACGGGTTCCCTGTTTTGGGGTTGAGAGCTGTTTCATCTTATGAAAAAGGTCACACCCCTGTTCATTCACCTCCTCCCCTGTCACTTTTTAGAACTAAAATAGCACATGTGGGAGGATACAGCATCCAGTTGGAGTCAAGGGAAACTTACTAAGCATGTTAATCCATTTGTAATCCAACAGGAAGAAAATGAAAGTGTGAAGCAAAATGCAGAAGATGGTAAGATGTTTTCTAGCAATGTACATGCAAGAGAGCACAACATGAAAGAATCACCACGGAGTTTATCTTTCAACATGACAAGGAGACGGTGACACACAGGTGGGCATCATGTGTGCACACACATGCTTAGTGGAAACTAGTCAATGCAGCCGTAAGACAAAATCATATGTATCTCAGTGAACATGCATGCCCTGTTTATTAACTGAGGTGTGAAATAGTTCCTTCCCTACATGGATGACTCAGATTAATATGTCTAAGACAAAACTCTTAAAATAATGATGGGTACAGGAGACTTAATTCTCATATTAATTTCGACATGTAAGACAAAAGTGGAATTCACTTGCAGAAATCCCGAGGGAATCTTGGTCCTCAATATTTTTATAGTAGGGCAGGGCAGATGTGTGGGGACAAGGCTCTTCTTTACTGCTAAGACACTAACACCCTCCTCATTCATCCGAGGGTCCAAAGGTGGCCATTATACCAGACAAAGCAGAGGCTAGAGGGTGTCAATGTTGGAAAGATTCAGAAGAGACACATTTCAGCTGAGAAAAATGACCCCATGCTGATTGCTGGTGAGAATTCCGAACAGCACAGCCACTTTGGAAAACAGCGTGACGGAATCGTATAACATTATTTCTGGACTTAACGTACCACCTCATAATTCTGTTTTAAATGATTTACCTGGCAACATAAAAGCAGGTATCCACATCAAGACATGTTCTCAAATTCCATAGCATTCATAAGAGCCTCAGGCTGAGACAGATGCCCACTAACTAGTGAATACATAAACAGATGGTGGTGGTATTTTCCCATTGTGGAACCCACTACACACATACACACACACACACAGTGCAAATACACATGACCTCATGGAAGACTCCCAGAAAAAAAATCAGCTAGTGAAAGGAGTCCGGTACAAAAGGCAGTGCCCAGAACAATGCCAGTGATAGGAAATTTAAGACAACAGCGACAAAACGTAGATCTGAGCTTGCCTGGGCCTGGGTGTGGGACAAGACAGGCTATCCATGAGCACCAGCAGGCGTCTAAGGGTAAAGGATGAACAGTAGAAGTTGTAAGATTATACACCATTAGAAGAATTTAAGCTGCATGCTTAAGTGCATGGGTTTTATTGTACACAAGTATTAAGTAGCTTCTATCATTCATCCATCCGTATAGTCTATCTGTCCATCTATCTATCATCTATCTATTGATGTATGTATAAGTCAATCATTTATTTTTGGAAGTTTTGGAGACTAGCTATAGGGCCTCATACATACTCAAAATGAGCTGCATGCCAGCCCCTAATAGTAACTTAATTCCCCAAATACCGGATATGTAGCCTCCATCATAAAGCAGAGGGAATAAGACTTTTCAGGATGAAAATCACCTGGACTATTCCTAGGCCTTGTTCCTTCCCCTAGATACTCACCCACATGACCCTAGTAACCAGTTTTCTTGTGGTTTAAACCCATGAAAACCTCCAGGTTTGAAAAATCATGTTTAGATCTTGCAAGTGAACAAACATACTGTAATATCAGCTATTGCAATAACACCACTGTTCCTACCTCAATCCACACCCTCATCCCCAGGAACTGAACAGGCACAAGACACTGTTGGCATTGCAGGAAGGCCTAGATGCTAATGATATAGAAGCCATTCTACCATGTCCCAGGGGCTTAATAGGTGTATAACACATGCTAAGCATTTATCTAATAGACTTTTATTTTCACAAGACACACACTATTGCCCTCCTTTCACAGTTGAGGGAAGGGCAGATAATAGAAATGAATAATGTGCAAGGTTCCTGTCTTTGGTAAAGATGGGCTGGGATACAATGTCACATCTTCCAGACTCCAAAACCAGAGCTCAGAGTCAAAATCTTCAGCATTGTCCCATCTTACTGCATGTCCTGTGGTTTCCAGGAAGGACCCATCATAGTCTGACAAGTCCATTCTCACAGACACCTAGCAGATGATTAACAAATGTGCATTGCTTCTGGGATGACAGGTGAGTCCTGTCACAGCTGGAAAGGCTCAGTTCTGCTACCTCACGGAAGGTGTTCAGAAGGGTAGCACCTGTTAGTACGGGGGTGTCTTCCCTCCCCTCCCACACTGTTCCAGGCTGAGGCCCAGGTTCATGACCTAGAAGAGCTGACTTACAGTGGTGAGCATGTTGTCAGATGTCACACCCAGGTGAAGGCCTGTGTCCACCCAGGATAAAGTCACGGGGAGACCACCGCAGGCAGACTGCCGTCCCCGTCTCAGCTTGCTGGTGTAGCAGCCAAGCCCATCTCCTGCACATGGTGTTCAGGATTTGGGGACAGCACATCCTCAGCTTGTAGGAGGACTCATTTGCATAGAGGTGGGCAGACAGGGGCTCACCAGCACATCTAAGAGTATCAGCAAACACACCCAGTAAGGAAAATTCCTTCCTTGCTGTGGGTTCTAACCCTAAGCAGCAGAGCATCAGCCTACCATGGCCACATCATTCTCACTCTTCTGAGATCAGGAATTCGTGTTCCTGGGGCCTGGCATTGTCTTCTATGATTACCTCACAAAACAAACTCCTGGGTAACCACAGGGAAGAAGACAACGTAGGTGATGCTAAGAGCTAACTTGATTTTCAAAGGGATGGGAGGGAAATTGTAGGAGGGACTGAAAAAATTCAAGATCACAAGGAAACAGATAGAACTGGTATAAAGGTAACTGAAGCCAAAATCAGTATTAATTGAGTAGGCTGGACAAACTTCACCTATGAGGTAGGTGTGGCTGCTTGCCCTGAGGATCCATGATCGTAGCTGATGTCATTTGAGCCCACCCAATGCAATATGCCCACCACTGTGCCAAGGACTCTGCAGGTATTACATCCCATAGTCCCATTCACAACATGATGGGGTAATTGCTACAGATAAGTTGTTACTATAAACCAGGCACACTTGTTGTTCTTGGGACCACCACTGCTCCTTGCTTTGCACAGCCACTGTGACAGTGAATGAGGGACTTGAGTTCATATGATACACGAAGCAATACTACAAGTTTTATGCGAGGAATACCGAGTGATCCTTAAGCAGCAAATGTGGTTGTGACTGGACAATCTGCTGCGGGGCTGGAGCTGCCCCCACCCTATGAAGGGTAAGGTAACTCCCAAATTGTCCAGCAGCAAGCCAGAGAAAATTAAACACAGACCCCACTCTGGGTAACACAAAGAAACTTGCATTATAGAAGGGACTTAAAATTCCACCAAAGGAGGAACGCTTACATTGCAAAGTATTAGCTAATTCAGTACCAAATTTGAGCTAACGCCATGAAAGGTATGCACATGCCATCCTGAGACATGTGTATAAAACGCCATTAGTTCCATGTGGCTATGCAAACATTAGGGTTTACATTACTCACACAACTGTAAGCAACCAAAAAATGAGGGCTATGTCTTTCATAAATTACCATTTTACCTGTAGCAGTTTGGGGTCTCTGCTAAGTTTCATTTATACTGTTAAACTTCTATGCCAAACAGCCTCGGTGAGTAGGTGGTGTAATATTGATTTTATAAGGAAGCAACCTGGAATTCCTACTGAAGTAATTACAGACTAAATTGCAGAAGCAGAACCCAAGGCCACGATGATTTCTCTCAAGAGCCAGGGTTCTTAGGCCACGTCCCACTGCTGCTGGGCCTGGCAGGGCAGTGTGTGTGGGGACAGAGCACATCCCACATCACCCTGCCTCTTCCTCCCAGGACCTCCCACTTCCCTCTGACAGGAGCAGCCGCAGGAGGACAATGCTTAGGCCACGAAGCTGCTCCAACTCCTGGCGGCTTTCTGCTTCCTTGGTCAATGCCAAGGCCCAGCAGATCATTAATTACAACTTCTCACAAATGGATTCCCATATCCCTTGCAGGCACGCCCGCACCCTTGGAGGGAAGACGATTTCTCAGCAGCCGAGAGTGGCCTGTGCTTCCGGGCGCTGCACTCGGCTCCTGGCGCTCACTCTGCTCATGCGGCACTGAGGCCTTCAGGCTGGAGGGAATCCGCCTCTGAAGTGAGGCTATCTTCGCAAAAGGGAGCAGGGGTGGAAACAGAGTTTGCAGAATGCAAGAAGCACATGGCATAGGAGCAGTGGTGATGAAGACGATGAGGAAGTAAGGCCTCATGGTAATTAGGACAAAGAGCTAACAGTCCATCACATTCATTCCTCCTGGTGTACATTCACAGCCCCTATGGTGTTTGTAGAAAAATAGCAACAACAACAACAACAAAATACAGGATGAATGTTACCCGAAGTTGAGCACCTACTATGAAATTACTTCTCTTAATCCTTGATACAACACAATGTCAATATTACCGATCTACTTTACAGACAGGGAAAGTGAGGCCTCTGAAGACACTGGAGGACTGGATATCAGACCTTTCCTGCTTCAAATTCCATACTCTTGCCATGGCCCCACACAGCTTCGCGGGGTCCAATGAGGGAGAATTACAGTGAAATGATCATCTTTGCTTCAAGCTCAGGACTAGATCTTAGAGTTTGTTTGCCTCATCCAAGACACAGAAACTCAACAAATAGTCAAGACCCAAGATACTCCACCTTTCCTCAAGAACATGACCGTGAGTAGTAGCAGCAATCAACCATTCAAGCAGAAGGCAACTGTGTGCCCAGCAGACACGCAGTCATCCGTGAGTGACATCAGGGTGCTTCAATGGACTTGCCAGCCTCCCTGTTGACTGGACCCTTGCGTCTGCATTCTCTATATGAATTTAATTACCATACATGATGCAAAGTGGATGCAGGTGGGGTTCAGATAATAACCAAAAGTGAAACTGAAAACATCCATTATAAAAGTGAATTATTCAGGGCTATATCTGGGAATGCTGGCTCACAAACATTTCGGCTCCAGATCCAGCTGAGGCCACCCTTTGCTAAAGACGCTTGGGCCACGGTTGCTCACGAGGCTGCACCAGGTGGGAGAAAAGCAGGGGACAGCTCCCTCTCGCCTCTCCACTGCGGTCGGATGCAGAAACGCTGCTGCAGACTTCATGCCCAACTGCACCTGCCTGCCTCAGCCAGGTGGAAGAAGGCCGACGCGATCTTTCCCACAGACAAGGGCTCAGACACTGCTAAAACTGTCCTGGGCTGAAGACAAGGGCAACTGCTGTAGTCAGGCATCTGGGATTGAATCAGCTTTCACCATACTATACCAATGAGGCTGCAGATAACTCACAGGATTGGGGATTTTCCATGGCAGCTCTGAGATTTAAGTGAGATGGCACACATAAAGACCATAATGCAATGCTCGGACTATCATAACAACAGAGCAGCTGACAGTACTGTCATCTCCACTCACTGACTTCACAGAGGAGCCCAGTCAGGGGGTATTTCAAGGTGTTGGTCTCAAGGGTGGAGGGAGGAGGGCGTGAAAGTAAAGGTTATCAAAATCTCGAGGATATCTTTAGCATTCCGATGAGATCTATTTATTTAGCAAGTAGAATGCAAATCAATACTGCAATAAATCGTAAGCTAAAAGGAATGCAAACTGAGATGCAATTACCCCGTATTAGGAGATTGGGAGTTTGGTGTTAGCTTGTCAAAAAACTGGTAGATAAAGAAATAGCTTCTGCAATTGCCTGAATCATTTATAATTTTGATCAGTTCAGCTTGCATGGGAAATCATCTCAGTGTGGGTGAGGTGAAGCCAGAAAACTGACAGCATCAGGCCTGGTAGGAATGCGAAACATCCTACAAAGACTTTCCCTCTCAGCTCACGACAAAGCAAAGCGGACCTCCCTGGAGCATGTCAGCACCTTCTGTAGTTAGGTAGTTCTGGTTTTGCACTCTTTTTATTTTATTTTTATTCTTAATTATTATTGACACCATGATTTTTATGGATACATCATATGCTGTCACTCTCTTTTCCCTCGTCCCTGACCCCATTACACTAGTGAGGCTCATAATCAGCACTAGGGTAAAGGAGACAGACCCTGAGGATACTCAACACCTACCAAGGCAGAGATCCAGAGGCTCCTAAGAGCTCATCACTGAAGTAGACTTAAAACTCACCCACCAGGGCTCAAGGAATTTTGCGGAAGAGGGGGCGGAAAGATTGTAAGAGCCACAGGTTGAGACATCATGCACTCTTTCTTAAGGTAACCTCTCCTCTCATCCCCCATGCCCTAACGATCCCCTTCTTTTGGATATAACTTTTTCCTGTGGGCCAGCTAGAGTAAATTGTATACCTCATTTTCTCACTAACCCTTTGGCTGTTTAAATCCAGCAACTCTCTGCCCTCTTAATAGTTTCTATTCTACATATCTATGGTCTCTGTAAAATATGGAAATCCACAGTATATAAAGGCAGCCACATGTTTTGATACACCTAAGTAAAAATGAAAGGTATTGACTAGTTGCCTTTTATAGATTCATTCTGACAAATTCCTGCTATGTTAACAAAAAAAAAAAAAAAAAAAAAGAAAGAAAGAAAGAAAGAAAAAAAAAGTAAAAGGATTCAACTCTAGCCCTTAATCACTGGGCTGCAAGGGCTTAGCTTATCCACTTGAAATGCATTTATTTGATTTGGAGTTAATTTTCTCTATGGCTTTCAAACGAAGGAGGAGTTGAAATTATATAGTCATAAATCAAAGTCCAAGTTTCAATTACGCGGAGGAGTCCAAAGGCTCAGCTAGCCTTCAGACTGAAGATCAAGCTGTAAACAACAATATGAAGATGCTTAGATTTCTCTGTCAGCCTCCACGGCCAGCCCTCAGAAAGCCCTCCAGCCTCACCTCTACACGTTCCAAAGGCATTTCTCTAGCGCTGACTCCATGTTTCAGGAATCTTCCTCCCAGCTCTGTGGTTATGGGGGCGGGGGAGGAAAAGGTCACATTTTCCATGAAGGATGCTGCTTCTAATTCCACCTTGAAGAGTGTGAGGCTAGTCTCCAGGGCACGAAGAATTAAAACCAACGAGGTGAACTTGACTTGCATGTAGTTACTGCCGTCTTAATAAGGGGAGAGCAGCTTGGGGACCCTAGGAACATGCAACTCAGGCCTTACCATATGGAGCCAGCCTGGAATCTGTCAAGTTCACTTAACACGTTTTCTCTTTGGGGAGCCAGCCAGGGCAATTGCGTTCAGGAGGCTGGAGGGGAGAGGAGAGGACTGTGGGCAGGAAAGGACTGTTGAAATATTGAAGCTGATGCCACATGACCTCCCCCCTCCACACCAGTAAGCACTCTCTTCTCCAGAATCAAGCAGCAATTGAGACCCTGAGGATGATTTAAGGCTGTTGGGGGATAGAAACTGGAGTAGTGAGTATGAATATATGTATTTCAGGAAGAATAATAAGCATGTTTCTCATGGGTGGTAGATGAACTACATTTATATCAATGTCTTACTTCTGGCCCGGACAACCCAAGAGACATATATCCCAATCTGAGCATTCCTGAGAACACTGTGTGTGTGGGGGGGGGGGGGGTTGGTTGGTTGGTTTTGCGATCCTCATATGTGCAATAGATCTTAATAACAAAAAATAGTGAAAAAATAAACAAAAAGAAAAAAGTACAAGATGTTTTTTTTTTTGGAGGGATGGGGGGTTGGAAGGAATAAAGAAAGAAATCAGCTATTAGGGACTGTGACATCCACGGTTTCAGCCTGACAGCAAGTTTCAGATATACTTCCTGGCAAGGAGTGTAGACTGTGAGAATACACACGAGTGCAGTTCTGCTGTGATGGATGGAGGGGAGGAAGGCATCTCTGTGGAGCTTTGGGGGGGAAAGCCAGAATTGAAAATGTAATCTCCATTTCATACTTTTCGCTGATATTCAGCATAAAAGCAATGCTAGCCCATGGCTGGCCAGATTCAATGCAATTTATATGCAGCCTCATATGTCTTTGCGAGGATTTTGTGGGGAGACCAAATTGTCTTCACAGCCCCTTGCCTCTGCAGCACAGACTTGCAGGGGGACAGAACCATGCTTCAGAAGGGTCTTTCCAGGGGAAATGAAGTGAGGGATTTAATTTTGTAGAGTTTATAGAATGTGCCCCAAAGGTGACATTTGTGGGGACAACTAGGCATGCTTATCCCTAGAGCTGAAGAGGACTTCATTTCTGGAATGTTGCTCATTTAGCCCCTACTCCCCAAAAAAGATAAGAACCAACTCAAATGTGCTTCCTATATCTCATCAGATCTGGGGTTCAAGGCAATTAAACCATGTAGCAGGCATGATCTTTAATACAGTGATACTAAGCATTATTTGTTATTTATTTATTCACATGCATGTGTGCATGTGTGGGTGTGCTAGTGTCTTTTATATGAATGGTTGAGGAATTAAACCTGGGCCAGCAGGGTTTGCAAACAAGCACCTTTAACTGCTTGAGCCATCTCCCCAGGCTCAACATCATTTATAAGTCATTTATATGTGTCAGACATTTTCTGAGTGTGAAATGCAAATACAATAAGGATCTGAAGAGAAGAAGAGATTTGTGGTTGTAAACATGGAGGCAAGGGTTCAGTGTCAAATATTTTACTTCAGCACCTATGCCATAGATTACTGGACTACACTTGCCTTTCTGCCCAGTTCCTGGTATACATTAAATACTCAATAAATGCAGCCTCATAGCTACACGAGTCAGGAGTCATCATTAATGTATGTAGACATTATGTTTGGGTGCTCTAACACTTTAGGAGAATCCAATGTCCATTTTTGGATCAATAAACTGATGTCCAAGTAGGTTCAATAACTCATCAAAGTCATCAAAGCTAAACATGGAAGCTCAATTAAGCCAAGAGTTTGGGTTCCATAAACATGATATTAGCACATTTCTGCATCTAAATGCTGGTCCAGAATGCATTCTCTGAATCTGTGTATCAAAAAGCCCAACACTGGAAACAACCATATATTCTTCCCCTTTTGCTCTCAAAGAATTTACTAGCTTGGTGAAACAACTCTATCAGATGCAGATGCCTTAAACTTGTAGAGGCCATTCAGAATATATTCCTGTGGCATGAAGGAGTCACCAGGGGAGAGACTGGCTTGTTAGTGCTTCTAAGAACAACATAGGCATGAATCTTGCCTGATGAGATTAGAAGAAATGGATTAGTGGATTTGGTTAACTAAACACCATTAGCAATAATAATTTATACACAAAAGATGCAGACGTGGGGCTGGGAAGATGGCTTAGTGGTGAAATGCACTTGCTCTGCAAGCCTACTGACCAGAGCTTGAATCCCCAGCATCCATGTAAAGCCATACTTTACATGGCGCAGGCATCTGTCATCACAATGTACCTACAGCAATGGAGCTGGAGCCAGGAGAATCCTGAAGCTCACAGACCAGCTGGTCTGGGGTTTATAGGGGCAAAATGAAAGATCATGTCTTGAGCAAGGTGGAAGGACAAGTTCAATACCCTGAGGTTGTCCTCCAACCTCCATATGCATGCCATGGCTTGTGCGTACCCTCTCCATGTCTACCTCCCGCCACCTCCCACCCCCAAAAATAAAAACACAAACTGATGAGACATCTCACACTAAATGCCTCATGCTGTCTACCTGGTGTGAGTCTCACCAGACACTCTAGGGGTCCACTACCACCATCATACACATTTTGAGATGTCAAACAAACAGTAAGGGGTGCAGTTCACATGGCTGTAAAGATAGGTTCTGGAGTAATGTGTTGTTTAGGGGATCATAGGGAGTACTGTCAGACCTCATTTCATTTGCCTAAGGGGGGAAATTCCCATCCTTAACTGTAAAGCACCATGCACCGCTGACATGAGTAGATGACCTCCATAGAGAAGTTGAAGGGCACTTGGGAATCCGAAGAGGTGAGAAGAGGTTATTTATCCATTTATTCTGGAGCATAATAGCAGAGATAGGGAGTCTACTTTAATGAAAAGATCACATTGACTTCTAATTAACATCCCAGCTGCTCGCCAGCTAATAGATGCTTCAAAAGGTACTTGAAGGGGGTTAGAACAAGTTTGAGAGTTGCACAATGATTGGGCAATTGTTATGCCCCCCCCCATGTTAATTATTATCACTTAACCACTTAAGAACTATGCAGAAAGCAATTGTGAGCAAGATGGACATCTCCCTACTCTGTTCACAGATGAGAACAGTAAGGAGGCTGAGAGGAGGAGGTGATGCAGATAGAAACCAGGAGAAACTTCCCCTTGGTTGTGACTGATTCATGTCCTCCCATTCAGCCCATGCAACAAAGCAAAGCATGAGAAGATATTCTGCTGCAGGAGTTTTCTCAACCAATCAGGATATAGGAAAGCAGACTGAGCCAGTTGCATTCACTGAGCACTACTATGACCCAGGTCCTTTCTTAAAACATCTTCTTTAGTTCATGTTTGCATGAATTCTTGAAAAGAGAAAAATTTACCCCACTGAAGATAAAGGATGTGATTTCAGTTGAGATCACAGTTAATGGAATGCATAGCAAAATTCGTATTTTTCTAAACTGTAGGCCTATGACATTATTATTTACATGTTCTAAATAAATCAGCATATACTTAGGAGATGTATCACTATTTTTGTGGATTCATTTTAAAATTTTTTTTCATCTAATCAACTCTGTAAAGCAAGTATTCCTTTCTGAATTTGTATTTTTATGATTTTTTTTTACCTGTGCATGTGTATGTATGGATATTTGCATGTGTGTGGGTGCACATGTATGTGTGCATAGGTATAAATGCATGTGGGAGCCGAGGTTGGCATTTGGTGTCTTCCTCCCATATACAGGTCCACTGTATATACTGAGGCACTCTTTCACATGCAGATAGGTCTCACCAATATGTCTAGTCTAGCTAGTGAACTTGTTCCAGAGAACACCCACCTCTACCTCCCAGGCTTTAGGATTATAGGTGGGCTACCATGCCCCCACCCTGAATTCATGTGAGGAGTGGGGGAAGTGAACTCAGGTCCTCACTCTTGCATAGCAAGCACTTTACCATCTGAGTCCTCACCCCAGCCCTTGTATTTCTAATGGAACAATCTTGCCAATGCCCTTGACTTGGTTGTAGTGCAATGGGACCATGCATGCATCACCAACCATCTGTAGATGAATGCACAACAATGGTCACAGGAGCGGAATTTCTGAAGGGAAAAGGAGCCAACGGAAGCAATTCACAGAAAACCCCACGTGTCCATTGGACAATGAATAAATGCAATATTCTAAAATGTTTCATATGAAAATAATGTAATATTTTCTTGCAAGTGTCATAACACCAAGTTTCAGATTTATAATAAAGGGATGGTGGAGATAAAAATGACTTCCAAATGAGTTAACAATGAAGAATTGAGTGTGACAGTTGTAAGAGACTTCTATTGCACAGATCTCCCTACCAGCAACATCATGGATGTTGACTTAAATACTGATGCTCACAGAGCCTTTACCACCCTTTATCCTGGACATGCCTATGCCTGTGTCTGTGTGTTCATGTCTATATCCATATCTATACCTATATCTTTCTGATGTGTTCATTGAGACACGGTGGTCTCTCTACTTAGTCCAGACTGTCCTTGGACTTGTGATCCCTCTGTCTCTACCGGTTGACTTCTGAGACTGCTGGTGGGTGCCATAATGCTCTGCTCTGATCTCAGATTTGAATGAAAATCTACTTTTCCCCATTACAAGATGGCAGAAATGAAGAAATTATAATCACATCATACATACTCCGATGTTCTTTTCAGAAAATATCAGGCCAAAAAAGAAATGCTGGAAGAGAGACGACATTGGCAGAGCAGTTATGTTAAGCAAACACCAGGCTATTTCCCCAGTGTCTCTGTTGCTTTTTCTTCTGTGCACGATGTAGACACAGCCTGAGTCCTTCTTGTCAGCCCCTTTAGCCTACACTGAATAGGGCTGACATTTGACCCATGGAAGCAAGAAACACTATGGAACGAGGGCATACCAAACTAGTGACACTTCTTCCCAGCACTACTGACAGCCAATGGCAGGTCAGACCCCGGAGCTCTCAGACAGTGAGAAGCACACATCACTCTTAAAGGAAGTAGACTGAAGGTCATAACCTCGCCTGTCTCTACTACTTTAAATACATCCATGAAGGGTCAGGAAAATGGACAGAAGTTCAAATCAGATTTGAGTCCAGCATCTCTGAATTCTGCCCTGTTTTGATTCAACATGCATGGATGATGGGTGCAGATGCCATCTCTGTCCCCTTTCAGCATTTATTACAAATTAGGAAATACCATGACTCATCCCTTGACCTGTCATGGAGATGTTCAGCAGAAAACTGCAACTGTGCTCCAATCTTGTGTCTGAACCACGTGGCTCACCCACATCAACATGACTGACAGCAATAAAGATAGACATGATGGGCTGGAGGGAAGGCTTAGCAGTTAAGACGCTTGCCTGCAAAGCCAAAGGACCTAGGTTCAATTCCCTAGGACCCACGTAAGCCTATGCACAAGGTGGCACACGCATATGGAGTTTGTTTGCAGTGGCTGGAGGCCCTAGTGTGCACATTCTCTCTCTCACTCTACCTGCCTATTTCTGTATCTCTCTTTCTGTCTAATAAATAAATAAAAATGAAATATTAAAAAAAATTAGTCATGATAACGTGCTGGCTCAGGGGTTTGGAAGGGGCATTGTGGGTTGAATATGAAATCTCCGTCACAGTCTCACGCATTTGAACACTTGGTCCCCAGTTGGTGGCACTGTTTGGGAAAGCTGTGGAGCCTTTAGAAGGTGGAGCATTGTTAGAGGAAGTGGGCCACTGGGATGAGGCTTTGAGGGTTCATAGCCTGGCCCCACTTCCTGTTCTCTCTTCTTCCTGATTGTGCCTGCAATGGGACCAGCTTGGCTGGTCTCCTGCCTCTGCCACAGTGCCTTCTGTACCTTGATGGAATGTATTTCACTGAACAGTTAGCCAAAATAAATCTCCTCCCTTCCTCAACTTGCTTCTGATCAGGTACTTGTTCATATCAGCAAGTAACCCAGATATCTAACAATAGCCACCCAAATTTAAGTACAGATGTATTTAAAAAAATAAATCTATTCCAATATTTCCTTTCAATTAATACACCCTATAGATACACTCACAAGTCACTTAAATGAAGAGAAGTTGTTCTATTGGAAATAGCCAAAGCTTAAATCTCTTCCTTTGAAAGGAACAGTCCCATGATGATGACATCTCTCCATGATGGATGAATAGCACACCCAATAATTGAGCAAAAGAGCATTGTAGATGGGTATGCACCAATTATTTAAACAGACCTCAAGAAAGACAGAACTTCTGTGGTTATCTTTGTAAGGAGTTTGGCTACAAAGGATAGTTCTAATGTTTAAGTTAATCTTTCTGTTCTCCTATGAATGATCTTCCATTTGTGTATTTAAAAGTTTAATGGGCTTAGTCATGGTGGCACACACCTGTAACATGGGCACACAGGAACTAGAAATAGGAGGGTTGTAAGTAAATTCTAGGACCCTGTCCCAGAAAACCATAAGAAAAAAAAACTGTTCATGGAGATCCATCTTGGGAGGAAGATAAGGAATATTTTCATTGATATATTTTATTTTATGAAAGCACTGAGTAAATCTTTTTAATTTAAAATTTACAGGGCTAGAAAGATGTCTTAGTGGTTAAGGTACTTGCCTGTGAAGCCTAAGAACTCATGTTCAAGTCTCCAGGTCCCACATAGTCAGATGCTCACAATGTCTCACATGAGCCACAAGAGGGCATACATGTCTTGATTTCATTTGCAGCAGCCTGAAGGTCCTGGTGCACCCATTCTCTCCCTCCCTCCCTCCCTCTCTCTCTCAAAAACTATATATATATATATTCTCCTCTACTTTACTCAGGACTCACCTCTCTATGCTCAATGCCAAGCCAGCTTGGCATGTTCTCATTGACATGGTTCATTTTTATAATCACATGTGTTCTCACCAAGTTCAATAGAGAATCAAAGTCTTCTTTCAGGGAGTCTGCTTAAGCTCATGGATAGCCTCAGCCTCAGTTCTATCCTTCCTTCTGTCTACCCACACATTCACCCACTTATCCCATTCATCCAAGCCCCTGTTTGTGGCTGGGAGTTTACATGAACAGTGAATAAGTGCTAGGCAGAGGACACCAAGGTGAACCTGAGATACAGAGCTTGGCTAGGAAAGGTTTCATGAACTATATTATTAGCAGAAACCAAAAAGTTGAAGCAGTCCACATGTGTATTGGAGAGATCAGCAGATAAACAGGCGTGTGTGTGTGCTGAACATGCATGCAATGAAATATTAAGCAGCCTTTCAAAAGGAAGGGAACAGAGATGCGAGAATGAACCTTGACAACATCATGCTCCGTGAAGTAAGCCAGTCCCATCCAACAACAACATCAAGATAACTTCTGATTCCACGTATATGAGGCACGGAGAGCAGCCAAACTCATAGGCAGGAAGCCAAATGATAGTTTCCACTGCCTGGGAGAAGGGGTGAATGGGGAATTAGTGGATTCCTAGGCACAGAGTTCAGTTTTGTGAGATGAAATCATCCTGGACAGGGAAGGTTGCACAACAATGCAACTAAACTTAATGCCATTGAACTGTACACTAAAAATGGCTAAGACAGTAAGTGGTAATGTTCTATACTGATTCATTAGTTGTGA
The DNA here is from genome assembly GCA_036346955.1 of Dipus sagitta. Taxonomy (NCBI): domain Eukaryota; kingdom Metazoa; phylum Chordata; class Mammalia; order Rodentia; family Dipodidae; genus Dipus; species Dipus sagitta. The sequence continues at coordinate 107,060,723 of CM070781.1, read as the reverse complement.
CAGATATACAGCAATAAGGTAAGATATTTGCAAGAGGGGAAACTGAGTGTGGGAATCGTGAACTGTATTCAAAACTTGTCTGCAATATAAAATGACTCTAGCATGCAATGCCTATTAGAAAAAATGGGTTTCATGGAGGACTTCCAGGGAATGACTGTGCTTAGCTCGTTTCAGTCCAGAACACCCCAGGGACAAAGGTTCACTGGTGAGACACACAGTCTCAGACAATGAAACTTTTCCAGCCTCATTGGCACCATGGTTTCCATCAACGTCCCAAATTCCCAGGCAGGTCACTATCATGCTTGTAAACTCCCACCCTTAGCTGTGGCTTGGACACCAGTGGGACTCACTAGTGGGATGGGTTTTCTCAGGATTCTTAGAGAAACAAGAGGAAGCACACCTTCTCTTCTATGCTGGGGGGAGAGATGGTCCTCATAGCATTGGTCACCATTCATAGCAACCCATCTTTGAAAAACCTTAAGATACCCTGTGCAGGCAAGGTTAATCATTCTTGTTCTTCTGCTGTATATGGGTGTGGAATGGGTGTGCATGATGTATATGTGTGCTCATGTATGTGAATGTGGCGTGTGTCTGTGACACAGAATGCCTGTGGAAGTCAGAGGACAATTTTAGATGTCAATCCTTGCCTTCTACATTGTTTGAGGCAGGGGTTCTCACTGCTTATCGCTGTGTTCATCAGGCAAGCTTCCAGGAGACAAGAGGTTCACCCGTCTCTGCCTCCCTCTTTGCTATCGCCCACTGGTAATACAGATGCCTGCAATAGCACTGGCCTTTAAGTAGGTTCTGGGGAATCCAACCTCAGGTATTCATGCTTGCATGGCCCAACACTTTATCCACTGAGCCATCTTCCCAGCCTTGATAGTTAATCTGAACTGTCAACTTGATTGGATCTGGAATCACCTGGGGGACAAATCTCCAGATATACCTATGAGGAAGTTCCTCGATTAGGTCAAGTGAGGAGGGAAGGTAGACACTGAATGTGGGCAACACCATCTCTGGACTGAATAAAAGGAGACACCAAGTTGAGTGCCAGCATTCATCCCTCTGTGATTCTTGACTTGGGTGGCATGTGACCAGCTGTCCCTGTGCCTTCCTTACCATGATGGACTATATCCCTGAACTGTGAGTCAAAACAAACCCTTCCTTCCTTAACTTGCCTTTGTCAGGTATGTTGTCATGGCAAGGAGAAAAGTAACTAATCCACCATGGAATTTTACCAAATTTTCTAATTTCCTGAGTTAGATCACAGTGGGTCTTGCATCACCCAGGAAGACAAAAACTCCCAACCTGTAAGTTCTATGCATAGCAATGTTGGTTGCTTGATGGAGAAATAGAATGAAAGAAACTCCAATAAAATCATGTGCAAGTTGTTATGTAAAAAAAATAAAAGCAAAACAAAACACTATGGAGTGATTCAAAAATAAGCAGTGTGGGAAGGGCAGGAAGCAGCATGAATTTATCTCCCTAACAGCTTGACACAGTGTCAACAATCTAATCGGGATACACACAAGGGCCAAGAATTTATTGTTTTAATTATAATCTGAAGCACAGCCTTATTTCTTGATAAGATGCCAGGGTATATATACACTCTTTGGGGTGTTGCTAATGGAAAGGGTCGGACGGGTGTGGAGAAGGGATAGCCTGCTCATTGTCTCGCTCCCCAGCGGCTCCATTCATCCCTTGCACCAAGCAATTTTGCTGTGGAGATTTAATCCCAGAGTTTTCACACACAGCTTGTTACTTTCTAGCCAGCTCAACCAAGTTCTCTGATGCTCTCTTATTTGCAAGCAGCTAAGCTGATTCTGTCCTCAGAAGCTCAGTGGCTAACAAGCTGGAATTAGGCATTTTCCTCTTGCTATGCTGGCTGGGACTATACTGGATTCAGCTAAAGGTTTTCCCTCTTAGCAAAATAACCTGTTATCGAAAATGTACAAATTATGGACATAGCACCTCGAGTTCAAGGACCTGAATGTTTGTACTGAATGAGATCAGGTTCATTCCACTGACTGCAGACTGAGCTCTCTGGAAACAAAGGAGAGTCCTCTAGGGACAGAAGACAAGTAGGACAGCAGTGGCTTCCAAAGGGATAGAGCAGGGGTGAGGGAGACCCTGCAGGTGCACCCAGAAAAGGTGAAGGGGGCCCTTGCAAACAGAACTGAGTTCCTGCCTCCATTTTTTCCATGGGTATACAATCTCACTTAGTCTCCAAGTCACCCAGCAAGGTGACTCTTATTATCATAGCACATTTTTTTTCTCTTTTACAGCTGAATTACCTTGCCCAAGGTCCCACAGCTAGTAAATGACAGAGCTGGGATTTGAACCAACATTTATTTGATTCCAAAATCTATGTGCTCACCCATTATATTATACTGCCTTCTCTAACAGCCTAGAGGCAGAATGTCCTCTCTGGGCATTCGGGGTTTGTCAACCATTGTGTTTGTGACATCCCATCATCCTCTTTGTCTAAATGGCATGTCTTTAAGAAAGCCCTAAAAGACAGACATACAAAGTCTCTAGAGTTTAAGGGCTGACCACAGAGATCATCAAAGTGATAAGACTAGAGATGCCAGAGGCCCCCAGCAACAGCCATAGCCAGCAGCTATCTGCTGTTAGCATTCCCTAACTGTGAGGTAGCCAAGCCGATCATGGGGGAAACATTATCAAGTTCTTCGTGTCACTGTCTCTAAGCCAGAACCTGTATTGCGGCACTTAAAGGACCTGAAGAAGCCAGACTGTTCCTTCTGCGGAACTCTCGTGCTTATGTTAGACACCTCTGTGGCTCTTCTCTCACACCTGCCTGTGAGATCCTGCACACACACATTCTAGGGAGTTATGGCTCCCGCATGCTGAAAACACCCAGAGTGAAACACCTTATTTGTTGTATTCAGTTCTGTTTTCTGAGTTCCTAACACCAAACCTGCAGCTCAGTGGCTGCTTGGCGAATGCTTTATGATTTCATAAGCCACTGCCTCAGCCAAAGAGCCTCACTTTTCCCACCTCCTTCGTGATGGACGTTAGTTCTAGTCACAGTACCATCTCAGCCCTTTCCTACTCCGCATTATTCTTAATCCGTAGGAAGTATGATGTCTCTAGCTAAACACTTGGTTTTATGACCAGACCAGCTTAGAAAAAGAACATACCTGCCATGTTGGAGGCTCCCTGTGTAGGTCTCACAGAGCCGCTTGGCCTCCATCACTTAACAAGTGAGTCCCACTGTGAAAATCATGATTCAGAGCCGAACTTGCCTTGCTAAGTAAGGATGCCTAGTTATTGAGGTGAAAGCTTGGCTTGCCTTCTTGGTGAGGTTATGTGAGGGCAGGCTAGCCTGCACATGAAGCAGGCTTCACATCTGGTTCCTTTGCCACCCCTTCTATAACCTGGGATAAATTCCTAAATTTAAGTCCCTTTTTCTCATCCACAAAAAGGAAACTTCACAACCTACATCACAGGGTTGTGGGCTAAACCAACAGAAGCCACACAGTTATCAAGGTTTACTCCATCACAGTACACTCCATGCATGCACTTCACTTGACCTTCATTAACATTATTAGATGGCACAGGTTGGGTAAACCAGGAAAGGCACTGACATTATTTCCATATGCAAGCTACAGAGTGGAGCTGTTAGAATTCTTGTTCTGTAAATCCTATGTTTATTGTATGCGAATTATAGCTGTGGAAGCTTTTGGATGACATGATGCAATTGCTGCCCTTCACGGCACTCTGTGGAGTGAAACCAGGCGGCTCTGCCATGGTCAGGCCCGGGAGTCACATAAGCTTGGAGAAAGTCCCTGAGCACAGACTCTCCCAACTAAGCTGGCATCAGAACACAGAGCTAATACGTTTTCCACTGAAAACATGGGCAATGAGATGGATAAAAAAGATGTCTGCTTTCAATTATCCAGCTGTCATCCCTATAAATGACAAAACCACTCAGAATATAGGGGGATTATGAGTTCAAGGCCAGCCTTGGAAGAGAGTGAGATCCTCTCTCAAAACAAAAATACAAAACAACAACAAAAGCTGCTTAGGTGGACAAGGAACACTTTGGCTAGGTAAGAGGATATCGTAGCAGTGAATATTTAATAGGCTATATCAGTCATTCAATATTTCGAGACACCCTAGAATAGCCTGGCTTACCTGCTCTCCATGCCCATCTCTGGAGCTCTGCATTAGTGGTGCTCCCCAACCCCTACCCAGAGGAGCTATGTAAGAATCTGTACTCAGGGGCTGGAACAGTGGTGAAGCTGGCTTGCAAAGCCAGCTGAGGCCTGTTTGACCATCCCCATCACCCACGTGAAGCCAGGTGCAAAGTAGCAAGTGCACTTGTGATCCCAACATGCCTATGGTAATGGGAGGCAGAGCCAGGGGAATCAGAAGCTCATAAGCCAGCTAGACTGGAGTTCATTTGCAACAGCAAGAGATCCTGTCTTAGAAAAGGTGAAAAAAAATAGCACAGATATCTCAAGTTTTTCCTCGGAGCTCTACATATGTACAATGGCATACACATGTCCATATACACATAGATATATGAACAAATTAATTAATTAAAAGAAAATAATTTGTGTGTCATAATCACCCCATTGACTCATAAGCAGGTAATTCTTAGGGCATAACATGAGCATCAGGTTACGATCTGGCTTTCTTTTTTAAAAAAATATTTTATTTTATTTGAGAGAGAGAGAGAGAGAGAGAGAGAGAGAGAGGGAAAGAGAGAATGGTTGTACCAGAGCCTCTAGCCACTGAAAGTGAACTCCAGATGCATGTGCCACCTTGTGCATCTGGCTTACATGGGTACTAAGGAATCAAACATGGGTGCTTATGCTTTGCAGGGAGGTTCCTTAGCTGCTGGGTCATCTCTCCAGCCCAGGCTTTCTAAAAGCAGGCTCAATGTATGTGGCAGATATTGGAAGCTGCTAAGTATTACCACCATTGTTATTGCATTATTTCCCTGAGGAGAGTCAGCCTGCACTAGGTCCCACAAAGCTGGGGGACAGAGTACATGCTGAGCCATTTGGAAGTCTCCCAAGCAAAGAGTTCTGTAGATACCTCATGCTCAGAGCATTCTGGATCCTTCTTTCAGCCTTGTCAGTCTCCAAATAGTGCAGTCTGTTGAACCATGTGAACTTGGAACTTCTAACTGTACTGGGAGATAATTGCTGTGTGCTGTTTTACTTTGCTAAGCTCATAGTGACTTGATACAGCCCCTACACAGACAGCCACTGACAACCTTGTGAATACAGAAAAATGCTTTGGAAGCAGTTACTTCCCCCATCACCTCATCTACACTCAGCCTGGTATACACTAGGCTAATACCAAGAAGGAACCATGAGAGAAGGTTCCCACAGTTCTGTTATGTTCTTCCCAAGTCACTAGCCTGTCTTTGGGCATCCTTCATCCTCCTGGGCACGTATGCATCTGCTTCACTAGAGACAGACTGGAAGGAGGAGAATAACTGGAGATGGGTGCATTTTGGAAGAGGCACCCCGGTCTATATGACAATGGGAAAGTGGGGCCCTCTCCTCCAAAACTATAAAATGCTTGGATTCCTGGATCGCAGAAGCAAGCTCAGATGTGAGACTACAGGGTCTCTAGCTGGTACACACTACCCATAAGAATGTATAGAAACTCTGAACTTAATCTCCCAGAAGCTCACAGGCCAGCTAGCCTGGAAAATTCAGTAGTGAATAATGAGGAAACCCCTCCTCAAACGAGGGCAGAAGGTGAGAAGTTATACTCTGAACCACAGAAGTTATCTTCTGACCTTCAGGCTACCTGGTGTGCATGTTTCTGGGTGAGTCTCCCGCCTCTAGCCTCCTTTTGTAATAGGCATGCTGGGATTACAGACACTAGCACTACAGTGCCTGGCTTTTACGTGGGTGTGCAGAATCTGAACTCGGGTCCTCACACTCGCTCAGCAAGAGCTGTATCCACAGAGCCATCATCCCAGTTCCCCCCCCCCACCCAGCTCTGCATTAGTCAATGCTTATTAACTCCATGGAACATGGCATTGCAGTAAGATGTCACTGTGTGGTTTATTGTTGGCTACGTAAACAGCAGGTAATTTTCTGGCTGACAGAAATCCAAATATTTCACTCACCTCCTTACCTCTAATCCCCTCAAGGTACAGCCGACTGTCTTCCCAAAGCCAGAGTGATAAGACTTAATCACTCTCTTTCTGGGTCTCAAAATGCAGTTCTGAGACTGGAAACATCAATATCATCTGAGAACTTGTAAACACATGCAGCCCCAGGCCGTGCTCCAGAGCTACCCAGTCAGAAGCTCTGGGAGGAGAACCCAGGACAATCATGCACTTTGACCTTCATCTAGAAGATTCCGAAGCACATCTGAGCTCAGGAGCCATCACCGCACATCGGTGTCGGGGAGCTAACTTCTTTTGCTAAGTGACACAGGGCAGCTGGCAAGGGGTCATCAGTGGAGATCTCTGGAGAAGTGGGAGAGTTGCTATGGAGTTTCCCCTCGATTGTGACATAGCTCTGTGGTTCCTGGAGCAAGAGCAGCTACCTTAGGACACAGAGGAACGCCAACATAAGCGGACCAGGAAAAACTAGCAAGAATGAAAGGAGAGGAAAAGCAATAGGGAAAACTTGAAATCTTAATGATATTCTGGATTGCCAAATTATCTTAATTAGCCACATAGATTTATTTGCAGGTTTATCTGGGTGTAGTGTGCATACGTGTATGTGTGCATGTTCATAGGCATGTGGGTGCACGTGTGTGGGTATACATGCCAAGTGTGTACACACCAGTAGATGTCAGAGTTCTCAACTTCTCTACACCCTATTCTTTGAGAAGAAGTCTCTTGCTGAACATAGGGGCCTCAAGTTCAACTAGACTAGCTAGCCAGCAAACCCAGGTAGCCCCCTGACTCTGCTTCTCTAGCTCTGGGAATGTAAGTACACAAAACTATGCCTGGCATTAAAAATAGTTATTATTTATTTATTTATTTATTTGAGAGGGGGCAGATAGGCAGAGAATGGGTGCACCAGGGCCTCTAGCCACTATAAAATGTACTCCAGATGCATGTGCCACCTTGTACATCTGGCTCACGTGGGTACTGGGGAATAAAACCTTGGTCCTTAGGCTTCACAGGCAAGTACCTTAACCGCTAAGATATCTCTCCAGCCCTCTGCCTGGCATTTTTATGTGGGTGCTGTGGATCCCATCATGGGTCCTCATGCTTGCAGGGTGAGCACTGAGCCCTTTACCCTGCCCCTGAAGTTTTGTTTTTTTTAGTTGGGATCAAACATACTCCTCCTTGTTTAGACTACAATATATTCCCCTTTCAAGTATATGGTGCTCAAATCACCTCACCAATGCACTGCCTTAAGTACGATTTCTGCCTTTTGTGAGTAGTTGGGCTACAGGAGCACTCAGAAAGTTGGGGGAAGGTAGTGACAGCGTGCAGGCTCATAAGAGTCTGAAGGAGATGGGAAGAAGACGGGCTGAAGGATGACAGCCACGTCCCTAAACCAGCCTCGTCACGCTCTCCGGAGCTGACTGCGTCTAGCAAATTCATTTTGGTGCTATTTCCAGGTGCAAGCCATAATTTGGACTGCCAAAATGCTAAAACTTCTTGGCCACTTCCATGGTTGACACACACAACACAGCAAGCAATTTGAAATTAGAACCATCCTTCCTCCACAACCAAGCGGCATAGCTCATATCAATAACTTCCCATTTGACAGCTGAAATTTGAAACAGTTCAACAGGCTTGGACCAGGAGCTTCAGTCTGGGCACATGAAGTATACAATGGTTTCTGGCTTATTTACTTATTTTTTATTTTTTTATAACTTCTTCCACCCCTAACAGGTTTTTGGAAATTCTTACTTCCACCATAATATTCAGTTGGCCAAAGGACAACAGACCAGATTTTTTTAAAATACAAAATAGTAAATGCAACATAACTTCCCAGATATGCTAAAATAAGGATTTCTGTGACTTCCCAGAGCATTTGTGCCAAAGTAAAGTTACTAGAACAAGGAGATCACTATTGATATTAAAACCCAAGGCTTGCACTGAAGAGATGCCTTAGTGGTTAAGGAGCTTGGCTGTGAAGCCTAAGGACCCAGGTTTGATTCCCCAGGGCTCACATAAGCCAGAAGGACAAGTCAGTGCATGTGTCTAGCATTCATTTACAGTGGCTGGGCCCTGCTGTAGCCATTCTCTCTTTCTCTATCTGCCTTTCTCTTTCTCTGCCTCTCCTTCACACATACATGTAGGTAATAAATAAATAATATTTTTTAAACCCAAGGTCAATTTCATCTTTTTATCCATTATTCCATCTATGCACCCATTCATCCATAATTCTACTATCCATCCACCCACCCTATTATGTACCCACCTAGCCACCTATCTACTTATACAACCTTCTGCTCAGTCTTCCATCCACCAGTCCAGTGATCCACCTAGCTATTCATCTGTCTATTCATCTGTCTATTAATTCCTGCAGTCATTATCCATCCATCCCATCACTGATTCAGTCATTCAACAAACACTTAATAAATGCCAACTCTGTAACAGGCATCCAAGAGACACAGCAACAAGTGGCATAACCTAAAATATATACCTTAGAGAAGCCTAGATATCAGCGGGGAGAGACAGGTCAAAAGCAAGAAGAAATCCTGAAATGGTGGGATGCAATATGGCAGAAATCCGTGCAGAAAGGAAACATGTGTGGGAATAGGAGAGGAGTGACTTACATGCAAGAGTCAAGGGATGCCTGTCTGAAAAGTGTATGTATGAGGTGAGTAGAGGGGCAGGACAGGGGGCCAGTCAGGTGAGAATGGAGAAAGTATATCAAAGTAGAAGGAGCACTGGGTTCAAAGGTGCTCAGGAGTGCAGAGATAACAAAGAAGCTAGTTTTTTTCCCCCTTTTTTATAGGCAATGAATTCTATGGAGGTGGGACAAAAAGGGCCACTTTAAGTCAAATATATATATAAAATTCACAGACAGAAGCACAGGAAATTTTCAGGCTTCTTGGAAGCTTGAGTGTGGGATTCTGTGTTTATCGGAAGATGGGCAGGAGAGAGCTTGGAGAAGCGGATGTTCAGAACGCTATGAGGACACGCAGCCCTGAGGGGAAGCCACAGTGTTATCACACACAATCACTGACTTCAGCAGACACTGGAGGCCAATCCTTTGCAAGCTGAGGATACCCTGAGCTCTAAAGAGAGAACGGTCTCGCCTTTGTAACATATATGGTCTAAAAGCAGAGACGTGCTGGGCACACCATGAAAGAAATTACAGAAAGCTCAGAGCTTAGAATGGGAAGTCTTGCTCTAGTTTAGAGGGTTGACCAAGGATGATAACATTGGGGAGGGGATCTCAGCCCGAACTGAGTAGACATGAGTCAGACAGAGACTAAGGTGGGCCTGGGAGAACAGAATGCCGGGGAAAGGCATGTAAAAAATGTTGTGTGGCAGAAAGGGTGTGCCAATCAGAGTGAGAGAGTAGTGTATGCATGGTGGGTCCTGAGGAAGTTGAGAGGAGGGAAGGTGAAATCACAGAGGTTCATGGCGTTGGTCTGGCCACCGGCTGGTTGTTCTCTCATGACAGCTGAGTAACAGGCGGTGGCTGCCTGTAGGAAGGACCGTGGAGACCCTCTGCGAGAAGAGCAGTTTCACTCAAGAGCTAGCTTGGTGGGTCATGTGCCTGCCATGCAAGCATGAGGACCTGAGTTCTGATCTTCAACACTCTCATAAAATGCAAGTTTGGTTGTGAGCACAGCCAGTGTAGCTTACTGGGTATGTTCCAAGGCAGTGAGAGACTTTGTCTCAAAGGAAAAAAAAAAAGTATGGCATGGGAAGGCCCAGCTGGCTTCCTATGTAATCAAACAGGAGCAGAGAATACAAACTCAGGAAGACATGCAGATAAATAGGTGTGTGTGTGTGTGTGTGTGTGTTGCACATATGTAATGCTAATGCCATGGACATAAGAACGATGAACAAAATCTAATTCTAAAATGGTCACTTTGGAAAGAACTAGTCACCCCTGACAGGAGGTCCTGGACACAGCTCTGAAGTCAGCATTCGGACACAACAGCCTGATGCTGGTCCCACTGGACATCCAGGCTGCTGGTCACACAGGGGATACCTCTGCTGGAATGACTCCTCCCTCCTTGGCCAAACTACCAACACATAAGCCTTCCCGTGGTGACCAAGGCTCAAGGTTGGACACAGGACCTGGAGCAGGGATCGGTACTGACTTGCATTCTGTGGGTCCCGTAGTGTGATCCGGTGGGTGTCATGAATTCAGGAAGGCGAGCGTCCTAAGAAAGCTATCTAGAAAAGCAGGAGCAGGCATCTTGCCTAGAGATGCACCTAGAAGTTTGCTCTCTCCACCACAACACTCCTTACAGGCAAATCTTAAAATTGATTTGGAAATGACTGCTCAGAGCAGATCACATAAAGGTGTTGTTATGCCAATCAGAACACAGTGCAGAGGAACCCTGAACCTTGGCGAGCAATGACGAGACTAAGAGAAGCAGATCCTGTCCTGTGGCTACAGCTTTTCAGCTGAGCGCTTGGTGCTTTGGAATTAATCCAGGCCCATAAAACAAGGGCTACATCAACATGGCAAATGTGCTGGAGAGATTTCATATTAAAAGCTGATTCATTTTGCAGTGAGAATCCACCCCCAGCTTGGAGGCAGAAACAGGTCTGTCCTGTAGTTCTGTGAGTGAGGTCCTGCTTGGATAGACGATATGGGGCAAGGAAACTCTCCCAGAGTATGATCAATTCTCTCTGCTTCTGCTCTTGAACCTGATGCCTATATGATTCCAAGTGTTGTTGTGGAAAGAAAATGTAGGGTCTGGGGTCCCTTGGTATAAAATTTTTAAGAATTCCAAGCATACCAAGTGAGCACCTGTGGGCTTGCAAAGCCTGAGCTCTATGCAACTATGTACATAACAAAAGGAATTTAACTTGCTATTTCTGTAGGTTAGATGCTAGGAAACTAACTTACAAGACTCTTGAGAGAGCAAGAATGAGGGGGCTGGAGAGATGGCTTAAGTACATAAAGGCACTGTGCTTGCAAAGCCTGAAAATCTGAGTTTGATTCCCCTGTCCACATGCAAAGTCAGATACATAAAGTAGCACATTCATCTGGAGTTCATTTGCAGTGGTGAGAGACCCTGGTGTGCCCATTATCTCACTCTCCCTACCCCTTTCTTTCTTTCCCTTTCTCTCTTTCTGTCGTGTGTGTGTGTGTGTGTGTGTGTGTGTGTGTGTGTGTGTGTGTATGTGTGCGTGTGTGTACTTTTTCTTGCAAACAAATCAATAATATTTTAGCAAAAGGAAAGAATGAGTCTGAGATGCCACACTGGCCCACAGAAAGTCTCAGAAATGTTACTGATTAAAGCGTGAATAACACTTTTGGTTAAGGAAGCTTCTCTTTTTAGATGGCAGTAACTACTGGGGTGACTCAAAACTCATCAAAGTGCTGAGAAGAAGTGACAGTTGAGTGTTCAGCAGTAAGTGAGACATCTCTGTCACACCCACCAAAGTTCAGGGACCATTTTGGAAGAGGTGGTGGAAAGAATGTAAGAGCCAAAGGAAGGGGAGGAGTGCTTACAATGCTGTCTTCCAGACACAAAGTGGCCTTGATATTCATGACCTCACAGTGACTGATGCTACCTCCACAAGATCTGCATAATATGAGTGTAATGACAATGACAGCATCAAATATTTCACCGTGAGATGCTCCACGGTTTGTTAAATTCTGGCACTTAAAATGTAGAAGAATGTGGATAAGCAGGTTAGGAGGGGGAAAGTAGACTTTATCAAGGAGTTTTTAGAAAGAGACTCCCAAGGGTGGGAGCATTTCCCAATAGAAAGAGAGGTTAACTTCCACATCAGGGGCTTGGGGCTGGGACTATGAAGTTGGAAAAACTTAAAGTGCCAGGGTAAGTGTGCTTTGAATTTCCACCAGCATCGAGAGAGACAGACAGACAGAGAGAGAGAGAGAGAGAGAGAGAGGAAGAATGAAAGAGAAAGGAAAGATATGCTTTTTGAGGTAGAACTCAGAGAAGTGGGCAGACCTGGCAGTGACGGTCTTCAAGCAACTGCATCCAGGGAGAGACTTCTGATCTAGAAGCAGGCAAGGTCAGCAGCAAGATCAAAAGAAGAGAAAACAGAATGGATGTGTTCATGAGAAAAAATCCATAGGCCAAAACAAGGCTGCATGTAGACTGAGTCAAAACCCCATTTTATTATCACCAAAACATCTGCTGTTGCATCCACTGCTGTGCCTGGTAGCCTGTTTGTGGGCGTTGATCCAACCCATTGCCCCTACCATCTCTGTGTGGTTTTCCTGCATGGACTGAGACAGAGGTTGAAATTCTCGTCATAATGTCCCACATGTGACAATTCTATGTGTTGTGAACCTGATTTGATCATATGTCAAAGAGCCTGCCTGGGAAACAGGAGGACAATGGGACAGACATGATGTTGACTTAAGGGCTGGGAGACAGTACCACAGATAAGAGGCAGTCACAGGAGACTCCAGCAAGACACAGATCAAGGTAGCCCACATCCTTCTGCTTCTCTAGCATTCTCTCTGTTGGGTTGATGTTGAACCATCCTTACCTGCCCTTGGTTGTAGCATCATCATTCTCCCTACCAGGAAATCCACCCTTCCTCTACCCCTCTTCACCAAGACAAAATCTGCCGTCACTGAAGATGATGTCTGAAGAATGTCCACTCCAGTAATGAATTCTCTAGGGATGAAAGTGCCTTCCTTCTTTAAGACTTCATCTGAGGGCCTGGGGAGCAGTTTAGCAGGTAACAACATTTGCTGTGTAAGCATGAGCGTCTGAGGTCTGCTTTCCCCTGAATTCAGCCCCCAGCTCCCATTTAGAATTCTGGGCAGAGTTGCATGTGTCTGTAACCCCAGACCTATGGTTAGTAGAGACTAGAGAGTCTATTGGGCTCACTGGTCAGTAATTATGACTGAATAAAGTAGTTGCAGGTTCAATAAGAGACTCTTTCCTCAAGGAAACTACAAGAAAGAGGAAGAGAGGAGGACAACCGACATTCTCCTCTGGACTCCACATGACTATCCACATCTGTGCACACAAGCACATGACACACACACACACACACACACACACACACACACACACACACGGAGAGAGAGAGATAGAGACTTCATCTGAAGGCTCACAGGTTCAATCACTGGTTGGTATGGCTTCCACCTTCCTAGCCTATGGAGTTCTCAAAGGCAAGGGTGCTGTCTTGCATTGAAATATCTTAAGTATATTGGACAGTGATGGACATGCAGTGGATGCTGACCTCTAGATGTATCCATATGCCTTACCTACTCAGCAAAGTAGCTTAGGTCTTCCTGTACCTTCTGGCTAAAGACAGGATGGGTCCATCCTCACAGTGGAGAATTGTAATTCCTCACCCTGGCCTGTAAGACCCTGTATGACTGGCTTTGCCTATATATTGTAACTTGACAGTCAAGTCTCTTCATCACTAAATCCACAGTGACCATTCCTATCTTCACACTACCCAACGTCCTTCCTTCTACCAACCCTTTGCACATGACCATCTCCCTAGATGAAAAGCTATGCTGATTCCTAACCCATAATCTAACAAGTTTTTAACCTTTGTTCTCATCTCTACAATCCATTAATTTGGGAAATCTTGTCCAATTTACCTAGCCAAAATACAGACTGTGGAATGTGTCACCACTTTATATTTTTTGTTGGTTGTTTTATTTAGAACTTTTCTCCCACTAGACTAAGATCTCCAAAGTCTGAAAGGACACATCTTCTCTGCTCATTTTGAGATGCTCAGTACCACAGCAAATGCAATTTCAGGAGTAAACAAGCATACCCACCTACGCCATCTTCTCCCACAGGAAATACTCCAGGTCTAGACATCAATGAGTAACTTATTCTTTTCATGTCCTTGAGAACAAAGTAACGGTTATTGTTAAGAGATGAGAAATACCATCAGCATACCCGTGTAACATCATGAAATGTTCTGGATAGATGAGGACACACAGGGTACCCTGTGTGGTTATCATATCTTCGTGCAATTCAAATCACCTGCACGCTAATGTGAACCGATTCATACTCCAATGATGTACGTTTTTCCTGTGGAAATTATCAAGCTACCTTGTTACCCTAAATAGGATATTCCTAAAGTGCTTTAACCAAACCAGCTGGAAGGCCTGACATTTCATCCATATTGTTAGTTATATGCATATTTACAGCTTCCACCTGCCTGTGACTTGGCTGTATCATAAAGTAGCGCCGTTCCCCTGTTTCATTATACTTTGACATTTTACTATGACTATATCGCCTCCTCATTTCTTAGTTCCCAATTGCTCTGCAGCCACTCTTGACTTATATTGGTTTGGTAATAGAATAACAATCTTTCTCTATGGTAGTACCCCTTGCTCATGCACTCTCTCTTTCTCTCTCTTTCTCTCTCTCTGTTACTTTCTCTCCCCATACACTCCACCCTCATACCCAGATGGTACAAATCATTGCTGGCACATGTAACCATTACAGCTTCTGTTGCTTAAATGAAGCCTTATAAACCCCACAGAGTTAAATTAGATTAGGGAATTGGGAGGAGAATGGGAGGGCTGGCCACTGGTTCCCCCAGGAACCTGATGCCCATTTGTTCCTGCCTTTGTGAGACGGGGCTTAAACGTTTCTTTCTGGCAGTGGTTCTGAGAGCACCTGCTTCAGACAGAGAATAAGGGAAAGACTGTAACACCTTCTTGAAAGGCAGGTAGGTTTCAATGGAGAATGCTAGCCTACTCTGATCTAAGAGAAAGTTTTAAACTCACTTGGAATTCAAAGTCTGGATTCCAAAGTCCAGAGGAAGAATGGTTGTGGAGCTAGAGTTTCCAATTATATGGCCTAAGAGTTAATATAAGAAGCTGACCCAGGCAATGCAAAAGGCTCGCATTAATGTGAAGTACAAGGAAGAGTTGGTCCATCTAAGTCACCCAATCCAGGTGACAAACAGCTTACCTTCCTCTTTAATCCATTCAGAGATCTTGGGGGAAAAAAAAAGGACAAGTTTTTTTTTCATGCAAGAAGTGGAATGTGCAGACTTGGCGTACAGAATGGCATTTGGTGTTATTGGGGCTATGCACATTCCCACTCAGGAGATGAGACACCTGGTAGGAACCCTAGTAAACAAGCTGTCCCCATGTAGGGAGTGTGTCGTTGCCCAAGAGGCTGGTTCCATTCTCTTCCTCTTTCTCTTCAGGCACATTAACTCACATCCCGTTCCCTTGGCATAGCCATGCCACTCAAGGCCTGCTGGCTGCCTCACAGTGAATTCTAGGTGGTATGTGATCATAGCAAAGTTTGCCTGAGATAGCGGCTGCTTGTATTCACACCTGCCCAGCTGGTCCCTGAGCTTCAAAACTCACCCTGGACCCCTCTGCTTTGCTTTCACTCATTCTAGAGCTCTCATTCAGATGTTGGTTTTCAGCCTCACCTCCACAGTGACTCACAGGCCCCTAGTCGCCATAAAGACTGTCCTTGAGCCACCTCAAGGACTAGTCAGTTTGAAGGCCTGCCACCCCAGGACCACTGCAATAGCCAAAGGCCCTCACCTTCAACATCTCTTTCTGTACCTAGGAGGTGAAGGGTGAAAAGAGAACTGAGTACTGACCTAGCAATTTTTCTGCACCTTATCAATACACCTGTAACCTAGTATGACATCTCAGGGTACCCCAGAACCAACATCGTCAGCATAGCTCATTCCCCTTTCCCCACCCAGGGTCTTGGCTGTTTGAATTTGGTCCAAAAAATACACTACCTTCAGCTTAGATTGGGTGTCTTCCCCCTTTTCTGTCTTTTCCCCCCTACTCCTTCTCTCTTGCTCTTTTCCTTCTTTTCTTCTCTTTTCTTCCCATTCTTTCTTTCCAAACTATGCCTTTTTAATGGTCCATGGAAAAATTTACTTTTGTCCTATGACCTTCAAGAATTTTGTGTGCTGAGCATGGTGGCACACACTTATAATCTCAATACTCAGGGAACTGAGTCAGGAGGATTGCTACAAGTTCAAGATCATTCTGGGTCACACAGAAAGACCCTGTCTCAAAGGATCAAAAAAAAAAAGTGTGTGTGTGTGTGTGTGTGTGTGTGTGTGTCATTGAAAACTGATGGTTGTTAATGTGTAGTAAGATGAAAAGATAGAAACACTTTTGCTTAGTACACTGTAACTTAAAACATGGGTAAACTGAGAAATAGTTTTTTTTTGTTTCTATATAAAAAATATAACAGGGCTGGAGAAATGGATTAGCAGTTAAGTGCTTGCCTGTGAAGCCTAAGGACCCCAGTTCGAGGCTCAATTCCCCAGGACCCACGTTAGCCAGATGCACAAGGGGGCACACGGGTCTGGAGCTCATTTGCAGTGGCTGGAAGCCCTGAAGCGCCCATTTTCTCTCTGTCTCTCTATCTGCTTCTTTCTCTCTCTGTCTGTCACTTTCAAATAAATAAATAAAAATAAACAAAAATATTTTAAAATGTATAACAACTAGTTTGAATAACATGCGCCTTGTTCTCATCTTATAATTAATGATATAAAATGAGCATCTTTTTTATGCCTTGGCATATGGTCATATTGAGTTTGGATCAACTTCTCACAATGTAATTTTACTCTCAAAGTTATGAAATATCTCTTAGAGCACGTTTCAGGGGAGTAAAATAACTCAGATTTCTCTGAATATGAAGTTTTGTGGGCATGTGGGATATCCTTATCCTTTTCATTACATCTTTCTTTGATTGTCTCTGCACGATTCTGAAAACACAATATTTGTGGCTGCCCACTGTTCCCTTCCATCATTCATCTTGACTCCACACATCAGAGATGAGAGTGAGTGAAATTTGTGCCCAGAACAGTTCCTACAGAGTTCTGATACTACCCTTACCCCATGGCACCTTTCTCTTCACCCTTTCCCCACCTTGTATTGGAGCCAGAGATGCAATTAGCTTCTACTGTTCCTTTCACCATCCAATGGCAACCCTCTCAGATGTCTTCAAGGCCTTTACCCAGAAGGCTCTCTGTCTCAGATGCCGTTAGACCCTCTCCCTGAATACCAAGCATTACTCTATGGTTCAGAGCCAGCATTTTAACTCACTGTATCTCTCTCTCTGTCTTTCTCTCTCCTTTTTCTCCAGTTAAAGGTATCCATTCAACAAATAATTCCTAAAATTTATGAGGTACCTGTCAGAGGATTTATAGATGTTAGTTCGTCAGAGATTAAGTCTCTAACAAGGTCTGGAGAGATGGTTCAGTGGGTGAAATACTTGCCAAACAAACATGAGGGGTGGAGCTGATTTCAGATCTCCAGCACTCATATAAAATGCTGGGTGTGCCTGGAATCCCAGCACTGGGGCGGCCGAGACAAGGAGAACCCTGGGGGCTGCTTGTTAGCTAGTCTAGCTGAATTGGTGAGCTCTAAGTTCAGTGGGAGGACCTGTCTTGAAAAATAAGGTGCAGAACGAGTAAGGAAGACACCTGATGTTCACCTCTAGCTTCCATATCCACATGCACACATGTGTACACTATACACAAACACATACCACCCACCATGCAGAAAGTCTACATAGGCATGTGCCCCCCCCCACAGATATGTATGCATAACGCACGGCATTCACTCAAAATAATGAGCATAAGGAAAGAGATAGTACTAAGTAAGAAAACCAAGCGAATTAGGAGCGCAACAAAACTTCAAAATAGGGTGACATAATGGATCGTGACTCAGTGGGCCATTTCCTCTTGGCATGGGACACTGTAGTGAATTCTGCATGGGGACCATGCAATACCAACTCCTGTGAGTCCTGGGCAGAGCACACCTAAGCAGGGAAACCAGTGGATGTACAAAGCCCTCAGGTAGTCACAGCTGCAGGCAGAGAAAGGGTTAAAAGAACAGCCCCCCCACGGAGCAGCCTTCCAGACCTCCAGGAAGGGTGAAGTGGAAAGCTGAGTGTGGTGCCATATGCCTATAATCCAGACCAAGGAGACTGAGGCAGGAGGGTTGCCATGAGTTCAAGGCCAGCCTGGGCTGCATAACAATACCCTGTCTCAAATAAGGACAACAACAAAACACAACAACCACATAAAAACAGACTAAAGTGCTGGGCGTGATGGCGCATGCCAGCACTCGGGAGGCAGAGGTAGGAGGATTTCTGTGAGTTCGAGGCCACCCTGAGACTCCATAGTCAATTCCAGGTCAGCCTGGGTTAGAGTGAGACCCTACCTCGAAAAGTCAGAAAAAAAAAGAGTAAAGTGAATAAATTCCAGGTCTGACACCAGATAGGAAACTTCCCCTAAAGCACGGGTTTCAGGGCTTCCCATAATATAGTCAGTTCTTTCCCAGCCCTTAGCAGGCGATGTCCAGCCCCCAGAATCCTGGTACACACAGCCTTCATACTTTACTTAAACCAGTAATTATCCAATCACTCCTAGAGAATGTCTTCCCGAATGTTTCGGAAAAGTATTCGCCTCCTAGTTCAGAACATTCTCCAAAATATTATGGTAACTTTTGAAAATGGCGTAGGAATTCACTATCACTGTGAAATTTTGGTTTGTCACATAACCCATATTTCATGAGTCCATCCCCTCGGGATTTTTCCATATCACAGAATCCCAGTCTTCCCATTCGAGCCAAGGAAACATCCTGCCACACAGCTAGTCCCTGTCTCTTCCTCACCCAGGAACTGTCAGAAGGTTAGTATGATTGAGCAAGCAAGTCATCTGTCCTTCCAAGCAACACGTGGAGTCTTTAATCTGAGCTAATCTATTTCTTTCCACCACCTTCTTCACCATGTGCCACCTTTACTGGCTGTAATGAAGAATGTCCTCTCAAAATATATGTCCACCTAAAACCTCAGAATGTGACCTTGTATGAAAAGACGTACTATGATGATGTTAAGTTGAGGCTGTGCTGGATAGGATGGCTATAAATCTAGTGACTGGTGTTCTTAAGTATTTCATGTTAAGAGGGAGGCACGCGTAGAATGATAAGGCGCAGGAGTGCTCACACTACGGCCATGAGCAGCTGGGGGCAGAGGCACAGTAACAACGGCCCCAAGAGGAAGCAAGCCTGCTTACACCTCTGTTCCAGACTCTTAGCTTCCAAACCGACATTAGCATTTCTGGTTTTCTAAGCCAGAGGACTGTAGCATCTTACCTCAGAAACCTCATGAACAAATACTTGATTATTTCCATTTTCCTTTAACTCGTGAATAAATGTTATGTCTTCAGTGACTCCCTGTGGCCCGTGAGCATTCACACCTCTATGCACTTTAGAATTGTGGGAGGTAAGGTTTTTAAGGGTGGTCATCCCTTTGTCTCAATCTGGGACTAATGGATTGATTGACTAATTTGTAGGACCTAGGGCCTGGCACATATCAGACAAGTGTTCTGCCACTGAACTATATCCCAGCTCTCTGCTTGCTTTTTTTAATTTTTTATTTTGAGACACGTGTGCTAAGCTGCTCAGGCTAGCAAGGAACTTACTGTGTAGCAGGAACGGGACTTGCCATCATCCTGCTTCAGTTTCCCAAGTAGCTACAATGACAGGCTCAGCCCACAGTAGGTGTAGTAGTTCTGAACGTCCCAGGCACCTATATGTTTAACAACCTGACTATTAGACACTCCTCCTCATACTGGCATTACAGGTTTGGGTCAAATGCTTCTTTTGTGTTATCTAACTAAGCATTCATAATTTTGGACATTTATACTGAAAGAAGCCTTCCAAGTTACATGAATCTCACACTTCATAATACCAAATTCACCCTGCTGGGGAGGGAGGAAAAGGTGAGTTTGGGGTGACTCTTTGTTAAGAATCAGGTTTCTGGAGTTCGTGGGTTCGTGTAGTAGTGCACCATTGCTGAGGGTTGTGGGCTGACACAGGGCATGGGGGTGGTTGTTTTTGGAGAGTCAGTGGAGATAGAGCTGTGCTGAACAGCATGGAGAGAGATGAGTTTTGGAGATGGGTAGATGAGGCTTGCTCAGTGGTGAACATGTTTGAACTTCACTAAGCTTCTCTTCCTTTTCTAATGCCACAGAAATACAGTTCAGCTGTTTGCATTTGTGGGTATATAACACACACCAGTGTGAGAGAATACAGTGAAAAACCTCTTTCTAGTTCTACAAGAGCAACATGGCCTGACTGTTCTCTTCCCCTTGAACTTGTGGAATTAAGGCCACACAGTTTTCTATCTCAGAACAGCTTGAGCAAACTGATTCTAAGCATATAAACTCAAGGGACAAGCAACAACTTAATCCCAGAGGGGCTGACGATGGCCCTCCTTCCTCTAAACTGACATGGGTTTAGGGAGACTTAAGTACTAAGTAAACATTTTCAGGAGAACCGTTAGTTCCTAGAAGCCCTATTTGTCAATGCCAACACTGTCTCCTTCTCAGGTGTTAATTAGTCATTTCACACAGCATCAGCGACAAGGAGTTAAATCCCAGTTAACCTAGATTTCAGACAAGATGGAGTAGCAGAGGAAGAATTTGGCTTTCTTAGTAACATTCCAAGAACTATCGGCTGGGTTGAAAGCAGAGTCAGGAACTTACTGATTCATGAGGATGGGCTTGCTAATAGTCAAGGAAAAGGAAGATATTGGAAGGAAACCAGGCATATTAGCTGAATTGAAATAGAAAATAACCACCATTTGATTTTGGTTAATGCATGTTGACAAATGAGGACTGAGATCAGTGCTGTGGAATATTCTATGTAGATGAGGCTGTGGTGGGTAACTCATCTTTGGGTATCTTCAAAAGTTCCCAATTTTAAAAGAAAGGAAAAATAAGGATGGTACAAGGTAAGTCTCCTTGGGTTCTAAATTTCTAAAAGACATAAAGGAAATATGCTGTTTTCTGATCAGGGTTACATGGGATATGAATTTTCAGGGGTGGGGACATTGTACATTCAAAATCATCTGATAGCAGTCACTTGATTTATTAATGGTGCCTCTGATATTTGATGCTGCACCAACTATGGGTAGACGCGTTCATTTGATAGACTTCCCGAATTATAGAGATCCAGAGCAATATGTGAATCCTGCTTTCATTTCTTCAAATGGATCTGGTTATCATTAGGACACAAAGACTCAGGGGCCTGAGAATGAGGAAGGGAGCAGAGGTGTAGTGTTCTGTTGCTAATTTTCCAACACAACTGAGGCCCTAGCCACGTGGAGATGCCTGGCATCATTCCTTTTACCTAGCATTAATTTTCCCTTTACTATCCATTGTTCATATTAACCCTGGTACAGACAATTTTCTTTATTTAATGCTCAGCCACACAGGCACATACTTTACCCTTTACCAGGGACTATACCCTCCTTTCCCAGAACATTCTTCAAGCCCAACACTAGCACCCTTCATCATTGAGATATTTCCCTAGGCTGGAAAGAGGGCAAAGAAAGACTTATCCAAAAGAGCTGGAGGATGTGGGCTAAGGAGATGGTTCAGTGAGTAAAGTGCTTGCTATACACGTGTAAGGACCTGAGTTCATTTATCCAGCACTTACCTAAGGCCAGATGCGGTTGCAAGTGTCTGTGATCCAGCACTCTGATGGTGAGATTGGAGGTGTTTGTTTTTAGTTTAGAGCTTCATCATATAGCCTAGGCTGATCTTTAACTTACAATCCCCTGCCTCAGGCTCCCGAGTGCTGGGATTATAGGCGTGTACCACCATGCCCAGTTCTACCTAACTTCTGAATGAACAAAGTCACTTACAATGATGCTTTCATGAATTCTGTGCTAGTTAGGCCATACCTACCTTTCCTGAATTCCACATTGGCAGAAGGCAGATAAAATCACACATGTCAGCTCCCATAGGCCACTTCAGGAAACCCCTTGGTGAACAGGTGATACCAACTAACTTGGGATGACTCTGATATGACTCACCCAGTGTTGTACACACATTTGGTTTTGTTTAACCTCCAAAGTATGAACATATAAAACTTTAAACAATGACAGAGCACTCCAACTATTTCCTGATAGACATACTGCAAGTTTCTCTTGAAGATAAATGGGCACATTTTTTTTTACAAACTAGAGAAAGAAATGTCTGAGGCAGGCAAAGGATATGGAAACATCTGTGCTCTGTTAGAGGGACTGGGACCCCCACATTTCCTCCCTATATGCATGCACTTAGTAGTTACAAGGTCTTCAGTGAGTTATTCCCTCTATGCTTGCTTCTTTCTCTTCTCTAAGGTAGGAGTGACAGATCTCATGGTAATTCTCAAGGTTTCTAGTTGTGAGAGTTCAAATAAGAAGCCACATGTGGAATGCTTTGAAATTTGCAAAATAGGGAGCATACAGAAACATACAGAACTATGCAGGCAGATACTGCATATTTTATTACATTTAAACTTTCTTACAAAAAAAAAAAAGAAAATTAAAACAGCCACAGAAATGTGAAATGGGTGTTGCATTTCATGCCTGGCAAGACCCAGGGGCTTTGGCAAACCAGTCTAATGCTTAACCGAAACCTTCCAAGGAGCAAGGGAGGGAGAAGCAGGACAGAGGTGGGGTGCTCTTGCAGCCAGAACTTATTAAGTCAGTTGCATGATTAATGTGGAGGGGAGTGTGTGACATAGAAAGAGGGGACAGTACAGTAGTTCACTCTGTTCAGTAGAGGCAGCTGATCCAGCATTTTATGTAACCTTCTAAGTCACCAAGAAAATTGCATCTTGGTAGATGAATCAACCTACAGCAATATATTTGTTGGCAGCTATTCATTTTTTTTAAAGTGGGAGTATATGAAATCTCCTGTACCACTCAATCCCAGAATTGATAGGTACGAGAGACAACGCAGGCTGCATCTCCAAAGGAATTGAGAATGACATTTTATCCTTGGCTGGACTCTCTTGCAACAGCAGAGGAAGGGTGATGATTTTGTTATGAATGGGGCTGCCCAAGGGAGGGGGATGTAGGATGTAAATTAAAGTGTCTGATGGAGTTTCCTCCCCAGTGTACAATGGGATAAGTGCACAAAACTCCACAGTAAAAACCATTAGTCAGGACCAGGTAGTGACTGAAGTCATCTTCTTGATGGAGTTTGAAGATGAATTCTTTGTGGAGGCCATAGGCCATGTCCTGAATCAGAAAAAAAAAAAAAAAAAAAAAAAAAGAATGAATCACCCAGCCACCCAGACCAAATTAGCTGATCTGGTGGGTGAGGATGGAAGGCCGAGGCCAGGGTTTCCATTAGCAAGCAGGTCTTTCCCGTTCCGGTTGACAAGATGGACAACCATCCTCCATCGTAAAAGATTCATGACCCAACTTTGCACTCTCGACTGCTTGCTTTCTCATAAAACCAGCACAAATCCTATCAAAAATTTAGCAGAATCCCTGCCTCATCTGTTTAGGCCTGAAGCTAGTTGCAGGGACACCTCATTAGGGGCAGGCTCATTAAAACCAGCCCTTGGGCAAAAGCAGTTTGCGGGCGTCCTCATTTTTATTCACTTTCACCTTCCTGGCCCAACCTCCTGGAGCCCTTCGACACAGGGGCTTCTGAAGCTTTTGTATGGTGCACAGGTCCGTTCATGGAGTGGAGGGGGCCAAAATACCACTCTTTGCATCTTCCAAAGATCATCTCTGTCTTGTTCTCTGTGTGTACTGGGAGGACTGTTATGAGAGGAGGAAAGACAGCGCAGGAAGTTGGGGGGAGAGAGAGAGACCTGAAGGCTGGTCAGCTCCTTGCCTAGGACTGGTTGGGAATAACACCTGGCATTGGGACAGCGGGGAAAGCCCGAAGGATCAAACCTGGTCTCTCACAGAACAAAGGTGAGATCTTCTGGTTTCCCCTTGCTGCTTCGTGTGCAGCCCAACCCTCAGACCCCTGGGCGCCTGGAGCTTCTGCAGCAGCCTGTCTAATAGATTCACTACCAGATGTTTTCTGCTATGTGCCCAGGATGCTGTTCTCTGTGCCAACTGGGGGAGGGTAAGAGTTCATGTGTGCTGAGAAAGAATTATTGGCATTGTTGAGCATGGTGGTAAAGGATAAACAGGCCCAATACAGATGCCAGAGGACCCAGGCTGCCACCAGATTGTTCCTGGATAGGGTCATTCCTGTGGGAGCGGGAGGACAGCCATACAAACCCAGTGCCTACTCAGGGTAGGGGCATGGATAGCTGAGCAGGTTGAGCCAAGGTTAAGAATGAGTTGAATGTGTTCTGGAAAGCTCATGCCCACAGCAATTCATGGATATCACAGAACTCCACTTGGT
Source organism: Dipus sagitta (assembly GCA_036346955.1). Classification (NCBI taxonomy): domain Eukaryota; kingdom Metazoa; phylum Chordata; class Mammalia; order Rodentia; family Dipodidae; genus Dipus; species Dipus sagitta. Next base: position 107,036,455 of record CM070781.1, on the reverse strand, counting down.
GTTGAAAGGTCCCAGGAAGTTTCCTAATATATCGGAGTTTGATTTTTTTTTTTTTTTTACAGCAAGCCAGACAAATCCTTGTTTTAATAATCTGGTGTTGTGATGTAGCCTACACGGGCCTCCAACTCTCTATTCTCCTGCCTCAGCCTCCCAAGTGATGAGGTCACAGGCCTATGCCCCTATGCCCAGTCTAAATCTTTCTAATTCTGAAAGTTGGCTACTGACAATGGAAAGAACACAAAAACAAGTGAATGGGAGAAACGAGCTTAGAGTTGTAGTACCTGGTTTACAAACGACAGCAACGTGGGAGAAGTTTAATTATGAGTCTTTATCTCACGGCCTCCATGCCCTGGTGAGGCCACTGGGTTCCCGATGAGCCTAAAGAATACATTCCCTGCTCTGGGGTCACAGGAGGACCAGGTCACATGCTCTCCCAGAGAAAGGTTCTGTGACCAATCCTTACTAACAAATTATACTAGGTAAGTGTTATGATTTTTAAGGGCATTTAATCTTCCCAAGTGGAACAAATATGCCAACAGCTCTACCATTAACAAAAAACCCAAATAGAGATTGTTCCTATAACATGGATTATTATCCTGATAGAGCTTCCAGAAGGGGGGCTGCTAAGTCACATGCACACAGCATCAACTCCCTAACTCACTGGCGCTACCTAACCAAAAAAATAAATAAAGAAAGAAAGAAAGAAAGAAAGAAAGAAAGAAAGAAAGAAAGAAAGAAGGAAATTGGTTCACTGAAACAAAGGTCACCAGGAGAGGCGAGTGGAAGCTGAATCTTGTGGGGTGTGTGACAGAGCATGGTACTGACCACTTTAGGCGTGTGGGGGCCGGGCTGTCCGTGGCTTGGTGTTGTGTATGCTTGTGTAGTTGCACATATGTGTAGAGATGTGCACACTTGTGTGGATGCCAAAGAAGGATATCAGGTATCCTCTTCTATTACTCTTTTACATGTTTCTTTGAGGTACGTTATCTTAGTGAACTCAGAGCTGCCATTAATTTTCAGTCAGGCTGGCTGACCAGTGAACCCATTGATCCCCTGGTCTCTGCTCCACACAGGACCGGGATTACAGCAGTATATGGCTATATCCAGCTCTTTATGTGGGGTACTAGGTAGTTAAACCTGGAGAGTCAGGCCCTCATGCTTGTGAGGCAAGCACTATTCACCACTGAACTATTTATTTCCCTAGTTTCTTTGTGGATCTTTTTAAATGAGGTCCAGCTGAGCTTGATCCCACTCGATGTTGGACTGTCACTGCCACCCCCTGGGGACTGCTACATGAAGGAGACACAGAGGAAGGGACCAGAGTGAGGAGATGAAGCCAGTGGGTCTTCTGTTCCTCCTCAGCCCCAACCAGAGATGCTCTATCTACCACTATTATTCTCTGTGTCCACCTGTGTGAAGCTGAGAGTTAATGAATGTGTGAGCTAAATAACCTTCCAAACTCAAAGCATGAACATCAAAACAGCATCTTTAAGACTTTTTTCCTGGAATCCTGAAGATTTGCTGGTGTAGCGGGGCCATTTACTAGCTGACGTTGGTCCTGATACTGCCCCTTTCTGCCCCTTCACGAACCTTCTTCAGCTACTAGGGAGGTATTTGTTACTTTTGCTTGGTTGTGGCCAAAATATCTGACAGATTCAAACTCCAGAAAGGCAAGATTAATTTGGACATATAGATTTGGAAATATCAGCCCATCACAAGTAGAAAGTGTGGTAGAGCAAAGCTTCTTACATCATGGTGGCCAGCAAACAGAGAAAGAGGCAGGAAAGGACTAGAGAAGATAGCCTGCCCCAATCATCTACTTCCTCCAGCCAGGTCCTGCCTCTCCACATGGCTCCACCAGTCAGGCGCCAAACATTTAACACATGTGCCCATGTGGGACAATTGGCATCCAGACTCTAATAGTGAGGAGGCGTACTTGGGGGAGATTTCTTTAAAAATCATCCATTATCCCACTTCAACAGATTGTGCCAAAAACAATATAGTGTCCCTACAAAATTAACATGTCCCCCATCCTAATAGGCCATAACCAGGATGCAGTGACCCTTCTGCTATTTATTTAAGGGACACTTTCATGCCAGAGTGGCTGATTTGCCTGACAAAATCTCGGGTATTCTGTGCATAAGGGATGCAGAGGATTCCATGACGGCATCTCTGACTCAAAGGCTGTTTTTGAGCTTGAACACAGTGCATCTCCTCCTTCCCATTTCCGGTTCTGCCTCCTCTCCCACAAACCTTGCCTGGTCGACCAAGGAGGGACGAGTACATCAGAAGGGTCATGCTCAGAGAAGGGCCAACCTGAGGAAAGCCACAACTATTAGCAATGTAGGTCTGCTCACAAAATGAGACAGCCCTAGCACCAAGAAGGCCTTTTAAAAAAAAAAAAGTTCATTTTTATTTATTTATTTGAGAGTGACAGGGAGAGAGAGAGAGAGAAAGAGGGAGAGAAAGAGTGAGAATGGGCACGCCAGGGCTTCCAGCCACTGCAAACGAACTCCAGCCATGTACGCCCCCTTGTGCATCTGGCTAAAGTGGGTCCTGGGGAATCAAGCCTTGAACCAGGGTCCTTAGGCTTCACAGGCAAGCGCTTAACCATTAAACAATCTCTCCAGCCCAAGAAGGCCTTTTAAAACTGTTATTTAATCCAGAAAAAAAAACTTGTCTTGGGGAAAAAGTGGGTAGCATTGGAACTCAAAACACTCTGCATTTGAAGTACAGGGTACTATTCTTCTAGTTGTCATGTGTTTGTAAGTGTGTGTGTGTGTGTGTGTGTGTGTGTGTGTGTGTGTACACGCGCATGCTCATGGAGGTCAGCGGACACCTCTGGGCTGTTGGTTCTCGTCTTCCACCTTGCATGGACAGGGTCACTGTTGTTTTCACTGGGAAGGCCGGACTAGCTGGCCCTGGAGCTTAAGGATTCTCCTCACCTCACCTTTCACATTTTGATCACAGATGGGAGCACTGCTTACATCTGTCCAGCTGTACATAGGCCTGGGTAATAAATGCTTTTAACCACTGAGTCATCTCCCCACCACAAGCTGCCTTTTCATTAGGGGACATATTAGAAAAATCTCACTTAGACTGACTTTCCAGGGTTAGAGATATCATGGATAAAGTACATTATTGCAGGCTCAAAAACAATTATACCCTGACTAGAAGAATTCCCTTTTAGAATGAATGGATGTAGATTTCGCCATCCAGAAAGAAAGGGGAGATTTGGTGTTTTTTTTTTTATTTCTCTTTCATAGAATCATTGAGACTTAGGATGTCTATGAAGAAATAAACATGGATTCCCAGATCATGGCCACTGGGGATGTGGCTTGGCCCAAGTGTGGTACAATTATTTGAGTAATATATTTTGCTCCTTCAACTGAGTCTATGATGAGTTCAAAGGCTCCTGTCACCATGAAGACCCCAGTAAAGGAAAACTTCAGAGAATGACAAGGGCATCTGTTCCCCAGTGCCACCAATGGGCTCCTGCATAGGCCAAACTAAGCCCACGCACGAAGACCTCATGCTGACTCAGCTAGGCAAAGTGTGGGGACTTTTGCTGATCTCTGCTCTGCCACAGTGTGGCCTGCGCTCATTAAAGATTCCAAACAAACAGGTGCCTCTCTGTGGGCTCACTTCTGAAATGGCTTTCTCTTTATGTCCAGGGACACATCAAGAGCTGAGGGGTATGGGGGGTGATTCATGCAGTATAGATCAGTCAGCCATTGACAGCACATCGGGTTTTGACAAGCTGCTTGGCTGGGTTGAAAGTCTAGGTTGGGCATGGGCCCGTCAAGGCTACGCTATTGAATTATTGACAGGAGCTCACTGTGGTGCAAGGGGAGAGTGAGCCACGGTGTCAGCTCAATACAGATGAAATGGAAACCCTCTCTGAAGCTGACTTTAGCACGTTAAAGGAGTTTTAATGGGCTGGTTTAAAATTCCGTAAGAGAATGCATGAGGCTGAGTGTATTTCCAATGGCTAAATGCAAACATGCACACAAGTTGGGTATTGGGGAGGGTTTACAAATGAGTGGGGGTCTGTCAGGTTGAATCATGCCTTGCTAAAGAAAAGCAAGAAGCCAGGCGTGTTCCAGCCTGGTTTCAAAAACTGTTATTTTCCTGCCTTTGCTCCTTCTTGCCCTTCTCCTTCCACCTCGGGAGAGTGCTAATCTGCCAGTCAGAAGGTACCAAAAGAAAGTCATTCTGTCATCCTGGTCACTTGGCCCCAAAAGAATCAAGCCGTGGGCTAAATTGTGTTCTAACACTTCGCCACTCCTTCCTGCATCCCATTCATAACCACCGTCCTCATCCGTCACACCAGAAGGGGTGTTTCTTTGTATCTGCATCTTCTTGTAAGGCATGGAGAACTCTCTGTAGCCGATGTCCCCAGGTTTAGCAAATTAATATTAACAATACTGATTTTTTTTTCTTATATAATCTTTTCTTCTTTAAATTTCCACCTGCCAAGATTTACTTGCATTTTAATAGCTGATATCAGACAAGCAGTGAGCAGCAAGTCTCATCTCGGGACTATAATTTTTAAACACAATGAGACGCACATCAACTGTCGCACTGACATGCGGGAAATTATTCCATGTGGACTTATAAAGTGCATCCTAAAAGCTTCAAAGACCCAGCACAGTTTAAAAGAATTTAAATTGATGATCGTGGTGCATGCTTTTTTTTTTTTTTTAATTTAACAAAGCAATTTGTCTAATGTGACCCTATGTTCATTTCTTTTCTGACTATGCTTCCAGTGGGTTGCTTCCTGTCAAGTCACAGGGAGGACCCAGGGCCACATCTAAGTCTGCGTGCACTTGCCTTCTTCGCGGTGCCGTGTGCACCGTGTAGGTATACCAAAGCTGTCTCTCCTCAGGGCTACAGGAGCAGGGTAATCTCCAGACAACTGTTTAGAAGGCAGTTCTGTCTACTCTGGCCTTAATCGTTTCCAACTGATTTGACTTATTCTAATTACAGCCTTTATGTTATAAAAAGCCATTTTTATGTTGCTGGGGAGCCGTTTCATTGCGAATACATGAAATTTTGCTGAGTTTCTGTTCCCATGTTGATTATGGAAACGCTACTCTGCAGCTCAGCTCTAATTAGAAAAACACACTGCTCAGAACGTCAACAATTTTTAACATTAATAACATGCCGACAGTGTCCTTTTGTCTCTCGTAACATCCCTTCCTCAGTCTGACACCACACAGCCTGGGATTTGCCAGGCTGTGTGATTAGGCCGCACTTGGCCTGGGTGTGGGTTTCGTGAGCAAGGACTCCTCCCCCAGCAGCAATGTGGGAAGTGCATATTCAGAAAATAAGCAAACATACAACAGAGAAGGAGGAGAAAGGCTACTCAATTTTACCACAACCAGAGGTCGTGCACTTGTTTTACGATTGTGACCTTGGAAAATCTTAGCGTGGCAACATGAAATGGTTCCTGGGGCAACTCAGAGGGTTCTATGACCTGGTGCCTCTGGAGTTTCTTTCTGGTGTGAGATTTTATACTGCCCTGACAGGCTGTTGGCAAGGTGACTAAATAATTTTCTAGATCTCTCGCTGAGACTGGAGATCTCTGTCTGGCAGTCTAAAAGGTCTCTATGTACCCCTCAAGTGCCTGGTAGAGTAGAAAGTGTCCTTAAAAGTTGCTGAGTTCATTTCTTCTCCCTTCTTCAAAACCCCCAGGAGGGGCCACAGGGATGGGTCAGTGGTGAAGATGCTTATTTGCAAGGTCTAACAGCCCAGTTTCGAGTCCCCAGTACCTACATAAAGCCAGGAGGTCTTGCACACCCATTCTCTCTGTCTTCTTCTATCTCTCTCTGATTGCACATAAATAAATAAAAATATATGGGCTAGAGAGATTGCTTAGTGGTTAAGGTTCTTCCCTTGGAAGCCTAAGGACCCAGGTTTGACTCCCCAGTACCCACGTAAGCTACATGAACAAGGTAGTGCGTGCTTCTGGAACTTGTCTGAAGTGGCTGGAGGTCCTAGCTGGATCCTGGATGGGATGCCACAACAGAAAGGGACTAGGTAAAAAAAAGAATGTGTGTGTGTGTGTGTGTGTGTGTGTGTGTGTGTGTATACATATGTGGTGTGTGTTAAAATATAGACATTAATCTGCATTGACATTGATATAAGTTCATAAGTTGGGATAAAATATTCCTTACCAGGGGCTGGAGAGAAGCTCAGTGATTAAGGCACTTGCCTGAAAAGGCTAATTGCCTAGGTCCAACTCCCCAGTACCTACGTAAAGCCGGATGCACAAGGAACACATGAATCTGGTGTTTGTTTGCAGCAGCTAGTGGCCCTGGTGTGCCCTCTCTCTTTCTCCAATGAATAAATAAATAAATAAAGTTAAATATATACCTTATCAAAGAGACACACAAAGGGAAGACAGGGACAATACCACCTTTGCAATGGTGTGTAAATTTAAATGAACCCTAAAATGCTTATTAGAAACACAAAACCTCTCTGTGAAGGAAACTCATCAATATTAACCAGCAGTGGACCCTGAAAACTTTATGACTGACCAAATGTATCTACTGGTACAATTGTGGCATGTCTACTGTGGGAGAAACAAACTGCTCTCTGATTGGAAGTTAAGGCCCACTCCAAGGGTGTGAATTCATGGCTGGTACTGAAAACCTAAGCAAAAGCCAATGGCTAGCGAGGTCATAAGCCCGAGGGAGGAAACTACTACTGGTGTCGGGCCAAATGGATATATCATGCCCACCAAATTGTCCTCTGGATACTAAGGTTTATGCCCATATATTAATGCTACTCTCACTTTTGGTTAGATAAATTCTCTTCTCAGATGATGGTGACCACTAAAGAGACTGAAAACTCATCAGCATGGGCTGGAGAAATAGTTTAGTGGTTACGGTGTTTGCCTGCAAAGCCTAAAGACCCAAATTTGACTACCCAGGACCAACATAAGCCAGATGCACAAGGTAGCACATGCATCTGGAATTTCTTTCTAGTGGCTAGAGACCCTGGCATGCCCATACTCTCTCTCTCTCTCTCTCTCTCTCTCTCTCTCAAAATAAACAAATAACACAAAATTTTGAGCTGGGCATGGTGGCACACACCTTTAATCCCAGAACTTGGCAGATAGAAGTAGGAGGATCACCATGAGTTCGAGGCTACCTTGAGAATACACAGTGAATTCCAGGTCAGCCTGAGCTAGAGTGAGACTCTACCTTGAAAAAAACCAAAACAAACAAACAAAAAACTCAACAACATGCTGAAAAGAGGTGACAGTGGAGTGTTTAGCATCAAGTGAGACATCTATTTCACACCCTCCAACCCTCAGGGATAATTGCAGAAGAGATGGTGGAAAGAATTTAAAAGCCCAAAGAAGGGGAGGAATGTTTTGTAATGCTGCCTCCCAGACATGAGTAGCCATGACACTCATGACTTTCACAGTGGCTGAGGCTACCTACACAAGACCTTCATAATAGGAGGGAAAAAAATGATGATATTAAAATAGAAGAGAAGCTAATTGGAAAGAAGAAGGGATACAGTGTAGTGGGGATTTGGGGTAGGAGAGTAATAGGAGGGGATTATGATCATTATATATAGTCTATATATATGGAGGTTGTCCATAAAAAGTTAAAAACTAGAAATACTAAATCTGAAGCCCCCCACGCCTGCATGGACTCAGGGGATGCAGTGCAGTGAGTCCGTCTGTCTCACTGCTCTGTCCCCAGTGCATCTCCAGGTTCACTCCTACAGCATCACGTCCCCGGTTTCCTGTGCTCTCACTGGTCTATGTTACTTTGGTCCTATGCTGACCTCTGCCAAGAGCATCCTGCGGCTTTCTTCCTTTGCACTTGCTTTAGGCCTTACAGAGTCTTTTTGATACATTCAGCCTTGACCTTGAGAAGAGCAGGTTCCAACAGGATTACCTGTTCATTCTCAACACTTACACTACACTACCCCAAATTCTACCTATTTCATGTATAAATAATTATCAGCCTCAAACTCCTTCAAAGCCAAGACTTATTTACCTTTCACCTATTGTCATTTAGCTTGATCCACACTGAAGTAAATAAGTGGTTTTAGGATGGTTGGGTGGTGGTATGGTTGGCTGGCTGGTTGGTTGGTTGGCTGTTTGGATAGGTCAGTAGAAGAATGAGTGAATGGGTGGGTGGGTGAATAGATGAGTGGGTGCGTGGATGGTGAGTGGGCAGCTGGATTGATGCATAGGTGAGTGTACGGTGAGTGGGTGGGTGGGAGAACACCTGACCTGTGAAACCAAGTCCTCTATTTTTAAGTTGCTGTTTCCCCAACAGCCTCATTTGGTGCTCTATGAGCATTAACTGGATCCCCACAAGCATCAGCTCTGGGCATAGGATTCTGAGTGTTTGCAACCATCTTGAATGACCTGGATAACTGATTAGCTTTTTCTTAGGAAGTTATTCATGCAGAGGTATTGTATTTTTAAGAATTCTGTAGTTTGCTACTCTCCTGGGATTCTGTCCTATCTTGAGAGTCACACACTACGTTTAAAGCAAAGACCCAAATTCAGAAAAAAAAAAAAAAAACGTAATGCCTGAGATCCACATTTCTGTTTCCAGGTTGAGCTCCTAGAGCTGGGCTGTTAACATTCATCCCTATAGAAATAAGAACCTCGCCGAGTGCCAGCACTGTCGAGACTTCCTGCCAGGATCACAAGGTACAGCTGTCCTCACTGCTCAAGTGCCAGTCCAGCCCTCAACACCAGATATAATAAAGCAAGGCCATAGCAGAGCCTCCACACGCCAGAAACCCTCCAGTGAGGGGTCTCTACATGGAAAGTACAGTCTAGGTGGTGAGGAGATCATGATGTCGGCAATGGGGTGGTCCTGGCTGGGAAGGAAGACTTCCTACCTTAAATACCTGCTCTACCACTTACAAATGAGGACCCAAGGCAGATCACTTAACCACTCTTAACCATTCTCAACCAAGGGCTGAGAGGAGGGGGGTGGTCTTCTGATGGATAAGAGGTTTCCTTTCAGGCACATGCACATGTTTGGGAATGAGACATTCGTGTTGACTGCACACCCTTGCACAGGGATGAATTTTAGTAATGATAAATTTTTATTAGAAATTGTGGGAAACACACTTAAAAACAGGGTCCATTGTTGGAGGGAAGGAGAGGGGTGCAACGTGACAATGATGTAAATGGTTCCGGAAGTCATGACCTCCGAGTGGCTGGGGATGACATGAAAACCCTGCCCTGACTTGCAGTTTTGGAGTGCGTTAGAGAACCATGAGCGGCCTAGACTCCTTATGCACCAGGGAGAAAGCAAAGTTTCCCACAACTCACTCAAGTTATGGGCTTCTGTCTATCTAAGTGTCCAAGAAACAAGTCCACTTGGATGGATCCTTTGGCGTCATATTTCCAGGGTTATCATATATCTTACAGAAGTCTCAGGACGCCCCAGTTCTCCTTCCTACAAATAAGGAAGCCAAGACTGAAAAAGGCCAAGTGATTTTCATGTGAACACCCAGCTATAAAGGGGATCAGGGTTCAAATGTGGACCTTAGATGCAGAATTTGAAATCCAACCTTCCATCCCTCACCATGCTCTTAGACACCAGATGACTGGGCACCATTTCTAACTCATGGAGTTGTTTGAAGCATTGCCATTAGTGGGATGGGGAGATGGCTCCACTGGCCAATCGCTTGCTGCCGCACAGGTGAGAGGACCTGAGTCGGGACCACTAGCACCCATGCTGCCATGTCTGCAGTCACATGACTCTGCAAGGGAACACAGACAGATCCCCAGGGCAAGCTGGCCAGCGAGGCTGACCAAATCAGTGAGCTTTAGGTCCAAACGAGAGTCCCTGTGTCAATGAGTAAGGTGGAGAGTGACTGAGGAAGACATCCAGTGTCAACCTCTACCCATCTGAACATGCATGTGCACTAACACATAGATGAACATGCATGTACATGTACACATAGGAAAATATTTTAAAATATTATTTACTTATTTATTTATTTGAAAGAGAGAGAGAGAAAGGCGGAGAGAAAGTGTGGGGTGGGGTGGGCACACTAGGGCCTCCAGCTACTGCAAAGGAACTCCAGATGCTTGTGCCCCTTTGTGCATCTGGTTTATATGGGTCCTGGGGAATTGAACCTGGATCCATTGGGTTTGCAGGAAAGTGCCTTAACTGCTAAGCCATTTCTCCAGCCCAATTTAAAAAATATATATATTTATTTATTTGAGGCAAAAATGTTTTAAAATGTTTGCCACAGTCAACTATCATAGCTTCCCCTATGGGAATGCATATCTAATAATAACAAGAAAAACAAAACAATAAATACATTCCCAGAGTTGGAATATTAAAAAATATGAGGCAGGAATATTCACAGTGACCCTAAGGAACAGTATTTATTCAAAAATATTCAAGTGCAATTAATTATGAGCTCATGGGTTATAGCATGAGAGGGAGGACCAGAAGAAAAATAACAGAATCTATTTATTGAGTCATTTCTTTTGAGCATGGACTCTTAGTACAGTATTACAATAGATATTGGGACAAACTGTCACAACCAATGGCCTTTGGGCAAGAGAAACTTAAGTAGGATGGGAAGAAAGTAAGTAGGCAGATATACGATCTTTGCATAAATCCCTTAAAGACAGGGCTTTGTGTGTGTGTGTTGTGTTTACTGATGAATTCTTCAGGTTGAAGAAGAGTTTCCTGCATGCACTAGAGTACAATGATTATTAGTTACATTGAATAAGGGAGGAAGGAAAGAAGGGAAGGAACGAAATAGAGGTTTGGACAAGAATAGGGTCTATGCTAGGCACACATCTGCAATCCCAGTGTGAAACAGAAACATCATGAGTTTGAAGTCAGTATGGGCTGCATAGCAACACTGTTATGTTCAACAGCAACAAAAACCAGCAAAAGGTGATTTCTATAGAAACACAAGTTATCTATCTGCCCTATGTTCTATCATTGTCTCTTTTCCACCAATGGAGGCTGGACATTCCCTCAGAGGAAAACTACATCATCCACTCTCTGGGCACAGGACAACTTTGGTGGGTATTGTCAGTCAGTTTCCATCCATCCATTTAATGATTAATTCCTGTTCACCTGCTCTGTCTCTTGCACTGTGCTAGACACTAAGGATAGAAGCACAGAGAAATAGGTGTCTTTCTGTTCTCACAGAGCACAGAAAGGTCACGGTAAAAGAAAAACATCCAGCACATGAAAAGTGGCTTCAGAGTGGTGCAAGCGAATTGGAGAAAGGCGCAGAATGCTGGCAGAGAGAAGAAAGTCCAGCTGACAGAGGCTCTTTTTGAAGTGCTGGCCAGAAAAGACTTCTAGGAGATGTGTATTAGTCAACCACTGAGGGATAAGAATGGCACAAGGGAAGGAAGAGGCAGGGGGATTTGTGAAAAACCCCTCCTGAGAAAGCTAGAGGTTCATGAATGTTCCAGCAAGAGGAAGAAGCCAGGCTGGATGGGGGTGGCCAGGCAGGATGGAGGGAGGACAGGCAGAGAGGAGACCCTTCTTTGCCTCTCTCCCCTGGAAAGTCTCCGCTGTTGCAACCATAATGCACCAGAAGAAACATCACCTTCCTTGGTTTTCCCATAGTCCCCAAGAGACAGTCTTTCTATGCTAAATCACTATCCCACAAGAGTGAATGTCTCACGGTGGGTAAGGAGAATAATAAAGACCTCTGATGTACTGAAATTTTGTCAAGGCATGTACTGTGCCATGTATTTCCATATCTGCATGTGAAGGAAGTCACTCCTACTGCTGTCTGCACTCCTGCTACCAGCATCATGAGTTCACCCGTTAAAAAGATGGACAGGGACTAGAGACATTGCTTAGCGGTTAAGGTGCTTGCCTGTGAAGTCTAGGGATCCGGGTTTGATTCTCCAGGTCTCACATAAGCTAGATGAACAAGGTAGCACATGCATATGGAGTTTGTTTGCAGTGGCTAGAGGCCCTAGCAAACACAAACTCTCTCTCTTTCTCTCATCTCAAATAAATAAATAAAAATAAATCTTTTTAAAAAAAGATGGACAGGACTGGGCTGAATCTCAGAGACAGGAAGTGAATTGCCCACCAGACAAACCCAAAACAAATAAAACTTATAGAGTACATACACATATGTATACACACACACATATATATATAGTGTATATGTGTGTGTGTAAATATTCAAACGCCACAGACTATTTGATTCCAACATTTTCCTCAGATACTATGTTACACTGGTCTCATAAGGACAATTTAAAACAAACAAACAAAATATCTAGCACAGAATGATGATGTGTCACGTATAACCAAGCCTAAAGGTTGGAGAAATATTCTTTGTTTTGTTCTTTTGCTTAAAAAAAAAATAAAGCAGGTGTTGTTATGGATCCAGGCTGACCTCAAACTTGCAATCCTACTGCCTCTGCTTCCTAAGTGCTGGGATTACAGGTGTGCAGCACAAGGTTCAGCTTGGAGAGATAAAATGAATAACGGGAATCATTGACAATAAGCAGAAAGACACACGGACAGTGTGATTCACTCACACAAGGATCTAAATGGAGCTGAGGGATTTGTGACTTGGAGTGGATGACAAACACAGCTGGGACCCCCAAAAGGGAAATTCTCAAGTAGCAACTGAAGATGGGTAAGAACTTCTCAGGTGAGCAAGAGGGAAGATAAAAAGACAATGGACCGGGCACCTGGTATGCTCTAGAACAGACACATCAATTGGCTTGGGAAGGGAAGGGTAAAATGACAGCAGGTTCCTAAAGGTCTTAAAAGTCAGCTACAGATGTGAGACTTTCCTCTGAGGATAGTGGGGAGCACTGCACAGAAGTAAGAAAAGGGGGAGGAGCATGAATTTCACTCTCAGCAGAGACCCAGCCTGTCTATATTTATGCATGGTGCTCACAACAGCATCAGCCTCTCTTGGGAAATTTGTAGGATGCAAATTCTCTGGCCCGTCCTCAACCTGCTGAGTTGGAACCTGTGCCGTGTTCACAAGTGCTCCACGGAGATGGAGCTTCAGCGTGAGAACCTCAGAACGGCCTCGCGCTCCACCTGCTTCTGAGCATAGCCCTCTAGGACACCCTCAATGCACTTTCTCTGGCTTCTGGGATGTGGTTCAGTTACTATGCTCATGTCTTTTTCCAGACAAAAGGGGGAAACCTGCGATCTGTCGAGCATCTTCTTAGTATCAACCCACCATATGCAAGACCAGGTGGGCCACCCAGCACAGAGGGTGCCTCACTTTATTGGGAGAGAGTCTCTTACCTCCCATATCTACTTTATTTGAAAAGCAAACCTAGTCCTCCCTCGTCCCACTCTCTTTTTCTTTCTGGTCTTCCCAGCTACAAAGGGAGCATAATACCTAATGCTGCTGAGAACTCACCCACTGTTTGAAAACTATCATTAGCTAAGAGAGTTGCAGCTAAGAGAAAAACAGGCCCAACTCAGCAGCTGGTTCCCATCGTGCCCCAGAGCCGGTGTTAAGCAGAGACTGGAAACTCCCTTCTAATCACCTCTTGTTAGTGGCAACTATAGGCAAATTGCTGAAAAGAATTAAGCGGAGGGAAGGTTACGATGCCAGGATCACTGTCAAGTAGAAAAAGACTCAATTTGTATAGCAACTGTGACTGTAATCGCTTCTTTATGAGCTCCTTTCAGCTGTGGTGGCCTTTGCAAGGTGTGAACCCAGCCCAGGCAAGGGTGGGCAGAAGGCAGCATGTAGGATTTTTCTAGAGCATATTAAAATGATTGCTCCCTAAATGAGATAAGCCTGGCTATTAATAGATTATTGCCTCTACAGGTCTCTTTCCTGACATCCTCGGCATCCACTGCCATGCACAAATGAACATCAATGTGCATAAAAAAACCTGATCATATCTCATAAAAAGGAAACATTCCTGTAAACAGAAGAATCAGGGAAGAATCTTTCTAGGAGGCAAAGATGCATTTCATTTATCTTTGTTTACAAAATATGCATGTAGAAAAGAAACAAATTAACAAGGCAATATTTCAAGAACAGTCACACAGCGGGGTCTGGAGGTTGCCTCTCATTTCAAATCAAGGAGTTTTTTTTTTTTAAGTGGGGGAAGGATAATTTTCAATATTTAGTACTTTTTTCCAGGTAAGTAAAAAGCTATTTTCTGAACTTAAATAGAAAAAAATTTGGTAACAGTATAACTGAGAAAATCCTGTACATTTCAGGAATAAAATATTCTGCAACTCTAGAACAAAGGGAAGCCAGGAATTAGATATTCAAAGTTGAGACATGATACCTTCAGATATAAATGCGATTTTAAGTTCTTCTAAGAATCACCCACCTTTGTTTTAAATTTTTCAAGTAGAAAAGCAGACTTTTAAGAAAGTTTTCTGTTCCATGAACCACTAGCAGGGGAAAGGAAGTATAGGAGAGGGAAGAAAAAATATGAAGAGGAGAAGACTTACAGAAGTTAAAAGCCAGCTCAATCATTTCTCACTTAATTATGACTTATTACCCCTTGGAGGTTTATAAAATACTATAGCAGAAAAATCTCAAAACCTATCTCTTTTGTTAAGTCTGTGTTGTTAATCTGTATGTTACAAATAAAGCATTAGACAGTATTCAAATTTTAGCACACCACAACAAAAAGATAAACTTCACATTCTTCACTACATGTCCCCATAAGATTATTTGCCAACATCATTGATGCCTTCCCCCCACCATAAAAGGCAATAAAAACACTAAAAATTAGCACTTGCTATTGCAATTTTAAAAGTTTATGTTGTTTCCAAAGAAGAAGAGTGAGCTGTATTATACTAGGTTGTTGTGATCTCAGAGAGGTTTCTTCCTCATATACAAAGTCCCGAGGAACCTGTCATCTTTGGAATATGAGGTTCCATGTGCTTTATCTCACTATGGGAACCTCAGTCAAAAATGACAGTTATCCCCTGCGAGAGACACAGAACCTAAAGAAAAATCAATTGAATATTCAAAGTTGAACCAAGTGACTCCAACTGATCCTTTTTAAGGGCAATACTATAGCTCTGAATCGACAAAGCCAAAATGCTCTCCCCTTCCACAAAATCCTGCATTTCTTTATCATGCTGCATGTTATATGACAGAGGAAATAAACATGGGGTGAGAACACACCTTGTGAGTGGATGTAAGGTAAACAAACCTTGACCAGCAGCCTCGTGTTCATCAGAACATACGTAAGCATGAATCACACAGATATGATTCCTGGGAGCTGTATTAGCATGTTTGCTTTAAATTTGACAAAGATGTACCTTCTGTAAAAATCCCTATATCATAGTATTATTCTTTTCCTTCAACATTCACTAAACGATTTTGAGATATTTTAAACATACATACACACATACATACACACACAGAGAGAGAGAGAGAGAGAGAGAATAAACCAAGGGGATCATCAGTTTTGAAATTTTGTTCTGTCTTGTACTAGTAATAGGAATAGAGAGAACAAAAATTACATCAAATCCTTTACTTCATCCTCTTGGCTTTTAGACATTTCTAGGTAAGCATTGAAAAAGATGGATTTCTTGTGGTTAAAACATAAATTTTCCTTCAGCAAACTGGCCACACTGGGAAAGCCAGCTGTGTGCATTATATACATTAGCCCCCCCCCCCTACCCTTATTCTGCCTTCCTGGTTGTGGGAGAGATTTGAGATGGGGGAGAAAGCCTTCAGGGCAAAGAAAGGAGACCTAAGGCACCTCAGGGCGCCGAAGAGCACAGAATGTGGAAAGAAATGGTCCTCCCTGCTCCTTGGCTCTTGTTCTCCTACTAAACACCTGAGCAGGACATCAAATAAAAACTCAGAGTCCTGTCCCCTCCCCCAATAACATGCACCATGTACATACTGATGACAATTGTGTACTGTGTCTATCTGTGCTCATGTGGTAAAACTAGCAGCCCAAGCATACAATGGTGAGAGGAGTTTTCACACAGGGCGTCCCCAACTTGAAAGCCACTGTAGAAGCCTTTTGGATGCCCCCTTACCTCACTCCTCCAACCTTCTGCCAGATGAAACTCCGTCACCTCAAGTATCTTTCAGCACAGCAGCTGTGCAAATATCTATCAAGATTCCCTGTATTCCCCCTCTCTTTTTTTTTTGTGGTGTGTGTTCTTTGTATTCAGAACTGGTAAGAAGAGATGTAATTAGTTTACTAAGAGGCAGCATTTTTCTCCGTTTGGTGGCTGGACTGGGGTGGGGGCCAGTTATTCTATGAACTGGTCCTAGTTTTGTAGGCCGCTCAAGAAAAGGTCAAGTTCAAATATAGCAGCGTGTAAACTCTTTGATTTCTATTCATATATTTCTGTTTGTCCGACTGTGCTCAAATCCCTTGCTCTCTCTTCTCTCATATCCCTCCTCTATTCTCTCTCTCATTTCTTTCACCTTCTCTTTCCTCTCCTTACCTCTCCTTCCTCTCTCTCTCTTTCCAGAAGCAGGAGACTCCCCATAGGGGAGCAGTGAACTCACTCAGGTATGTGAAGCCAGCTGGCGAGGTAGGGTGAGCAGGTATCAGTGTGAGGGGCTAGTGCTTAGCTCCACGTACAAAGGGGCAGGCCTCCCGAGGGTAAAGGAGGGATGGTGTGCTTTGCAAAAGCCAGAAAGCAAACAGGCTGAAGAAAAGAATCAGAAATGTGTGAAAAGAGGGAGAAAAATCAGGCAAAGGGGATGGGAAATTAATAATCCTACAAGCAGGTTCCCTCTGTGTTATTAATCACACTGCCTCACCAGAGCTGCGAGGAACGGGCAGTAGCACATGGGAGGGGAGGGGTTGGTACGTCATTGGTTGCCTCTGCTATACATCTTAGCCAATCCGCCCTGTGCCCCGAGGTACAGATAGATCTGAGCTGCAGTTAGAAACCCCTGGAAGATGAAAAGGCACGCTCTGTGGGGCGAGGCTGCGCTCCGTCCAGTTAATGCACTATAAACTTTATTTGAGCTGACTTCTCGTTGGATCCCCCAGTGACGAGGTCAGGGAGTGCAAGCAATTCCACCCCAAATCATGCCATAATCGAATTGCTGCCTATTTCCCGAACCTATAATGAAAAAGGCAACCGAAATAATGCAGGTAATGTTGGCGGTCTCCCCTGCCTGTCGGACATTATTACCTCCGATTGCTTGCCGCCATTTCCCCGGTACTCTAACAATGAATATATTTCACAGCTCACTGGCTCTCCTGTGTGGGTGGCGTGGTATAGACACCTACATGATAGGAAAGGAGATCTAAGACAATGAGGCTGTTCCTGGCGGCAGAGTAGAAAGAGGGGGAGTTTCAGCAAAATGCTTCTCACATGTACACGCATATACACAAGCACACACACATACGTATGCAGGCATAGACACAGAACTCTCACATGTACACACACATATACACAAGCACACACACACACGTATGCAGGCATAGACACAGAGCTCTCACAGGAACACACACATATACACAAGCACACACACACGTATGCAGGCATAGACACAGAACTCTCACATGTACACACACATATACACAAGCACACACACACACGTATGCAGGCATACACACAGAATTCTCACATGTACACACATATACACAAGCATACACACACACGTATGCAGGCATAGACACAGAACTCTCACAGGTACACACACATATACACAAGCACACACACACACGTATGCAGGCATACACACAGAATTCTCACATGTACACACATGTATGCAGGCATAGACACAGAACTCTCACATGTACACACATGTATGCAGGCATAGACACAGAACTCACACATGTACACACACATATACACAAGCACACACACACATATGCAGGCATACACACAGAACTCTCACATGCACACACACACACACACACGTATGCAGTCATAGACACAGAACTCTCAATGTTACACACACATATACACAAGCACACACACACACGTATGCAGGCATAGACACAGAATTCTCACATGTACACACATATACACAAGCATACACACACACATTTATGCAGGCATAGACACAGAACTCTCACATGTACACACACGTATGCAGGCATAGACACAGAACTCACACATGTACACACACATATACACAAGCACACACACACGTATGCAGGCATACACACAGAACTCTCACATGCACACACACACACACGTATGCAGGCATAGACACAGGACTCTCAATGTTACACACACATATACACAAGCACACACACACATATGCAGGCATACACACAGAACTCTCACATGCACACACACACACACACACGTATGCAGTCATAGACACAGAACTCTCAATGTTACACACACATATACACAAGCACACACACACACGTATGCAGGCATAGACACAGAATTCTCACATGTACACACATATACACAAGCATACACACACACATTTATGCAGGCATAGACACAGAACTCTCACATGTACACACACGTATGCAGGCATAGACACAGAACTCACACATGTACACACACATATACACAAGCACACACACACGTATGCAGGCATACACACAGAACTCTCACATGCACACACACACACACGTATGCAGGCATAGACACAGGACTCTCAATGTTACACACACATATACACAAGCACACACACACACGTATGCAGGCATAGACACAGAATTCTCACATGTACACACATATACACAAGCATACACACACACATTTATGCAGGCATAGACACAGAACTCTCACATGTACACACACATATACACAAGCACACACACACACGTATGCAGGCATAGACACAGAACTCACACATGTACACACACATATACACAAGCACACACACACGTATGCAGGCATAGACACAGAACTCTCACATGCACACACACACACACACACACGTATGCAGGCATACACACAGAACTCTCACATGCACACACATATACACAAGCACACACACATACGTATGCAGGCATAGACACAGAACTCTCACAGGTACACACACATATACACAAGCACACACACACACGTATTTATACAGGCATAGACACAGAGCTCTCACATGTACACACACATATACACAAGCACACACATACACATATGCAGACATAGACACAGAACTCTCACATGCACACACACATATACACAAGCCCCCCCCACACACATTTATGCAGACATAGACCCAGAACTCTCACATGTACACACACATATACACAAGCACACACACACATGTATGCATATACACAAACACACACACACACGTATGCAGGCATAGACACAGAACTCTCACATGCACACACATATACACAAGCACACACACACACATATGCAGGCATAGACACAGAACTCTCACATGTACACACACATATACACAAGCACACACACACACTTATGCAGGCATAGACACAGAACTCTCACAGGTACACACACATACACAAGCACACACACACACATATGCAGGCATAGACACAGAACTCTCACATGTACACACACATATACACAAGCACACACACACACTTATGCAGGCATAGACACAGAACTCTCACATGTACACACACATATACACAAGCACACACACACACTTATGCAGGCATAGACACAGAACTCTCACATGTACACACACATATACACAAGCACACACACACACATATGCAGGCATAGACACAGAACTCTCACATGTACACACACATATACACAAGCACACACACACACTTATGCAGGCATAGACACAGAACTCTCACATGTACACACACATATACACAAGCACAAACACATACGTATGCAGGCATAGACACAGAACTCTCACATATACACACACATATACACAAGCACAAACACATACGTATGCAGGCATAGACACAGAACTCTCACATGTACACACACATATACACAAGCACACACACACACTTATGCAGGCATAGACACAGAACTCTCACAAGCACACACACACACGTATGCAGGCACAGACACAGAACTCTCACATGCACACACACACATGTGTATGCAGGCATAGACAGAGAAACACCCTGAGGCACAGGCTCAGCTAACACCAACTCAATTTCTCTTTGTCTCTTTAAGCCTCAGCATAAGAACCGGGAGTGTGGCTCCTTTATCAAACTCAGATGGGTTTTGAACCGTTCTCCATCTGAACAAAATGGAACAGACACGGCTTTAGAAACTTGGCATGAAACAAAATAACATGCATATATACCCTAGCATAAAATGCCCTTTAAGTACTCAAATCTCCTTCAAAACATCTTTTTTTCATAAATAACTTCTATTTACATGCCCTTAAAAATATAATTCAGCATCCTCTGATATTTTGCTCTGCAGCAAAATGCTGACAGCAGCAGGATACAATGGTTCAGAAATGCAGAGCCCCAAAAAAGGAACAATGGTAAGTTGTTATGTATGCAACTGTGTTTTGGGGAAGGCCATCCCCAGGCCAGTGGAAAGGTCATGCAGGATGCTGAGTATGCCTGAAGTTTCTGGAAACTGTGATCAGTACAGCACCCTGTAGGCTTCTACCCCATCTTTTATTTCTCTAACTTGGAGGTTCAGTTTACTTGAGTGGTGACTTTGACACTGACGCTCATTAGATTCTTGCCTCACCAAACAGGGCTGTGCTCAGGAAATCTCACTGTACACTACAAGGGCTGGAGAGATGGTTCTGTTGACAAAGTGCTGGCCTCAAAATTGTGAGGGCACAAGTTTGATTCTCAGGACCCATGTTTAAAAACAAACAAACAACAACAACAACAAAAACCCTCTAGGTGTAGTGATGTGTGCTTATAATCCTAGTGCTAGGGAGATAGAGAAAGGCGGGTCCCTGTGACTCACTGTCCAACCAGTACAGCCTAGTTGGTAAGCTCCAGGAAGCTTACAAGGATGGCTGGTGCCTGAGGAATGACCCTGGAGGTTTCTCTGTCCTCTGTGTGCCTGTGTGTGCACAGACAGACACATACATGCGACGCGAGAATCTTAAACAGCAGAGACATAAAAGTGAGAAACAATGAATATCCCAGAGCAATATTTTTTTCTAGTACCATTTATGATAGAGATCTTTTGGTCTCTTTCTTCATTTCATTATTCACCTCCCTTTTTGACGTGGGGACTCTGTTCTGCACTTTCTGTTACACATCAGTGTCCTGCTTAACACAGTCGGCTTCCTACTTTCGCCCTCCCTTGCAGTAGAAACCAGCGTGGGAACTCTCCTGCAGCACTGGGCGATGCCCAGCTGAGGGGAAGCACGGCGGTTCGTCAGAGGAAGGCTCAGCCTTCTCCCCCAAGACACGTCCAGCCTGAGGAAAGGAAAGGACTCCCCAACCCTTTTGAGAGGATATGCAGAAGGCATACTGATACTCATAGACAAAGAATAATTCCTTAAAATACTCAGTACTGTGGGCTATAGAGAACAAATCTTATAAGAAAAAAATCAATATCAAGAAAAAAAATGCTCTCAATGTAATTGAAGTCATACATTTGTACATGACTTCTGCTATACACCCAATTACTGCTATTTATCAAAGAGTAGACAACATTGAAACTGGCAGCATGAAAAACAAATTTTACTAAGTCAGAAGAAAAAAAAAGCAGAAAGCAAAGGAAAAAAAAAGATACAAATAATAAATAATTCAATATTCTGGAGAAAAGCTCTTGCGGAAAGGCCTGGTTGATTCAAACATCAGACATGCGTCTGACAAGAGAGGTATCGATTCAGACAATTCTATCATCATTATTCCAGCCAGACTCCTTCATGAAGCTGCTCTCTTCACTGCTGTTTCCACTGCTGTAACCACCGACCTCCTTTGTAAAGCTCCATTCTTTGAACGAGTATTCATTACAGCTTAAATTGTAACTCTAAGCATAAGATGATAAACACATCCCAGGTCTCATGCTTGGAGAAGGCCAGGGCTTCACGTCACTAAAATCTAATAGGATGAGGAGGCTACTAACAATCTGCTGAGTATTCCCCCACTCTGAGGCCACACGCCTACCTGTGTCATTACCAAGGCAGAATATTCAGATTTGAGGAAGACGGTAGATCCCAAACAGGCATCACTGCACCTAACAGAGCTGTCAAGGGCCGATCAGGAAGGCTGACAACAGATGCACCCGTTTGTTACTTTGAAGACGATGAAAAAAAAAAAAACATAGTGACAACACAGTACTGTAATGATTTCGTACTTTTTTCTGCCCAAACTGGATTCAAAAAATATATTTATTTCTTCTTCCAATCAAAATAATATAAAAGAAAAGAATGGAATGGGAGAGAAAGAGAGTGGGAAGGAAGGAGAAAAGAAAGAAGGAAGCAGTAGAGAAATAGGGAAGAAGGGATGAAGGAAAGAAAGAAGGAATGTAGGGAGAGATACAGGGGTGAAGGCATGGAGGGAGGGAGGAAGAGTAAAAGAAAAGAGAGAAGAAACAAACAAATGAATGGAGAAGTAGAGGGAAGAAGGGGAGAAGTGAGGGAAAGAAAAGATGGAAGGAGAGATGAAGGAAGGGAGTGACAGAAAGATTCTTTTATGTTAGTTCTGACCACTAAAATACTTTGGCATAATCACTGGAGGGAATAGCGTGTCTCTGTTAGCATTTGCAAAAAGAAGAAAAAAAGAAGAAATATTTCTTCAGTGTTCAAAGAGTTAATTACAACTAGAGAGGAGGTGCCATGGAAAATTAACAGTCTCGTAAAGCCAAGGGAGGTATACAGAGAGAGCAGGAGCTGCTGGAAGGTCATGAGGGCAAGTCAATTTTGAAGCAAGATAAAAGAATCTTCATGGATGTGATGAGATGGCAGACGGGACAGAGTGGGGGCGGGGGTTGCTCTTAGCTTCTGTCAATTAGGAAGGAGGTTCGAGCTTGTGAACACTGGCTGCATCCACCACGGGAAAGGACGTATCATTCAGACGTGCAGGAAAACAAAGGCCACAGAGAGCCTGAGCTTGACAAGGCATTTTTTAATCTGCCCTACTCAGAAGAGCTGACAGAGCCCTTCCAAGAACCAGCTGGGTTTGGCCCATTGGACAATGAAAAGTGGGGTATCTTCCTTAAATTCAATGGAGAAAGGAGAAAATAAGAGAGAGGCTATGGATGGGAACCAAATACTCACAGCCTGTATCTGCTGCCCAGATAATGTGAGGGTTACTGAGGTAAGGATAAAGAAACAGCATCAAGTTGTGGAGAGATGGATGCAACCAATGGTTAAAAAAATAAAACAAACAACAACAACAAAAACAGAGCAGCACTAAGCTCATGAGGGAGTCTGGAGGATATGATGGCTGCTGCCTTTATAGAGCAGAAAGGGACAGAGATGTGGACATAGAGACAGAGAAAGAGAAAGAGAGAGGAGAGTGTCCCGTGTGAGCTTTGCAAAGTAATACCAGCATCCACTTTTCCCGAGTTGGAAAGAGGAAAGAGGAAAAATCCTTCCATGTCTAGTCTTTAATCTGATCCAATATTGGTCACTGGCCAAGGACAATACTGCCCTGTCCTGTCACATCCAATGTGTAGGGACCACATTCAAGTCCAAGAAGGCATTTCAATGGCATCAGAGACAAAATCAAATGGTAAAGATTTGTGCTGAGTAGACAGATTATGGCCCATCCCCAACCTGAGGATCCCCAACCTATAGTCCCAAGGGCTCTAGATGTGGTGGGGTATTCATTAGTAGGAGAAAGGTTGTAAGTCACAGGTCACTATAGGTGTGACACCAAACCCAACCATACAGTCATATATTCCCATCTGGCATATCTTAAAAGACCAGCTTTACCACTGACAAGCTTCACTAAATCTTGTAACCTATATGGGTTATGGAGGCCTCTGAGGCATAAATGACAGCTGAATCTGTTTTCATCAGCTCCACATTCATGGATTCAATCCGTTGCCAGTGGAAAATATATTTTTTGAGGTAGGGTCTCACTCTAGCCCAGGGTGACCTGTAACTCACTCTGTAGTCTCAGGCTGGCCTCAAACTCACACTGATCCTCCTACCTTAGCCTCCTGACTGCTATGATTCAAGGTGTGTGACACCACATCTAGCTTGGAAAATAGTTTTCAAAAACATGTTTGGGGGCTGAGGAGATGGTTCAGTCAGTAAGGCACTTGATGTATGAGTGTGAAGGACTGTGCTCAGATCCCAGCACCCACATAAGGGACAAGCATGGTGGCAAACACCTGTAATATAAATATTTGACAGGCGGAAACAGGTGGATCCTGGGGTTTGCTGGTGAGCTAGACCAGCTGAATCAGTGAATGCTGGGCTAAGTGGGAGAAATTGCCTCAATAAATAAGGTAAAGAGTGATCAAGGAAGACATATAACATCAACCTCTAGCCTCTACAACAAGCACACACATACAAACACGAATACATGCATGCACATCACACACACACGCACGTCAAAAATAATTCACACACACACGTCAAAAATAATACAATAAAACAATTTTTTTTAAAAAAACCTTGTTTTAGCTAGGAGTGGTAGCTTAGTTACTAAGGAAACTAAAGCAAGAGCATCACAGGTTCAAGGCCAGCTTAAATAAGTTATGTGAGATCTTATCTCAAAAATTAAAAAAAATCATAAAATAAAAAATTTGGTTGTACTGAACTGCTAGGAGTTATATTTTTTTCTTTTTATCATTCCCTAAATAACCCAGTGTAATCACTCCTTACATCACAGCAGGAGAGTGTGTGGGAGGGTATATGTGGGGTGTATGCAAATGACATGCCACCTTATATGAGGGGACATGAGCTAGTCTGGATTTAACCATGGGAGGGTCCAAGAACCAGTCCACCTTGATGCTGGGGACAACTGCATTGGTCATCTGTCAAAGCCTTCTTCGCTCAGCTTCAAGCTCTGTGTGGACAACAGTTCAGGCTGGCTACAGGAGGGAGATGAAGGCTTGCAGAGAGTCTTAGGACAAATCCTGACCTCCAGTGGGCAAATGTGAGCTGAGAACGTCAGGGAGAAATTTCACCTGATGACATATGAAGCCTACTTGGGATGAGGGTAATGGCGATGTGAATGGGCTATGTTCTAGCAACAATGGTATGTCTAGTCTAGAAATTTCCATCCATCCTTGTGCATGTGTAGCATAAGGAAGTAAGGGGTGATGGAGCAACAGGGAGATGTCATGTAGTCCAGGAGATTCTGAGCTCAGTCCCTGAACTAACCCGGAGAAGAGAGAAAGGAAGAGGGCAGAGAGAGACAGAGAGACAGAGAGAGAGAGAGAGAGAGAGAGAGAGAGAGGGAGGGAGTGAGGGAGGGAGAGGGGGTAGAGAGAGAGGGAGAGAGAGAGAGGGAAAGGGAGAGAGAGAGAGGGAGAGAGAGGGAGGGAGAGAGAGAGAGATCAGATGAAAGATGAAACATATAGCACAGTACTGTAGAAATGACAACACTAGAGAGATAGAGAGGAGAAGTGGCTGCCCAAGGCAGGAGGTAGGAAGCATCTTGGGGATGGAACTGTCCATTTGTGGATTGTAGTGCTGACATAGGAAATGCCATGCACTATAAAGAAATCAGTGTATACATCAAGGAGGTGAAATCTGATGGAAATCTACATTAAGTTTGGAGCTTACACTATACTATCGCAAGATCTTGGGCAACTAGATGAAGGCACTGTGAGGATACCTCCATTTATTCATTTATTCATTTAGAGAGAACTGGTGGTCCTCAGACACTGCAATCTAACTCCAGATGCGTGTGCCACCTAGTGGGCATGTGTGACCCTGCACTTGCCTCACCTTTGTGCATCTGACTTACTTGGGATATGGAGAGTTGAACATGGGTCCTTAGGCTTCACGGGCAAGTGTCTTAACTGCAAAGCCATCTCTCCAGCCTGATGCCTCTTTTTATTTATTACAACTGGAGAAATATCAACAATGATCTCACACATTACAAAGAAAGTTGTAAGAGAAGCTCATGAAATTTTGGGACTTTGTGCTGGAATCTGAGGGCCCCCACCATCTCAGCCCTTCAGTAAGCCACTTCTCAAAGATCTCTAATGTACATAAACATGCTGTCATCTTTTAAGGATTGTTACAGGGATTAAATGGAATAATCTGTGCTTTGTGTGTAGAATACTTGTCTCAGTATGGGTTTAATACCTACTCATATTCTTGTCAATATGACCATTGCTGTCATGTGAAAAGATGCTCAAGTAGATACGGGTAAATTAAAGCATGCATAAATGCCGAGTTGCCTTCTAGTCTAGCATTTTCTCAGAGATCGAAAGTACATCCTGGGAGCTGGGGAGATTGCTCAGTGGGTAAGGCATGTGCCACACAAGCATGTGGACCTGAGGTTCTCTTTCCAGAACCCACATACAGAAAGACACAGCAGCACACATCTGTGATCCCAGCCCTCCCATGGTGAGATGTGGGGCAGAGACAGGAAAATCCCCAGAGACTCACAAGCCAGCTACCCTGGCACACTCAGCCATGACCAACAGGACACCCAGCCTCAAAGGAAGTGGACGGTGAGGACAGGCACCCTGAAGGCTGCCCTCTGACCTCCACACATGTACTGAGGCATGCTCATGCACGCACACTTGCACACACATAAAATGATAATATATTGCGTGTCCACTTTCATAAAGATCCTGTAATTTTCATCGGATAGGGATTGTTGGAGTTTTCCAAATTGTTTCCCTGGCAGAAAAGAAGGCGGTCTTGCACAAGAAGGGACCTTGTACTTCTTCCCTTGCCCAGTCATACCTATGTTTAATATAGCCTTATTGTCCATAGGGTACCTGCCACCCACAATGGACCCAGGTTCCTATGCATCCAGCATTCCTTAACAATCAGCAAATGCTGGGGGATGAGTCCCATACACTCAGTCACATCAGGGAAGTACTGAGAAGGAACAACAGGCAATAAAAGTCTCTATTTTGATCAAGCAGATAAGGATCACTCAGAACCTTTGGTGTGTCGGTCAGCTCAGAGTTTGTAGATTCCAAGCACCAAGTCATCTGAGAGACAGAGAAAGGGATAGTGAGAGGAGAAATAATATCTGCTTCCTTGGCACAGAGATTTCCTTTTATTGAATCTGTCAGTTCCCATTTCGTTTAACAAACTGCTGAGTGGAGCTCATAGTTGGGCAAATATTGCAGCACTGTGGAATACGCACTGAGAGCAATTGCTTCAGTTTGGGGTTTAATAGGACACACAGGGCAAGAAGGGAAAGAGGAGGGCTGGGGACTCGGCTTTTTGGAGGGGAGACCCATACTGCAACAATGAGGCTCATGGAAAAAAAAAAGAAGCCATTGAGTTAAATTTCATTTCTTGTTCTCCAAAGCCACTACCAGCACAAGATTTGGAGCAAGTGGTTTGGAGTCCAAAGCTATCATAGAGAGGGTATAAGAATGGCTTTGTTCTCCCCTGGGAGAGGAAGCTGAATTTGGAGTTGAATAACTGGAAAGATCTGAAAAGATTTTTTTAATGCATGTTATGTTTGCATGTTCATGTGTATGCAAGTGCACATGTGTTTGTAGGCTCCTGTGTGTGTGTGTTCATGTGTGTGTGTGTGTGTGAGAGAGAGAGAGAGAGAGAGAGAGAGAGAGAGAGAGAGACAGCAAGTAAAGACCAGAAGAAAATCTCAGGTGCTGTTCTCAGAAATGCTACTTTTGTTTGAAGATTGGGCCTCTTATTGGCCTCGAGCTCACCAACTGATCTATACTGGCTAGCTGGCCACCTCAGGGATCCTCCTGCCTCTGCCTCTACAGGTCTGCGATTATAGGTACATATCACCATGCTTGACATTTTTACATGGTTTTTGATTTTCAAACCCAGGTCATCATGCTTGCAAGGCAAACACTTTATTCATTGAGCTATCTCTCAAGCCCAGAAAAGAACTTTTTAATGAACTAAACTCTCCTACTTTGCCATAATGGGAGTGTGATAGGGTCACTGCTGAACCCAAGAGGCACCTGTTGCCCTTTTCCCTCTTGATATTGAACTAGTGCTCTCAGATTGAGCACAGTGTCTTCAATAGTGTGAACAGAGACTTTAAGTTTGGGAAACCACTGTGTTCTTCCTAATGTCAGGAGCTCAGACTCTCTAGTATATCACCCTAAATTACAGAGCAAAAACTAGTAGTGCTGGGTTCAAACTGAGTTTGGACACCAGGGCCTGTGTTTATCCCACAATGTCATTCCATTTGTCCACTCAATGGACTGGTCTATCTTCTTGTGACTAAGAAATGTATCACTCTGGTGGTCATGAACTCCAAGTGCATAGCTCACAGCTACCCTGTGTCTCTGCATTCTGAGCTAGAGTCCAATTGGTGGGGGAGGGGCAGAAAATATCTATTAATCTCATACCATCATTATAGCCAGTGGTACCCAACATTGACTGTATGTCAGGATAAGGTAAAAAGACTTTAAATTTACCAGTGTATAACCCCTGCTCTCAGGAAATGTAAAAGTATACCCAGGGCAATAAACCACTGGGCCCAATAATATTGTGCCTATGAAGAATGGTAAAAAGGATTAGTTCTGTAAGAATTTGATGGCAATATGACAATATTGTTGGTGCCATGAAAAATTTTTGAAATGATTGAGGTCTGAATCTTATACATCTGAGGTTGTAGAACATAGTGGAAAAAGTCAATCCTTTTGTAAATATTTGTATTTATTTATTTGCAAGAAAGAAAAGGAGAGATTGGGCATGCTATGTCCTCTTGCCACTGCAAAGAAACTCTGGACATATGCACCAACTGGTGCATCTGGTTTATGTGGGTAATGGAGAATCAAACCTGAGGTGTCAGGCTTGCAAGAAAGTACCTTTAACTTCTAAGTTATCTCCCTAGCCTAAAAAATTAAATCTTGACCATGTACAATGTTACTCACCTCTGTAAGACTTGCCCCATTTAAAATGTGGTGATCTTATACTTCCCTTGCCCTGTTGTTACCGGGTTTAGAAACTGTATTTGACAGATTCAGAATAGTGTGATTAGGGTTATGTAGGCCCTCAACAGTGTCTACCATATTGGCTGGCAAATAAAAGTGTTAGATTAAGAAAAGAAAACCAAAAACTAAAGATAACTGCATAAACATGGGCTAGAGGGGCATGAAGAGGAAAAATGGGAAGAGGGGAGAGTGGCAGCTAGGGTGTATATCGTATGCCTTATGAAGGAAGGATTCGCAAGGAATCTGTAATTTGGTAAATTAGTCCATATTCTACGTTTGCTTGGGATCTTGTCTTCTTAAACTGACTTTAGAATAGTTTCAGATGGGTACAGCTGAATGTATTTACAGGCAGTCACCTTGATACCTAATCTTCCCATTATCAGCATCCTACAGCAATAAGGGTTTGTGTGTGTTTGTTTCCACAGTAAGGAACAAAACTCAAAGCAGAAGTGTCACTCTCAGGTACTTGCTTTACCCTCATTCCCTTCGTCCTCACCCCAGCTCACCGTGCCTCAGTTAGATGTCCTGTCTCCACTGGCTCCTTTCAGCCTTCACAGTGGTTCACACTCCTTTGGCAGTGTGTTGCTTGGATATGTTATAAGCTTTCCATCACTTGGGATTGGGCCAATGTTCTCATTATTGATTAATTCAGGTTATGAGTTTGGGGGAGGGAGATAACAGTGATTTCACTGTTTCATTTTCCTGCGTGGTCATCAGCCTTGAGGGCTTTGAGTTCTCTTAGAAAGAAGGATGGGATGGAGAGAGGGGAGACTAACAGTGGACTTCCCATGAATTACCAGGAAAGCTGATTACATGAGATGTGTAACTTTCAAGATGAACTTATTTGTTTTGCATTCTTGAAATTCCAATGTACTAACAAATAATCTATTACTAGAAGTTGAGAAGATCTCTCAAGACTAATATCATTTTTCAGTTAGGAGACTTCTGTGTGTGTCCATGTGAACATGCACACGCACACGCACACACACACGCACACACACAGAGGAACTCATGTTACTCAAGCTAGAGAAAAATGCAGGGCCACCTATGGAAAACATGAACACCTGTCTAAAACTATTACTCAACAGAGAAAGTAGGATAAAGGTATAACAGGATAGACTGAGTCTTAATCTTTTGTATTTAGTCCCAGTTTTGTTACATAGTGAGATTGGATGAGTTATTTGCATAACTCAGAGTCCTCATTACCATATCAGGATTACTGACAGCACTTGTAGCAGAGATACATTGGGTTCAATGAACCAATCCACGTGCATAATCAATGTTTAGGGCGATGTGATTGGACCACAGTAATCACCCAATACAGCTCAGCTATTGGTTGAAGAGGTAATGAGGTGAGCCAGAGGAAAATGGCATTTATGTAAGTTAATGACTGTGAAATGCCAACTACGTCCTAAGGCCTGGTCTACTACTAGTATCATCACCTTTATTATTGTCACTGAAAACAACAACAAAGATTGACTGAAGTTACCCTGGAAGGGCAGCCACCCAGCTGTGCCCTGGCCCTTACCTTACTTGCCCTCTTGGAGACTTACCAACTCAGTGGAAAGCTCTTCCCTCATTTTTGTCCTAACTCCTTGAGTGCCCCCTCCTTCCATTAAGATATTGCCATAACTCTATTTTTTCCACACTTCATTTTCTCCTTTCCCCAGCCTGCGCTATATCAAAGCCCTAGGACTAAAGAGAAATTTCATAGCTCCTGACCTTCAGTGAGGAATGCCCAGGAGCAAAGAATGAATGAAACATGATGAAGTTTCGTGAATTTTTCTAGAAAATCTAACTTTCAATGAAACCTGGGAAGGGTAGGGGGGTCAAGAGAACAGCCAGAGAGAGAAGTCCCAACCCGTGGTGATTGGATTACATTCCATGGCCCGTGACTCTTTATTAAGACCATCCAAACGAATGTAATATACATTGCCCACACATACATATTCAGTGCACAGAAGTCTACTGCTTAGGAGAGTGGAAAGTAATCGAAACAAGGAACAATTGGCAATAGCTTTTCTGTGGAATTGTGTTCACAAAAACCCTGTGTTGTTTTCGGCATTCCATGACAATGGGGTAGGGGACAGAAATGTCACTCACTAACCACTAAAAATAAATACTTGTGTTATATTCTGTTGGCTCTGCAATGAATAAAACAGGCGTATAGGTTTATAATATCAATTCACAGGGCTCTTTCTGCTCCAGTGAGCTGTTACTGAACGGTTCAGAACAAAGCTATAGGCGGATCGGACGAAGCCCTTCTAACAGGGCTGACATTAGCTCAGCCTGATAAGAATGCATCATTCTTCAGACCCTCTGATCACAGCAGCTGGAGACTGAGAGGTCCTCTAGCCCCCCAGAACCTGATCACAGGCCTGTGCTGCTGATCTGCTTAAAGCAACAACCCAGCTCAGCCTTATCAGGCGAAGCTGAGAAGTTCAAGGCAATCTTGTGTTGGCAATGCATTTAGACACGGAGGGACGCTCTGCTCAGCCCAGCTCAGCTCAGCTCAGGAGGGAGGTGGGGGGTGGTGAGCTCAGGGCACTAGAGGGAAAGAAAAGTTTATCCAAGGTAACAGGCCGTGAGTGTCACGGAAGGGTGTCAACCACTCCCCAAACTTGCCAAGTGGGGACTATTTTGACCTTCCTTCTGCAAGGATGTGTCCAGAGACATTTTGCATTATTTCAAGGGAGGGGGAGGGGATTGCCACTGCCACCAACTGGGTAGAGACTGGGGACGTTTCTGTGTGTCCTGAAACACATGGGCAGATGCAGACAACAGGCGGGAATGTGACTGAGCCCAAGATGTGAATGTCAGAGAAGCCTCTAAAAGGTGGCAACTCTATTGCCCATGTACAGGGAGATGGAGCCTGATTCAATGAGATGATCAAGTCAGTTCTCAGCAGGAGTGATCTCCATCTCAGTGCAATTGATGGGCGGCGAGGAGAGGTGAGAGGGGAGAGGTGAGAGGGGAGAGGGGAGGGAACAGACACTTCTCTGCAGCAGAGCAAATGTCTCTGTGATCACTGGAGAATATTCACAGGGCATTTTTTAAAATATTTTTTATCTTTATTTATTTATTTGTCAGAGAAAGAGGGAGAGAGAGAGAATGGGTGCACCCCCAGCCACTGCAAATGAACTACAGATGCATGCCACCTTGTGCAACTGGCTAATATGGGTACTGGGGAACCTGAGTCATTTGTCTTCGCAGGCAAATGCCTTAACCACTAAGCCATCCCTACAGCCCTTACAGGGAATCTTTTTTGTTTGGAGGTGCACTGTTGAGTCCTGTTCATCTCAATACAGTGACAGTGTTGAGTAGTTTCCTGCCTTCTCAGAAGACACAGTTCAGCTTTCTTTTTAAATTTCAAAATGGATACTATCGTAGTATTAAAATCTCCTGGGCTTGTATTGCTATCCACAAGCCACCACAGCGAAGCATGACTTATCTCTCACCAAATAGAGCTGGGGAAAGAACCTCAACTACGGGATCTCGAGTGGGCCTCCCTCTGTGGAGCTGAGTGTCCCTGTATGCTGTGAGGGAAGTCACTGCAGATACCACAACTCAAAGGAAGGGACGGAGGCAACCAGAGGAGTGTGTTCTCGTTCAAATTTGTATAAATGCTAGAGGAGGTCACCAGTATGCAGTTTTGTCTAAAGCAAGGATTCTTTAACTTTGCTCTGTAAAGGGCCACAGAGGAACTCTTTCGGGCACTACAGGCATTTGTTCTGCTGCCGTTACTTCATCCTTCTACTGTAGCACAGAAGGGCTCATCTATGCCCTGTAAACAGATGTTCATGGCTGGGCGCCGATAACTTAGCTATGTTGAGAAAGCAAGTGAGATTGGGCCTGAGGGTTACAGTCTGCCCACCTCTGCTAGGGTCTGAGGGTTAGAGTCTGCCCACTTCTGCCAGGGTCTGAGGGTTACAGTCTGCCCACCTCTGCAGAGTAGAGGAATCCATGCTGCACTGTTGAGGCAGAATCTAGGTGGGCAAGAGAGGCACTTCGAACCTCTACAGCCTCCAGGTCATTGCTGACATTGCTGAGGAGCTGATGTGAGACTTAGTGGGTAACAAAAGAGTCGTGTTGCCATAGTCCAGTTGCTGATATAGGCAAGCTTTCAATCTGTTTCTAGTAGATCCTGGTCTCCTACTACTTAGAGAAATGGATGCATGGAATGTAAACTGAGCCCCTGCCGTGTGATGTATGAGGCTACTAGAGTAACCTCTGATGAGGTGAGGAGGAACAATCCAAAGTAATCAAGCCCTCCCCACTGAACTTGCGTTAGGGCCATGCTGTATTTTCTGTGTGGTCTTCCTTTGCACCATACACAGGCACAAACATGCACACACACACACACCCTACATGTCCTTTGAAAATAAAATACAATTTCCCATCCCCTCAATTCTAGTATCTCTACCATTAGCAGTTACAATAGAGGTGTGCAAGCTGAATGTAATCCCCCAGACAAAAAGATACTTGATTTAGTATTATTTTCCTGACAAAGGGGTCCTGAGAGGGTCAGATGGGAGGAGGGTTGATGGAAGTATAAATTTCTTTAAAAGATCAGGGGAAAGATAACCACAGAGGTAGAGTCAAAGGGAGATTTAAAATGTTAGCATAACGACTTTGGAGATGGAGAAGAAGCCACCAGCCAAGGAACTCCCAGAAGCTTCCAAAAGCTGGGCAAAATGGAGGACAGATTCTCGTATAAATCTCTAGAAATATCCAGCCTTACAGACACCTTAACTTTAGACCGTTAAGACTCATTTCATGCTTTTGGTCTCTAGAACTATGAGTTTACTGTGATTTGTTAATGATCCTATAGGGGTGAAGACACAATGTACCACATGGCTGATTTCTCACTTTCTAACTCTGGAAGACTGGAGGGTCCAGAAACTCTGGGTTCTGAAAAGTTTGTGTTTCTTTTCTCTCTGACTTTGGACCAGTGACTAATTTAATGTTGTCACTTTTCTTTCGAAAGCACAAGACTCCCTGTGAAGCTTGGAGTGAGACAGTAAGTGACACACCAGCATGAAAGCATCAGATCTGATCTGAAAACTGGGGTCCCCCTCCTAGTAGCCAGGTGAGCTTAAGAAAGAAAAGCAAGCTTCCAGCACTTCCCATCTGCTGTGAAGTTCATATTCATACCCTTGGCAATACTTCTGCAAAGACCAGAACCAACAAAAGCAATGTATTTGGCACCTGTGAGGACTGTAGCCCAGGGCACCTCCTTTTCTGCTCATTTGTGGGATGTGACCCGTGCAAGGGTCAAGTTCATGTTGGTATATAGATAAACTTTACTAGAATGATCACAATTTAAATATATATATATTGTTTTTAGTTTCGTTTATGAGAAGGCAACCATCTTTCCAGTCAAGTTTCTGGCTCTAGAACAGGATTTCTTAGCTTTCAACACTGTTTACATCTTGAACTAGATAATACTTAGTCGTGGGGAATCTGCCCCTGGACACTATATGGTGTTTGATAGTACTCTCATCTCTAACTTCTCAACTCCACAGTGGTGACCACCCAAACTATGTCTGGACATTGTAAAGGGAGTCTTTGGGACCCAAACACATACCTATTCTGCCTGTAACTTCATTGGTTCACGTACACAAGAGTGAGGAAGGACCAATGAGATAGCTGTTGGAGCTGGGGACGGTCTAGGGAGATAGCTCATTGGCCAAGTGTTTGCCACATAAGTGTGCAGACCTGAGTTCAGGTTACCAGTATGCAGTTAAGTACTGGACAGGTGTGATACCTCAATACTAGCTCTCTGGGGATCTCTGGGATAAGCTGGCTAGCTAGGCTATCCACACAGGCGAGCTATGGATTCAGGTGAGAGACAGTGCCTCGGGAAATAAGGTGCAAGGCAATCAAGAGAGACATCCAGTGTCAAAGTCACACCTACATGCCCATGTGCATACACCTACACAGGCAGCTTACATACTCATGTGCCCTCATACATGAACATGCACACACACACACACACACACACACACACACACACACACACCACACACAAGTAGGTAACTACCCAAGTAAACTGCCTTTACTTAACTGGCAGAATCCCCAGCAGCAAGACTTCCCTCTGTAGCATCCAGGCTGTCCAACTACCTCTTGGAAAAGCTGACGGCCAAGCACAGTGCAGCTGGGATTTGGCTTGGAGACCTGGATCGACCCTACTAACACGAGGATGTGCGGGCAGACCCAAGTGTGCATCCATGTGTTGACTGGAGATGTGATGTCGGAGGTGTCTCTAACTGTACCAGAACGAGGCTGCTCAGGTCAGCTCAACTCTTTTAATTGCTTTCTTCCTTCCTTCTAGCAGCCCTGGAGTCCCAGCCAAGCTGCGAACACACTCCCCAGAGCTGGCTGCGCTCAGTGCTCTCTGGCAACACCTGGTGGAACAGGGAGAAAACTACACAGAGCCCTGGCCTCTCCTGCCACGTCTGCTGCTCTCATCTGAAGGAAGGCTTTCCAGCAGGCTGCACAGCCCCCCCCCCCCACCGCCTCTAGGCTGCCACCAACATCATGATGACTGGCTAATTTCTGCAGTTTTCTATCTCTACCAAGCAGAAAGCAAACACTGCTGTATTGTCAAGAGTCTTGTGTGTGTGTGTGTGTGTGTGTGTGTGTGTGTGTGTGTGTGTTTGCCTAGGCTGAAAAAGTAAATTACAACTGCTGTCTCAATGGGTATCTTTGTCTAAGTAGCTTCCAGAATGAGGATCACCCTATAACTTAGCAAGTCTGCAGTTCTCAGCTTCAAAAACATACTGTATCTGTTATTACTGTATGCAAAATAATACCTTTTGTGGCTTGATTTAGCAGGCATCGTGACACCTTCACACCAGCATTTTCTACTCTGCAGTTTAGAACTGAGAAAGGAACCCAAATTCAAACAACTGCTCACAGAGACCAGGACATGGCAGGAGGCAATCAGGGAATTTAAAAAGTGCACCTAGCCTTCTGGAAAAAAAAAAAAATGCTCCTTTGAAATTCACACACTTGCTACCAATATCCTAGCTGAGGCAACAGGGCACTTATCCACAGAGGTCTCTTGCAAGTGCCGTGCAAAGTGCCTACTCAAAATGACAGTGGGAGCCAGCACTTCACGCCTGCGTTATGGTTTGAATCCAAAATGTTCCACAAGCTCATGTGTGTGAACACTTGGTCCCCAGTTCGTTGCACTGTTTTGGGAGGTTGCAGACTATTTTGGACATGGGGTCTAGCTGGTAGACATAGGACCTTAAGGGTGGTGCTAAGGGGTTACTGCTCTGTCCCAGTTCCATCCAAATGTGCTGCTTCCTGCCTGCAGTGAAGACAGGAGGTCCTCCAGCTGAACTTTTCCACTACCGTGAGCTCTGCTATCCCTTCGCTGCCAAGACAGGCTAAGTCTCCTGGAAGCCAAAGTAAACCTCTGTGAGGAATGTTCATAACACATTCTCAAAGATGTTGTAACTTGACGTCAAACGTTTAAGAGGTCTGTCTTTTGGAGGTTGGGGCTCGGCAGGTGAAAAGCTCAGTTTTTAAAGCAACTGCTATCACAGGCAACCAAACCTGCATTAAAAAAAATTAAAAATAGGTGTACAATATGATCTAGCAACCATATCTGAGTATTTATCCAACATAAATCAGGAAATTCCTGCACCCCCATGTTCACTGTAAGAAGAATCACAAGAGTCAAGAGATGGCAGTCACTAGAGAGCCCTTTGGCAGATGGGTCAAGTAAATATTATATTATGGGTATATATAACCATTTAGCATTGTGTCACGGTTCACACAGATGAACCTGGAAAAAAGTATGCTAAGAGAAATAAGGCATCAAGAATGTAGAATACCACACTTACATGTGGACCCTGATATGGTCAGCTTCCTAAATGCAAAGGGAAGAATGAAGGGTGGCTGGGGCAGGAGGAAAGAGAAGAGAGGGTGAGTCATAGGGTACAAATTTCAGTGCAAAATGAATGAACTCTGGTAATTTAGGGTCCAATATAATAACTATGACTGAGTACTTATTATACACTTGAAATTTGCCAAGAAAGTGTGGCTCTTAAATATTCCCACCAAAACAAAAAATAATAATAATAATAAAAACCAAGCAAGTGAGGAGATGATCATTTCACAATAAACACGTATATCAAAAACAAGTGACACAACTTAAATCTGTACTTAATTTCTGTTAATCACACTGTAATAAAGCTATGGGAAAGCCGGGAGGTGTGGTGGCACATGCCTTTAATCCCAGCACTTGGGAGGCAGAGGTAGGAGGATCACTGTGATTTCAAAGCCAGCCTGAGACTACATAGTGAATTCTAGGTCAACTTGGGCTAGAGTGAGACCCTACCTCGAAAAAACTAACAAAACAAAACGAAACAAAAACCAGGGGGAAGCAGTCAATTAAAGAAAAATAGAGTCTGTTTCAAGCCAGAATTAGATCACAATGTGTACACACAGGCTTGCTGTTTCTTTCAAGTTCAGATCTATACATTTTTTTTCTGCAATGTTTCTGGAACTTTCTCAGATTCACTTTATTTCTGTGGACCATGGTTTGAATACCTAGTAGCATCAAATCAAAGACAGACTTCTCCAGTTGAGCCATCTCTGTTGTTGACGCTGTGATTCAAAGTGGTAACATCCTAACCAATGCAATTCCCAGGGAAGCAGGCCTCTTTCCCTGAGAGTCACAATCCACAAAATATTTATCATAGAGTGTGCCAGTGGCCGTCCAATTAGGCTCTTCTGAAACACTATAATTAACAGAGGGGTCATCTCATGTACTTAGCCTTGAGAGCTACTCATATCCAAATTATGCAGAAGGGTTTTGGAGACAAGGAAGATCTTCTGACAACCAAATGCCAAGGATTTTGAAGCACCCTGTTTCCAATGATGATACTCTCAGCGTAGCAAGAAATCTCTATTTTCTCCCATTGTTAGGTATAAATTCTCACACACAGGAGGAAGCAATATTATTGTGAAATTATATTTAATACCACTTTCACAGATGGCATTCATTTGTATGAGAAGACAATGCCTTCATCTCAAATTATTAAAGATGGATAATGGAGCTTAGGAACACACTATTTTTTACTTCAAAAGGTAATTATTACACCATTTCCAGGGTGCTTAACCACATCCAGGACTGAATAAGTTAGCTGATCCTTCCTTACAGGTGAGAATTCAGACAAAACTTAGTGAATTTTTAAACAGATTTTCAAAGAGTTATTCATCATAGCTACAGTTCTGAAATGCCGCAGATATATTTTTCAATTAAGTGAAAACCCATTCTTTTCCAGTTAAACTTTTACCTTACAGTAGAGTCCTGTGAAATCTGCCACTCTGTCTTTCAGACACAGTTCCACAAACAAAAAAGGACTTTTGTTTTTTAAAGGAAAGAAAGACCATCGATCTCCTGCATGCTTGACATATTATTCACACATGGTCTCCTTTTGCTTGGGAGTTAACCTCATGAGATAGGACATGAGTTTGGATATGAAATTTCTCCAGTCATTTTTATGGGACAATCTTTTAGGAAAACAATGTCCTGTGGAGACTACTTCCAATTTGAACATCTCCACCATCTAATGTGTTTGCTTTTTTATGTGTAGTCTGGTTCATTCCATGGATTGTAGTTGGGTTCATACCAATGACTTTGTAATATAGCACTAAAGAGAAAACTCAGATTTTTTTCTAATACAAGTGAAATTTCTTGTATTTATTCAAATTCAAGAGGATAATGTACTGGTTTGAATTTGAAATGTCCCCCATAGTCCCATGCATTTATGATTAAGCCTAATATTCTAACTTCAGCTGTAAAGCCTTTGGGAGGTGGACCCTTACTGGAGGGGGTGTGTCACTGGAGTCCAACCTTGACATGAATATTAGCCCACCCTTACTGAGTGTTCAGCACTCTCTCGCATTTGCTGCTCCCTCTCTGCTGTAACAAGATCTGATGCCCAGTCTCTCTTCTGAAATACCTTCCTGGCTAGGATGAAAATTCTCCTAGGGACTGTAAGGCAAAATAAACCCTATTCTTTCATATGCTGCTTTTGTTTGGGTGTTTTGTCCCAGCAAAAGAAGATAACTGATGCAGAAGTCCTGGCCCTGCACTTTGGATCAACTTTCCTATATGAGCTGTACTGGTCCACATTTCCTGTTCCTGTCCCTGATTCCCAGCTTTCAGGTGTTACTCCAATGCTGAAAGAGAAAGATGATATATTTAAAAAATTGCCATAATGGGACAGGACATCTCAGTTTTGCTGTTTCAGCCATAGATGTCCCTCTGAGGGTGACAGAAGACCCCTCAGCATCACTTCATGTGCATGTGCTCAGCAAGAATGCAGAGTTCCCATGACATCACCACCCTGATTCTGGGGATAAAAATCAATTTTTAATTGATGGGATTATTACAGGACCCAGCCTCATCTGTTGTGCTCTGCTTAAGGATTTTTCCTCCCCTGGCTCTGTGGGAGTCATCCAAGTGGAAAACTTGAAGATGCTGAAGAGTGAGCAAACAGATTGCACAAGAGAAAGAGGCTGGAAGGAAAACCAGCCATCCCCACCCTTCCAACGGCAGGTGGAGGACCACGGGAAATGTCCTCTCTCATTCTCATACCACGGTGTGTACGTGGAGTCAGAGAACAACCTCAGGGTACAGATCCTCACTTTCCCCTTTGCTTGAGACAGAGTGTCTCTGGTTGTTTAGTGCTGTGAACACCAGACTTGCTGGACCACGAGCTTCAGTAATCTCCTGATTCCACCACTCACTTCTGTGGGCATGCTGGGAATACAGACATATATGTGGGTTCTGGGGATCCAAACTCCAGTGGTTTTCACAGCAAGCACTTTTAATCATGGAGCTATTTCCCCAGCTCTCGAATGCATCCTTAAGCCCCAAGAAGAGAGACAAGTTTAGAAGGAAAAGCCGTGAGACAAGAAAATTGAGCTAAATAATAATAATAAATTAATTTTTAAAAATTAAAAAGCAATTTGAACTCTTGTGTTTTTTTTTTCCCTTTTCAGGATTTCCATTCTTCAGGGATCTCTTGTGAAAATTTCTGCTAGAGTCTATGAAATTTCTGAAGGATGGGGTTCAGTGGGAGGAGAGAGGGGGTAGGGTTACATAATACAGTTATTTTAAATGCAGATCCTGGCCCTCCTCCCATAACCCCACCATCAGAAATCTCTGAAGATGGAGCTTTTGGGAAGGTGGAATATTAAGAATTCTAGCAGATTCTTACACACTAAAAAATATGAGAATTTCAAACAAAATGTTTCGCAGCATGAACCTTAACATTCGAAGAAATCTGGATTAAGATACCAATCATTGGCTGGAGGAATGGCTTAGCAGTTAAGGCACTTGCCTGTGAAGCCTAGGGACCCAGGTTTGGTTCCCAGTACTCATGTAAGCCAGATGCACAAAGTAGTGCAAGCGTCTGGAGTTCATTTGCCATAGCTGAAGGCCCTGGCATACCCATTCTCTCTCTCTCTATCTCTTTCTCTCCCTTCTTAATCTCTCTCAAATAATTAAAATAAATTACAAAATTATATATATATATATATATATATGGCAATCATGCCTCTCTGTTGGTTGAGTGACTCAGAAAAGTGATTGTCTTCTGCAGAGGCTCGGTCAGTTCACTCATCAATCCATAACAGAAAGGGATGAAACAGCTACATTATAAGATCATGGAGATCATTTTTCGATGAAATAAGGCCTATGGTCAATTAGCATATGGCAGGCATATAGTAAGCACACAGTAAACCTGAGAGCTCCTAAGGTTATTGTCGGTGTTGGTGGCTGGTCTAAGTTAAAACGCATTGTTTCTCTAGCTAAGGAAGCTGATAATAAAATGGAAGTGGATTGAATAGTGTTGCTTTGAAAAGATGCCACATAAGTACTCGTGCAAGTGACCTTATTTGGGAAGGCCCATGTATACATCTTTATAAGAGGCAGACAAGAAGACACAGAGGGAAATTGAGGCAGAGCCAAGAGTGATGCTTGTATGAGACAGGAATGTTAAGACTGCCAGAGATGGCTCAGTGCATCAAACACTTGCTACATAAGCAAAATCATCTGAGTTTGGATCCCTGGAACCCAAATAAAAGCCTGATGCTGTAGAGGGCATCTATAATCCCAGGTACCTATGGCAAAAATGGAAGTAAAAATAGGAGAATTTCCTGGCAGCTTGCAGACCTGCTAGCCTGGAGAACACAGCAGTGTATAAGGAAATGAGAAACCCTGCCTCAAAACATGATGGAAATCCAGGACTTCCATCCCTGGTTATCCCATATCCATATGTACACCAAAAAAAAAAAAAAAAAAAAAAAAAAAAAAAAAAAAAAAAGATTGATCCAGTAGCTGGGAAACCACCAGAAACTGGGAGAGAGGTATAGAACAGATTGTTTCTCTGAGGCTTCATAAAGAGTCTATCCTGTAGAAATTTTGATTTTAGCCTTGGGCCCTTTGAAATTGTCACAGAATGTATTTTGGTCCTGTAGTTTTCCACAGTGATGCCAAGAACTGAAAGAGCTGATAGCTATACTTTAGCATGAGGGCCGCCTTTCAACAGAATCATCTTGGGAGTGTTTTCTCAAAAGAATCTGGTCCCGAAGTGGGACCTCTCAGTATCTGAGCCACATGGGGACAGGATCAATACCTGGCTTCATTAGGCACATGTTACTGCCTGTGGGCAACTCCTGGCCATAGCCAACCATGCCAGCATATTTTCAGGTTAAAATGGACTCTCTGGCATGCTCCTAAATGAATAAAGACCCTTCCTTGTGGTGTGAAGACCCACCCTAACTTAGGAAAGCACCATTCCATGGGCTGGGGTCCAGGCTGAGTAATATCCTTCATTTCTGCTTCCTGTCTGTGGATGCAACACGAACTGCTTCATGCCAACATGGCTTCTCTATGATACTCTCGAGCTATGAACCAAAATAAAACCTTCCTTGCTTAAGTTGCTTTGCCAAGCAATTTGTCAGAGCAACAAGAAGGTAACTAACACGCACGGATAATCTTAAGCCCTCTCAGGCTCTACAGCTTCATCATTGTCTCCACATCTTCTATAATATTGCAGGTGTCACTTGGAGGCGAAGGAAAGCAAGGTGTTCCTTCTACTGTGAAAGCAGCCTGGCTAGGATGATGTTTAAGCACAGAGATCTGAGATATTCTCCTTTGATTCGGTAGCCCAACCCATTCCTTGCCACCACGTAGAGGCCTTCTGGAATGTTTCTGAGTGTTTCTGAGCAGTGCTAGGAAGACAGCCATAGGGGAGAACTGAACGTCCCACCGGTTGCTCTGAGAATGGGGATGCATCCACAGAACACCATAAGGAATGAGGCCTGGGTGCTGTGGTAGCTTTTTAAATAAAGCTTTCGTTGCTCATTGAGGTGGAAAATTGCAGAGCCACAAGCAAGGTCTTGAAAATTGGGTTGTTTCATCAGGTCACTCTACAGATGAGAAAAGTAAGGCTCAAGTAGACTAGCAGCTGTGTACAGAATTATGTAGTTTGCAATATGGGCAATTCTTGAACCCAGAACATGTATGGAGGGTACATGCATGGTTGTTCATTTACGTGTGGGCTCACGTGTGTAGGTATGGACACACAGGTGTACAGATGCATGTGGAGACATGTGTTCAATATCAGGTGTCTTCCTGTCACACTCATCTTATTCTTTGAGACAGTGTCTCTTGGTGACTCTAGATCTCATAGGTTTTGCTAAGTTATCTACCAGTGAGCCCCAGGAGTTCTCCCATCCTGGCCTCTCTGGTGCCAATTACAGCTGTGTATCCCACGACTGGCATTTCACACGAGTACTGGGGATCTGAACTCGGGTCCTCATGCTTGTGTGGCAAGTCTTCACACACGGCGGCATCTGCCAGCCCTGAACCCAGCACACTGGACATCTGCAGTCACATCACATGAATCTGCTAGTTGACTACCAGGGTGGAAATGGTATAAATACATACCAGAGTCATCACAAAGAGACTGTCCTGCTATGAATGTCGCTGTACTTGCTAATCACCACTGTGGGGACCCTCTGGAGTTTCAGTACAGGGCAACACACTGGCTTTACTCTCCTCCCGTCCACTCTTCTCACACCTGGGTCCCAACTTTAAAGTCCCTGAAAGACGACAGACGCTGCAATGCTTTTACCACTAGTGAGATCTATTCACTTCCACACACATCTGTGTCTCAAGCTGTGCCAAGACACAGGATGCCCTCTAAGTGACAGACGTAAGCTAGCAATGCCACTGGACACCTGGTGTTTTTGCAAAGCAGTGTTGACAGGCTGATGCCCCACTCTGCAGATAAGGGGTCCTGCCAAGTCACTTGTACAATGAATGACAAGCTAAAGACCTTATCATATGGCTCACAACATGACTATG
Source organism: Dipus sagitta (assembly GCA_036346955.1). Classification (NCBI taxonomy): domain Eukaryota; kingdom Metazoa; phylum Chordata; class Mammalia; order Rodentia; family Dipodidae; genus Dipus; species Dipus sagitta. Next base: position 106,993,216 of record CM070781.1, on the reverse strand, counting down.
GAGTAGATTCTGACACAGTGCATTCAATCCCACCTTACTAAGTCTCCAGGAATCTCTTCTTGGTGCTGCAGTTAGCACCAGAGAAAGAACATACAAATGATACCTTTAGGGGAGAATACAGCTCAGTAAATTCTTAAATTAAATAAAGTGCTGTTACTTACTTAGGAGTTATTTTGTTTTACATGTGCATGTGTGAACACTTGCATGTGTGGGTACTTCACATGTATGCATGTGAAGGCCTGAGGACATACTCAGGTGTCAGCCTAAGCAATGCTATGTACCTCTTTTGGAGACAACCCCTCATTGGTCTAGAGCTCATGCATTAGGTTAGAATGGCTGTCAGTTGAGCCCCAGGCTAACCTGTCTGTCGCCGCAGAATTGGAATTATAGGAGCCTACTACCATGCCTGGCATTTTTACCTAGGGGCCAATATCAGGTCCTCATGCTTCGAAGGCAACCAGCCTACCAACACAGCCATCTCCTCAGCCCTGCTTCTGAGTTTTGAAGTCAAGGGATTGTGTGTATTTATTTGGTTGTTTATGGTTGTTTTGCAATGCCAGAGGGTGAAGCTGGGGCTTGAAGCATGCTAGGCAAGCATTCTACGACCAAGCTCCACCCTACCGCTAAAAATAGTTCTGACATCTCATATGCTGACGTTTCTGAAGGCTAGTTAAGCTTCCGAGAGCTCATGCCTCCCAAAGCTCATCTGAAGCTGTGTGTTTTTGCTTCCTTCCTCTACACTGACGCTCTGCTGTGCCAGAGAAGCGCTCTTGCTTTGCAGAAAGAATCGGCCAACGGGACCACTGGGGAGAACTCCGAATGCCAGAGCCCTGCAGAGCTCTAACAGCTCCTGGTGACCACGTCTGTGGAATCCACCTAGGGAAGGAGTATGTGCAGGGCAATGCAGAAATAACATGATCTTTCAGGATAGGCATGAATACAGTGACTCCCTGACTGATTCTGGAGGAAAAAAAAAAAATCAGCTATACAGCCCCTCAAATCACTCTCACAGCCTTCTAGTATACTGACGCCCAGAGTGGCCCTTTTCTACTGTTCTAGGTTTCTCACATATAATAGTCTGGGGAACATTCTCCCAAAGGCTAAAAGAAGCCGCAACCACATACAGACAGGGTCAGCGTGCTGTAGCTTTGCTTCTCGAGACACAGCAGAGGGAGGCTAACACCAGCCCAGGAAGACTTATTTCTCTCCCGATGCTTCTGCCCTGGTGACTTAACCTAAGAGCAATCCTCTGCCCCGTGCCCCTCTCTGGACGCTTCCAAGCTGGGAGCATCCCTGTGGGATACAGAGCCACCATTCACAGCAAAAGTCTTCTCTCCATCACAGAAAGCTCCCTCCCTGCCAAACCCCTGCCGATAGATGTTTCCGCACATAATTATCTTAATTTAGGTGTGTATTTTGTGACAATATTTTGGATAACCCCGGCACTTACTGTTCTGTACTATAAACATTTATGTAACCATGCCAGCTGATTAATCTGAAGGATGTGGCAAAGAGACGGGAAAATCTCACCCACAGGAAACAAAAACCTAGTCTTTGAGGATAAATATGTACTTCAAAATTCATAACTTATTACAGATAGCTATTGATATTTAGGAAATGTATCTGTCCCTTGGACATATTCATAGAGTTTGCAAGTCTACAGATACGTCTCCTTAATCGCCACGTAGCATAATTCTTCCTCGCTACATATACATGAGAACATGCACCCCCCCAATCCCCACAACAAAGGTAATAAGCTTTTGTCTCGCCTCTCTCTCTCTCTTTTTTTTCTGCTTTAAGCATTCCCCTTAATGAGCTCTGCTTCTTTGTAACTCAAGAGATTTAGTATTCTGTCCAACAAAACAATTTATTGCCCAAAAATGTTCCTACTGCAGATAAAATCGTAGCTTCCCCAATACTTTTGGCTCCACAGTTAATACCCTAATGTTTCATTTACAGCTGAACAAAGCGGCTTATCTCCACTAAAAGGGGAATTAGTAGTAAGAAATAATTTCAATCATCTGCCGCATTTCTAGGTACAGCGATGACTTCTGCATTCTTGCTTCTCTTAGATGACAGGTGTGTCAGGGGCTTCCAGAAAATAGAGCGATTCCGCCACCCCAGCTCTGTCATTCGAACAATGCAGCTATACAGAGCAGGCAAGAGTTAGGTTTTGGCTGTCAGAGGGGGAAAAAAAAAAAAATCTACATTCAGAAATACGCTGTAGTCAGCGGTTTTTAGCTGCAGATTGGGTACTAACTCAGGGGAAAAAAATTGGTTTGAATCAACAAATGGCTCCGTTTCTCCCCCACCAGTCTGCAGCAAACTTATTATACACCTACAAACACAGAACCACAGTCTATTACACTTCCTTAGCACGTACACATGCCCACACAGTACCGTGATGGCTATATATCCTCACACGCGTTCACACAGCCTTATTTATGTGTGCGCAGACATGAAGCTTCTGAGAGGCAGACAGGGAGGATAGGGGAAGGAGGCCACCATGCACTGAACGGCAGGAAGGCAGACGAACAGGGATGAGTCTGCAGCTGGGATTGACTCATTTACAGGGGAAGGAGGGCAACGTGACTTGTCGTCCTGAGAATTACAAGGGAAAAAATGAATCCCTCAAAGCTCCTGTCACAAGCCTTACACATGAAAACCCACCCAGTGGTGGCGCCCTAAATACGTGACCTGAAGGGTGGCGGTGGGGGTCTTCAAATACCCAGACACTGGACATGGGCAGCATGAGGGACGGATAGAGAGAAATGAAATGTCTCTAATTCTCAAGGTGAGTGCTGGTTCATTTAGCCATAATTCTGGAAGTCTCCAGAGGATCCTGCTACCCTTATGACCCTCAGGGTCTATAATTAGGGGCTCAGGTAAAAGCCCAAGGAGATGGTGTAGGACTGGAGCTCATCAGAAAAACTCAAATAGTCATAACTGTGTCTAATGCAATCCCTCCCACTTCAGATTTTAATTAGTTCTTTTTTTTTTTTTTTGCACAGTTGCTCACTCAGAAATCTTGTCTGGCTCACAGAACCCACCTGCTTGCAGGGGTGTGTTTTGGCTGCTAAACTTTTACAATGGGTATCTTCTCCAGGAAGTGAGCTTGGCAGGCAGGAGGGGTCTTGGTCAGAAGATCCTGAAGTGAGGGTGGGGGTAGAGGATTAAAGGAGTTCTACCTTGCCCAGCAGACACAAGACAGAGTTTGGCCAAAGACAGAGTGATGAAAGGGATAGGGTTAATGAGTCTGGTTATAACCCTCTTCGATATGGTTAATACTCTAGGGAGTCCCCTCAGCCTGAGGTTCCATTTCCTCTCAAGCCACACCTTTTCTTCTCACTCTTCCCCTGCCCTACCCTGATCTACTACCACCAACCTCCAAGGTTTTCCTTGAGCACAGCCCACCAACAAGCCACTTGCACATAAATGGTATCTTCATCCTAGTTATTATCCCTAAAAAATATGACCTAAGGGGGCTAGAGAGATGGCTTAGTGGTTAAGGCATCTGCCTACAAAGCCAAAGGACCTTGATTCAATTCCCCAAGACCCATGTGACCCATATACACAAGGTGGTGCATGCGTCTGGAGTTTGTTTGCAGTGGCTGAAGGCCCTGGTGCACCCATTCTCTCTCTCTCTCTTTCTCTCTCTCTCTCTCTCTCCCTCTCTCTCTCCCTCTCCCCCCCCCCAAATAAATAAATAATTTTTTTTTCAAAAAGAGAAAATATGACCTAACAGACAGGGTAAGAAAATTTATGTACAATCCTATACAAATAACACATTCATATGAATGTGCATTTCAGTATAATTAGGGTTAAGGTACAGGAAAGACGCCAATAAAAGCTGGCTGATGATCTTCAGAGACTTGCAAGACGTGATACAGGACTTAGCAACCAAAGACTCCACATATCTGAATGCAGAGTCAAGATTCAAGGGCGAACATGTATTCACAGTCTTGTCTCTTTCCACCCCCACCACCAGGCATATTCTGTCAGCTCTCAGAATTATGAATATTTTAAAGAAGTTATATCTCAAGAAAAGACACAGGCTGAACCTTGGGAAGAGAAATACACTTGTGTGAGCATACAAGCCCTTGTGTTTAGCTATGACACTTGTATGAGCATCCAAACTCATGTTCAACCATGATACTGTAAGAACATCCAAACTCTTACATTCAGTCATGACTGATGGAGCCAAAGATGATCCTAATGTCGCCAATTTGTTCACGCAATCAAAGTTTTATGGACTTATGCAAGAAGTTGGGTAACACATTAAATACAATTTTAGATTTAGTCTTGGAGCATTAGGAGAAAGAGGCTCTACCCGCTGTTCTGAGAGGCAGGGGGTCTTCACAGTTCCTCAGGAGGTAAGGATGTATCTTTTTCACTTCCTTCATTGACTTCCAACATCTCTCAAGGTCATTGACTATGAGAGGACCGTAAAGTGTGCACGCTTTCTACTTTCCCCTGAATACCGTTCGTGGAGTTCCTCTTGTGATCTGAACACTTACTCATGGCCAGAACAGATGTAGTACACATCCTTAAGCAGATATTAGCCCCAAACCAAAGAAATAGGACTTATCCAAACAAAAATATGCACTTCATTATAATTTTGTGAAGTGCTCTGAAAGGCAATCAAAATGCTGGCAAATGAGACTCGAGGGGAACAATAGGATTCAGGGAAGGCCCCTGTGAACAGCAGTGTGTGGACAGAGGTCCAAGCATGGTGATAGACAAGCAATATGAGTAGGCAGGATAAAACATTTTTTTGGTGACGGACAATTAGATGTGAGAAGCCCCAAGAAGGAGATAGGCAGGTTTTAAGCCCTGTAAATAAGTCCATCTTAGACTAAGAATTATGCTAGAAAATGATCCAAGAAGACAGTGATTTTTCCAGTAACAGGAAGGGATGGGGATAGAGAGAGACCACACAGTCCAAGAGCAAAATCAGCGAGGCTGTGCAGAGGTTTAAGCAGTGCAACGAGTAGGCTAATGTAAGCTCCTAGCTTTATCCTTTCCGTGATGCACTTCAAACTACCCGAAAGAGGGGATGCCCTGAAAACTCACCATGTAGCTCATTCATTCATTCACTTACCTACGTCAAAAGCCTATTGTGAGTAAGACATGAGGATCCTGGGAATGAAAATGAATCATAATTTTATAGCGTCTTCCTCTAGAGAGTGTCTACAATGTTGAGGGGAGGCAGTCTTAAATCAAGCCATTACACCAAAAAAGTAGAACTAAGATTATGAGGAAAGCTACAAATCAAAGTATAAGAAACCATGGAAGAGAAAAAAAAAAACAACAACAACTAGAGGCCTTTGATATAATCAGGAAGATTCCTTGCAGAAGGGACAAAAGCAGCTGCTTCCAAAGCACACTAAGCAAAGAAGGGGTAACGGAGGGCTGGGGCATGGAAGTTAAGGCTGAACTTCCGTAGTGTGAACTGAAGAATACTTGGTCATCCATTCAGCATCCTTAGGGTACCCGTGGTCTCAAATATCTTCCCTTCACCTCTTTAAAGGCCTTTCTCCCACAAATGCACAACTGACCCAATAGGGACACACAGAGGGTCATCAGCATGTGTTACGTGAAAAGTGATTGGCTTTGAAAGGTGAGCTGCAGGATCCACATCCAGGTGGAATGAAGCGAGTGCATGATGTGCACAGGGCAGAGCCCAGACATGCTGCTTTACCTAACCTCACTTTCAAAATTTTAGTTAAAAATGTCAAATGAGGATAAGTGACATTTCTTAGGAATAAGGATCAGAGAAAACAACCAAACGAGGGGGGAGGTTAGGCAAGGAGCCTACCATAGAAAAGGGGTGGGTGTTTATAAGATCCAAGGCCTTCCAGAGAGCTCCTTGATCCAAACCATATAACACAGCCAGGTAGGAAGGAAGGAAAGGAAAAGAAGGGAAAGGACTGGAAAGGAAAGACAGAAGAAGGGAGGAATGGAGGAGAAAAAGGAGAAAAACAAAAAGAGAAATTCTCCTTCCTGGAACTTTTTATTCTATGTTTGCAATTTTCTGACAGTCCTGACTTTCCTCATCCCCAGGGCATACAAATCACAGCAAACAACCCAGTTGTTGGAATCTGTCTTCCCTTAAGCGCACACATATTCTTATAAATGGAAAGAAAATGGTCTCCTTGCAAGCTATTGGAAAAAGAAAAAAAAAATCTGTAAATGCAATGCCAGTTCTTGTAACCACTAATTCCTCTTTAAAGAGACAGCACATTGATCGTTTTCCTCAACAGCTGCCAAATTTGTAAATTCACCATCCAGAAGATAATTCCAAAAATGATTTATTGTCATGTGATAATGCAAACGATGGCACCTTCCACTTGCATAATCTTTCTGGTGTGCAGAGATATTTTAGCCTCATTTTCTTATTGAATCTTTACAATTAAGTGAAGGTCTCCTTTTTATTTTTATTTACACTTTCTATTTTTAATGTGTTTAAAAACATTTTCTTTTCATTTATTTATTGGAGATAGAGAGAAAGAGTATGGTGTAGCCAAATTTGAGTCCTTTGGCTTTGCTGGAAAGTGCCTTAACTGCTAAGCCATCTCTCCAGGGCTTGGGGTGTCAGTCCTCTCCTTGGGTCTTATTTGAGACAGGACCGCTTTCATTGCTGTTTGCTTCTGGGAAGGCCAGACAAGCTCGTCCCACAAGCTTTGGAGTCCTTCTGATAATGCTTCCCACAGCTACAGTCATGTGGGGATTACAGACCAATGTGCCACTTTGTGCTCAGCTTTACTGGACATTGAAAATATCAATTCTGATTGGCATATTGCAGAGACAGCACTTTCATCCACTGAGCCATCTCTTCAACCCCACTTGTTTTCTTTTTAGCAGTACTGGGGGTTGAATGCAGTGTCTTGCACATGCTAAGCAAGCAGTCTACATCCCCAGTGCTCTATATTTTTTTTTAACTTTTGCTTTGACACAAGGTCTCACTAAGCTGCCCAGGCTCCTCTTGAACTTACACTGTATCCCAGGCCAGCCCTGAATTTGTGATCCTCTTGCCTCGCCCTCCTGAGTAGTTTAGAATACATGCTCATACCACCATGTCCCGCTAAGGAAGAATTCTTTTCACAGGGAAGGGAAGCTAGGAGACATGGGAGAAGACACCAGAGGTGAAACTTAAACACACAATCCTCTTTCCAAGCCCCAGGACGTCATTGTGAAGAGGCCACATTTGAGTGCCACACTGGCTTGGGTCAGCCCTGGGACCTGGGGAGGTGTTAGCTCTATAGTTACGGGAAGCTTGTCTTCTTTCTGGAGCTGCCATTTTCCTACTGGAGACTGGGGGAGGAACCCTGGATCCAATAGGGCAACACAATGCCATATGCACGCAAACACTTAGCAGAGGGTCATCTGGAAGACAGTTCTGCCCATTACTTTGTTTAGGCCATGTTTGGCTTCCTTCCAGGAACCAGCTCAAAGTAGGGCCACTGTGTGTGTCTATCAGAGTTGTCTGCAGGAGTAGGTAATGGTGTCTTCACCATTGGCTCCCAGAAAAAGATCAAGAACTATTCCCTTTGTTTTGTTGTTGTTGTTTTATGAGAGGAGAGAGAAAAACTGGCACACCAGGACCTCCAACAACTGCCATAGAATTCCAGACATGTGCTCCACCTTGTGCACATGTGTGATCTTGCGCTTGTGCCACCTCATGCATCTGGCTTCCATGGGTTCTGACGAATTGAGCATGGGTCCTTAGGCTTCGCAGGCAAACACCCTAATGGCTAAATCATCTCTTCAGCCCAGTTGTTTAGTTTTTGAGACAGGGTCTCATGTAGTCCAAGCTGACCTCAAACTCTGTGGCAGCTTAAGATGACCTTGAGCTGCTGATCCTCCTGCCTCCACCTCATAAATTCTGGGATTACAGGCGTGTTACACCACACCTGGCAATCAACAGCTGATGGTAATGAGAACAACTCTTACTTCACTGAAAAATGGGGCTGTGTCCCACACACTTCAGGCTTTGTTTCCTCCTCCAGTTCATCTAGGTTTTCCAAAGATCATGCATCCAAGCATGAGAACTGTCCATAGTTTACATGCTTCCTGTGTCTTAGGCTCTGGAGAAAGCTTTCCACTTTGGCCTCCCAGAACTGGAAGTGATGACTATCATCTTTTTTTTTTTTTTCTTTCAGTTGAAGAGACATAAGCTGAGGTAGAAGGTGACAGAAGTGACCCGAGTGGATAACAAATAATATACTTGCCTGTTTTTCATACCTCATGTAGTACTTTTGGGCCACCTGCACCAACAAGAGTGAAGCTTGTAGTGTCTGGGGTGGTATTTGTGATCACCACCGATGTCACCCCAGTGCTACACGCATTCAACATCTAAACAGCCTGAGTTCCCCATGGGGAGGCATAAGTTTCACGGGAGAATACACTAATGACATCACAGGTGCCTTGGGACCCACATGGTCCCTACAGCCCTACCAAGCCAGGAACATGAGATTCACCTCTTATATCTCTGCACTATGTGGGATCACTGGATGATCTATCAGACCTTGAAAAGCATCCTCTCCCAATAAGAAACACATGAAGTATATTGATACAATCTTGATTTAAAAAAAAATGGAAATGACTTGCTAAATTAAAAAAAAAGAAGAAAGTGACCTAGAAAGAAGATATCATTTCTTCTACTGTTTATTTGTATTGCTCTTTTGTCCCTAGGATAGGCATAGTACCAGACAGCTTTTAATCTAGGCATACTGCCACTACTGAAACAAATGTATAAAACAGAGGAGAAAAGAAGATGTCAAGAAGCACAAGAGCAAAGTCACAAACTTAGGAGAGGACAAGAACCAAGGGATCCAGGGCTCTCCTGTGTGGGCGGGTTGCTTCCCTTTCTGCCACCTTCCATTTGAAGAAGCGCCCTCAGCTCCACCCTGTATGCTCAGCACCTTCCTCCATGTGCCTTCACGTGCCCCCGGCTTGCCTTCAGCACATAGCCACTGTCAGCTTTGCTTTCGTGGCACTGTGGGGAGACCTGCGCTGGAGGTGCGGCACATACCCCATCGGCCTCCAGTGCTCCTGAGACGCCACTCCCACGTGCATCCTGTGCTGAACACTCTTCCTCCTAATTGCCTAACTTCTCACCATATCTACTCAGGAGCCTCTCTCGGGGTGTGCAAATATTTTGACACTGTGAGACTAGTGCATTATTCTCCTATGCCAGCAGTTAGCAGAAACAGCAAGAAACAAGTGAGTGAACATCGCGTCCATACGGTGGGGCAACCCCCCAGGTCTCGACTCTGGAGTCAGACTTCAGCTCCTGCCCCTGTCAGCCGTGAGCAATCAGGCAGATACTCTGCTTCCTTCCCTACACAATGATGGGGACAGTGAAGGAAAGTGTGTTATGGCGTTAGTACTAATCCTCTATTGCTTAGCCACATGACCCAGGCGGCATCCTTGGCACAACATCTGATGTCCAGCAGGCATTCGACAGGAACTGTTTGCTTCATCTTCCTTCTTCCCTTCCCACATCCTCTCAGGCCTTTAGCCTCCCCTTCTCCTCCCTCTTCTCCACGGTGCTTTTACTGATCCTCGCCATTTGAGACTTGAGAAGCCAGCATTTCCTTCCCTTCAAGTTTATAGTCATCTATCAGTCTCTGAATTACCTTATAAAAATCCTCTCCATGCCTTGTTTGGAACAATTCAAGAACTCAAGAGCTCCGAGTGTGACTGCAGACAGACATACCATATGGCAGCACCCAGTACAACAAACCTACCTGCTGGGGTTTTCCCTGCCAGTTGCCATCCTTCCCTAGAAATGAAAACCAGGTGCAGGTTGTTCTTGTTCTCCCTCTTGTTTTCTCCCCCCTCCTTACCTTCTCCTCATGTTTTCCTTTTTCCTCCCCCCTCCTTCCCCCTCTTTCCCAGGCTGACCTCAAACCCATGACCCTCCTGCTTCATCCTTCCACATGCTAGAATTACAGGCACACCCTGCATGCCCATCTCTCCATTTCTCCAGCACCCTGACTCTCTTGATTCTCTTACTTAAAGGTTTTTATGCATTTCATAAACAACCACTTGTGTCTGAAAATCATTTGAATACAAATTTAATATACGGGGTGTAGAGAGATGGCTTAATAGTTAAGAAGCTTCCTGCGAAGTCTCAGGGCCCAGGTTTGACTTCCCAGAGCCCACATAAGCCAGACGCACAAGGTCACACAGGTGCACAAGGTGGCACATGCATCTGGAGTTCAATTGAATTAGCTAGAGGCCCTGATGCACCAATTCCCCCCGCCTCTCTCTCACACATACACTCTTTCTCTCATTAAAAAAAAAAATTAGTATATGGGGCTATGGAGATAGCTTAGTCTACAAAGTTGTTGCTTTGTAAGCATGAGGACCTGAGTCTGATCCCCAGAATCCATGCTTAAAAACAAAACAAATGCAGTAGTGTATGCCTGTAATCCCAGCACTGGAGAGGTGAGGAGAGGAGGATCCTTAGAGCTCTCTGGCTAGTCAGTCTAGTCTCATTGTTGAATTATGGCTTGGTATGAGATTAAGTCTCATAAAAAAAGATGGGGGCTGGAGATATGGTTTAATGGTTAAGATATTTGACTGCAAAGTGAAAGGACCAGGTTTTATTCCCCAGGACCCACATAAGCCAGATGTATGAAGTAGCACATGTATCTGGAGTTTATTTATAGTGGCTAGAGGCCCTGGCATGCCCATTCTCCCTCCCTCCTTCTCTCTCTCTCTCTCTCTCTCTCTCTCTCTCTCTCTCTCTGTCTCTTTATTTCCCTCATTCCCTCACTGTCAAATAAATAAAATAAACTATTAAAAAAGATAGTTGGACCTGAGGAATGAAACCTGAGGTTGTTCTCTGGTCTCCACATACAAATACACAATCACAAGAATTTAATAAATGCAATGGATGCCCAGTGAAATTCTAGTAGAATTGCTCTTACATTTTTTCTTCCTAAAGCAACAAGTCCTAAGTCCTCAAATTGGAAATAAGTTTTTAGTGCAGAGAATGAGAGATGGGGCACCATAAAGTCAATGTGTGTGGGAACTTACTTACCAAGGCTCATGGGAGCTCAAAAGATCAGTTACAAGTTAGGAAAGTAGGCTGGAACCTTGGCCTGATCCAGTATGATACTCAGCTAATTCTAGAGATTAGTTCCTGGTCGAGGGTCCATGACCCTAGTACTTAAAAATGATGTTACTTACATATTTGCTATGAGCAATTTTCTTCTCCCCTGAGTGATTTAATTCTGTCTCACAAAGACATTAAACTATCATAAAATGCCTGAGGTTGATGCAGTTTTTAAATCAATATCTTCCATTCTTTAAACACATAATGAGAAACTGGACCAAAAACACCTGCTAGAATCAGAAAGAAAGTTAGCCATCAGAGCTATCTTCAGATCTGCTTGAAGGCTGCATTTCTTTTTCTTTCAGATGCCAAAGAAAATTGTCTATTCCTCAGGCCATCTTGGCCTGGTTCACCATATGTCGGGTCTAATCAACAGCTCATTGGCTCTGTGTCCCTTCCTTTCTCCTCAACGTGGAGTCCTTTTCAGAGAGATGTCGAAGGACAAATATCTAAACTAAAGTTACTCGATGTCGGCAGCTTCCAGCTCCTCAACTTAATTGCATTACATGTCTATAAGTAAGGAGCAATTTGCTCTCAAGTGGTACTTAGACAGGATCCCTCTTGGCTTCCAAAGCAAGCTCTTAGGCTAAATTTCCATTTAATGTATGCTGGCTTGGGAACATAAGTACCAATAGTGGGACGTGTATTAACATTTTAATTATATGGCCATCCTCTGGTAGAAAATGAATCCAGGATGGACACAGACTTTCATTGCTTTTAACTATGAAAAACACTTTTCTTGCCATCTTGCGCATTAATCAGTCCATTCAAATGTGTATCTGCGCCAGCTTCTAGCATGAAAATGAAACCAATTCAGCGAGTTATGCTGTTTTCTCCTTGCAGTATCTCTGTAATGCTGTCAGATTTAATATGCACTAACAAGAAGCCAACCACTTCATTTAATTAAAGTGATATATCATTTTTAATAATTAGTCATAATTAAGGTGAGTGATTAGCTAGGAAACATATGAAAAATATACATCCCAGATAAAGCTTCAAAGTCACATTTTAAAAAGTCCAAAATAAACTCCTGAGGGCTGTGCATAGCTTTAAGTATGATATAATTTATGGAATGAAATAAATCTAGAGTGTTAAAATATTTAGTAGAACTGAGAATAATGGGTTGAGATAGAATTAGTTTAATTAGTTTACTGAAATGGAGTCTCACAGTGGCTAAGTGTGATATATTGGTTTTTGTCACTTGAAATAAAAAAGAGGTAATTAGTCCCTACTCAAATATATTGTTTTCTCAGAATAGGTTGAATCTTATTCTAGGAGCTAATCCAGAAACAACTTTGAAAATTGATTTATAAATACTGTAAGAAATGATTATCCTTTAGATAATATACATAACCCCATTGCTTGAAAATGGCTATTCTCAAAGATGGGGGCTCAATTTTGTACACCCAGGTGGCATTTGCCAGTGGCTAGTGACATTTTGGGACACCACAGTCATAAGGAGAGAATAAAGATTTCTAGGAGGAAGAGGCCAGAAATGCGGTAAGCATGTAAGCTCCCATCTAAATGTCCTCATCAGCCCCTTCGGGGAAAGAGAACCTGCTATCTGTCATACACATGTCCCAAGTTCACACTGCATTACATCTGCATTTCTCCTACTAAGTGTAATAGAAAGTAAAAAATAAATAAATACCCCAAGCCCATATATATATATATATATATATATATACACACACATACAGGAAAACAAGAAAGGTTGACCTCCAAAATCCATATCCTCAATTCATGGTGTATTCCTACAACAGCATACTGTGAAGTCATTAAGAAAAGAAATAAAGAGGCGCTCCAAGTCTAATGGGTGGGAGTATGTTTTTTATAGTTTTTTGTGGTAACAGAAGTTTCAAAGAAAATGTATAGTACATTTCTGTTGTCTGTAAGTTTTATATCATCAAAAAAATCAGAAATTCTAAAACTGTGAAGAGTGGGAGTTATGCTTTGTGTCTAAAGATTTTATTTCAGATATAGATTTTTCTTCTTCTAATTGCTTATTACATTTTACAATATGTCCCCACAAGTTCTAAGCACTATATGCACAACAACATAAGTTGAAAGGGGAAAGAGAGCAATGGGGAAATTGAAAGCCCATGAGATTCACACTTGGATTTGGCTTTGAGAGAAAAGACCTTCTTTGATGGGAACCCTGATCTGTGTGTCCCGTGTAAGGTGTTTAGCATGAGAGAAGGTCAAGTACCTAGATCTTGTGACCAGGCACCTCGCTGTAAAGCCAGGACACAGAGCCTGTTTGACCCACATCATCCCATGCATATGCATGAACTATGACCTACATCTTACATAGTCAACTAGAGAAAATACAAAGAAAAGAAAAAAGAAATAAAACGCTTTTCAGTGAAAGGAAGGGAGATCACTGGACATACCTTTCTATTTCCACTGGGAAGTCCTGAGAATTCAAAACCTTGCCTCCAACAGTCCTGTTCTTTCTACTTCATCTTTCCATGTAAGCACATGAAGCTTGAATTAGCACTGTCCTCTTAGAGAAAGAGTCTGGCAGGAGGGAGGAGGCCCTTCTCCCATTGAATGTGAACTTCTTATTGTAGGTTTCAAGTCTTATTTTCTCCCTAGAGAATGGAACACTGGGATATGGCCATGGTGAGGACACAACACTCGGCTGCCCAATGGTGTGAGCGAGAACTGCAACATTTGAATGCAAAGCAGTCAGGGTTGGCTGCGTTTCTGCTTCATGTTGCTTCTGTTATGTATTTAATGCACCTGTCTATCAACAGGGGAACTGGTTAAACAAATACAGTGCATAGAAAGATGATTGCCAGGCAGGTGCTATCAAGATGAGGCAGATAATTTATAGGTACTGACAACAAAAGGTTTGAACACTGCTTTAAGTGGTAACTCATAGTCACAATTATTGTATTAATTGTTTATGCTTCAAATATATATATGTACTGAATGGCTAAAAAAATATATGTTCTGATAATCATTATTAAATAATGGGGAAGGAAGAACAGAGGACAGCAAGGAAATAATCTATTTTTACCCCATGCTATTCTGTGTCATAAATATTTGTCTATTTAAAATGAAGAGCATATATTAGTTCAAAAAGTGCATACTCCAGGCACACTGAGAAGTATACAGGAAAATACAAACAGTGATAGGGACACTCCTAAGTTAAAGTAACAAAATATTTAGTGTGGATGAGCTCGGCCTATAAACTCCTCCAAAAATGTGTCCTTCCCCTGTGATGGGCAGAGTGAAAGAACCCAGCTGCTGGCAGTCCGGGAAAGTTACGTGAAGCCTTGGGGAGGTAGAACTGGAGGAGGTGTGTCACCAGGGGCGGGCTTTGGGGTGATACAGTCCAGGGGGAAGCCCAGTACTTAGACTACTTCTTTTCAGTTGATGGAGAGACGTGACCCAGCCTTCCTACTTAGGCCTGTTGAGATTTCCCCACTACGATGAAACTTCCTGTTGAAACTGTTGAGTTTTAAATAAATGCTTTCCTCCCATAAGCTTGTTTTGCCTGGGTGTTTTGTCCCAGCAGAGAAAGTAACTTCTATACCCTTCACATCTATAGCCATCAACATGCAGAAGCTGACTTTTCTTCTTATTTAAATGCTTGTTGACCACTTCCTTGATAACACGGAGGAAACAGCAGCATGCTTCAAAATGTTTAGTAAGTTTCCTTTTCTACCTTGCATCCTTCACTCGAAAGTCCTGTTGGTAAAAACCCATTTTTATAAAAATCCATTTCATCTGGTTTATAGTATCCCACTACACATAAGGAGGCTATTTGATTATCTTCTTCAAATTAGGCTATGTCTCCTTTTTAACCTTATCACGTATGACTCTAGTTTCAAACAGCCTAAAAATAAGAGAGGTATTAACGAGGGAGGGGCAAGAAGACAAAGCTGTTAACAAAGCCCTTCAGTTTGATGGTCAAGTGCATCAGTGAAGCTTCAGCCCACCTTAGATCTTTTTCTCCTCCAGTTTCCTTAACTCCAAGCACAAACACTCTTACCACCGGTTGCCAGTGTTAACAAGACTGCAGGGTTGAAGTCTACCAGACCAGGCACTGACATTTCTTCTTCATGGCTGTACCTTGGTGCTTGAAGTAGCTCCTAGGTTCCCAGAGAGGTTCCAGATAAATATTGCAGGGTGAATGAATCATCACATGAGTAAATGAAGGAACTAAATGTACAATGGTAAATGCTATCAGTTTCTACTGATAAGGAATCATATTACATGGACTGAGGATGTGGTTCAGTGGATAGAATGCTTTCCCAGCATGCATTAATTGCCAAATTTAATATATAGCACCATATAAACCAATCATGATGATGCAGCCTGGAGTCCCAGCACTTGGAAGGCCAGAATGGGTTGCAAAAAACTCTGTCTGAAAAATCAAACTTTTTTTTTTAAATAAGAATAATGCCACACATGTCAGTTATGAGGGAAACCAACAGCTCCCTGATTGGATTTGAGGCCCACTACACAGGAGGAAATTTCTGCCTGATCTTGAAAACAGAATCAAATCTTATGGTTAGGGAGGTCATAAGCCTTCCAGGGGAAACTACTTCTGTTGCCTGGCTAAATGGATATATTATACCTACCAAATTTCCCTCTAAGTACTTGTGTTTATGTCCACATATTAATGCTACTCTCACTTTTGGTTGGAGAAGCCACTTTTTTCAGGTAGCAGTGACCACTGGGGTGACTCAAAAGTTATCATAGTGCTGAGAAGAAGTTACAGTGGAATGTTCAGCACTGAGACATCTCTATCACACTCTCCAAGGCTCAAGGACCATTGTCAAAGAGGTGGTGGAAAGAATGTAAGAACCAAAGGAAGGGGAGGACTGCTTACAATGTACCCTTCCAGACACAAAGTAGACAACATATTCATGACCGCACAGCCACCTACACAAGACATAGAATGGGAGGGGAAAGATGTTGAGATCATAATAGACCAGGGACTAGTTGGGAAGAAGAAGGGATTCAGTCGAGGAGGGGGGGGGCATGGGCGAAGGTATAAGGGAGGGCAGTGGGAGGGACATTGTATTTGTGTATGGACCTTGTCAATAAAATGTTAAAAGAGAAAGAATAATGCCACAGACAGCTCTAATGGATTTTGTTCTGTTTTGCAAGTACAGATTCCAGAGCACAGAGGCTCACATCGTCCCTGTGCAAGTTTTTCCCCAGATGATTGATGGTAGGCAAACCTGCCATGCTCCCTGTATCTTCATGACGGAATGATTCTCAGAAACGACCTGTGTATCACCTAGAGTGACACGCATGGGATGCCAACAGGCCTAGTTCTTGCGAATGCGATTTCCCTATCTGGAGGCTTTGTCAGTACACAAACACATACTACCCCACGCTTTGATGACACTTGTTCCTTGTTTCCCCATGTCACTTGTCCCAGGAGACTTCGGAGGTACATGTTCTATGCAAGAGCCATTTCCACTGAGGAATACTACATGAATGGAACAGAATTAAGAAAGAATAAAGCATATGTGGATGATTATTTTATTATACAGAATATTAAGTCATCTAAAAGGTAGTTTCTTAAATACTAGGTTACCAACATGAGATATCACAGGGGAAAAGTATAATTTCAAAGTTTTCAAACCTTAAACATCCAGATCTTTCAGCACTTCTGTCAAAATCTTTGCAAGGACTGGTGGAAGCCAATGTTTTTCTATCAGTTTCATGATGCTTATAATGCACATAAATTCTACCTATGTGTATGTCATGGACTAGGTCAGTCATTCACACAACACATATACGTGAGCCTACCTCCTTGTGTTCTACCAAAAGAGCTCAGAATCCAGTGGGGAAGTTTCCAGTTCCAAGAAGGAAAAGTGTGCTGCTTTCTAAACTCTACTTTATCTCTCCTGCCAGGCACATCCACCAAGACAAACCCAGTCTCCGCATTGATGTTTTCATGTTTCTGTTATTTAAGAGTCTGAAAACTGGATTAATTACACTTGTAATTCAGAAAAAGAAATAATTCTTTTGCTGAATGAACCATGAAAACAAAATGCACTGATGATCTTTAAATGACCCAGAAACCAAGATAATTATAGTTGTAATTAATTACATAACATGACGTCTCCTGGTAGTTTGCAGAGGTCTAACCCAGAAAACTCCAAGGTTGGAAAATTTGAATTTGGAGACTTATCGCAGACACAGAGCAGGGTGAGCACACGCCAGCTCCTAATCTTCCTCTCAGCATGTTTGACCTGAGGCAAAAATCACTTAACCTGTTTTTATCTCCTTTGCTCATCTGCGAAATGGGGATGGAAGTCTGGGATCACCTCAGAGGGGTTACTATGGGGAGCCCTACATTAATGACTGGGGGCAAAATGAATTCACATGGAAAACATCAAAGGAATATTAATAAAGCCAGGTTGCTGACAGAATAGCATTAAGAGCCACAAAGTGTCAACAACATGAATCACAATTTCACCTAGGGCCTCTTTCATTGTACCACACCCATTCATGTATGGCTGTAGCTAAACAGATGCATACCAGTTTACATGCCACGTGTTCCATAGTCTCTTGGGTACTGAACAGTTGTATCACCTATTGTTTAAGGAATCTGCCTTAGATATACATATCCTATTTTTGGTGATGCATTCTTTTTACAAGAATGGAAAATAAAACCAAACGTCATGGTTGTGTGTTATCACAGTTGCATCTCACAGTGTGTGGATGGGTACAGATAGAGGGGTTGTATCTCTAACATTTTTATTCCTCCTACCAAAGTCTACTCTCCACATTGTATTTATGCCAGGCTACACGCAGACACATTTTCTTTTTGCAAAATATCTTCCGTCACAGAATATCTATGTGAAATGCTACGAATGATGATAGAAGTATCTGCATTGCATCATTACAAGGTGTGTTATAAGAGACACGTCAATGCGTGCACAGTCAGGGTGAAAGCAAGAGAGACATGCATCATTTCTGGTGTCTGTCTGTCACTGTATGTATTCATAGGCAAGGTGCTCTCAGGGCAAAGCTACCAGAGATCAGAAGCTCACAGTTTTACCTTAGAATATGCATACTTACTAAGGTGCTTGGTAACTCTGTACTTCTTGGAAAGGACTGAAGGATTAAGAAAGACACAGACATGTACATTATGCAAAAACATATGAGGCACCCCAAACACCTGATCATAAAAACTCTCTTATATGTGAGGTCAAGGCAGGTCACACTTCATGGAGTAGGGGTTCAATGATCACTAATTCAGCTTTGTCCTCTCCCCAGGAAAAGGGGTCTTGTATCTCCTTTCTTATTTTTGGACTTTTTTTTTTCCTAAGGTGGGATCCCACTCCCCTAGTATGACCTGGAATTAACTCTGTAGTCTCAGGCTGGCCTCAAACTCACAGCAATCTTCCTACCTCTACCTCCCGAGTGTTGGGATTAAAGGTGAGTGTCACTATGTCCAGCTTGATATCCTCTTTAAGCTTATCCAAAGTATACATTGACAGTTAAAAATATTTAGATTCCACGTACATCTTAATGCACATAAGACAGAGGCAATTTTGGAAGGAGGCAGTATTAACCTGGGATCATACTACCACTTGACTCTGAAATGTCTCACAGGCTTATACCTTCAAACACTAAATCTCCAGTTGGGGCGCTGTTCTGGGAGGTCACAGAACCTTTGGTGTGTGGGGCTTAGGAGGTATTTGTAAGTCACTAGGAGAGGGCTTTTGAAGCCCTTCCCTGGTTGTGTCTCAGCTCTTGGCTTCCTGATCTATCAACATGAACAAACTGTGCCGCACGTTCCCGCCACCATGGATTGAGCCCCTTCTCCTTGCAAATTCATGCCCCCATGACTGGCAGCCTTTGAAACTGTGAGCAAGGTAAATCCTCCCTCCCTTAAGTTGCTGCCATCTAGTATTCTGCCATATGAGCAAAGAATGTAGCCAACACAAGTGTAGAATTTTGTCATTTGGCAGTTAGAGATTTGGCCTTAGAAGTGATCTTACTTCACTGAGCTTAAGTCCTTACCATAGGGCTACGATCATGATGTTAATCTCCCTCGGTTATTGAAAAGATGAAATGGTATAATTCATGCAAAATGGTCAGCATAACGTGCAAAACAGTGTAGGAGCCAAAAATATCCTTTCTTGTCTTGAAATCCCCCTATGTGTACGTGCTCTAGTGAGCCACACAGGCACAACTTTGAATACTATGCACCCCAATTCAGGTGTTGCACATTATCAATTTAAATGGCCCCAGACAACATGCACATTTGTAAGTGCTGAGGCTTCAACTACAACTGCTGGCGAGTGGCAGAGGACATGTCCCAGACAGAATGCAAGTCATGTGAGCATTGGCTCCTTCAACTCCAAGTTCGTGTGCAGTCAGACAGACAGACAGAACTTCATGGCAGGAACCGTATGGTCACCCAGAACCTGCCAATGCTGTGTAAACAATGTTCACTACTCACTGTTCACTGTGAGCGTGAGGATCTCGAGGAGTACATAATAGAGACAAAAGAGGAAATGCTTGGTGCTTCCTAGACTATTCCGACAGCTTCTGATGTTGTTTTGTATTTTATTTCCTGTTGCAGTTTGATGTGACAATCACCTTTTATCCCATACAAACTCATCTTCCTGTCAGGTTAATGTGATGGCAATAACGCAGGAGTGAGTCTGGGTCTGTGAGAGCCAGGTACATTTCTTGAATAAAAAAGCATTAATATACATATTGGCTTAAGGCAAGAATCTGCTAGATACTGTTTTGCTGTGTCTTGGAACCCAAATGCTAATGAATTATTCAGCTCAGCAAAATAACCCAGCATAAGTAGGAATCAGCAACACGTCCACTTGAGTAGAATGCTGCACGGGCATACTTATTTGGGTGATTATCTGTGTGGTGCCATAGTCAATACCAACCACCTAAATAGACAGGTGCCATGAAGGCCCCTTTACCATGGAATGGAGAGGACAAAAGGCACGAAGAAGGCAGGCTCTTTGATCCTTTACACTAGGAAGTGTTTACATCTGTTTTGAAACCCATCTGTTTCAAGCTCATCTCTTCCCCGCCACATTCATGTTCCATGCTACTTCCTCCATGTCACATCATTTGCAGACCTCACTGCTCATGGGTAAATTTCTGGTCAGTAGCCCTTCCCTTCACTCCATCAGAACTGCAGAAAAATAAAATAAAATAAAGCTCATGTCATCTCTGTGTCTGTGTCTGCCTCTCCATGTGTGTCTCAGAAAGATACTTTATCTTTCAAGGTTTATGGTTCATATCTGTGACTAAAATATCATTTATGACAATTCCCATCTGCCAAGCTTCCAAAGTGATATAGTTTCATTGCAGAGGGTTGCTACCAGGGGCCCAAGCTCTGCCTCACAGGAAGCTGAGCATTGTTAAAATGCATCTACTTCCTTCAGGAAGAAAGCAGCTCTGTGGATGCAACCAGGTCCTAAAGTTCAGGACCCACTGGTGTCCATTAGAGTAGAGCACAGAGCTGTGCCCTCGCAGCCCAGGCGGGCCAGGCTCCATTTCTTGTTCTGAGTGAGAAAGCAGAAAGCCTGGTCCTTCTGTCTTGTCTGACAGTAATGGACTAGCCGTGCACCTTATTAAAGATTAAGGTCTGCCCGGGCACTCTCTTTTGGCCATCTCCTGTGCACAGCCCAGCATTTATTACAAAGGATCTAGAGATTAACACCATCCATTCTGCCTGGAGAGAAGGCCTATCAGTCAATGGTCTCACAAAACCAAAGAAATGTAGAGTGACACGGAACAGCCTTCCGATTTTCAACCCAGGAGCCTCCTGCCTCCAAAATGCTACCTGTGGCTTTGGCTATCTTTATGATAACACTTATTGTGGATTTTTATAGTTAATTTCATATGTAACACATGTTCTCTGCAGTAAATTTCAGAATGTAAAAAGGCTCAAATAAAGAGCAACCTAGAGTACCTTTCTTATTTTTTGAGTATGTTTTCTTCTCCTCTCTCCTCTCTCTCTTTCCCTTTTTTCTACCCCTGCCACTTCTTGTATCAAAAAGGAGCTTTCGGGGCTGGAGAAATGGCTCAGTGGACAGAATTCTCGCTATATAAGTGTGAGTAGCAGAGTTCAGATCCCAGCAGCTACGTAAAAGCCACATACTGTGGCAGTGTGTGTTATTCCTATTCAGCTACAGCAAGAAGGGAGGTGAAGACTGGAGAATCTTCCGGAAGCTCAGAGCCAGCTAGCCTGACGAGCGCAGCAGTGAACAATGACGAGAGACCCTGCCTCAACCGAGGCGGAAGGTGTGGGACACCTGAAGCTATCCTCTGACCTCGGCATGCACTCCCTAACTCATACACATACACAGCTCAGACACACAGACCAAAAAACAAAAAACAAAACAAGGTTCTTTAATGTAGTGATTTGAAAGTTCTCCATCCACAAGTACGCAAGGATGAAAAAGAATACTGCAGTGCAGGCCGCCCCTCCAGCATCCAGTGCCCATAGCAGACATTGATAATTGATTATTGAACTCCTCCTTCCTGAGTCAGACATGGTCTTTTTCCAAGCAGCCACTATTAGTCAGAGCTGGCACAAGGTATAAATACTCTTTCTCTCTGTGCTGCCTACCCTCAGAACCCATATTCTAACTCAGTCAACAAGACAAATCAACAGGCATGAGGGAAACTTCACGCAATAGGCACACACAGGATGGCTAGCCCAGCTGTCTGAGCGTGAACAGTCTTTCTCTAAGTTTGCTGGCACCTGCGTGACACCCTCTCATGGGACATGGAACATGAAATGACTCTTCGTCCTCATGTGACCTCTGGCCCCACGGCTCTGTCTTGTAGCTCAGTACTGTCCCTAACACCAAGTCAGAAGTTTCAGAAATGCTAAATGAGTTTCTGAATAGCGACGGAATCTTAAAATAGAATGGTGGTACTGATGATAAGAAAATAATACAGACTGCTCAACATCATACAGGAGAAAGAAAGGTTTTGTCTTTTCTTTCTTTCTTTCTTTCTTTTTTTTTTTTTTTTTTTGAGGCAAACTTTTCTCTAAGTCTACACTGTTCTTAAACTCTTGATCCCCCTGCCACTGCCTCCCATGTACTAGAATTACAAGCATGGGCCACCATATCCAACTTTAGAAAGCTTTTAATATATATTTTTTTAATTTATTTGACAGAGAAAGAGGGAGGGAGAGAGAGAGATAATGGGTGTGCCAAGGCCTCCAGCCATTGCAAATGAACTCCCGATGCGTGCGCCCCCTTATGCATCTGGCTAACATGGGTCCTGGGGAATCGAACTTGGGTCCTTTGGCTTTGTAGGCAAACACCTTAACCACTAAGCCATCCCTCCAGCCCAACTTCAGAAAGTTTTGTAAAAAATTATTTGACATGTGCTTGTGGGAGGGGAGGTAGGTATATGTGTACATGTGTGTTTGTGCGTGTGGAGGCCAAAGGTTGGTGTTGGGTGTCTTTCTCAACTGCTCTCCATCTTATTTCTTGAAACAAGCTCTCTGTCTTTGAACCAGGGATATGGATTGAGGTCCCCATGCTTGTACAGCCAGCACTTTACCAAGTGAGCTTCTCTCCAGACCCCTTTGGAAGCTTTGAATGACATCTTCCAAAAGTTATGAGTCAACACTTGGGAGGCAGAGGCAGAAGGATTGCTACAATTCAAAGTGACCCTGAGATACACAGTAAGACCCTGTCTCAAAACAATAAAAACACAAACTGAAAAAAAAAAATCAGTTATGAGATACCAATTTTGCCTCAATAATCACACTGCCAAGAAACTAATGTGCCTATAAAAATGAACCAAGGTTAATACATGCATGTTTTATTTATTTGTATAGATCTTTGTATCTCTATCTACCTCAGTAACTCAGTGAATATTTATATTATTACTGCTTACAACAGAAACAACACAGAGGCCATTAAGGGAACAAATAAGTCAAGATGATCAGCCCCATAGTAGAAGACATCATCAGGATGCTCACTGTATGTTATTAAGTAAAGCCAGGTTAAAAAACAATAAGGACAACAACAACAAAGTAGACATCTTACCTGATGTGGTAAGAAATCACATCTGTACACAAATGTGCCCATTATCCATGTGTATCTATAGATATCTGGGTTTCCTTCCTCCTCCTCCAATATACTGACACTGATTAGTTAAGACAAAGATTAGGGGCTGTGGTTGTTTGAATGTGAATGTATGTCTCTTCCTGCTCCAGCAGCCTGCTTGAAGAGGTGTCTCTGGGGACAAATCCTAGGATCCAGCCCTAAGGTTTGTTCTGAGAAGTTTGAACTCTGGCAGTTGGTGTTTGCTGGTGTTGGTGTTTGCTTGCTGAGGTTGTTTCTCTCTGCTTGGAGCTGTGAAAGGGAGCCAGCTTCTTCCACCATTGATGGAATATCCCCTGGATTTGTAATCTGAAATTAACCCCTTCTTCCCATAAATTGTGTTTGGTTAGATGTTCATCCAGCAAGTTGGAGATGACTATAACAGGAGTCCATGTTCCCTTTATCTTTGCTATAGTTAGTAGCTTTTGCTTATTTTTCAAAAAAATATTTTACTTATTTATTTCAGAGAGGGAGAGAGAGAGAGAGAGAGAGAGAGAGAGAGAGAGAGAGAGAGGAAGAAGCAGATAGAGATAGAATGGGCATTGCAGGGCCTCTAGCCACTGCAAATGAACCTAGGTCCTTAGGCTTTGCAGGCAAGCACCTTAACTGCTAAGCCATCTCTCCAGCCCAGTTTTTGATTATTAATTGTGGGTGTGCATCACTTTCACCTAAATGGTAACAAATGCTCCCTGGTCTGGGTAGGGCGATCAATGTTCCCTGGTCTGGACAGTGGGACCAATGTTATACATCTGTTTCTTCTTGATGCTTCATGGGAAATGTTGAGCATATACATAGTTGGTAACATATTAAATTATGAGTTTCAAGAGACAGGAGATCTGGCTGGAAGAAGGAGAGGAGGAAGGAAGGCTCTCTGGCATTTATTAATGCCTCAGAGAAGCCCAGTATAGTGCTATATACTTACAGTGGCAATACTTGGGAGACAGAAACAAGAGAATAAAAATTTCAAGGCCAGCCTTGGCTACTGAGTGAGTTTAAGGACAGTCTGTACTACATGAGATATTGCATTAAGACAAAAACAAAACAAAACAAAAAACAACAAAAAAAGTATCAGCGAGGCTTCTGAAAACCCATATAACCAATTTTTGGAGGACAGGAGAACAAAATATAGGCAAATAAAAGCTACAGACATCCAGACATTTGTCCCTAAAAAGCCTAGTCTGCTAATGTAGAAAGTCCCCTCTCTGGGCTTAGCTTCTGGGGTCAGCAGACATTAGTATTCCACTCAACATAGCTCCAGTCGCCTTTTCTCTCCATTTCTTTTTGACCTCGAGCATTTTAAGCATAAATGTCAGTGTTCTTTGCAATTAATCATGCCTACCACAGACTAATTGTGGACAACAGGCCTGCAATTAGCCAAAATGCATTTCAAATATGCATGAATGTTCAGAAAGCAATCCCTTTCCAAAACCTTGGGTACCTAAACGGGAAAATTGGCTACCCTTTCACAAGTCTCTTTCAAATTCAACATGAGCTAGCAAGATAATCAGATCATAGCTGATGGCACCCATGCCCAGGGTCTGCTAATGAGAAAATGGTATCCCGAAATGCATGGTATGAACTCCACAGAGCGGCACATCTGAAAACACCAAGCGTCTCCACCAGCCCCAGGGAGGACACGGCAGTGGGGCTTCACAGAGCTGACAAAACAAAGACGTCTTTGAGTGAGCAGCACAGTGATTTTCCAGGGATGTGAATGGAAGAATCCGAATCAGGCACACAGAGTCAAAAAAAAAAAAAAAAAAAAGACAGACCCCAGATCTGCTTTCGGTAACATCATCTAACATCAGCAGCCCAGCCTGCACAACTTGCTTGTGTGTATCAAATCAAGACTTCATGTACAGAAACAAGATGACTTAAAGTGGTGCTTTGCAATAGTGTCCCCAGCACCTAAGGGAATTGGGGAAATATCTGGAGACATTTCAGTCGATATAAATGGGAGGGTGAGTTGTCACAAGTGGGTAGAGGTCAGGGTAAATTCTAAATATACTATAATGTATAGGAAAGCCCCCTACTAGCAATTTTTTTTTCTGGCAATGTTAATGTAAGAATAAAAGGAACAGCCGGGTGTGGTGGCACACGCCTTTAATCCCAGCACTCAGGAGGCAGAGGTTTGAGGATCTCCATGAGTTTGAGGCCAACCTGAGACTACATAGTTAATTCCAGGTCAGCCTGGACTAGAGAGAGACCCTACCTTAAGAAAACCAAAATAAATAAATAAAAGGAACAGTGCTGTTCATGAAAATGTGACTTAGCGTAACTAAAAAAGTATGGAGGGGGGCTGGAGAGATGGTTTAGCAATTAAGGCGCCTGCCTGCAAAACAAAAGGATCTCTGTTTGATACCACAGGACCGATGTAAGCCAGCTGCACAAGGTGGCACATGCATCTGGAGTCTGTTTACAGTGGCTAGAAGCCCTGGCACACCCATTCTCCCCCCCCCCCCCTTGCTCAGCCTCTTTCCCTCTCTCAAATAAATAAATAAATAAATATAAAATATTTAAAAAATAAAAAGTATGGGCTGGAGAGATGGCTTAGCAGTTAAGCGCTTGCCTGTGAAGCCTAAGGATGCAGGTTCGAGGTTCGACTCCCCAGGACCCATGTTAGCCAGATGCACAAGGGGGCGCACGTGTCTGGAGTTCGTTTGCAGTGGCTGGAGGCCCTGGCGGGCCCATTCTCTCTCCCTCTCTCTATCTGCCTCTTTCTGTCTGTCGCTCTCAAATAAATAAATAAATAAAATAACAAAAAAATTAAAAAAATAAAAAGTATGGTATGGGGACTGGACAGATGGCTTAGTAAAGGCATATGCCTGCAAAGCCAAAGAACCCAGGTTCAATTTCCCAGGGCCCACATAAGCCAGATGAACAAGGTGGTGCATGCATCTAGAGTACATTTGCAGCAGCTGGAGGACCTGCTACATCTAGTTTCTCTCCCTCCCCCCACCTGCCTCTTTCTCTTTCAAATAAATACAAAAAATTAAAAATACTATAAAAGTTAAACACATAAAATAAAAGTATGGGATGGGGCTGGTGAGATAGCTCAGTTGGTAAAGCACTCTCTTTGTATATCAGTTTGTTTTTTTCCTTGCTGGCACAAAATACCCAACCAAAATCAGCTTATGGAAGGCAAGGCTTAGTTCAGGATGAAGTTTAGAGAAGAACTGTACTATGGCTGGAAACGCATGACAGAAGAAGCAAGCAGCTAGCATCACATCTTCACGTTAATAGGGAAGAAGTGAAAAAGCTAAAAAGCACAAACAGAGGCTGGACTCTATCTTCTCAAGGGCCACCCCCAGTGACAACTTCCTCCAGCAAGGCTTACATTCTAAAGGTTCCACATACTTCTCAAATAGTACCATCAGCTGGGACCCAGATAGTCAAGCACATGAATCTATGGGGAGAACTTTTTGTTTGTTTTTCTTTTGTTTTTCTGAGGTAGGGTCTTGCTCTAACCCAGGCTGACCTGGAATTCACAATGTAATCTCAGGGTGGCCGTGAACTCACAGCGATCCTCCTACCCCTGCCACCCAAGTGCTGGGATTAAAGGCGTGTGCCAGCACACCCAGCCTATGGGGGACATTATTTTACATTTAAGCCACCATACCCTGCAAGTATAAGTACCTGTGTTCAACACCAGAACCCATGTAAAATTGGCAGGTGTAGTGGCACACACCTTTAATCCCAGTGTTGGGGAGGCAGATACCTAAAGCTCACTGGTCAGCCAGTCTAGTCTAAACAGTGAGCTCCATGCCAACTAGGGGCCCTATCTTAAAAAGGTATTCTTGAGGAATGACACCCAAGGTTGGCCTTTGGACTCCACGTATGTCCATATACAACCACACACACAACACCCATAAGAATATATACACATAAACATACATGTAAAAAAAGTTTGGCATGAAGAATAATAAGGAGAGTTCATGCTTTGAATGTAACAGGCACTGTGGCATGGCACAAGGCTCTTGTCCTATCTAAACCTAAATTTCTGCCAATGTTAAGTGGGGATAATATGTTTATCTTCTCAAAGTGGTTGCAAGAATTTGAGACAGTAATAGTCAGAGAAATGTCTGACAGATAATTCAGAGGAGCCATTGTGATCATTGCCATAATTATTATTATTTACTTATTTTCCAATCACATCACCAAACAGAGACAGAATAAACTTGTTGGCGAGCCCTGCTATTGCTAATCAGGCATCATGACAGACATCCCCTCCATCCTCCCAGGAATAAACTAGTCTCACTTCAAACAATTGTTACAGTTAGAATCCAATTGACTCCAGACAAAAGTATTGAGATAATCAGCATATTAAAGCCAACACTATAACCATATGTTAATTATGTAAATGATTCATTTTAATCAGCTAGAACCATGTAAAGAGTAACTAGGAATGCAAATGTGGGGAGTTATTAAAAACCTCATTATTATTCATCTTGGTTCCATGCGTGAACGTATCCATCCAAACAGATGAATTAATAGCGAGAGAAGAGATGAAAGTGCTGGAGGGAGAGTCTGTAGGACACACCATCTGTCTGCCTATGCTTCTTGCTTGAGACTCCACTTTGCAGAAAGGCTGCTAGAGGCGTGCAAGAAGAGGGGTCCCGGCTTTTTCTGCAAGACGTGGTCATCCCTGCATTGCTATAGGAACATGGTGATTCTTGCTGATGAGTTGTTTTTGCTTTGTATACATTTTAGTGGGTGGGTGGTATGGAGTTAGCAGACAGTGAGTTTGAACAGGCAAGGTTCCCCAGTTCATTATGTGTGTGTGTGCGAGTGAGAGAGAGCTCTCACGTGTGCAGGCTATGTGCATGATCACATGTGTGCAGGTACACATCAGTGCATATACATGCGAATACCAGATGATAACACCAGGAGTCATTCCACAGAGAAGCATCCATCATTTTTAAAGCAGGATCTCTCGCTGGCCTGGAAATCCCTGGGGATTCACCTGTCTTCACCTCCTCAGCTGCTGGCATTCAAAACATGCACCACCAGGCCTTGTTTTTTTTCTTTTTCTTTTCTTTTCTTTTTTTTTTTTTTTAACAGTTTTGGGGATCAAATTCAGGTCTTCATGCTTGCAAGGCAAGCGCTTTACAGCTGAGCTATCACCCACCATGGCCCTCGTTCATTCTGGAGTGATGAAAGGCCTCTTCCTCCCTTTCCTTGCACCTCCATCGTGACTTTCACAGGCAACACGGAATTTGCTTCCTGATGAGTACAGCACGTCCACATTATATTGTTATTTTCACAGGATCATTATTCTGATTTTATGTTCCTCTTATTATTACGGAAAGCTTTATATGTGCAGCTGTCTTATTAGTTATCTGCCACAATCTAAGTTCTTTCTGCTTTTATTTTGGGTAGAGCTGGTCTGACTATATACCCCAGATGGCCTTGAATCCATGATTCCTATGCCTTGGGCTCCTGAGTGTTGAGAAGACAGGTAGACACTACCATGTCTATCTCCCTTCATCTAAGCCTTTCGAAAGAAAATGCTTAATATTCCATGACTGGTAACTAGTGCAGGATGACTGCCAAGCAGTGTTGCTGTCCTTGCAATTACATTGTACCACGGCTGGCTCTCAGCTCACTGGCTAACTAGACCCTCCATATAGAAGATCATTTTGGGAGAGGGAGAAAATAGAGCATTTATGGAAGACCTGTAACTTGCATTTTGAGTGGGCACCATGGATCTGGGCTCTGTGTGACTTTTATTTTCCCCAAATTTATATAATGTAGTTTATTATGCTTGCTTGATAAAGCCAGAAGCAATATGGCCAAAATCTTGGGCACATTAGAGCCTCCTGGTGAGATGAATTTTAAATCTGATCCCCAAACTGGAGAGTTCTACTGAAGTCATATAGATGAAGACAGTGCATCCACTGGTCTGAGAATGCAAACTTGTGGTCACAGCTAGTCACATAGGAGGCTGAGGCAGGAGGATTGCAATTTCAAGACCAATATTAGCTACATAGATATTGTCTATGTAGCCTAGGCTAGCCTCAATCTCATAGTCCTACCTCAGCCTCCAGGAAAATGGAATTGTAGGAATGTGCCACCATGCCTGGCTTCCAAGTTCTCTGAATTAGAAAACAAGAAAGATTAACTAAGAGTCTAATCTCATAAAGACTGGATGAAGACTTCTGGGACACTGGAATGCACTTTCTTTGGCAGCTCCATCTGAGACTAAACTCCTTTCTTTCTCTTTTCTCCGTCACTTTCCTAAACTCTCTTGCAACACATGCTCTATATTTTTAAATGAATTTAAATTAATTGCATTTGACTCCTGCATGAAGCCTATAAGGTTATAATAATTTAATCAATGATGCTAGTTTCCTGGTAGTATTTAAACTTTCCAAAATTAAGACCTCTCAAGATGAATAGTCAAGAAAAAATTAGATAGAATACCAAACACAAGTCTGGAAATAGTTATGACTATTATTCTCTCTCTTTGTAGGAGAGGTTATGAAGAGGTGATTCATAGGATAATGACATGTTTGGTTATGAGAGAAGAGATGATAGAAAGAGAAGAGAAGAGGAGGGGACAGAGAGGAGGGAAAGGGAAGGAGGAGGTGGGGCAGAGAGAAAGAAGAGGAGAGATCATGAGGAACGTTCTCATTTAAAAATCTGTTTTCCAAATGTTGGTGAGACGGTGGAGAAATAGGGATACTCATTCACTGTTGGTGGGAATGTAAACTTGTACAACCACTGTGGAAATCAATTTGGAGACTCCTGAAAAGGATGAATATAGAGTTGCCAACAGACCCTGTTATTCCCTTCCTGGGCATTTACCCTAAAAGGGCCACATCTCATTTCAGAAATATTTGCTCAATTCATAATAGCTAAAAACTAGAATCAACCCAGATGCCCATCATTGGATGAATGGATAACCAAGATGTGGTATATCTACATGATGGAATTCTACTTAGCAGTAAGAAAAAATGACACCATTGAAATTTGTAGAAAAATGGTCAAAATTGGAACAGATCATTCTAAGTGAACTCACACAATTATAGAAAGACAACTGTCATATGATCTCACTCATTTGCAGTTCCTAACTTGGATCAGCCCAAGTTGCTAACATAACTGAATAGCATCTTGAGGCTTGGACAATAGGGAGAGTAGGGCTTGGGGAAATGGAAAGGGTGGGGGCATAAAACTGAACCCAAATTGAACTGGTACCATAGAATTCTATATCCTGGAAGTAGACTAAAAGGTGGAACCATCAAGAGGACCTAAGAGGGAGCACCTGAATCAAAGGGCCCTGGAGAGAGTGAGATGAAACCTAACCTCAAATTTCTCCTATTTCTCTCTTTTCTGTGACATTTTTTTTTTCTTTTCCGTTGGTGCTGGCCCGTAATTCCCTGTACTAGGGTGTGGTCTACTTCCTCAATGAGCTGTTGATCAGAGAGACCTACTAGATCTCCCAAAATAAATAAGACAGAATTCTGTCAGAGAACTTGAATAGCCACCAGAGGTTAATGGTAAGACCCTACTGCTGAAGACACCAAATGCTATTGGCATGGACCACAGAGAGACCTGGTTGGAATCTGGAGGAGAGCCAGTCCCCAGACAATTACACCATCTAGTGCTGGAAGGCACTGCATGTGCTACTGGGGGAAAGTGGCCAACATCTGTCCAAACAACTCAAAGTCTAAGTGACTCAGAAGCAAACCCCCTGACATGATGCTCACACAACTGCAATAGTACACACAGCCATGGTGGGTAACAAACTGCTCTTGGATTAGCTAACAGATCTGCTCAGGGGAAAGGAAACCATATCTGGAACTGGGAAAAAAGTCAGAATCATATCCAGATAATGATTCCGTTTTCCATTGTCAAGCTCCCACTAACCTTAGATTGTAAGAGTGTCTAAACCCTTTTAATTCTCTCTAAATTAATAATGCTTATCCCATTTAACCAGTGCTGACTTCACTCTCCATTGGAGAATCTGCTTTTTTTTTTTTTTTTTTTTTTTTTTTTTTTTTCAGACGGGAACTGGACTTGAGGAGATAAATGAACCAGTGCACTCCACCCTGGTGACAGCTAAAACCACAGAAGAATTGGGGAAATGAGCAAGAGTGCTGCTTTCTTAGTGAATCTGATAGTAGCACAATGGTGATGGAGAAAGATACCGACGACACTCAACACCTACCGAACCAGAGATCCAGATGCTCCTAAGTACTCATCACTGAAGTAGACTTCAAATGCTCCCATCATGGCTCAGGGAATTATGTGGAACAGGGGGCAGAAAGATTGTTATAGCCACAAGTTGGGACATTTTGCACAGAGACATTGCCTCTACCCCATAAATGACTGCTACCCCCATAATGCATGACCCAAAGTCCCCATGGGGTTCACCTGCATCCCCAATGAGGAAGGCTTCTTCAGAAAAGGGGAAGGGAGGAGGAAAATGATGGTACCAACATATGATGTTTACATTCAAAATATGTCAATATCTAATAATAAGAATAATTTTAAGAAAAGGAAATTGGCCTTGATATCCATGACCTTGCAGTGCCTAGTAATACCTTCACAAGACCCACATAACAGGAGAAAAAGATGATGGCATCAAAATAAAAGAGAGACTAGTGGAGAGAGGGAGGGGATATCAAGGAGAGGGGAGTTATAAAGGGGGAAATGGGGAAAGGAAGGGAAATATCATGGTTTATTTTCCATAAGTATTGAAGTTGTCAATTAAAAACTTAAATTGAAAAAAACGATATGTTTTCAAATCAGAAAATTTGGAAACACAGAAGCTATACTCCTGCAAGGGGAGAAATAACTGTAGTTAAGAAGGGGCTGCCTCCTGGGAAGGAGCCATGGGTCATGAGTTCTTTGTTTCTGCACAGTAACTAGAGCAATTGTGTGGAGTGTGGAATAGTGTGAGCATGTGAAGAGACAGGGATACAATCACCTTGCAAGAGTTCTGACACGGTCACCAACCTAGGAGACACTCATGATGTAGATGTGGTTCATGTAAAAGCTTGCTTGTCTTTGATAGGAGGTCATGCTCTCATCTTCATTGGTAGAGTGCTTGCCTAGCATGCATGAAGATCTGGGTTCCATCCCCAGTCCCCCATTAACTAGGTGTGGCGCACACACCTGTAATCCCACGTAGGAAACGGAGGCGGGAGGAAGAGAAGTTCTAGGTCATCCTTGGCTATATGAGATCCTGCTCAAAAAAAGTTGAGGAGCCAGAAGGGAGTAGTCAGGTAAAGGAGGAGCAGCACAGGCAAAAGTAGAGAAGAGAAAGGAGAAAGAAGAGACAGGAGCGAAGAGGGGAGGAGGAGGAGAGAGATAAGGAGACAGACAGAAAGACAGACTAGAGACAGCCTTGCTGAAATAACAGACTTCTACCTGCTTCTGCTATGGAAAAACTTCCTCAGGACCAGTGCAAAGCTGATGACAAACTGAGCTACCAGCCCTGATCTCAAGGAGCAAATTCTGGGCACACACCAGTTCACTTTTAGCTCACCGCTGCCAACAGTTAAAATGGAGCTGAGGAACTTCACTCTTGCCTACAAAGTAGCTGCCAACACCATCCAGCCAAGAGCACCTTTGTCACATCAGAAAATGTGCCCACTGGGCTGGAGAGATGGCTTAGTGGTTAAGGCACTTGCCTGAGAAGCCTAAGGACCCAGGTTCAATTCTCCTGGTCCCACATAATCCAAATACACAAGGTGGCACATGCGTCTGGAGTTCGTCTGCAGTGGCCTAGAGGCCCTAGCATGCCCATTCTCTCTCTCTCTCTCTCTCTCTCTCTCTCTCTCTCTCTCTCCCTCTTTCTCTCCCTCTCTCTGTCTCTAATAAATAAATACTAAATACCACACTAAAACTAAAGAAGAGAGTGCGAAAGAGAAAGGGGGGATATGAATAAATGAACAAGCTCTAGCCAGAAAACTCATCTACAATTCACTTCACACTAGACTTTAAGAACCTGACAAAAGTATAGAAAACCATTTTATGCCATTTTAAAAATAGTAAAATCTGGGTGTGATGGCACATGCCTTTCATCTTAGCACTCAGGAGGCAGAGGTAGGAGGATGGCTATGAGTTTGAGTCTACCCTGTGACTATATAGAGAATTCCAGGTCAGCCAGAGCTAAAGAGAGACTCTTTCTTAAAAAAAAAAAAAAAAAAAAAAAAAAAAAAAAAAGCAAACAAACAAAAAACAGTAAACATACTCAAAGTTAAGTGCTTTGACGGCTGTAATAGACATTAAGGAAGTCCTGTTGGGCTTTTTCTTCATGTTTTGAACCTTCTTTGGTAATGTGTCCTAATGTGCTTTGAACAGACTCTCATAAAAAAAATTTAAAAAAAAACTTAATCCTTTTGTATGTGTTTCTGCACTTTATCTGGAAGGTCTTTGTAGCTACCATATTTTAGTTTTTGGCACTAAATAGGGGTGAGCCGAGGGTAGACATGACAAATTCCATGTAAGTGGAATTTGAAAAAAACCTGTCAATATCATTGGAGAAACTGACCAGATTTCCACACACTATAAGAAATATATCAAATGGGAACTATGATGACAGTGTTGGCCTTTTGTTCACACAGGGGGAGAGGACAGGTCCCATATGAAGCTGTGCAGACATAGCTTGTGTGTCCTAGAGGGTTCATAAACACACAAGTCTGGAGGCAGAGGGCTGGGCCAGATGACGTTTGAAGGCCCAAGCCAGAACCTCATTCTCACCAGAAATGTCAAGGCTGAGCTTCCCTCGAAATACACACAGGCCTCGCCTCCTCTCCAGGAGACCTTGGGGTATTCAGCCAACGTGCTCAACAATCTGGCAACGCCTAAGTGACATTCTCTGACACAGCTCTGCTGGAAACAATGACAGATTTGCAAATGTCCTGGCAATAGAGGCACATGTCATGGAAGCAGATACCAACTGGGGTGGCAACTGAGCTCAAAATAATCCCTGTTTCCCAGGGGAAGACCTCAATACACATGCCCAAGAGTCAGGGCCTGTGTTGGTGACTCAGGTCATAGCCCTACAACCCCGCCACAACTGATAGGTTCAGTGATGATCATGTGACCACTGCCAGCCAATCAAAAATTTTCCCAGGAGATTTTTGACAGGAAGCCAAGGGGAAGGTACTCAGAAAGTCACAGGAGTGCAATTTTCTGCCATGTGCCTGAAGTGAGCTTGTGAAAATGAACGTGACGAGGAGAGTCTTCAGGCTCTATACATCGTTGCCCTGTGCATGAACACGTAAGATCTATTTGCCAGAACTTTGCACACATTACTGTGACCAGTAGTTACAGGTTCATGACTAGACTTCCTTCGGCCCTGCACTCTTGATATGTGGGGTGCTTAATTGTCTTTTGTGGGAGCCTGCACTGTGAACATTGGGGAGCATTCTTGGCCTCTACCCACTAGAATCTAGGACCATACCCCTTCCGGTTTCAACCAAAAGTGTCTCCATACACTGTCAAACTTGATATGTATGGAGACATGCATAGCAACCATATCAGTTCCTGTTGAGAGCCAGTGTACTAAAGAAAAAATGTGTGCGGGGGTGTGTATGTGATCACGTGTGTGAGTATCGACACGTGTGCCACAGCATGCATGCGGTCAGAGGGTAACACAGGATGTCGGTTCTTATCTTCCCCCTTGCTTGAGACAGGGTCCCTCATGCTCACTGTTCACTATTCACTGACTTCCAGGAAATTCTGTGTCCAAGTCCTTCCTGGCCATAGGCACATTGGAATTACAATCACCCACACAGAGTCTTTTATTACATGGGATCTGGGAGGAAGCAAAAAGGAAAGACAGATACATAAATACTTAGATATGCAGAAAAATAGACAAATGTATACATGTATAGATAGATACGAACACATACATGGGCATGTAGGTATACAGAATGACAGACATATAAATGTATGGATGTGCTGATAGGCAGGGAGGATCGTAGACATTCATACAGAAATATACAAACATAGATATACAGATACAGGTGGCAGGTTGACAGGCATATCGATTCTCTCTCCATATTCACTGTAACTATTGCTGGAAAGCATGGCCTTTCAGTCTGGATAACATCTAAAGGCTCATTTAGTAGAATCCAATGTACTTTTCCTAACAATATTTTAATATCATTTTACAAAAATCACCTGTTCCTGATTTGTAACCACAGAAACAACTGTAGTCTTCAGGAGAGAACTCAAAAGTTTGCTTGGCACTTCTTCCTAAGGAGTCTCTTGGTACAAGAACGGAACCTGCCCGTGGGCTCTCTGCTGTAACCAGAGACGTGGTTATAGATCATCCACAGATCCATTGAACAGGGGGAGCAGTGCTCACTTTAGAGGCAGCCCCTAGGAACGGAGTGGTTCTCGTCTGGGTACTAGTCCAGCTGCCAAGTCCATTTCCTGAGCTTTCCTCTTGCTACACAAACTATCCCACACCCTCCAAACAAATTCTGCCCCTTGTTAAAGACAGACAAAGGTTTCTAATACTTGAGCCCAAGAATCCAAGATGATGCTACCAAGAATGGCCAATGTAAATATTAAATGCAAGAAAAGAAAAATCTTGTTGGCATCTCAAGATCTATGAATTAGCATCCAGGTCCAGTCAATTTTTTTTCTATTAAAAAGGTCATATTCAATAACCTACATTTAATTCCAAGGCCCTTCTTCCACACTAATTGCAAGATGAACACATCTCATGCTTACAGGGAGATATGTTTTCCTGGCAGCCAAGTGTGTACAAGATGGGAAGCTGCTCTCTTAGCTCAGCCCAAGGCACTGTGACAGACAGAGCTGTCTGCGACACATTAGCCAACGTAGACAACATAGATTTTGAAACCCCCAACCACTACAGGCTGCAAGAAATAGATGATTTGTGATCACTATGTTTTTTTCTGGGATAGGGTCTCAGGTGGCTATGAACTTAACTTGCTATATAGCCAAAGATAACCTCAAATATCTATTCCCCTTGCCTTCTCCTCCTGAGTGCTAGAATTACAGGGGTGCACCACCATGCTCAGTATATGGAGCACTGGTGGAACTTAGGGTTTTGTGCATGATAGGCAAAGACCCTAACTTATGAGCCACACCCTCAGCCCTGAACTCTTTTGTTTGTCTGTTTGTTTGAGGTAGGATCTCACTGTAGCCCAAGCTGTCCTAGAATTCACTCTGCAGTCTCAGGCTGGTCTCATAGCCATCCTCTTACCTCTGCTTCCTGAGTTCTGTGATTAAAGGTGTGCACACCCAGGCCTGGCTCAGCCTTGAATTCTTAATGTTAAAAATGTTTTCTGGGTTTGTTTGTTTTTGGTTTTTCGAGATAGAGTCTCACTCTAAGCCAGGCTGACCTGGAATTCACTATGTAGTCTCAGGGTGGCCTCCAACTCACTTTGATCCTCCTACCTGTGCCTCCTGAGTGCTGGGATTAAAGGCTTGAGTCACCATGACCAGCCGTGTTTGTTTGTTTTTGAGGCAGAGCCTCACTCTAATCCCAAACTGACTTGGAACTCACTCTATTGCCCGTGCTATACTCAAATTCAAGGAAGCCATCCTACCTCAGCCTCCTGAATGCTGGGATTAGAGTCATGTGCCACCACACCCAGTTGATTTTTTTCTTTTTCAAAAAAATTTTATGTATTTATTTGCAAGGACAGAGATAGAGAATGAAAAGAGGCACATAAGGCCCTCTAGCCAGATGCATGTGCCACTTTGTGTATCTGGCTTTACATGGGTTCTGAGGAATTAAACCTGGATCCTCAGGTTTTCCAAGCAAGTGCCTTAAGGGCTGAGCCCTCTCTCCAGCTCTTTTGCTCTCTCCCCTCTTTTTTACTTGCCCCTTTCGTTGTTGTTGTTGTTATTATAAAAGTTCTTTTTTCGTTAACAGAACATTTATTTGTTTGTTTCTGGTGGGGGAGACAGGTTCTCAAGCAGCTGCAGACTGTCCTGCAACTCCCTTGGAACCCCAGTTCCCACTTCCCTAGGGCTAGGATTACAGAGTATGCCATTATAGCCTTTGTGTGTGTGTGTGTGTGTGTGTGTGTGTGTGTGGTGCTAGAGATTGAATAAAGTGCATGCTAAGCAGTCCCTTTAACCACGTGGTGGCCACATCGCTATAAAATGCTTTCAAATGGGGGTGGGCTGCAAGAGGACTTGGGAGTTGCCACGCTGAATGGCTGCTGTACGCTTCTCCCATTCCTACAAAGACCACCTTACTACTGTAGCTTCCTGTTCAAAAAATATTTCCCCTCAAATGTCCTCTTTTCCTTGTGGCCAGATACCAGGAAAGCCATATGCCTCCGCCCACTGCTGCTGAGTGTCAACAATGAAAGCCAGAAGCTGCTTTGGGCTAACTGGCCCCTCCCTCCCACTCCACACAGAAAATAAATAGCATGAGACAAGGTGGGGGAGGGATTCTGGGCACTTATTCCTGCTCATGAAACCAAAAACTATCCAGACTTCTATGGGAGAATTATTAAATGCTCCATAAAATGTATTTGGCCTTGAGCAAAAAGGTTTTGTCCTCCAACAAAACAACTTAAAAGGGACCAGCACAAGAGATCTGATGCCTTTAAGTCCCAGGATGTTGGAGGCCCCACGAACTCACAGTGACCTTTCACCACCTGCTCTGTTTGCTGCCTTAAAAGCCACGTGACCCATTTTGTGCCAGGCAGTTTCCCCAGCTGAATGACCTGAAAGAGCCCCTGGTCTTTATTTTGTCACTAGCTCTCGGGGTGGCCAGTTATTAAGAATTTAATCTGGGCCAAACACAGCTCTCAGGGCCTGTCATTTCCTAAGCTAGTGTTGGTCATGGTATGGGGTGAATTGGATTTGTTTTACACCCTCTCTGTCTGGAAAAAAAAAAAAAAAAACACAACTGGCACACAGGGCATCACATGTGGGGTAGAACTGTCAACTTTGAGGGACATTCCATGAATGTAGTATCAGTGGACCACGAAGTCAAGTTCCAGGCTGTCCACAGGCTGCACTGAGGTTCTGCCTCTGCCAAAACAAGCTGGTCATAGCAGACATAGCAACCAAAAATACAGCTTTTGGGAGCTGTTGGGTGGTGACCATTGACATGCATAAGTGATCTCCAATTTATGTCAGGACTCAGGCTTGGTGACTTATAAATCATCCTGCTTATGCCTTAGGGAAGTGTTAAATACTTCCTGCCCCCCCCCATCCATTAGGAAAGTAAGGTTCAGAGAGGCTAACTGACTTGCCTAAGGTTACACAGCATAGCTGAGTTTGGAATTAATTCTAGCTGTATCTGTCACCCACTTGCGGATTCTTAACCAGCATACTATAGCATGTATGCACACATGTGCGTGTACGCGCACACACACGTATCTGCCTTCCAGTGTTGTCTGGAGGGCCTGTGTAAGCACAGCTGTGCTTCACTACATCTCCACTCTTGGCCAAAAGCAGATGCATGGCACAACCACATTTAAGAGGCCTGGGATGGGAAGGTGGCTCAGAGTGTAAAGTGGTAAAGTGCTTGCCACTTGCAAGTGTGGGGATGTGAGTTTGGGTCTCCAGAACCCACTCAAAATGCAAGGTGGGTATGGTGGTCCACCTACAACCCCAGCACTCAGGAAGCAGAGGTAGATCTCCCAGGCAAACTGGCTAGGTAGCTTAGCCAAATCGGTGAGTTCTTATTCAAATGGCAGGCCCTGTATCATTACATAATGTGGAGAATACGGAGGAAGACATCTGATATCAACCTCTGGCCCCCACATGCCCACACTTACACACAAGCAAAAGTGAATAGGCATACACATGTGAACAGGCATGCACACACAGACACTCCCATACCACATACACATATACACATCAGAAACATTATTCATGAATCCTCTTCTGCGCCCACCTCCATTTGGTATGTGAAGGTGAACCCCATCGTTTAGACGGCCCTACTTATGCTGTTAAGTGGAAACTGGGCAGGGAGCATCTGCCCAGGAAATATTCTTGTCTCTGCCACCTGCCTCCCTCCGGCTCACCTGGAGCAACCCACACTGCCTACATTCCGAGGAGGAAGACAGAGTGGAGCAGAGGGTGGGGCGGGCCTCTGTGAGACGTAAGCGCCCATTCTCTCATGCTTTGCGGAAGAGCCACTCCACAGTTCTTTGATGTAAAATTGTTTTAATCTTCCCCAAAAGTAAGCATCTGCTTAATACAAAGCTTCTGAGGCAATCTTAGCCTGCTGTAAGTGCGGTCTACAAGCTCCATGCCATTACAGACAAGCCCAGCAAGAAGGAACTGCTATGAAGTGTGCAGAGACACAAATGGGTCAGCTGAACCTGGACACACGCAAACCAGAGTCCTTGCGTGTGTTCACATGTAGGTCAGGAGCCGAGGTTTGCAGAGAAGGCCTCCAGGAGAGGAAGAGCACGGGTTCTTTTTATTTTTTAACATGCGTGTGTGTTGTGTATGAACGTGCGTGGTTGAACGTGGAGGTGTATGTGTGCATGTGGAGACCAGAATACAATTTCTGCATCATTCCATAGGTACTCTGCCCACCTCTGTTGAGATAGGGTGTTTCACTGGCCTGGGGTTCACCTACTTGGCTAGAGTAGCTAGCCAGTGAGGCCCAGCGATCAGGCTGTCTCTGTCTCCCCAGCAGTGGGATTAGAGGTGCAAGCCACCATGCCTGGAATGTTACACTGGTGCTCGGGTTCAAACTCAGGTCTTCATGCTTGTGAGGCAAACCCTCTATGGCTAAGCCATCTCCCCAGCGTGCAAGATTCTTTCCAGTACTGGGAGTGAAGGCTTCCTTGCCAATGGTCCAGAAGGCCCCAGCAGGCAGAGAGTTCACCACGATCCACTGAGGCACAAGGCCAATTTCTTTGTGTCGCTGGTGGTGAGCTGTTTTTTCTAATGGTTGCCCTCTGAGGCTGGGAACTGAGCTGTGCCCTTGGAATGGATGCCAAGAAACCCATGCCTAGCAGATGTGATTGGCCACGGATGGGGATAAAGGAAGGAACTGTAAACTCAGAGGTCAAGGTGACCTGGGCACATTCTCTGGGAGGCACAGCTGGAATGTGGACACTAATGAATGGCACCATCTCAAAGAAAGCAATGGGAAGGGAGTGTCAGGAGGAGACACAGGAAGCTGTGAGTTGCACACAGCATGTCCACAGCATCACCCAGAGATCTGCAATAAATCCCGAGGACACAGGCTGCAGAGGACAGCTGCACAGGCATCCTGCCTCATGGGAAGAGCTAACTCCTCTCGTGCTGCTCAGCCTGCAGGGAATCCCTTCAACTCCTCACTTCCCCGTGCACCAACTAGACTTGGATTTCACTAACATTTTGTCTTCCTAGGTTTTTGTCATGAGAAGGTTGTAGCTAAGATGGATGATGGGAGATTTTTCTCAGGAATAGAAAGGGTTCTCCTATTCTCACTATACGTGCACACACAAGAGTACATCTCACCCTGAGAAAGCAGAGTTATGATTTATCACACAGGCCAACTGACATGCACATAAGATTCCTTCTCCTGATGCTTCTGAGATATATATATATATATATATATGATATGATATCATATGATATGATTGTCTTCCTACTATGCAAGGTAGGGCTTACCGTTTCCTTGGGAAAACATAGATGCTAATTAGAGAGATGCTCACCATTATTTATTAAATAACTTGGCCATTATCTACTCAGATGCTGATGCCATCTGCCCCTATGAGTGGCAGGACCATCTCCTTCCTCCGTTCTGGTTTCTGCAGAGGAGGCTGCACTGGCTGTGTTTATCAGTCCTTCCAGAACAGTCTGTACATGCCCAATGTGATGACAACATATACATAATTTATTTTCTGAAGTAAGTCATGAAAGTTAATCAATAAGGAGTGGAAGTCTTGTAAATTATCTATCTAAGCTCAGCCTATTAAATCTACTTCTAGAAGGCTGGTTAGAGTTGAGGTCTCCCATTGCACTGTTTATTAGCCCACATGGAAGGTACTGTGGTTCTCAAGCGGACGAAGGCAGGACTTGCTATTAAGACAGAGACAGCAAAAATAAAAATGAAATGTGTTTTGCTACAACAGCAAATCCTGCAGCCATGACTGCCAGGACAAAAAAATAAATAAAAACAAAAATAGAGTGGAGCAAACTTCAAGCTGAGAAGATCTCCATCCATGAATGCAGCAGGAGCTGCTCAGAGGAGAGGCAGGCAGTGACTAGGAAAAGAGGTGGCGCTGAATTCTACCAAAGTCAAAATAACATGGTTCAAACATCCTTTGGCCATAAGAACCATCTCTCATTGCCTGCTGTCCTCTCCTTTGTTAGAACCAGAGCAAGACGAAGGATCCAGCAATACCAAGGTTTCATCAAGCTCAGCACAGAGGGAGAACTAATGGCCCAGACACAAGGGACCAGACTCAGTTCAGAGTTCTCTAGGTAGATCCAGCATGCAAAGCACACAAAGGCCGGCATTAAGGGGCGGCACCAGGTAGGTGAGTGTGAAAGGAGGTGGGGGTGAAGGGCTATGTTATTCCTTTGACAGTGGCAATCGCAAGCGAGAGATCTGTAGGGTAGAGAGGTGTGGACAAAGAGAATGGAGAAAACCAAGCCTCACACTGTAGCAAGCCTACCGACGACCTCTGTTCTCTGGGGAGCTTAGTCAACATTGCTCACCCAGTGGAATTTTCTTAATACCAGGGTGTTGCTATGCATCCCAGGCTGGCTTTGAACTTAGTCTAGCCAATTTTGGCCTTGAACTGCCTTAGTCTCTTGAGTTCTGGGATTATAGGCATGTACCACTACGCCTGCCTGGAATCTTTTATCTCTATTTAGAAGATTATTGTAGAGAAAACTGATGATATAATGACAGAGCTCCATGAGTCTTTTGACCACTGGACTCATATTAGC
The DNA here is from genome assembly GCA_036346955.1 of Dipus sagitta. Classification (NCBI taxonomy): domain Eukaryota; kingdom Metazoa; phylum Chordata; class Mammalia; order Rodentia; family Dipodidae; genus Dipus; species Dipus sagitta. Next base: position 106,951,138 of record CM070781.1, on the reverse strand, counting down.
CAAAAAATGTTTTCTTTCTTTCTACCTACACTGCTTGAGTGGTTTTCAATTTTCATGGGTGCCTATAGAAGCGCAAATGCTCGCTTGTCGAAGTGCTAGCCCAGTGCAAGAGCTCAGGGCTCCCATTCGCTCCTCTAGTCATGACATCACTCACAGCAAACAGGTTCATCTGAACGTGGGATACTCCAAGACAGGACTCTGGGTTCTTGAACCATAGCGCTTTTTATAAGACAGGCCTTCAACATTCACCAAGGAGAGAGGAGCTCAAGAATCTGATCCTCGACTCTTCTTTCTCCTGCATTTTTCTGGTTACAGGTGCTGCCTGGACTTTGATAATAAGCGGCTACCCAGACACCCCAGGAAGGGGGCTATGTGGCCTTGAAGTTGGCTACTCCCTCCCACCAATCCTTCAGAAAGCACTGCAGTCACATGGGGCATTCTAGGGAGCCCTACATATATGGATGTGGGAGGACAGCCAATGTGTGCTGCTAGGCAGGTGCTGAGCAATGTGCTCTGCATCCATGCACCCCAGCTCTGCATGCGGTTACGAAGGCATGAGGCAGTTTCCTATTAATCGTCCAGCATATTCATCCTGGGCATCAGCTCTGGTTGGCAGCTGGGAGGGGTGGGAGAGTAGAGGTAGCAGGCGTAGATGTTTACTCTACCTTCTTACTCATTTTGTGGATCTGTTTTTGGCAACCCAAAGTCATCCCGTGGGAATTTTAAAAGTAAAAATGCTGCAAGGAACTTTACATTCTGGGCTGACCATTATTTCTCCATTCCATTTTGTGTCTGAGTAGTGCCTCACTATAGGCTGGAGAGTGATTTGTTAACACAGCAAACAGTTGTACATTTCAATTGTTCCCATCATTGGAGCATTGGGAATAATACTCGTGTGGGCATGTATGCATAGGTTTTTGTGTGGACATGAGATTTTAGTTCTTGTGGATATACACCTAGGGGTAGAAATTTTGGATCATAATATAATTCTGTATAGTCTCTAGAGGACCTGCTAACCTCTTCTAGAGTAGATACGAACTTTTATATTCTTATCTACAAGGTACAAGCTTTCCAATTTCTCCAGATCTTTATCGACACTTGTTGGAAGAGTATATCTTCTATTATTATGGCCATACTAGACAGTGTGATCAATATATTTTCCCAAAGATACTCTTACTTATGCACAGCAATCAATGATGTTTCTTTACATAAATCAGTTAATATTGCTTTAAAGATGACTCAGTTTAAATAAAGTATCTGCTGAGTGACGTAGATGTCATGAAATATTTGATTATCTAGAGTTTATAAAACTATGAGGCCTTTATGGGAGGCTTGCTTCAGGTTAGCAGGCAACCCAAAGAAACACACAAAGTTTGTGTGTGTGGTTTTTTTTTTTTTAAATTAACACCTAGCCATTTGGGAGGAGAGCTGGGATAAGAGGTGTTGCCTTTGGAATTCTTGTAGCAGGTTATTTTCTGGAGGTACATGGGAAATTTAGGTGCAAATCTGGGCAGGAAGATGTTTTCTGGAGAGGGACTGCATTATTTACCTCTGTTTACACCTCTATTCTCACTTTCTTCTCCTTCTTCTTCTCCTTTTCCTTCTTCTTTAGAATTTGTCTCTAAAGAGTTTTAGAACAGCAAGGTAGAGGATGAACTTCCAGAGATGGGAAGCTGGAAGCAAGTGTAAGGTTGGTCAGCGAGTCCCATGTGTCCTATCACATACTCAGCTGAGACCACCTTGTGGGAGCGAGGGTCTATGTATTTCCAGAATAGCACATAATGCCTCAAGGATGGGGGGGCACAACTTCTGAGAGTAGGCTATGCAACATTTGTGCCCCTCCTGTTACATCTCATGTAGCCTGGAGCAGGGGGAGGTTGGCAGGACAATTCTTTTTGACCTGTTTGAAGACACATACAGTGACTTAGGTTACATTATATCAGAGAATCGAGTTGACCTCCTTGGAGGGAGGGCCCTGTGAGGTTGTCCACCCAAAGTCACAAAGCTACCGAGTAGCAAAGCCTGTTTCTTCAACAGAGATTCTTAAACCCTCCCATACTGTGCTGGACAATCAAGCACAATTTGCAAGCGTCTCTGCTGCAGGACCATCTAGTCACAGTTTGACATGTGACTTAAGGGAGGATCAGAGTCACCCCAACTCAGAGCCCAAGCCCAGAAATCACTATGTGGGGTCCCTTCTCCTTCCTCAGCTGCTGACTGCAGGAATAATAATACCACTCGCAAGGGGCACCATGTGCTATTTGCCTGGTGCTGGAAGCTCCTCAGCAGCCCCAGATCAGGAAAGACAGCTGCTGACAGTTGAATGTTCCCTGCCTCAGCTGGCCTGAGGATCCAAAGTTGGAATGTGCATTTCCATGGCACTCCTAGAAACAGGTGGTTCCCAAGCTCTGAACAAACACATTCCCCACTCTGCTGCAAGTCAGATGCTCGTTGGGGACATGCAGAATGAGCGCCTGAAAGAGGAAGGGACCAGGTGTCTCTAACACAAACAAGGAAGCTGGGCAAAAAGAAGGGAGCCCATGCGAGAGGGACCCTAGGGCTGGAGAGGGGGTGAGTTCAAAGGCAGAGCGTCAGGGTTACCCTCACTAAAATAACTCTTGCCTCCTACACTCTTTCCTTGGTAGGACCCCTGGCAGCTACAGCTATTCTACTTATGCTGCAAAGTTGATAGTCTTACCTCCACCCCTTTCCCCAGCAAGAAAGGCATCAGACCCTGATATCTGCAGCACTGGACTCATCCAGGGAACGTTCAGAGGCATGAAGTCAGTCACAGTATAATCATCTTTTCCGGAACCCTTTGACATGCAGGAGCTGCTGTCACTGTTATGCATGAATGTACTGACGTTTAGAGAAGTTCAATGGATTCGAGATCGAAGCTTACACGGAGCCAGGCTAGCTCTGAAACCCACGTCCATCTAAATCCAAACTCCCAAGTTCTTTACCATTGTCACAAATTACAAAAGTGAATGATCTAGTCCCATAGGGGCCTTTCCTACTTCTGCTCAAATAAACGAGAAGGAAAACCAGCCAGCCCTAAGACAGAGCTGGTCTGTGATGGAAAACCCAGCCCACGTGCACATGGCTCACCAGATGTTGCTCACAGCTTTGGTACGGCAAGATTGAGTGAAGCACCCAAGACTGATGCCCCGGGTTCTGGCAGACTTGCCTGAAGCCCTTGGATGCATTTTCTGGTCATTAACAATTAAACACCCATGCTACACTCCCCTGAAGCAATGTAAATTACAGATGCCCAGACAAAGATTTCTGTAACCTCCAGTCCTCTGACTCCAGTCCCATAAGCACCGTGACTTTTGTGCCAACTCCATGTCCTCTTTTGGGGAAGTCTCTAGTTAAGAAGATCCCAGAAGTGGAGACATGTGAGGTGGATATGCCATGGAAAACATGGTGTGGTTGACTTCACCTAGCTGCTCATTATCTGGACTCTGCTTTCCATCTTATCTCACTCCATCTTATCTCACTTACTACCCTTAAATCTCCCAGAAGAATTTTTTAAAAATATCATATCAGGGCTAGGGAGATGACTCAGTGGTTAAGGCGCTTGCCTGTGAAACCTAAGGACCCATGTTCGATTCCCCAGGATCTACATAAGCCAGATGCATGAGATGGCATGTGCATCTGGAGTTCATTTGGATGGGCTGGGGGTCCTGGAAGATATATATATATATCCCTCCCTCCTCTCTCTCTCTCTCTCTCTCTCTCTCAAAAAAAAAAAAAAAATCAAATCAGGGTCTGGGAAGAAGGCTCAATTGGTAAAATGTTTGCCATAGAAGTATGAGAATCTAAATTCCCAGCACCTACTTAAAACGTAGATGTGGTATTATGTGCCTGCAATCCCAGTGCAGGGGAGGTAGGGGACAGGAGGAAAGCTGGGACTTGCTGGTGAGCTCGTGTGGTTGACTGGGTGAACTCTGTCTCAAAAACAAATTAATAATAATAATGAATGATAATCATGTGAAAAGCAGTTGAAGAAGAAACCTGACACTGACTTTTGGCCTACTCACAAATCTCATACATGTCCCCGTACACCTATGAACATGTATGAACGCACACACTACACACACATATCCACAAAATAAAATAAAATCAGATTGTGGTGTTGCCCTACTTGAAACCTGGGCCAGACCCCAGAAGGCAAATGTGACTGTGGTGTTCAAGTGTATAAACTTCATGATTTTCTATCTTGCTTCTCCCCACTTTCCCCTCTATGCCCCTTGATACAGACTATCCTGACTCCCCAGACCCACACTGCCACTCCACCTTAGGGCTGCTGTCTCTCCCCTCCGTTGAGAACTGTCTCCCACTCAGAGGCTTTACCCAGATGGCCTCTTCATGTCAGTCACCCTAACCTCAAGCGTCCCCGTACACCCCGTACCTAAAAGCCTTTTGTTGCCATGTAACCTCTCTTGTTTTCTTCAGGGCCCCTCTCACCTCCTCATGTTCTCTGCCCATGCTTGTTTTTTTTTTTTTTTTTTTTTTTGTTTTTCTTTTTCCTAATAGAATATAAGCAGTCCCCACCTACAGGCCCGGTGCCCAGAACACACCGAAGGCTGTTAGAAATACAAAATCAAACTTATATGGAAACTAAGCCGCAAGCCTCCGAATTTCCAAACCAGCCCATGCAAAGCCTCCAAAGTGCATACAGCAAGCCCTCAGCTATGCTTTGCTTCAGAGGGTCGGATGTGGAGACAGAAAGTGGAGAACATTCACTGGTCAGCTACCAACTTCACAGAACAGCCTCCACATGTTCTGCCCACACTCCTCCAAGGGTTGACTGGCAGGTCTTATCCTAATGCTACTTGAGAGCCCTGACCGTGACTTCACATCCTCCAATCTATACAGAGAAAATGTTATACTTTTAGGACTTAAGGGAATTAGGAGGCGGATTCCACTTTTAAGAGAGAAAGCGAAGCCATTTAAATTGAACACTGGTCTGGTGCCTTCGATGTGTGTGTTTGTTTGCAAGGGTGTCTAGAGCTGACAAGGCGGGTCCAGGCTGTCTCTCTTCTCAGCACTGGGTAGATGGCTGCTTGGGAGACGGCCCTGGCTCTTCAGAAGCCAAGTGTCCAACTCAACTTCCAGCCCTCAAATGAGTATGGACTTCTTCAGGTCTCCAAGAATGCCACTGGCCTCCACAACGGGTAGGGGACTTTTCCTCAAAGGAAAGCACAGCCTTGAGTGACTGCATTTCATAGAGTTTCAGAAGCCTTGGCTGCCCTCCTGGGTGGTACTCCCACATCACCCTCTCCTCTTTGGGATCGTTTGGTGGGTTCCTCCTCTTTTTCTCATGTCCTACCCAACTTTAACAATGGCTTTTTTAAAAAACATTCATTTTTTTAAAAATATTTTGTTTATTTGCAAACAGAGAGATACAGAGAGAGAGAGAGAGAGAGCGCAAGAAAGCACAAGTATGGGTACTGGGGAATCAAACTCGGATTTTTAGACTTTGCAGGCAAGCACCTTAACCACTGAGCAATCTTTCCAGCCCTGACAGTGATTTTTTGATGATCTGAAGGCAGGCTTCAAGGGAGAGCTTTCATAGAGGACGCAAGCTATACCATGTTTACAACATCTTTGTCTTTACAGACCTAATAGAAATAATCTCCATGAGAAAAAGAAACTCACTAATTCAGTCTTTGGATAGTTTTCTTCCTTTGCTTTTTTTTGTTTTAGAGAGGGGATCTCACTATGTACCTCAAGCTGGCCTTGAGTTTGCTTATAGTTCAATATTATCTTAAATTCACAGTCCCCCCCGCCAATGAATCCTGAGAGCAGGCACTCACTATGACATCCGGCCTATTTAATTCTAATTTAAAAACCATAAAAAAATCAATAATATAAACCTTTACAGTCAGAGTGAGAATATGAGTCAGAGTGAGAATATGAGAACGCTTTGAAGATGTATGTGCTCAAAGAAAGTCCCAAGAGACATGCAGTGTTTCACAGTGGTCATGCTTGAGTGGCAGATGTGGCATGTTTCCATGTGTACACATATGCCTCTGGGCATGCATGTGGTTTGTTTGTATGTATACACACACACACACACACACACACACACACACACAATTAATTTTGTAGTAGGTAAAGTGATTTTGTTTTCAATATAGAGTCTCACTCTAGCCCAGGCTGACAAGGAATTCACTATGTAGTCTCAAATCTGCCTCGAACTCATGATGATCCTCCTGCCTCTGCCTCCTGAGTACAGGGATTAGAGGTGTGCACCGAAAGACACCAAAGGCAAAGCTGACGAGCTTAAGCCAAAGGCCAAAGTGATTGGCTGCTCATCAGAATTGGCTCTGAGGAGAGGGATCTTCCTCACTACAAGCACATGCATCTGGAGTTAATTTGCAATGACTGGATGCCCTGGCATGCCCATTCTCTCCCTGCCCCCTCCCCCGCCTCTTTCTCTCTCAAATAAATAAATAAAGATGCCCCCTTGGGATAACTGCCGACTGGGTTGGGTTTCGGCCATGGGATGGGGTGAAGGCTACCTTCAACTGTGTAGGAGAGACCTATTTGTAAGATTTTACTTTTTATTAGGTTGCATTATTAGGTGGCATATTGCAAGTTGCCAATACATGTAATTTTTTAAATGCTCAGTATTCTTGGCCATCATCGAGATGTCAGTTGAAATCGCACTGAGTTCACCTCACTCCAGTCAGAATGGCCATCATCAAGAAAACTAACCACGACAAATGATGGCGAGGTTGGTGGTGACCGTGTGAATTGGTATGGCCGCTATGAAAATCAGTGTGGAGCTTTCTCAAAAGCCAAAAAGTTAATTGTCATGTGACCCAGATATACTTTTCCTGGGCACATGCCCAGGGGACTTTATATCATACAACAGAGATACATGATGTCCACGTGAGCAGCACCAGCTAGGGTATGGGATCAACGCAGATGCCCACCAACTGACGACTGGGGGCTGAAGAGGCCGTGCAGATATAGCTCTTATGGAGGAGGTCAATCTCATGAAGGTTCCCACCTGCCCCTCCCCCTTTCTCAGCACTGCTCAGCTATACACCCCTTGAGCACCAAGCACATTATGGTCTGGGACAGAGTTCACTGATTCAAAGACTGAGGCATTCAGCATTTGAGCCCACCAGACCCTGTTCACAGAGGCGAAAAGTTGCTCTTGTTGTTTTGTTGAATCCAAACTCTCCAAGACCTCTACCACAAAACCACACCACCAGCCCAGCCACTAGAAGTGTGTCAGGAGACACAGAGGCTGGCCATTCCTGCTGCTGAGTCACTGTGGCACAAAGTCCACAGCAGGCCTTTCCAACCCTCATAGAGTCAACATATCGAGTCAGTTAATTCTGAACGGTTCTGTGGTTCTGCATAGTTCCAGCTACCCTGCTGTTGTAGGATCCCAGTAGCAACCTTCTCCAGTTATGACAATCAAAATAGGCATCTAGATATTGCTAAATGATGCTTTAGACTTTGCAGGCAGGTGCCTTAACCACTGAGCAATCTCTTTAGCCCTAACACTGATTTATTTCTATATTTTATTTCTTTATTTCAGAGAGAGAGAGAGAGACAGAGACAGAGAGGGAGAGAGAATGGGTGCTCCAGGGCCTCTAGCCACTACAAACAAACTCCAGATGCATATGTCACCTTGTGTATCCAGCTTTATGTGGGTACAGGAGAATAGAACCTAGGTCCTTTGGCTTTGCTAGCAAACACCATAACCACTAAGCCATTTCCCCAGGCCCTAACATTGATTTCTTTTGGGGTTATACATTAGAATATCAGTTACCAATTATCATGGCTGAGTAGGAATCACCCCCCTAGAGAGATGCCTATCCAACTGTCATGGTCCCGGGGCTCATCAAACTCCTGTTCTGGCCTTGGCTTGACTTTTCTTTGTTTTCTTTTGAGTCCATGAGGAACTCTGCATCCAATTTTTTAATGGCTCACACCTCAGAACACAGTGAAAACATGACCACCTCCACTACGGGACTTTTTCAAGCTAGTTAGTATTGAGTGGCTCCTTCGACCCAAGGAGTTTAAAAACATAGCTAGTTAAGAATCATTTTTATTCCTCTTTCTTTTATACTTTTTACATACAGGTTAGTGCTATTTATACCTAGTTGGCCTGGAACTCACTCTATAGCCCAGGGTGGCTTTGAACACATGATCGACCTGCCTTAGCCCACCCACCTCCTTCTCCTACCAGGTACTCAGATTTCAGACACATGGAAGCTTTTTTAAAATTTTTTTTTCCTTTATGTTTGAAACAATGTGGCTCATTTGTCCTCACTTAACCCACAGTTTACCAAAGTGGGCAGTCCATCTAGTCTCAGTTGTGAAGCAGATCTGGGTATAACTGCTTCAGAGAACCAGATGCTCTGGGGCCTTATGGGACCCTGAAAATATAGCAGAATTTGCCAGCAACACGACGCCTACAGAACAACAGAGAAAGCAGAGAGCATCATACCCCCTGCCAGATGAGACAGCTACCCTGCCAGTGTGCCTGGGGGTCCAGAGCCAAAGAGAGCCCACACGGAGGTTGAGAAGCCATGAGGAGACGGCAGCGTCACACACATGCACCGTCCTTGTCCAGGAGGTAACAGTACACACTGTGTGTGTTGGTGTATGCAGCTCCTCCGTGCTAGAAGCAAACAGCAAAGCAAATCCGCATGGAGCCAACATCGCCAGCCCAGACCCCAGTGCCGCTTGGACCGATAAGTTCAAAGGGCTGGGGAGATGGCTCTGCAGTTAAGAGTGACTGCTGTACAAGCACAAGAGCCTCAGAGTAGCCAAGACTGCCTGAGTTTGATTCCCCAGCACCCACATAAAGAGTTGGGCATGGCCGTATGTTTATGTTTTTTGGGAGGGAGGACAAGGCCAGACAATGAGGTCAGGGCTCAGTGACCTAAACAATAGCACAAAGAACCAGGCAAAGGAGTGAAAGAGAAGGGCATGGAATGTTCTCCTCTGGCCTCGGCACGTGTGTGCACAGAGTGTGTGCATCTGTATATGCCATGCACGCATATCATATCACATACCACACCACATATATTCAAGACACACAACTTTTTTTTTTTTTTAATTCCACATACCATGTGTCACTCTCACAGTGGATGCTTCTCACCCATTCGCTGATGGCTCCATCAAACACAGTAAGTGGGAGCCCTGCTCTCTTATAACAGAACTGGATTCAGACGTTCAGGACTGGCGTCCTGGATGATGGGCCAATGGCATTTAGCATCTGCTGGGCCCCACACCAATATCAGGCCCTCTGGCAAGCAACACCCGTTCCCTCCAGTAAGTCACAAGGGAACTATCTGGCAAAAAAAAAAAAAAAAACACCAGGTGTGAAACAAAATTCTACTCGAGACCCAAATTCCTGAGAAACGCTACCAGCGAAACAACGGAGCTGCCTCTGGGCACTTATGAGAGATGGCCACTGGCTGGCTGATGACAATTTCACATGTTCCATCAAAACTTCACAGACAGCGCCCCCCCCCCATGTTTTCCCTTCTTGGCGGAAGAAACGCAGAGCTGTTGAACAGCGTACCTCTGCAGTAACAGCAGAAGACATGCCTCGCGAGCTCTCCCAGGGCCTGCAGTAACTGACAAGTTTGACAGAGGATGTGTGTTTAAAAGGAAAAACTGAAGGTCTGTTTCCAGTAGGTTTAGACAATGATAATCAAAAAGGTCTTGCAAACAAAGCCACAAGGACCCCTTCCCAACAGCTCCCTCCTGGCCCTGTATCAATGGCTGTTGTCCTGTAATGATTGCTCCCCTAGGAACTTTCCTTCCATTGGGAAACAAGCCCTTCTGACAGCGGGCTGTGAAACTCAGGGAGGAAAAGTGATCAGAAATGACACTAGCAGAAAGCCGTGCTTGCCTTCTGCTCAAAACGGCTCGTACAAGGCAGAAACACTGTCCTCCTGCAAAGACTGGCTGATTACCCCCCTCCAAGTTCCTGGCGAATCATGAGTTTCTAGAACACAGGTCTCAAAGACTGGTGGGCCTGTCATAACCTTGTCTAAATAGCTTCTAAAATAGTTTTATTTATTTATTTGCAAGGGGAGTTGTCAGAGATAGAGAGAGACAGAGAAACACCAAGGTCTCTTGCTGTTGCAAACAAACTCCACATACATGTGCTACTTTATGCACCTGGCACTATGAGGGTACTGGGGAATTAAACCTCGGCTGGTAAGCTTTGAAAGCAAGCACATTTAACCACTGATCCATCTCACCAGCACTGTTAATTTAGTGTGTGAGGCAAGATCTTGCTACGTAGCCCAGGCAGGCCAGGAACCCCTGATCCTCCTGACTTCTCAGATTGTAGGAGTGCACCAGCATCCTTCTCCTTCCTTTTAAAACTAAACCCGTCTAGGAGGGCTCAAAGTGGTGGGAATAGTTTAGGGAGAGTACTCAATGGTGTGATGGCCTGGAACGTGGTACAATGTTTGCGTTCACTGTTACTTGGTTCATAGAGAGGACAGAGGCACCATGATGATGAGAGACCTTGAGTGACTAGAGCTTCAGTTTTCCCCCAGGCTTCCACAAGCTGCCCAGTGCCAGTCGGCATGCACACATCCTCCCTGCCACCAGGCACTGACAGATGGGAGCTATTCTTATTATTTAACATTTATTAAGCGCCCACAGTGTGCCAGGAGAGGCCTGGAACAGGGTTGTGGGTGGTCCCAAAGAGTCTGTCCCCAGAAGGCTACGGCTATATTGAAGGGATGCGATGGGTCTGTCTTCGCCCCCCTATGAAGTCCACCTCCCCCTCTTGACATCTAGCTCTTTCTAGAAAGCTCTGAGGGAGTAAGTGCACAAAACATTGGCTTCACCATGACTGAGACCTATGAATGCTACTTTGTGAGCCTATGTCTAGAAACCACAGGTCTCCAGACCACAGCATAGGGAGTGAGAAGGACTACTGGAGCACATGTATCCTAGTAGGAAGAGGATGGTGGGCTTCATACCACACAAGAGGATCAGTGAGGATTGGTACACTTACCACGGGCTACTGATGCTAAGCCCTATGTGTGTATATCCGGCCTTCCTCCTGGACATGCCATGGTTGAAACCCTGTGTTGTTCATCTCCACTATGAACATTGATTTTGGCATCCAGGAACTTCCATATACACTGAGAGTGGAGGTACAACTGTGTCATCTATCCTACCTACAACATCACACATGAAGACTGTCTCTTGGGAAGTCACAAACCTGCTGCCGTCAAGGTGGTACTTCTGCTGTAACCAGGTTCTGCTCAGCAAATCCTCAAAGCCCCCTTTTGAAGTGCTTGTGGTCACCCACCCCATCCCCACTTTCTAGTCGGGAAGTTTCAGACAGGCTATGGTCCATGTCTCAAAAGAGTCAGATGCCAACCTAGGTGGACAGAGTAGAAAGTCTATCCCAGTCACGATGTGGATCGCCACTGTCCTTCCATGTCCCCTAAGAATGTCGTGTTTGAACTCTGAAACATGGCAGCCACCTTGGGAGACAACATGTGCTTGGTGTCCCTCTTGTTTTTCTGATAAGAATTGAAGAACTCACACAGATTACCCAGAGTCGTGCGTGGGAAGGTCATAGCCACACTTCTATGCTCACTGATGGAAATGCTTTGCCTGTTTTGACTGGATCATGCTCCCTCAGAACTGAGAAGAAATAGGTGTGCACACAGCAACGTGGACCACTCCTCTCTCAGTGTCCTCCTCACCTTAGGAACGACTATCGACCAGAGGACAGATGCCCATAGAGGCTATGTTCTCTCACCACAGTGGGCCTAATGAACGCCTCTGTTTTACGTGAGCCACTCACAAGGCCGGAAGGCAAGATGGGCACAGAGCTCTCCTTATCATCTTCCCACTTCAAAAACATTCCAACAAACCCCACAAAACCTGTGAGTTCTCAGTGTTACCAGACACTATGCCTTGAAAGCACAGAGGACTCTTTCCTGGGGTGAATTGCTAAAGCTGACGTGATGCTCCATCTTCCAATGGGGATCTGGTTATCATATTGAGTGGGGGATGGGAATCTCAGGACTCACAAGTCCTACATTGAAGATGGGTTGTACTTAATTTTCAACTTGTCTGCCTATGGCATGGCCTTCCTCGTAACCCCAGAAGACAGACATTATAAACAGTCATGTCGGGGTCTCCAAAGTTTTAGAAGAGAGTCCAATATAGAGACCATGACCAAGCACTAAGCATTTTAACGAGTGAATGAGTTTTGTGGCACAGTTATCTCCTGCTCTGACGAGCTTGGAGAGACCATCTAGAAGCTGACCACTGCTGGAGACAACAGTCCTAGACGCCCACAGTTCAACGTCTGTGGACACCTGGCACACTCGGCAGTCATTCAGGAGGACATGCCAGTTCCTTGCATGTTGGGTAGGTGCACGTATGCTGGGTCTATCTTTAGACAGGAGGAAGACACAAATGAGGGTATCTCTATTGTAAATCACCAAGCAAAACAACCTTTGACAGGCAGGGAGGGGCTGTGCCTCCCCACCAAGCAGCAATGCGAGAGTGAAATCTGAAGGCCTTCCAACACTCCTCATCCCATGCCAATGTATTATAAAAAGCATACTTGCTGATATAGCACGCCTTTAAAATGATCAAAATGACAGATTGCTGCTGCGAGAACACATCCTTTTTTATAGGACTGATATTAATCATACGAGATTGGCAGGGTTCCTTTAATCTTTTAATTTAAAAAAAGGTATATTTCTATGAAACAGAATTGGGCAAGTCACTAACCTCTTCAAGTGCCTTGGAATGATGGACGGTCCATATTATTTCAGATTCTATCACTAGGATGTCTTGGTTTTTTTTTTTTTTTTCCTTATAGATATCCTTAGGTAGTCAGGAATAAAATATAATATTTATGAATATTCCTCAGTACATATTACATATTCTTATATTAAACCTGTACATTTATGCAAATATTAGTGTTGTGGTTTGTAAACAGTAGTAGGGTGCACATTCTGCGATAGTTATCTTCCCTCACTTGCTAAGATACTGGGGGCACTCCTGATTTTGACTTCCCTATATAATGAGATTCTCTTCATTATTATGTTTGCACATGTGTGGCAGTGAACATGTATGTGTGTCAACATACATGTGGGTCACACCTGTGTGTGGGCTCCAGCAGGTGGAGGTCAGGGGTTAACATCACATGCCCCCTCCACCTCTACTTACGCAGACAGTGCCTTACTTGAACCCAGAGTTTGCTGATTTGGCTTGACTGGCCAGCCAGGTTACCCCAGGGAGCCCTTGTCTCTGTCTCCCATGTGTTAGGATGACAGGCACCCAGGCACACCTGCCACACATTTGCGTAGGGTCTGGGGATCCAAACTCAGGTCCTCACATATGCGTGGCAAGCAAGATGGCCGATATGGCCATCTTCCCAGTTCTTCAGCAGTAATTGTTGTAACTGAGCTTGGAACTACTATTTTGGTTAGTCTGGCTGACCAGTGGGGTCCAACATCTTTCTGGTCTCCATCTCCCATCTAGCAGTGGGGTTACACATGTGTGTAGCCAGGCACAGCTAATGAGTACTTATTAAGCATTTACTCTCTCCATCTCTGTCTAGAATAGTCCACTATATTACATAGACATATATATATATATATATATATATACATATATATATATGTATATAGATAGATAGATAGATAGAATGTCTATACATGTATATGTTTGTATATATAAATACATATCTACATATTATACATACATACATGCATACATACATGAATGTGTGTGTGAATGTGTGTTTACCAGGCCTTTCTCATCTATTATACCAAATATGTTCTGCTGAAAAATATCTTCTGTTTCTTTTACTTTTCTTCATCACCCCCTCCTATCTCCTAGCCTTGTGCAAGTCTGGTGACCATTTAATAAGTAATTGCTTTCAGGAGATTTTGACTGCACCAAAAACATGGGTGACTTTGCAAGCTAGGTATTCCTGTTTCCACACTGAAGCTGAGAAAAACTGAGGCCTACTGAGGTTAATTGACAAGCCCAAGGCCACTCGCTTAGTATATGCCAGAGCCAATACATCAACCTGGACCCGCTTGACTCCAAATTCTCCTTGCCACCTCTCTGACTGTTTAATTTAGTTCACTGTTGACATGGCCTCGTTGGCAGTACAGAAAAGTCGCTCGGTGACTAAGATGGAGTGGCCTCAAAAGTAAACGACACCACCGGCATTTATGTCAGGCGCCTGATCAGATGTCTTTCTCAACCTACTGACGCTCCAGGCATCAAGATCACATCCCAAGGCAGCAATATCAGGACCTAGAAACAGCTCCACCAGCCACGGAGCCAAACAAGTTGTTGTTGTCTTTGTAGACGAACCAGAAATTCAGCCAAATGTCTTGCGTGTTCCTCATTTGTGTCTTTGCAATTCTATAGGGTCGATCCCTCTCTGCCTGTGGTGGAAATCAACAATTCAATCACCTCTAATGTGACCTGCATATGTGGAGGCAGGCGTCTTGTAAAATACACAGCCAGTCCAATGATGCTGATCTCTGCTTCAAACTATATAGAGTGCAGGGTTTATTTTTTTGTTTTTGTTTTTGGTTTTTTCTTTTGTTTTTTACATCACTGCTTTGCACATCAGAGGTGTGAGTCAGCATTTTTCTGCCCTGTTTTGTTCTGGAGATTTTAAGTTGGGCAACACACATTGTCAGAGAAATTACCACATCAGAGGGAAAGAAGGCAAGCAGTGAATGGGACATAGACCACAGCAGCTAAGCACTTGCCTGTTGTATACATAGGAGGGTCTGATGGAGCCCTTTCCTCTACAGGCAAGGTAGGATTGAGGATTGGAAGTGCCACGTCAGAGCTCCTTTTGACTTATCTGTCAGTTTTGGCATCTGCATTTAAACACCATCTGATCTTACTGTGTCAGTAAGATGATCTTGTCTCAAGCCAACATCAGGTCCACCTGCAGGCCCTGCTCTGCTAAGGGCGCCCATCTCTGTTCTTGTAGAGCGTATGCCATCGGGTGCCTTTCCCACCCGAATCCCATGTCCTCCCTTGGCAGCGCACCCTCCCAGCCCTAAGAAGCACTCACTCTGTATTCCAACACAATTGTGTGTGCTCCTCCACCTAAATAGAGACTGGAGTGAAGGGGGACAGCGGTGGTGCACCACATCCAAGCTGAACCTGGTTCTGCTGCTGGCATTCCTGGTGACTTTGAGTGAGTGCCTTTCTCTAAGTACAAGTCTCCAATTCCACACAGGCAAAGGTGGGGAAGCTGTGTTAGTTACTTTCTCATTGGGAGGAAAATGTTTAGTATATTTTTAATTATTTTTTTAAAATTGTTTTTTCATTTATTTCTTGAGAGAGAGAGAGAGAGAGAGAAGAGAGTGCTAGGACCTCTTAGCCACAGCAAGCAAATACCAGATATATGCACCACCATGTGCATCTGGCTTTCATGGGTTCTGCGGAATCTAACCTGGGTCCTTGGGCTTTGTAGGCAAGTGTCTTAATGGTGCCATCTCTCCAGCTTGGTTTAGTATGTTTTTGGCTTGCAGTTAGGAGGCGAAGTTACATGGTGAGGAAGGGCATGAGCACAGGAG
This sequence comes from Dipus sagitta, assembly GCA_036346955.1. Classification (NCBI taxonomy): domain Eukaryota; kingdom Metazoa; phylum Chordata; class Mammalia; order Rodentia; family Dipodidae; genus Dipus; species Dipus sagitta. Next base: position 106,935,542 of record CM070781.1, on the reverse strand, counting down.
CAGAGGTGGGCTGGGATCTAGATCCTCAAGGCTCACCCCTAGTGACCTAGCTTTTCCAACACGGCTCCATCTCCTAAGGGTTCTACAGCTCTACAACTTTTCAAACATCATCACCAGCGGGAACCAAGTGTTCAGCTGCATGCACCTGTGGGGGACCTTTTCCATTCAAACCACCATAGGGAGTCATGATATAATACAGTGATTTCAAACCTAAGACAACTGGCTTCAGCTGTACTTTTTAATTTGGATTCTTTGTTTGTTTTCCTTATTAAGAAAAGTATCTCAGAGGAAACATACTGATTATGTAAAACACTCAGCAGAGTCTAGGACAACACCCTGAAATCAAACACATAAATATTCCCACTACAAAAAAAAAATGTATGAGTATTCACACTAACTAGGATAGTCTATATATAGCTGCATGTCATGTCAGGTCAGGCCTGGTTCCCAAGTGAAATTTGGTTTCATATTTTTAAAAACCAATTTTCAGAGCTGTTTGGAATTGAGAATTATAGATAAAGGACAGTGAGCCAATACTACTCAAGTTTAGTAGAGGTATCATGAAAATAAAATAAGAAAACCTATCTCAGGGCATAGGGCCTGGCGCCCAACAAAGTTAACATTTGTTAATCTTCTCTTTCTGCTACTGTACTATTGACTTTGGGGTTGACCTGCTGTTTCACTCACTAGGCTGTGAACACACACCCTGATGGCTTGTTTCTTGCTTTCTAGGTGCCCATCACAGTGCCTGATCAGAGTGGATGAGCAGTGAACAGGCAGTGACATGAGTGGATGCCCATGAGGTGAATGTGGCTTTCCACACTGCCCTCCCACCAGGAGCATAATCGCTACTATGGTGCATTTGATCGTAGTATAGGTATTGCTTGATGCTGTTTTTACGTACACTAACAAACAAATATCCTCTTGTATGGTCATCTATTCACTGTGCGTAGTGATAAGCTTCTTGCAGACACTTTCATTCAAGTACGTCACACACTTGGACCATACTGACCCCTACACCTACATGTCCTTTCCCTTGTCCACATTCCCATTACTCCTCTTCTTTTTCTCGGACCACTTCTACTTCCATGTCTCATGTATATATGTATGTACATATACATATACAGGTGATTGTAGATATATCTATTTGTATATATGATATATGGTATTGATATATATCTAATATATATTAGATTGATATGTATTAGATATATATCAATGCCATATATAGTAATATACACAAATACCTATATGCACATATTATATATAAATGATTATATATATATGTATGACAAAAATCGAGGATTCATAGATGAGAGAAAGCATGTGATATTTGCCTTTCTGAGTCTGGCTTAGTTTGCTTAATATGATCATTTCCAGTTCCATCCTTTTTCCTGCAAACAACCAAGTTTCCAGATCTATCTCATGCAGTACACACAGTAGGATGCATGTTTTGGTCACGTATGGAAATGAGCAGACAAAAGCAGGCCACACTGGTGTGGATTTCAAAGCATCATGGGGAACATTACCTAAAGGATGCTCTTGGGTAACAGAACGCTTGGCTGTTGGGTTTGGAAAGGCTGTGAGAGGCAGATGAATGCTCATCTATCTGCCTTCACTGTTGTCATAGATGCTGTTACAACACCTCCAGGCTCAGGGAATCCTATCAAGGAAGGGAGCGTGCTCCACACTTTACACCAGTGCCTCATTTGCTGATGATGTCACTGAAGTCCCAGGATCCCCTTAACTCCCTGTAGGAAGGGCCTTGCGTCCTCACTGGAAAGGGAGCCCACAAAGTCAAATACTACACAAGCTCCCGCAAGAACCAACCGCTTGAAAGGTGAGAGTCACATGTTAGGATTCTCTGTCACATTGGTCCCCTCATCTTCCTCTTGCAAACGGGGCTGCAGTGGAATGATTTTAGTTTCTTTACACCAAGTGGTCAACAGCCTGGGCTGTCTCCACATGCCAGTTCCAGTTCCAGTACCTGCGAGGGCCGCCTTCTGGAATAGTCCATATGGTGCAGGCAGGAAAGAGGCTGAAGTGAACCCCAATACCTGGTCAGAAATTCCTCACTAAATTGCTTTCCTAATATCTGAACCTAGCTTCAGAGGTGTCACTGAGGAAAACGAGTTAGTTGGATTAGGCTAACATTTGCAAATAAAATAATAGCATGCTCTTTCTGAAAGTAACTGAATGTGTCTCAGACGCTCTGCAAAGGAAGAACAGGGCCTCCCCAACTTCCCAGCTGACCCTCATGTCTTCTCATCTATCACTGGGGTAATATGTCCAGAATGGCATTTGGTAATGACAGCAACATCCCAGCAAATCAATAGTTATTTAATTCCCAACAAGCTCTCGACTCCATTAAACCTGATTACATCCACCCATTTCTGTGGGTGCCGTTATTTTTCCTGCTGCACCACTTAATCTATAACAGGAACTTATGAGAACCTTCCAAAGCAATTTCAGCACCAATCAGCATAGAGTGAAAGGAGCGATTTGCTTGTAATTATTTATCAGATGGGGTGGCTGAGGGTTTGACAAAACTCTAGCCACTGACCTTCACCCCAAGTTTCCAGTAGAAGCAGAAGGCCTGTTATATTCAGCAACCCTACCTCAGAAACACCTAGAACAGGAAGGGTGAAATAGTTTTCACATTGTTAAGAATTGTTTCCCACATATTCACAACATGTAAGCTGGGCAATTAAATACATCTTTGGTGATAAGAGGTTTGGTTGCTATTTGTAATCATCACTAAAAATAGCTCTCAACACCCGGGTTCTTATCAATTATAAAAGGTGACAGTTGTGGCCAGGGAGATGGCATAGAGGAGAAAGTGCTTGCTGTGCCAATGTAAGGACTTGAATTCAGATCCCCAACACCTATGTTAAATTCCGGGGTGGCAGAGACTGGGAAGATGCCTCAGCAGTTAGACACTCACTCATAAGCCTCCCGGCCCAAGTTAAATTTCCAACCCACATAAAGTGAGTGCAAAACAAAGACACAAACAAATCAAGACACAAAACACACCCCATGTCTGTGATCCCAACATGCCTATGGCAAAGAGAAGTCAAGCCAGGAGAATCTGGAAGCTAATGGGTCAGCTAGAGTGGTGCAGACACAGTGGTATAAACAACAAGAAAGACTTTGACCCAGGCAAAAGTGGGGAGAGGACACACACTCCAAGCTTGTCACCAGAAGTCCACACACGAGCTGTGGCGCACACACGACCATCTACACTCATACGCTAAAGAAAGCAAAAGTCTAGAGTGGGTGGTACTGGAGTAAAGACTCAGTGCTTGATGGCATTTCTTGACAGCCTGCTGGCCCAAGTCTGATTGCAAGCCGGCACAAAGGTGCACCGTTGTCTATGATCCCACACGCTGACTACAATCGAAGGCAAAGCCAGGAGAGCCCGGATAATTGTGACCCACCTGGACTAGAGCACACGCAGTGGCAAGAACAGGGGAGACCCTTTCTCAAGCAAAAGTAGGATGGAATGAGCATCTTGAGGTTGTCCTCGGTCCTCCAAACATGAGCCGTGGCACACACACATATTCATACACACAAGTACAACATACACACACACCAAACAAAGCCAGCATTGGAGTGGTAAAAACAGGAAGAACTCCTGACCTAACCAAATCAGCTATGGCACAGCATGAGACCCTATCTCACACGACAAGGCACAGGACAGTGGAGAACAACACACAACCTCCACGTGTGGCCTCCACAAGTATGTGCAATGTGCTTGCACATGCGCTCCCATATACATGCAAACAACCACAAATTAAATAAATAAGTATTAACAGATAGCAGTCTCATACAAAAAGATAAAAGGCTTTTGATCTGATCTGCTCCCAGAAATTCCAATTAGACGCATAGAGTTTTATTAGAACATTCAAACATGCAGGGCTAGAGGTGTGGGCACAAGAGAAAGGTCAAACTATGCTAAATATACTTAGATTTTTTTTTCCATTGAAAGGAGACACAGAATTTACTACGAGGGGAGGAACTATTTTCAAAACACAACAACAAAAAGCAAATCACTTCCTGCAATAGCTAGCCTCATTCCTAGCAGGAGTTAGCTTTCCCAAGAACCTCAGACATACCCTGAGAAGCCAGCATTTCTCATGAAGTAGCGCAGAGTTATGATAAGGGAAAGAGAAAGGTGCATATTCCTCATTGGTACCTGAACCTCTGTCCTCAGAACGCATAGCGTGAAAAGTCAAACCGACACCATTCCAGTCTTTACTCTCCTGCTAGCATGAGGATAGAAACAGCTGCTATAGGATGCCCAGAATAATCTCTGAACTTCTTAAATGAACCATCAATAGTGTTCCCTCTTGCCTATGGGCTACATCTTAAATTTAGGCAATGGGGGAAGTGCTTCTCTGCAAATAGGCAACGCCTGTGGGACATCCCGAGCAGCACAGCTGATTTCCTGCCCTTCCATTTCCTGGGCTACAGCTCTTAGGCGCCTCGTCTCATGATAAGTTACTTTGCCTCATGATCAGCTCTGGGAGACCGAGTCCCTCTGAAAGCTGGGAAGGAGAGCAAATCTTCTGCCCTGTGGTCAACTTCCTGAAGCAAAGGCATGAATGTTAAACAGCACCTAGATCAATACAGGCAAATACAGCTCAACTCCACCATTTATTCAGCCATGAGAGATGTCAATAGCTAGATTAAGGTGATCCATCTTTTTGATTTCCTACTGTCTTCTCCCTGACTACACGAGGGCTTTTTTCCCCCTGTATTAAAAGTGTTTGCTTTCTCAACCATAAAAATTCCAATTATTAGTCTGGAGTGCTCTGGAGTTAAGTTCTTGCTGGCAAAGGCTGGGGATTACCTGAATCAATCCGGGGAAGTAGGGGGCAGCGGGCACGAGCATAGGCACGCCGTAAGAATGCAGAAGGACTCCTTGTGACGCCAACATGTTTTAAGTGGAGGTTTTATTCCCTCCGAGGCTGAGCACATCAATAGTTATGGGGGGAAAAAAATCTATAGACCAAACTTCTTCCCAACTACAAAGCCAAGAGCCAAATCACTTCTCTCAGGAGCCAAGCGCTCGTCCGCGGGCGGCGGCGAGGAGGGAAAAGAAAGAAGACTGTATCAGCAACTCTTAGTGAGAAAGTTTTCTTCCCAGACGAGGAAGGGACACGGCAGCTGCAGGGCCAAAGCTACCAAAATGGAAGGTGCTATTTTGGGAGTAAGCTCACCCAACATGACTAACCAAATACTCTTCATTAATTTAGTTCACTGGAGAGAGGTGGGGGGAGCAACGAGTGACAGGAAATGCACCTAGGAGAAAATGTATTTATCCAGAGGAACTGAGGGAAAAGGCAGAAAAGGCAAGGGATATGGTCTACATGTTTTTGGTTTTGTTTGTTTTTAAGGGAGAGTAATAAACTGGGAGGTGTAACTTCTGTGAGATTATCAGTTGCCGCTTTTAACTCCAGGCTAGCAGGTTCATGTGGGCAACCATTCAAAAATAATCTAAGAAGAAACTAGGCATGCTGGTCACCCCAGCACTTACGAGGTGGAGGCAAGAGGATCAGGATGGTCAAGGTCACCTTCAGCTACATAGTGAGTTCTAGGCTACCCTGGGCTATATGAGATTCTGTCTTTGGCCTCATCATACCCTCTTCCCCCAACCAAAAACAAACAAACAAAAAATACAAAGTTTGTTTCTCTCCCTTCTTCCCTTCCTGCTTTTAATATTTAAAGAAAAACTTGTAACATAAGTTCAACAGCTCATGCTGACAGCACGGGAGCTCTGTAAACAGTAAATTAGTTCAGTTCCACAGGTTATGTTACTTCCTTCTCCCACACCTCTGAAGTAGGTATAGTTACTTCCTGCCTAAAATAGTGACAAAGGAAATGAGGCTTTGCTCATGATTCTGCGGCCAGCAGGAGGCAGCGCTGAGTCTGGGACAGATCCTGAATCCAGCCACCAACCTTGGCACCGTAGGCAGGGCTGCTTCACTCTGTGAAAGAATTACACAGACCTTTTCTGCATGTCTTAATAAAAAAAAAAAAAATAGTTGCATCCTCTCTCTCTCTCTCTTTCTCTGTCAAATAAATAAATAAACAAAAATAAAATAAATAAATAAATAAATAAATAGGGGCTGGAGAGATGGCTTAGCATTTAAGACGTTTGCTTGCAAAGCCAAAGGACCAAGGTTTGATTCCCCAGGACCCACGTTAGCCAGATGCACAGTGGGCACACATGTCTGAAGTTTGTTTACAGTGGCTGGAGGCCCTGGTGTGCCCATTCATTCTCTCTCTCCCTCTTTCTCTGTCAAATAAATTAATAAAAATAAAATATAGTTCTATTCATTTACTTGTGGGAGAGAGAAAGAGAGAGAACATGGGTGTTCCAGGGCCTCCTGCCACTGCAAACAATTCCAGACATATGGGCCACTTTGTGCATCCGGCTTTATGTGGGCCCTAGGGAATAGAATCCAGGCCATGAGGCTTTGCAAGCCTGGGATCATTCAGCCATCGCTCCGGCCTGCATGTCTTAAGAAAGACATGATTTTGGACTTTCACTACACAGTATTTTAAACAGAGGTATATCCTAACTCACAGAGACGAAAGGCAAAATGCCTCAGTGTACGGAGTGCTTGTTGTTCGAGCATGAGCAAATGCCCAATATCTGTGTAAGAGGCTGGGCATGGTGGCGCATGTCAATAACCTTAGCAGAGGCACAGAATCCGGGAGTTCGCTGGCAAGCTAGTCTAGCCTCTCTCTCTCTCTCACAAAACAGTGGGTATCTAACAGCATCTAAACATTTGGTGAGAAACACAGTGAAGCAAATAGATGATACCTTTTGGTGTTTGACATTGCCTACAGTGGGCCGTAGAGATGGTTTACCAGTAAAGCACTTGCCTGCAAAACCTAAGGACCCAGGTTCGATTCATTAGTACACACATAAGCCAGATGCACAGGGTGGCGCATGTATCTGGAGTTTGTTTGCAGAGGCTGGAGACCCTAGAGTGCCAATTCTCTCTCTTCCTCTCTCTTTCCCCCTTCCTTCTCTTTCAAATAAATAAAATATAAAAACAAGGGGGAAAGCTTATCTAAAGAAGATGCCTACAAGGATGTCACATGGTGTTGCACAGAGGTGCTGTATGGAGGCTGCTCGTTCCCGAGGGGATTCCGTGGAGAGGAAGTGTGTTTACTGGGACAGCCCCATCTCCCGGCTGTGTGATTTTGAACAATTTCCTTTGCCTCTCTAAACTCCAGCTGAGATGATATTCCATGCCCCACCACATGGCCATGTCATGGTGGCATGAAGTCTTGTCACCATGTTGCGGTGTGTCCAGCATGGGCAGCTCGCTGCAACGGTCCCCAGCCTTTCTCTGGACGTTGGTAGGGCCCATCTGCGACCTCACACCAAAGGAACAAATGGCACCCAGAGTTTACACTTCAGATTTTCGTAACACATGTGCATGCTCAGGGTTACACGGTGTAGTGGTTTGAATGTGAAATGTATATGCCCTGGGCTCATGTGTTTGAACACTTGGTGCCTGGACGGTGGTGCTGTCTGGGAAGGTTCTGCAACCTTTCGGAGGTGGAGCTTTGCTGGAGAAAGTGGGTCACTGGGGAATGGTCTTTAGGCTTTATTGCCTGGCTCGACTTCCTGTCAGCTCTCTACTTCCTGTCTATAGATGCCACGTGACCAGCTCTGCTCCTGCTCCAATGTTTCCCTGCCATGATGGGCCCTACCCTCCTGAACTGTAAGCCCCAATCAACTCGTCCCCTTCCTAAGCTATGTCTGGTCAGGTATTTGTTCCCAGCAAGATGGTAACTGATGACACACAATTTTAAGGGAATTACTCCGGTCACACCCCAGGTCCAAGGATCACTAAAGATCACCTTCAAAACAAATACCCCTTGCCGTGAACTGCCTCTGTCCCTCCAGACAGGACACAAAATATACACTTTTGTGGAAAGCACGAGACCCTCAGACATGGCCACATATATTCAACTATTGGCTTTGTCTAAACCCAGTGTCAATCCCTCCACGATTTTCGATGGCAGAGGTGTTTTTACACTACGCTAATTTCAGTTGCTTGATTGAGCTACATAATTACAATTCTAGGTAATGCAGTAGACAGGGGTTGGTTGAGAATTCAATTATTTAAGGTTGAATTTTGGCCATCTTGACAAGGTTTCTCTGTAATTGATTCTCATGCATCAAAGTGGCCACATTTTACAACCCAGAAAGCTCCTATAACAGCTGCACCTCGAGCCCACTTACTCAACTGCCCCACACTGTTTCTAAGTTTAGCATCTGAGCCTGACTTTCGACACTGTGTTCTGAGAAGTTACCAGCAAGGACAGACACATCACTGTAAGAGGGATGTGTTTTCTAGTCTGCTTCCTTTTGAAACTCATGGAAAGAGAGAGCTTAATTGCTTAGATAAGAACTGGGACACACTGAATTATGGCTTTGTAAAACCAAAGTTTCCTAACATGAAAAGACCATTGCACCAGGACACTTAATTCAGTCTCTTAGGCCATTAATTTAGACATTAATATCTCGACTTCTTGGGTATAGGAGAATATCTACTTGTTACCAAGAAGAGTAAAAAACCAAGCTTTTAAGGGATTCAGGGGAGGAGGAACTCAGGAAGAGGAAAAGGGAGGGTGGTGGGAAGGAATTATGATCATGAGATATTGTTTATATGTATGGAGGTTGTTAATAAAAAGTTTATAAAACAAGCTTGTGGACATACTTGGAAAATGGACACATAAAATAGATTGGATTGGTATAGCAATAACATATATAACATATACACATAAATAGTACATGCAGTTCTATGAAAAGCTTCCATTCCAGTCAAATAGAAATAAGAATATGTCATATAGGAGATATAGGGACATATAGCTATAGCTATATGAGATTTTTTTTGTTTTGTTTTGTTTTTAAGAGGTAGGGTCTCACTCTAGCTCAGGCTGACCTGGAATTCACTGTGTAGTTTCAGGGTGGCCTTGAACTCATGGCGATTCTCCTACCTCTGCCTCCCGAGTGCTGGGATTAAAGGCGTGTGTCACACGCCCGGCTTCTTTGTGTTTTTTAAGAACCTCTCATAAAGAGGCTTTTACAATACTTTTACAATACTTGTCTCTCAAATAGATGTCTAATAGTTTGTTGGGAGGTTCACTTTGCCTACCAGGGAGCTCACAGTCAAAAGAGAGGTTCAAATGTGTCCTTTCCACTGCCTTGACTGCCTGAATATTTCTATTTCCAGCTTTCTGTCCCTACCACCTCCACTCCCAACCGTGCCCATTCTGATCTCATATTTATACATTATGGCCCTGTCACTGCATTTGTCTTTTTTTTTTTTTTTGATCTGTAGTAAAGTATTTTTGTTCTGAGCCCACCACAAATAATAAGGTATATGGATAAATAACTATTAATAACGTCTTTTTTTCTAACATGGGCTCTATTTTCCCAAATGGGATGTCCCTAATATTAATGGACTATGATTTCTTTTTCTTAGATCATCTATTAAAAGGCAGATACTACCTTCTGTGTGTAGCACTCCCCAGGGCCTGATTCACACAGCTCATGGTAAGTGGTTATCTATCCAGCATGCAGTATGTCTGTGTGTGTGTGTGTGTGTGTGTGTGTGTATGGGGAAAGAGACAGACAGACAGAGAGAACAGCATGAAATAATAAGATGTAAAAGAGGCAGCTCCAGTCATGCATCAGGTACCATCTCAGTGTTAGCACAAAACACCCAACCAGAAGCACGTGATGGGGCAAAAGCACTAACTTCAGCCAACAGTATAGAGGAGAGGTTTCATCATGGCAAGACAACATGGTCAGAGCAAAAGCTGGGCATCATATCTTGCCACAGCAACTGTGAAATAGCAGCAAGAGTGAGCTCAGCTCTGGCAAGGAGGAACTGGGCTACAACACCCCAAGATCCACTCCCTGTAATATACCTCCTCAAGCAAGGCTCTGCTCCCCAGCTGCCACCAGCTAGGAATGAAGTATGAGGTTTCATCATCACAAACACATGAGGCTATGGGGGGACATTTCACAGTCAAAGCACCACAGAGAGTAGCCTGAAATCCTAGTCTAATATTAAAGAAATACTACTGCATTCCAATGAAGAATTAACTGCCCTGGCCTCCATGGGCAGAGAATGGGAATCTTCGGTGTACACTTTCTGTGTAAACACTTATAATTAGACAAATGTTTCCAGTGGTACAGAGTAAGAGTAAAGAAACTGAAGTGTCAGCTGGAATTCAGGCCAGAGGAGCATCAAGGGAAAACAGTTCATAACCTATGGATTTAGGAGACCAGTAGAGTCAAGAAGACAGTCATGGATCAAATGTAGTCCATAGAAGGAAAAATGATAGCATGCCGAATAGTGGAAATGATGGTGAACACGGCTTGTGCTTTTAACTGTGAGCATTCAGCTAGCACTGAGGTTTACAACGTTTCCTCAAAGACTATTACATCTAGACACACTGGGTCACATTTCTTTGTCTCAACCATCACTGGTGCCTGAGTCTCAGCTTCTTTTGGGGAAAGCCAGCAAGGAGTCTTAGGAAAGCTCATGAAGGTAAATCCTCCCCTGGAGAGGACACAGTCCCTTTTCAGGCACCAGTGACCACCTCACCAAAACCTAGGAAGGAAACAGGGTGCCCCTAGATGACTGCCAAAGAATGAATGAATAATGTACGTGTGTCACATATGTGCAGTGAGGCTTTATTCAGCCGAGAAAGTGAAATCATGCAATTTGCAGAAAACTGGATGAATCTGGAAATTATTATGCTAAGCATGGTGACTCCCAGACTCAGAAAGACAACACACACACATACATACATACATACATACATACATACATACATACATACATTCTCTCTCCTATGTGGCTTTGAATGCTTGTATGTGTGTCTCTAAATGTAAGTGTAGGTACAGGTCATGAAGTTAGAAAAGGTGACGTTGAGAAGGGAAAAGAGATGTTGTGGGAAGAGGGAGGGTGGGGAACACAAGAGACATGGGAGCAGTAGGGAGACACGGAGAGCGGAAGTGCAATTCAAGGAGGTGAGAAGGGGAGGAGGAGAAGCCAAATCAAATTACATCTCATCGTATCATATTAAACCTAATGATCTGCTAACATAAAAATAAAATTCAAAGTAATTTTTAAAATCTGATATAGTACCTGAGGAAAAAAATACCAGCATGTCTTCCTGACCTTGTTGCTGAACGAGTTAATAATCACTTCCTTTTTTATCTCTTAGATATTGATAAAGTGTGTCTTGCCCTATAGATTAACACAGATCACTAAATTACTCACCACATCCTGTTTTCAATCAAAGCTGGGTCATAGAGAGCCTCCTACTCTATTCAAGTTCCATCATGATAGACTTCAATCTTCACATTCTTTCTACAACATACTTTTTTTTCTGTCCACGTCATAGTGGTAGATATTTTCAGCTATGCCAAAAATGCCCTCTTTCCCTTCCCTCCACCTTTCCTTTCTTTGTGTTCAATTTAGTCAGCCTAAGTTAAATGTTATACTTTTTACAAAGCCATGTCCAGGGTCCCAGGCAGAACTACCTACTCCATCACCTTACTGCGGAAATTATTTTCACACGTTTTATTATTGTAAGATGTCGTCAGTTTGGATTAGAGCTCCACATAGGGCAGGCCCATGAATAAGGGGGATTGATCAAATGAAGAAGAACATTCATTCTTGGCCATCTATGGGTGAAAAATAATTGGTAATTAGATGGGGCTGAGGATGGAGCTCATTGGGTAGAGTGGTTGCCTCCCAGGCAAAGATCCCTGGGTTCCATGCCCAGCACTGCATAAACCTGGTGTAGTGGCATACATTTGCAATTCCAGTACACAGGAGGTAGAGGCAGGATGATCAGAAGTTGAGGGTCATCCTCAGCTACACAGTGAGTTTAAGGCCAGCCAGAAAAATATGAGAGAGGGTCCCAAAAAAGGTATGGCTAGATATATGAAATTTCCTGCAAATACTTCCTAAAACAATTGGGTAGACAAGCATCAGCATCATGGAGGGTTTGCAAGTCAGCAGAATACTGAGAGCTATGCTTGACTCCAACGGCATCTCAAAGGGATTCTGTGCTAGCATTGTAAAATAGAGAAATCAAAAATTTCAAAACTGGGGAGACTTGGATCTTGGCCCCTGTAGCCTTTTCAATGTCTGTTCTAGGATGGAATTCTCTGCTGTGAGTGCCAGTGTCCACAGGGCTTCAAGAGAACATCCACACCTTCTCTCAGCTGTGCCCTAGTCTCTACAGCAGTGTACCAGAACACCTATACCAGGTGCGCCCTGTTCCCACTGGGGTATAACCGAACGTGCATGCCTCTTCCCGGTGCGCTCGGCAATGAAATGACTTGTGGTAAGTTGGTGCTCATTGCATTTGGAGAGGATTCAGCAAGGGGAAGTACTTTTTACTTCACTTTTCAAGCTGTCTATGGCAGATCAGTGCAAAGCAGCCTTCTGTTGTCTGTCCCATAGGACAATCCAGCCTCCAGTGTCCCACCAGCATCCTCCTCTGGCATCTCTCTTGGAGTATTGCCTGGGCCTCTCCTCAGAGGCCTGCCTGCATGGACAAGCCCTTTCTTCAGCACACGGAAAGGTGCCCGATCTTGGGGTGGGGGGAGCCTCCCTGCTTTCTGCAGCACTTAAAATTTATTCAGCTAAGATCCTGAAACATCTCAGTTGGTTTTTTTTTCCCCAGCACAGGAGAGATGTGAATGGAATCTTCGTTCAGGTAAGACTGCATTTTGCCTTCCCTGGTCCCTCTTTCAATGATTTTATTTCCCTACGTCCTCCCCCATGACCGTGTGTACTGAAGACCCTCAACACATCCGTGAGGATTCCCTCCATCGCAGGGATGAGGTAAAATGAACTGTCCAAGCCGGAACACAGGGTGCGTGATTTTTCAGTTACTGAGGAGCACATCTCCCTACCTTCAGAATCATCAAGAAGGGAACAGCTGGAACCAGCACAGTTAAATGTACCCCACCATCGGACCAGTACTTCCCCCCATCCAGTGGGTGTATCTATGCAGCACGGTAGCACTGTGCCCAAAATGGGCATCAAGATCAAGTTCCCTGCCATGCTACATTATATATATATATATTTAATTTTGTTGGTGTGTATGTATGTGTGCACATGTGGTGTATGTATGTGTATTTGTAAGTGTAGATGTACGTGTGTGCATGTATGGTATACGAACGTGTGTGCACGTGTGGTGTATGTACGTGTGTGTCTCATATGCATGTGTGAGGAGTCCAGAAGAAGTTGTGTGTCCTCCTCTGTCACCCTTCTGACTTACTTGGTCTCTCAATGAACTGGAAACTCCCCATTTTTGGTTAGAACAGCTTACCACGGAGCCTCAAAACTTCTCTTGCCTTTGCTGGCATGTGTAACCACACCTCACTTTTTACATGGGTGCTAGGGATCAAACTCAGGCTCTTGGCTTGCATAGTAAGCACTGTAACTCACTGATCCAGCCCCATCTTTTTTTAATATTTTATTTTTATTTATTTATTTGAGAGAGGGAAAGAGGGAGGGAGAGAGAAAGAGAGAAGAGATGGGTGTGCCACTGCAAACAAACTCCAAATGCATGTGCCACCTTGTGCATCTGGCTTACTTGGGTACTGGGAAATCGAACTGAGGTCCTTTGGCTTTGCAGGCAAGTGCTTTAACTGTTAAGCAATCTTTCCAGCCCTCCAGCCTGATCCCATCTCTATCTTCCTGAATGAAAAGGACCCAAGGACCAACAGGATAATTCCCAGAAAAGGTGGAGATGGTCACACTGAGGGCTGGTAGCGCTGAACCTAAGCCACCATGGAATCAAGGCTAATGGAGAGAATATGGGACAATGTAATACCCTCTCTAGTTATGATGCCCCACCTCCCCAAATGGTTCTGAAGATACACAGAGAACATTCCAGTAAGTCTGTCCATGAGGCTGGTGATGATGATCATTAGAAACCCAAATCCCCCGTGGTGCAGACAGTATGGAGCAGCTCTTGGTTCATTAAGCACTTCTTGACCTGATTCTCCTCTGAAAACCAGACTAACTGGCTGAGTGAGCAAATCCAAGACTATAGTCTCTGCGCATCATCCCGAATCCTTCAGGAACCAACCTCTCATCTGTTTGGGGGAGAGTGCAACTGTGTTGGAGAATAAGTTGACTTTGCTTGAGGCAAACAAATACTTCCTGAGGACAGTCCACTTATGGGGGGGGTGGCTAATCAGCTGCACACTAGACGTTCCTCCAAGGCCTCCCCACATCCTCATCCCTGTCTTCTGTGCTTCAGCTGCTAGGAAGAGCCTGGCACAGAAAACACTCCAAACTACACCAGCTTTCGGTGCTGGAAACAAAACTTTCTGTGCCGGCTGCACGCAGCTGCTGGATGGGCTCTGTGTGAGCGCATGCATTTCTACTTAGAAACTTGGGGTCTGGTCTGGGACTCCTACAGGACAGGCTGTGGGCCTGACCTCATTGATACTTCACTGTAGAAAGAATCCCACCACCAAGTAAGTTGGGAAATTTAGCTCTTGTATTCCCATTCTCATTCTCTCTCTCCTCCTATAAAAGACACTTGGGAAAACATTTAAGGAAGAAAAATTGCTAGATCTTGCTGAATCCAACCTCCCATCTGATGACCAGCATGCCGTTATCTCTCCATCAACCCACCAACTCATCTACTAACTCATCCACATGGCTCTGTCTCCATCTTTCTATTCACCTACCTATCACCCACTCATCTGTCACCCATCCATCCATCTGTTATTCATCCAACTATCACTTCTCCATGCATCTATTCATCTACCAACCAACCCATCTATCTACCCATGTTCATGCTTATCTATCTGTTAATCTATCCATACCCTTATCTATCTCTCACTCATCTACTCATATGTCACCTACACATTCATCCATTGTGGATCATCTGTATCCATCCAACCACCCATCAATCCACCTATATATCCAATTCCATGTCAATATTTCCATCCATCCATCCATCCATCCATTCACCTTCTCACCAACTCATCTACTTATCCATCTATATATCCATCCATACATTCATCTTCGTGCTTATATACCCATCCACTCATTTATGCAGCAATCTAACCACCTACTCGTCCACCCACTCATCCATCCATCCATCCACCCACCCATCCTATTTTGTCCTCTATCTAATCATCTGTGATCAGTTAATGTTGTGCCCTGTGCTTGATTTATTTCTTTCAATTCTTTGCTCCTTCCTTCATCTTCTTGACCTTCACAATCACCCTCCTCATCACTACCATACTGTGTGCCAGACATTGTACTCATGCCACTGTTAGCTCAGTCCTTCCTCCCCATTCTAGTGAAGTACATTCTGCTAGAGTAATTGCATTTATAATTGTTTTCTTAACCATGGCATTCAGAGGGTACATGAATTTGCCAAGTCATATAACCAGGCCATGGAAGAAATGGACCCTGAACTTAAATTGAACTTAAATAGGTGACAGACCCCCTCCCTCACCCACACTTCCATGGTCAGTGACTACAAAAACAAACAAACAAACAACAACAAAAAAAAACCTTTCTTTAGCATGTAATACCCAATAATGCACTGGGGAAAATGCTAGCTTGGACCAGACTAAAGGTGAACAGCCATTTTCCCTCCTTGGCCTGGCTCCTCATTCCAATTCAATCACTCTGATGGAGGTCAGAGGTTAACTGATGGTCGGTTGAGCAGATGTGCTCAGGTCTTGAAGACATGCTGACCTGCACCATTCCACTGAGTAGTCAGAAGTCAAAAATATCCGGCAAGAAAAAGACCAAGGCACCTGGAAACCCGCTGATCCTAGGGGAACAGTTGGAAAATGTCACCATGGGGGAGATGACATCATGGCATTCGGAAAGACCGTCAAGGAAAGCCTCCTTTTAGGTGCGTCCAACCTGTGACCCACAGGCCGGCCACATGCAGCCTAGCCTGGCTGTGAACATGGCCCGATACAACATTGTAAGCTTATTTAAAATATTATGAAATTTTTCTTGGTAACTTGATCCTGAAGGTCTTGAGTGTGAACCTTTTAGGCGACAATGTCCTGTCACAATATCAAGCAAAATAAATGTGCCTCTGTTCTCAAACTTTGGTCTATGGGTTATACACTCCTGGTCATTTGTGACCCAGGATGATTCTTCTTATTGCAATGTGGCATAGAGGACTCAAAAGGCCGCAGGCCCTGGGAGCTTCAGCCTCTCTTGCTGGGGGGAGACATCACGTCCCTTCCTAGACTGAATAGCTCTTGACTTGTCTTCCTCATAGTCAGTCTTCATCTGGGGTTACAACAATGCTTCCTTGGATACATGGATCACTCTGATCATTTAATTCTAGTCCCAGAAAACACACATCACCCACAAAATGTTCCATGCCATTGTAGGGATGGCCACTCTGAAATTTACTTCTGGATACCATAGGAACCTCTAAATCAAAACAAGATGTGGGAGTACACAACTAATAACACGTGACGTCATCTTTGGAGAGGCCAGCATGTGTACCACGGGACTTGCCCACTGAGGCTCAGCAGGCCACCCTCATGTGACACCAAGCTCATGTGCACGAGTCCTGTAACTGCTGATGCACACCTGCCACTCAGAAGGCCCGCCCAGAGCTTGAGAGGGGGCAGGTTCTCCAGGTGTCAATAAGGTCAGGCAACTTGGGAGAGATATCAAGGCATGGCATGATGTAAAACCAAGTGAGTCACCAACAAGTTCAAAGGCCCTTCATAAGCCCTCATGTCTGATAGCCAATGATCATTTCAGAGTAGGGTGTGGCTTTTCTCCCCTGGAATTTTCCCCTCAGGCTCTGGGCTGGGAAACAAACAGTTCCCACAAGCCAGAGAACTGGGGCTGGGCAACTTGCTCTGTGGGCAAAGCTCTTGCCTTCTAAGAACGAGGACTTGAGTTGGATCTCCAAGACCCTCATAAAAATGCCAGGCATAGTGGTGGGCACCTGTAATCTCAGAGCTCGGGAGGTGGAGACAGGCAAAATTCTATGATTTGCTAGTCATCCTGTCTACCCTAACTGGTGAGCTCCTGGCCAAAAAAGGTGGATGATGTACTTAATGATGACACTGAGGTTGTCCTCTGGCCTCCAAACATGTACACATATGAAATACACAGCTGAATTCACATGCATGCAACTACACACACACACACACACACACACACACACACACACACACACACACACAACAGCAGACAGCCAGCTTCGTAGCAGCACACCTGGCAGGATCAGGAGAGGATGAGAGGCAGAATATGGACTCGGGCTCTCAGTCCATAGACTCTGAAGACACGACACAGAAGGTAGGGACCCAGATTCACATTGAACCAGGCTAGGTTGCTCGGGGCTTCATCCAAAGGTTAGCTGAAGAGCTGACATTGACAGGATGTTTTCCCCACAATGTCGTGCTCAGGCAGCTGGTGGCAATCAAGAGCCTCTGACAGGTGGGATTCCAACTTCCAAGATTAGCAGTGTCCTTCTGGGTCATACTGGGGACATCAAAAGCAGACTATCCAGAGTGACCTCATTTCCTTTAAGGTTCTTATATTACAATCTATTTTTAGATCATTTTAAAACAAGCTACAGATAGCATTTATTCCTTGTCAGACACCTCCTAACTTCAGTGTCTACTATCTCACTTAATCTTGATAAGAATCTCCTGAGCTAAATCTTGCTGTGGATCCCACATAACTGACAGGAACAGTGAAGCATGGAGACGCTCTGTAACTTTCCCAGGATCACACAGCTTACAAACTGTGAACTTCTCCCCAGAGTCAGATTCATACTTGCTTACTAAGAAATTTATCCAAAACATTACATTTTTAAAGACAATATGTATTTCTTTGGGCTTCCAACTTACTGATATAAAACAAACGAACAATTTCTTACATCAGCTTAAGGATTAGAGCCAAATCAAGTTGGAGATCAAGGACTAGGTCTAATAATTCCTGGCTGTGTAGCCCAGGACAAATAACTTAACCTCTCTGAACCTCAATTAATTCTCTTAGGAATTGAGGGCAATGATACTCTGCTCACAGGGTTATTGGAGGGAGGACTCTAAATAATATAACAGTGTACTTAAACTTCCCAGGACTCCATTCCATTCACAGTATCTGAGCTCTGTCCGTAGTGCTTGTCTCTCAGCATGACCAGGCCGGTTCACATCCCACACAGAACACTGCACAGTTAAGTGATTACTTACTATGAGTTGACCTCTAGCTCTCCCACTTGCAGGGAGCAGTAAAGCCTCGTTTTTGTTTAAGGTTGAATTGGATCCCTTCCCTCCAAACTAACAGACCTGGATAACACAAAGAGCACTGAAAAAATTAATAGCATATATATACAAAATGGAAGTCATATTTTGTTTTGCTTTTGCTTGTTGTTTTTGACATGAAATTTTCTTTCTTTTTTTTTAGAGACTGTCTCACTACGTTAGTTTAGACTAGCCTTGGACTTGAAATCTTTCCTTCTTCCTGATCCTGGGTGCTAGGATTAGAGATTTGTGTCATCACCTCTGGCTCAAAAAATAGAATAGAGCTCAGTGTGTACAAAACACAATTCTCTCCACCTTAACAACTTTAAGTTACTCTTTTACCAATTCCACAGCATCAGTGGTACTAACAGCAGGCCTATGCTAGATATGAGGACGTCGGAACCTGAGTGAACTTCGCGTGACAAGTGCACTTGCCAAAGCCACACCTGCCTGATCCCAAAACCCTCTATCCCTTCCTCTACATGTTGAACATTACTGGGGATGCTGAAAGAATGGCCTGTGAGGAGCCTCAGCCCCACTAAGGAACTTGCTCCCACACTCTGGTGTACATAGTAAACCTCACTTTCCTGACCAAACCTTCCAAGAGTCACTAGAAAGGCCTTGAGGGTGATGGACAAGAATTCCAGAGAAATTCTGCTGCCACAGAGCACAGCTATGCCAGGCAGATTGTATGATCTCCAAACTATGTGTCCCCGGCATACAAATACTGACCTAAAACCAACGGCACACTAGCCTCAACTTCTTTCTAAGACGATGCTGGCAGAAGAGAGTTGCTCATCCCTTCTACGAATGCCTGGAAAGGCAGTGGCTGGCTCTGCTCTGATGTTTCTGTAACTCTCACACATCTGAACTCAGCACAGCAGCATTCCAGAACATGTTTCATGTATCTGTTTATACTCCCTCACCCCATCGGGACAATGCTGCGTGCAGCTCAGGGTGGAAATTCACAGAGTCCAGTGCAGCCATTTGTTTCAGGATTACCATACAGATCTCACTTCCTTGGGGACTCCATGACTGGCCTCAAAGATGAATGTTCCTTTTAGGACCGAAATAGAACAAAGGACAAAAGGGAACTGAAGGATTTAAAATTAGGATTAGAAAAAAGAATGAAAGAATAAAAGCCCCTGGTCCTGGTGTGGCCTGCTTTAACTGCCCAAAACTCATCAGAGATGTCCAACGCTGAGAGTCGTTGGTCCCCATATGCTTCTGTCCTCCCACTGGGACCCAACATTTGCTGGCGCTTTTTATCATTCTGGCTGGCAGTGCGCTCATCTGCCTGCCTCACTAAGCAGCCCTCAGTGTTATTTTTGTAATGACTTGGAGTCTTTTTCATGTTGCACTCTGCCAGAACTCCGGTTCACACACACCTGCTTTACGCAGAACACATGGAGAGAGGGGGTTGGGGCCTGTGCTAGAGGAAAAGAACGAGGTGGTCTTTCCCGCCTGCTAGGAAAAGCCAGATGCAAGAGAAAAAAATGATGAGAAGTCACAAGGAACCTTGCTTTGTTTTAAGGATCTACTAGGTGTGTGCACATTATGAAACAAATACTCTGCATTTGCTGATAATAGTAAGTGCTGCTGACATTTATTTTACAAATATGACTTCAGTTCATCCTCACGGTGGCTGACCATGAATATGACCATTCCCAATTTATAAATGAGGAAACCAAAGAAAAGGTTGAGCCCCAGAGCAGACACATTTGGTAAACGAAATCCTTGAGCTAAACCTGAATCCAAAGGCCTGTGGCTGAACTCTCCTATATTGTGGGATTCTGTCACGCTGCTGTGGTCACCCACCATCACCATTGTCGCTCTTGTACCATGCCCTCCACCTTTATCATCACCTGCTGTTCCGTCATCTCTACCGTCACCTCAACCACACACCCGGTAAATACAACACCACCTATATCTCCACCATCACCTGCTACCCCGCCATGCCTCCATCACCACTATGAGCACCACTTCTTCTATACCACCAGCTCATTCACCCCCATCTCCATGTCCACCATCTGCTACCCCATCGCCATTTCTGCTTTCACCTCCACTGCTGTACCAGCAGCATCTCCACCACCTACATCTCCACCATCACCACCACCATGATTTTTGCTTCTACCTCAGCGGCAGCGCCCCCGCTGCCAGCTCCATGTCCATCAGCTGACATCTGATGACTCATCACTCCTACCACCACTACTGCCTCCGTCTCCGCTGTGCCACCGCTTCTTCTCCACCACTTCCATCTATGCCACCACTGACCAACCCATCATTCCACCACCGTCACTATGGCCTGCACTTTTACTGTACAACTATTTCCTTACATGGGTACTGGGGAACTGAGCCTCGAACTGGGGTTCTCAGGCTTCACCGGCAAGCACTTAACCAATCAGCCATCTCTCCAGCCCTGTACAACTATTTTTATGACTACCTCCTTCTTCCACCACCACCACCACCATGACCTTTGCCTCCATTGCTATACCACCAGCATATCCACCACTACCATGATGCTTCACTTCTACCTTACCACCAGCACCTCCACCTAACCTTGATGCTCATCACCACTTGAGTCTCCATCATTCCACCGTCATTACCCCCTCTAAAATCTCCAGCACCAGCACTGTGAGTGTCATCACCACCACTACCAGTACGCCCTCTCTACCCCCATGTGGACCACCGGCAACAAGAGTAGAGCCATGTGTAGCCTTTCTCTGCTGGCTGGGTAACATGCTAGATGCTGGACAACCCAATGCCTTCCTGTTTCTACCAATCTTACGTTCTTAACTTTACATTTCCTTCTACTTTCCAAATGTGGAAACTAAGTTCCATCGACATCCCTAGGTAACTCACTCGGGGGTCTGTAAGGTTTGAAACCAGCTCTCCCTGATCATGGTATGCATGTTTTCAGTTTCCATGCTCCCCCAGTCAGAGAGAGTTATGGATCGTGTGGAGGAGCTTTCACTGGCATTTCATTGAGCTGGATTCCAAGATTAGAAACCTTCTGCTAAGATGGGAGCCACTGCCCTGCTAAGCTGGGGTACAGGTTTTTGCATGGTGACATCACTACTAAACAGCCTGTCAGGCCAATGCTAAAGCTCTAATAGGCAAGGAGTGTTGGCCCGAGGCAGGTGGAAATCTGTCTACCACCCTGCTAAGTAGAGTCTCATGCAGGCCATGTTTCCGTTTCCTGCCATTCTTCCCCATCCCTGTGAGGTCAGCCTCTAGATGTGGGCATTCATTCTAATGGCTGGGCATCCACGTCAGTGTGATTCTCGGGTTCTTGATGCTGCCTGTCCTGTGTATCTCTTCTGTGCACTCAAAATCCAAGCAACCTCCCGTCTCCTTGTAGGGACCCATTACCACTGTCCCCAACCGCTGGCTTGCCTTCTTGTATATCCTCAGAAAAATTGGTCTTTCTCAAACTATGTGTGTATCTGTCTTTTATTCTTCTTGTACTAAATTTCTATCCACATGGTAGAGCTTCTAGTTGCTCACCCACAACCACTACCATTCCAGCGCCTCTCTGTTGCCTCTTCTCCATCTCCTAGTCTCTGGGCTTGAGACCACCTGGGCACAGGATGACCATCACACAGGGTTTGCCTTAATAGGGGATGTCCTCCTTGACCTTTCACTTTCTTTGTCCTCCTATTTCATCGCAGAATGGATGTCACCTCTTCAGTCATTGCATCCCTTCCTGGGAACCTCCTTCCTTCCTCCCTCACACATCTGCAACATACATCCATGTAGGGGTCACTTAACTGATAGCCTATCTATTGTCTATCTTCCCCACCAACTCACAACCTTCATGGGAAGAGTAAAATCCAAAGTTGGTTTCCTCCTCCATGTATGCCTCATGACCAACACAATTTCTGAGCGAGAGCAGAGGCCACATAAATACATGTTGAGTGCTCTGAGTGAGGAAGTTAATTATTCACCGCTGACTTAAGAGAAAGGATGAGGTTTTAAGTGACTTATTCATCACAAGATCACATGCTTTTGCCAGAAATGGCTGGACAAGACTTTTCCTAAATAGATCATGTTGTGTTAAAAAATATTACACAAAGGGGACCTGGAAAGATTGCCTAGTGGTTAAGGCACTTGCCTGCAAAGCCAAAGGACCTCAGTTCAATTCCCCAGGACCCACGTAGGTCAGATGCACAAGGTGGTACATGTGTCTGGGGTTCATTTGCAATGGCTGGAGTCTGGCGCACCAATTCTCTCTCTCTCTTTTTCTCTCTATGACTCTCTCTCTCTCTCTCTCTCTCTCTGTGTCTCTCAAACAAATTAAATTAAATTAAATTTTAAAAAGAATATTACTCAATGGGTTAAAAACATAGCATCTCTCAGCCGGGCGTGGTGGCGCACGCCTTTAATCCCAGCACTCGGGAGGCAGAGGTAGGAGGATCACCGTGAGTTCGAGGCCACCCTGAGACTCCATAGTGAATTCCAGGTCAGCCTGGGCTAGAGTGAAACCCTACCTCAAAAAACCAAAGAAAAAAAAAAAAAACATAGCATCTCTCTTCCCATAGAAATGCTCAGAAGTCTGGCTTAAATAGAAGCAGATTGCTGTCTTATATAATATAGTAATTGTCGGCTTGAATTGAAAAACATCATAATTTGGGAAAGTTGCTCTTTTTTTTTCTGATACACACAGTGAAAGATCTGTCCCTCCTATTGGCAGATCATCTCCTTGGCAGGCGTCATGCTGAAGGAGGAAATGTAATTTGATTTTATGGGAGGGGGATTGAGATTTTCCACAAAGCCAGGAGGAGCTATTGGAATAAACATTTGGGTGAATCACCAACTTTGCACAAATCCCAAGTGCAAAAACTGGACAATATGGGTTTGGCTGGTTTCTGTTTTGGGTTTGAAAAACAGAATGTTTAATAGCCATCGAAGCTGTATGTTAACTAAGTAAACAGTAGAGAGGATGCTGATGGCCATCCCATGCCTCTTAGACATAAGTAACGACAATGAGACAGTCCTGGATGTGTATGGCAGGGGACAAACGAATACACAAAGTCAGCACAATGGGGGTGCCAGCATCATTTGCTGGACACCTGCTCCTGGTCCAAAATGCTATGTCATGCTTCCTGTCATGACCAAACTTTGGTAAGACCCCTTATTTACTTATGTAATGATGCATATCCATTCTGCCCTTCACTTTTCTGGAAGAAGCCACAGTATTTTCTATTGAATATTTGTTTCCACTTTATTACTGCTCACTGGCACAGTGAGTTGTTTCAATTTCTTTTAATTTTTTTTTCCTAGGCAAAATGTTCATAGGAGTCAGTTAGCCATCATTTTGACATTTATCAAAGAAAATCAAGTCCTTTTCTGAGCGGGAGGCAGAATGGGATGCTAACCAATTACCTGTAGATTCCTTCCTTCATTTAGGGATTCTAAATTTATTGGTGTGTTTCCTTAAAAGTTGTTTTTTTTTTTTTAAATGAGAGCATTTTCTAGAACCAGAATTTCACCTTTTTCAAAAATAATTCTGTCAGGTAGAAAATTAAAAGTTTTACTGTAATTTTCTAAAAATCTTGACCCAAACTTCTCAAAATTGGGTTAGTTTTGGAGTTCTAGTTCTAAACAGAAAGAAAAAAAATACTACAAGCACACACAGAATGAAACATGATATAATTAAGGAAACAATTGAAAATAAAACAAATAAATAAAAACCCAGAGTTTTTCTATCACAAACGAAGGTTTAAAGACTCCAAACATCCAAACAGGCTATAAGCCACATCATCATATTTTTTTTTTCTGCCACTTAGGAAAAAAAAAAAATCCCCAAGTTAAAACCAGAGCTGTCTATCATTCACTTCATAAGACGAAAGTTTCCTAGATCCCAAACTCCAAGCCCTCACAATAAGAATGCTCACTCATATTCAGAACCAAGCAGAGTTCTTTTCTGGTGAGTAATAGTAATAGTAATAAAATAGTAATATTCTTAAAATCTCCAAAATCCCATTATTTACGAATCTTGGAAGCTGGAGTTGGCTTGCCATTTAAGGACTGTCATTTTCTCTAGTTAACTGCTGTCGTGCCCCCTTGGATGCCCCTAATGACGGGGAGGGAGGGGGTTTTGATGGGGTTTCCTGTCTTCATGCACATAGTGTTGGCCTATTCCCACGGACAAGATGAGAAAGCACACCAGCCGGCAAGCAGACAGGCAGGACGCTACTGGAAAGCCAGCCAGACCATCCACCGGGAGCAGCTATGAGATGCCCCAGCCTTCATGCAGCCTTCTTCACGGGAAGGTGAAAAAAACTGTCCTGAAGTGGATCTGATTAACTGTGCACAGCACGCACACGCGTGCGCACACGCACACGTGCGCACACACACGAGTCTCAGATTGGGGAAAGGAAATGGAGCACCATGTCGTTTGATTTATAAACCACCTTCCAGTACATCAAGAGAGCTCCGTGGACAGCCAGAACCCTCTTCCCTGCAATGCCTTCACGAACAGGACGAGGCCCTGTGAACAAAAGCAGTGGTGTGCTGTATAAATCATGAACGTGAAGGGAGCTGGGCATGGACTGTATTTCCTCTGTTATTTGAAGAACTGTATGGTACATCAGGGACTCCGGGGGCTGGAAATGGCTGTGTAGAGATGCATTCAATCACTGTCCACAGGCGCTGCCCACAGTCTTGCATGACCCTTCCTGTTCCCCAGATCCAAGGCCTCACAGGGTATCCTAACAGATGACCCAATAACCCTAACAACTTACAATCAGGCCGCACACCCATATCATCCCAACATTTAGGGGACTGAGGCAGGAGGAGTGTTACAAGTTTGAAGCCAGCCTAGGCTGCATACTGAGTTGAAGGCAAGCCTGAGCTAACATAGTGAGACTGTTTTCAGACAAATAATGCAGAAATGAATCAAAAGTAAATATAATTTAAAATTATAAATTAAAAAAAAATAACACAATCAGCATTAGCTTCAAGGCAGGATGTTTACATGACTTCTGCCACTCTTGGTAAGTTTTACCTTCCAAGAAAGGATAAGGGGCTGGGGAGGTGGCTCAGTGGATAGAGTACTTGCTGAGCAATTCTGAGGACGTGAGCTCACATCCCCGGAATCCATGTGTGGCTGGACATGATGGAGCATGTCTGTAACCCCAGTGCTCCTAAGGGGAGGCAGGAGAAGCCTGCTGAAGCATGTGGGCCAGATAACCTGGCAAACACAGGTTAAGAAAAACGGGAGACCCTCAAACAAAGAGGAAGGTAAGGACACTTGAGGTTGTCCTCTGACCACCACACATGCCAAGCATGCACACACCTATACACACATACACGCATGCACAACACGAACGCACATACATGAAGAGAGGACCCACTCTGCTAGACGGAGCTGTTTTATGGAGAGGGGGCCTGGGCCTGCCACTAGCTTCTTAAATGATGACTCACAAAAGTCTAAACAGCAGGGAGAAAGGGGGACAGGGCAACTGGACAGTACAGGGCAGCGGCTCTCAGCATGGGATGGTGGGATATTCAGGGACAGCGTGTGGCTTTAAACATCCCCACGCCTGCACTGGTTCTGCAACTCAGAACGACACAGAGCCGGATGTAGTGATGCACGACTCAGAAAACTGAGGCAAAAGGACTGCCATGAATTCAAGGTCAGCAAGTGCCTGTCTTATAGTTAAAAAAAAACCTCCTACTCCTGGGAAGCCCTTTGTGTGAGATTAAAAGTGATAATCCATGTAAAAATGCTGAGCTGCACACATGCCATCCAGGGATTCCATAAAAGATATTGATTATGTCACGATTTTAATTATTTTATTATCATCATTGTGTTGAGGATGGCAGGATTCTACACAACTCTAAATGGACTCATAGTATCTCCTGCTGTTTATTGAAATGGCTTCATTTCCTAAATAAAACCAGAAGAGGAGCAAGAAACACAAGGAAAAGAAAGAAAAGGAAAGAAGGAAAGGAAGGAAAGGAAAGGAAAGGAAAGGAAAGGAAAGGAAAGGAAAGGAAAGGAAAGGAAAGGAAAGGAAAGGAAAGGAAGCCAGGGAGGGAGCTCAGGAATCTGAGTGACATGTTTGAGATGGAGACCCCCAGTGGAAGGCATGGCTGTTGCACCAGAAGGCTAGACCATGAATTAATTGCCTCTTCCCCTGTTGAGGCTCAGGCAAGTCCTTAGAGGGGAAGATGTGGTGGGGGGGAATACATTATTTTCTGTAGATTATTTGGATGAGCAAGCCCACCTGCCCATGTCAGTAGAGGCGATGGGTAATCCAAGGCAGAGCCATTTTCAGGTGGTGCCTCTGTATGTTTCTGGAAATCCCAGGAGCGAACCAGCTGAAGTGTGGCTTGGGAGAGGATCCTCTCTTACAAAGGCATTTTGCTTCCAGAATAAAAAGGACAAGTGGGCTGATGGTGAAAGGTACTCTGCTTTCCTCTCACAGGATGGAAAAATGTGCCTGTTAGCTTTTACGCTCCAACTTGAACTGGGGCAGCTGGCTCAGCATCAGTGTCCCGAGCCCCAGGGCCCCTTCTAACCCCCACAAGGGTCCTTTGCACTCTGCTGGGTGGCGGTCCACACGGGGGGAGCGATGGCTGAGCAGCCGGAAGCCTCTGGGAGTCAGCATCCACCTGTGGCTGCGTCGCCAGCACCACAGCACGGTGACTTCACCGCGTGGACAGAAGCAGAAGAGGCCCCTGCAGTGTGATTCTGTCAGCTTCGGAAAGTAAATAACTCTGCCACTGACAAGAGCAAAGCCATTTTAATGTTCCCTCCTCCTGCCGCGGAGCATTAACTGAGGTGTGTGCTCACGTGACATCCAGCACCCCCAGCAGCAGGAAAGGCAGCCCAGGGTAGGGGGCCGAGCAGCTAGGTGACCACAAATCCCTCGAGTCTGTACCTCAGTGCACCGCGGGTGCATGTGTCACACCCATTTGGGAGAAATGGAAAATAAAAGTTCATGTGCAGCTTCTGTGGGCAGAGGCCGGGTTATCTTAGCACACACACTCTTTCGTTTCCTCAGCATCTATACTGGCATCTTTTTCAGCATCCCGAGCTCCTACCTGCTGTTCACTACATCACTAGCCCTGCACCACAGCCCTTCACAACTCACAAAGGACAATATGAAATGGCTACTCTCATCTCTGTTTTTTTTTTTTTTCCCCAAAGAAAGCAATTAAGACTCAATCAAGTTAAGAGACTCACCCCATTCAGTCCAGCCTGCTTGTGAGTAAGAGCTGAGAATAACCCTCACCTCCTGACTTCGGCTCGATGTACAAAGGCAGGTACATTTGCCTCTTATAAGCCATGTTTAGGGGGAGCTGACTTCCCTTGCTCCTGAGTGAGGACAGAATTTACATCTGAATTTCGAAACTTATTTGAGATGGACTGTTGGAGATGTGATCAGTAGGCCTCTCTGTTTTGCCTCCAGTTTTAGACATCATGGCCACTCACTGGTTCTGAAGGAGTTCCAGATGGAGGGAGACATCTCTGAGCTCTGAATCTACCTTAAGAGCTGGTCTCCGTTTAGACCTGGGTTTGAGCACAGCACAGAAAGTAGGCCTCCTGGAAGAAAGAGCATGGATGTTCTCTGTGCTGCTGATGGGACGAATCCCATTTGCCACGAATGTCAGGCAAATATCAGAAAAGACTCATAAACACCGAAGGTTTCTTGCATTTTTCTCATTGGTTCTGGGAAGTATGAGACCCTTAAATCCCATAGCTGCCTATATTTCCTCCAGGTCTACAAAAGAAGGAGGAGGAGGAGGAGGAGGAGGAGGAGGAGGAGGAGAAGAAGGGGAAGAAGAAGAAGGGGAAGAAGGAGAAGAAGAAGGAGAAGAAGAAGAAGAAGGAGGAGGAGGAGGAGAAGGAGAAGAAGAAGGAGGAGGAGGAGGAGAAGGAGAAGAAGGAGAAGAAGGAGAAGAAGGAGAAGGAGAAGGAGAAGAAGAAGAAGAAGAAGAAGAAGAAGAAGAAGAAGAAGAAGAAGAAGAAGGCGGCAGCGGCCTTAAGCCCCTGAGACTACACAGTGGCCTTCTACATCCACTCTCGTCCGACTTTCTGATTTCAGTTCTGTCTGTTGAGACATACATGGAGGAGAAAATGAAAACAAGCTGCAGATGTAAGGCAGCCTCATGTTGGCTTGAGTGCTGAAACCTACAGTGGCAGCTCCGGACCCCACTCCACTGTCAACAGGCCCTGCATGCTCTGCAGGCATTAAATACAGTGGTGTTTTCTTTACCAGGTACTCAGAGCCACTGCTCTGGCACAGGGGAGGCAACGTGACACAAAGAAGGTGATAAGTTCACTACAGCCTTGATTTTTCGCACTTTGGGTCAAAGGGAGGAGTGATTCCAGGTGAGGAAGACGAGTTCTAGAAATGTCCACAAAATGTAGTCACTAGATCAGTGACACGCGAGAAGGTATATGGACGAGTAATGCTACGAACTCTTGTTGAGTACAGGGACCTGGGCTTAGTTGAGTGGAAGAGTCAGGGAGGACACCTGACACCTTGTGGAAGTTCAGTAAACATAAGATGAGACAAGGTTGGTGACTCAGATCTGTAACCCTGGCTTCTAAGGCAAGAGGATGGCAAATTCAAGGCCCGGACAACTTAATGAGACCTCACCCCAAAATGAAAAGTAGAAAAGGCTGGAGGATGGACGACGCTCAGTGGCACAGCACTTGCTTAGTGTGCACGGGCCTAGTTTTAATCTTCACCTCCGAGGTCCATACATGTGTACACTATGCGAACTTGGAGTGAATAAGCATGCAAATACTTCTTTATTTCAATGTGTTTTGGTAAAATTTAATTTCAGGGGGCTGGAGAGATGGCTTAGTGGTTAAGGCGCTTGCCTAGGAAGCCAAAGAACCCAGGCTCAATTCCCTAGAACCCTCATAAACCAGATGTACATGGTGGCACATGCATCTGGAGTTTGTTTGCCGTGGCCCTCGTGCATCCATTTTCTCTTTCTCCAGTAAATAAACAACAAAAAAAATTAATTACAGTTATAGCGTGAATGTACTTTTAAGTTTAAATATAAGTGAATTATAAATTTATTAAGGAGGTTTCAACCATGTTAATGAGGAGGTAAAAGTTAGAAAGGGGATAGCTCAGTGTTTAACAGTAGAGAAACAGTGGGACACATTCATTATGGTCATTGACTTGCCTGACATGGGTGCACCTTGGTGTGGTCAGGATTAGTTTACAGGGATACCAACAACACCCATGCTGCCCCCCACCCCCAAGCTTCTAGTGCTCCATGACACTCTCCACAATTCTATAATGGTTTTCTCTCCTTCACTCGGGGAGAATTCAGTTCTACCCTTTCTCCATTCCACTCCCCTAGAACACAAGATGGAGTCCATGTTCTGTTCTCAGAAACTGAACCATGCCACACAAGACCCAA
This sequence comes from Dipus sagitta, assembly GCA_036346955.1. Lineage (NCBI taxonomy): Eukaryota > Metazoa > Chordata > Mammalia > Rodentia > Dipodidae > Dipus > Dipus sagitta. The sequence continues at coordinate 106,905,817 of CM070781.1, read as the reverse complement.
TTCCACCGCAGCCTCTGCGTGTCTAAGTGTGAGCCTGGAACAACGTGTCCTGTAATACAGACCTGCACTTTTCTTTTCTCCTAAACTGCTTCCCACATTCAGTGCACCTGAGCCCCAGCTCAGGAGGACCACAGCCTCCACTGAGACCCCCCGAGCTCCACCCACCAAATTCTTAATGTTTCACACTACTCCAATCTCAAAGTATTTCCTGGCTTCATCCTGTTTCCACCTACTGTTCTTTTACTTTATAACCACATGGACCTTTCCTAACTTACTTGCTTAAATATCAGCAATGCCTGGAAACAACTTTTTCACCAACAAATGAGAGAATGAATAAAATGGCAATACCTCGCGTTGCCTCAAGGTGCTTGAATGACCACAGGTATTCTCTCATCCTTCTCTCTCTCTCTCTCTCTCTCTCTCTCTCTCTTTTAAAAAAACTAAACAGCTATACATGCATTTCAGACTTGGGTATTGTGGGAAGAGTTAGAAACAAGATAGAAAGTCCAGGCCACCATGTTCCTTGCAGTAGAAGATCAGCCAAGCATAGAGAAAATGTTCTAGACACTTACCAAGTTCTTGTCAAATACCAGAAACGTAACTGAACAGTAGAAGAATCAGAACTAGGTTCCCAAAGGAAGCACCACTGTCTCTTTATGTCCTGCATCAAACCATCAGGACTGGGGTAAACTGGGAAGATCTGAGACAGCACCAAGTGCCCACGTTTCAGCTGCTGATGGTACTGGGCCTTCCACCCAGTTAACCACAGGCTAATCATATTCTACCCGTGCTCAGCTCTGAAGCTTGGGTTCTTTGGAAAGCTCATCCTGGTTCTCTCTCTCTCTCTCTCTCTCTCTCTCTCTCTCTCTCTCTCTCTCTCCCTCCCTCCCCCTGCTTCTCCCTGCAGGGGCAGGGAGTGAGATCACTGCTCACTTCCTGGGTTTGTTTGAACTCAGCATGGAGGAAGGGCCAGGGCTCCTCTAAGCTATTGTGCCTAAGAGTTGACCCTGCTTGACGCAGCTCTTTTTCAACAGGGCCAATAAGAAGCAAGTCACATCTTGTAACGGTGAGAGCCACAGGCCAGTGACCAGTTCTTCAAAGTTCTCTCCGGTAGCACTGGAAATAGCTAACTTTATTGATGACTGGGACTTTCTTTGCTTTTCTTATATATATATATATATATATATATATATATATATATATATATATATATATATATATATATATATATATATATATATATATATATATATATATATATATATATATATATATATATATATATATATATATATATATATATATATATATATATATATATATATATATATATATATATATATATATATATATATATATATATATATATATATATATATATATATATATATATATATATATATATATATATATATATATATATATATATATATATATATATATATATATATATATATATATATATATATATATATATATATATATATATATATATATATATATATATATATATATATATATATATATATATATATATATATATATATATATATATATATATATATATATATATATATATATATATATATATATATATATATATATATATATATATATATATATATATATATATATATATATATATATATATATATATATATATATATCCAAAGGAAGCACCACTGTCTCTTTATGTCCTGCATCAAACCATCAGGACTGGGGTAAACTGGGAAGATCTGAGACAGCACCAAGTGCCCACGTTTCAGCTGCTGATGGTACTGGGCCTTCCACCCAGTTAACCACAGGCTAATCATATTCTACCCTATGTTGTGCTCAGCTCTGAAGCTTGGGTTCTTTGGAAAGCTCATCCTGGTTCTCTCTCTCTCTCTCTCTCTCTCTCTCTCTCTCTCTCTCTCTCTCCCTCCCTCCCCCTGCTTCTCCCTGCAGGGGCAGGGAGTGAGATCACTGCTCACTTCCTGGGTTTGTTTGAACTCAGCATGGAGGAAGGGCCAGGGCTCCTCTAAGCTATTGTGCCTAAGAGTTGACCCTGCTTGACGCAGCTCTTTTTCAACAGGGCCAATAAGAAGCAAGTCACATCTTGTAACGGTGAGAGCCACAGGCCAGTGACCAGTTCTTCAAAGTTCTCCCACGCCAGCCAGCCTGGCTTCCTTCTTGGGAAGTAAGTCACTTCTTGCCCATCATCAGTCCCCTTAGGCAGAAATGTGCCAACCTGATTTTGTTTATAATACTGCAATTTCTTTCTCTTCCAGAAAACTATTATTTGCCTGATAAACTGCACAACTTTTACCCAGCCAGTAATGAATAAACAAGCACTATGTTTCCTCTTGGGGAGGGAACCCTAGTGAAATGAGTCAGAAACCCCTGGAAAAAAAAAAAAGACTGCCGACCCTCAGCCCGTCAGCTCCTGGACAATCACTCAAGGGCCAGCTGTAAGGAAAACAGATGGTGTGTGAGCGCTAATGACACAGGCTTCCTGAACTGGGGCTGGAGCAGGGACAGCCACCGGGGGCTTGCCATGCTGCAGGACCCACCACGAAATGGCAGGCAGAGAGCTGGGTGGTGCAAAACACCCATCTGTGGGCAGACACATACATAGGGTTTCCACAAACGCACGTTGTTTTCCATAGCTTGAATACAGAGACAGACTAGATAAGTCCAGAGTCAACAGGAAGGAAGAAAGCTGATGTCACAATACCCAGGACCCCAGACCAAAGACACTAAACCAAATCCAATTCGAACAGCACCCCCCCCCCATGCTACATGCCTTCTCTCCTCAGAAAAATATCACAGAAACCAGCAAGATTGGTTAACTAACCAATGTGTAATGAACAATCTCTCTAGAAGGAGAAGAGCAAGTGGGTGGATGGACTCATTGCCTATCAGCCAGCCACTCGAGCCTGCTTGAAATGGGCTCCGTCCAGCCACTTAAATTCCTTTAAACAATTCAGACATGAAGATAATCTATCCTAATTCTTTTCTGTGTTATTGACACTATTGACTACCCCCGATCCTCAGCACTATCTAATAAATCAACCTGGGATTAAGCCAAGAAGAATGTGATAAAATATCATTTGGTCCCTCCGTAAATCATCGGGCTGAGTAACACAAGGTAAGTGGCTGTGGTGAGCACTGAACTTCCCTGCACAGCCATAATCGTTATGGCTTGCCTGATGTTTCCCAAATTTATAACCATGTCTGGTGCACAGAGGCGACTCCCCACCATTCTCTGGCCTCAGAGCAAGAGCCCCTCTTCCCAGGTGACTCTCGACACTGCACAGCACTTTCTAATTAAAGACAGAAAGGGTTGATATGCAGGTTTCAGTTCAATTGCTTTCGATCTGAAGGTGTCCACGGTGAGCAATGGCTTCATTTGCCAGGAATTACCCTTTGAACACACGGCTTCACTATTTAAAACAAACCACATGTATCATCATTAAGGGGTAACAGTGACCCACCTTTGGGGTGCTGACAGTGGTGTGGCCTGCTTCAGAGACCCCCCCCTTTACCCTCCTTTAATGTGTATTTTACCTATTTGACTTGTTATTAAATATAGGCTGATTAAAAGGTTGTGAGGGAACAGGGCTTGACAGATGAGAAGCCCTCTTAGAACGGACCTGAAAAATGCAGACAGTTGTTTAGGAAGAAGGAAACCTACTTGTACACTACTGATCTTTTTTATGGAGTCAGAACTCAGTAAGAAGCACAGCTCTGGGGGACAGGGCCAGGAAGTTTGCGTCAGAAAACAAGCCTCATTGTTTTCCCTGCCTGCAGCTCAATAAACCTGAATGTGAAGTGGATGAGGGCTTCTTTGACACATATATATGACGCAAAACTCCCTGCATATGTGTGTGTATATATGTATATATGTGTGTGTATATATATGTATATATATAGTATATACATATATACCATATATATATATATATATATATATATATATATATATATATACACATGCACATATATGCCTGTGAGTGTCCATGCACTTATGTTTCTGTATGTCTATTTGTGTGTATGTATAGGTCTGTGTGTATCACTGTATGCCTGTGTGTGCTCATGTGTATGTATGTACACATGTATTGGTGTGTGTCTATCTGTGTGTCTGGTTGTTTTCCATTATTCTCTACGAAGAAAACACAATAGATTCTCCTTTGATCTCACTGATAATAAGCTCCAAATCTGGAATTTGTATTCATAATTTTCCTCCAATGCAAGGATGAATGAATGAGGACCCTCTGAGAACACCATGGAATGATGCTGTCCTGGGGAGATGCAAGTTTGCCACTGAGGGGTGGGAAGCTTTCTGCCAAGAAGAAGCCACAGGAAAGGGCGGCTGCGGCACATCAAGATGGGAGGCTGAACAGGGACTCTGCCTGGACAGCAAGCTGAGAGCTGCCGCTCCAGTGCCTGCTCGTCCCTTCCACCGAGAAGTGAGCTACAGCCACCAAAGTGTGCTGTGTACCACACATTTCTAAGTGCGTGCATGCGCTCATGTGCACACACAGAAGTTCAGGCACTGCTTGCGGGATCCAGTGTCTAGATGTAAAATGACTAGTCACCGTTTGTCCCTTTTTGCAGTTCCCAACTAGAATAATGTCTATGATGTTAAGAAAGAGAATAAAAGGAAAAGAAATTATAATTGCGGGAAGACATCTAGGTAAAGACAAGTTACTGGGAAATAGAAACCCGGTGAAATAATGTAAACACCAGAGTAGCCTCCTCATGGGTCAGATAAATAAGCTATCTGTGGCAAAAGGGCTGTGTCGTTTTCACTTGGACATTCAGAGTTGTCTAGCAAGCTGAGGCACCATGATTGATTTTTGTTTTTATGGGCTGTCTTAAGGACAGATCCAAGAGAATTTAGGAAGGCAGGCTGCATGTTAATACTGAGGCAAATAAAGCATATAATGGACTCATTTTCTTTGAATACTAGACGAGAAATAAGCCATATACGCAACTTCACTCCACTATAGACTCAATGGTCAAGATCAGGATTTGTCCAGGAATCAAACACAAGATAAATGTGTCAAAAAAAAATAATTGTGTCTTAATTATTTTCTTACAAAATGGGTGGTGAAGATAACAACAGGTTCTGACATATGTCACTTTCTAGATATAAAATATTTCTAATGAAAGTGTTGCTTTATTGTAAATGAGGTTTGATTTACTCATTTGATCAACACACTTTGGAAGTATAAACCCTGTCTCTGTCCCTCAATGGGGCTGAGGTACAATAACAGGCATAGACTAACAGCAGACAAGCAGCATGGTGGTGATGGGCAGGCCGAAGGCATTTAGTCTGTAATGGTAAGTAGTTCCTGATGATTAAATTGAACTGTTCTCCACTTTTCATCAGCCAATTGTCTGGAATCCTAAATAAAAGCAATGACATGAGACTTGGACACACACTATCATGACTTGAACATCCAGAAGAGATGACCCCACGGCATAATCTGACAGTGAGGCTTCGGGAAAGAATTATAGTTAAAAATTTTGCTGTAAAGAAGATGAAAAATAAATGTCTACCTGCTTTATATTTCGGGAATTTAGTGAAATGAGGTAAGAAACCCCCCCCACACACACCCTTCTGACCCCATCCCGCAGCATCATGCTATGATCACTTTTCACTCAAGCCACGGCAGGTCTTTCAACGTGCAGAAGGGGCACTTCCACACCCGGCCTCCATCCACCTTCCCAGGGAACTGCACTGTTGATTTAGCCGCTTCTAAACATTGGCTCTGGCTGCCAACACTTCCTCGGAGTCCCCTTTCCTAGCAGGTGTTTTCCACCATGAGGGGGCCGTGTGCTTCTATGACAGACTCGTTCTTTTCAAGGCAAGAATAACCTCTCACTCAAAGTCCCTTTCTTTTTTTCCTAAGTTATGCCCAAATAAGCAAACGAGTTTACTGATGGAGGAGGTAGAAATGCAGGTTAGTTCTCTCATTCTGTCCTGTCCCTCTCTCTCTCTCTCTCTCTCTCTCTCTCTCTCTCTCTCTCTCTCACACACACACACACACACACACACACACACACACAGTGAAAAACCATTGAACACCTATAGCACTCAACTTGATCAATAATGCTTTTGCAATTAATAAATTGCATGAATGAAGTGAATGCAGGAAGGAAAAGGCTCAATCTAGAAACGTAATTTAATTCAGTCTAACTGAGGCTGAGCATCTGAAGAAATATTCAGTAAGATGCTCTCACGGGTAGCTGAGGTGAAACACACACACAGCTAACACACACTCCCATCAGAGGGGCAGAGAGGGTGGAAGCTGGTGAATCATACAACCCATCATCGACATGCTCCGCAGACATGGCTCCTGGCAGGGGTTAACGAAATAAGAAATGAAACTAAACAAATACTTTAAAGAATAAACCAATTTGTTCCCAAGATATGTTTTAAGGGGCTGCTCTCAAAAGACTTGCAACTGAGAATACATGTAGAGTTTTATTTTTTTTCTGGAGGCAATCAGCTTGATAACAAATTACCCAAATGTTCAAATCAGAATCCTGACATTTTACAAAGACATATATTACTGCAACACAGACTGGAGCAGCGCGCCTTTGCAGAAAGATGCTCCCCCCTCCCACATTCTTCTAAAGGAAGTTTGGTTAACACACGCATGTTAACCAATGATACCCTTGAGCTGCCTCCTTGGGAAAGCAGGTAAAGTGATTAATGTCATTGAAAACCTCACAGGACAGGATGGGGATCAGATTCCCACCAGAAGTTCAACACCCCACTAACCCTGCAAGCTCAAAGCCATGGCGAACAGCCCCGACCTGAAGACCAACCATGCCGGCCTGCCACCCCACAGGGCAGAGATAAGCCTGCTCCCAAGCCCTGGAGCACATCAGGCCCGGGCCAGAGTCCTTCAAGGAAGAGAGAAAGAAGAGACACAGAGGGGCCCAGGGCGACGCTCACAGAAAGACCAAGCCTCATCCAAAGATTCAGAAATGTGCCTCAGTGGGAATAAAGGAAAGTCAGCAAGCCCCCAGCAAGACGGCAGAGAGGGAGTGGGCAGAAGAGGGTCAAGAAACCACACAACAAACATCCCGTACTGAGGCCAACACAGACAGCACCCTCCAATGCTCAGCTTCATCACAGTGTTGCTGGTGGGGGGGGGGGGGTGAAAGCAGACTGTGGGGCTGCTAAGCTCCAGAAATCCAAACAGTCCCAACCCTTACAGACTGATATACACCACTGACAAACTTAAAAATACGACACACACACACATGCACGCACACACACTTTATTTCATTCCCTATTAAAACAGCTGACTTGAAACTAAGGCATCTGGATGCCTTCACAAAGAATAAACTCTTAGCATCAAAAGGGATGTTAGATCACAACTGGGAACCTTTGACATGAGAAAGATGCCAGTGAGGAGAAGGGAGTTTTCCATTTCAAATTCCCAGATACCCCAGGCTCAAAATTAGCGTTCAAAGTATTGAGATAGGTGAAAGGAAAAGAAATTAAAAAAAGAAAAAAAAAAAGCCTTTGCTCAAGGCTTCTTGGCTCCGTGCAGAAGGAGGCACTCCCTCCCACCCCTCCCATCCAAACGCACGAGCCCCCTCCCCAGGACCCCCAAAGCGCATGCAACCCACTGATGCGATACCCAATCTGTCCGAGCCTGGAAACAGCCACCGAGAAGAGGCGACGAGGCGCACCTTACCTGCTGTAAGTACATAAAAGTCAAGGCACACGAGAGCTGGGGACACATGCCCACGTTGGGGAGCGCCACGCAGGTGGCCCCCGTCAGAGGATGCTGCATCTTGTCGCCCCGCCGAGCACAAGAGTGAGAAGGCTCACATACAATCACGTTGCTTTTATTTTATTGTATTTTATTTTTCTTTTGGCCTGGTCACTACAATTTTTTTTTTTTTGCTTTTTAATTAATTAATTTTTTTGCTGATAATCTAAATCACACAGCAGTGTCTGTCTCTCTCTCTCTCCTCTCTCTCTTTCCCCGCGCGCGCTCTCTCTCTCTCTCTCCCTCCCCCCCACCGCACCCTGTGAGTCCCTCCTCCCTGGCTCTCGGCTAGATCCCAGCATTCATCAGCCTCCAACTAAAACACTTGGGGAAGCTGGAAAGTAGTGTGGGCTCCCTTCGCAGCTCCTGGGGCTTCTTGTCGGGGTTTCTCTTAAAGTGGAAGGGGGCCCCGCACCCCGTCCGCCCCCCACCACCGTAAAGGCGACCAGAGCGAGCCAGGGCAACTTCTGTGAAAGGCAGCAGGAGGACTAAGATGCCCTGCTCTGTGGATGGTGATGGAGGATGGGGGAGAAGTAGCGAGAGAGAGAGAGAGAGAGAGAGAGAGAAGAGAGAGAGAGAGAGAGAGAATGAATTTTGACTCACTCCGTTGATGCTGAATCTGCGTGTCTTCTTATTTGTCAAATAGATCCGTGCTCTGTGTGTGTGTGTGTGTGTGTGTGTGTGTGTGTGTGTGTGTGTGCACGACTCACCAAAATTTAAATTATGTCTGCTAAAAAATCTCTCCGCGAGGAGGGCGAGCGAGTGAGCGCGCGCGCGCCCCGCATCGCCGGCGTCCAGGCGGGCTGGACCATTAACGAGCCTGCCCCAGCTGGGACCCGGAGTGCCGGGAGATTTCCGTGCTGAAGGTCTGTTTGCCCGCCTGGTCCGCAAACACCAGAAAAAGGGGGTTTCCCCTTTGTAGGGAACTCGGGTACTGGAGACGTCTGGGGGTGGCGGGTGCTGGGCGGGGGTGGGGGCGGCGATGCTGGGCCGGGGCGGAGCGGAGGAGGGCTCGGAGGCCCGTGGCGCTCGGGGCGCTGCGGTCCCCGGTCCCCGGTCCCCCCGGAATCGTCTAGGCTGGGCCACGCGGCTCAGCCCAGAGAAGCCGCCCCAGCCGGCGTGCGGATCGAGCCTCGGGACTGAACCCCGCCAGCTCCCGGGGAATGCAAGGGGGCTTCTCCCAGCCTAGAATCCCCCCCGCTCTTCTCAAATTATAAACACACACAGGGCAGGGAAGTCCGTGTCTGATAAGAGATGACTCTGTAGGTTGCAGTGAGCGAATTACAATGGTTTATTTATTTTATTCCGCCCCCCCTCCCCACACACCTCCTCGCCTTGGCCAGCCCTCCTTGGCTAAATTAACGTTCCACTCTTGCAGGAGGAGCTTTCCTCCCTCTTCCCTTTATTTTATGAAGTAATAATTATTCATTAGTAGATTTCCTTAGTCTTTAAGCAATAAGACGCGATGTGATTCGGCAAATCAAAGGAAAATATTAACACACTAACTCGTCCTTGCTCCCCACAAGAAGGAAAAAATCCTGACAACAGGAAAGTCATGATCAGAAATAGTAGCCATATTTTTATAGAGATTTTTTTTTTTGACCCAATGATTGGAATTTCTTTTTTATTCTGAGAGCAAAAGAGTAGAGTTCAGCTGTCTGAATGGCTTTTTTACTTTATTGGTCCTTGGGTTCTCTGGAAAAATTCTAGGTGAGAGTGAGGGTTTGCTACTGCTTTAAGGAACAGAGGTGCGCCCTGAGAGGGGTAGAGTTTTAGCCAGAGGGAGCACTTAGACAGGACCCACCAGAGCCATTCCCCTACGGAAGTTCTCCCCACACTCCCAGGAGAATGAGCTTTCTGAACAGACCCTGGGGCTTGGGAGACACAATGCACTGGACAAGACGAGTCCGAATGCTTTCTGAAGAAAAGGAAGTGAACCAACCGTTCCACATTTCTATCCCGTTCTGTGTGCAAACGCCGTGAACATCTACAAGATCCAGACACTGGGCCCCAACCAGGCCAGCCATGTCTCCTCTACCTTTCCCAACACTTTATTGGACACAGAGTAACCTGCTTAACCCTTTGACAAGCCCAGCAAAGTCGGGGGGGTGGGGCTGGGAGAATATGATCTAGTATTCCAGTAATGCCAGTGAGCAGGAGAAAACAGAACAATTCTTCCATCCCATTCATCAGACAACCTCATTTACACATATGCCGATTCCCTTATTTTCTACTACCATTTATTGATTTATTTATTTACTTTTATTTTTCAATTTCTAAAACCTAAGAGAGAGGCACTCCACAAAATTCACAGAGAAGAAGGACCAGAGCTTCCGGCTTCCTAGCCCGACTCTCTCTCAGCATTTCCTTTCCACCTCAACCATTTGGTCAGACCATCATCGGAGATCACCAGCCCTCCTCCACCCCCTCTCCACTTTTTTTATTTTTCTGTCTGATACTGGAAAAAATCTGCAGTGCCCCAACAGGAAGATAGAATTTTTCCCTTCAGCTCATTTTCATAAGAAATATGATTAATAAAGCATGTGCTTTAATAAGACCATATCTGAGTGGTTTAATGAAAAACAAACACATTGCATTAGGAGCCAATTATAGCTCTCACCTGCATGAAGCCCACACAGGGGTTTCTGGCCCTGCTTCCTCCCCAGGTAAAAATTCCCTGCCAATGGTAATGGGGTTCTGACACTCATTTTGTAGTCATGACTCACCTCTTCCCTCAGACTTCTGTAGACTTCAGGGTCAAGCACATTGGTAGAAGAAAAAAAAAAAGGCTGTGTCAAAATTATTTGGAACTAGGTTCTGTTCTCTGTACCACCAAAAAAGTGTCCCTGCACAAGTGCACACCAACAGGATGGCACACATAAGGTCCCCACAAACACTCTGACCATGGGAATCATGACCATAGGAGACTGGTTTTTACTATGGATGACACCAGTGTCTACTGAGGAAAGCAGAACCAAGGTCTCTACGTCCAGTGATGCTATTCTTTCCACAACTAGTATTGCTCTCCTGGTGAACAAACTTTGCCGGACTTTGAGGCAGCTTCTGCGGGTGGAAATCTGAGAGTCCTCCGTGCCATTGGCTCCCTGGTAATTCTTTTTATGTGGATGAATGGGAGAAGTGAGGGAAGAGCATGCTCTTGTCTATCTCTGAAAATAATCCCGAAACATTCAAGATCACTTGGGTACATGTACTATACTGTATGTGCTATGTGCATTCAAGAGCTGCTCTGCCGGCTCTCAGCTACAAGGACCCTTAATTGAATGGTTAATAGATGCCCTGTAGGAAGCCGGAGGAGTGCAGAAAAACTAGCAGTGAATAATAATCATCTTCAGATGACACTGCCTTTGAAAGCAACTGCCCAGTTTTCACTGGATTCACGCAACAGTATTTACAACTTGTTCTTTTTCCTCTTTCATCAAAAATTGGCCAGTGAATTAACACAAGAAAGGATAGAGTTTACCCCCATCTTTCATTTCTTATTATAGTTCCCTGGCTGTCAGCATAGTAACCATTTTACCCAAGGATTCTTTGCATGGAGGTTGGGTACAGCAGAGCAAGATACACTCCAGTGAGACAAAAAGAGGGACTTTTGATGCAATTCAGCTGAAAGTCAGATCAGTGAATTAGATTAGCTCCATGGCCACATAAAGATGTAGTTTAGGAAAAATTTAATCCCACCTCTAAATTGTAATGCTGATGACTACATAATCTCAGTCTTCAACAGGGGAAGAATGGAAGCACCTTTCAGAAAATTTGTCATTTATTCTCTGGATCCCGTGTACTTTGATTGACTTTCTTGAGTGCAATTTAGTTAGTATTGACTTCATTCCAGGTGCCATTTGAGTCCCTGGGGCCACATCAGCCATGAAGGGCAAACATAGATCCCTCCAATCCCAGCATTTACATTGTAGTGTAGGGGAAGGGGGGAGAAAACAGACAACAAAGAAATAAGTAAATTGTACAGCATCGTGGGAAGGACAACATGCATGCTGTAGAACACACAGTTGTATCAGAATCACGGAGTCCTGAAGGCTGTAGCCCGCATGAAAACACATGCTTGCTTGGCAGAATGCAACCTCAGCTTCAGGAAAGACCCCTGCACCCTCGCCTCTTACAGTCTGATTGGTGGTTCTCAAAGGTATCTAATAGATGAATTCCGGAGCTGGCTGGGGTTCATACACTAAATAGCACTGGGAAGCTGGCACCTGTAGTGCTGAAAAGTTGGAAGAATCTTCATTTACATCTCTGATCACTGGGCATGCAGAGTTTAATACAGTGCCTGTCACAGAGTATACACTCAGATAATAGGAGATTGTAGGATGAATGGCTAGATGGATGGATGGGTGAGTGGACGGATGGAGGGATGGATGGGGAAATGGGTAGATGGGTAGGTGGATGGAGTGATGAAGAGATGGATGGGTGGATGCATGGATGGATGGATAGGTGTGTGGGTGATGGGTAGAATGGTTGGAGGATGAATGGATGGATAGATGGATGGGTGGCTGAATTGGGTGAATGCATGAATGGATAGGTGGATGGGAATTAGACAACAATGACCTCTTGCTGTCTCTGTTCAAGGAATGCAAGGATTCAGAGCTTTGTCTTTTGTTGTTGTTGTTGTTGTTGTTGTTGTTGTTTTGAAGACTTAAAGAGACTTTATTAGATTAAAAGAAGAAAAGAGAAAGAAAGTACAGAGAGTTCCTGCCATGAGGAAGGCAGAAGGGGCCAGAGAATCTGCTTGGGGGCAGGGGTCCTTCACTCTCTTCTTAGCCCAGCAGGGCTGAGATGAGGAGGCTTTCCAAGGCTGGGACCTGGAAGTTCAGGAAATATAAGAAGCTCAAAGGAGAGGTTGTTTTTGTTTTTGTTTTTGTTTTTGTTTTTAACTCCTTTCTATGTTAAGCTGGTGAGAGGTCTTAGCCCTCAGGCTCCCTCTAAGCCCTTCTGAGAAAGATCAATTTTTCGGATTGAGTTTTGCAGCAAACATGCTCATGTCACAGCACTGAACAGGAGAACCAAGGATGCACATCACTCAAGTGAGCTCAGGGTTCCCTTTCTCGAGCAATGGGCCGAAGCTTAGGTAGAGCCAACTCCAACGGTTCCATGACAAATGCCTTCCATATAATGACAGGAGCCAGGCTAGAGATTAGAGTCTGCTTCTGTGCAAAGGACTTTTTCAAACTCCTTGAGCATTCTAGTCTGAGTGTGGGCTGCCAGGGAACCTTGGACTAAAATTAAGCCCTACTCACAATAAAAAGGGCCAGAAGTGCATTTAGTACCCAGGTCCTGGTGGCCATATACTAAAAAGCCGATTTTTAATTTTTGCCTTACTCTTTTTTTTTTCTAAAATTTATTTTTATTATTATTTATTTGAGAGCAACAGAGAGAGAAAGAGGGGGAGAGAGAGAGAGAGAGAGAGAGAGAGAGAGAGAATGGGCATGCCAGGGCCTCCAGCCACTGCAAACGAACTCCAGATGCGTGCGTCCCCTTGTACATCTACAGATGTACATCTGGGGAATTGAGCCTCGAACCAGGGTCCTTAGGCTTCACAGGCAAGTGCTTAACCACTAAGGCATCTCTCCAGCCCTAATTTTTGCCTTACTCTGTAGCTCAAGCTGGCCTCAAACTCATAGCAATTTCCTTCCTCACCCTCCCAAATGCTGGGACTACTGGTGTGCACCACCATGCAGAACACCCAGAACTCTTCTCAATACTACATTTGTCCTTGAGAATAGTTTACTACTATCTTTTGGTTAAAAGACTGATATGAATTACTGAGTAAACTTAACCAATGTGATAAACAAAATGCCCATCAATATCTAGGATTGATGGGGCTACGGAGGAAAGGGTCATCTCAAGCACAGATGGGAAGTCAACACTGGTCCCATTTCGAGTTGATATCGTAATACTTTCAATCAACTGAAAAGTATGCCTTTCTTTCCAGGGAGCTATTCCAAGGGTAGATGTTGGTCCTGCTGCAAACAGTTGAGGTGAGCACAGACATGTATTTGCAAGAAAATTCACTTATGCATTGCTTGTAAAAGCAAACAAGCCAAAGCAATAGGGGGATGAGGAGTTAAAAAAGTAAGGAGCATTCCTGAAATGCACCTGCAAGAAGGGATGAGTAGCATCTGCATGTTTTACTGTGGAGAAACCTTGAAGAAAAGGAGAAACCTCCAAGAAAAGGAGAAACCTCAAAGAAGAGTTCTGAGAAGTGTTAGAATACACAGAATAAAATGTCTATGTGAAAACCAAACCGAGCAACAACAAAAGCCCACAATTGCTTCTCCTCTCATAAGCATGAGCATGCCAACTTACAAGCAGGCGGGCATATTACATGAATGCCAATACACGCACATACATACTGAGGGAATGCATAGAAAAGCGCCTCAAACTGGTAGATGTGTTTATGTTTGGGGAGATGAGGTATGTATGTAGGAAGCAGAGAGGTTGGGAGGTATAAATTTTTTTACTTTTCATAGACTCATGTTTGCGTTTTCACAGAATGCCTATGTGTTATTTTACAAGAAAAGCAATTCAGTTATTATTACTAATTATTATTATTGTTGTTACTACAAACACCATGGCAATCATGGTTGTTAATATGAAGACTTCAGGCTACTCCCTCTTAAAGAATTCTTTTTAAGTGGTGGAAAATATTTTTAGCTAATACATGCAAATCTGATTACAGGCACCTCTGAGTTTCAGTTGTCTGAATATTTGACAAGTGAAACAAATGCTTAGCATCTGTGAGGCCCTGGGTTCAATTCTTAGAACCAAAAAAAAAATCTAAAATAAAATTTATAATAACAAAGAGAAGCTCATGGTGCGAGGTTTTGATAATGTGGTCTTTCATTCCTCCTTCCAGCAGGACTTCTTAAGAACATGGATATCTGATTACTTGTTTGGAAATAATAGCAGAATTATTTCCTACCACTTCTGTAAGTGTCCAGACTGTGAGAAAACAACAGATGGCCAGGTAGGCAACCTGAATCTGTACTTGGAGAAAATGGGGGAGAGAGGTTGGCTTGTAAGCCAAGGTGTGTCTGATTCCTAGTTGCTCACCTCCTTGGATGGGGTCGTTTGACTTGGCATCAGACCTGGCATATAATTCAGGTAGATACAGAAAATTAGTCTATCTTTTTCTCCTTTTCTGTTTCTTCAAGGCAAAGTCCAAACTCCCTGTTCTCCTCCCTGAAGGCTCACTGCGGAAGAAACCTAGGGGCACACATATACACACACAACCAAAATATATCTCCTCTCCCTTTACTGTCATCTCTCCTAACATTGCTATCTCACTCTCTGCTAGACATAGGACTCATTGATGTCCACTTGGCCTCTGAACCCTGAGCTGCCTATGCAACTCACCGTAAGAGTCTGCTTCATGTCAGGTCTCTGGATGTCTGTGCTTGTCTTTCCACACGACTACATTGGTTACGCATCTGAGAGTGAGCAGGAACAAGGAGCGCAGGTGCAGTGGGAAGAAATGCACAGGTCTTTTCAGGGCACACCTCAGCCCTGCTTCCAGCCAGCCTCCAGGAAACACCTTGAATCTCGACAGCTGTTGCTGACAACAGAATGTGCCCTCCAAAACAAATCTGAGTCCCATGACATTGCAAGTGGCCTACACGCATGGCCAGTGACAGGAAAGGGAGTCAGTGACTACAAAAGTGTTCTGTTCTCATTCTTCTATGGCGCCTTTGGCAGGTCTATGGAAACGCACAACAGGGTTCAAATCCAAGGTGGATACCTGCATATGATGTGAACACAATCATGCAAGTTAATCACTCTAAAGGTCAGTTTCTCCTTCTGTAACAGGGAGTTAGTAATAAAGAGCTCCTGGGCTGGCTGAGTGGATAAAGCACTTACTGTGCAAACATGAATATTTGAGTTCAGGTCCCCAGAATTCATGTAAAAAGCCAGACACGATAGTGCCAGCATCGATAATCCCCATGCACCGAGGGTGAGAAAGGAAATGGAACCTCATGGGCCAGCTAGCCTGGTGGACACAGGACAGAACAATGTGAACAGGAGGCTCGGCCTCGAACAAGGTGAAAGGTGAAGACTGGCATCTGACGTTGTCCTCTGACCTCCACACATGCCTATGGCATACATGCGCCTATGCACTATGAACACACACACACACACACACACACACGTCTGTGAAGGAACTCTCAGAATTCCTGTACTCCTCTCTAATTCACAGGCTATTACAATAAAAGTTTAAAAACAGCGATGGGATTGCATGAAATTTGCAGCTTTTACATTTGTGGCCAAGTTAGGAGGTTCACACGCACACACGTTCACACATGCCATCTGCTATCCTTCTCACTTCAGAAAGGAAAGGGCATTTTACACCAAAAGTAAAAAAGTAAGAAGGACAGAATCTCAAAATAAAGGACAGCCTTTCAAGTTGATTAAATTTAGGTCTATTAAAATTTTCACTAAATTGCCCTTAATTTTCTCATTTAGCAGCAGTCTATAGGAAATGTCACTCACGGAGCCTAAAGAGCCTGTGGGTCAGCATTTGGGAACCACCGAGATAATGAACGGGAGCACATCTCAGACCAGGCCCCAGCATTCAGAGAATCGTGCTAAGTGGCTTGGTGCTTGGAAACAATTAGCAGCAGCGCTCACTGTGCTTGAATAAGTATCTTCCTCTTCCCACCAGCCCTGAGCAGCACAAGCCCCATTCCCTTCTCTGTTACCAGTTCCCTGCCCCGCAGAACAGCATGACTTTCTCACAGCAGAGGCTTCATAAAGGTCAGGGAAATTGAATATGATGGATTATCAGGGTTTATTCACTTTCCTCAATGACACAGCCCTGCTCCTTCAAGGCCATCTTACCTGTGTTGTTGGGCTAGGGTATCTGGGGACTTTCTGGTTCATAGCAGGGCATGTAGTACACTGCATAGGGGAGTCTGTCTCTTTTGCAGCTCCACTCCCTGAATGTCTGGATAAAGCTCAGGCTTCTACATCTACTATTAAATGCCTATTGACCTCTGAGCTCTTACAACGTCAGCTCCATTCTCTAGTGGGGAATAGTCATGTTTACCTCCTAAAGAAGTTGTCAAAAGTTAAATTAGTAATGCATATAAGTTCCAAGATCAGTGCTGACCTTCTGTCATCCATCAACAAATGGAAACTATTATGAATCATTTGTATTGTCAATCCTTGACCAGTTAATAAAATAAACATTCATCCCTCTTTTGCCAAAAAAAATTGAAAACATATGACCAGAGAAGTCAATATATGTAGATGGCATGCTGAATTCTGAATGAAATTTTCTTTAAGAAAAGGTTTGTAAATGGCATGGTATTATACAAAAATGTATAGACATGACTTTTTTTTGCCCTGGTCTTTTGTTTTTGCCCTTGGTTTTTTGTTTGTGGTTTTGATGTTTAAATTTTTAAGGACAACATCTGTGTAGCTCATGCTGACTTTGACCTCACTATTTCGCCCAAGCTGGCCTTGAAAATTCATGGCCTTCCTCCCAGGCATGTTCCCTATGTTCAGCTCTGCTCTGTTCTTATGAGCCCACAGTTTACTTAACCTTGCTAACGAATCAAATGTCCATATTAGTTCTTATCTACTAAATTTTTGCCTAGCTGTACCACAGAAAATGTGAGGTCAATAACCTTATTAAGTGTTGGCGATGAACCTTGATAACAGTGTTTGAAGACAATGTCTGGCCAGTAGTAATTACTGATTTGTTTTCCTCCACAAAACCCCTTAAGATAGGTTTTGTCATTCCAATTTAAATATACAAAGAAGCCTTTAATCCCAGAACTCTGGAGGCAGAGGTAGGAGGATCACCCTGAGTTCAAGGACACTCTGAGACTACATAGTGAATTCCAGGTCAGCCTGGCCTGGAGTGAGACCCTATCTCAAAAGAACTCCCAGTACCAGAATGGGGCTATCATCCACAATGAGCTTTTGATCAGAGAGACCTACAAGGTTTCCTAAAAGACAGACAGATTTCTGTCAGAGTACTTGATGACCCACCAAAGGTTAGTGGTAAGACCCTACTGCTGAAGACACCTTATGTGGTTGACATGCAAAATAGAATGGCATGGCTGGAAGTTGGAAGAGAATCAGTCCCCAGACAGTCAGCGCGTCTAGTGCCAGAAGGTGCTACATGGGCAACTGGGGGAATATGACCAATATCTGTCCAAGCAACTCATGGTTTAACCTACTTAGCAGCAAATAACTTGTTGTGATGCCCACACAAGTGCAATAGTGACACACAGCCATGGTGGGGAACCAACAGCTCTTGATTTGGCTAACTGATCTCCTCAGTGGTACGGGACCCATAGCTGGAGCTGGGAAACAAGTCCGAACCATATCCAAACATAAGCCCACTCGCCAATATCAAGCTACCATCAATCATGGGCTACAAGAGGGCCTACACCTATTAAATTCTCTATTAAAAAAGTAAGGTTTTTGTTCTGGTGCTAACTTACTCTCCGTTGGAGAATCTGCTTCTCTTTATCAGATAGATGTAGATCCTAAGGAGAGAGCCACCCCATCATACCTCCAAAGGGCCCTGGCTGAAACTAAGAAAAATTGGCGAAACAAGCAAGGGGGCTGCTTTCCTGATGAACCAGATACCAGCAGAAGGGGGAAGGAGATCAACACAGAGAAAAATCAACTCCTACCAAATCAGAGAGCCAGAGCCTCAGAGGCCCCCAACACCTCATCACTGAAGCAGACCAAAAATGAACCCAACATGGCTCAGGGAAATTTTGCGGAAGAGGGGGTGGAAAGAATGTCAGACCACATGTTGGGTCATGATATGCAGAGACATTTATCTTACACATAACTGTGGGCTAACTCCACAATGCATGACCCATATACCTCAACAAGGAGGGGCCAAGGGGAGGGGGTAGGTCATGGATGAGCCTAATAATGGTACCAAACTGACTGTATTTGCTGAATAAAAAACTAACTAATAAAGAAAATACTACTAATAATAATGATAATAATAAAGAACAAAAATAAATAAATAAATTCACACATACATACAAAGAGACTGAGGTTGCAAGAAGTGTATGCTTGCTCTAAAAATCAGGGCAAAGGAATGGTACTTTTAAAAAACATATATTCATTTATTTGCAAAGAGAGAGAGAATGGGCGCACCAGTGTCTCTAGCCACTGCAAATGAATTCCACATGCATGTGCCCCTTTGTGTAACTGGCTCTACATGGGTGCTGGAGAATCAAACCTGGGTCTTTAGAGTTTTTAATCAAGTGCCTTAACCTCTGAGCCTCCTCTCCATTCTTGAGGAATGGTGTTTTCATTCAGTTCTAGTGAAGATCAGCAGAAAGCTGTCCATACTCCTTTCTGATCAGCAGCACCACAGCAGGCAAGAGATGTTCTTCTTCCATGATTCTCACCTTCGTCATCACCACCATCATTTCAACGCCCAACCCAGCAGGCACATTTCTGCAGCATAAATTCTCTGTCAATTCATCTGCAAGCTTTCCTTTTCCAGAATCAATCACTGGCCCTGAGTATCTATTTTTATAGATGACATTGTCCTAACTTTCTCTTCCCTTTCTGCTTGCAGCAGGAGGAAGTGCCACCACCACCACCACAGCTGCCCTAAGCCTCTCCAAACACAAGACCCTGCCTTCTGCCTCTGTGGTTAACATCCACCCCTCACCACCCCTGGACACAGTGACGGGTTGCAGAGATAGTGCTACATGGCATTAATCAATTGACACTGGGCTGGAGAGACCCAAATTAAAAAGCACCCAGAGCAGGCAAATGACTTCCATTGCCCACGGGAATGGGGCTGAAACGACAAGATTCCAGGAGAAGGTGGTAGGGGAGAGTGTGAGAGGGTGGGAGTCAGCTCCCAGCTACACAGGACAGAATGTAAGCGCGTGGGACCAGGGAGGGTAGGCAGCAGAGACAAAAACAGCTAAGTGGTGATTTCTCCTAATGAACGTGTGGGCGGGGAGGTCTACTTTGGGAATCCTCCACACCCCACCCACTCTCTGTGTTTCGACTTTTTGGATGGAACCTGAGCAAATCTGAAAGCAAACAAATTGTGCAGAACATTTTTTTTTTAAAAAATTATTTTTCCCCTTCCACAATAAAGCTGGTTGCAGGGTTCTGTGACCCTGTGAGGAGTTAGAGTGATTTATCTTTCTGCAACCTGAGTCACCCGCCGGCATCTCTGACTAGAAGTGGCTTCACCTCTGACCGCTGAAGCTCTGATTAGTCCAGCTGGACCTCAACCTTCCCAAGGTCTTGTCCTGGCACATAGGTAAGGAGCACAACAGGGGCTCTCATCTCCCAAGGTGACTGCTGTTGTTGCGAGAGGAAGGTTCGACTGCAAAACTCAAAGGGTGGCAGAGCACATGCACCAGCTGGTTGCCGGGGTGGCAGCAGAAAGCTCCTTAATCCTCAGGATCTCATCTCACTAAGTCGGGACTCTCCTAACATCCAAGTCTTGGTCCTCGAGTTGCGTTTCACGCTGACAGGCATCTCACACACTCACAGCCTCATCTGGTCTGCTGGCTGAGAGAGATGTATTTCTCTGTCTCCAGGCCCCGATAAGCGCACCCACACAGAAAGCCCCTCATCACATTCGACTTCTGTCTACAACATAAGATATGCAAGAATGTCATAACGTGAACACTGGGGAAGACAGATCGAGAGAAGTGGTTCTTAGTTTAGAAATGTGATTCTAGAAGGATCTACTTGGATGTCATCACCGACAGTTACTGTGTCATTGCTGTGGATGAATACCAGACAAGAAGCAACTTTAAGAAGGAAGGGTTCATGTTGGCTTAAAGTTTGAGGAGAGAGAGTCTACCATGGCGGGGACATGAAGCAGATGTTCATATTCAGTCCACAGTGGGGAAGCAGAGAGTGACAAATGTCAGCTCTTACCTTGTTTTCTCTTTTTCATCCAGTCCAGGATTCAGTCCCATGAAATGGTACCACCTTCACTTGGTGGAACTTCCCACCTTAATTAATCTAATCTAGAAAATCTCTCTAAGATGTGCCCAGAGATCTGATTCCATGGTGATTTTTAAATGTTGTTAAGTTGACAACCATCAGCCATCACAGTGACATTGGCTAGCCTACCACCAACTGGCTTGGTTAGACTTTCCCCACCTGCCTACCTTTGAGAGCCAGAGCATAAATTCTCTTCATCAGCCTTCTGTGTCATACTTCATGGTTCTCCAAAGCTTGGCATCTTCTGTCCTTGTGCCCTTGAGGGGATCATCTTCTCCTTAGGTTTCATCAGATCATTTCCCCAGACTGAAGCCATCGTCTCCAGAAGATAACCTCCTGTGTGCACTGTGAAAGGAACGCCATGTGCTTCTCCCAGCTCCAGGTGTAATAACCCAAGACTCTGGCAGAGGAGCACACAGGAGCAAAGCTGTTTTCCTCACTGGCTAAACCTTCCCATATGCATGCATGGAAGAGTTCCAGTCTGCTCATACACCATCTCACTTAGTGCATCCTAGCCTTTGTCATATCTCTTACCTCTTGGGCCCCAGTTGTCATCATCTAGCTTCATCCCTATTTGTCACACACATGCTCACACACAATCACACTCAGTATTGCTGACACTGTCCATATCCCTGGGATGGATTTGTGGCAAGGCTAAAATGCATTCACTCAGGTTCTCTGAAGACCTTGGATGAGTCCTCATGGCAGCCGTGGCCCTGACCTCTCCTCACAGGTTATATACGTCTCAGGAATGAATGCTCATGAATGTCACAGAGCTACTCACATGTCTCAGCACCAAGGCCCAAACCTCTCTGCTCTTTTAGAATTGCCCCAAATAAGACATCTGGACCTGTGTTTGTCTGTATGTGGAGCCTTCTCTTATTAACCTTGAAACCTTAACAGATACTCTTCCCATTTCCCTCTGTTGCTTAGACAGACAATGGTATCGCTTTTAACATTCCAAACTCACAATTACAAATTCCCTTTTGATTTTTCTGTTGTCATTCAACTTGAAAATCACTTATTCTACTTAGTCTAGTTTGGTGTGTGCATGGGGAGTATGGTATGGGTACGGGGTGTAATGTGCTGGTCATTTGCCTGTACGCGGATGTATGTGGCCTGGGCACTCATGCACGTGGAGGCCAGAGTAGAGCAAGGCTGTCCTCCTCTATTATTCTCCTAAGTGATTTCCTCAAGACCAGCTTTTTCACTAAACCTGGAGCTGCTGTTTTAAGTCAGACTGGCTGACCAGTGAGCCCCTGTCTCTACTCCCCACAGGAGTATGTCTGCATGTTTCAGTGGCCATAGCTAGATTTTTGCATGCCCCTCAGGCTCACATGGCAAGCACCCTCTGAGTCTTTGCCCCAGGCCGTCATTGTTTTTTTTTTTTTTGAATGTGTACTACTCAAATGGGTTCCATTGATCTCAGCTCCAGATACTCCCAACCCACACTATTTATTCCATAGAGGACTTACTTATTTTATTTATTTATCATTTTTATTTCTTAATTTATCTGTTTTGTTTGTATGTTCTTGTGCATGGAGGCACATGCATGTTTGCCTGCATATATACTTGTGTCGGGGGGTGGGCAGAGCACAGCCTCAAGTGTTCCTCACAAAATGCATCATCCACTTTTCTTTTTTTTTTTTTGAGACAGCATCACTCACTGGCCTGCAGCTCACCCCTGAGGCTGGACTGGCTGGCCAGAAAGTGCCAGGAATCTCCACCTCTCCAGTGCTGGGATTACACGTGCATGCCATCACAGCCAGCATTTTGACGTGGATACTGAAGATTGAACTCACTTCCTGATGCTTGCAAAGCAAGTACTTTACTGTCTGAGCTATGTTTCTAGCCACATAGTGGACTTTTAAATACTACATAATCCTCTAATCTATTTCATATCAATTTCATTTGCCAGTTGGTTAATTTGGGTAGTCACTCATCAACTACATCTTGCATGTATTTACCATGTCAACACATGGTATCTGGCCCTGGCGACAGAACAGTCAAAAGATTGGAGGTAGAGCTTACATTCCAGATTAACCAGATATTCTAAGGGCATTTAATTTGAAGAATGACTTTTAGCAACTCTGAACATGTGAGTCAGCATTTTTTGCAATATCATGCCACAAATTAAAATGCAGAAATGAATTATATCATGAGGCTAATTTAAACAATATTAGTTATCCATACTCCCATTTTCAAATGTTACTTTCATTAAAATAGCTTCATTTTCTTTCAGCTTAGCTTTATGATAAAAGTTTCATATTCTGTTCCCTTATCAGTGTTATAAGTGAAATTTTATTTCCCTAAGGCCTTTTTTAAGGCAGAGTTTTACTCTGGCCAGGCTGAGCTGAAACTCACTCTATAGCCCAGGCTATCAGTGAGCTCACGGCAATTCTACCACAGCCTTTCCCCCAAACCCAGAGAGCTGAGCTTAAAGGTGTGAGGCACAGTGTGTGGGTTTCTGCTGTTATAATATGTGGCATTCTTGAGAACCACTACTTCAGTTTGCCATGTGATACTGGGAGGCTCACCTTAAGTGAGAATATTGGTGATTTAAAGGGCCTGCTACCAGGGACAAGAGCACACACCCACAATATCAGCCCTTAGGAATAAGAGCCCAAAGGATCAAGAGTTCAATGCCAGTTTGGGCTGCATAGCAAAACCCTGTTTCAAACACAGTGCCCCTCCAAACAATAATGTATGCCCTGGACCTAATGAGTTGACTATAGTCTTGTCCTTCCTTCTAACAGGGGAAGATAATCAAGGCTGGGAGGCAGACCTTCCTGGTTCTGAATCTTGGGTTTGTTACATCCGAGCTTGCTGACTTTTGACAAGTTACTTAAATGGTTTGAGTTCTGGGTTAGCATTTATCAGTGGTAAATTCAATGGCATAATTTCCTCTTATATTAGTTTGAATCTGAATAAGGAAAAAAATACAAGCAAATTGCTTCATGCAGTATCTTGTGCCCCACAAGTGCATCATGTCTGCTCACTTTAATGATAATGGCAATGGTGATAACAGCAGTGGGTGCTGGTGAGAGGAATTAAGGCAGCAATGGCGGTGCTGATGGCGGTGGTGGTGATGACAGGGATGATGCTAAGGACAGTTACAGTGGTGATGAAGATGAAGATGAAGGGATGACGGTGATGATGTGGCTGGTGATGACGCTGCTTCTGGTGGAGGTGATGATGGGAATCTGACCTGGCTGTTCTTGATTCTGAACAAAGAATAAAGAGATACAAATTGACCTCTATGAAACAGAAGAGCCCTGTGTTCCTAGGCTAGGAAGAAAGGAAGCTATCCTTTCATCTTTATAAGAAGAGTGCCCTGCTGGCTCACCATCGAGCCCTTCAACCTGTTACCGTGGTGTGTTCAGTCAAAGAAGTGACTGGCATAGCTTACACTAACCTGGATCCTGTGCTCTCTGTCCTTGTAACTGGGCCATGGGCATCTCCTGGAGGTTCTCCTGCGCACGAGGCAGGAGCTAGCACCTGTGTCCTGGGTGACTTGGGGGATATTAATATTTTATGACCTCTTTAGTGAAAACAGCAGCCCCAGGGTGCTGGTACTTCCTCTGATATCACTCAGATTCTCAGCAGGCAGCCACGCTCTCTTTCTCCAAGGCCCAAATCTCACCGGCAAAGCCATCTTGACATATTTTCTCTAGCATAATAGTCAATGTCCTATCAAGATGCATACAGTTCCAGGAAATATCATAAAAAAGTAGCAGAGCCAAGAGTTATTGAATGTTTACTGTGTGCTGGGTACTATGCCAAATGTTTTACCTTCCTCACTTCATTTTGCCTTCCCAGCAATCCAATAAGCAAGGTGATATCACCCATCCCATTTTACAGACCTGGATACTGAGATTCAGATAGAAGAATAACTTATTTAGATACACAGCCTGAGATTGGAGGAATGGCTTAGTGGTTAAGGCACTTGCCTGCAAAGCCAAAGCACCCAGATTTGATTCCCAGGACCCATGTTAGGCAGATGCACAAGAAGGCACACACATCTGGAGTTCATTTGTAGTGGCTGGAGGCCCTGGTATGCCCATTCTCTCTCTCTCTCTCTCTCTCTCTCTCTCTCTCTCTCTGTCTGTCAAATAAATAAATAAATAAATATAAATAAAATATATTCAATACATAGCCTGAAGGACTAACTCGTTGGTGTGGTTTCCTTGCCTTAGTCATTCTACATCATTGCATAATGTATTCCAGAGGATGTTATTTAAAGTGGACGACCTAGATGCAGCATGACTGGTATAGGAGCTCCCTGATGGTGGGATCTTTCCCCAGAAACCATATTTGATGACACGGGGTAGGTGCTGCTTCCCCAAGTCCCTGTGGGCACCACAAACCTCCACACCAGGTATCACTCCTATATGGAAGCCTGGACCATGGAGGATTAAGTGCAGTCTTTGTAGTACCAGGATCATGGAGGACTAAGCACAGTCTTTGTAGCACCAGAAGATCAAGGACACTGGTTCTTTGCTTCCACTGAGCAGAAACACATGGATCGTAGCCAGCAAGTGTACATAAGACTGGTCTTGACTTTTGATTAAATGTAAACCACTAGTTTACTAAGTGTTCCATTGTATTACAGCCTCTGGTTTCAGAGATACAAATTGGGAAGATAGAATAAAAGGCAGAAACATGTTTAGATATGCATAGGATACAGATGAGTACACAGGTATCCAAATGCATACTTACTTGGTCATGCCTTCTGTTAAGATATAAAAATACAACAACCCCCACAGGCTCATACATGGAATATTCGGCCTCCAGCCAGTGGCACTAATTCGTGGGGGTAAAGTCTAGTTACAGGAAGTTGGTCACTAGGGGTCTATCTTTAAAGGTTATATCTGGTGTATAGCCTCTCTCTCACACTCTCTGTTTCCTGACTATTATGAGGTGAACAGCCACTGCTGTGAGATTCTTTCTTACCATGGGCCTAGGAAAGCCAGAGCCAAGGGCCATGGACTGAAACCTCTGAAATTTTGAGCTGAAATAAATCTCTCCATAAGTTATGTGCCCTGATGATATGATCTCAGTTCTGCAACCAAATATGTCTCACATAAGACCAATCTATATCATTAATGTGTACATTACACTTCTTAATCTGCCTCCTTCTACATGTCAATCTATATATCCACTCAGATAGAGCCAAAGCTTCAGGGAAACTCCTGCAGGTTATGATAACCAGAGGTGATTTTAGTGTTTATCTGTTATTATCCAAGTTTTGTATAATGAGTATGGGAAAAATATTCAGAATATGGAAAAGGAAATGGTTTCCTCTTTTCCTTTCTAGAAATAAATTTAAGTGATCCATTACATGATGTGAAGACATCCTTCTCCAGTATGGCCCAGGTCAGAGCCTCTCCAAGCAAGGGGAGGATCAAGGGTTTGCTCTCCCAGGTACCAGCCCTGACCACCTCACTACCCCCAGCACTACACCATAACCTGATGGAGAAGTGAGAGCAACGGAGAGTACTTGGCACTCTTCCTGAGTGCTCCATGTAAGCCTAATTATAGTCACCAAAGAAGTTCCTTTCCCTTCTCTCCAGGTCCCGAGTGACAGCTCATCATTTCAGTGGCATTTTTGTCAGGAAAACCTCATTTCTATTTTTATTATGAGAACTGCTTGTCTTCACTAGGTCTTTGTACATAGATCAAGACATTATCAAGACCTGCACTTTCCTCAGCCGAATGAGAATTACTAATTTTCTCTCTCTATTAAGGACCGTGCTATCTTCATTGCTTTTCCCAATATTTATTTCACAGTCTAAGACCATGGGGATCCTGGAAGAAGGTTAACCTCTCTAGTACCGTGCAGCTCACATGCAAAGACTTTTCTCATTCATCAGAAGGGGCCTACAGGTTCTCCCTCCCTGATTTAAGTGGAATCTCACTTAATCTATGCCCACATTCTCACTTTGTCTCCTTTGTACATGTTTCCAGGATGGACTTGTTCATAAGGAAATGAAATAAGTCCTGGGATTGCATAAAGACATATGACATTTTTGGCATGATGGCGCAGAAGGGTACTAATGTCATGTCACATCCAGCCAAAAGTATATTCAATAATTGTGATGTACTAAAACCCATGTACTAATGTTAGAGTTTATTCCATGTGAGGCATTCTGAAAATCATTTACATGCATTATTTTATTTAATCCCTATGCCAACATTTTTATTCATACATTCACTCATTCATTCCTCATTTAATTCATCTATAAATATTTATGGAGTGGCAAATTATATTCTAAGGCTTGTATAGTGTTCCCAGTATGCAGTGATTAAACACAAACAAATAGGCGAGCAAACAAGCAAACAGAACTCAGCCTTCTTCCGCCAGTAGAACTTATGGTCTACTTCCTTAGCAGAAACAGAGTTTAAGATCATCAGTCTAGTAAATATCCTATAAAACTGCATCCTAGTACTGTCAGTCTGGAGTATTTATCCCAGAGAAATGAGAACTTGCATTCATACAAAAAAAATGTTTACTTGAGGACTTATAGGAATTTTATTCATAATAACTAATGCTAGGAATTGCTCCAGCTTCCTGTCTTCAGGTGAATGGTTATAGGCACAGTGGCACATTCACATCACGAAATACTAGTCAGCAATAAGAATGACTTCAGTGTGCATATATACAACAGTTTAGATTCACCTCCAGGAAATTATGAGGAGAAAATAGAGAAGTGAAGCCCCCAAATTTAGTGGTATCATGTGGCTTCATTTTTGAGGTATTTATAAGCTTTAAATAGAGAGCCTTTTATAGAAATTAGAAATTGGAGAGAAGAGGTGGGCAGGGTGTACAGTTGTCCAAAAGCAAAGGTAGAGGTGGATAGGTTGTATATTTCAAACACAGTAGGTGGTCACATATACACATAAAACTATGAAAATAAATATATCGCCGACCCCACACATACATGACTTGAAGTAAAACTAGAGAATGCTGAGTAAGATGAGTAAATTTCATCAACATTGATAGTCGGGTGCGATACTGTGCTACCATTTTGTCAGCATTACCATGTTGGAAACTGAGTAAAGGGAGCCTCTACTATTTCTGCCAGTTATATTTGTATCAACAACTGTCTCAAAACAAATTCCAGTTAGACCGAACGAAGCAGTAAATCTTCTCAAGCCAGTTGCAGTACACGTGACAGAGGAAAGAACGGGGTGTCAAGAGCAGTGAGGAAACTATAGATAGCAAGGGATGGGCTTAGACGGGGGAAGAGGTGGTATTTCTTTGGGCAATTTAAGGATGAAGAGTTGGTGAGGGGAATGGTGGGTGGCAAAACATTCCAGGAAAGGAAACAGTATGGCAGGGATGCAGCAAAGGGTGGGTATGCCCAGGCAGCATAAGGAACGGAGAAGAATCGCTAAGCAGAATGGCCATTTTGCAGCTGTATAAGACAGTGCGTGGCTGCCTGATCTTACAGAAGGGCTTAGAAGCTCCCATTTATTCTACTGCAGTCAAGTGAGGCTGGAAGGCACAATGTGAAGTCACAGATGTAGGAAATGTCTGACTCAGGATTCACAATGAAAGTTGCTACTGCCTCCATTTAAAAAACAGCTTTATTAACTTAAATATGCAATACTATTCAACCCACCAACATCTCTCCAAGGAATTTACCCAAGAGGACTAAATTGGTATTCAGAGGAATACCTAAACAGGAATGTTTGTAGCAAGATTTTCATCATCAGCATAAATTGGAAGCACTCCAAATGCCCTTCAACTATTAAGCAGATACTCGGTGCAGCATACAAGCCGTAAGAATGCCACTCAGCAATAAAAGGAAGAATGAACTATTGACAGGTGCAGTCACGTGGGTGGACTACAGTCCACTTCAACCCTTGCAGAGAGAGAGGAAAAAAGAAAGGCAGATTCATTGGCTACCTTGTGATTCCATTCATCTTACTTTACAGAAAAGGTAAAAACAATAGGGACAGAAAGTGAGGCTGGTGATTTTCAGGGGCTGGAGACTGACTCCAAACAGACCTGAGGGAACTTTCTTGAATAATGGAAATGTGTCACATCTTGGTGGTGGTGGTTATATCACTGGTTGTCACACGGTTGAAATTTGCACAATTTAGATCCTTATGCTTGTGCAGCAAACAGCGTATCTAGGGAGCATTCTTGCCAACCAAGATTTGCTCACAACACATGCCCACAAAATGAGAATAAGAGTAGTAACCTCAGGCTGGGGAAGTGGCTCAGTGCTGAAGCATTTCCTCCACCTGCCTGCCAGCCCAAGTCCATCCCCAGATGTCACATAAAGCCTGACACACAGTGTAACATGCATCTACAATCCCCACACAACTAAGGCAATGAGAGGCAGAGTTGAGAGAATGCTAAAACTCCCAGACCAGGTAGACTGGCTTTTCCAATGTGAGCGTGAGAGTGCATAATAGAGATGGGTGGGTGGGGGAGACTCTGTCTCAACAAAGGTGGAAGAACATTAGAAGACCAGTCTCCATGTCGCCCTCCAATCTCCACATATGCATCATAGCAGGCTCGCAACCATATACATACACAGAGAAATAAACAATAGGTAGGTAAATGGATAAATCAATGATTAATAATGAACATTTATGCCACATTCTCTGTGCATTATGTACGTTGGAAATCCTTTTTCTTTCACCAAAACCTTAAAAGGACATTTTTTTTTACCATAAACTCAAGAGGACAAAATTTCCTACATGTAAATTTTTCCTCAATACTTCTGATTACAACACATTGTGATATTGAGATAGGAAGACATAGATTAAATGTAGAGGAAACCCTTTCTCACCTCTGGAGAGCTCTGGCTGGCTCCATGTGAAGACAATATTATTAAGAGTCTTATTTTCAGAATATGCAGTAAGTGGACACTGAGGATATCTGTGGATGATGGAGATGAACAGTGTCTCAGCTGAGGCAATCAAGGGGACAGAGTATAGATGGCCTGTCCAACACAGAGTGGGGAAGTCTTGGAAGTAGCAGCATTGTCCCATAAATACTACTTTCTTCGGGGATCTACTTTCCTTGCCAATAAAAATGAGCTAGCATCTCCTACCTGGTGATCTTCCCCAAATCCTCCCAGTTGCTCAAAATCTGGCAGAGTGGATCTATGTTGGTTCAGGAAGATCCTTCCTCTCCCAGTATCTCTGGGTTTGAAAACTGAGGGGAAATATTTGGGAGACACAGAAAAAGGTTATGGAGACATGGAGGTGACACCCAGCACTAGAGGATGAATGAACAGAGAGGGATAAGCTAAGGGACCCTCCAAGGACAGACTGTAGGAGTATAAGCTCTGAAATCTGATGATGATGTCTGATAGCTCATGAAATGCACATGCAAATGAATAACCCCTCCAGGGCTGCTGCCCCTGTGAAGTCCAACTTTGGTGATTGTAAATACTGTCATAGAGTAGTGGATTCCAAATAAAGGTGATGCAGTACCCTAGGAGGAAAGCCTGCTACTGAAATCAGGAGGGGAGAGGCCATGGTGTACTGGCAAAATCCTACAAATACTCATAAAGTCAGTATATAATGAAGGATATGGCCCAACTCTTAGCAGGATGCCTGAGTGGAAACCCTGTAGCTACTGATTTCACTATTCTGTCCTTATATAGAAAGGTCTCTGAGACTCAGATGTCACCTAATCTACTTAATTAGCCACAGCCGTAGTGGTCTGTGTTGCACGATGAGCCCTGTCATGGGAAGTATATAGGCCTCACTTCACTTGCTTCCACTTTAATATGCTCTTTGGCCCTGGGGTTCCTTGGCACTCACAGATTCTGCACATGCTCTTCTTAAGCAAAGGATGAAGTTTACCTCGTTCTTTATATTCCTAGGATGGAGTAGAAAGAACATTCTGGAAGGTAAATACCTAAATCTAAGTAGTCATTTGATGTGAGAACTTTAGGCTGGCTCTCTAAGTCCTCAAAGACTTGGTACTGTAGTTTGAATGTAAATGGAATCCCCATAGACTCATGTGCTTGCATATTTAATCTTTAGTTGGTACAATTATTCAGGAAGATTGTGGAGCCTTTAGGAGGTGGAGCCTTTCTGGAGAAAGTTTGTTACTAGGGGAGGGCCTTGAAGCTACAAATTCCAGCACAGCTTGCTGTTTTCTCCTCTCTCTAGTTACTCCTTGCTGATGTGACAAAGTGACACAGGCTTTCTGCTCCAGCCTGCCACGCTTTCCTGTCATTTACCTGCAAGCCTAATTAAACCCTTTTCCATCCCCAAGTTATTTCTGGTTGGATACCTTGTCCTTGTAATGAGAAAGGGACTGATACACATAGATTTGCATGTGTGTCTGTGCGTGTACATGTCTCTGGTGCACATGTGGAGGTCAGAGGATAACCTTGAGGTTTGGTTCTCACTGTCCACCATGTTTGTGACACGGTCTCTTTTCATTTGCTATAGCATTCAGTAGACTAGCAGGTCCACAATTTTCTGGGGATTCTCCTGTCCCTGCCTCTCCTCTTGCTATCAGGAGTACTAGAAGCACTGGCACATGCTACCATATTGGCTTTACATGGGTTCTGGAGATTGGAGCTCAGGTATCTACACCTATGCAACAAGTATTTTACCCACTGAACTATCCCCCCCAGCTCATTTTACAACAAAGACAAAAATAGATAGACTAGAATGACAAATAAATTCAAGGCACATGCTAGAATTTTCTCTTTGTTATATGCAGAGAAATGGAATTCTGGTCATCTGGTAATCAGTTGTACGGATGGGCTTCTAAAATCTGCCCTTTTCCCTGGGTAGACACATTCTGTTGTGAATAGAGGTCCTTCTGTCCAGAGACCAGTACAAGCTTGGGACATCTGATATGGGACTGTCCCCTGCCCAGCAAACACACTGACCTCTGTGGATATGACAATCTTTGGCTTCCATATCTGCTTTCATCAGGCCCTTTGGTTTCTCAGAGCTCATACCCCATGGGTATTACAACAAGCGAGAGATCAATTTCTCTTTCCACTGTTGTGATCACTGGGGGATGGCCTTGGTGTTGGTATAGGAAGATTGGTCACTTCTGGAAGTGAGAGATGAACTCAGAGCCCTCTCTCGGGAGCACATGTTCTGATGAAGCAACCTTCAGATGAGCTGGCATCTTCAACCATGCTTGGACTGAGCTAAGCAGATGTTCTAACAACATTCAGGCTACCCCCAGCTCACTTGCATGCAAGGACCCTCCTCTCCATTGCCTCGACTGTTTATATTAATCTTGAGCACTGTCCTTACCATACTATGTGCTCATCATGCACTGACCCTCAAAGGATGGGGCTGACTTGTCAACCAGAGCCACTGGGTGTATGTGACTCAGGCTTGGGTTTGCAGAGACCTCAGTCTGTGCCTGCTGAATGAACAGGTAACAGAAAGCTTGGTGTATGCACAGAGAAATGAATTCAAGTGCAAACCCCTAAAGAGACCACCTGGTGAAAAGCAGAAAATATCATTAACTGAAAACAAGACATTTCTGAGAAATCCACATTTCAGCTTTACCAAAGAGACACCATATCACTTTGCCCAAGTGACATGTTACATACAGAGAAAATGTAGCATTTATTTCTATTATGCCATCTTCCTCTGTGTAAGCTAGAGGGGATAGATGCTCAGCACAGGTTCCCTCTTGGCC
This sequence comes from Dipus sagitta, assembly GCA_036346955.1. Taxonomy (NCBI): domain Eukaryota; kingdom Metazoa; phylum Chordata; class Mammalia; order Rodentia; family Dipodidae; genus Dipus; species Dipus sagitta. The sequence continues at coordinate 106,873,396 of CM070781.1, read as the reverse complement.
AAAGATCTATATTATAGAAAAGAAAAATATTTTTTAAGTCTCTAAAATTCTATGAAAATTGTATGATAAGACAAAATGAAGCTTTTTATCTGACCCTCTTTAGTGCTTATATTTTAAACTCCAGCTCCTAAAAGGATCATGATTTTTTTGTTTATTTATTTTTTTGAATTAAAAAGGAACAACAGACAAGGAGAAAGCAATTGAATAACCAAACATTAACTACGTTCACTCTCCAGCCCTGGTCAAATAATTTCTTGTCACAGAAGTAAATTTAGTCCGAGAACAAGTTAATGTTGGCCCAGCTACATAATTCACTGGTAGCTTTAATCTTTGGAATGGATACTAGTGTCCAGTTCAGGTTTTATTGCTTTTTTAAAACAAATGATTTTTTTTTAAGTTCAAGGTGAATATGTCAGCAGTTGGCAATCGGTGATGTTTTCACTGAAAAGGAAGTAAACATGAAATTCCTTTAAAACTTCTCCTAAGAACTGCAGACTGGAGAGAAAACAAAGTGATTCAAAGAATGTAGGATAGGAAGATAAATGTTAACAGAAAAAAAAGAAAAGTACATTTAAAAGATAGTCATATCTAGGTATGATGGTGCATGCCTATGAATCCAGAACTTGGGAGGTTGGGGTATAGGGATCAACATGAGATTGAAGCCAGCCTGAGCTACACAGTAAAACAAATGGACCAACAAGTCAACCATATAAGGGTTGATAAACTATGCCATGAGCCTCAGGGGTGTAACGCCTGCTGTTCTCTGGCTAAATGCATATATTATGCTCATCAAACTGCCCTCTAAGCACTTTAGCTAATGTTCATACCCACATATTAACGCTGCTCTCACTTTTGGTTAGAGAAGCTTCTCTTCTCAGATGGCAGTGACCACTGGGATGATCCATAAGGCAACATAGTGCTGAGAAGATGTGATGGAGGAGTGTTTGGCACTGAAATATCTCTATAACACCTCCCAAGGTTCAGAGTTCATTGCGGAAGAGGTGGTGGAAAGAATGTAGGAGCCAAAGGAAGGGCAGGACTGCTTACAATGCAATCGTCTAGACAGAAATCGGCCTCAATATCCATGACCTTGCAGTGCCTAGCATTACCTTCACAACACCCTCATAACAGGAGGAAAAGACAATGGCATCAAAATAAAGAGAGACTAATGGAGAGAGGGAGGGTATATGATGGAGTGTGGATTTGTGAAGGGTAAAGTGGGGGGAGGGGAGGGAAGGGAATTATCATTGTTTATTGTCTGAAGTACGGAAGCTGTCAATAAAAAATTTTAATTTAAATTTAAAAAGTATGCATGAACTTATTGAAAGGCTGACCTGATAATGAAGGACAGAGCTACAAGATGTTAAGCCACATTCAGTCATCATCATTCTAAATGCTGTCTTTCAGAATGACCAACACCACTTGCTTTGCAAATCTCAACATACATCAGGATCCTTGTATAGACATTAATAAATTGAAGACTTAGTCACCTAGAGAAAAAGGGAGATGATCCCCCTTTAAGCATTCTAATGTATTTGTCCAATGAACTGCTGTGTTCAGGCACTCCATCAAAGGATATGGAAATGCGAGTGCATATGCAAATGAGCCATCGTTTAAATGAATACAAGTGTAACAATATCTACATTTCCAACTCAAAACCATCTCATTTGGGTGGCAAGTGAAGCCAAGGGCCACACCTCAGGCCTTAGGTTGTGTCTTTACCTGTGTAACCAAAGCAATGAAGCTGGGGTAGCGTTCTGTGGCAGAGCACTTTCCTAGCATGCGTAAGAGCCTATGTGCAATCTCTAGTGAATGAAAGAATGAATGAATGAATGAATGTTAACATGAGCATAAATTTTGCAATGACCACCAGCAAGGAATTGACAAGAATTCTTACCTTCTGCCACAGAAATATGGATCTTTCTGAATACTGATCTTTTTGTGTTTATCTTTTTCTCCTAGTAACCTTTTATTTCCTTTCTCTTCCACTTGGCCATTTCCTTTGTGACAGGAATGTCTCACACTTTCCCAGCCCTGGAATTACAGATGCGTGTTGTCACATCTGGCATTTTACATGGGTACTTGGGAACCAAACTCGGGTCTTCATCTCTGCACAGCAAGTAATTAACCCCATTGAGTCATCTCCCCAGCTCTCTAGTTTTATCTTATTCTCTTGTCTTCTATACTTGGTTCGGCTTCCTTGTGCAATCATCATCAAGTATCTTGACCGTATTCACGTAGAGAAGTCTCAAGACTATGGTTTATCAATGGAACCCTCCTTGGAAGACCTTTCCCAAGACTCTTGAGAATTTAGTGAGTCCTGGTCAGGAAGTAATGACATCCCGGCCTTGACTACTTGCATATTTATGATAATCCTATGATAATCTAGGAGGAGTTGGACACAATCACTCGCCATTATGGTGCTTGTGATTTTATTCTAACTAACTAATGCCCCATTTGCTTTGATAGCTTTAGGATAGTAGGCTGCTATCTCAAAGAAGGCTTATGCATCCCATTTGGATTGGGTGAGGATGGGGGGATATTTTCAGGAACGTTTTCCTTAAGGGGCATCATCTACATACAAACCACAATGGATTTTTCTCAGAAACAATATAGGCTGAAGCAATTGAATATTATGATATTTTGCCTCTTAATACTCTATCCTCATCTTTGTTAATAATCAACAGATATCATTCCTCCAGGATGCATAAGTTGAGGGAAAATCATTAAATAAAAGTCTGTTAATTGCATTTCTTAAGAAACCCAGCTTTTTAATGTTCTTCTGAGAAAGAACAGCAGTATAGTCAAAGGATCAATTATCTTCCTTTTTGTATTTTACCCCCCAAAAGGCAGAATCCAACATTTGTTTTCCTAAAGGACTGGAGACCCAATCTCATTTGTTTCTCCCAATACCTTGAAAAGAACGCAGTTACATGATCTACAATTCACTGCACACAAGCTGCTTTTGATTGTATTGCCTTGCAAACTAGATACTTTGCTAGGAAGCATAAAACTGTTTATCACTAAACATTTGAGATTCCACTCAGATAATTTACACATAATTAGACAGAAACCCACACTTCCAACCAGCAGCATTGGTGCCTCTCTAACAGACTATTCTTAAGGACATTTTGGGGAGCGTAATGAGAATTTTATGAGGTTCTGTAATCAGTCTCAGCATAGGTGGGAACAAAGGTAAATCACTCCTCTATACCATCAAATCATTACATAACTCAACACAGAATAATGATAAGCTGAGGTGGAAAGAGGTAACCTGCCCAGGTATTTGGAAGAATTAGAAGATTCTAGTCTTTTTCAGAGGTATACTAGGCACTCAATAATCCCTTTGGAAGCAAGAACAAATTTTTGAAGGAATCAGCCCAAGATAGAAGCCTCCTACTCAGATTCCCCCTCTTTGCTCTCTATCAGAAAGAGAGACAAGAAGAATACAGAGAAAGCAAAGAAAATGAATGGGATGTTCTAGTCCCTGAGTTGTTCTTGGCCCTTAAGAAATGCCCTAAGTGCCCTGAGACCTAGTCTCCTCTTTTCTAGATCTTTTCTGCCCTAAGACACAAAGTGAGTAATTTCCAAACAGGCTGTCACTCAACTATGTGGCTTCAGCAGGGAATGCCAAGGCATGGAGACATGGAGAAGTGTCACCATTTCCTGACACAGAGCTCCTAGCCAGAAAGAACAGGGACCCTGGACGGTGCACTTCACACTTAGCCCTGTGCCTCCAATGGATGACAGAGAATCAGCACATTGCACAGTTCCTTTGAACCCACCAATTGATGGACAAGAATTTTGTTTTGATTCCTTCTTACAGCCTTTTCAATCAAAGATGGTCTGCATCATACTTTTATGACTGAAATTGTGTGTGTGTGTGTGTGTGTGTGTGTGTGCACTCGAGTACACATGAGTGTGAGTGTGTGCAGGTATAGACCAGAGAAAAACCTCAGGGACCATTCCTCAACACTATCCACCTTTTTTTTTTTCCTTTTTTTCTTAACACAGGTTCTCTTACTAGTCTGGAGATTACCAAATAGGCTAGATTGACTGGCCAGTGAGTGCCAAAATTATGTCTGTCTCAGCCTCCTCAGTGCTGGGATAGTAAGTGTGTGCCACCACACCTGGCTTTATTTTATACGTGAATTTTAAGGATTGAACTCAGGCTCTCTTGCTTTCAAGGCAAGCACTTTACCAACAGAGCCATTTTCCTACCCCATGATTTAAATTTAATCAGTACATAATCTCAGCTACATTCAGATTAGGTAATGGCATCCATGTGTGTGTGTGTGTATGTGTGTGTGTATGTGTGTGTGTATGTGTGTGTGTGCTTTTCTGGATTACTTTAAAGAGACACTTAGAAGACAAGGTACAGCAGTTCCCCAGAATTGCCCCTCAGATCCCCCTGGACAGGGTGGCATAGACACTCTAGAAAGTTCCATCTAGCTTTAAATGAGGCAGCAGATGAACATCTAGCTTTAAGACGACCCCTCTGAGGATTTAAATAGAGAGTGGATTTCTTTTGATGCTTGTGGCACATACAACCAAAGCAATGCCTATTAATTTTGTAACTACGATCTTGGGCGACAGTGTGTCTCTAGCTCTAATTATGTTCTTGGTCAGCCAAGCTCAACTTTGAATAGATTCGCTGTAGCCACTCATCCAAATTCAGAAGGCTTTCCAGACCTATCCTCCCCCACTGGAGAAATCCAACAATCACAAATGAGACCAAAATTAACAATTATCCTCAAAATTATGGAAGCAAATATGTATAAGTCAGAAGCACGTGTATAAGAGTAAATGTACTATATTTACACAAATAGCGGCCAATAAGTATTTGAAGAATAAATGTGTACGTGAAAGACAGAGTATCAGAAGCAACATAAAATAGGAGAATAGTTGATCACAGGGTAATTGATTCACACATTTGCATATTATGCAGCCATTAGAAATTAAGTTTCCATGAAACATTTAACTGCATACTTTTTTTTTTTTTTTTTTTTTTTTTGGTTTTTCGAAGTAGGGTCTCACTCTAGCCCAGGCTGACCTGGAATTCACTATGGAGTCTCAGGGTGGCCTCGAATTCATGTCAATCCTCCTACCTCTGCCTCCCAAGTGCTGGGATTAAAGGCGTGCACCACCACACCCGGCAACTGCATACTTCTTAAACAACTATGGCATGATATTTTTGAATGGGTTACTAGTTTATGCTGTAATCTTTATAGAATGATCCATTCCCTCCTGGTCTTCCCATTTCCCTCCTCCTTTATCTCTTTCCTTCCTTCATTCATCCATCTATCCATCCATAAATTTGCTCATCAATCCATTCATCCATCTATCCACCCACCCATGCACCCATCTGCTCATCCATCAGTTCGCTGACTTATCCATCATATATTTATCTACTCATCCTATATCCACCCACTTGTCCATCCATCCACCCATCTGACTATCATTCTATCCACTCACACATCCACCCATTTACTCATCCATCCACACATTCATCCATCCCAAATAAAAGCAAACGTGCACTGGTTGACAGAGCAGGGGCTGGGGCGCTCAAGCTGCCCCACCTGCCTCTCCACTCCTCTGAACCACTCACTCAGATTCTGGAGCATAACCTCTTAATTAAAAACATCCAGAAAAATTAATGATCTTAACCAACCCCCCCCGCTTGCCTGGCCCATAAGGACAACTATTCCTATCAGAAACAAGTTTAGAACAGAGATGTCTCAAACACTTGGAACACTTGGGCATTAACAATATCTATCTTTCCAGTAAGCTAAGGAAAGAATAGTGTGTGTGTGTGTGTGTGTGTGTGTGCGTGTGTGTGCATGCGTGCATAGGGATGCTTTCCTTTGTAACTGGATTAAATTTCTTTTTAAGTTTCTTTACACCTGCCATTGTATTACTATATATTTGTTGTAATGTAATGAGTTTCCTTACGTCATATTCATCTGTGCAAATCATGTACTTTGGTCATATCAACTCTCATTTTAAGCCCCACTCATCTCTTACCCTCTCCCCCCATCTCATTTCTTTCTCTGACAGTCTCTCTTCTAGGATTACGTTTTCATTGTGTATAGCTGGGCAAGGGAGTTAAGCTTTCTGAATTTGTTTGTTTTTGTTGTTGTTGTTGTTTGGTTTTTCAAGGTAGGGTCTCACTCTGGTCCAGGCTGACGTGGAATTAACTATGTAGTCTCAGGGTGGCCTCAAACTGACGGCAATCCTCCTACCTCTGCCTCCCAAGTGGTGGGATTAAGAGCGTGTGCCACCATGCCCAGCTTTGAATTTCAGTTTCTTTAGCCATAAAATGGGCATAAAAGCATACCTCCTTTATGAGTCTGCAGTGAAGATGGAATGACTTAATACAAGAAAGGCCTGAAATAGTACCTAGAGCACAGGAAACATTCAACGAACATGAGCTAAGTTTTCACCATTTGTTGAGGCTGTTATTATTATTTGAAATATCTCATCATCCTCCCAGATTGACAAAAATCTAGAAACCAATGTCTCCCCTGGTCCCTGCATTTGGAAAAGCCAGTGGGGAAATTCCATACTTGTGTTTTCTCCAATCCTTTGTGTCATTTCAAATATTGAAGTACCACATTCCACTTAGTAGGAGGGAGGGGCCCTTCCACTGGTGCTCATAACATTCCTTGGGGATTTAATAAAAAGTATTATGGACTTAAGTAATACTACAGGATAACAGAAACAATCGATGACATATTGGAAGAATTACATAATACATTTGTGTCGGACAGATAATGAAATTATGCAGGAGCAGCGAGAGAGAAAAAAACAAATGCAACATTAGGAAATAAGGAGTTTTATGAACAGCACAATGAAATGGATGTGTCAGAAGCCTCTCAATTGCACGCTGAAGGACGGCGATTTAGATAAGATTACTGAGCATCTCCTAGTTAAAAATAATGCCGGCTTTCCATCACAACAGAGTCTTTGGTTTGAAAAGCAGTTTCTCTTACATTTTCTCATTCGTTCTCATGAAAATCCTGGAGGCATGTGTCTTTTTATCTTTTTTTTCCCCCACTTCAGGAAACTTAGGCAGCAAAACATTAAACAGTTTTCTGTATGTTACCAGAGTTATCTGTTGTAGAGATCTGCGCGTAAGTCTACCCCCTTTGGGTACCTGATACAACCCCAAATATTGCCATCTTTCTCCTACTAATTCTTTTCATCTTCCTTCAACTTCTTCCACCTCCTCCTCCATCCCCTTCCTTCATCTTCTCTCCTCCTAACTCTTTCTCTCCCTCTTCCTCTTTTCTTCTTCTTCAGACAGGATCTCATGTAGCCCAGGCTGGTCTCAGTCTGTCTATGTGGTGTAGGATGATTTTGAACTCTTGATCCTCCTGCAAACACAAGCTAATTTTTCACCACTTTTGGTGACAGCAGATGCAGCAGGTTTACTAATTGCTTAAACTAAACTTCTCTTCGGTTTCCTTTTTCCTCAGGGAGCTGCTAAAGGGAGTCAGCCCACTCCTGGGATGGGAGTGTCAGGAGTTAGCTCTGTCACCTCCCAGGCTCTGCTCTTAGAAGTTTGCCCACTTCTTGATGGGAAAATTCCAGAGGATAGTCTTTGATAGCTTCAGGGCTGTGCACCCCCCCACACACACACCAAAAAAATATAAGGCAGTTATAGTCAGATATTTATTTTAATGATTTACTTGTAGGGCCTGAGGAGATGTCTCGGTGTGTAAGCGCATGAGGACCTGAGCTTGATCCCCACCACCCACGTAAAAAGCTAGGTGTGGCCGTGTGCACTTGTAACTCCTCTACTGGGGTGAGAGGCAAAGACAGAAGAATTTCTTGGGCTTATTGGTCAGCCCCTCTGGCTAAAACGCAGTGTGCGCTCCAGGTTCAGTGAGAGGTTCCATCTCAAGGAAATACGGTGGAGGAGTGAAAAAGGAGGTGCCCCTGTGTTCCCTGGCCTCTGCATGAGCATGCATGAAGCATGCTCATCAGTACACACACACTCACACATAACATACCCACCATAATACACACAGAAAAGTACAATAGTGTACTTGCAGTTATGCTTAAACTTCTAGCACTGATGTTTTGTTTACTGTGCTGATATGAAACATATTTAAATCAAATCACCTTGATATGTAGTCAATAATAAAGTGAGTGCTATCAGGAAAATGGCAAAATTATAGTGGTTGCAGACAATGAAGTGTCCCTAGCATGCTGTCATTTTTATATGGGAAGGGAGAGGGCTCAGTATTAGTTAACTTCGTATTGCTGGGAGAAAACATCTGACAACAATCAGTCTAAAGGAGGAAGGGATCGCTTGAGCTTAGAGCTCAGGTTATGATGCAGCACAGCCGAGGAAGCGTGACCGCAGGTCCTTGAAATAGAACTGGTTACATTCAGCCCACATCGGGGAAGTAGAAAGCAATGAATGCTGGGGCTCAGCCAGCTCTCTCCTATTTCCTTTTTATATAGCCCAGGACACCAGCCCATGAAATGGTCCACAGTAAAGGTGGGTCTTTCCACCTCAATTAACCTAATCTATATAACCCCCTTGTAGGTGAATCTGGATGCCTGTCACGTTGACAATCATTATAAACCATCACAAACTAACTCCATGTGACAAGTTCGCCTATCAAATAACCAAGATCCTGTAGTTCCAAATCAAGCCCGTCTCCTCGAAGCTGAGACAGTGCCTAGAATGTTCTCCCTACAGGAGAGTCGGAACTCCAGTCGATAGGAACAGGTGTAGATGAGTGTCATCGGCATGGGGCCGAGTGCTGGGGAACATCTCATGTCCACTTAGGGGACAGGCACACTAAGAATATGGACTTGGATTTTATATTTAGCCTGTAGTCCTGATCCTTCCGAAATATGCACGATGTGATCCACTCTATTTCAGGTCTCCCTGGGAACTCTGAAGCAAGGCATCCAGAGCGGGGAAGCTCATATCACCACGAAATTCAAGCGGAGCTACCAGACGACACAGGCCCCGACTTGCTCACACCTGTGCCTTCTACAGGGCTCATGACTCAACCTTGCCATGACCCTAAGTCTCTTCTGACAATAGGGAGTAGAGTTCCCACGCCACATAAGGAAAGGTTTAGCATTAATTCAGAAAGGGAGAATACAGGTATGGGGGGCGGTGTTGGTAAAGAAGTGGAAGCCAGCCAGCTGACAGCCAACTCTAGCATCAGGAGGATCAGGAACACTACATTACCACTTGCGGAGCTTCCACATCATTTTTAAAGAGAAAGAGGAATTTTAGACGCTCGCTTAATGGCAGCTACTTCAATCTTTTAAGCACTATATGCAAATATGAAGTAAAATAACTTCTTGGGCTGCATGTCATCTATAAACTAGGAGTAAGCAACTACCAAACTGAAGGGAAATTTGAATTTGCCCACAAATACATTTCCATACCCGTCCTAGATATTTTTACTTCTTTGGAACTTCTTCAAATGCATTCCACAAAATAAAGGCTTATTTAGAGTCACACATGGGTTTTGTTTTGTTGTAATAAAAGCTGAAGATGCCTCCATGAGTCAGTCCTGTGCTGGTGTGAACTACTTTAATCACATTACTTTCTTGCTTCCTGCCTTGCTGAGGCATTTTCTTGGGAATTCCTCTGCCTTCAGGACTGTGGCCAATGTACAGATTCAATGGCCCACTGACTGGGCTAATTTTTAAGCAGATCTCCTCCTTTTACCAGGTTTCTGTAGTTTCCCAATTGTAAAATGATGATGATAGTATCCACCTTATGTTGTCTAATATATGTGCTAAAGACATTGGATGTGTTTGTTATTGGAATCACTAAATAGGCACAATAAAAGGGAGAGCTATCCAATGAGATTCTTGCTTATACCCATCACACTGGTATAGCGTATAATAAATGCAAATAATTCTGACACTAGCTAAACAACATTCTAATAGAGTACTAATTTGGGCTGTTGTATTAGTGACTCTTCTTGTTGCTGTGACCAAATACCAGAGGAGCGGCAGCCTAAGGAAGGAAAGGCTTTGCCACGCCTGACAATTCCAGGGGATGTCTTTCCTTATTGTGAAGAAAGCATTCGAGCAGATCATATTCAGGAAGCAGTGAGCAAACAGATAGTGGGGCTGCGTTGCAAAACCTCAAGGCCCTCCCTCAGAGACCCACTTCCTCCTGCAAGCCCCTGCTTCCTAAAGATTCCACAGCTTTCCTAAATAGTGCCACTATCTGATGACCAAGTGCTCAAACTCATGTGGCTATGGGGGACATTTCATATTCAAGCCACAATAGGTGTATTGAACACAATCCATTTAAAAATCAACTTAATGAAATCTAGTCAAGAGGTAGAAAGATGCTCAGATTTTTTGACCTCCAAGCCCTGTTTTTTTTTTTTTTTTTAGAAGTTAACACAAGGAAACATTCAAGCATATAAACAAAGCTTCTATACAAGAAAATTCTCTGTGGCATTATTCATAATAATAGTAAGGGAGAGAGACAAATGCAGTCCTTAAATGTCAACAGTGGTGACAAATACTGGCACAGTGGAATGTTATGGAATCATTAAATGTAATTTTGAACAAATGATAAATGGCATAGTAAAATATTCACATTTTAATACCAAGTAAAAGAAGCTGAAGGGTAAATTCTGAGAACACAGCAAGTAGAATATTGTAAAGTCTCGCTCCCCCTCTCTCTCTTGCTTTCTCTCTCACACACACATGCACGGAGGAAGGGAGGAAGGGAGGAAGGGAGGAAGGGAGGAAGGAAAGAGGGAGGGAGGAAGGGAGGAAGGGAGGAAGGAAAGAGGGAGGGAGGAAGGGAGGAAGGAAAGAGGGAGGGAGGAAGGGAGGAAGGGAGGAAGGAAAGAGGGAGGGAGGAAGGGAGGAAGGGAGGAAGGAAAGAGGGAGGGAGGAAGGGAGGAAGGAAAGAAGGAAGAAGGGGAGGAAGGGAGGAAGGAAAGAGGGAGGGAGGAAGGGAGGAAGGAAAGAGGGAGGGAGGAAGGGAGGAAGGAAAGAGGGAGGGAGGAAGGGAGGAAGGGAGGAAGGAAAGAAGGAAGAAGGGGAGGAAGGGAGGAAGGAAAGAGGGAGGGAGGAAGGGAGGAAGGGAGGAAGGGAGGAAGGAAAGAAGGAAGAAGGGGAGGAAGGGAGGAAGGGAGGAAGGGAGGAAGGGAGGAAGGAAAGAGGGAGGGAGGAAGGGAGGAAGGGAGGAAGGAAAGAAGGAAGAAGGGGAGGAAGGGAGGAAGGAAAGAGGGAGGGAGGAAGGGAGGAAGGGAGGAAGGGAGGAAGGGAGGAAGGGAGGAAGGAAAGAGGGAGGGAGGAAGGGAGGAAGGGAGGAAGGGAGGAAGGGAGGAAGGGAGGAAGGAAAGAGGGAGGGAGGAAGGGAGGAAGGAAAGAGGGAGGGAGGAAGGGAGGAAGGGAGGAAGGGAGGAAGGGAGGAAGGGAGGAAGGAAAGAGGGAGGGAGGAAGGGAGGAAGGAAAGAGGGAGGGAGGAAGGGAGGAAGGGAGGAAGGAAAGAGGGAGGGAGGAAGGGAGGAAGGAAAGAGGGAGGGAGGAAGGGAGGAAGGGAGGAAGGGAGGAAGGAAAGAGGAAGGGAGGAAGGAAAGAGGGAGGGAGGAAGGGAGGAAGGGAGGAAGGGAGGAAGGGAGGAAGGGAGGAAGGGAGGAAGGAAAGAGGGAGGGAGGAAGGGAGGAAGGGAGGAAGGAATAAAGGGGAAGTGCTACAGCCTTCTTAGATTTCTTCAGCATCTCTGTATTTCTTTCTTTACTTCTACTCTTGCCCCGACCGTCTGTTCTCTGCACTGCATCTGAAATGTTCTGAAATGCAAATATTATTCCAGGGGCTTTTGGCTCACCACTCTTCCTGTCGCATTGCAGATGTCCAAACTCCTATGGTGGGCTGGTCCTCTGTGCGGGCACATGGCCTCCTCCCTGGCCCTCTCTGACTCACTCTTCTGACCTCCTTTTGGTCTCAGGAGCCCCTTTGAACTTGCTCTCTCATCTCATGTCTCTCTCTGGCTCAGCCTCCCACCAAGTACCCACAGAGCTTCTTAGTCACCTCATCCACTTCTCTACCCAAAGTCACCCACTGGAGCATTCCTGAAAACAGTCTTCAAGGTTGCTGTGTCTTTTCTGGTTCTTTCTAATCTTTATGTTTCACTCTTTGTTTTTGTAGTGTATATCGCCAGCTGACATTATTTCTAATTTAAGTTTGCTTATTCGTTTTCATATATGATATATACATGACATGTGCACACATAGTAATGCATACACCCACAAAGGTACCGGTGCTATGCATCTAGCCCCTGGCAGCTCCTAGGGTAAACTGAGGCCCAGGACTGATATTTTTCCTACAGTTATCTAACGCAGACTGTTTTTAGCAGATCTGGCTTTCCAATAAGACCACTATTTCTCTCTCATGCCCTATGGCTGACACTGAGCACCCCATCGTCCTTGTGTTTAGTACCAATTTGGAAAAAGAATTGAATTCCTGAGCTTACGGTGGCCTTTGCAGCAACGCTTTTGCCCTCTAACAACGCCGAACGCGCTATCTTCTTTGGTGGTGATAACGCGACACCTGATGACTACTCAGGCCACTTCCAACCCCTCCTTGGCAGATCACAAATGGCACTTGGGACAGGTGGCCAAATATTGAAGATAATGGCCAGATGCAGCAGCCCCGGTGAATAAAGTGGTACCCAGAAGGAGGGTGCCACACGTGAGGGGCACAGCTGGTGCATGCAAAAGTGGGTCATGGCGGTAGTGAACTTGCTGAACCTCCAAGCGCCAACAAAGCTACTTCTCCCTATGTAGCCTCCCCCTGTGCTAACGTTCTGTGTCATATGGTTCCCAACAGGAAGGAAAACAAACTGAGTGTTTCAAAAAAGAACACAACTGCTTCTCCCTAAACCTTCGAAAAATATGTTCACTTTGCTCATTAATAAGAAAAAGTGACAAATATGGAAAGGTACCAGTAGGAAAACATGGAAAATCATGATACTCAATAGCCATCACAGGACCCTTAATCAATGATTTACAAGGGTCCTTGACTTAAGTCCCCACGAAGATTTATTCCAAGACCAAGAGGCCATCCTTCCTTACCCAATGAAACTGAAACTTTGGTGGCAGGGTCTAAGGGCCCACAATACTTTGAAAGTTCTCTGGGGATTCTTGGTGTCGTCATTTTGTGGTGCTCTCTCATGCTATGCACAGCCAACCCTGCTATGTGTAGGTACCACTATTACGACACCCACTTGATCCATAGGGAAACAGAAGCTCTGCCTGTCATCCTTGCTGACAGCCACTGCAGACTGACTGGACACTGGCTCCAGAGCCTGAGATACACAGCCTCACAGAGCACTGTCTCCTTGAAGCCACAGATTTATGAAGGAGCAAGATCTCAGAGCAAAGCTCCTCACATGAGTTATCTGTTATGCTGATTAAGCTTCCCCTTTGCCAGAGGGGCATGTGCAAGTGATCCATTCACTTGTTCAACCAGCTTCCCATTCGTAAGTATGAAGCATCAGAGGCTTTCTCCCACCTTGGCTATGAAGGATTCACCTTTTATTTTCTTTGGGGGGTCTGCGGATCATGATAGCAAGAAGAGAAAACACAAGAAGGAGGAGGAGGGAAACACCAAGAGTAGGAGGAGGATAAAGACTAAGAGGAGGGGCCTTTTGGCTCTGTGGTCAAGGGGCTTGCCAGCAAAGCCTAAGGACCCAAGTTCAGTTCCCCAGGCCCTATGTAAAGCCAGATGCACAAGGTGGTACATGTGTCTGGAGTTCATTTGCAGAGGCTAGAGGCCCTGGCATGCCCATTCTCTTTCTCTCTCTCTCACACACACACTCTATCCCTAAAATAAGTAAATAATATATTTTTAAAAAGAAGAAGAGAAGGAAAAAAAAGAGGACTGGGGCCAGAAGAAGGAGCATGGTGGAGAGGAGTAGAAAGTGTAGAAGAACCAGGCGTCAGAGAAAGAGTCAGGGAAGGAGGAAAGGATGTGCAGGACAGGAGGGAGGGAGGGGGAGCAGGAAGAGTAGAAGGAGCAGAGACAGGGGTAGAGAAGGGGAAGTGGTTATGGAGGAGGGAGAAGAAGAGGTGATGGAAGAGGAGGAGTGAAGAGGGAAGGAACAGGAAACAGAAGAAGATGTAGGAGGAGGAAAGGAAGGGGAGGAAGAAGAGGAGACGAAAATGTCATGGTGTCGGCAGCCATGGCCAGCATTTGTTTCTGTCACATGAGGTATCACTGCATCTCCTTTAATACTCACAACCATGGCACATGCTCAGAGATATTAACAGACTTACCCCAACCCACAGAGCCCAGAGAGAGAGGACCCTGCCACCCTGGCAGGCTGGCTCTTTTCAATATGTTCTATGGCAGAGGTGGTATCCCAAGACTGCTCTTTACCTACACTTCCCTTTCTCCACTCTGCAAGTGGCACTTGGTGGGGCAATGGGGAGGGGTTATTCAGGTTGAACTGGGCCTGGGAGTAATGGCCACCATCCAAACAGGCTTGAATCCTATGCCTGTAAGCCTCCTGACCCTTGAAGGAGCAGGGAATACTTAACCAGAGCCTAGCACTTACCCTAATCATGGGTCTGACCAAATGACTGCATCGAAACTCCCCCGAGCCTTCATTAGATAGGGGTTCCATCACTCGCCAGAGTGGGGGTCGATAGAAAAGCAATTTTTCCATTTGGTCTCTCTGAGGACCTCCATTGTGCAAGCCTGGAGAGGTAGCCTTTGTGTGTGATACACCCTGAGGTCAATAAAAAGCTTTAGAATCCTTCAGGATGGAGTGGAAAATATTCTCATTATAGCATTAGAGAGACTTTAAAAAAATCAATAGAGTAATGGGATCTAACACCACATGCACCCTTCAGCCGGACTGTTGTCCTACTCATATCAAGCCCATGGATGACCCATGATGGACATGCCCGAGTGACTCCCTGAAGAAGCAGGCTGGAAGACCCCAGGAGAAGAGGCACAGCTAACAAGGAAGGAAATATATCTATGTATCTTTGCTACATAATCAAAACTTACCTTACTCCCAAGCCCAAACCATGTGGGGATTTTATGTGTGACTTTTCTTTGGCTGGTTTAATCTTTTTCATTTTATTTATTTTGCAGAGGAATAGTTAATAAAGTTTTAATAAAAAAATGTTCACTAAATTATCTCTGCTGTCACTTAAAACCAGCAATGAACTATGCCTAGATTTCTGGGAAGCCTGATCCAGACATTACAGAGAAACACATTCATATTTCTCCTAGATACACCTTAGGCCAAACCATTAGGCATGTTATACTTTTCTCAAAGAGCTCTGGTTTCACTAATTCCTTTGACTGATAATGTTTGACTGTTTCTCTCTCTCTGTCTCTCTGTGTGTGCTGAGTATAGAGTACATGTGTGTTGGCTCATGAGTGTGAGTGTGAGTGTGAGTGTGCATCTATAGGCCAAGGGCAGCATCAGGTGTCATTCTCCAGGTAAGACACCCACCATTTTTTTTTTAAGACAGAATCCCTGATTTTTCTGGTGTTCAGTTAGGCCACACTGGCTGACCAGCAAGCTCTGGGGATCTTCCCATCTCCGTGTTTCCATTGCCAGGATTACAAGTACATGTCACCAGGCCCACAGACCCAGCATTGCCTGTGGGTTTTGGGGATCAAACTCAGGCCCACATGCCAGTGAGGCATGCGCTTTCCCAACTGAGCCATCTGCCCAGTCCTGGAGCTGCCATGTTTGAAGACCAATATACACAGTGGGTGGTGAGGTGTACTAGGGAAACAAGGCGATGCGTAGATAGTCTCGGTCCTGACGAAGCATGCACCAGGTGACAGAAGATGAGCCCCAAGGCTATGGGAAAGGTTTGTTGTGTCTGAAATTACTCAATCAAAGGGTGTGGGTAATGACAGTGTGGCCTAGCAGTCAGTAACTTATCCTAGAAGTATTTACTAAGTATCTACTGCACATTAAGCAGTTCATACATTAGGTGTATTCAATTTCCATCGCACACATGCACACACACACGTGTGTACACACACACATGCACACACACACTTGTCCAGCTGTCCTTCCTCAGAAAGGCGGTTCACTAGAAAAGGCTTCCTCCCACCCCATGACCTCACCAGCTATCGATAAAGCTTCAGGCACAGTTGCGACCAGCTGACCTCCCCCCATGTAAGTGACTTATAAGCATCAGAAAAGGGTCACTTCTCCAGAAAGGGATGAAACTTCAGAAGCATGATGGAGCCTGGTCTGTTAGAAAGGGTTTCAAAGCACAGATAAATGGTGTGAATTTAATGCACTCTTTCATTTTGACTGTTCGTGTTGGAAATTTCTACTGACTGCCACTTTACTTCCTGTTGTATTTTTCAGTAGATGCTATTCCAAGGTTCAATCGTGTGTTTGCATCAGCGTTAAATTAAGATGGTTGGCTGGGCATGGGGTCTGGACAGGAGTGCCCAAGATTGAGGAAAGCCTGAGCTTCAGAGTAAGCTCAGGCCACCCTGGATTACAGAGTGAGACTATATATATATATATATATATATATATATATATATATATATATATATATATATATACATAAGCAAATACATAAAATATTGTAAAAGAAAACGGTTGTAGTATTTGGCCCAAAGGTATTCATTCTATCTAAATTTGACCAACTATTTTTGAAGAAAAAATAACCCGGCCATAGGAATATCTTACATGTGATGCATGGCATGGACGATTGAAGTCCATCTCGTCTGGTTAACAATAATTTGCCTGTGTGTTCCCGAGACGTTGAGGGTCTTCAGGTAGTCTGGGCAACGCTTTGCAATTGGTTTTCTGTGACAAAGCCTCCAGCCCTTTCATTTCATTGTATAGCATTAGAGACAAAGCCCTCATCCCACTGACAACTTCATAGCCTGATGGTGAAGAGGAGGTCATCGGATGTCAACAGCTTCTCTCCAGGTGACAAATTGATGGACATGGTCAACTAGGTTAAATTGCTTCTCGGGGACTTTTCATAAAGTGGGGTTGCTTTATTTTACCCACTAGTTTTCTCAAACGTAGAGGTGAGCACCTGCGTGGAGGGGCATGGGTGTGAGAGGACACACGCCAATGTCACAGGGGAAATGGTGCCCATCGTTCCTCCATCAGAAAACATCACCTTAAGGGAAATCAGAGGACAGTCACAGACTTCCCATAGCCTCCTTCCCCTGGGGACAGGAGAATTTTAAATCAGGGTCCCTTACTGGTAAATTGAAAGCCTGAAATGACATCTGCTGGCAGCAGCAGCAGTTCCGAATCGGGAGTCTAATAAAGTTGAGGTCAGTAATGGGGAGACAAATGAGATTAAACGGCCCTCACAGAACAGCAGCCGTGACCT
Organism: Dipus sagitta; assembly: GCA_036346955.1. Taxonomy (NCBI): domain Eukaryota; kingdom Metazoa; phylum Chordata; class Mammalia; order Rodentia; family Dipodidae; genus Dipus; species Dipus sagitta. The sequence continues at coordinate 106,856,039 of CM070781.1, read as the reverse complement.
TTGCATTTCATTTGAAATTCAGCCGTCGTGTTAGTAAAATAATATACTATGAGATGGATACTATTTTGCTAATATGATATATAGATCTCTAATATGAATCTCATACTTACGAGTAAATTACAAATGTGCCATTGCTGATGTATTTTACGTACATGGACTACGATATTTCAAAATCTACTTGCAGTAATTTCTACCCCTTGACACTCACAGGGTGAGAGAGGATGAGAAAGAGAGAGAGAAATACGAAGGATGAAATGGCAAATAATGTATACATACAAATGAAATAATGCAAAATCTGCTTAAGCTGAGTATATTTTGTACATGAATCAAATTTCCAGTCCAAATTTATAACCCACAGTGTTCCTTCTTATCGTTTTTGATGATTTTTTTTGCACTTGTAAAATCCAAGCTCTAAAAATATTAAAGTGACCAGAAAAATTACTAAGGAACATACTGGATCTTGAACGTGGTTAGGATCTCTATGTCATGCACAAACACACCTGTGTGTGTTACATTGTTTAGCCATATCTATACTCCTGTAGAAGAAAACAGTTACAAAATTATAGCCAACACGTCTGGGGGCTGTTAATTATACAGTGGCAATTTCCTGGACAGAATATGGCCAGCTGAGCTTCATTTCTCAGCACCGTGATCTTTGCCTAAAGCAGCAGTTCCTGCCGACAACCCGGGATCTCTCAGATGTCAGTGTTGTGCCAATTCCTTCAATGGTGTTTCTGGGCTTGCTTACCCCTCAGCTCTATGAAAGCAGGAGATTCCGCAGTAGGATTTCCTCCTCACCCAATCATCCCAAGCCAAACAGTAAAGAATCCGACTGGCATGTGGACCTGCAGGCTTCATCTCCTTGGCTAAGTGCTTGCTGTTCCCCCTTTCAAGTTGGTGGAGTCCTCCTGAAACCCCCACAAACGTGACATCTACAAATGGCAAAGCAATATCCTCCACTGCTTCCTGACCACAGAGAAATCAGCTTTGATTCTGTGTGACTGAAGGTTGAGGCTGGATGAGAGTTTTTAGTAAAAGCTCACTTTGGGATTGGGAGATGGTTTAAAGGGTAAAATGCTTATGTAAGTATGAGAACTTCAGTTCAAATCTCAAATAAATTAATTCTGTGTGTAATGGCATGCTTGTGTGATCACAATGTTGGAGAGGGGCTCATTGACTAGCTAGGTTAGCCAATTTGGTGAGCTCTAGGTTTAGCAAGAGATCGTGTCTCAGTGAATCATCTCTATCTCACCAGGGAGGGTCCATGAAATTCTACAGAGGAAGTGGCAGATTAAACACGAGTACTGCTCTCACTGCTGGCCTGAGAACCTCCTCCGGGGAGATGGTGGTAGACATTGAAGAGACTCAAAACTCATCAAAGCAGAAAACCAGAGACTGGGCTGCGAGGACCTAGAACACACCCTCCAAGGCTCAGGGCAGAAAGAATGTAAGAGCCACAGGGTGGAAAGGTGTATGCTGAGGCACTATGCCCCCTGCACGGATGGACCGGTGTATTCATGACCCCATAGTCATTATTAATCACCCCACTGAAGAGGGCCCTCAGTAGATTAGGTGTGGGGGAGAGGAGACAACAAACTATAACATGATAGGAATATACAGCCAATTTTCAATATGTACATATGTTAAAGTTCTCAATTAAAAACAAGAAATCCTGTCTCAAAAAAAAAAAATTGAGTGACTGAGGATGACTGAGGTCGGTTTCTGGCCTTCACATGCACAGGTGCATACACACACATCCCTACACAAATATGAGCACATGCACCCAAGAACGCATATCACACTCACACACACATGCATGCAAAGAAACTCACTTTGGAAGAATAACTCTTGAGCAGGGCTTTGGTGAGTGCAGATGGGCAAGGTAAACAAGAGTTGGCCAGGTCATGGTCTGCAGAGGGCACGGAAGTCTGACAGGAGCCCTTGTCCAGCCCTTAGTAACTGTGCTTGGGGTTTCTAATCAACCAACGATGATCTAAGAACTAAAAGGCAGAGGCTTCGGGGTGGCACCGCAGTTAAAGGAACTTACTTGCCAGCCTGCTAGCACAAGTGTGATGTCCCAATATCTACACGAAAAAGTAAGTTGTGCATGTTTCTGTCATCTCAATGCACCTTTGGCCATAACTGGTGGAACCTGGAGAATCTTGAAGTTTGAAGCTCAGCTAAACAGACACACACAAAGGGGAAAAAAAATGTATATAAAAGAGCAGCAAGGGAGATCCTGTCTCAAGCTAGGTGGAAGGAGAGGAGGAATACTCTGAGGTAATCTTCAGACCTTCATATGTGTGCCACAACACACACACACACACACACACACACCATACACATCCGAACACAGACTTGTACACCCACACATATTAAAAACAAGATCTGAAAGAAGGAAAGTGAAGAGACAGCATGATTCATGCCATTGCTGTGTTATTTTACACCCAGGTGGTGACCTTTGGGTTAAGGGAAATTCAGGGAAATGTGTGGGTTTCGGGAATATAGAGGGGCACTCTTACTTCCTCTCAGCCAGGGACTGCAGCCCGACTCCCTGGGATGCTTAGATGCTGGAGATTACGTCGTAATGAGATTTTCTGATAGAGAAACAGTTGGACCAGAAAGGGTCTTCCGAAGGCAATTCGGTGCACTCCACAACTGATGTCTGAGAGCCAAAGGGATGCCAAGCCTGGCTGTAGGCGAACACAGGGAGAAAAAGTGACCGGGTTGTTCTCTTCTCTTCTTTCTGATGGATGCTCAGATCATGGGAGATCAGAGACAGGACTAGAACATGCAATGGGACAAGGCTAGTCTTGGGGAGTGCTGTAAGAAAACAGAAAGGGTGTCTCCCACAAGTTCATGGAAAAGGGAAACCTGTAGAGATTTTTCCCATGTGCAAAGATCTTTCAGTGGACTGAATAACTCTCATGCTAATAAGAGACGGAGAGAGGCCTACTGGAGAAAAGACCCATGGGCAGGAAGTGTGGGCAGGCAGGTGACACTGGATGTAAGTTAAGTCAAAGGGGCATTACAGGACGGTGCCTGTTACTGACATTTAGTATGAGTGACTGTGGCTCATGCATCCTGACTGACCTTCATGGCCTAAAAATCAATTCTTGATTGGGGGAGGGGGCATATTATCTTATTAAACAGAAGCATGGTATAGCTGTGGCAGTAACCTTTAATTCCAGAGGGATGGCATTAGAGAGAAAATCTACAAAGGCTGCTTGGTCAAAATAATGGTATAGGGTTAGAGGAATTGCTTAATGGTTAAGGTGTTTGCCTGCAAAAGCCAAAGGACCCAGATTTGATTCCTCAGGACCCACGTAAGTCAGGTGCACAAGGGGGCACCGCGTCTGGAATTTGTTTACAGTGGCTGGAGGTCCAGGCGCGTCCATATTCTCTCTCTCTCTCCTCTCAATCTCTCTGTGTCTGTCTGTCAAATAAATAAATAAAAATAAAATATTTTAAAAGTAATAATGGTATAAATGATTGAGGCAAACTGATAGAGGCTCTCTCCATGACAGCCACTTTTGTCTCTAAGACTGCACATGAACCTGAGCAAAACATCTACCTTCTGGAAGTAAAGTGGCTTCCCCAGACACCCGTGTCCTACTGAGGGATGAGCTCTACTTTCTTATTTTCCCTGGTTACAAATGCCAGGCCCAGGGAGAACAGGTGCCTGGGCAGTAAGTAGGCAACAGAGAGCACAGACCAGACTGCAATAATATGGTATAAATTCTTTTGAAATTTCTCTCTCTCTCTCTCTGTACTAAATAATAGCTTGCTATGGCCATACACAGCCATTTATGCTTTAAATGAATGCGGAAGTGTTAAGTAATTTTGCATTGCATGGCTGGGCAATTGCATTGAGCCGATTGTTATCAGTGGCTACAAACAGCGGCATCGAGGAAACCCTGTGATTACAAATCCTCAGTGAAGCTCCATGAACCCCACTGAATGTACCAAGTTTCCATAGGGGGTGATGGACTGTAAATAGCACCGCAGTTGGGACCAGACAATTCTTGGTGCAGATCAAGTTATAAGTACCTTCTGATTAGCTGTCTAACACAACCCACTTCCACTCTCAGCCTCACTGTGTAGAAAGGAACAACCTCTATTTTCAAAATCACACTGGAAAAATCATAAATGGCATTATTTTGAGTACCATGGAGATATTAGAGAAATCATAGCTAATATTATGAACATTATAATGTTAACATTGTGAAGGTTGGAGGATAACCTCAGGTGTCGGCCCTCACCTTCCACCTTTGGTTGAGGCTGGGCCTTTTATTGATCACTGCTGTGTTTGTCAGGACAGCTGGCCAGTGAGCTAGTAGGGCTGATTCTCCTGTCTCCGTCTCTCACCTTAGGAGTGCTGTGATGACAGAGGCTAGCATTACCATGTCTGACTTTGCGTGGGCCTTGCAATCCAGCCACAGACTCCTAGAACTGTTATAACTGTTCACACTCAGACCACAGGAGCAAATGAAAGTAAAATAATTACAGAAAACCAAATATTACTAAAGATTTATCCAGGCATGAATATACATCAGTTTGAAATGCCTAGAGAGAGTGTATGGTGAGGCCTCCTGGCCACCCTGTCTCATCCCAGACCCCCAGCCTCCCCTTATTCAACTGAGAGTGACAATTCAATTGTGAGATACCAATCCAGGCATGGGTAATAATGCTTCAAGGATATGATGTTCACAGCAATCACCAAACTGGTTGCTTAACCTCATTCTAACTTAGATTTCATTATCTCATTTCTGTCAGAAGTTATGGCTGAATCGCAGCAACATTCTTTTCTTTTTCTTTTAAATGCCTGTGCAAGTGTGTGTATTCATGTGTGTATTGACATGTGTATGGACACATGAGGCGTGGATGTTTGATGTTTGTTCATGTGCTTGTGTCCATATGTGCACATGTATGTGGAAGCCAGCCAGACAATCCTGGGTTTCATACTCAGGACTGCCACCTCCCCACTTTGTTGAAACAGGATTTCTCCTTGACCCGTAGCTAAGCAAGTAGGCTAGACTACCTGGCTAGCAAACTCTAGGAGTTTGCCCCTACCTCTCTGATGCTGGAATTATGTAAATAAGTGCACAGCATCATGTCCAACTTTGAAATGTGTGTTCTAGAGACCAACCCCAGGTGTTCCTGCTTAGGAGGATGTACATTACAGACTGAGATGTCGCCCCAAACCTCAGTCCTTTTGTACGGTAAAATATAGAGGATTAAGTGCCTAGAGGAACCTCTAAATTACAATGGAATCCTGGCACAATTAGATAAGTAGGAAAATAGCATCATCTAGTGTAGGTAACTATCAATGATGAAAATGAGAACAGAATAGAATATTTGGGGTCTCAAAGAGCTTTGTTGATTTTACCAGCCAGTGAAGCCTTGGCAAAGGAGACTCTGGTTTGAGCAACGAAAGAAAGATGATGGACAATCAATAATTTCAGTTATCCTAAGCATGCCCAGTGTGGTGGCTTTAATTAGGTGTCCCCCATAAACTCATGTGTTCTGAATGCTTAATCTCCATCTGTTGGCAATTTGGGAATTGGAAACTTTCTGGAGAAAGTATGTTCTTGGGAGTGGGGTTTTGGGTATTTCAGCCAGCTTCCCTTTGCCAGTGTTTGGCACACTCTCCTGCTGCTACTGACCTCCTGATGTTGGTGAGGAGGTGGTGTCCTACCTCTGTTCATGCCACATTTTCCCTGCCATCATGGAGTTTCTCCTCAAGTCTGTAAGCCAAAATAAACCCTTTCCTCACACAAGCTGCCTTTAATCAGGTGCTTTGTGCCAGCCAGGTTCAGTCTTGCTGCTGGATGAAAGGTCCAAGAAATAGGTTAAAGGTCAGCAAGTCAAAAGTGTCCTTATATAATCACCAAGCCTATGAACTTTGGCAGGGAAACCACTTCTACTGGATTCCTATTTCTCTATCAATTAACTGTATAATTTTAAGCAGTCCACTTTGCTTCCTTGCTCATCAGTGTTTTCACTGCCAGACAAGGAACACAGGTCCATGGGAGGATGAAAATCACTAAGGGGAGTTGAGAGCTCCTTTGCATAATAACACCACACCCAAGTGGAATAGGTTAGGAGGTATGAATATACATCAGTTTGAAATGCCTAGAGAGAGTGTATGGTGAGGCCTCCTGGCCGCCCTGTCTTCACTTCCCACCACTGCTAAGTACTGAAACACCTCTTAATTTGTAGCTTTTTTTTTTTTTTTTGAGAGTGACATACAGAGAGAGAAAGAGGCAGAGAGAGAGAGAGAATGAGCGCGCCAGGGCTTCCAGCCACTGCAAACGAACTCCAGATGAGTGCGTCCCCTTGTGCATCTGGCTAACGTGGGTCCTGGGGAATCGAGCCTCGAACCGGAGTCCTCAGGCTTCACAGGCAAGCGCTTAACCGCTAAGCCACCTCTCCAGCCCCATTTGTAGCTTTTGAAGTTTCCCTCTCCAGGTAAGGTTCCTGTGCAGAGACCATCAGGATTTAGGTACTAAACACACAAGTTATCAGACCCTTATATATGCATTCCTCAAGGGCTCTCTGTGCAGACTCTGGGCTGATTGTGAGAGGCATAGGAGCCTACTCCCTGAATCTCATGGCTGCCGTAAGCCATGTGGTAAGTCATGAGCAGGTTCCCACAAGTGGGGACAACGAACCACACAGTGATGGGCAAGAGGGGTATAAGCTGCTAACTTATACCTAGGTCCGAGAGAGAAAAAGCTAAAGCAAGATGGAGAGGCAGGCGTTGGCTGAGCAGAAAAGGTAGCCAGAGAGACAGACACGTGTCTCAACAAAGAAGCTGAGGGAGTCTGAAAACTGGCAGTGTATTCCAGATCTTGCAGACAGAAGGAAGGGTCAGCAATGTAAAGGTATCTCTTCAAGGGTCTTTGGGAACTCACATCTTACCCTGATGAGATTGCAAAGTCGCTGAGCTGGAGAGGACCATGCACACCAACTATGAGTGAGGAGTAATCAGGAGCCAGTGTCCGACACTCTCCACGTCAGCCTTAATGACACTTCCATCAACGTGAACTTCGAGACAGTCCTCAGAACTGAAGAACGACTTGCCCGTTTCACCCAGGAACCACTTGTGTACATGGTGAAGTGCACTGTCGCCTGCTGCTTTGTCTTGGTCCTTGCTTCTCCCAGAGAGGCACAGAGGTTGTGGAGGTATGACCCAACACAGGTATCATGACAGAAACCCATTATCCTAGTTCAGCAGTATGGCACTCTGAATGTGGTATGTCCTCCATAACCTCATGTGTTTGTAATAAGCCTCATTCTTTTTTAAAAAAATATTTTACTTTTATTTTTTTTTTTTTTTTGAGAGAGAGAGAGAGAGAACACCAGGGCATCCAGCCACTGCAAATGAACTGCAGATGCAAGGCCACTTTGTACATCTGGCTTACATGGGTACTAGGGAATCTGCATCTGGCTTACATGGGAATCGAACTGAGGTTCTTTGGCTTTGCAGGCAAGAGCCTTAACTGCAAAGCCATCTCTCCAGCCCAAGTCTCATTCTTGAGCTCCAGCTGGTAGAGCCTTTGGGAGGTAGAGCGTTGGCAGAGGGGGTGGGTCTCTGGGGACATATCTTGAAGTTTAGTAGTCCAGCCACTGGGTGTTCAGTGTTGGCTCACTCCTGCTCCTTTCTCCCAGCTGATGTGACAAGACACGGGGTCCTAGCTGTCTGCTCTGCCACGCTTTCTCTGCCAAGATGAAACTTCCCCTTGAAACTGTAACTTGAAATAAGCACATTCCTTCCATAAGCTACTTTTGGTCACATGTATTGACCCAGCAATGATAAGGTAATTGCAATACTGTGTTTAAGAAGAGAATAGGGGATCTGGGTGTGAGACACACACCTTTAATCCCAGTACTCAGTAGGCAGAGGCAGAGGATCACCATGAATTCAAAGCTACCCTGAGACTATGCAGTGAATTCCAAGTCAGCCTGGGGTAAAGTGAGACCCTACCTAGAAAAACTAAAAGTAAAGATAAGAAGAGAATAGGGCTGGAGAAACATCTTTACTGTTAAGGCACTTGCCTGTGAAGCCTAAGGACCTATGTTTCATTCCCCAGGTCCCACATAAGCCAAATGTAAAAGGTGATGCATGCACAAAGTTGCACTGTGCACACAAGGTGGTGCACTTGTCTAGAATTCAATGACAGTGGCTGGAGGCCCTGATGCACCAATTCTGTCTGTCTGTCTCTGTCTGTCTGTCTGTCTGTCTGTCTGTCTCTCTCTCTCTCTCATAAAAAGGCTAGTCTTTTGGGCTTCCCCCCAATTTTTTTTAAAAGAAGAGAATAAAGATCTTATTTATTTTTAAGGGCTTATTATTAGAGGGTTAAATGCCAAACTTCTTTAAAATATGTACATGCTAACTTTAAAAAACTTATTTAATGTGTGTAATTACACATATTTCTTCTAAGGTTATAACTCAAATATGGAACAACTGAGCAATGAAAAGAATGTTTGGAAACTGTGTGAATACATTTATAATCCCAGCACTCAGGAGGCTGAGACAGAGGGGCTATGAGTTTGAGGCCAGCATGGATTACATGAGTTCCAGTCCAACCTGTATGATAAGAAAACAAGTTCTGACAACAAAAAGAATGGATAGTTGCTGTGGAGTTGGGAACAAGGGTTCAAATCCCAGGCCTGAAACTTGCAACTACAGAGCTTTTACACAAAAATCCTAAAATGGAAATATTCATCGTTAGCCTACATACCTTTGGGATTTGCTGTTAGCTCTGGGACAAGCTGTCAATGGGTACAGTGAGTCACTGAATAACTTGGGGCACACCTGAAATGTTTCATAGCTGCCCAAACCCAAAGACTGTTCTTATTCTGTGTGTGGATACTGATCCACTAGGGTGTCTGATTTTTAATTAGAATTCAGAATGTCTAGATAAAAGTTCTAATTTTTCCAATTTTCCTAATTAAATTCCAACTTAATGGCGAACAGCAAGAAGACAGCAATGCCCGCCCCCAGAGACCTATGAGCAGTCAGAGGGAGACCTCTGCCGCAGCGGAGCGCACCATTTTTACCTGCTATTTGCAAGCAGAGCATTGCTTAATGCTTGTTCTACAGCCATTGATAGTCAAGCCATTGGAGGGAAATCTTAAAACGTAAAACTTTCAATGAGTGAGAGAATTAAACAAACATAGAGGAGCACACAGAAACTTCTCAAAACCCCTTCTCTTTGGTTTCATCCACATCAACAGCATGGATGTTCTCACATCTCACCGCAGCCTGCTGTTTAGAACCCCATCCAGACGCCTTGTTTGCAGCGCACTAGGACAGACTCCCATCCCCCACCTCTTCTTGCCTCACTGCTCATGTCCTGCATAGACGTGGCATTTTCCTCCTGCAGCCACTTTAACAGCCAGACTGTTTAACAGCACAGTTATTGTGGGAAACAGTCTGGAAGTTCCTCAAACATTAAAAAACAGAGCTACTCTGCGCTCCAGCAACCCCACTTCTGGGTGTGTGTCTGAAAGACGTGAACTCCCATGTTCATCACACCATTACTCCTCATAGCCAAGATGTGGGACTAACCTATGTGTCCATCAAGGGATACATGGATAAAGAGAGGGAGGCATACGTACATTACAGAATATTATTCAGTCTTAAAAACGAAGAAACTCCTGTCAACTTGTGACATCCTACAGGACATTACATTAGGTGAAATAGTCTGTGCACACAATGGCAAGTGCTTTATAATCTCGTTTATATGTGGAATTTTATAAAAGCAAATTCGCAGAAATACAGAGTACAATGGCAGTTACCACAGCCTGAGAAGATTTTGGTCAAAGGATATAAAATTTCAGTCAGATAAGAGGAATGAATTCAAGAACTTCACTGTACAATGTGGCGACTATAATTACTATATTGTATTCTTGAAAAGTAGAAGACATATTATAATTGTACTCCCTACAAAAAGGGTAAGTCTGTGAAATAATTCATGTGTTAATTAGTTTGATTAGCCATTCTAGAACACATACATATTTTAGAACATCATGCTGTGTGTGATAAATATATATAATTTTTGTTTGTCCATTAAAATAATTAATCAATTGATCTTTATAAGACTACCCAGTATTCCAAGCTCCCTGAAGGTAGAACAGCCAGGACAAAGGGAGTCTCTTAAATCCGAATCCATAGAAAGTCACATCCAGTTAGACTCTCTCAGTTAAACGCTTTCATGCCCAATGCCCTGGTCACACCCTAAATTCCGAGATAGACTCTGAGACGTGCCCCCAAAATCCATGTGTTCTCAGTATGTGGTCAGAGTTGGTGGAACATATAGATGTGGTCCAGGCACCTGGAACATACAATTCAGACTCTGTAGGCAGTTAGCAGTCTTGGGGGGAAGAGATGAAAACTGCATAAACAGAGGGAAGTCAATATAATTACAGGAGCTGAAGCAGGTACTCTGGAGACAGGACCTAAAGCTAGTGGACTGCATTAGGATAGTTAAAGGAGTGGCTTCCAGCTACCACGTTGGCTTTAGAACATTTCACAATTGTGTCAACATCCCCAGCAACCAGTGAATGCTGAGATAAGCTGGGGGTGGTGGCACACACCTTTAATCCCAGCACTTAGGAGGCAGAGATAGGAGGATCTCTGTGAGTTTGAGGCCAGCCAGAAACTATGTAGCGAGTTGCAGGTCAGTTCAGGCTGGAGAGAGACCCTACCTCAAATCCACCACCAAAACAAAATTTTCAGCAGGGCACGGTGGTGCCCGCCTTTAATCCCAGCACTCGGGAGGCAGAGGTAGAAGGATCACTGTGAGTTCAAGGCCAGCCTGGGACTACAAAGTGAGTGCCAGGTCATCCTGGGCTGCAGCTAGATCTGCCTTGCGGGGGAGATAAGCACCCCATGCTCCCAGGTTTGGTAGACGTATCACCCCCTTTCGATACTCAGTCATGCTTGGGTGTTAAGTGTCCCCTATAGGCTCATAGGTTTGAACACTTGGCCTCCAGATGGGGTCAATGTTTCAGGAGGTTGTAGACCCTGTGGAAGGCAGGGCCTAGCTGGAGGAAGTGGGTTGGGTTGTTGGGACTTGAGGTTTATAGTCTGGATGGCTTCCCGTCTCCTCTCTGCATCTCTACTCCCTGGTCTGCTGAAATCTGACTAAGCAGGCTCCTAACCTCCCACATGGGCTACCTAACACCTCAGCTCTAATTTGTCATCTCCACCCTGCCTGTCCCACCTTGGAAGAGTATACCCTCAAACTGTGAACTGAAATAATCCTTGCTCCCTTATGTTGATTTGTCAGGTATATGGTCACTTTGATGAGAGAAGTTCCTAATCCCCTCTCCACAGGGATAGTGTTCCCTGAGAATCAATTACTGAAGACACCACATACTGGGGCTAGCAAGGCTACTGAGAAATCATGCTGGAACTGAGCTGATAACCTCCTCCAAGTAGACCAGCTGACAGAAAGCTGGAAGAAGCCATTCTTCATGCAGTTCAATGGGAGAGAGAGAAATCACCAGTGAAGATACTCAACAGGGACACTGCAAGCCTTATAATTGGCCAGCCAGGCCAAATGAGCCAAGGGGTGCTATAGGGGCACGTCTGTCATGGTGGAAACCAACTGCCCTCTATTTGGACTGGGAGGGAATACATCCCTGATACTGAAAACTTAAAACAGGGGTAGTCATGAGCCCTAGGCATATAACCTCTGCTGCTGCCTAGCTAAATGTATATACTACGCTTATCAAACTGCCCAGTAAACACTTCTCTTAATGTTCATACCCTTATATTACTGCTACTCTCACTTTTGGTAGAGAAATCTTCTCTTTTCAGATGGTAGTGACCTTGGGATGATTCAGAAGGCATCATGGTTCTGGAAAGAAATGACAGGAGTGCTCAGTACTGCAATATCTCTCTCACACCTTCCAAGGCTCAGGGTCTATTGTGGAAGAGGTGGCAGAAAGAATGTAAGAGTCAAAGGAAGGGTAGGACTCCTTACAACATGCTCCCTTCAGACACAAAATGGCCTGGATATCCATGACCTCACAGCACCTGACACTACCTACACAAGACCATCATAATAGGAGGAAAAGATCATGACATCAAAATAAAAGAGAGACTGATTGAGAGGGGGAGGAGATATGATGGAGAATGGAGTTTCAAAGGGGCAAGTGGGGGTAGAGAGGCATTACCATAGGATATTTTTTATATTCATGGAAGTTTTTAATAAAAAAACATTAAAAAGGATAAAAAAGGAACTCTTACAATACTTCACTAAATACTGAATTAGGCAGCCAATAAAGAAAAGAAAAGAAAATTATGTATAAGGACTCTTAAAAGTAAAGGTGGAAATTTTCCTTAAAAAAAAAAAAAAGCTTAGCCCATTGCCCAGGAACATCACATTTGGATTTTAAAAATTAAAAAAAATACCAGGAAGCCAATAAAAGACAAAGAAACCATGAAGATTTTCTAAGAAGAATATAACATAATTAATCTAAAAGCCTGTGGGAGAAAAGAGAGGTAAAGGTTTAATAGTTACCAAATAAATGTAAAATA